>JANCIK010000001.1:3783502-5044670 GCA_028532985.1 Stropharia rugosoannulata | reverse complement strand
CTAAACCCTAAACCCTAAACCCTAAACCCTAAACCCTAAACCCTAAACCCTAAACCCTAAACCCTAAACCTAAACCCTATAACCCTAAACCCTAAAACCCTAAACCCTAAAGCAAACACTACGAAGAGATGGGCTAACCGGTTTAGTACGCCGGATAGGGAAAATTCGCGCGAAGTAATTCGCGACGAGGGGAATTACCGCCTGTTCAATCTCATCGTGCTTAAGACACAATTTAATCCCGTATGGGACGCGTTCGATATTCATGCATTACAACAAGTAGTGTCAGATTCGTGGCTCGAAGAGATTGCTCGCTTACGCGACAATAGAGTTCACCGACTTTACAAGTACCTCTCGGCACTCGGAACTGAAACCGATGGGCTGGACTTCGATGAGGCTTTACGACTAGGTAGACAACACGGTTGGGACTTCAGACGGTCTATTCCCCTGGCTGGCGCTGGGCCGCTGATGCCGCATCCTGTTGAGGAGGCGGGAGAAGACCAGGTTATGCGGGATGTAAACCCGTCGGACGATGAGATAGTTGACTCCGATGGGGAGCAGTCGCCGGCTGCAACACCCTTACCTACGCTCGACTCCCCCCGGGGGGACGCTCAACCTTCCGAACCAGCGGACCTCTCCTGGGATGATGTTAGTTTTACCTATCTCGTTCCCGTGTCGTTCACGTCCCATTCGATGGAAGTACGCGAGGCTATTGACGCCAGAAATTGGTCTGACCATCGCTGGCTGCTGTCCACGTAAACGCTATAGCAATTACGGTGATCTGCTGTCCATTGCAAAGCGACACGTATTGGATTCACAACCCGATATCGTGGAACCAATTGTTGTTAATGGCGACGACTCAGACATTTATATGCCTGACGACGTGGCTCGACGATGAATTTGTCTTCGACGACCCATGAATATTAACGATGATGTGTAAATACATTTCGTAGTATGTTATTGTGGTTCGATCAGCGAACCCCTAACCCTAAACCTAACCTAAACCAATAAACCCGATTGCGTATTGCACGTGACCGGGGCTGGTCGTTTACACCAGGTATACGGTTGGCCAGGCGCACCTGGCCTTAACATACGTATCATCATACGATGCCATAATAAGGCAGTCGCTGTTATGATGCTCTATAAATATATGTCTGGATGAAAGGGCCTTAGGCTCGGCTTCTCAGTTCTTAAAACTGACCTGAAGTAACAAGGAAACGACGAGCGATTGAGTTGTCTGGAGAGTATGGTCCTGGGACCGTTACGCCAAAGGCTTCATGATTGCACTGGTCCCAGAGTATGCGCCCAGGCGCGTTACGCCAAGGCCTTAAAGCGACGTAACTGCGTGAAAGCGGTCCTGCAGTAGGAGGAACGGCGTGAAAACGTGGCTCGTGTAAGTCCCAATGAGGCCTCGGGTCGCTTAGTACGCGTCGGTAACTTCTGCGCGCGCGCAGACATCACCGGCGGTGTCACACGCACAGGTAATAACCCAAACCTTAATAGTCGTCACCCAACTTAGGCACAGCCGAAGGGGACCGACGGCGCGGCAAGGGTTATTGTTATTTTAAGAACGAAAGAGGCTTCCACGACCGCGTTCCCTTAATAGGGACCACAGGCGGTGTGAACCCGTAATTACACCGGCGCGAAACGTCGCCGGTGGGAGATAGT
The DNA here is from genome assembly GCA_028532985.1 of Stropharia rugosoannulata. NCBI lineage: Eukaryota > Fungi > Basidiomycota > Agaricomycetes > Agaricales > Strophariaceae > Stropharia > Stropharia rugosoannulata. Next base: position 5,043,005 of record JANCIK010000001.1, on the reverse strand, counting down.
CATTATTTATAGCTGCACTCACGCAGAGGCAGTGTATTTTTGTCTTTATTTTATATTTAGACAGCATGAGACGTTCTACTTCTTCGTAGAACAATGGATGGGAGCGTTGAACTATTCTTGGAGTAGCCCGCGCATGAGAAGCATCGGTTATGATGGGCAAAGTGCCCGGATGACCTGGTGACCTGATCATGCGGTGTGGAATGGTCCTCGGGGTAGACAGCGTGTAAACGCATTAGCACCCTCTCATGCGCACAGACCGTCGCCAGACGTCTATAAAAGCAGGCCAGGTTGCACTGATGAGGGGTATCCCGAAAGCACCCTTTACTCCTTCGTTAGGTGTAGGGTCCTTTGCAACTGGTCGATACCTCATACAGCTAAGTAAACGCCACCACTCACCTTCGGTGAGTGGTGGATCCCACCCTAAACCCTAAACAAAGATATGTCATAAATATCTAATACTAATTTCGAAAAAATTGGTCATTCCAATACATACACCCCTCCCTAAAAAAGAGAGCATCCACCCCATAGATAAATAATTCTATAAATTATAAATCCCTAGTATCACCCTATATGTTAAAGACTGACCTGATTTATCAACACCACACAAATATAAAAAGCCTTGAAGGGATAAGGAAAGAAAGGTGATGGTCCCCCAACTCTCTTCCTCCATCATCTTTTATATCTTGTCAGTAGTCATATGTATTTCATCATCATATGATAAATAGCAATCACTTACTAAGATAAAAGACCAAGATATGTCAGCATTTTAGATTAATAACCAATATATGTCATCATTTAGTCAAACTTATGAGATAATCCCCTACATATGTAACATTCCTCAGTCATACTCAACCTACCATTTATCATCATCATCAATAATCACATTAGTAACATTCTAAGGACATGAGTCATCACACATATCATAACTCAGCTGAATCACTCCATTCCATTCTTCATCAGTCATTACATTTGATAGATATGTCAGCCCTCTCCATAATATGGCTCTACATTCTTAAATCTGAGTCATGCTATGTAAATCATCATGACTAACTGCTTGTTTCTCAGTCAGCTACTCCCAAATCAATGACTAATTGCTACTCTCTGAGTCATTCATTTACAAATCAATGACAAATCATACTAGATATGACACCAGAGTATGACATCAATGGAAGATAAATCCATCTCCCATAGATGCTACCATAAGGTATAAATACTCCCCAAAAATGTGGTCAGAAAGGCCATTCTACAACCCACTCACCTCACTCATCAACTTCACTCCCCTCTCTGGAACTGAAGAAGCACATAAGTGCAGAAATAGGGAATTAGGAGCCCCTATTTTCCAGTAAGAAGTTATTTTCCCTGGATTAGTGAGTTTCTATCCTATTATTTTCTTCACTTTTGTGCTTTCACACCCTCTTCATGAACATATGGCTTTGCTGTCCCTGTTATTGAAGCTTCAGCCTTTGCAACCCTTTATGGGAAGCTATTCATCCTAAACCTAAAGTGCCATCTGAGGTCGGGATAAACAGCAAGATTATTTCCAAACATGTTAAGGAAGCCGACAATGAAAAACTATCACCAAATTCAAAGATGCAGCACGTAGTGTCTTCTCAAACAGAACCAGTGCCAGAAAAGCGATATACCTTCCTTCATTCATGGCTAAAAGACGATTATACTAGCCCATCAAGTCAAGAACAAGCCGATCCGGAAAAGGTTTATGTACTGGCATGTGCCATATCACAAAACGATCAGGGCTTGCATATCATACATTCGCCGAATATAACAACACCTACACACGAGAATATTAATTCTGACAAGCAAGCAAAGTGCATAAACACCGTAAAGCCTATAAACCGTCATAGTCCCTGTCTCCGTGATCATTCAACTTTAATGTCAGCTACCCACGACGCGCCAGATTTGCATGTCTCGAAAAGGGTGCTGTATGACGAGTCTATAGAACAAATGCAGCAAGGCAACGATAACACACATATTTGGCAGAAGACGGGAACTCGCGACACTATTAGCCTGGGTCGAGGTAGTACACACAAGTCACGGGATAAACACGGTCATGATACAGATAGTCGCAACATCCCTCGACAATCCGGCACGCATACACAGTACTCTGGACACCAATGGACACGAGGTTATCTACGAGAAAAACTGTCGAAATCATGGAGAATCAGGTATCCTAAGAAGAAATGTGGATCTTACAGAGTTGCAGGCGCCCGAGATTCATGTGCTTCACTACGTCAGAATTATTTGCATCAAGATTATACCTGCCTAGACCGGATAACATCGCCCCGTCGCACCCAAAGGACACCCTCGAGAAAAATTTGAAGCTAACAAGTCCTGACTCCGCGCTGAGGTGGAACTCAGCATCCAAAGTGGGTATGAGATGTAAGGAACGCGAAACGGCTACGCATGGAAAACACCTATTTGGTATCCTCGACGGTCAATACATTTACCCTCAGAGGTTTCTCGGATCTACACACTGCCTCGGTTGTTCCTTGGGATAAATTTTACGTTTAATTAATCACTCAACTACTTCTACAGTATTTAAAGTCTGTATGTACATTGTATGTAGGCAGTTAATTACCACCCACTTTCATTCACATTCAGCCAGAGCTCGCACAGATACACAGTCATTCTTTTATTTTAATCTCTTCTTTCTTTGAACATACTCCCCCAAGACGACCACACAAGTCGTCGCTCGCACACACACACATAATCAATCTTACAGGTGGACTCCGTATCCGGGACTGCCGTCCCCCGATTGTCCCCCGAAGGCATTCTCCAAACCCACGCCGTCCTGATCATCGAAGTATTCGTCACTGCCAGATGGCGCGACCCCGCGTACGCGTTCTCGTCCTCCCCTCCTTTCCCATACACATTCTCATCGTCCTCAGCATCCGTCTCTACCCAGTTATTTCGTTCCGGGCCCCGACTGCGTGTTCATGGGCGGAGCTAGCCCGCCATTCGCAGGCATACTCGTGGTCGAGTCAAGGTAAACAGACGGGGGTGGTACAGCAATCCCACCACCCGCGCTGAGGGGCGTCGCTCCGTTCGCAAGCGCGGCGTGCATCTGCGTTGCCCACTTCTTCGCCGGTGCGTACCACTGCGTCGGGCTTATGTCCTGCGCAGGGGCGATGTTACACCTAGGCCCGCGCACGACAGGTGCCGGACTTGTTGCCAGACTAACAAGCCTACATGGCGGATGCGCATCGGGAACGGGCTCTCTTTCCCTCTCAACATATGCCCACCACCTCCTGGTGCTGCTCCTGCTCCTCCTCCACCGGTGCAAAGCTCTGGGGACATGATCCATCCTGTCCATGACGTGCTGCGCCAACGCAGTCGAGTCTGGGCCCAACAGAAGCATTCGGCGAGGTCGGTGGGGCGTGTTTCCTGTACAGTGTACTTGGCATGCTGTTATCTCCAGAAAGCGACGATAGAATCGGAGGAGGCGAGGAGGTGGTATGGTTGGTGGTGGTGGGGGAAGGTCGTAACATGCAGGCACATTCAGCGGTGCTGTCGGTCCTGTCCCATCTTATACTGGCGAAGGCGAGCGGGGAGCGGGGGAAGCCGACCCAAGGGTGTCCTGGCGGGAAGGGTGACCGAATGGAAATCGATTGTGTTGGGGAAAGGAGCAGCTGCGGCTGAGACGAATGCGATCGGGGACATAATGGGTGACGGAGACGTTGTTCCTGCATTCAGCGGTGACCACCCCCCGTTGCCAACGACGTGCCTGTACCTTTAATATGCACAATCCGATAAGCAGAGGCCCCAAGCCCAGCTCGGACATCGTCGCCGATGGTTATGACCCCGAGCGAATCCGAGTGTTCAACAACGAGGAGCGGTGGAAATGGGCGTATGCGGGGAAAGGGTGGAGGTGTTGGACAACGGGACGCGACATAGGCTCAGTTTTCGATGGGGTGGGGATAGCCTTTCTATGCCGCGCAGGGGAGGGCGGGGGGCAGGCGAGGAGAGTCTTCTCCCGGCCGTACCTGGCAACTCTCGTCTTATACCCGCCATGACCCAGACCACGCCTCATCTATCACACCGGACATCGATGGAGTAGAACCACATAGCAGGCGTTCCGGGTCTTCCTTCATCTAGCTGTGCGATGCACCGAATGGGAACGATCTGAAGCAAGACCGCTGATTCCATTACAAGTCCAATGCGACAATGAGACGGGGTGAAATTTTGTTTACAAACAGACATACCTAGCAAGCATTGCCCCGCCATACGGCGGCTGTAATCCTCGAATTTGCTTTACCGCATACTTGTGTTGACCTGAACGTGACAAAGAACGTGAGGCCTGCCTGTTTCTCAGCGAGCCATACTTAGATGATGGCGGGGAAAGGCAAGAAGCTGACACAGCGGCGCCGAACCGTGTGGCACCCAAGCGGCACCAGGACCCCGGAACACAGCCGGAACGGAACGCTCTACGTTCCCCGAAGTACTCGCTCGCCGACAAACATCAAGGCATTTTTATTTATTTATTTTTGAAATAGTTATGTTCGATACAAAGGTTTTACGCGGTCTCTACCAGCGCGGAAACGGTCCATCTGTCATGGTTAAAACTTGGACAAGGTACGGCATACACGGCCTGGAAAGTGCACTGTGCAAGGGGTGAATTGATATTAACATAATATGTTCAGTCACCAGGAGTAATGGAAACAGAGGGAGAGGTATCAAGCAAGAAGGGGCAACCTGGTACCATGCAGCGGCGCACATATAGTGAAAAATTAGGTAATACACAAGAAGAAGCGAGGCAGGGATTCCTACTATGAATGGACGGCACGATGCAACGGTATAGAGGTGAGAAACCCGGCACAGGTCGTAGGTATGAACCAATATAGGTGAGTAATTATGACCATGGAAGAGTCATGCGGCCGTTTGTATGTAAATATCTTCTCAAACTTAGGCCTTTGGTAAACACGAAAGTTTCATTTAAGTTTGTTTAATATGATTACCGATGAAGTAATATTACCGGAATGAACATCTTCTTGACTCTAAGTATATGTAGTAGTGAAGCAGATACGGTAGTAAGTAAACAGCTCTCCTCCGAGAACAGGTCCCTATCAGGCGTTGCACGACCATCTACCTCGCACAGAAATACCGGGCTCCAATAAGGCAGTACCAATAGCCAATAAGAAAGCGAATATAATAAATACCCCAATATGTACCCATGAATCCCCCCCCCCCCCCCAGTTCCACCCGCTCAGCTCTCGACGTCTACATCCCCTTCCTCGTCACTATAATACGTGCTCAGACCCAGTTCGCGTACCCCAGAAACAGCGACGAGAAGAGGGTGATTTGGGTCAAAGCTCGCGAGCATCTTCCCCATATCTTCCAACGCAAAATCCTCGATCTCCTCCACGAGACCCATTTCGTCCCGATCATAATCCCCGGCACCGAACCCGCCGGACGATGCAGCTGCAGTGCGTGCAGATCGTGATTTACGCCGATCAGCAAGCGTTTGCAGCTGACGTTTTGTCGCATCGATGATGCCTTCGTGCAATGGGGCCGGGAGCACGGCCACCCCGCCGAGCACGCGCACGGCGTCGCTGAAGTATTTGTAGAGGGAAGCAAGGAATGTTGAGTCCTGTTCGGTGCGGATGCAATCAATCATATGTTCGAAGGTAGTGTTGACCATTTCGGTGGTGAGCGTATTGCTCTGTTTCCCGCAGGATAGGAGCATAGGAATAAGCCTGAGAAAAGCGCGTATGTAAATATCTACGTCGAAATTAAACGTGAACAAAAACTTTAACTTACATTGCACAGGCCTCTCGTACGCCCTCGTGGTAGTAGAATCCCAAAGAAGGTAAGGTCACTTGTAAAGTTTGCCCAAGATACGGCGCGAACCGCGGGCCAAGCGTAGAACAATATATAACAAGCGTCTCGAACGCCTGACACTTTTCATCCATCGCCGAGGTGCGAACGCCATATGTACTTCCATCGACGACGATAGTCTCCCACCCGTCTCGTTCCTCGTAGTCGTCATCATCTAGCCCAGAGAACGTCAATGCGCATAATAAACATATGACAGAATTGCATACCATATACCGTCAGGTCAGTCTTCGCGCTTGCGGCAGTAAGTAGCGTAGGCATAACTGCAGGAAGGTATGCTTCGAATTCGCTACCCATTGCCTGGCAGATCTTCGCCCACGTTGCCATTAGGTAGTGGCTTAGTTGCGTGTCATTTGGGTCTATAGGTCCTTCTGTTGAATGAAAGTAATCATATTTTGTTGTAAGTTACTGCGTTTTAGAACGAGCAGTGCAAGTACATACGCTGTATCCGTAACAGGAGTTCGATGAGCGTCGTTGAGTCTGGACGGAAGACGTCAGGGCCCACAGCAATTGCTACGGATAAGAGATTATTAGTGCCGATCGAGAAAGTGACAATTTATACATACCAATGAGTCCGGCGCATTCCATCGCCTTGACTCTGAGCTTTCGATAATCAGCGCCGTCTGCATTACGCAGGACGCTCAACAAGAGGGGCATAATGGTCCCATAGTGCTAGATAAATGGACTCATCATTCCCACACCTCCACCTGCGTAGAAAAGAAAGATGTAGAACACACCTTTGCGAATGTTGTCTCGCTTGCGTCCGCGACCATAGCAAGCGTGGTGATCGCCTGCTCCTGCACATACCGACGAACGTGTGCGGGGTCGCCCCCTGGATTCAGAAGCTTGAGGAGTCGCTCGACGATTGGATCCAGATAGGGTATGAGGGTCTCCCGTGCGACACCCTCGCAGAAGTTTATCAGAGCGGAGGCAGCGTGTGCATGTACTCTGTACGAATCATAAACGTACATGCATATTATGGGACGACGAAGGGTGGGCGGTTCAATAAAGTTAATGACACAGTCAGAGGAGCACGGTGAAGCAAAAATAATGGTGTATCAGTCATCTCGAAAGACGAAAATTGAAGGGGTGGGGAGGCTCACCGAGGCTCTGGGTCCTCCAAAGCAGGTATCAGAACAGAGAAAAGCTGAAGGTGAAATCGTTGCTGGATGACTTCTTCGAGATCGGTGCACAACTGTCCGCTACACGGTAATGTAAACGGAGGGCACCGTCATGGTCACTTTTTCAATAAATAATAATTAGTGAGGCGGTCACTCACACGCACTGACACGCGGCGTAGCGAACGCGTGGATGGGTGTCCTTGAACATGGGGGTGACCATACTGTACGAATCAGGTTGATATCAGCGCACCCTCTGGCTGCTCATCAAAAACGCACTCAATGATTGTCTGCAACTCTTTCTGCATGACCTTTCCAGTTCCCTCACCGATCGCAGCGATAGCCATGAGCCCGGCGTGACGCACACGCCAGTCAAAAGAGACCATCATTGATGGAATGTACTGTGTGTTAAAAGAGGGACATCAAATCAGAATCCAGTATTAGGTACCGTAGAGTAATGAATATGGGGGACGTACATGGAATGCAGGAGGAAGAATACTCTTACCGCCAAGGGCACACGCTAGGCGATCAAGAGACTGTTCATAAAGCGCGGGCGGGGCATCGGTCTCGGCGGCACTGGAGGCAGTTGAAGGCTGGTTTGGATTGCGTTAAGTGAAGATAGGGGAAGACGTGTAAGTGTTCTAACTATAAAAGCGTAGTATGATAGAAGTGGTATTATCGTGAAGTGGGGTGTCGGGGAACAATGGGGAGTTGATATCGAAGATAAATCGACAACGGAGGGAAGGAAATGAATAAATAAGGGAAAGTACTCACATCTTCCTTTAACCATGCTTCAAGACCCGCACTCGCACTCTCGTCCTCATCCAGCTCCCCCATACCCTCAAGACATGCACGCACGAGGACCTCCGTCCACCCGGGCACCTTCCGCACCATGTTGGGACGCGCCTCAGACAGCGTGACCATAAACTCGAGCGCGCTGAGGCGCAATGTAGACCGTTCGTCCGCATCCTCCATGTCGTTCCCGTATTCATCGTCACCCTCTTCTTCGTCTACTCGTCGTGCACCATTTCCTCCAATTCCATCGACAGCAGATCCGGGCGGGGGGAATTCGAAAGCACCAATGCCTCCCACTCCGAGGGAGGACCCGCTCGACGTTGGGTATGGCCGATTCACCGTCGGGGTAGGCCCACAATCTACAGGGGGGAGTATGAGAGCGGGCAGGAACTTCAATAAACTTTGAAGGTGAGGCGCGAAAAGAATGGGATGGGTGCCTGCGAGCGGGGTGAGCGTGCCGAGGAAGGTAGACAGGTGGTGATAGTTGGAGGTTTTGGGTTGCGCGCCGGGGGGCGTGCCGAGTGGCGGGGACGAGAGTGAAGTAGAAAGATGATAGAGAGTTTCAAGCATAGGATTTAAAAGAGATATGGATTGAGCGAGCTGGGTTGCGTCTGCGCAGGAGAGAAATGAGGTGCTCGCGAGAAGGGCGGCATGGCGCACCTGGAACGGACGGAATTTAGCAGGGAAACATAAACAAAAAATATGAGGGATAATACCTCGATGCTCTCCTCATCCTTCAGACCGCGCTGGAATACGCCCAGTACAGCGTCAATCTGTAAGTCCATCACAAGATTGGGGCAGCCGGAGAAAATGCGAAACGCGGTCTCCCTCTGCATAACAGCCGGGGCAGTGGGGAGCTGTCCGCTTGCACCAACTGCATCCCCTGAAGCTGAACCCGCTCCAGGATGTCCATCTATCCCCGCATGCGCCATAGCGAACGCCTGTGCCTGCAAAGCATGCCAGCCGTGGCCCCGCGACATGCCCTGGACCGCAACATCTGTTACAGTGTCGACGGCCTTTTTCCGTACGGTCTGAGCAGGCTCATGCGCAAGGGCGAAGAGCAGCAAGCGCTCGAGAGTATTCAGCGTTTGGTTGGAGAGGTGGTCAAAGAGAGTAAGTCTGCCTGCACCGCTGAGAATAGCAGAGGCAGAGGGACCGCCGTCGGGGGACTGGGTAAGAGCTGGGGCATTAGATGGTGCAGGTCGGAATAGCAACCGTCGTAAGAGGACAAGAGAGAAAGATCGCATCTATGTGCATTGCAGCCAAATGGTTAGTCCGATGATCCAGGGAACAGCAAAGGAGGCGAGATAGCATGCGCCGGCGGGAAAGTCATACGGGGATATGACAGAAAATCTCTATTCACCCGCCCACACGTCGCGTCTGCCCAAAGCAACATCGGTACTCACCACTTCCGTATCCGCCGTGATCGCGAACTGGGCGAGGGCGAGGAGGTAAAGTTCGGGTGTATGCGCCAGGCGTTCGTTTACAGCCTTCTCCGCGCTGCACATTCGACGTACACCGTCAGACATGTCCACTAAAGACTACGCATGCATATATGCGCTAAAGCTATGGCAGAGGACGCACCTCGCGCGTATGTCGTTGTCCCCGAGAACAAGATTCGATAGAATCTGCGTGAGCTCGGCGCTGATCTCTGGAGGCACAACAGCTTCCATCGTCATTCGGTCTTCCTTATTCCAGTGCGTTTGCCTTGAAGGGTCTCAGTAGAGTGTTACAAATCTTCCACAATCGCCTTCGACGTCGCTTCTAGTCTGTACTTCGTTCCGTGGACGAATCGTAGCCTGGGGATCCAGATCGTGCGTCTCTTCCGTCGCTTCAGCGTGGACCAGTGGAAAGAGCTTACAGGAACGCAGGATACGGTGCAGCAAGGGGTCTGATGAGGAGAAAAAAAGGACAGGTGTCGTCCCAGGCGTCGCTGTTGGGAATCTTCTTCTTATGCCGGGACGCCGGCTGCCGCCTCCGCCGTCTTATCTTTCTACACTTCGGCTATCCCCGAACGCCTGCTCCCTCTGCTCATCCAGCCTATAGTCGACAGGGCAGCGAGTTTTGGTAAAATAATGTGCACAGCACAGCGAAACATATCAGTTAGATCTGCGTACCTGCTGTATGCTTCAAGACGGTGTAACATCAGACAAAGGTTGATCGACAGATTTGATTCAATCACAGACATGCACTTTTCTTCGTTTTCTGTTCTCACATATGCGTATCTTCAGCATTCTTAATCAACAGGTAGAATTAATCCCGTGTACGCCGTGAGCAAGAGATACAGTCGCTCTACCATCTAACTATTTTGAACGTGAGCACACTCGACGTTGACTGCACTCTATTTCTTCGTGATTCACCCAATAGTCTTCCTACATTAATGTGCGCTTGCGTACCGCTTATACTCAGTCGCACAAGGTAGCACAGGCACTACGAGGTCTACTCCAGTAGTCCTTACGGTACTAAGGTAATGCCTGACGAAGCTATGGAGATATCAAAACGTCCTATCTCTTGGGTATCTGTCGCCCTCTCAGTCCCGTATCCGGAGCACTTGGAGGTGCCATGCCACTGCTAACGGATAGCTATAAATGTTGAACGAGTCAGTTTACACCATGTGCCAGAAAGAAAGGGAGATGTTAAACTGTATGAAATTTAAGCTCGTTCCGGCAGTGTACATCCGTTCTGGCTGATACGGCTCTTAGTCGCATCCTCGGATACAAGCAAACTACAACCATGACAAAACTTCGAGATTGACGCAGAGGAATGATCATGACAACGTGATCGCCGACGCACACGCTGTTGCGCGCGGATCTGTACACGAAGGTCGCCATTCCAGGTCCGCTGTGTTTCACCATACAAATCTTGATACACTGGAAAATGTAGGTGCAGCAACGGCACTTGAAGACGACGGTAGTGTACGCAGGGACTGAGTTCGAAAATAGGCCGCAAAGTGGATACTTAGCCGTACCCCAAAGTCGTTTCAGGAGCTATCATGACATTGATGAAGCTACTTACAAGTCACATATACATACTGATACGTTCCACGTCATCGCAATCTACTGCGAGCTTCAGCCGCTGCCGTGCTCTTTGTCGTGGGGAATGAGGTCTGACATCAATTAGAATTAGAAATAAATATAGGTCGGCGTGTAAGGCCGGGGTATATGCTATACGAAAATAGAACCAGTAGGTCTCCGGGGAGCGGACGAGATATGGCAGGGAATGAGATCATTGAGGAGGGGCATGACATAGTGTATTGATGGCTGGCGTCGTGTGATTTACGGACACGTTGAACGAATGTTGCAGGAGGAATTCTGATAGAAGTCCATACAAATAGTTTGACTAGGATGAAACCTAAGTACGACAGTAAGTCAGAGAAAGAAATATAACGGACAGGGACGTACAACAGGAGAAGAACAATTAAGGAGTAGAAACGGTGAAAATGATCGTCATCTGTCAGCGTTGCAACTGAATGTTATCAGCATTAGGCTACTCAACGTCTGTCATTCTTGTCAGAGGCCAGCGAATATAGACTCACGGAGGATATAAGGACATAGACGAAGAAGGAATTCGTAATACAAGAGCTGGAGACGGACAAGGCCAAGAATTGATCGCGTCGTGACAAAATACCAGGCCATTACCATGTTGGCGGAGAAGTGCTGACAACGTCGCGCTTTATAGTCTCTTGTACCTGCCCAAAGACAGCTTTCGTGGCGCTCGTGTCAATAAGTTGCGTCTTGCTGATTTCGGTAACACGTAGTCATAAATAAAAGCACCCCATCAAGAGAAGAACCACGTACTATGGATACACCTTCACCCCTGCCCTGTTCGCCCTCTTACATCGCGCAATGATGTACTCCGTCGCCTTCTCCACATCGGCCCCGCCTGTAAAGTCAGAAAAGAAATGCTTCATAGGAATCTACATCTGGTTAAACTCGTTGCGGAGAAGAAGCTGAAAAAGAGCTAGCTCACCCGCGCAAGTTTCTCCTCGAAAACATCGATCTTATTCAAGAACAGTGACACAGAAGAGCGCCTGAACCACGCCGAATTCACCACGCTCTCAAATAGAAGGAGACTACCCTCCAACCGGTTCTACATTCCGATAAGAAAAAGGAACTTGAATAAAAAAGAAAACAACGCACGTGTGCGGGGTCCTCCGCTCCCGGGATGACCTGATCATAATCACTGAGCGCTAGGCAGAAAAACACGCTATCGACATTTTCAAAGCAGTGGATCCATTTTCGTGGGTCACCACGCTGCACACCGACATCGAACATATGTATGCTGCGATGTAGTGTATGTCAATAGGTGAACGATAGGCCCAAATAACCAGACTTCTGAATCCACGCACTTCAAATTCGCCACTTTGAACCGCGTCTCTTCGACACCCACGCTGTGCTCCTGAGCACGGAGAATATCCTCATCCGTCGGTACGTATTCAGGTGCACCTATTCGTCCCACTTCAGAGAAGAAACTGATGATAGGGAGCAAGCATCAACGGGGTAACATGCAACGGTTAAAATCAAAACCCCTTACTATCTTGCTGGTTCCACGAGGCCTAATTCATAGAAATGCTCCTCAAGAACTGTGGTACAAGCTGGGTCGACCCACAGCCGTGCAGCCGCATGTTGTATGTCGAAGGGTATACAGGTATACCTCGTTGTAGGGAGTTCGTACGCCAGTAACCGGTCCAAAAGGTCCTGATAGCGCAATCAGTAAGAGTACAAATAAGTTTCAGGTGCACAGAATAGAGCATCGCTACTTGAAAAAAAAAGAACAAGGCGCAGATGATAAATATACGAACCTGGTTATCCTCATCCGCACACTCTATGTCTCCCGCTCGTAAATACTCTGCCAAAGTACGTGCTGCCTCAACGACGTTCCGCTGCACTACACGGCCATAGTGTTCCTTCTTCTCGTCCGCGTCCCCAAACCCTCCGAGGTGCATGAGCTTTACCTGCTTCACGAGTGTCGACTTGCCTGTGCCCGGCGCGCCTGCACAAAGGCACAACAAAATCGTCAGTGACCCTGGTAAAGTCAGTATGGCGGGTATTGGGAATGAGACCGTACCTAGAACCAGCACCTTGCACTCCTGCAGAGGGTTTCCCTGCCTCTTTTTCGCTGCTTCTAGCACGCGGTCGATCTCCGCTGAGCGTTCCTTAGACTGGCGATCTGAGCCTGGTTTCGACGTGGCGTTGCCCATGCCTGAATTCTTTCGCCGCGACTTCTTTCGTTGTTCTGATTGACAGCGCTGACTAGTCCTGTTGGAATTTTCAATCGCACCTCTACTGCCGAGGGTTCGTCCGAGTCGTACGCGATGATCGTTAGGCAAGCGTGTGGAGGTGGAAATGTTTCGGCACCACAGAGTCGCGACGTGGAGAAACAAATGTCCAAACCGGGAAGCCCAGAATGGTGGAGAGAGTCTTATAAGAAAACACTGGCTTGACCGCGAAAAAAAAGCGAAGATCAACAGTGCTTCCTAAAGAGTCCTACAGATACCTATCCGCCTGATTACAGACTGCGTGCATTCACACATGTTGGTTACGCGGCGGCTGTTGTCCAGGATGCACCAGGATTGGACCGTTGTCTGCGTAACCAAGGCGACGGGGACGCAATCCTTCATCACCCAGCATTCTTGAAGGAGTAAGCCGCGCTAAAGCAGACATTCATAGGACGCACTGCGTCTGCTGTCCATAGCGTAGACCAAGTTGCTAACAGGGGTTCATTGCTTTCACGTAGCTATGCTACGTAGCCACCATGCAGAAGACTGAAAACAATAGCCATGTGTGTTTCCCATAAAAGCGGCAGTTGTGGCACCGGGCAGGGGCGGATGTGTATCGGTGGTGCAATACAAATGGTTATGAGAGGTTATGGGGAAACCCTGTAATAGTCTGATATCTGAGTGTGTAAGGTGAGAGATTGCGACATGCTGGCAAGCAGAAAGTGGTTCCGATTTGCTGACCGATAAAAATAGTCTACGATGATGTCAACATACATATGTTCACACCCTAAATGTGTGATGAGTACATGTTACGGAGAGTATATATCTGGACTCCAAAGGTTTCAAGGAAGAATGAGACTACCAAACAATTCTGCCACGGTTGCTTTTGGACAAGGACAAGTTTTATCAGATTGCGGCGGCTGAGAATGACAGTCTAAGGACAGGCTTGGTCAGATATAATTCAAAAGTATTATATTGCATACATCGTAAGATCAGTGGCTTCCTGTTTAAATGACACTGTGTCCGACTCACAAAGTGACATAAATAACTGTCGCAGGCAAATACATACGTCCATGTCCTACGCTTGTTCCCAATCCGAAAGAGCGCCTGTTTCAATGGGCAAAATTGTAAGACGCGTGGAATTGTTCTTTGGGTGTGCTGAATTAGACGCCATAGTGGCAATTTTGGCTACCATTACGGTCGGCGATGCACCCTAATACCAGCAAACAGCAAAATATCAGTCCTAATTACGGAAGTATCAAGGCATGACTTACTGCTAAAAATACAAAAATAACACTTACGATTTGGGTCGCTTCAAATATATGCTGTGTGGATTTGGACTCTGAGGTAAATGCATTGTTTGATTTACTGAGGCAAATTGCCAATACGAAGGCGGCTGCGGCATATATACCAGATGACTGTACCAGAAGTTCGATGACATAGAAGAAGCGTCTGTTTTTGCGGGACTGGCGTATGTTAGGTGAAATTACAGCAATGCGATAGATAATAGTCGAGGTCGCTACGACCGGTGTTGCGAATGTCAAGTATATGGACGCCGTCAGCAGCTTTTGGTTTAAGGCGAGCGCTTTAGGAGAAATACCAAAACCCGTCGCAGGATTAACTATCGTCGATGTCGATATTTGCGTCGCAATGTAAAGTACACTCCTGCTTAAACATAAAAAGAATTGCTCAAACAATTGTATGGCTCTCATTAACTGTATAACTATACCTATATTCCCCGTTAATAGCATGGACGGCACAATTATTGCATTAACTGAGCGTCCCCATACATGGTAACATCGCCATATCTTAAAGACTTGGAATTTAATTCTGTCGGCGTTGAGTAGAATGCAAACCCATACCAGTACCACGTCCGCCAACGTTGTAGTAAGCACGAGGATGGACTGATTTGCAAGGTTTATCGTGAAGATTGAGAATCTTTGATGAGTGATTGTGTTCGCCGTTCTGAGAAAAACCATCCATGCCATCGATGTTTGGACAACGTGCAGGATATACAACAGCGTGGTAGCTGTGACAATAAACGGGCTGCGCTTTGAGTTAATTTTCACTGAGATTCATATTTTAGTGGCTCATTGACGCTTGAATGGATTTAGAGAGTGGACGTACGATATATAAACATGGAAATGGAGTATATCCCGGTATAAATACCTAAAGAACGTCTATTTTGAATAACTCAAGTTTACTTTGTCTCCACTTACCTGCAAGAAGAAAGTTGAGGGCGACGGGACTTAACTGCTCTAGACCATCAAATAGCATAAGCATTGGACTGCTGAGTGACATTGTTATATTCTGCGAAATTTGAGTACCGATAATTGCTTTATACTTATCAAATGATCACGCCATCAAGGCTGTGTTCAATATTCTGACAAGTGCCACTGATCGTACTACGAGCCCCGAGGTGCTGAATGTTTGTACCAGAAAGTATCAGGAACTCGAATTCTATGTACCAACTACGCTCATTGCGTTACTTGCGGAAAGGTCGCAAGTATATATTCTCCGATTTAATAAGTAGTAGGGTGTAGTATAGAGCACCCCCAAAGTCATATCTCAGAAGACACAACATTTAATGTCCCGCAGATTAGTTCTTGCCAAGTTCAACGCCCCTGCCAGATGTAATAAATTAATATAACCCCAAAGGTACGCGCACTCGCCGTGCTTAACGTTTAGGCTCACCAGTCTCACGACCGTTCACTGGTAATTAGTTGCTGAGTGCTGTGCTGCCGTATATAATATACTTCCCGTTAGGGAAACGCACTCCAAGCTTCATACTCGCCTGTAGATGACGGAACATGATGGCGGAACATGCTGTGTTTCGTTGAACACCGTCAAGGCGGAGTTAAAATTAATGTAAGTTTAATGTAAGTAAATGTAAAGGTACTTATTCCCGTAGTACAGTCCACCGTAAGGACTGAGAATTGCTCAATAAACCTATGATTAGTAATCCACTCAAACCTCAGACGGCTGTCATGTTGATGGCGCTGAACGTTTCTATTGTTGGAACACATAGGGCTATACCCGTTACTACTGCGTCATATTAAAATTGGTAGTCCCTTTAGTACGATCATTCCTTGTTTGCTTAGAGTCGGCGTCTACATCTAGTTCAAAATTCAGAAGCCGAGAGACTGCCACTTGAGTAATCATTTGGAATGATGTTGCCTGGTCTGTCCATATTAAGGTAACTATATCCAGTCCGGATTCCGATCTCTAATTGATAAAGCCATTATCCAATTTTACTTACCCCCGGTGTGCAAGATCAATGCCTCCTGATTATCACATAAAAGGATCCTTGATCTTCGTAAATGTACTCAAACTTGAACGTTAAATATCGATCCATAGTTTTTTTACACCGGATTGTCTCGTGACGGCAAGCCGGGCTGTATCACTAGAGATGTACGAAGTAGACCCTTTTCTAACTCCCTTTGCCTGCCAGCATTGTACACCGCGAGTGAGATTCTCTCTATTACATGACAAAAGACAAACATTTGAAACACCTGTCAAAGAATTAGAGTAGTTGTGAGCGCTAGCCCTTCCCGTCATACAAAATGCACATCTCAAATGGGCCTACTTTTTGGACCGCGAAAATAACTTTGGGGAACTTTGGCCAATTGGATATTTTTTTGGCATGCTATGGGTTCAAATACGTATGTCTTCTTTGCCCCTGGAACCTGCCTGATTGCGGCGTATCACTTACTATCAGCGAAGACCTGTACTTCGTGGCCTTTCCAAAAGACCAGCTATTCCTTAAGCTTATCGTTCTTCTGCAACTGACTCTAGAATCGTTCGAAACGGCTATAGTGACCTAGGAAGTGTACCGTTTCCTCACCATTAATTGTTTCACCCTTGCGCCGGGAGAAAGCCTTGGGGCAGCGGACACAGTCCCATTAGTCACCGGAATGAGTGCGTCATCGTCTCCTGCTGCATACAGATGGCACTTGCAACTTTAGTACAGTAGCTTGTCTCGCTCAAATGTTCTATTGCTATCGCATAGCGGTTCGGACGAGGACAGCGTATCTCGTAATACTAATACTCACAGCAAGATACAATTTGGCTCTACCTACTTCCTATCTCGCTCACGTTTTCAATCAATCGACACAGTTGGTCATATGCAACTTCGGGGGAACCATTGCATTGACTGTTCTAACGAGACACGCGTCTCTCGTTACCATACTGTTCCATACTGAGATTATGGGCTGTGGGTGGTCAGCTATGCGATATCATAATCGCAGGCATCATGACATACTACGCAAGTGCAACACGAGTCTGCTCCATCATCCAATAATTAACGACCTGCGTACAGCATAGCTGAGCCAACGAGACACTGGATTTCAGCATACACACAGAATCATAAACAGATTAATAAGGCTATCCATTGAAACTGGCCTTATCACGGGTTTCGCCCTTTTTACATCCCGCGTCATTAGTTTTTGATGCTATTTGCTATTTAGCTTCTCTAGCTGGGGTTAATTTAGTTTTCGTGTTTCTACCAAACCATCTACCATACTTTCAGGCTGCGACGATGGTCCTAGGAAAACCATATTCAAACTCTATGATCGCCTCACTGAACAGCCGCGTAAAGGTCTTTTCAGATATTCAGTCAAGGAATGACCGACCGTCAGACCTAGGAACAGATACTACGGATCATATGTAATGTAGTATTATAGTAGTACCGGTCGCTCTTTACCATGCTGAGCCTAGCAAGGCATGCATTTGTTGAGATAATACATTGCTTTGCACCAGTTTCCAAACACCAACTCGTGGACCGAGCACCGTACATAACTATGCGAGACAAAATTGAGAAAGTAATAGAGTCACAGCACTAGTAAACCACAACGAAAAGGGGAGTGGTACCGGCATAAACGTGCGTGCGTGCCCTGCTTAATCTAAAAAATGAGACCAAGCACTACTAACCATCTTGACTTGATAGCCTCGGGACATCCGAAGAAGGGCCGACAGTTGGAACTTCATCGTCATCGCTAAACAGTCACGCAGGGTAGCATCAAACCTAAATTACATAAACCTAAGGAAAATGTATGCACGTCTAACGTATGTATCCCATGTTCATTTTAAAATCAAAGAGCGTTATGAGGGACAGACTTGGAAGAGACATCATTGGATAGACCTCCGAGTCAGCTTAGCCACAGTTACCAGTACTTAGACACACCGATACACAGGCGCTGCGAGATACACCTGAGATCACACAAAATCTGAATCACATTATAGAGTATACCACAGATCCACGCACACAACTACGCGAGACAAAAAAAAGAGAAGAAAAGAATAAAGTCACAGCACTTGTAAACCACAATGAGAAGGATGCACGTAAACGAAAAGAAAAGGACGAGGTTATACTGTCATGAGTGTATAACGCCAAGGGGATGTCATCAAAAGAACTAGGAAGGAAAGAAACTAAGGAGGTAGGAACCTAGAAGTACATTTTACTTACGAATTGATGCGATGTATATAGTGATAGAGACGGACATGTGAGAGATGTGGAGAGATCGAGGGACAGGGATGAGAGGAAAATAGAGATAGTGGTACGCGGTATCGAGTGGAAATGACGAAGGAGACGTCGAGCGTGGAAATGACGGAGGAGAAGAGAGGGGAAACCCACTGCGTATAAAAACGTCCGAAATAGGGAGTGGGCCATGTTGGCAGCTGCACTAATGTGAGCGCAAAAAGCGCCACGACTGTGCATGGATGGACCGTTGTTGACCGAGCTTGACCGAAGAGTGTATAGCACTGCTGCTGCGTGAGTTGTTACGATAGTGTGCACGATGGTGGCGTGTTAGTGGTGGTTTCCGGGGATCCACGAGCGAGGGCACGCAGGACACAACACCCTCCGACCCACCTTCCCGCACCTACAACCCACATCATCACAACGACCCACCGCCCACCATCTGCACCCTCCTAAACCGAGCAATACCCAGGCTAGTCCTGACCATCGCCCGGTTGCCTGTCTTGCTAGACCCCCGCCCATGCTACCCCAACCCCCGTCAACCACGGGCGCAAAGGGCCTGATGCGCCACCGGTTCCCGTATAAGGAAAACAACCCACTTAGCATAGCGCTAGCCAGTCCAACCCAAAACAGAACCATCCACCCAATCGCATATTGCGCGTCCAACAGCGACTTGATGCCTGGATGGGTGGTAGCCCAAAACAAAAATGGGAATGCCGTCGCGAGTGCCAAATCCAGGAGCGGCATCAATGCGTGTTCGTTTGTCCCTTCCCTCTCCCCTCGGGGCCAATCGCAGGATCGCACTCCTCACTCCCCTAGCCTGCTGCGAAATGTAAGATGATGGGGCATAGCATCCCACGCACGTTGACCACCGAGTCACGAAGGTTGACGCAAAGCCAGATCGGGGCCGGTGAGCGTGGGCACGGGCTATCCCTAAGAGGGATATGGTCGATACGCGGAGGAGTCTAGACCTTCCGGCCGGGGGGCGGGCGGCATTCAGCGAAACCGTCGGCCGTCGCAGTCGGGGACCATGTGGAGCTGGGCGGTCTAGTACGCAGCTGGGAACGCAAGCAGGAATAGAAAAGGCGATGGGAAAGGGAAGCAAGCAGGCGACGTCCATCCTGCGACGTCTCGCACGAATCCAGGCCAATGAGGTACGTATGTATGATGATGGTGTTGTGATATGATGCGACGGCTATGTGTAGTGTTGATGTGATCTGCCAAACGGTAGTTTCAGAGCCTGAGTGGGAATGAAGGGCCATCCTCAACGCGGTGTTGGCGGCGGCGGATTAATTCCACTTCGATCATCGTCGCGAGCAACAACGACAATCGGGCTGTGTCGAGTTGAGGCGGGGGTGGATCAGGAGAGCATGTCGTGGAAGTAGAGGGTGATAGCGTGAAAGCAGTCGGTAGTTATGGAAGGGGAAAAAGCGGAGGAAGGGACGTCCACGTAGTGGGCGGCGGCGGTAAGTGATGCGTTGGCAGTGCACTACACATGAGAGAAGTGCCAGAGAGGCGGAAATAAATGAGCGGTACAGGCAGAGCATCTATGAGCGGCCAATATGGAAGTGGATAGCAAATGCGAGGAGTGAATGTCTACGGTGCGTGATACGGGGCGCAAATAGGGAGGGATAACGTCGGAGGTGTGCGAGTGTGGGTGAGCTTTTCATGTAGGTCGTAGCATAGAGTAGGTAGCAGAAACGTGAGAGGAAGAAAGCGGCGGAGGCGGCATAATGTTAATCAAAGCAAAGGAGCGGAGTGGCGCACAAATCGAGGGTGGGGTCGAGCGAATAAAGACGCATGCAAAGGTCGAGTCGAGAAATGGAGAGAAGGGGAAGAAATCCATGTACTGCCTACAGGATCCCCGAGTCCTTGAGCGCATTCTGCAGTATCGTTTCTTTCACAGCGGCAAACACGAGCCTTATATTCGTCGTGTCCGTCGCTTGTGTCAGACTGTGGAATATTAGTACGGAACCGACCCAAAAGCATAAGCGATAAGACTTACTGGGGATAGACACTCAGTCGCGCCCTATTCGCCTGCATAAACTTCCACAAAATATATTTGGCCGCCTTGTTAATATCCGATCCACCCGTGTATTCGGGGAAGTAGCGCTCCAGGGGCACCTTCGGCAATTTATTCTTGAAGACGTCGATTTTATTCAAGAAGAGTATTATTGACGTCCGTAGGAACCAGCGCGAGTTGATCACGGACTCGAAGAGAACGAGCGACTCGAGCATCCGGTTCTGGTGGTCTAGTTAGAGCACTGCCATGGGAAGGTGACATGTTGAGCTTACTTGGGTTTTCTCCTCCAGCAGCACTTGATCGTATTCGCTCAACGCGGTACAGAAGATTATACTTGTCACGCTCTCGAAGCAGTGGATCCACTTTTTCCGCTCACTCCGTTGGCCGCCGACGTCGAACATATGTATTCTGCCATGTATGTGAGTCGGTCACAGTTGAAATAGCGGCTGGGTGGGAACATACGATAAGGTGCCCATCGTAAACCGCGTCTCTGCAATTCCAACGCTCTTCTGCCGCGCCCGCAGTACATCTGTCTCGTTGGGCAGGTACCCTGGTGAACCTATCCGCAGGACTTCTGAGAAGAAGCTTGATGAAATATGGTCAGCAACGGAATAGGAGACAAATGGGAAGGCAGGAGTTGGGCAGAGGGTACGAGGCAAGGGAACATTCAAACTCACTATGGCGCTGAGTCCATTAGATAGAATTCGCTCGAGTGCTCGTCCATGATCTTTGTAATGATCGGGTCTTTCCATAGTTGGTGAATTGCCTCTGCAATCTCTGGCGGAAGTGACACAAGTGGGTCTGTTGACTCGGGCTGATATTCGAGTATCTTCTCTGCCAGGGGCTGTATCGGCGGTAGTCAGCATTGTGGGGTCACGGAAAAACGATGGGGTTGGGGTCGGGGATTGGGAGGTGCGCAAGGCAGAGGGGCGGGGCAAACTGCGCGAGGCCGCATGGACAAGAGTGGACTCACCCTATTTGAGTATTCGACACATTCTAGCCCAATTTTCTTCATATACGAGACGACCTGGTGCGCCGAGTCGAGCACGTTCTTGTAGATCGCAGGGCGGTACTCTGCCAGTTCTGCCTCTGAAAACCCATCCTGGTGGATAATCTTCATCTGTTTCACGATCGTGGTCTTTCCTGACTCGCCCGAGCCTGTTGTATGCGCATACATTCACCGTCAGCAGACTGTAGGCATAAAGCCCCGCACAAATGGGGAGAAAGGGGGAAAGGAGGCGGGGCGGGGCGGGGACATACCTAGGAGCAGGATCTTGCAGTCGCGTTTAAACTTCTTGTTGTCCTCCTCGAGGACCCGGTCGATCTCGTCGGAGCGCTCCTTGCCTGCGCGGTCAGGTTGGGAGACACAGCCGCCCATTTTGTGGTTCTAGTTGTTCGAATCGAGGGAGGAGTGGGTGCTCTGCGGGGCAGAGAGAGATTGGAGGGAGGGATGGAGGAAGGGAGCGGGGCGCGGGGCTGGGTGATGGGATAATGTGAAGAAGAGTAGCAACCCCACCCGCAAGCCGCCACCCAGCCCTGAGCCAGCCAACCAGCAACCACCCTGGCACAGCAGATGACATAAGCTTGCCTTTGTCCTTTTTCGGTAACTGCTTTCTATTTCTCGGTGATGCCGGCTCTGCCGCCGCGCCGGTGACCAACCGCCGGGGTGCCTGCGATCTTTAATTAACCCTTGCTCGTTTCATACATCGACCCGCCTCAACACGCAATAAAGCCACATTGCGACAGCCCCGCCTGCACTGCGCTATAGTGCGCTAGGCCATGACACTGACATTGACACCCAGCCCATTCTTCGTCTACTGTATATTTAGCTCATATTCAACACCGGTCCACGACGACCACACGTATTTAGGTGCGTGTGTATCAACTGCTCCCGTGCGCTGACAGATAGTGGCACTGTCCAGCCGGACTAGTACTGCACAATCAAAACACTGGGGTGTGCCTCCCGTTATAAAAGTCGATTAATCAATCATTTCCACCGCATGTGTTGCATCCGTGTACTGAAGCTTTCAGCCAAGCGTTTTTGAAGCCCAATTGATTTGGACAACGTCGAGAGTCTCATAAGTCCACCCGTCCTCCTGTTTTCCCAATCGATCGCGAGGCATGACCACAATTCTCCGCCTTGCGCCCAAAGCCGTACGTCAACCTCATCGCTCCTTCAGTCAACCATGTCTCGGTCCCGGTCTCTCTCGACACAAATACTCCACCGGCAAGCCCCTAACAACTTCTGCCTTCCAATCTTACTCTTAAATACACTCTGCGCAGCACGTCATACCCGGTGCGCGTCAGCATCTGACCTTCCTCTCTATAAATATCCCTGCAAATAAGTACTCAACTTAATGACCGGAACCGTTATGGCCCCTTTCCTTCTCATTCTCCGGTACCGCGATTGGAGACGGAGCAGCGATCAGCCACTTTAATCTGAGGTCTATGGTCCGGAGAAGCTTCGTGGAACCTCTCGACCTCGTCTTTAGGTTCAAAGCGAGAAGATCAATTTTTCCACATTCAGTCCGTGATTACATACAAAGAATAAGAAGTGGTACCCAAGGCTGAGGGCAAGGCAACACCGTAAGAGCCGGTGAGGAAGCGGACGCATGGAATAAGATATAAAAACAACAGGCCTGAAAAACGAACCAACAAAAAGAGCGGCTTGGAGAGCAGAGAATGAGCGAGGCTCCTCGCGGTTAACAATTTTCGACGTTCTGGACCGGGACGTGCGACTGGCGGAGCGGGGTCGGCTTGGGCACAAATGGCGCCACGCGGCGGGACACCCCATGAACTACAGCATCCCTATCCACGCCTCCCAAACGCACCCCCCTGAACAAAACAGCACCTGCGACGGCGGACGCGCCAGCGCCGGGACGAGCGCGGAGCGATTCAATAATCTCCTTTGTCTCTGTCCCAGGGGAGAGCGAAACAGGGAGAACGCCCAGTGGCTCGATGGGCTTAGGCGGGACTAAATCCGTTAATTTCGCTACTGCAAGTAATCAACGTCATATTTATATATATTGCAAATATACTACTTACCCGGCGACGTGCTCTCTTCCAGCTCGTCGTCCAAGGGTGGCAGAGGCTCGAGCTCCGTGATTGACAACAGCCAGTTTTCGACCCCTATAATAAAACATTGAACTATCCATTCAAAAGCACGTAAGGGCCTACATACCAGGCTCGAACGTACGCGGCGCGAGACACGGAACATCTGGAAGAACACCCGAAGGCTCGATCCCAGCGTGCTCGACGTATCCAAAGGCAGCTGCACCTGGCGTATTACTGTAATCTGTGGCAGCACGTAATCACAAACTTGTTTTTAAAGATTTTTTTTAAAAAAAAAAAAAAAAAAAGCATCATCACTCACCTACAGTATCACTTTGGCCCGTATGCGGGCCGACCAATCTCGAGATCGAGCCCGACGACTCGAGCGTACTCTGAGCAAAATCAGCAAGCCCCAAACCGAGCAGAGGCTGTTCAAGCCCAGCGCCAGCGCCAGCGTCGAGGCCGGGCACCTCATACCCAAACTCGCTCTCCTCCACCGCGTCAGCGTCCCACACGGTGAACGACGATAACGTAGTGGACGTGGGGGACTGCAGCACCAGTCCAAGTCCAAAACTCCCCGCAGACAATCCATCTTCCGGGGCCGCCTGCGCGGTCGGTGAGCACAGGAGGCTGTCGTTCTGGCGCTCCCGGCGCTCATGCTCGCGTACGGCCTGCTGTAGGCGCATCCCCGTGCGCGAGATCGCGATCTCCAACCGCGTCATCGTCTGTACGTTTTCCTCGTCACACGGTGCGTCTTCACTGGATATGGACCCCGGGCTTACCGCGCACGCGGAGGACAGGGAGCGGAATGATGATGCGGAGGACAAGGAGCGGAGGGACGACGAGGACAAGGAGGCGAGCGGGGGGACCAGGGAGCACTGCATCAGTGGCAGCTGCTCCGCTGGTAAAGGGAGGACCGGGGACCGCGGGTGCGCGGGTAGGAGGACCTCCGAGAGCTTTGACCTCGGCATAACATTGCACAAGGACAGCAGTGTCGGAGGCACTGGGGGAGGGGCGATAGGGTGGGAGGGGTGTAACAGGGGATTGCGCCTGGGCGGCCCAGGGGACATGTCTTCCATGGACGTATGGAAAGTGCCTAGGCTGCTACAGGACATACTCTCTTCACAGGTGAAGAACGACTCATTACCTTCCTGCGTTATGGTAAGATATCAGCGTCAAATTGACTAGGAGTATGCGCACCGAATCTGAAGGCCACGAAATCGCTTCAAATCCATTCATCGCAACTGTGAACCAGATATGCTCCATTAACGGAAGCGCAGCGAGCTCATGTGCTGAGGCGCCTCCATGCCTGTCCATAGAAGTTGTAGCGCCCTTCTACAAAATATATCGTGAGTATAATATATTCCGACCCCGGTCTGATACTATTACCTGGATACGTTCTATGGTCCCAGACCCATAGTCGGAAACTTGATTGAGAAGGTCTTTTGTATGTGCGGAAGCATTGCTGATATTGGCGGTGCAACGCTCCATCCGCCTGCGCCGCCCCGCAGAGTCTGACCTGGAAACGGCAGGAGACGCACTGGATACGTCCGTCTCGGGGACAGGAGAAGCTTTGGCGGAGCTAATTAGAGGAGATATGAATACCATGGGGTCAGACTCTGTCTTTCCTCGAGAGATGCTTGAAGCATTGGATCCCATATAACAGTTAGGTCAAGTCTCGGTTGGATGAGAATAGGAGATTATACATAAACGAAAGGAATGAAATGATAACCCTCATGAAACCTTGCTAACCTTTATATCTCCCCTGCGCCAGTGCCATTCTGAATTTTCCTAGACTTGTTGATGTGCAAAGCAGGACAGACAGTCTTATCCAACCAGGCGATATACAACTACCCGATTAAGAACATAGGCGCTTATGGGTTTTTCTAGAATGGTTGGGCCACCCAAAACATATAGCAGACGGGACTTGGTGACATGACTGATCCAATATCTAGCGGACCTGACTTCTTCGGGTGTATACCGTATCAGAAAAAAGGGGACGTAAAGGGGTTACTTTAGGGTTACACATGTGTAGGCGAGTCGGGTAAGTATCTGAGAAGCAAGATATTTAGACCGCGGCACGTCAATGTGTATAAACTGTTAAAGTGCAAGTCGATATCGATTAGGGGTTAGATCACTTCGTTGTGGCTGTGTATTTCTAAATCCGAAGAGACATTGGTTCGAATCCAGTTATCGACATTAAGTTTTTGTTTTAAAAAACAAAAAAATCGTTTTGGCTCAATTTAACTTCAAACTTCAGGATTCCGATTCAGCCTGGGCCCTGTTCAGGGATCAATCATAAGCGGCGAATGACATGTTGTGCGTTTTAGTTATTCGAGAACTCGGAGTATGAAATATCACAGAGAAGCAGGAGATGTTGTTGCTAAAAGGAGCACGAAATTCTAATACATCAACAACGCACAAGTGTCAAGAAGACGACTTTGAAAAGTACGCGGTCCACTGCATTGAAATGACTTTTCGTACTTTTAACATGAAGCGCTGTCAACGACCTTAATTCACATCTCTCTGTTATATTCTCAGTACATGAATCATAACCACTGCTATTTGCTCTTTTCCATGTCCTAGCAGATAGAGTTTACACATGGAATAGATGTCTTTACCTCATGCGATTCTCTATCTCGGTCACGCGTGACTCAAGGCGGAGCATAATCTCGACCAGTCGCTTATTTGCTACAAAATATCTTCAGAAACTGAACAAAGAAATCAGGATTGCGGAACCCACCCGACGCACTTTCCTCGGTACCTTGAAGAGATCTCCAGAGCGTTTCGATATCCTCACGCAATGATTTTGTCGCAGGAGACGGCAAAACATCATGTTGAGGTGGTCCTGTAATACTCGAAGCAAGTGATGCCCCGCCTGGCTGTGTGGAGTGCACTGAAGATTGAGTCAATGATCGATGGTCTGTAATTGCCGAGGTAGTGGGTGTTGCAATTCGCCGTTTTGATACAGACATAGTAGTGTCGGCGGCGTTCTCCCTGCTCACACCGCTTACTCGGGCTGATTGTCGTTTTGTACTAGGCGGACTGGAGCCTGAGGTCGTTAGGGTATGAGAAGTATGCAATGGGTGGTCCAGAGACTCTGATGTCTTTTTCTTCTTGGGTGGAACGACCTCTAGTATATATTTCTTGGTTGATGCCTCTTCTCGTCGTCTCTTTCTTCTGGGGCGTTCCTCTTGATCAATCAAGTCTGAAAGCGTATCAGTTTGTACATATGAGTGTGGAACATAATAAAATGTCAGACCATTGTCGCTTTCACGAGGGTCGTTACCAGTCCCAGTTTGTGTTTCGGGTTTTCCAGAAACCTCAGACTTCTTGGCATCACCGTTGAGTTGACAAGTCGTCTTGCGCCGGGCGCATTCCAGACACGCAGGTATCTGACTCGAATTCCGTGCGGCCATCTTGACGCGGCAGTCCAAATTATTCTGCAGGCACCACCGGCACCTTGGTGTCCAATACAGCCCCACGTCCCACTGCGTTTCTCGGCGGGGAGCCCGTGCACCATTCTGTCGTGTCGCATCCTTTGGCAACTTGCCATGCACGGAACGTCTCTTCGTAGACACACCACCTACCGATTCTCCCTGCGCCTGAGTTCTAGACTCCAATGTGTTGTGTGCGGAAGCGCGACGCGCCGATGCGTCCTGCGCTGAGGCGTCCTTCTCCAGTGGGTCTTGCACAGAAGCAATCTGTTTTTCATTAGTACGCGGCTTCGTCTTCTTCGGGCCTTCTTCATCTTGGGTCGGGGACACTTTTCGTTTGACTAATCGCATCGTCTGGTGTGGCTGGACAATATCCGTAGGCATAGCTGACCTTGAACGTCTACATATCTGTTCCGATGAGGATTGGGAATCATCTGACTCCACTGACAATTCTCGTATGCCGGGGGTAAATGAAACCACATCGTTGCTCTTTGGGGGTCGTCGGCTACCTGACCCAGAATCAGTCGGGTGCGGTGCGTCCACGTTCTGTGGCCGGGATCGTTGCAATTCGTTCTCAAAAAATTGAACCTCTGCCGAATGTAGTGTCTTCGGGGTGCATTTGTCCTTCATCTGCCTATAGCGCCGAATAAGCTGAATGAATTGGTAGTCCTGCCAGTTTACATCTGAGCACAATTTGTGTTTGCTAATAGACACCTAAAAGGTGTCAAACATATGCAAGAGGGAGAAAAAATACAGTTGCGTACCAGTTCTGCCGCTTCGCGTTTGAGAACCATCCCGGTGTCACGATCGTGTACACTGTCCTGAAATACCTTGTTTAGTCTTTTCAGGCGTTGCTCATATGTAGCTAACGCTCGCGGATCAGCAGTAGACTGAGACATAGAAGAGTAATCAAGCAAAGTGAGCGCGGGATTGGCGCAGGATAACAGAGAAAGAAACAAGGTTAGTTTGCCGAGGCCTCGAGCTGTCAACATGCACGTGGCCGTGCTATTCGTGTTTTAAACTTATGAAAATATGCGCAAAGTGTTTACATAAATGGATCTTGACCAAGGATAACAACGTTCTACAGTGGCATTGTATAGAATAGGGAGACAGACTACATAGACCCACCCAATGATGTTCACACGTAAAGAATTATACGCTGCAGACCATGAAACTCTAAATCGGTTTCAGCTACTGTGATGCACGAATCCTGTGCTTCCGGATCCTTTGAAGACTGAAGACTGAAGACTGGAGGAGAATGGTTATCCCAGCCAGGATAATATGTTCTTATCATATGAGATGATCTAATGAATCCTGGTTTCTGTCCACGATAGTCCAGGGGGATTGCCAAACATGGATTATTGATCCTGATTATATCGTCTTCTATGGAGAAATTGACGACTCCAAAAAATATGGTGGAAGCGTGCCGGGAGCTATACTTTGGACTGTAGAGGTAGCTGTGTAGCAGGTTAAAACCCCACATACGGCCATATAAATCGCCTTTGTGCTTGAACGCGCCTTCAGAATTCCGTGTATGGGATCTGGACAGACCCGGTATAATCAAAAAGTTCACGCGCAGGCCGACGTGCGTTAAGAGCAATGGTTCAATCGGGATAGAATCATCTAGCCTGGATTGAGCTATCCCGCCGCTATAGTCAAAGGCGTTCGAGCGATTGCGGTACACGTCCACTGTAGTCGGAATGACATCACCGCTGAGAATTGAATATCCGTGGTTTAAAATATCCATGACATTACGTTTCGTGTTAATGAGCTCACGCATGAGTCGCGAGAAAGCGCTCGTCGCTCCTTCTCCGTACGCGATGGATATGCCGATCCCCAGGAGGCCCATCAGTGAGTACGAGCCGTCCTCTTCACGCGTCACATGGCGCCCGCAGGCCATTTGCAGTCGCCTGGATATCGGGATTCGCTCCTTCTCCTTATCTGCTCCACGAAAAATATGCATCTCGTGTGCGGTTATGCCCGCAGCCCCCGCAAGCCTGTCCTGGTCGCACGGCATCTGCTCCCAGCTCATATTGTACTTCTGGGGTGAAATTGTCCATATGCGCAAATATTATGTCCGCCAAATATTGCACCGCTCCGCAATGGTCAACAAGGCGAATCGCGGATCCAGTGGAATTAAAAGCTAGCAGCCTAGTCGGCAATGTTGATACAGATCTATGGAGCCTTGCCAGTATGTCTTGCCTGAAGATGTCTCTGACTAGAGACTATTAGTACCTTGAAACAGAAGATGATTTAGAACGAAATACATTCTGTTAGTATTGCATGCAGTCTGTTGTCCTCGCATATATTGACATTTTCTGGGGGCGCCAGGGCAGTTGTCGATGGAACAAGTGCGCTAGTTTGAACATTCGTTAAAACAAGCGGTTCTGTAGTACGACAAACGTTGACGATCTTTGCAATGAACGTCTTCAGATGAATAACAAGTTGATGATCAACTGAATCTACGTAATTATGGCAACCTATGCTGATACGTGAGGATATAATCCAGATAATGTGTAAGGGACAGCTAACTGCGTTCAGAGTCTATATCCATAGCGTCTGATACATCGAAAATTGAATAATCCGATATCACCCACATGCAGAGGCAAGATTTACCAGACGACATGCGCTCATTTACAATGGGCCTGACGAAATTGGCCAGAGCCGTAAGTAGGTCTGGAGCCTGTGGATCATCTACACCTCCTGAGGTGAGCATAACTGTGGCGTCCTTCACTTTGTATTCGGTGGTACTGTAAGAACAAGACTAGGCATCTCATGTATTAGTAATCAAGACAGTGATAGCAGTATAGGATGAACTTACTCGCTGGACTTGGTTAGTTGCTCAAGGCAAGGAGCAGGAAGAAAAAGGGGAAGGTAGTTGAACTGTATTGATCGCAGAATACCCCACTTTATGTACATTCTAATTTAGGATCAAACAATCTCATGATCACTGGTCGGTGGCTAGACAAAGTGATGCTGCAACGCAATGAGCAACGACGTTATTGTGCCAATATACACTATGACTGCTCCACATGTGCTTATTATTTAGAAGCATCTTTGAGAGTAAGAGACTTGTAGAGTATACTCGAGTCGTCCTCACAAATACGTAGTTAAGTCAAGTAGAAAGTAGTCATCCCAAGCCTGCAAACCATTTCCTGTGGACGGGGCAGAGGAAAATTCCGTGAGGCGTACGAGAGTACGTGAGTGGTGTGCACTCACGCATATCTTCACGCATTTTTGCCAATTATTGTCACAACCCATAATGCAATTATCAGCTCAACGTGACGGATGTCATGTCCTTTTCTTGCCTCGTCACACTCTTTATCACGGCCGCTCTAAGGCATACCTCATGGATGCCGCCATTCCTTCGTGTAAGATATGTTTATCCATTACCTTTATTTCTCCAGTAATTCCCAGAGATCTACATCACTGCTAGCGCCGGCCATTTATTGGTCACGAAACACAGGTCGTCAGATTCGTCATCTTCGTTCAGTCGGGGATAACATCATGAAACGCGGATAACGAGGGATAGCGCTTACTTGTTAATATCTTGGTATTGGAAAACCGGGTTTAGTGGCTAGGAGGCTCTGTA
The DNA here is from genome assembly GCA_028532985.1 of Stropharia rugosoannulata. Classification (NCBI taxonomy): domain Eukaryota; kingdom Fungi; phylum Basidiomycota; class Agaricomycetes; order Agaricales; family Strophariaceae; genus Stropharia; species Stropharia rugosoannulata. The sequence continues at coordinate 5,012,445 of JANCIK010000001.1, read as the reverse complement.
AAAACGTCATGTGGTCTCCTCGGGTTTGAGGGTTTGGTCATAAACAAGTGTGTATAAAAGTCAGCCTATAGCCAAGTAAGGGAGGCAGCTGCGCTCACCCACCAAACTTTACATACCCTGTTCAATCCTTTCGCTGGTCGAAACCCCAAACCCGAGTAATGCGTGTCCTCAGCGTTTTATTTGCCACCTCTGCGCTTTTTTCCACGTTGGTCTACGCGCGCCCATCGCCTTATGTCCAAACAGACGGCGCTTCCCTGCTTGCGGTACCATTCATGCTTGTCGTCTTCTTATCGAAGTGGAACTTACACTGTTCATAGCGCAACGACCAAGGACCAGTGCTTGTTAGGCGCATTGATGCGCACACGTTTGCGACCTCGCACGAATTCGCGGCGTCCCATTTAGACACCGCTCACCAGGCCCATAAATCTGCCGCCGCTGAACACAGGGAGGCGTCGAATCAGCACATGCTAGCTTTCACCAAATCTCCATCCGACCAATTAGTACAAAAGGACTATCACCTAAATAGAATGTCTGCGCACTTCACTGAAGCAGAGTCTCATGAAGAGCAGGCAAAAATCATCAAAGACCTTGCGCAGGGCCATCGCGACACGGCCGCGAATGCGCGTGCACATGGGCTACCGGCGCACCATGATGTTTTGCTTGCCAGTGCACAACAAAGCAGCATGCTGGCCGGTGGTCATGCTCACAATGCCGCTCTGTCGTCAGCCAACGCGATAGAATCTGCGAGGCTTGCGCGTCAGCAGCATCAGCGACAATGAGGAGATGAAGGTAGTTAGTTGCCCATTTAAGTAGGCTAGTAGTACGCGCCGCCTGAAGAATGTTCATGCCCATTGGTCGGATAATCAATGATGCGTTTTAATGTTCCTTTCTTTTGTCGAGTAAGACTTGTTGCACAAAGTTATTACGTAGAGCAGTTGTCGATCAACGCGTATATCCTTGTGCTCTTTCAACTCATGTGCAAGCTGCGGATGCGCTTGTGCGGAACTGGAAGGTATACATAGAGTATAATGGTACATTCCGCATTGGGGATTATGATGGGGAGATATGGGTAGTAATTAGCAAGCTATGTATGAAGCACTGGTCACTGAATGGAGAGGTGCAGATTGGGTACAATGAAGAGTGGCGTGTAATGTGGCGTTTCGCGAGGAGACGGGTTCCTCGGATCAGAGGGGCCTGTGAAGGCGGACTGGAAAGTACTACATGGGTGCCTAAAATAAAGGACTACGTCACTCCGTTGTTTTCATAGTAGTAATCCAATGCAGGCATGTACACTTGGGCATATACGCCCGCGTTATTTCTCATGCAAGCTGTTGCATGAAAATATATCCGCCGGGCAGACAGACGACGTACCACCGCGCAGAGCCATGACTGTGTCAGTATACTGTCAAGTCTCCACCCGCCGCACTATCAATGACGCCACACACTGAACAGCACCTACTACATTCACGGTACGTGCTCTTCGCATGTCTCTGTGCCCTCTGAAAGATAGATACACAGCGTGACAAGAGCTTAGGACGATGTGCAAGCTGTTCCTCTGCGCATATGTATCTCTTCATAGAGGCATCAGAGTTCAAATTGAGGGATAATGAGTACACAGGACATAACATCATGCACATGGATTAGTGCATCTGAAATGGTATAAGTATCTGTAGGGGAATGACATTCGATAAGACCGCTAGTGCTGCACCGCCGGTTCCATACGATTGCCATACGACACTTTACGTGTGCGTTGAGCTAGGTGGTCCCGCTTCACTTCTACGATGCTCATGTATACGTGCCGCACCCAGGAGCGCTGTCCATCGCCCAGTCACAGCGTGCCCTCGTCGATACCCTGTCCGGCACGTCCTCCAGCATCATCGTCCATCCAGCATCACGATTCAAATATTCAATGCTATGTCTCCCACTCCAGGTCTTCCCCTCTCACGTCGCGGCCCGCCCTCCCACGTCTCCGCCCCACTCATTGTGCTCTCTCTGCCTCCCCCCCGCGTGTATGTGCGCCGTTCATCCCTCACATTCGCATCTCAGCCTCTTTCAGGCGCCCGGGCCATCTGCATCAAATTCCACATCCAATCTTCTAACCTCTCTCGCACTACTTCCCCACCCGCGTGTACTCCATCCTGCGTCCTACTCCCACAAATTTACTGCCCTACTAACGCACACACTCACACGCAGAGCGTCCAGAAAGGTTTCAGCATACCGGCAATGGAGAGTATTTGCGAGATTACTTGATAGACGCCCAACCATCCTGTCCCCCGCACCCCCATGTCGGACATAACCAAAATGCGGGAAAAGGCCGCCTAAATATCAAAATAAGACGCATTTTTCTTCAATAACCTCGGCAGTGCCCATCGTCTACGACTTTTTATTGCATGGATTCAAAGTGACACGGCGATCTAGGTCGAGAACAAAATGTTCTGCATACCTAAACAGGGCTTCTTCGAGCCAAACTTCGTCTTTGTCGAAGTGTACCTTAGGGGGGCAACTAGGAAAACGAATCTTAGGCCGACGGAAGCCGCATGAACTGTCCTCTAGTCCTTGCTACTTCGACGGAGTTGCAAACATTGTGGGACGTCTGACCGTTCCTACTGTCGAAAAACTCATGGACGGTGGTTTGGACTCGCTGGATATTGCTCATATATTCCGCCTCCGCGAGATGATCAAGATAAAACGGCGCTCCAACGCCTTTTCTTTCAGACTCTGCCACACTACATGCAGAGACCAAAGCGCGCCGCGTGTATCACTCATCAATTATCTGTTAGGGGTAGAGGCGCGTGCAAAGGCCGCCCATCACGCTCTGTGAAGACTTACAACTGAGAAAGTTTTGGTGTACCGTGACGACAGTAGACCTGTTACATGTACTTCACTGCACTACCTGTACTCTGAGCTTTGGTGATACATTTGGTGTAGTACTCTATATTTAAGACAAAATGTAGACATTGACTAAATGCCTTGCCTGCCAGTATTGAGATGACTTGAAGCGTACATGTAATCTAAAAATAATACCACGGGCCGAGAACCCGGACCTGATAAGGATAATCAGACGATAAGACAACGACTGGGTACCGGACGTACCTCTGTCTCTCTGCCATCCACTTCCAGTAGGTATCTTCTACCACTGCCGCTGTTTATTGACCTTCATAGTCGCTTAAACACCTCAGGTAAGTGTTGTGCAGAGTAATCACTAGACATAATCAAACTCACGGGTGTTTTTCGTGTATGTATATCCCCGTGTCTTGTACGGTCGCTGCGGGGTATGCGACGTTTGGAACTCGAATGTTCTTGTGCCTTCGCTTTCGGTCTCTAAGAATGGGTGAAAAACCACGTTGGTCAAGGACGAAGCACATATCACTGAGTAATGTGAGCTCACTTTGCTTTTTTGACCGACTGTGATCCGGTTCCACTTCATCCTCCTCCCTATCCCTTTTTTTCTTTGCATTCTGGGGCTGTACATGCCTTTCAGCCCTGCTAGCACATTAGCATGAGCTCTGTAGTACGGGGGTGACTGTCAATTGAACATGCCTTTGATGTTGCAGGGACCTCGGGGAATGACTCCCAGGGTCTTCAGTGACCGCCATCCATCTTGATGACGAACCACCATCGTTGAATTTTGTTGTTTTAATTGTATCACCCCCTGCTTTGACTGGCTGACGGTGAGGTAAACCTGCATTCAGCGGGGTCAATTTCAGTACTGCTCTCCGGTTATGCATACATGAATCTCACTTTTCTGCCTGTATCCTTCCACTGTATGTTCAATTTCGCTTAATGGCCGAAGCAGCTGGTGCTCACTCCTCCTGTTGTACTCGTTATTGTGCTCGGTTGGTGTGGCAAAATATTCTAGACCTCGTATGTGAGTAGTCATTCAAACACATGTTGAAATATTATACCTTTGCAAGTACAGGGATACGGATGGCGCTGCTCATTGACATGGCGGCTGTATAGTGAGATTGAAGGTGAATATTGATTCTCATACCTGTATCAGTGTATTGATGATGACGATATACACATAAAAGCAAATGGTGACTTACCCAAGACTCAGATACTGTCCTCCGGTTATTGATTGATCTTGACCGTTCAATGTCAATCCAGGTTGAAGCTCAGTAGTCCATCGTACTCCTGGCGGCGTGGAATCCCTACGTGGACGCTCATTGAAAAGGCGGCTGTATACTGAAATCGAAGGTGGACTTTCATTGTCATCTCTGTAAGTACATAATGATGAATGCGCGTAGATATTGACGTGAATATGGTTAGGGACTCACCCATAGCTCGGATACCGTCTATCGGTCATCGATTGATTCTGACTGGTATATGTTGAACTGCGTTGACGCGTAGCATTCCATTGCACTCCTGGCAACGGTTGATTGTTCGCAAAGGCAGTGTGAAGCGTGGGTACCTCTATGAGCGGGGATGAAGCTGTATGTATGCTTAGTTCATGGCGTCGAGCCATTTTTGGTACGCCGGGAGGCATGTTCTCGTTTCTCTGCCCATAACTGTCTGGTACGAGGCATTCCAAGTACCCTCTTTTGGCCCGAAGATTCAGTCGTAATGAACAGTTGGGCGGCATAACACCTACCCTGCATCCTCCTAGATAGATCACCTCTAAGTACACTGTCATGGGTGATGTCACCCCAATGCGTGTGGACGCGCACTATGTTATCTGCGAGTTTCAGTCAAAGGACTCGAATGCCGCGATTTCACGAACCATCATATATGTCCATGCTTGAGAATGCTCCCCAATCCGATTGTGAGTTGGTGTCCGGAGTCCCCCATGCGGTGTAACTTGAAGATTGGTTCGCGTGTTGGTTATAAGACATTTTTCCAGAAAGTAAGGATGGTTGGGGAAATAGAGGTGAGAAGTACTGGTAAGAGTATAAAGCTTACGCGCAGCCTTTGATAAATGTTGAAATCCCTATTACTGCCGAGAAAAGCTCACGCTAGCGCTGTTGGTGCGCTGCGCTGGGTTGTCCTTCGCTTACCACCATGGAAATAATTATAGACTGTACAATGCCATAAATAAGCATTAATCAGATCTAGTTCAGCAATGGATAGTTCGATTGGGATTTATTTTAGATACATGTAGACCCGGCGTACATGTACGCTTGAAATCATCTTGATAAAGGCAGGACAGTCTATTAATATCTGATGAAGCGATCAAATAGCGCAGCAACGGCGTAAGCTTGAAGCTTTTCTTCGGAAGTAGTAAGGTTTTCAGCATTGTCTCAATATTGCATTTTCTTCTTTGGCCTTATTTCAAGTCCAGCAGCAGCGGCATATCATTATCTCCTTCAATTACTCTGTGCCATAAAATCATGAACACACAGGGCAATCGGATGTCGAATCGACAACGTGCATCCGAAACCACTGAAAATGCAAATGGCATATCCCTGTACCAAGTTCACCTGATTAACGGGAATATCATGGCCCACAATCACTCGGACGTATGTCAAATCCCGTACTTTATTTGAGCTTACTATTTACCCGCGAATGCAGAAGGGCGCGCCCTAGCTTCTTGGAGTCGAGTTAAAGTCATGGGTGCTGCAGATCAAACAAACTTTGGTGGACCCATGGATTGATCTGTAGGTACAAAGCACAAAGAATCATCCGCCTTGAAGTAACTTGTTGGAGCTCATACGAGCGAAGTTGCTTCTTAAGTGTTGTGTATGGACCGCTGATTTCCCTTGCTTGTCCTTTTAGCCGCACAACTTCGTGACGCACGGCCACACGCTCAAGATCTTTTCCCAGGTCCTGACGGGTCATGCGGGTTCTCACTGTCTTCATGGTTAGAGAGCTAGATAGTAGGATATAACGGTGATTGTAGAAGGTACGAATGTATTAGAAGGAGAAAAAAAGCGCAGTAAACTAATATCCTCCAGGCTGCTCCCTGTATTCTTCAGTTGCTGCAAGAAGTCTACGATATTCTGCAAGCACCATTGGGTGGCGAAATGCTTCCCCAAGTTGGAGAGGTAAAGTGAAGCATCTCCTTGTGTCCAATTTGTAAGTGTGTCGGCACGCTATGCAGCGCGGATATGAAGGGCCCATACCGCATCAGCTCAAGCCCATGTCGGGCATGCTGTCATCGAATCATCTCGTCAATTCCTCCGTTCTACGAGTTAACTGTATATGAGTAACACAAAACTAATAAACTCTTTTCAGAAACGCACAGCAATAGCCTTCATAAACGTATCAGTCGCCATTAAAAGGTCCACGGTATTCTGCAAGCACTGTGACGTATTGAGGTGCTTCTTCAGGTTGGAGAGATATAATGAAGCATCTCCTCTCATGTCCAATTTGTAAGTCTGTCGGCATGCTACACAGCACACCCGACCGCTATCATGAAGCAGGTCAATGCGGGGGTCGATATGCAGCTACGCCTTGAAGTACGCCTCGCGTTGGCTGCCGCTCATGCCCTGTTAGCACTCACATGAAGGAAGCAGCCTCTTGAGTGTTGTGTAAGGACAGCGCCGATTTCCCTTGCTTTTTTTCTGACGGGTCATGCGGGTTCCAACTGTCTTCATGGTTATAAGTAGAGTTGGATGGTAGGTGCCTGTGCAAGGTACGAATGTGGCGGAGGAAGAAACAAGGCACGGTGAATTAATGCCCTCCTCCTACCCCCATATGCTTGAGCCTGGGCCATTTTCTACATCACGTTCTCCATCCCCTTCCCGCACGTTTTTCACAAAGACGGCAGATTTTATTCATGGCGTCACACCTTTGGCCTGTGCGCTCCATTCCCAGACCAACCTTGCACTCTCGTCAACAGGAGTTGGCACAGCAAGCCCAGCAACACCTCACATAAGGCTACTCTCTATATTCTGCGGCAACCTTAACGCTGTTCACACCAATTCTGGGTACTAGATCGACATCTATTTTTTCTTTCCAGCACACCCCGGCGTCGCCATGTGTTGCTCTGCGGCCAGTAACCTTGACCATTTTCTTCGCTTGGATTAGTATGCTGATAGCTTATCGGTAAGTTGTCTATATTATCACGCATGGCATCAGCACAGGGCCGGTGGATTTGAACCATCGGCAGAGGGATATGATGAACAAACAAGTGAGCACTATGTATATATATAGATTATCAATTGAGACTAATTCAACCAGCTTTAGCTCAATCTGGGGGCATGGAAAAAGGAGGTGAAAACCGAAATATGAAAATTCAACGATGGTAATCAGTCATCGGGATGGTTGACAGCCAGAGAAGACACCGAGGATCAGTTCACGGTGTCCATGCAACGTCGAAGGCAGGTTCAATTATCGATCACCCACATCTCTTTAGTTATGTACCCGCAGAGCTCGAAACGAACAAAGGATGCGGGGGAAGATGTGATGGACACGGGAGCATGACGATCGAAAAAGCAAAGTGAGCTCTTTTTCTTGGCTGGGAACTTCTTCCTTAATTGACTTGACTTAAGACACGGGGGTATCAGTACAAAAAAGTGATTAATCAGTACGATACTTACCTGATGTGTTTAAGCGGGTATGAAGGTCAACCCACAACGGTAACGGTAGAGTATACTGGTGGTGGACGGTAGTGAGGTACGGTCGGTACCTAGTCATTGTCTTATTGTCTGATTATCTTTATCAGGTGCGGGTCTGTTCGCATTATCGACCAGTGGGGATTATTTTAGATTACTGTGGGAATTGTAAACTAGTGGTGCGTATGAAGCCATGTAGACACTGGCAGCTTTTGAATGTAATTATATATCACCTTGAAAGTGAAACAATCCGCCCAATGCGGACATGGATGTGACGCGCGTGACGATGGCATAATTATCCGGGTCCTTTCGTTATGTATTTGATTCATAAATCATAATTGACATTTCATCGGAGGTGCGCCTAGTACTAATACACTGGCCAAAAACAATCAGCAATACTATTGCTATACATTGTAACTAATGCTCGAATTTATCCTTGTGCAGATCCTGAATATGCTTCTGGGCTATACTTTTCATGCTTTCCAATTGTGAATTCGTACTTTTACAGTAATGAATAGCTTTTTTGGCGCATTCAATGCAGTCAATAGAAGTCCATTGAGAATCTCCCGCGCTTGGGTGAATTTCATATTTTCCGTTCATGGGCCTGTTCATTCTGATCATTTCGCGGAGTCGAAATATATGAGCAATGGTCAACGTGTCCAGACCGCCGTCTATGAGTTCTTCAACAGTGGGAATAGTCGGACGTGCCACAATGTTTGCGAATCCATCAAAATACCAAGCAGAGACGTTGTATTTCTCTCCTAACAGTATCTTGTCGCAGTCGCGGGTCTCAAGTATGGGTGTGAGACTCTTGATAACTGTTGCTCTGGCCTGCCTGAATGGTGAGTTATAGTTGAACGCAAATCAAAGAGCTTACATTGTGCAGTCTCCACATATCGGCCAAATGCAACGCTCCAACCCATTCATCCTGTCTCATTGAGCCGTAATCACGAGTACTGCGATGTGTATATATCAGGTGAATTCATGCTTGGATTCGAACACTCACTCACAAAGGATACATCACCCTCAAGAGCGCGCGGAATTTGTCAGGTGAGATCCCAGCAAGGACTAGAGGGCAGTCGACGCGGCTTCCGTCGACCTGAGACTCGTTTTCATTGCTACCCCCCTGAGGAAGACTGTTCATGTCGGCAAAGACGGATTTTGGCTGGAGGAAGCCCTGTTTAGGCACGCAGAACAGTTTGTTCTCGACCTAAGTCGCCGTGTCACTTTGAATTACATGCAATTTAAAGTCATAGATAATGGGCACTGCTTACCTGTATGAAGACGTTGTCGAAGAAAAAAATGTCGTCTTTGGATATTTCGGTGGATTCTGCCTGCATTTTCGGTGTGGCTGGTATGGGTGTGTGGAGGTAGGGATGGGTAACTCGTCAGGATCAGCCCTGCGCAGCAGCCTCACTCCTGCAAGGCCATGTTACCCCATGCACGGAGGACGCCATGAGCCCTGCCTCATGTTCTCATATCTCGCCTTCTAATGTCCTCTTGCTCTCTGAGTGCTACATAGGTAGCATGAGCGTGCGGCGTGTTAGGGAAGCAGAATAGCTGGAGACAGCTGACAGAGGGTAGGGCTGCGGAATGACATGTGCCAGGACCATGACCTATACCTATTATAGGATGTTGTAGACCTGGAGAGGGAGGCCTAGGATCACTGCGGGCGCCCACCTGTATATCACGACCGAATATGTGTCTTTAAATACGTCTTGAATCTGTTTCGAGATTTATTGCCTGCAAATAGGTCAGAAACGGCCTCGGGCTTACCACTTATGGTAAGCCCGAAGCCTTCATCTCTGCTAAATGTATGTCTGGAAATATATGACGTATTTTGGAACACATATTTGATCGCCATATACAGATGGACGCCACCAGTGGATTGGATCGTGATGCGAGACTGCGTTGACCGCCCTCCCTCTGTGCCCTGTAAGGAACGCGAAACGGCTACGCATGGAAAACACCTATTTGGTATCCTCGACGGTCAATACATTTACCCTGAGAGGTTTCTCGGATCTACACACTGCCTCGGTTGTTCCTTGGGATAAATTTTACGTTTAATTAATCACTAAACTACTTCTACAGTATTTAAAGTCTGTATGTACATTGTATGTAGGCAGTTAAATTACCACCCACTTTCATTCACATTCAGCCAGAGCTCGCACAGATACACAGTCATTCTTTTATTTTAATCTCTTCATTCTTTGAACATACTCCCTCAAGACGACCACACAAGTCGTCGCTCGCTCGCACACACATAATCAATCTTACAACTGGAGCCCACCGCGAGGGGGGGTTGTTTAAGGAAGATATATTCAGCACCCAGACACCAGAACTATCCAGGAGCCGCACACGAGTCCGCGCAGTCATATTGAACACCACAGGAACAGAACAAATATTTATATTGATATACCCGAAGCTAGCCACCGACACCTCCGAGCCCCAATACCTGGACGGGTAGAGAAGCCCGTAGTACCACGAAACAGGTACAAAGTGACACACACGCCCACACGAAAGGTCTAGAAATTCCATCAAGACGTGCCCACGACATTCACGAGCAACAAGCTGAGCATAAGCGCCCACGGTGACACAGCAATTATGGCGTCGATGACGGCACCCACGTTGCCCACTATGCCAGGACGTTCGCACCCATCAGCACCGAAGTTCTCGGGAGTTCCGACACAACTCAATATATTTTTTGACGAGCTGGAGATGCTCTTCCAAGCATGCAATTTAACAGCAGCACAGATGATCAAGTGGACAGCTCTGTATGCCCCAACGGAGGACTACGAGCTATGGAAATATGCAGCTCAGCTCACCGGAGATAACTGGGAAATATTCAAGGCACAAATTTATGGCTTCTATCCAGGGTCTGACGATGATCGGAGGTATAGACTAGCCGACCTCGAGACGCTTAGCACGCAGCAACGTTGCAAGGCTATGAATACACTAGACGATTTTGGTGCATATTACCGAAAATTCTTCAAAGTCTGGTATTTCCTCAAGTGCCGGAATCGCGTAACCGACAGGGAAGCAAGCAGCCTATTTATTTCAGGATTTAATTTGCCATTTAAGGCCAAGCTCAGGGAGCAACTCAAGCTTCAGAATCCAAGACATTATGATGACGACCCGTTTGGGCTACCGGAGCTATACGAAGCGGCAATCTTTGTACTATCATGTCGCCTTCCAGATATAGAAACAGCAAGGGCAAATCACACTAGTGTAAAGCGAACGGTTCACGGCGACGTTGGTCAGAGCACACCCAGCCCAGAGTTAAGTAGTCAACTGTACTACCTCGAGCGCGCCAATGAAAGGCATTCCGTAATGCAGCAAGTTGATGAACAGTTGTCAAAGCCAGCGTCTTCCAGTGCTCTGTACAAGGAAATTAACATGCAGACAATAAACACACCACATAGATCTTGCTTGAACGAGTCATATCTCCGTCCTCGTAAAGACATAACTACGCAATATACAGGAGACAGTAGACGTCAACAAAGCCCAGAAGAAGCGAGTGAAACTGTAGAGAAAGTACCATCAGACCTTGAGATAAAAGCCAGGGTTATTTCGAAAGAAATTGCAGATGGAAATTACCGGGAAGAATCACCACATAACGCGATTATAAATCCAACAAAACCAGTATCACAGAAGCGCGACACCTTCTTTCATTCATGGATCAAAGACGATTACTCGGATGCTGCAAGATCAGAACAAGAACCAGAGAAAGTCTATGTTTTAGCTTGTACTGTATCCCGAGACCATCGAGATCAACGAGCTGAGACATGTGCGCTCAATAGTGTGACTGCTACAACTGACTTTACAGACAGACTACCTCAACCGACAGAATGTGCACACATTGAAAAATATTTGAACAAGTGTAGCAGCTGGCACCGTAATCAAACAGTGGCAACTACTCACGACATGCCATTAATTCAGGTTTCAAACGAAGCTCTATCAGGCAGCAAGCGTACAGAAAGAATGCACGAAGTCTATCAGAGCGAACTTTCCTCGAAGATGACAGATACTCACAATGCTAAGGGCATGCATCCGGATCAAGGCAGCGCACACAAGTCACGGCATAAGCACAGCTACGCCTACGATACAGATAATCGCAACACCCCTCGACAATCCAGCACGCATACACAGTACTCCGGACACCAATGGACACGAGGTTGTCAACGTGAAAAACTGTCAAATTCATGGAGAATCAGGTATCCTAAGAAGAAATGTGGATCGTACAGAGTTGCAGGCACCCGAGAGTCATGTGCTTCACTACGTCAGAATTATTTGCATCAAGATTATACCTGCCTAGACCGGATAACATCGCCCCGTCGCACCCAAAGGACACCCTCGAGAGAATTTTGAAGATAACAAGTCCTGACTCCGCGCTGAGGTGGAACTCAGCATCCAAAGTGGGTATGGGATGTAAGGAACGCGAAACGGCTACGCATGGAAAACACCTATTTGGTATCCTCGACGGTCAATACATTTACCCTGAGAGGTTTCTCGGATCTACACACTGCCTCGGTTGTTCCTTGGGATAAATTTTACGTTTAATTAATCACTAAACTACTTCTACAGTATTTAAAGTCTGTATGTACATTGTATGTAGGCAGTTAAATTACCACCCACTTTCATTCACATTCAGCCAGAGCTCGCACAGATACACAGTCATTCTTTTATTTTAATCTCTTCATTCTTTGAACATACTCCCTCAAGACGACCACACAAGTCGTCGCTCGCTCGCACACACACAATCAATCTTACAGCCCGCCCTCCGCTCGTCCCCGCGCATATCCCCTCAGTGACCACCCACGTCCCCTCGCACATCTCGCACACACGGCGTCCCTCCGCAGTTCCGCCCCACGCGCCCGCCAGCGCGAGCGCGATGGTCATTATCCCGGTGCAAGTCATTCCACCCGCAGTCCGTCTCGACCCACCTCGCAGCGATCTGATCCCGTCTCGCACACTCCAACGTATCTCAAAGCCCTCTTGTCCCGACCTGACGCGTCGACCCCTGTAGTTTCTCGCTCCTCGGTCTGGACTTGCGGTCAGTTATACCCACCATCCACGATGCCTGCATCTGCAGTGTGTCGAGTCCCTTCTTGAGCGCCTCGCGCCGGCGCCTGGCGAAGATTTTAAAATGGGCCCAGCGCGTGACCCATCACGGCCCGCTATGAACATATGTTATCGAAACACCAGAACGCCCAGTCAAGGTTCAGCACGGTCGCGCAAACAGTACTCTCTTCCCCCTTTGGGCAGTGGGCACTATCCCCTGCGCACACATACGTCCACGTGGACCTAGATGCGAAAGAAACGAGACGGGACAAATATCGACAAGAGACGTCACGCGTGAGTGGGTGAACTCGGAAAGATGGGCTGGGGTGGCGGCGGGGGTCGACCGCCGATGGGGTGGGTGATGAGATTACGGCGTGCAACAAGGTGGACGACGAGAGAGGCAAAGGAAAATAGGCTTCCCACAGGCTTGGAACGTGTACTGAAGGGGGACAGGACGTGACACCCAAGACGTAAGGTGCAGAGGATGTGAATTATCATTGCCTGTAGAGAGACGGGAGGAATCCGTGGGATTTGCGTAGGATACAGGTGCGGAGTGTATCGCGCTGACAAATGCAGCGAATAGTACTGTGAGTGCACGACGTTGAAACAGGTACACGGGGATCAAGGCTTTGAAGAATTGAAGGGTCAGGGAGGACGGGAAAACGGAGGCCCTGCTGAGTGCATTGCGTTGGCCAAACATCATCCACCCGCGGTCTGCGCGACCGAGGAAGGGAGTGCGACAGAGTGCATAGGAGCGCGGAAAGAGGACCCAGTAATACAGGAGCCCGTCTTTTTAACAACAGCCAGACGCGGAGAGTGGAATGGAACAGGGCACCTCGTAATTCTATGGTGTATTGGCATCGATGACAAGACGATGCGTGCAGCCAGGTCGTCGTTTTCCGTTTCCGTGAGTTTTGCATAGCAGTGATTGCGAATTTACAACTAAAGAGTGGGGCCATGTGAGTTGGGAGTGATATCAAGTATAACGTCCTTGGGAGGCGCATTGTTGAGGGTTCATAGGATTGGACGGAGAAGACTGCTGAGCTATGTGGTAAAAGAGGCACGACGATCTATGCATGTACAGGAGCCACGCCCGGGAGATGAGGATGATACAGGGACTGGGAGTCGATGACCAGGGGCCAGGAGCCAGTGAGCCAAGTTGATGTATCAGGGGATCGCTCAGGTAAAAACGGGATCGTGCGAGGACGCTGGAGAACAAACACGTAGAAAGCAATGAAGGAAGAGTGGGGGGGTGACCATGGAACTGAGTAAGGAATGCTCTTGTCATATGCTCATTAGAGGAGTGGAAGCAAATGGGCGTAGAAAGAATTTAGTGGCTTGAACATGGCGCAGAGACACGCAGGCGCACCTTCACTGGGACCGAGCTTTGTTTACAGCCATATCCATGAAGGTAATCCATCGCCCCGTCGGAGATTCTACGCCTCATATCCACGACATCACCTGGGACGCGATGCGTAGTGGTTGGTCTTCGTGCGACGTGCATTGAGGTCAAGAATAGACACGTCGTCTGAACGGCGCCGTCCATAAGCACCGTCAGCAGGTCGTGTGAATGATTTCAAATCCAGGCCCTGCCGGCCCGTAGAACGACAAGGCATTGCCTTTCGTTCACGCGTGCTCGCTGTGCCTTGTCTTGGCCGTTATTCACTACTAAGTATGAATATATAGGCTTAAGTGGTTTTTTAATCCATTCACCACCGTGTACTAGGTAAAATCGCAACATGGCAAAATCAAAGAAAATTAAAGTCAGAAATCCGAGTGAAGAAATTCAGCGATGATGCTCTCTTATAATGTAACGTACTTTAACACGTTAGGCTTGCACATGATTACGAGGGTGCCTAGAGAAATGTAGGATGGAAACAATGGAAACAAAAAAAATAGGAATCAGACTCAGTCAGTGTGTTTTGATACACTCCCCGCACACTCCACCACTGCCCCCACTGCCACACAGCCATAACGCAGCTGCATTTTCAATCTCATACTTGTCGACACCGCTTTCTAATGGAAGCGGGTATGCAGGACGGAGCAAACGCGGAGCGCGTCGTCTGCCCGAACAATGTAGGGCATTACGGTGATTGATGGTGAATGCGCGGGTATACTTCAGATAAAACATGCGGCACAGAATGCACTGACAAGAAGGATTATAGACAGAAATGCGCAGTATGGTGCGCACGACATGGGTATATTAATGAATGCCACGTGTGCTGTCCGTGTACACTGGTCAGGGCACCATGAATAGACGCAGTAACAACCGAACAGGAGCACGGAGGGTGTTCTGAGCTAAACATAGGCGCCAGATGATTCGAAAAACAGGGAAGCATACAGCTCTGAGATCTGAGTCTGTAAATGGGAAAGAAAGTGCATCGCTGAGTCTCCGATTTCAACCCACTGCTCACACCATTCATGATCACCATGGTCTTGCTTCGGGACAGCTTGTGGACAAACTAGTGTCCGGACGTCTGTTTAAAACATTAACAATAAATTTGGGATTAACAATGTTTCAATCTGGAAGACGCCGGCCATGACACAGACGAGACCATTTGATTCATGACGCATATGATGTATGTGTGCTCTATAACGGTAACGGACGCAAAGATCGAAGCAGTAACAACCAAACAGAAGCACGGACGTTATCCGAATTTAAACATTTACATATCAAGATGCATAAAAACACAGATCTATATGACACTTCTGTGGTTGGGAGAAACAGAACGTACCACCACTAAACACCCGGTTGCAACTTCAATGAATTACTTATACAATCGATGATTGCCGCGGTCTCACTTTGAGGGGACTTGTGAACGAATGGATGCGCGCGGTTACTTGTGAAAGGTGTTTGCCCTGCAGACTTCAAGATGGCATATCAACTAATGAATTATTATTGAAAATGTTTCAATCTCAGCAAAGTCGGCCATGACATCTTCCTGAAACCAAGGCGTATTACGACTAGGTAGAAGCACGAATAGGCGCTCATTTTTATTAAAAGGGCGTGTCGACATAACCTAGCAAAGTACACGTGTTCATTGTGCATGGAACTTGTCAGACTTTCTCTGTATAATAAATACCTTCGCCTGACCGCCGTTACATTGCAAGAACACAATCATGATATTCTTATTACTTCTCTTTGCACTCTTCCATCGCCTCCATGGTGCGCCGCTCGACCAGATGGATGTTCCTTCTTCTTTCATTAACCCACCGCTCCTCCCGCGATCCCGTGTCAAGTTCGGCACCCGAACGGAGTCCGACATCATCATTACCTGTCTCGCGACTATCTTTGCCTGCACGTGGACGACCATGCACCCGAACATCCCTTCGCCCGTGGATTCTGGATGGGATATTCTCAAGCGCCGCATCCGCTGGGTGTTTTATGCACTAATTGCGCCAGAACTAATTACGACAATGGCCTGCAGGCAAAGGATGGCGGCATCAGCAATTGTTAAACGCTACAACGTAGATATAGTCGAAGGTAGGTATTCATTTATAACATAATATATTTTGCGCAAATTAATTGCAAGTTTCTGCGTACAGCGTCGCTACCTGCTGATGGGCGTAAGGCGAGGAAAGCAAAAAGAGAGGCGAATCAGAGCGCAACCCGTTGGCGTTCCATCTGGTCCTTGTGCACAGCTGTGGCTGTTTGGCTTCCGGCACAGATCAAGAGATTCTTCACACGCAGGGCACTCCCCCAGGAGCGACAGGGCCGCGTCGAAGAATGGACAACAGCACACGGCTTCTTCATCCAGATGGGCGGCTTCATGCTCTCTAAGGATGGTCAACCTCTCCAGACGCTCTCAGATACACGTGAAATTGTAAAGCTCATCAAGGGCAGAAAGATCGCAGTAATAACGACCACGGAAGAGGATATCAAGGACCGCAGCAAGGGCGACGCCATCTCCAAAGGCTTCGTCATCCTTCAGACCACATGGTTCTTCATGCAAATCATTGCCCGTTGGTCCACTGGGCTTGTTGTCACTGAGCTAGAGGTCGTCACGCTGGGTTTTGTAGTTCTCAACGGACTGACCTACGCGTTATGGTGGGACAAGCCGCAAAATGTCAATGTTCCAGTTTATCTTGAATGGAAGGGCAACGACGCGGAGAAACCGGAACCACCTACGCATTTATACAAGATGAATAGGTTTCTATATGTTTTTGAAGAAATCGGGCACGAATTCAAATTCAAGTTACCCACCTCTATGAAAGAGATTGGCGCACTTCTCTCGGAAGTGATTGCTTTGGTTTTGGTGTTGATCCCGTTTGCAACGATTTACGAGCTCCTTGCACCAGCTCCTCGAATGATGGCAGGCAGATCGTCAGGGAATGTCCCAAAACTCCGCGTCTCAATGTTCTTTTCAGCACATATTGGCCAAAAGTACAAGCGTTTCTTTACTCTCTCGATGGTATTCATTGCTGTCATTTTTGCCACAGTTCATCTGGCGCCTTCCTGGTCTCTCCATTTCCCATCGCACAGGTACATGGTGCTATGGCGAGCCTGTGCAATCATTATTGCAGCCGTCCCCCCTTCAATTATCCCATTCATGGAGTTCTTTGATGTGATATGGGAATCAAATAAATTTATTAAATTGGCTCTCATTGTGATTTCAAATCTTTTAGCTCTGTCTTATTTTGCATCACGTATCGCCCTCTTTGTCATCGCACTTGTTGCGCTTCGGAACATACCTTTAGGAGCACTAATCACAATTGATTGGATTGCCGCATTCCCTCATATATAGATGTATCTGTAGTTTTTACCTATTCATGTATTCTTCAGTTTGTATGTTGCATGGCGTCATGTTCTCAGATCTTGCCTTCTAATGTCCTCTGGCTATCAGAATACTACATAGTGTTAGCGTGCGGAGTGATGTAAATAAAACAAGCAAATTCAACGATGGTGGTTCGTCATCAAGATGGATGGCGGTCACTGAAGACCCTGGGAGTCATTCCCCGAGGTCTCTCCAAAGTCAAAGGCATGTTCAATCGACAGTCACCCCCATACTACAGAGCTCGTGCTGATGTGGTAGCAGAGCTGAAAGGCATGTACAGCCCCAGAATACAAAGCAAAGAAAGGTGGCACAGGGAGGAGGATGAAGTGGAGGCAGATCAATCATCACGATCGGTCAAAAAAGGAAAGTGAGATTGGCAGAGGACCCAAAGACCGTGAGCAAATAGACCGTCAGGGAACTATAGCGGCTGGGAGTCGGCCAGAAGCAAGGAGCCAGTGAGTTGAATTGGTGCTGCACAGCATCGCTCGAGACAAAGCGGAACCGTGTGGGGACACTGGAGAACAAGTGTGTTGGAATAAATAAGCAAAGGATGGACAGGGATGGGGTGATCATGGGCCTCGTGAGGAATGTTTTGAGGTGAGCCAAATGGGCGTCGTTAGAAAGTAGTGGGTCGAATACGGCTGAGTGAGTCTTGCTCAGGGGCAGTTTCCTAGAGGTGTTCCATCCTTTTATTCTGCTTGTAAATTTTCGCTCTCATAATCACACCTTGACTTGCGGACCCGAAACGTAGTGCTTAGTCTTCTTGGATTGAGGTCAAGACTGAAGAATAGACACGTCAGGCGTCCAAAAGGTGCCGGTGATCTAATTACAAATATATATATAATATATATAGTATTAAAGCACTGCACTTACAGCGCCATACTATGAACAGGGAAAGTTTACTCTCGAATATTTGGCAATACATCCATCAAGACTGCGTCCGAAGTATGCTGTGAGGGAGGAGCAGGGCGTGAGAGGAGCAGTCCCCCCGTTCACGAAATCTGCGTTCGATGGAAATTTGATGGACAACATTTTGTAGTAGAAGCAAGCATTTGCGCGAGACGCGAGGTTTTAACAATTTGAAGGTTGTATGCACATTGATACGGTCGACAAACGCAAGTGTTCTATTAATAGTCTAGTGTGATATCCAATACCGCTTTGAGGCAATCACCAAGAGGCAACATAGCTCGATGAGTCCCTCAATCTTAAGAAATGTTACTGAAATCACTCACAGCGGAACTAGAACAAGTTTAACACCAGGTATATGCCTTTTCACTTTAAAATCTATAAATAATCGCGTTCCACGCGAGTGAAGCGCAAACGTTCAGCGTAGCGCAGCAACAGCGCTAGCGTGAGCATTTGTTCGGGAGTAGTAGGCTTTTCAAAAATTTCAACATTGGGCTAAAGCTTTATACTCTACCGAGTACTTCCCATCTCTGTATCCCCACCCATCCTTACCCGCCGTGAATAATGTCGTATAACCAGTGTTTGAACCCATCTACAAGTTACGGACGGCCGACTCCGACCACCGGTCCTCTATCAAGCAGAGACACAATCCCCGGCGTGGAGGCATTTGGTGGTCAGTGCCATTACAGCTCATGTTCCCTTTGACTGACCCTTGCAGGTACCACGAGGCGCGTCCAGACGCAGTGGAGTACCCATAACAATGTATTCAGAGAGGATTCATCCGTGAGGATGCAAGGTGCGTGATATACCCCCAACTCGTACATTACACTCAATTTGCAAACCAAAGACGACTATTCGCGGTGGCCTGTATCGAACGGCATAAGACAGTACCCCGAGAGCGTTGTCCGCGGGGTAGAAACAACGGCCCTAGGCTATAACCTGAATGTGCATACATCTCCGTTCCCATTCGTAAACACGCCGTTGTGTCACACAGGTGTCGCCGAAAGTCAATGGTCGCCACCGGTAGAAGGGGTTGGTATGCTTCAATATGGGTCGACATTTCCCAGTCAAAGTCCATTGATCACCGGAGGCCGATATCAAAGCCTTGGGTAAGTCACCAATCGTTTCTATATGCATAACTGAGTGGCTTTGTTCCGAATATGTTGATACAGGTATAGTGAGAATTTTCCACCTTCAATCTCACTCTACGGCCGGCACATCAATCAGCGTCTCCGTGAGGATCCCTGTACATGCAAAGGTCATAGTGCTCCAAAGGTCATATTTGTATCAGTACTCACATGCAGACTTTAGAGTGTCATGCCGAGTTCCGCTCTTCTAATAATGAGTACAACCCGACTAGCAGCCACCAGCCGCAGATTCATGCCACAGGTTCATCAACTGAGCTTGAAAAAGATGCAGGAAGGTATGGGCAAATAAGTGAGTATGATTGCATGATGTCTATATATAGAGAGTAATGGCTGAAACTACTACACACAGGCAATGCTCATCCTCAGCGCGTCAGAGAAGGCGGTGAAGTAATTGTAACGATGACATTTAACGACAGTGGTCCATCACCCGGATGGACGGCGGCCAAGGAGGACACCGGGAATCATTCCCAGAAGTCCTTGGAACGTCGAAGGCATGTTCAATTAGCTGTCACTCCCTACTCTTGTGTTCATGCTGACATGCTCGTAGGGCTGGAGACAACCCACAGCCTATGAGATCGACACAGAAAAGGGATAGGGAGGAGGACACCGTGGAGCAGCACCACGATCAGTCGAAAAAACGAAGTGAGTTCACCTTACTCGCAGCTCGGAGATTCCCTCACTGACTTGGCTCTGACTGCCATTTTCAGAGGCCAATACAGAAGGAGAGCGAACCTTTGAGTTCCAGAGAGCGCACACACCGAAGCGGCCGTATAAGACGCGCGGTTACAAATACACGAGAAATATACGTGAGTTTTCGATCAAGTGATTACTGCGTACGTTGCTTACCTGATGCTTCTAAGCCGCAATGAAGGTCAATCCACAAGGGAAGTAGCGGATGCCGCTGGGGCTGGACACTGAGGGATATGAGGGATGGAGACGGAAGTACGTTCGTACGTATCGTTTATCTCATCGTCTGATTATCTTTATCAGGCACGGGTCCGTTTGGGCTCTCGGCCCGGAGTAGTTTATTTTAGACTACTGGTACTGAGCTATAATCTAATCTGTTTAAGTAAAGTTCATCCTGACAATGTTAGTTGTAGTATAATTCACTGAGCGCGCAGTGGGAGGAGGGGAGGGGCATATGTGATCTGGTTAATGGTCAACTGGTCCTGGGGTCGCGTTTGGGCCTACAGAAAAGTCCGTGCACGTCCGTGCGCGTCCGTGCGGTGTTGCACAGACACTGCACGGATTTAGCTTTATTTGCACGGACTCCGCACGGACTTTGCATGGATTGCACGGATGCACACGGACTGCACGGACAAACACGGATTCACGAAAACAACAAAGCTTGTTTAGAAGCAGAGGAACTGGATAAATACTGTTGTTTACTAGTGTCAATAGTCTTACTTCATTTCTCTGTATGTGGGACACAAGGTTCAGTGAGGCAATCAACGCTATATCTGATTAATCCCCCATGATTCAAAATTGGGGAGTCAACAATTCAACCAGTATTAATTATATAGTATCAACTCGGACCATCAATATAACGGAGATGTTAGTAAATTGACTTGTCATCAACCGAGCGTATTAATTCCCTACTTAGTACGAGTGCGGTTTACATATAATTTACAAATGTATCGGCACAATCTGCAACAGGCGTTGCCGTGACCCGGCAAGTATAAAATAACTACGGCGTTGGCTCGGCATAGTTTTTTCCACGGAATGCCAGCACGGCTAGCTACTGACGGGTCAGTGTAGGGCTAGAACTTGAGCGCTACATTTGGAGGTACTTCAACCCAATGGAATCAGCAATGACATTTATTATTTGAACAAAGCCCTGGGTCACTCTCAGGCCCCGGCACGGACATGCACAGACTTTGCACAGATGCGCACGGACATCGCACGGACGTACACGGACGCTGCACGGATGCGCATAGACGCCTCACAGACGCGCACGGACGCTGCACAGACATGCACAGACATGCACGGATGCACACGGATGTTGCACGGACGCACATACACTTGCACGGATAATGTACAGACACACACACACACTATGAGGTTCTGAAACCAAGTACAAAGTCGTAATTCAACATATTGGAATGGTTAATAACCAAATACATGCTCTTAAGTCTTCAATCAACTTAAAGAGGGCAGTCGTATTTTAAGAAAATCGCCACATAGTCATTTATTGCAATGATAGTTTTGGTTATTTACGGATAACAAGTAGATATTTTATCTAGTATTTCACTGATGAGTTTAAGATGACAGAATTGTATGCCTGAAGTGAAAAGTAATTGCAGTTATTGAGAGCTCAGAGCTACTAAAAAACCTTCAAGACACTTGGCTGTCACTACGAGTACTGGAGACTGGAAACGGTCCATCCAATGTCATACTAAGACATTGAGATTACGGTGACAATGAGGTAAGTACCTTAACTGGACATTGTAATCTGCCATATCATTCATTTCCATTATCACACTTCGCGTAGTCTTCGAGCATCAGTGGAAGTAAAATTACGCCCTAAATTACGTCTAAATAGATAAACGACATATGTTGGTATAGGAAAATACCAAATACCTAATCATAAAATATACTTAAAAGCAAAGCCATTGCAATAATTTGTTGAAGTAGTAGATACATATATCTGTTCTTATATTTCTATTAATCCTAGCTGCACATATGAATTCTTGTCTTGCACGGACGCATCACGGATGTGTGCACGGACTTGCGACTAATTTGCACGGACTTACAGATAATTTACACGGACTTTGCACGGACTTACACCTGTTTGCACGGACCTTGCACGGATGCACGGACGTGCCACGGACGTTGCCACGGACTTTTCTTGGTGCCCGTCGCGGTTCGTATTTGATTCTCCAGAGGCCCCTATGGGCGGGCGAATGTGAATCAATGCCAGTGAACAGCAGAGCGGAGCAGGAGATGGTGAGGGTGTGCAGTGGCAGTGGGTGTTGTCGCGCTTTGTGGGAGAGAGCGGGCTCGGCACTGCGGAGCGGCTGGCAGCTGATACGTTGTGCAACAACTGGGACGTACGGCCGACTTGGGCGTGCTGCACGGACCGCAACGGGCACGACATGAGCGCTAGGTTGCGCACTACGGTCCAGGGTGTGCTGCCTGGCTGCGCTCCCTCCTTCCTCCCTTGGGCACCGGGGCCATCCCACATCCCTCCTGTTTATTCAAAAGGGAGTTGTTACCGCGCTTCTACTCTCATACTGACCCTGTACAATATCGCCCCTGTAAATAACGCGACAGGCCCCTCGGGGTTCCCACCCAACACATGCACACCATAAGAACCGCCCCATCCCACCCTCCCCCGTCGACACCGGGCCTTTCCAGGCACACACATCCCCCACCACCCTACCTCTGCCTCCCCGCGCCTCTGCCGTGGATGACGCAGTGCGCAAATACACCACAAGTCCGACCACCATTCCGACCTGTACCATCCCCACCACCAGGGCGGGCGATACGAGTACCCTGCGCCTCCTGCATTCCACACCCGAAGGTTCCCGCCCCTCCCGCTCACCCTCGTCCTCTCGCTGTCCGCCTTCGAAGGTGCTATAGAATGCAGCGCATACACCTGTCCGGTGTCATGAGTACAGCAAGTCCAGTCACGCAAGAGTCCACATAGTCTACAGTGTTCGGTTGCCAGGTCGAGCGCGAGGTTTAGCCGAACTTGCTTGAATAGTCTAACTTGTTACTCTATACGTAGAGCGACCAGTCTAGAGCATAGGCATGAATATTCATTCAAACAGAACAACGGAACCACTACAACCTCTCCAGAAGAACCATTCGAAACGGTACAGTATTACGTGTAAAAGGTCCACGCCGATCTCAAGAACCTTCTTAGTAGCCAGTTAATAGCCCAATCATAAACGATATATTGTAAATAATTCAAACAACTCGCACAAATATGATAGTGTTAGCTGGAGCGGGCATACGCGATCCGGTGAATAGGCGACTGGTCCTGTTGTCGCGGTGCGTCTTTGATTCCGCTATGAGCAAGTGAACGGCTATGTGGATAGTTGCAAGCGAAGGGTGAACGGAGGGGGGAGAGCGGACATCGCGCAGTGATGGGACTAGACCGTGTTGTAGCGCTTTGCGCATGCAAGGGAGAGCGGGCTCGGCACGCTGGGTCGAATGCGGAGCCATGGATGAAGAGCGGGATGTGGCTGGGGAAGGTATGTATACGGGACGCTGCCAGTACCAGGGAGCCAGTGGGCCGGCGTGCTGCACGGACCGAAACGGGCACGACGTGAACTGTGCTCGTGATCTCACGCACTACAGTCCAGCGTGCGCTGACTGGGTGCCTTCCCCCGGCACCAGGGCCATTCCACGTCCCTCCTCTTTATTCCAAGTGTAGCTGTTACTGTACCGCCCCCTGTACATTGTCCGGGTGTCACCCACCCCATGCACATCACAAGAACCGCCTCACCCCGTCCCGCCCCATCCCACGTTGCGCCTTTCCCAGGCACACGCATCCACCCCTGCCCTACCTCTGCCCCTCCCGGTGCTTCTGCCTCTCTGCTGCGATGTCATCCACGCGATAACCCAATGCGGCAGAGAGGGCCGGGTAGCGGCACGCGCGCCCGGAAGGGGAGGGAAGGGGTTGCGCGTGGAGCCGGACGGGATGGGGGGGATTGGGGAGGGAAGAAGAGGCGTGTGGAGGGGGAGGGGAGCCAGTGCATAGCGTAAGAGGGAGTACACAGGGGGAAGAGCAGGAGACGCGAGATGGTCCATGCCGGGGTCACGCACATGCAGTGCAGAGGGGGGGGGGCATCAACGGAAAAGGGGCGCCGGGGAGACGTGGGATGGGCGGGACTTAGGATGGGCCAGACGTGGACAGCGTGATTGCATCGTTGAAAGGTGGGTGGTGTAGGTCCGCCGTCGCAGACGGGCAGGTGGGCGGCCCGGATCGGGTGGGTCGCCCATGCGCGTGCGGGGCAGTATAACAGACTAAGATGATGGACAGTCAAGGGACGGGGGGATGGGCAAACAACGGACGAGGGACGGACCGGGAGAGGGCGGACGGAGTAGACGCCGGGGTTACAACTATTGCCCGTCCGGGCAGGCGGGGGGACTGCATCTGGACGCCGAGAGTGATGTGTGCGGTGGGGGACGATGTAGGGAAGAGCGGACATGCGTGGTGATGAGGGGACATTAGTGATTGAGGGGATACTTATGCGCGGGGAGGACGGGAGAGCAGGCAGTATTCCGGGACAGGACAGTAAAGGACGTGTTGACCGTTCAGGGGCACGCAGGTACTTCGCGGACGCCAGGAGGTTGGGGAGACCGAACCACTAGAGAAGGACCCGAAATGTCCAGCGCGGCAGTGGTGATACACACGATTATATTAAGCAATTGGGCAGTACTGAGTGATAGTTGCACCGTCCAATATTGGTGAGCAGAAGCATATAAAACAAGTCCATACCATACTACAGTACGCATAGTGCGGCGATCAGCCTTGCCGCGGTCGAAAGAACGTGTATTGACCTTCAGAGACAGAGAAACAGGCTGGGACGCGACATGTCAAACCGAAACATGCAGGACAGAAGAGGGATACAGACTCAGGCCCAGGTGGGACGGGACGGATCCGTTGGGCACAGGTAAGAATGCACGGCGCTGATAAGGCTAAAGGGAGTTGGACAGAGGAGGCCGCAGAGCCAAGGGGTACGAGAAGCATGTCGATCCATAGATGTAGCCCACACGGTCGGTACTACAACGAATTAGGCGTAGAACAGCATGGGTGAATCCACTGTAAGCCGTGTATACAGCTATATTCAAGAACAGACGTACTACTGCATCCAAGAACGACCTGATTTCGCCTTCGCCATCCCTAATCCTTCTCTGAGCATGTTTCGCTTCCAGTGGGTATAGCGCGAGGTGTAGTTGTAATGAGGCAAAGTCAAGGTAGAAATCAAGTTTTCAATAATAGACACGTCAACCCGGGACGGAAATTCATTTTACACTCCGCCCGGGATTGTCCTTGTTGCGTGGCGACCTGGGTGCCTGGTAGGTAGCCTGAGGCCTGAGGTTTGTACCAACTACGACTAGATAACACTTTACTTACCATTATGAATGCCGGGGATATACTACAAATGCTGCAAACAACCAGCTACAGTGAGAGCTGTGGCTCGGATAGATACAAAAAATCAAGTACTTTAATTTGAACAAGTACATCAACAACCCGTGCTGTAAGTACGGTATATCATCGGCCCTACTCTAATACTAATACTAGCTATCTGCATGCATACTGACCCAAGCGAAGAAAAGGGTTAAGGTTACAGGCCGCCGAGCCATACATGGCGACTCCGGGGTATGCTGGAAAGCAAAAATAGACGTCGTGGGATCCTAATACCCAGAACTGGTGCGAAATGGGTTAAGGTTGCCAACTTTCTTGTAGAATATAGAAAGCAGCCTGGAACACATTAGTTCACCGCGCCTTGTCCCTCCTTCCACCACATTCGTACCTTGCACAGGCACCTACCATCCAACTCTACTTATAACAATGAAGACAGTTGGAACCCGCATGACCCGTGAGAAGACAAGCAAGGGAAATCGGCGCGGACCGTACACAACACTGAGGAAGCTGCTTCCTTCATATGAGCGTCAACAGGGCATGAGCTGCAGCCGACGCGAGGCGTACTTCAAGGCGCAGCTTCAACTCGACCCCCGGATTGACCTGCTTCAGGATGGTGATCGGGTGCACTGCGTAGCGTGCCGACACACTTACATATTAGACAGGAGGAGAGATGCCTCGTTATATCTCTCCAACCTGAAGAAGCACTTCAATACGTCACAATGCTTGCAGAATACCGTGGACCTTTTAAGGGCAACTGATACGTTTATGAAGGCCATTGCTGTATGTTTCTGAAATGAGTTTATTAGTTTCTGCTACTAATACCCAGTTTTCTCGTAGAACGGAGGAATTGACGAGATGATTCAATGACAGCATGCCTGACTTGGGCTTGAGCTAACGCGGTATGGATGCTTCATATCCGAGGACTATAATTTAACGGTAGTATAAAGCTGTATGTCTTTTTTAGAGTATATTAGATTATAATTTGCCTCTTGTTTTTGAGTAGTTAACGTGTAATAGCCTTGTTCCGTTTGCCTTATCTACCGCGCAGCTCCGAATTTAGCGTTCTATCAAAGTAAGCCATGCCAGATTGATTTTTACGCCTGTTCTATAGACTGGTAGCATAAGCAAGGCTCACACCGCAATATTTCTGGTACTAATGGAGACTGGGTGATTATCGAAGGAATGTAGAAATAGGCACTATCCGTAGCTCTATGTCACTCCCAATATCTAAGTTCCCTCATTAAACTGTATACTCTATGTTGCAACGACTTCTGATGGAAATTACCCGTGACTAGAAGAGTGACCACTGTTTGTATGCGTCGTACGAGGCGTAGAAGAGACAGTCGATCTCCCACTCCTGGTGTGTGGTAGGCAATGCCTGCTCGAATAGTTTCTCATGGACGACGTTGAAATCAGTGGCTTAACTTGACCGATGATTATAAAGGGTGTTTCATACCTACACTGCCATCCATGACCCCGCTTTGTGCAGCCGTGCCCGCCTCACTCATTCCCCGTCGACATCTCGCAACGATGATTCCAGATAAGCGGGACCTCGAGAGAGCTTGAAGGAACCAGAACATGAACGAGAGAACATTACTGGCCATGATCATTAGCACTGTAGAAAAGCACAGCTCTGATTACTCTGTCCCAGTCAGCATTGATGAATTTATGGTGAGTTATTTGCACCACAATTCCCACGGCGCGCGACTCATTGATGGCACTGCCGCGCGCGACTCAAAGTGAGGGGACAGTGCTTGTTTCACTATACCCTGGGTGTTTAGAGTAGAAATAAAGTATATGTAGGTATATGTATTGTATAAATAGTAAATTACTGGAGTTTGTGGTTATTAATCCCTTTGAGAGGCATACAGGGCGAGTTTTTCCTGCTTTTTTGTACTTACAACTGCACTAAGCCATCCGATATCACCCATAAATAATAGCATTTGAGTACACAATGAAGCTATATATCTCCTCCTTTTCAGCTCAAATACTTTTAATTCAATTCATGGGGACTTAGGCACATATTTTAATCAAATTTCAGTAGTAGTTCTTTCTCAAACATGGATGTATTTCCTCACATTACTGTAGAATCTGTGTACTCATACTGTATGTACCACACATATACTGTTACTATTCATAAAAAAACATATAATGGTGCATTTGAAAATGACCACTTGGTTTGAGTCGCGCGCGGCAGTCCTTCAGAGAGTCGCGCGCGGCGGGCAAGTTGTGGGAATATTTCGGCAAATTCCATCATAGGTACAAAATGTCATGAAACCAACATTAAACTACAATCAACTCTACTTCTTGATACAATATAATATGCAGAGCACATAATATGAGGTAAGTATGGGCTGCTCTGGGATGTAGCAGTCAAAATAATAACCTGCCGAACCGGTTGAGTCGCGCGCGGCGGTGCCATCAATGAGTCGCGCGCCGTGGGAATTATGGTGCAAATAACTCACCATATGAATTCAATGATCCCGTCATCCGGATGATGGAAAAGAGGCCTACATCCTGTGCATTGAAATACATTGTGCGGGAGGAGCAGTGCCCTCAGCACCGAACATGACATTGCGGCCAATCCTATTATCTAAGACGGAGGGTCGAGTGCATCTAAGAGTAAGGCAAGTACATAATCTATAAGTAAATAAAATCTAAAAATAATCGCATGCCACGTGAAGCGCAACTCATCGCAGCGTAGCAACAGCGCGAGTGCGAGCGTGCACATTTTTTCGGTATTTATAAGCTTTTCAACATTTTCAACATTCCGCTTAAGCTTTATACTCTTACCAGTACTATTTCCTTCTGTTACCCCAGCCATTCTTACTGTCTGTGAACAATGTCGTATAATCAAGGTCTGAACCAATCTTCACGTTACAAAGGAGGGACTCCGGCCACCAATTCATTCTCGGAGGGCAAGGCATTCTCGAGCGTATATACATATGGTGGTTTGTGAAACCGCGGCCTTTGAGACATTTGACTGACACATGCGGATAACACAGTGTACGTCAACACGCATTGGGGTGACATTGCCCAAGAAAATGTACATGGAATGAGTTCATCTATAAAAGGTAAGTTATATGACGCCCAGTTGCCCATCGCGGCTGAATCTACATGTTAAAGGAGGGTACTTGCGGAGGCTCACACCGGACAACCATGGGCAGAGCAACGAGAGCGTCGCCTACACCCAATCGACCGTGGCCTTACGCGATGAGCAAACATTGTCCCAGTCCGTAGAGTGGCCGGTGCGTCATAGCGGGTTTGCCAACATTCGACCACAGCCAGGAGTGGCAAACGGTACACCTAAACGTTCATGCCGCCCCACGGTTTCCGCCCAAAACAAAGTAAGAACACGGGACCTGTATCCGAGTCTCAAGTAAGCCATCAGTCCTCTAACCCGTATACTCTGTCTACGCGCATTCATCACTATGGGCTATAGGAATAAACATGAAGTTCTGCCTTCAATCTCACTGTACAGCCGCAATGAACAGCGACATTGTCAGTATGACGTGCTATCAGGAGTAGGACGGAGTACTGCGCTTCAGCCTGGGTTGAAGGTGAACATTCAAAATCAATCAATAACTAGGGGACAATATCCGAGTCTCGGGTGAGTTATCACTCGCTTTATGTGCTTTAAATGTGTATCTTAATCATTAATATATTGACTATAGGTATGAGGAAGAACTCCCGCCTTTGATCTCACTTTACGGCCGGCGCGTCAATGAGCATTCCCTTCAGGCCCCTTGTACCTGCAAAGGTCATGCGTCAACATTCACATTTGTAGTTATACTCATATACAGGCTGTAGAATGTCGTCCCAAGTTCTCCCCCTCACATAATACATATACCCGGATCAGAGCCCAGCATATGCCAACTCAGAAGGAAAATCCATCACTTGACTCTGAAAGCAAACGCAAACAAGTGGCGGGAGGGTATGAAAAACAAAGTGAGCATCGCATTCATATACATTAAATAACGACTTGGACCATCACAAACAGGTTTGGCCCAACCTCAGCCGGTCAAAGAAGGGGGTGAAATATCTGAAACAAACAGATTAAACGATAGTGGTCCATCATCAGGATGGATGGCGGCCACTGAGAACTCGGGGAAGCATTCCCAGGAGTCCAGCGTCAAAGGCATGTTCAATTATCAATCACCCACATCTCTCAAGCTGATGCATGTCTTTAGCAGGGTTGAATGCGATAAACCGCCCCAGATTTCCAAACGATCAAGGGACGCGGTGGAAGATGCGATAGAAGCCGACCAAGAGCCGTTGAAAAAACAAAGTGAGCTCACATTGCTTATAGCCCATAGCTTTCTCCTTGATTGATTTGGACACTGTGGCAATTATAAGAAACCACCGATGAAGGAACAAGACTCTTCAAGTTTCCGAAGCCGTATACCCCTAAGCAGCCGTACGAGACACGAAGGTATAACTACACAAAAATATCCGTGAGTTTATTTTTTGATCCAGTGATTACTACTTTGTAGTACAGTACTTACTTGATGAGTTTAAGTCTCCATAAAAGTCGATTGCCAAGTGTAATGGGGGAAGGTAATGGCAGTGGAGGATAGACATGAGGAATGGAGACAGAGGTGCGTTCGGTGGCCAATCGTTTGTCTTATCGTCTGATTATCTTCATCAGGTGCGTCGTCCGCGCTCTCGGCCCGGTGGTTTATTTTGGGCAATTGTCGAGCGTGGAACGCGCCTTGACGTATCCTGCCGGTCCGTATATTTTAAGTAGATTTATAGAAAGCAGCGCCTATGCCACGTACGAGTTATATCAAATGTATAATGCTGACGCTTCTGTGGTTGGGAGAAACGGAACATACCGCCAGTAAACACCCAGTTTCAATTTGAATGGACTGCTTATACTAATCATGATTGCCGCGGTCTTACTTGGAGGAGACTTGTGAACGAATGGATGCACGCAGTAACTTGTGAAACATGTTTGCTATGCAGACTTCAGGTGGTATATTAACCAACAAATTAAGATTGACAATGTTTCAATATTTCAATCTTGACGACGTTGGCCCATAGTTGGCCCCGTTCTTAGCTACAATTCGAGGGCGCATCCGCCACTGCCTTGTATGGTGAGTTATTTGCACCATATTCTCACGCGCCCCCCCGGACTGATCTGAGTGCCCGCCCCCCAACTCAGAGGGCCTTAACTCATGGGTCGGCAGATAATTGCTTCAGATGGTTCCTATTGTATAAGCATTGGATAATATCGACTCTAAATGTATTTTGTAGCATTTTTTTACTGTCTAATTTCAAATTATTGATGTAAGGCAGTCACAATGTATAATCCAGTTTCTGCTTCGATTCTGGAGTAATTTTAAGTGTATTATACATAAGTAAATCATAAAATACATATACTGTCAGAATCAAGTTAGGAAGACACTATATTCCCTGTAATTTCTGTATAAACTTGCTTGTTGTTGCAGCATCAGGAAATTGTCCTGGTTATTCTGCTTATTATCATTGATTTTTTTCGAATAAAATACACATAACTAGGTTAGCCCTTATCTATATACACTTATATGACATTGAAACCACATATTCAAATTTGTTGCTCTGAGTCGGGGCGGGCAAACTTGAATGTCGGGGGGGGAAATCAGGCGTGGGAATATGGTGAGTTATTTGCACCATATTCTCACGCGCCCCCGCCCCCCAACTCGGCAAGCCAGACCACTTTCCATTGCGCTGTACTTTGCAAGGATCACTTAAGTACACAAGCATACTTATATTTCTAACCCCCTCCATGAAATTCTCAATGAAATTATATGTATTCGCTCAATATTCACTCGATTTCCACTGCCATCATTCCGAGGCTGATAAATTCCCACGCCTGATTTCCCCCCCGACATTCAAGTTTGCCCGCCCCGACTCAGAAGAACAAATTTGAATATGTGGTTTCAATGTCATATAAGTGTATATAGATAAGGGCTGACCTAGTTATGTGTATTTTATTCGAAAAAAATCAATGATAACAAGCAGATTGACCAGGACAATTTCCTAATGTTGCAACAACAAGCAAGTTTAGATAGAATTTACAGAGAATATAGTGTCTTTCTCACTTGATTCTAACATTATATGTATTGTATGATTTATTTATGCATAATACACTTAAAAGTACTCCAGAATCGAAGCAGAAATTGGATTATATGTTGTGACTGCCTTACATCAATAATTTGAAATTAAACAGTAAAGAAATGCTACAAAATACATTTAGAGTCGATATTATCCAACACTTACACAATAGGAGCCATATGAAGCAGTTATCTGCCGACCCATAGGTTAAGGCCCTCTGAGTTGGGGGGCGGGCACTCAGATCAGTCCGGGGGGGGCGCGTGAGAATATGGTGCAAATAACTCACCATATGGGAATTCATCAGCCTCGGAATGATGGCAGTGAAAATCAAGTGAATATTGAGCGAATACATATAATTTCATTGAGAATTTCACGGAGGGGGTTAGAAATATAAGTATGCTTGTGTACTTAAGTGATCCTTGCAAAGTACAGCACAATGGGAAGTGGTCTGGCTTGCCGAGTTGGGGGGCGGGGGCGCGTGATAATATGGTGCAAATAACTCACCATAGCCTTGCCTATTTACCTCACTACGTCATTCCCTATCACAGTCAGTGTTTACCAGCACCGTATCGACGGAGCATATACATTCATGCTCCCCTTCACATTTAAGCCCTGTATTCCGACTGAGCTTGGCCTTCATCGACATCTTCTGCTCCAATCTCTGGGTACAACTTGTACAGATACAAGTACTTGCAGAGCGGATTGTCAGATGGCTTCTGTACGCGCTTCTGCCTCCTGGACCGAGAGATGGTTAATGAGGAATGCGCACTGCGCGCTTTGGTGTCTGTGTGCTGTGTGGTAGAGTCTCAAAGTAGGACGACAGATTTGCTGTCTATACTTATAAGATTGGCCGGACGTCGCAGAAGGCGAGTCTAGTTGGGTGTAGCTGAGTTACCATTGATCCGATAACCCCAGCGGCTCTGAACATCGAACAGACTGCAGTGGCTAGCACACGTCCTTAGGACGGTTTTGCGAAATGATTTCTCGCGACAGGGACTGAGGGATCAGCACACCAGTAATACGTATGGTAAATGTGTATCGCTCCAAGCCCGGATGCGCACATACGGGGCCTGCCGCGAACTTGGACCCGTTTGGAGCTCGTGGTAGGTGGGAGGAAGAAATGTGGCCAGTGCATAGTAAACAGGGGCAGGAGCAATGCGAGGTAACTGCGCCCGTGCAGTCTCTGTGCTAGCTTCGCACGCTTGCGGGTCTTGTAAATGCCAGAGTAGCTCGCCGACCTGCCGCACCTTTCAAATCACCCACTCTCAGCACTGCCCAGCCGCTTCTACGCTGCAAGAGCTGCCCCGCCCCGATCTTCCACATTCCCACCTGAATTCACCCTCAACCCGCGCCCGCTCCCCCGTAAACCTTGCGCGCCATGCATGTCAGGCGTGTACCCCGTCCGTATGCTCACCCGCCCCGCCGTGGTGTCATACATACTATCATTCCCACACCACAACATCCACGAGGGTCCCGTCCCTACGCGGAATGGACTGCGCCTCCCGTATTCACGTTCCGTCTCCCACGTCTCCCCCCTCGCCACCCCGTCCGGAAGGTCACACATGCAATCCGATAGTCTCACCACGCGCAATGCATATGGTCGCCGCATACCTATTGCGTAGCCCGGACGGCGCGTAGAGTACTTATAGGTAAGCGGTGCATGCGCGTGTGGGGTTTCGTCGCAGTGGAAGAGGGTCAAAGGCGGTGTGTGCGCGCGGGGGACCCAGCACAGCACATGGGCGGGGAGAGCAGACGACGGATGAGCGGGGGCACGGACGGATGGGCGGGCAGGTGAAATAATAACCTGCGCGGCAGTAGAGGACGGCGTAGAACGAAAGGCGGTCCAGGTGAAGACGGTGTAGGCCGGAGGGACGGCATGTGGGGGAGAGGGAGATGTGGGAGGGGGATATGTTGGACCATCGCGCAGGCAGGCAGGCCTGTGTCGAGGGAAGGTGAGGATGGTTCGTGGAGAATTGTCCTGTGGATGTGTCGTGGACCTACCTGGGCAAAAGCGGAGGTCTGGGCATTTGGCGGGATCGGGGTGGGGCGTACGTATTCCATATGTATAACATAGTAGTGGTGATGCGCACGCCGCGCGGTGATACTAAATTGGATGAGTTCTAAATGCACTGCCAGATATTCCATACAGTAGACACAGTTGGACGATTAGACTTGTGGCAGTAGAATGCACGTTTATTGATCTTCGGAGACGGGTTCACGCGGCACAGGTGCGGAACGTACAGCGCTGCTAAGGCCAGGTCTCTATGAGTCCCCGGTGATTATCCATCGTCCAGGCGGATCTCTTCCACGCATGTCAGCTAGGGACGCGACACGATGCGTAGGGGCTGGGTTTTGTGCGACGTTTATTGAGGTCTGAGTGAGGTCAGGAACAGACAGGAAACGCCGAGCGGGATGAAAGACTGGACCAACTGACGGTGTTGTCGCGCTTTTGGTGAGGGAGAGGGGGCTCGGCGCTGTGGAGCAGAGCAGTGGGCAGCTGATACGTTAGGGCGTCAGTACCAGGGAACCAGTGGGCTAAGGGAAGTCCATCTCGGGTGTGCTGCACGGACCGCAACGGGCACGGCGTGGGCCGCGCACTACAGTCCAGGGTGTGCTGCCTGCCCCCTTGCGCATACCATCTCACGTCCCTCCTCTTTATTCAAAATGGAGATGTTACCGCGCTTCTGCTCTCATACTAATGGTGTACAATACCGCCCCTGTAAATAACGAGATAGGCCCCTCCGGGTCCCCGCCGACCGCATGCACAACATAAGAACACCCCATCCCGCTCTCCTCCGGCTCTCCCGTCGACTCCGCATCTTTCCAGGAACACGCAACCCCCACAACCCTACCTCTGCCTCCCCGCGCCTCTGCATCTCCCGCGGATAACCCAATGAACAAACACACCACCACTCCACAACTCTGACCATTCTGAACTAGCGAGCACCGCATGGAACTGGGACGCACTGCGTCCTTTCATGTCTGTCCGTCTCCCGCATTCACTCTGCGCGTCCTGCATTCAAGACCTTCCAGCTCCCGAATTACCTCGTTCTCGTTCACCCTAGCCCTCCGCCTGTCCACTGTCAAAGGTGCTACAGCACGCAGCGACTACCCATGTCCGGGTGCTGTAGTGGCGCAGAGGCGTGGGTCAACAGGAGAGTGCGTCCAGTCGCACCAGAGTCCAGTCTGTTCGGTCGCGCCAGTCTGGTCGTACGTACGGGTATCACCCCGCGTGTGACCCTGTGTCCCCGCTGCGTGCGGTGCGCAACGCTCCGCGCGCGGTGGACTGCGGGACACATTCAATTTGCGCGCTTACGGGTGGTGAATAGAGGTGGAGGAGAGAGCGCGTAGTGGCGAGCGCGTGCGGACGTAGATGGGGGAGGGGATGGCGTTGCCTGTGGAGAGCGGGAGACTCGGGGATGGTCCGTGCGGAGGTCACACGCACGCAAAGGGACGAGCACCAGGGAGGGTTAGGGCGCCGGGGAGATGTAAGATGGGTGGGACGTGGGAGACGTGGGCGAGGGGTTTAGCGGGACGTGGACGGTGGGTTTGTGTCATTGCGAGGTCCGTCTGCGACGGCGGACAGACAGGTGGGCGGCACGGAACGGGTATGTCACCCGTACGCGTGCGGGGCTGCATAAAAGACTGAGATCATAAATGATGGAGTGCTGAGGGACCCTGGGAGGGACGAGAGACGAGAGACGGACAGAGAGGCGGGCGGCTAGCCTGCGCCAGGGTGTTATAACTATCACCCTGGCGAGCGCGTGGGGGACTGTGGAGGGACGCCGGGTGCACTGTCTATGAGAGAGATGTGCGGCGTATGCGTAGCGGACGGACAGCAGTAGCCCGGGAAAATAGACTGATGGACCGGCTTCCGAACTGCACCTCGGGAGTCCGGGAATGGACCCGCGCTGCGTTGCGCTGCCTGCTTGCCTACCTCCTTCCCCTGGCACCACGGTGCATGACCCGCCCATGTCCTCATTTCGGAGCATGTCCGAGGCCCATATCTGTCCCCGCTGCCATGCCGCTCCCTGCACAATACCGCCCCCTGCTCACGACACAATTGCCCCCTCAATAAAACCCCGACCAAAATCGTGTCCGCCCCGCCGCATGTAAGTCACAAGAACCAGCCAGCCCTGTCCCTCCCCACCCCCACCGGTAGCCTCACATCTGAATTCACCACTGCTTCGCGCCAGGCTCTACCCGCGCTTGCGCTCGCGCCCCCGTGAACAACTGTTTCATCGGACGTCTGCGCGCCGCGCATCCTAGTGATTCGGTGCAGCCTGTCCTCCGGCTTATCGGCTCTGTCGTGTTTTGCACTACCATACCCACCTCCACGGGGTGGCACCGCCCTACGCAAGCCCTGCATAGAACGCACTACACCCCATACCTCTTGGCCTCCCGCATTTACCCTCTGCCTCTTTCACCCGGGCATCCCACCCTCACCTTCCGCCTGAGCTCGGTCATACGGGTAAGTGACAATGCGTAGCGCTGCTGCGGACCGGTGGTGCGTACTAGGAGGCAGGCGGTGTATGGAGTGCTAGGTAGGTAGCGCGCCGCGCATGTACGTGCAGCATGTTAGGACAGTAGCCGAGGCGCGTGCACGCAGCGGGAGCGCGTGCAGGGAAGCAAAGCGCGTGCGGGGAAGCAGACACGGACTTATGGACGGACGGACGGAGGGGCAGGCTGCAGAATAACCTGCGCTGGGGCCATGACCATAACTTGGGCGGGCTGCACAGAGGTGGAGGATGGCGTGGCAAGGAGGACAGAGGGATAGTGAACGACGGTCGGAAGGCATGTCGATCAGGATGGCGGGCCGGGGGGAGGACGGAGGGAGCGTGGGCGAAGAGGACCCGGTTTAAAGGAGATGTCCGGGTGAACTGCTGAACGAGGCATAACAGGAGGGAGGGATCGCCGATGGGGCGAGTGATGAGGTCAGTGCAGGTGGCAAGGTGGACGATGAGATAGGACAAGTCAAATACCATCCCGGACACCTGGGACCTGGACGACGGATCGCGATTACACGAGGGAGCTGGGGAACCGATGAGGCATGGTTTAATGTATGTACAGCGTGGAAGTGGTGATGTGCATAGTAATATTTGGTCAGGTGCGTGAGTAGTGCACTATCAAATATTGATCAGCCGAAACATATGAGTGAAGTCCGTATGTACGTACAGTTCGACGATTATGCTTCCCACACGCGAAGACACGTGTACTGAACTTCAAGGACGGGAGAGCCTTGGCGAGACAGGCCGGGACAAGACATAATACCAAGACACGAAGTGCAGAGGAAGGGAATAATCCTCTCAAGGGACGAGAGGGAACCGTGGAATACAGGCACGGACTCCTCTCTATATATCGCGCTGCCAAATGTAGAAGTGCAGACACGGGCCCGGTGAGCGAGATATCTTGTGACGGTCGGGATCACATTTATTATATGTCGTGAGCAGCGCTCGACCGGTGAACCTATCAATCGGGACTGGAGCGTGCAGTACTGTGAATGGGCGGGGTTGAAAGAAGTATACGGGAGTTGCGGCCTTGAAGAATTTGAAGGGTCAGGGGGAACGGGACAACGGAGGCCGGGCAAACTTGATCCACCCATAGTCAGCGCGACGAGGAAGGGAGTTCGACAGTGCCTAGCAGCGCACAAATAGACCCAGTAATCCAAGAGACCGTCTATTAAACAACAGCCGGACGCGGAGCGGAACATAGCAGGGCATCTCGTCATTTTAGGGTGCATTGACATCCATGACTAGACGATGCATGCAGCCAGGTCGTCGTTTTCTGTTTCCGTGAGTTTTGCGTAGCAGTGTTTGCGAAGTTGCTACTGAAGAGTGGGGCCATGTTAGTGGAGGGCCAGTGAGCCATGTTGATGTATCAGGGGATCGCTCAGGTGAAAATGGGATCGTACGAGGACGCTGGAGAACAGGCTCGTAGAAAGCAACGAGCGAAGAGGGGGGTGATTATGGAACCGAGTGAGGAATGCTCCTTAGAGGAGTGCAAGCAAATCGGCGTAGAAAAAATTTAGTGGTTTGAACACGGCGGAGAGACACGCATGCGCACCTTTACTGGTACCGAGCCTTGTTTGCAGCCACCTCCATGGAGGTAATCCATCGCCCAGTCGCGCTTGTACATCGTCGGATCTTCCCTGTCTTATATCCACGACATCACTTGGGGACGCAGTGCGTACGGGTTGGGCTTCGTGCGACGTGTATTGAGGTCAAGAATAGACACGTCGTCTGAACGGTGCCTCCATAAGTACTGTCAGCAGGTCGTGTGAGTGATTTCTAATCAAGGCCCTGCCGGCCCGTATAACGTCAAGAAGGCGCGCCCGAGCCGTGAGGGAACGATGGCGGCTGGGAGTTGCCTTTCGTCACGCTCTCTTACAGTGTAGGGTACTTGGGACGCGTTAGGCTTGCACATAATTGCGAGGGTGCCTAGAGAAATGTAGGATGGAAAGAATGTTGACAAAAAAAAAAATAAGAATCAGACTGAATCAGTGTGTTTTGATACACTGCCTGCACACTGCCCGCACAGCCCCACTGCCACACAGCCACAACACGGCTGCACTTTCAATCTCATACTTGTCGACACCGCTTTCTAATGGAAGGTGAGATGCAGGATGGAGGAAACGGGGAGCGTGTCGTGCGCCCGAGGAATGTAGGATATTACCGTGATTGATGGTAAATGGGTGGCTGTACGTCAGATGGAAAATGCGGCACGGAATGTACTGACAAGTAGGACTATGAACAGGCATGCGCAGTATGGTGCGCACGACATGGGGCTATTAATGAATGCCACGTGTGCTACACTGGTCAGGGCAGCATGAATAGACGCAGTAACAACCGAACAGGAGCACGGACGGTGTTCTGAGCTAAACATAGGCGCCAGATGATTTAAAAAACAGGGAAGCATACAGCTCTGAGTCTGTAAATGGGAAAGAAAGAGCATCGCTGAGTCTCCGATTTCAACCCACTGCACATACCATTAATGGTCACCATGGTCTTGCTTCGGGACAGCGCGTCAACGACCTGGTGTACGGAGGTACGTTTAAAACGATTTCCGTACCAACATCAAGGTGGCATATTAACAATTAATTTGAGATTGACAATGTTTTAATCTAGAAGACGCCGCATGTGACACAGGCGAGACCATCGGACGCATAGATCGAAGCAGGAATAACCGAATAGAAGCACAGACATTATCCTGAGATAAACATACATATCAAGATGCATTAAAACACAGATGTATATGGCGTTTCTGCAGTTGTGAGAACCAGAGCGTACCGCCACCAAACACCCGGTTTCAACTTCAATGAACTGCTTATGCAATTAATAATTGCCGCGGTCTAACTTGGAGGGGAGTTGTGAATTAAGATAGCACGAATAGGCGCTCATCTTTATGAAAAGGTCGTGTCGAGATAACCTCGCCAAGTACACGTGTTCATCGTGCATGAACCTTGTCAGATTTGTCTGTATAATAAATACCTTCGCCCCACCGCCATTACATCGCAAGAACACAATCATGATATTCCTATTGCTTCTCTTTGCCCTTTTCCATCGCCTCCATGGCGCGCCGCTCGACCAGATCAATGACCCTTCTTCTTCCATTAACCCCCCGCTCCTCCCGCAATCCCATGTCAACTTTGGCACCCGAACGGAGTCCGACATCATCATCACATGTCTCGCGACTATCTTTGCCTGCACGTGGACGACCATGCACCCGAACATCCCTTCGCCCGTGGACTCCGGATGGGATATTCTCAAGCGCCGAATCCGCTGGGTCTTCTATGCACTACTGGCGCCAGAGCTAATTACGACATTGGCTTTCAGGCAAAGGATCGCGGCATCAGAAATTGTCAACTGCTACAACACGGCAATAGTCGAACGTGAGCATTCATTGATAACATAATGTATTTTGCACAAATTAATTGCTTGTTTCTGCGTACAGCGTCGCTACCTGCTGAGGAGCGTGAGGCGAGGAGAGCTGCAAGAGAGTCGAATCAGAGCGCAACCCGTTGGCGTTCCATCTGGTCCTTGTGCATAGCTGTGGCTGCTTGGCTTCCGACACAGATCAAGAGATTCTTCACACGCAGGGCACTCCCGCAGGAGCGACAGGGCCGCGTCGAAGAATGGACAACAGCACACGGATTCTTTGTCCAGATGGGCGGCTTCATGCTCTCTAAGGATGATCAGCCTCTCCAGACGCTCTCAGATACGGATGACATTGTAGTGCTCATCCAGGGCAGAAGGATCGCAGCAATAACGACCACGGAAGAGGATATCCAGGACCGCAGCAAGGGTGACGCCATCTCCAAAGGCTTTGTCATCCTTCAGACCACATGGTTCTTCACGCAATGCATTGCCCGTTGGTCTACTGGGCTTGTAGTCACTGAGCTCGAGGTCGTCACCCTGGGTTTTGTAGTTCTCAATGGACTGACCTACGCGTTATGGTGGGACAAGCCGCAAAATGTCAATGTTCCAGTTTATCTTGAATGGAAGGGCAACGATGCGGAGAAACCGAAAACCCCTACGCATTTATACAAGATGAATGTGTTTCAAGATGCATTGCTACATTTCAGATACAAATTCAAGTTACCCACCTCCATGAAAGAGATTTGCGCACTTCTCGCGAAAGTGATTGTTATGGCTTTGGTGGTGATCCCGTTTGCAATGACTGCCGAGCTCCTTACACCAGTTGTTCGAATTATT
Source organism: Stropharia rugosoannulata (assembly GCA_028532985.1). Taxonomy (NCBI): domain Eukaryota; kingdom Fungi; phylum Basidiomycota; class Agaricomycetes; order Agaricales; family Strophariaceae; genus Stropharia; species Stropharia rugosoannulata. The sequence continues at coordinate 4,972,155 of JANCIK010000001.1, read as the reverse complement.
GCTGCTGAATCTTCGCGGAATGACCCAAAACTCCGCCTCTCGATGTTCTTTTCAGCGGATACTGACCAAAAGTACAAGCGTTTCCTGTCTCTATCGATGGTATTCATTGCTGTTATCTTCGCCACTGTTCATCTGGCCCCTTCCTGGTCCCTCCATTTCCCATCGCACAGGTACACAGTGCTATGGCGAACCTGTGTAATCGTTACTGCAGCCGTCCCCCCTACAATATTCCCAGTCATAGAGTTCAATGATGTGATACAGCAGTCAAAAGGGTTTATTCAAAATTCCTTAGGTGTAATTTTGAGTCTTTTAGCTCTGTCTTATTTTGCATCACGGCTCACCCTCTTTGTTGTTGCTCTCGTTGCGCTTCAGAACATACCTTCTGGAGCATTAATTTCAATTGACTGGCTTTCCATTTTCCCTCATATATAGATGCATGTGTATATAGTTCTTTCTTATTTATAATACATTCACTGTTTCAGGGGCCAGGGAGAAATCTGGGTTATGTGCAGCTTGTGCGGCTTAAGTGAAATGCGCATGCACCTCTTTTCGGGTTGCGTGCGGGCTGATCATTGTGTCCCTCCTCCTTATTACTTGTGGAGCTCTTATTCACGGTCCTCCTCTCATGATGCCCCTACGACTCGAAACCCCTTGAATGACCGTGATTAAGCCAAACCGTGTCAGCCCAGAGGTGTCAGCCCAGCGCATGCACATTACAAGAACTGTTAAGCGCCGTTCCATCCCTTCCTTCCTCCTGGGGAGTCAGGGTACTACAGAGCGCGACATGAGCCCGATTACAGCATTGCGAGGTGGGCTGCGAGGTGAGTCTTGCAACGAAGTGTCGCCGCGGACTGTGTGGCGCTTGGACTGCTAGCTGTGCGCCGCGGATCACGCCAGGCGTGGGCGTACGGAGCAGGGTAATATATCGGACTGAGATGACGGACGGACACGGAGAGCGGCGGACGGATGTCCTGTGTCTGGTCCATCGCACTGGCGGGCACGCGTGGCGGAGCTAAGGAGGGACGGCGTGTGTGTAGGGGAGGAATTTGCGTAGGATGACGGTGTAGGGTGTAAGATTAAGTTTGTTTGTGTAAGTGCAAGCGACGACTTGTGTGGTCGTCTTGAGGGTGGTTCAAGGAATAGGACTAAAGAATAAATGATAGACTAGAGTTGGGCGAACTTGAAGAGGTACGGTTGCATGTACTGACTCCAACTGTACTTTGGATGGTAAAACGAGGGTGGGTCGTCAATTAACTGCTTAGCTACATGTACACGACGTCCTTATATACTGTAAAATATAGATATATAAATAAAATATAGTCCTCCTGACTCCTGACTCCTGAGCACCAACCGTATTCCTTCAGGAATATTCTTGCAACTATAACCATGTCCGAGACTAGAAGATGTACTCCCCTGTACCATACCAAATCGATAGGATCTGTGTCCACACAGATCGGACCCCTTACAAGGGAAGAGGGATATGCGGGAAGAGTATACAATACTCTGCGACAGGACAGACTGAGGGTGGTCGGTAAATGACAGCAGTCTTGAGTGTACGGGAGTGCGTGCGCATGAGGAGGAGGCCGGAGAACGCTGCGGTGACGTGGCATGAAACCAAAATCTCCAGCGCGGCAGTGGATGTACACGATGATACTCAGTCGGGCAGCAGGGCAGAAGACCGGCATGGAGCGTGCATGGGCGCGCATACAACGCCGTGGGGGCGTAGAAGTTACAGTCCGATAGTCTCACCACGTGCAATGCATATTGTCGCCACATACCTATTGCTTGGCCCGCACGGCGCGTAGAGTACTTATATGTAAGCGGCGCGTGCACGTGTGGGGGTGTTGTGGCAGCGGAGGAGGGTCAAAGATGGCGGGAGAGCAGGCGGGGCAGCCGAGGGCATGGGCGGGGAGCGCAGACGACAGATGAGCGGCCGCACGGACGGGTGGACGGGCAGGTGTAAGAATGGCCTGCGCGGCGGTAGAGGATGGTGTAGAACGAAAGTTGGGCCAGGTGAAGACGGCGTAGACCGGAGAGACGGCGTATGAGTGAGAGGGGGATGTGGGAGGGGGTTATGTTGGACCATCGCGCATGCGGGCTCGTGTCGAGGGAAAGCGTGTCAAGGAGGATGTCAGTTGGCCCCGGTCTGCGCAAGTCTTGTGTGAAACATGCAGCGCCCTCTCCCCCTGCGATTCCTACATTTGCCTTGCGTCTGCCACACTCCCTCTTACCCTCGGTGTCCTATCGGCCCCTGGTCCTATAGTACGCAGTGCCTTGCTACTTCTGGGTTGAAATGCGACACAGGGGGATAAGATCAGAGAAGTCCGGTCGGATCAGAGTCTGGAGTCAGGTCATGGGTGTTGTATACCTGGGCAATAGCGGAGGTGTGGGCATGTGGTGGGATCGGGATAGGGCGTATTCCATATGTATAACATAGTAGTGGTGATGCGCACGCCGCACGGTGATACTCAGCTGGGTGAGTTCAAAATATGCTGCCAGATTCCATACAGTGGACACAGTTGGACGATTAGACTTGTGGCAGTAGAATGCACATTTATTGATCTTCGGAGACGGGTTCACGCGGCACAGGTGCGGAACGTACAGCGCTGCTAAGGCCAGGTGTCTACGACTCCCTGGTGGGTATCCATCGACGTTCTTCAGCCGGATCTCTTCCACACCTCACATCCACAATGTCAGCTAGGGATGCGACGCGACGTATATGGGTTGGGTTTCGTGCGACGTTCAATGAGGTGTGAGTGAGGTGAGAAATAGACAGGGAACGCCGAGTGTCCCATGGGCGCGATGAATGTAAGAGAGACCAGGCGCTTTTTGTGAGGGAGAGGGGGCTGAGGACTGCAGGGAATGGTGGACCGCTGATATGTTGTGCAACAACATGGGTCAAATCTGTGCCAGTACCAGGGAACCAGTGGGCTACGGTACGCCCGTCTTGGCGGTCCGCTGCCCGGCTGCATCCCTCCTTCCACATGCTTTGTTCTGTCTTGGGTGTGTCCTCGCGCACTACAGTTTATGGTGCGCTGCCTGGCTGCGTCCCTCCTTCCCATGCTTCGTCCTTCACCCAGCACCAGGGCCATTCCACGTCCCTCCTCTTTATTCAAAATGGAGTCCTTATACTCGCTTTTGCTCTCATACTGACCCTGTAGAATACCGCCCCCTGTACACAATGCGACAGGCCACTCGGGGTTCCCGCCCTCCGCATGCACAACATAAGAACCGCCCCAGCCCGCCCTCCTCCGGCTCCCCCGTCGATGCCGCACCTTTCCAGGCACACACATCCACCACCGCCTTACCTCTACCTCCCCGTGCCTCTGCCGTGGATCACACAATGCGCAAACGCACCACAACTCTGAACACCATTCCGACCAGTACCATCCCCACCAGGAGGTGCAATGGACCCTGCGCGTCAGGCATTCAACACCCTCACCTTCCCGCACCCCCCCCCCCCCCCTCACCCTCGCCCTCCGCTTGTCCGCTTTCGTGGGCGCTATAGAATGTAGCGACTACGACTGTCCGAACATTGTAGTACATTCACAGTGTAGTATGTTTGGTCGCGCCATTGTCCACAGCGTCCGCTCGTACATATGGGTACCATCCCGCGTGTGACCCTTTGTCACCCACCCGCGCTGTGGCTCATTCGACAGCGCGCTAGCAGGTGTTAGATAGCGCATAGAAGGCAGGGGAGCGGCGAGCGCGTGCGTGCGTGGAAGGGGAGGAAGGGGGAGGGATGTAGAAATGGAGGGGATTGTGTTGTGTGAGGAAGAGGGAGGGGCGGATTGTGCAGTACAGGAGGGAGTATGCAACGGAAGGAGCGGGGATGGTCTGTAGGGAGGTCATGCGCACGCAAAGGGGTGGCGTCAAGGGAGAACGGGCGCAAGGGAGGGTTAGGGCGCCGGGGAGATGTAAGATGGGTGAGACCTGGGAAACGTGGGCAGGGGGATGGGCGGGACGTGGACGGCGGGTTTGTGTCATTGCAAGGTATGTCCGCGGCGGCGGACAGACAGGTGGGCGGCGTGGAACGGGTATGTCGCCCGTAAGCGTGCGGGGCTGCATAAGAGACTGAGATCATGGATGATGGACAATCGAGGGACGGCGGGAGGGACGAGAGACGAGAGACGGACAGAGGAGCGGCCGGCTAGCTTGCGCCGGGGCGTTATGACCATTGCCCTGGTGGGCGCGCAGGCGCGCGGGGGGACCGCGGAGGGACGCCGGGTGTCGATGAGAGATATGTGCGGTGTATGCGTGTCGGACGGATAGCAGCAGTCCGGGAAAACAGATTGATGGACCGGCTCCCGAACTGCACCTCGGGGGTCCGGGAATGGACCTGCGCTGCATTGCGCTGCCTGCTTACATCCTTCCCCCGGCGCCACGGCGCATAACCCGCCCACATCCCTATTTCCGAGCATGCCCGAGGCCCATATCTATGTCCCCGGTGGCGCGTACTAGGTGGCAGGTGTTGTATGGAGTACTAGGTCGGTCGCGTGCCGCGCATGTGTGTGCGGCGTGTTAGGGCAGCAGCGGAGGCGCGTGAATGCAGTGAGAGCGCGTGTAGGGAAGCAGAGCGCGTGCGGGGAAGCAGACACGGACTTTTGGACGAATGGACAGAGGGGGAGGCTGCAGAATGGCCTGCGCTGGGGCCATGACCATAACGTGGGCGGACTGCGCGGAGGTGGAGGACCGCGTGGCAAGGAGGCCGGAGGGATAGTGGACGACAGTCGGAAGGCGTGTCGATCAGGATGGCGGGCCGGGGGAGGACGGAGGGAGCGTGGGCGAAGAGGGCCCGGTTTACAGGAGATGTCACAAGTGAACTGTTGAATGAGGTACAACAGGAAGGGAGGGATCGCCGATGGGGCGAGTGATGAGGTTAGTGCAGGTGGCAAGGTGGACGACGAGATAGGACAAGTCAAATACCATCCCAGATACCTGGACAAGGAATGGCGATTACACGAGGGGACTGGGGAACCGATGGGGCATGGTTTAATGTATGCACTCGAGTACAGCGTGGCAGTGGTAACGTGCATGGTAATATTCAGTCGGGTGAGTGAGTAGTGCACTGTTAAACATTGGTCAGCCGAATCATATGAGTGAAGTCCGTATGTTGGGCACCAAGAAAAGTCCGTGGCAACGTCCGTGGCACGTCCGTGCATCCGTGCAAGGTCCGTGCAAACAGGTGTAAGTCCGTGCAAAGTCCGTGCAAATTATCTGTAAGTCCGTGCAAATTAGTCGCAAGTCCGTGCACACGTCCGTGATGCGTCCGTGCAAGACAAGGATTCGTGTATGCAGCTAGGATTAATAAAAATATAAGAACAGATATATGTATCTACTATTTCAAAAAATTATTGCAATGGCCTCGCTTACAAGTATACTTCACGACTAGGTATTTGGTAGTTTCCTATACCAACATATGTTGTTTATCTATTTGTGCGTAATTTAGGGCGCAATTTCACTTCCACTGATGCTCGAAGAGTACGCGAAGTGTAATAATCCGGGTGCGGCTATAGTGGAAATGAATGATATGGCAGATTACAATGTCCAGGTAAGGTACTTACCTCCTTGTCACCGTAATCTCAATGTTTTAGTGTGACATTGGATGGACCTTTTCCAGACTCCAGTACTTATAGTGACAGCCAAGTGTCTCGAAGGTTTGTAGTAGCTCTGAGCTCTCAATAACTGCAATTACCTTTCACTTCAGGCAAGCACGCTACAATTCTGCCATCTTAAACTCATAAGTGAAATACTAGATAAAATATCTACTTGTTATCCGGTACATAATCAAAACTATCATTGCAATAAATGACTATGTGGCGATTTTCTTAAAATAAGACTGCCCTCCTTAAGTCAATTGAAGACTTAAGAGCATGTATTTTCTTATTAACCGTTCTAATATGTTGAATTACCATCCCGTACTTAGTTTCAGAACCTCATAGAGTCTGTGTGTGTCTGTACAATATCCGTGCAAGTTTATGTGCATCCGTGCAGTATCCGTGCATGTCCGTGCATGTCCGTGCAGCGTCCGTGCATGTCCGTGCAGCGTCTGTGCGCGTCCGTGAGGCGTCCGTGCGCGTCCGTGCAGAGTCCGTGTACGTCCGTGCGATGTCCGTGCGCGTCTGTGCAAAGTCTGTGCATGTCCGTGCCAGGGCCTGAGAGTGACCTAGGGCTTTGTTCAAATAATATATGTCATTGCTGGTTCCATTGGGTTGCAGTACATCCAAATGTAGCGCTCAAGTTCTAGCCCTACACGGACTCGGCAGTGTCCAGGCTTTAACCAGCCGTGCTGGCATTCCGTGGAAATAACAATGCCGAGCCAATGCCGTTGTCATTTTATACATGCCGGGTCACGGCTAACCGATTGCAGGTTGTGCCGAAACATTTATACATAATATGTAAGCCGCACTCGTACTAGGGAATATTTAATGCTCGGTTGATTTCAAGTTGATTTATTACCATCTCCGTTATACTTGAGTATTGATGGGGTCCGGATTGATATATGATTAATATTGGTTGAATTGTTGTCTCAACAATTTTGAATCATGGGGGTTTCTGTAATCAGATATAACGTTGATTGCCTCGCAGAACCTTGTGTCCCACATACAAAGAGAAGAAGTAGGCCTATTGACACTAGTAAACAGCGGTGTTTATCCAATTCCTCTGCTTCTAAACGAACTTTAGTGCTTTCGTGCAATCCGTGTGCGTCCGTGCAATCCATGCAAAGTCCGTGCAAAGTCCGTGCAAATGAAGCTAAATCCGTGCAGTGTCCGTGCAACACTGCACGGACGCGCACGGACGTGCACGGACTTTTCTGTAGGCCCCGTATGTTCGTACAGTTCGACGAGTAGGCTTCCCACATGCGAAGGCACGTGTACTGAATTTCAAGGGCGGGAGAGACTTGGCGAGATAGGCCGGGACAAGACATGATACCAAGACAAGAACTGCAGAGGAAGCCAATACTCCTCTCAAGGGACGAGAGGGAACCGTGGAATACAGGCGCGGACTCCTCTCCATATATCGCGCTGCCAAATGTGGAAGTGCAGACACGGGCCCGCTAAGCGAGACATCTTATGAACGGACGGGATCACATATATTGTATGTCGTGAGCAGCGCTCGACCGGTGAACCCATCAAGCGGGACCGGAACGAGCAGTACTGTGAATGGATGAGGTTGAAAGAAGCACACGGGAGTCGCGGCCTTGAAGAATTTGAAGAGTCAGGGGGAACGGGACAACGGAGGCCGGGCGAACTTGATCCACTCACGGTCAGTGCGACGAGGAAGGGAGTGCTACAGTGCCTAGCAGCGCACAAACAGGACCCAGTAATCTAGGAGAATGTCTTTTCAACAACAGCCGGAAGCGGAGTGGAACAGAGCAGGGAACCTCGTCATTCCAGGGTATATTGGCATCCGTGACAGGACGATGAATGCAGCCAGGTCGTCGCTTTCTGTATGCGTGGATTTTTCGTTGCAGTTTTACTATGTTGCTACTGAAGAGTGGGGCCATGTGAGTGGAGACCCAGTGAACCAAGTTGATGTATCAGGGGATCATTCAGGTCAAAACGGGATCGTGCGAGGACGCTAGAGAACAAACGCGTAGAAAGCAACGAGCGAAGAGTGGGGTGACCATGGAACTGAGCAAGTATGGTGAGTTATTTGCACCACTATGGTGAGTTATTTGCACCATATTTCCCACGGCGCGCGACTCAACGGGTTCGGCAGGTTATTATTTTGACTGCTACATCCCAGAGCAGCCCATACTTACGTCATATTATGTGCTCTGCATATTATATTGTATCAAGAAGTAGAGTTAATTGTAGTTTAATGTTGGTTTAATGACATTTTGTACTTATGATGGGATTTGCCGAAATATTCCCACGACTTGCCCGCCGCGCGCGACTCAAACCAAGTGGTCATTTTCAAATGCACCATTATATACCTCTTTATGAATAGTAATTGTATATATGTGGTACATACAGTATGAATACACAGATTCTATAGTAATATGGGGAACTACATCCATGTTTGAGAAGGAGCTACTACTGGAATTTGATTAAAATATGTGCCGAAGTCCCCATAAATTGAATTGAAAGTATTTGAGCTAAAAAGGAGGAGATATATAGCTTCATTGTGTATTCAAATGCTATCATTTATGGGTGATATTGGATGGCTTAGTGCAGTTGTAAGTACAAAAAAACAGGAAAAACTCGCCCTGTATGCCTCTCAAAGGGATTGATAATCACAAACTCCAGTAATTTACTATTAATACAATACATATACCTACACATACTTTATTTCTACTCTAAACACCCAGGATATAGTGAAACAAGCACTGTCCCCTCACTTTGAGTCGCGCGCCGTGGGAATAAATGTGCAGTTACCTTCCCATAGTGGTGCAAATAACTCACCATAGAGACGCGTTAGGCTTGCACATAATTACGAGGGTGCCTAGAGAAATGTAGGATGGAAAGAATGTTGACCAAAAAAAATAGGAATCAGACTGAATCAGTGTGTTTTGATACACTGCCTGCACACTGCCCCCACTGCCCACACAGCCACACAGCCATAACGCGGCTGCACTTTCAATCTCATACTTGTCGACACCGCTTTCTAATGGAGGTGGACATGCAGCATGAAGGAAACGCGGAGCGCGTCGCGTGCCCAAGGAATGTAGAAGAATACGGTGATTGATCGTGAATGCGCAGGTATACTTCAGATAAAAAAATGCGGCACGGAATGCACTGACAAGAAGGATTATGGACAGGAATGCGCAGTATGGTGCGCACGACATGGGTCTATTAATGAATGCCACGTGTGCTGTCTGTGTACACTGGTCAGGGCAGCATGAATAGACGCAGTAACAACTGAACAGGAGCACGGACGGTGTCCCGATCTAAACATAGGCGCCAGATGATTCAAAAAACGGGGAAGCACACAGCTCTGAGCCTGTAAATGGAAAAGAAAGAGCATCGCTGACTCTCCGATTTCAACCCACTGCTCATACCATTAATGGTCACCATGGTCTTGCTTCGGGACAGCGCGTGAACGACCTGGTGTACGGAGGTACGTTTAAAACGAGTTCCATACCAACATCAAGGTGGCATATTAACAATTAATTTGAGATTGACAATGTTTTAATCTAGAAGACGCCGCATGTGACACAGGCGAGACCATCTGCTAATTGATTCATGACACATCTAATGTACGTGTATAATGGTAACAGCAGTATAGATCGAAGCAGGAATAACCGAATAGAAGCACAGACATTATCCCGAGATAAACATACATATCAAGATGCATGAAAACACAGATGTATATGGCGTTTCTGCAGTTGTGAGAACCAGAGCGTACCGCCACCAAACACCCGGTTTCAACTTCAATGGCGCTCATCTTTATTTAAAAGGCATGTCGAGATAACCTCGCCAACTACACGTGTTCATCGTGCATGAACCTTGTCAGATTTGTCGGTATAATAAATACCTTCGCCCCACCGCCGTTACATCGCAAGAACAAAATCATGATATTCCTACTGCTTCTCTTTGCCCTCTTTCATCGCCTCCATGGCGCGCCGCTCGACCAGATGGATGACCCTTCTTCTTCCATTAACCCCCCGCTCCTCCCGCGATCCCGTGTCAAATTCGGCACCCGAACGGAGTCCGACATCATTATCACATGTCTGGCCACTATCTTTGCTTGCACGTGGACGACCATGCACCCGAACGTCCCTTCGCCCGTGGATTCTGGATGGGATATTCTCAAGCGCCGCATCCGCTGGGTGTTTTATGCACTACTGGCGCCGGAGCTCATTACGACATTGGCCTTCAGGCAAAGGATTGCAGCATCAGCAATTGTTAAACGCTACAACAAGGACATAGTCGAACGTGAGCATTCATTGATAACATAATGTATTTTGCACAAATTAATTGCTTGTTTCTGCGTACAGCGTCGCTACCTGCTGAGGAGCGTGAGGCGAGGAGAGCTGCAAGAGAGTCGAATCAGAGCGCAACCCGTTGGCGTTCCATCTGGTCCTTGTGCACAGCTGTGGCTGCTTGGCTTCCGGCACAGATCAAGAGATTCTTCACACGCAGGGCACTCCCGCAGGAGCGACAGGGCCGCATCGAAGAATGGACAACAGCACACGGCTTCTTTGTACAGATGGGCGGCTTCATGCTCTCTAAGGATGGTCAGCCTCTCCAGACACTCTCAGATACAGATGAAATTGTATGGCGCATCCAGGGCGGAAAAGCAATAACGACCACGCAAGAGGATATCCAGGACCGCAGCAAGGGCGACGCCATCTCCAAAGGCTTCGTCATCCTTCAGACCACATGGTTCTTCACGCAATGCATTGCCCGTTGGTCTACTGGGCTTGTAGTCACTGAGCTAGAGGTCGTCACCCTGGGTTTTGTAGTTCTCAATGGACTGACCTACACGTTATGGTGGGACAAGCCGCAAAATGTCAATGTTCCAGTTTATCTTGAAAGGATAGGCAACAATGTATGGAAACCGGAACAACTTACGCGTTTATACAAGTTGAATGTGTTTCTACATTATTTTGAAGACCTCAGAAGCAAATTGAAATTCGAGTTACCCACCTCTATGAAAGAGATTGGTGCACTTCTCGTGGACGTGACTCGTTTTGTTTTGTTTGTGATCCCGATTACAATGGCTAGCGAACTCCTTGCACCAGTTGTTCGAATTATTGCAGCTGAATATCCGGGGGATGAACCAATACTCCGCGTCTCGATGTTCTCTTCAGCCAATATTGATCAGATGTACCAGCGTTTCCTTACCCTCTCTATGGTATTCATTGCTGTTATGTTCGCCACCGTTCATCTAGCTCCATCCTGGTCCCTCCATTTCCCATCGCACAGGTACACGGTGCTATGGCGAACCTGTGTAATCGTCACTGCAGCCGTCCCCCCTACAATTATCCCAGTCATAGAGCTCTCTGATGTGATAGGGGATTCAAATTCCTTCTCTTTGATTTTAATTCTTTTAGCTCTGTCTTATTTTGCATCTCGCATTGCGCTCTTTGTTGTTGCTCTCGTTGCGCTTCGGAACATACCTTCTGGAGCATTACTTACAATTGACTGGCTTTCCATTTTCCCTCATATATAGATGGATGTGTATATAATTCTTTCTTATCTATAATACATTCACTGTTTCAGGGGCCAGGGAGAAATGTGGGTTATGTGCGGCTTGTGCGGGTTAAGTGAGACGTGCAACCGCCTTTTTGCGGGTTACATGCGAGCTGATCATTGTGTCCCTCCTCCTTATTACTGGTGGAGGTCTTATTCACGGTCCTGTTCCAAAATTCAAGGCCCCTTGAATGACCGCGACCAAACCAACCCGTATCAGATCAGCGCATGCACATTACAAGAGCCGTCGCGCGCCGTTCCATCCCTCCATTCCTCCTGGGGAGTGAGGGTACTACGGCACGCGATGTGATCCCGATTAGAGCATTGCAAGGTGGGCTGCGAGGTGGATCGTGCAACGTAGTGTCGCCGCGGACTGCGTGGCACTTGGACTGCTATGTGCGCCGCGGATCACGCGTAGGCGTGGGCGTGCGGAGCAGGGTAATATAGCGGACTGAGATGACGGACGGATGGGAGAGCAGCGGACGGATGATCAGCGTCTGGACCATCGCGCTCGCGGGCGCGCGGGGCAGGGCTGAAGAGGAACGGCGTGTGTGTAGGGGAGGAATGTGCGTAGGAAGCACTGCTACTCTATGCCCGATTCCGCCCGGGTTGTCTATTAGATGGCTACGTGCTACGCATCGTGCACCCTATCCGCCAACTGAGACTTACCCGCTCCGTAATGGTGTCATTCCACCCAAGCACCTACCCCCGAGCACCACCAGGCCCCGATCTCAGCAAGTCTTATGTGGAACATGCTGGCCCCTCTCCCGAATCAAGGAGTATGGTGCGTAGTCCCACGGCCACAGGGTATTTGGCATAATCTCAAAAAAACCTGTTTGCCGCCTGAAGGTGCCGAATTTTTTCCCATCCTACTTTTTTCTAAGCCCTTTTTAGAGCTAACTGGAAACAGCCTGCGTATCTCGAAGGGTACACGGGTTTGAGGGGAGATCTGTGGAGGACGCAAAGGCCGTGAGCAAATCGATCCTAGGTAAAAGTGGTGCGATGAATGCGCGTCCGAACCGTGAGGGAACGATGGCAGCTGGGAGTCGACCAGAAGCCAGGAGCCAGTGAGTCGAATTGGTGACGCATAGCATTGCTCAGGACAAAGTGGTGTGGGGACGCTGGAGAACAAATGTGTTGGAAGCAATAAGCGAAGGATGGGGAGGTATGGGGTGACCATGGGCCTCGTGGGGAATGTTCTTGAGTAGAAACAAATGGGCGTCGTCAGAAAGTAGTGTGTTGAATACGGCTGAGAGACACGCAGGCTCCTTCACTGCGACCGAGTCTTGCTTAGTGGCTTATCCACGCCTTGACTTGGGGACCCGAAACGTAGTGCTTAGTCTTCGTGGATTGAAGTCAAGACTCAAGAATAGACACATCACGCGTCCAAAAGGCGCCGGTGATCTTTGCCGCAGGCAGGCCGTGGGATCTGATTACAAGTATATTAAGCATTAAAGCACTGTACTTACAGCGCCATAAGTACTATGAATAGGGAAATTTGGCTCTCGAATATTTAGCAATACATCCATCAAGACTGTGTCCGAAGTATACTGGGAGGGAGTCGCAGGGCATTAGAGGAGCAGTCCCCCCGTGCACGAAATCTGCGTTTGATGGCAATTTGATGGATAACATTTTGTAGTAGAAGCAAGCAATTGCGCGAGACGCGAGGTTTTAACAATTTGAAGGTTGGTCAAGAGTTAGAATAGACATCCATATTTATTATGCATATGCACGTTAATGCGGTCGACTAATGCAAGTGTTCTATTAATAGTCCAGTGTAATATCCAACACCGCTTTGGGGCAATCACCAAGAGGCAACATAGCTCGATGAGTCCCTCAATCTTAAGAAATGTTTCTGAAATCACTCACAGCAGAACTAGAACAAGTTTAACACCAGCTATATGCCTTTTCACTTTAAAATCTATAAATGATCGCGTGCCACGCGAGTGAAGCGCAAACGTTCAGCGTAGCGCAGCAACAGCGCTATTGTGAGCATTTGTTCGGAAGTAGTATGTAGGCTTTTCAAAAATTTCAACATTGGGCTTAAGCTTTATACTCTGTCGAGTACTTCTCATCTCTATATCCCCACCCATCCTTACCTGCCGTGAATAATGTCGTATAACCAATGTTTGAACCCATCTTCAAGTTACGGACGGGCGACTCCGACCACCGACCTTCTATCAGGCAGAGACACAGTCCCCAGCGTAGAGGCATTTGGTGGTGAATGCTATTAAAGCCTTTATTCCTTTTGACTGATCCTTACAGGTACCACAGGGTACGTCCAGACACACTGGATTGATAACACAGATGGTAATGTCCTCAGAAAGGATTCATCCCGGACCGTGAGGATGCAAGGTATGTGATATACCCTCAATTCGTTCTTTATGACTCAATCCGCATGCAAAAGACGATTATTCGTGGTGGACCATACCAAATAACATGAGACAGAACCCCCAGAGCGTCGTTCGCGAGGTACCAGCAGCGATTCTAGGCACAAACCTAAGCATGCATACATCACCGTTCCCACCAGTAGACGCGCCGCTGCCTCACGCTGGTGTCGCCGAAAGTCAATGGTCTCAACCACTGGAAGGGGCTCGTACACTTCAATATCAGCGCGTCAAAGACGAATACTCGTTATGGCCCGTGGCAAACAACATCAGACCGAGCGCCGAGAGGGTGACAACGGCCCTAGGCAATAACCTGAAATTGCATATAACGCCGTCCACACTGGTAGACGCACCGCTACGTCACGCTGGTGTCGCCGAAAGTCAATGGTCGCCAGAGCTCGGAGGGGCTGGTACGCTTCAACATGGATCAACGTTTCCCAGTGAAAATCTATCAATGAGCGGGGGTCCATATCCAAGTCTTGGGTGAGCCACTAGTCGTTTTTATGTGCATAAGGGGGCGCCTTTAATGTAAATACGTTGATAAAGGTTCCAAGAGGCCCTTCCTTCTTCATCCTCGCTGTCCGGCTGGGGTCTCAATGAGCGTCTAGACCGATATCCCTGTTTGCGCAAAGGTCGCAGTGGTTCTGTTGTTCTGTTTGAATGAATACTCATGCCCACGCTCTAGACTACCGTGCAAAGCTCTCCGTTCCAAATAATCACTATAACTTAATTGGAATCCACCAGATGAAAATTCAGGTTGCAAGTCCGTCAATCGAGTTTGCAAGAGAACTCGAAAAGTCGGTGGAGAGATATGAACAGACAAGTGAGCATCACATGTATATACACAGATAGCAGCAGCTTATACCACTAAAATCAGATTTAGCTCACCGGCAGCCAGTCAAGGAAGGGGGTGAAACAATTGAAACAAACACATTCAATGATAGTGGTCCATCATCAGTACGGATGGTGACCACGGATGACTCAGGGAAACATTCCCAGGAGTCCATACAACGTCAAAGGCATGTTCAATTATCAATCACCCACATCTCCTCAGTTAACTTGGGCCTAAACTGCTATAGTAGGGTTGAAACCTATATACCGCCCCAGGAATCCAAAAGATCAAGGGATGCAGGGGAGGATGTAGTGGAGCCGGACCACGGACAGCCAAAAAAACAAAGTGAGCTCACATTAATCGCACCCCTGAGCTTCCTTGACTGACTCGGTTTCGGGTCCACCTTAAGAGGCCAATCCAGAAGGAGAGAGAGTATTCGAGTTCCAGAGGGCGCACACTCCGAAGCGGCCGTACAAGACGCGCGGGTATAAATACACGAGAAATATACGTGAGTTTCCTTCTCTCGAGACATTACTCTGTATATTACTTACCTTATACTTCTAAGCTGCGATGAAGGTCAATCCACAAGGAGATTAGTGGATATCTCTAGCATTGGACACCGAAAGATATGGGGGATGGAGACGAAGGTAAATCTGGTGCCCAATTGTTTATCTCATCGTCTGATTATCTTTATCAATCACGGGTCCGTTTCCGCTCTCGGCCCGAAGTGGTTTATTTTAGGCTACATAGCTTCGCAGTTGTAATCTCGTATGTTTGAAGTCCATGTTGACAACATTAGTCACAGTATATTTTGTATTATATTCAGCAGGAATATATTCCACACCATGTACCCAGGAACCACTATGCACCAGAATGAGTTAGTCAGAGTGCTTATATAGAAAGGTTGTCATCATTAGAAATTGCAAGTAGCAATAGAACCTAGAGGCATGCTATATTGTATGATACTGGATTGAAAAGAAAGCACAGTTGGAGCGCGAAGCTGCAGTTGCGTCGTTCACAGTTACGTGACCTGATTTGCTTTCGGACAGCTCGAAATTCTGCACCTCCACAATCGGCAGCGCGATACATTCCACTGACCTGTATCCCATGCAAATCCCACGGATTCCTCCCGTCCCTCTACAGGAAATGATAATCTCCTTCCTCTACACTGCATTGTCTTGGGTATCACGTCCTGTCCCAGTATATGTTCCTTTGCCTGCGGGAAGCCTAATCAGTGCTTATAGGCTTCACTGATACGGTTCGGTTGATCAATATTTTACAGTGCACTACTCACTCACCCGACTGAATATTGCCTTGCACATCACCATTGCGGGCTGCCACGCTGTACATACATTCAATTATATCCAAACGGATCCCCCAGTCCCCTCGTATAATTTTCATCTCTCGTCCACGTCGCAGGCGTCCAGGATGGTATTATCCTTTGCCTCTCTCGTCGTCCACGTCGTCGCACGCCGCAATCTCATCACCTGCCCAATTGGCGGTCGACCCCCGCCGCCACCCTAGCCCATCTTTCCGAGTTCACCCACTCACCTGTGATGTCTCCAGTCGATATTTGTCTCGTTTCGTGTCTCTCGCATCCAGCCCCGCGTAGACGTATAAGAAACGACAAGAAGTGGTCCCCGATCAATACTATGCATGCGGGATCATAGGCATGTCCGGGCTTGGGGGACGGGGAGGAAACAATACAGGTACCTCATCTCGCCTTTCTTATATCCTTTGTCCTCCCTTGGCGCAGGCGAGGCCCTGGGCCCCTGCACAATTCAAACCCATCTCCGAGTCCCGCCAGCTGCCCTACACCCCCTCCGTCCTTAACCCGGATGTCCCCCGACACGGTTTTGCCCACCTCCGAGCGGCAGGTCGGCCCGTGCCATGTCCCCAGGCCCCCTCTGGCCTCCGGCCTACATCCGTCACCACCATCACCCCCTCCCGCTTCTCTCTGTCATCCACACACCGTCACTCCGTGACCCCATGTTCACAGCTCTACGCCGGCCTAGTAAACTCGTCGTAGGCCGTTCCGCTGCGCAAGCCGCGCATCTGTCCCCTCCTCCGAATCTTTTTGGGGTTCCTGCCCACCGTCCAAGCGCCCAGTTCCCCCGCACCCCCTAGCATCGCGCGCACGCGCCACAACTGCAACCCTAACACTCCGCACCCGCACGCACCGGATATATAATACTCTACATATGCCCTTGCGACCTGCAGCTTGGATGGTCGACCGTGAGGGCAACAGTGAATGCGGCGAGAGCAGAACAAGAGGGCGCAGTGCGCTCTAAACCCGAGCAGAGTCTTGACGCTGCAGTGGTAGTGGCTGGGGTCGTTGTGCGGGCGCAGGTGCTGGGGCGCGGAGATGGGATACCACGATGCCATGAGGGGGCGTGTAGTGGAGGAGGGGAAGATGCGCGGGAACGGGAACGAGATACATCTGAGCACGACGTGACCAATGGGATCGGACCGTTGCGAAGTGTGTCGTGCAGATGCGCACTGCGTACCCGTGCCGCCACCGCGGACTGCGTGGCGCTTGAAGCTTGAAGTACCGACCTGGGCGGCGCGGATCAGGTACGTAGCGCGTGCGCGTGCGGGGCAGCACAACAGACTGAGCTGAAGGACGAGGGATGGAAGGACAGACGGACGGGCAGACAGGCGGACGAGGACAGACGGCCTGCACGGGGGTCATGTCCATCGAGCTGGTGGGCAAATCGTGGGCTGATTGGCATGTGGAGGAGAGGCACCAAGTGGGGAGGGGCAATACGGGAACTGAGCGGCAAGTGCGGAACGAGGAAACAGTTGTCCACGTGAGCGCGAACGGAACCAGGTGGCGGGGGCTGCAAGGCTGAGGCTGCTGGCAGAAGCAATTACGGTATGATCACGATTCGCACGCGCACATGTGGTGGATTGAGGAGAAGACTAGGTAGCGTAGCGCGTGCGTGTACGCGTGACGAGGAAGAGGGGAAGGGGAAGGTCCATGAAAGAGGGCAAAGCGTGGGCAGAACAAGAATGCTTCGTGATACGTTGAAGTGTGCAACGCGGGAGGGTCAAGACTGGCTGCGAGTGGAATGACCCGCACAGGGATAATGACCATCGCGCTTGCGCTGGCAGGCGCACCGTGTGTAGTGGCGAGGGATATGCGCGGGGACGAGTGGATGGCGGGCACAGAGTGAGGGTGGTCTTGAAAGGCCCATAGCGCAATTTCGCATCAAGATCCAATCCTAGGTCTCCCTCTCTAGGTATCCACAATTCCTTATGTCCTCTTGCGGCCACCTTCCTTACCCCCCTGTCCACCGCCCCTCAGTCCTACGACATCCTACATCCTATATTATGCATAGGACATTGCAGGAGTGAGGTTACTGCGCAGAGCTCAGCAGACATTTGTTAAGGCTGATCCTGACAAGTTACTCATCCCTACCTCCGTGACATGCCACACCGAAAATGCAGGGAGAATCCACCCAAATATCCAAAGACACTACTCCTTCGAAAATATCTTCATACAGGTAAGCAATGCCCATTATATATGACTTTATATTGTATGGAATTCAAAGTGACACGGCGACGACATAGGTTGAGATCAAGCTGTGCTGCGTGCCTGAACAGGGCTTCCTCGAGCCAAAATCCGTCTTTGCCGACATAACGAGTCTCAGGCCGACGGACCTGCCCCCACCGCCCTCTAGTCCTTGCTGGGGGTGCACTGCGCTGGGTTTTACTTCGCTTACTACCATGAAAATGTTTATAGACTGAAAATGTACCATAATTAGGCTTCAATCAGATCTAGTTCAGCAATAGATAGTTCGATTGGGGTTTATTTTACATACATGTAGGCCTGGTGTACATGTACATTTGAAATCATCTTGATAGAGGCAGGAAGGTTTATAATCATTGATTAAATTGTATCTGAACTCATCCTTCCACTGGTATACAAGGTATGTTCAATCATCTTGATATGATCAGTATCATATAATGGAACAGAGGTAAGGCAAGGTAAAGCTTCGGTCACGGGCGTAGGGGAGATTGGATGTCATATTCGTTGGCTTTGGTCTTTGTAGACAGTCTATTAATATCCGATAAAGCGATCAAACAGCGCAGCAACGGCGCAAGCTTGAAGCTTTTCTTTGGAAGTAGTAAAGTTTTCAGCATTGTCTCAATATTGCCTTATCTTCTGTGGCCTTACATCAAGTCCAGCAGCAGCGGCATATCATCATCTCCTTCAATTCCATAAAATCATGAACACACAAGGCAATCGAATGTCGAATCGACAACGTTCATTTGAATAACGGGCATATTATGGCCAACACTCACTCGGACGTATGTCTAATCCCGTATTTTATTTGAGCTTACCATTTACCTCGCTAATGCAGAAGGGCGCGCCCCATTGTCTTGAGTAGCTCATAGAGGTTCACACTGCCTTTGCGAACAATCAACCGTCGCCAGGAGTGCAATGGAATGCTACGCGTCAACGCGGATCAACATGTACCAGTCAGAATCAATCGATGACCGATGGACGGTATCCGAGCTATGGGTGAGTCCCCAACCATATTCACGTCAATATCTATGCGCATTCATCATTATGTACTTACAGAGATGACAATGAAAGTCCGCCTTCAATCTCAGTATGCAGCCGTCTTTTCAATGAGCCTCCCCGTAGGGATTACACGCCGCCAGGAGTACAATGGATTACTGAGCCTCGACCTGGATTGACATTGAATGATCAAAATCAATCAATGACCGGAGGACAATATCTGAGTCTTGGGTGAGTCACCAGTTGCTTTTATGCGTATATCGTCATCATCAATACATTAATATAGGTATGATGATCAATATACACCTTCAATCTCACTATACAGCCGCTATGTCAATGAGCAGCGCCATCCGTATCCCTGTACCGGCAAAGGTATAATACTTCAACATGTGTTTGAATGACTACTCACATACGAGGTCTAGAATGTTTTGCCACACCCACAGAGCACAATAACGAGTACAACAGGAGGAGTGAGCACCAGCCGCTTCGGCCATTAAGCGAAATTGAACATACAGTGGAAGGATACAGGCAGAAAAGTGAGATTCATGTATGCATAAACAGAGAGCAGTACTGAATACCACTAAATGCAGATTTACTTCACTGTCAGCCAATCAAAGCAGGGGGTGATACAATTCAAACAAGCAAATTCAACGACGGTGGTTCGTCATCAAGATGGATGGCGGTCACTGAAGACCCTGGGAATCATTCCCCGAGATTTCTGCAAAGTCAAAGGCATGTTCAATCGACAGTCACTCCCATACTACAGAGCTCATGCTGACGTGCTAGCAGGGCTGAAAAGAATGTACAGCCCCAGCACGCAAAGCAAAAAAGGGACAGGGAGGAGGATGAAGTGGAGCCGGATCACAGTCGGTCAAAAAAGCAAAGTGAGCTCATATTACTCAGTGTTTGTGCTTGGTCCTTGACCAACGTGGTTGTGTACCCATTCTCAGAGACCGAAGGCTAAGGCACAAGAACATTCGAGTTCCAGACGTCGGTCGCATACCCCGCAGCGACCGTACAAGACAAGAGGATATAAATACACAAAAAACATCCGTGAGTTTGATCTTGTCTAGTGATTACTCTGTACAACACTTACCTGATGTGTTTAAGCGACTATGAAGGTCAATAAACAGCGGTAGTGGTAGAAGATACATACTGGTAGAGAGATAGAGGTACGTCCGGTACCCAGTCGTTGTCTTATCGTCTGATTATCCTTATCAGGTCCGGGTTCTAGGCCCGTGGTATTATTTTTAGATTACTTGACTGTGGACATGTACGCTTCGAGTCATCCCAATACTGGCAGGCCAGGCGTTTAATCAATGTCTATATTTTATCTGGAATATTGAGTACTACACCAAATGTGTCGTCAAAGCTCAGAGCACGGGTAGTGCAGTGTACTACATGTGGGGCGGTCGATGCGGCTTCCGTCGGCCTGAGATTCGTTTTCCTAGTTAACCCCCCTAAGGAAGACTGTACATTTCAACAAAGACAAAGTTTGGCTCGAAGAAGCTCTGTTTAGGCACGCAGAACATTTTGCTCTCGATATAGTTAGCCGTGTCACTTTGAATCCATGCAATTAAAAATACTCTCCATTGCCGGTATGCTGCAACCTTGCTGGACGCTCTGCGTGTGCGCGTGCGCGTTATTAGGGCAGTAAATTTGTGGGAGTAGGACTCAGGATGGAGTACACGCGGGTGGAGAAGTAGTACGAGAGATGTTAGAAGATTGGATGTGGAATTTGATGCAGATGGTCCGGGCATGTGCAAGAAGGTGAGATGCGAATGTGAGGGATGAACGGCGCACATACACGGGAGAGAGAGAGCGCATTGGGAAGGGCGGGGACGTGGGAGGGCAGGACGTGGGAGGGCAGGACGTGGGAGGGGAAGACCTGGAGTGGGAGACATAGCATTGAATATGTGAATCGTGATGCTGGATAGACGATGATGCTGGACCCAGGAGGATGGGCCGGATTGGGTCTCAACGAGGGCACTCTGTGACTGGGCGATTGACAGTGCTCCTGGCTGCGGCACGCATACATGAGTATCGGAGAAGTGAAGCGGGACCCTCTAGCCTCACGTAAAGCGTCGTATGGCAATTGTATAGAGCCTGCGGTGCAGCGCTAGCGGCCTTGTCGATTGTCATTCCTCTGCAGATACTTATACCGTCTCAGTGCCACTAATCCATGACGTTATGTCCTGTGTACTCATTATGTTTCAATTTGAACTCTGATGCCTCTATGAAGAGATACATTTCATATGCGCAGAGGAATAGCTTACACAACGCCCTAAGCTCTTGTCATGCTGTGTATCTATTATTCAGAGGGCACAGAGACATGCGAAGAGCTCGTACCGATGTAGTAGGTGCTGTTCAGTGTGTGGTGTCATTAATAGTGCGGCGGGTGGAGACTTAACAGTACACTGACACAGCCTACCATGGCTCTGCGCGGTCGTACATTGTCTGTCTGTCCGGCGGATACGTTTTCATGCAGCAGCTTGCATGAGAAATAACGGAGGCGTATATGCCCAAGTGTACATGCCTGAAGTGGATTAATATGAAAACTACGGAGTGACGTAGTTGCTTATTTTGGGCACCTTTCCGGTCCGCCTTCACAGCCCCTCTGATCCATGGCCGAGGAACCCGTGTTCTGGCGAAACAGCACATTACACGCCACTCTCCATTCTACCCATTCTGTACCTCTCCATTCAGTGACCAGTGCTTCATGCGTAGTTTGCTAATTACTAATACCCATATCTCCCCATCATAATCCCCAATGCGGAATGTCCCATTATACTCTATGTAGTATACATTCCAGTTCCACACAAGCGCATCCGCAGCTTGCACATGAGTTAAAAGAGCTACGCGTTGATCGACAACTGCTCTCTGTAATAACTTTGTGCAACAACTCTTACTCGACAAAAGAAAGGAAGATTCGAACGCATCACGCACATTCGCCGCCATGTCGCGATGTCCCTGCGCGATGTCTTTGATGATTTTTGCTTGCTCTTCATG
Source organism: Stropharia rugosoannulata (assembly GCA_028532985.1). NCBI lineage: Eukaryota > Fungi > Basidiomycota > Agaricomycetes > Agaricales > Strophariaceae > Stropharia > Stropharia rugosoannulata. Next base: position 4,950,258 of record JANCIK010000001.1, on the reverse strand, counting down.
CGACTCTCCTTCCTTGTAGTGCGCATACATTTTATTTAGGTGATAGTCCTTTTGTATTAATTGGTCGGAAGGGGAGTTGGTGAAAGCTAGCATGTGCTCATTTGATGCCTCCCTGTGTTCAGCGGCGGCAGATTTATGGGCCTGGTGAGCGGTGTCTAGATGGGTCGCCGCTACTTCGTACGGGGCCGCAAACGTGTGCGCATCAACGCACCTAACAAGCACTGGTCCTTGGTCGTTGCGCTATGGACAGTGTAAGTTGCACTTCGATAAGAAGACAAGCATGAATTGTACCACAAGCAGGGAAGCGCCGTCTGTTTGGACATAAGGCGATGGGCGCGCGTAGACCGACGTGGAAAAAAGCGCAGAGGTGGCAAATAAAACACTCAGGACACGCATTACTCGGGTATGGGGTTTCTACCAGCGAAAAGATTGAACAAAGTATGTAAAGTTTGGTGGGTGAGCGCAGCTGCCAGCTTTCTTACTTGGCGATAGGCTGACTTTTATACACATTTGTTTATGACCAAACCGTCAAACCCGAGGAGACGACATGACGTTTTCACATAGCCTAGCCACTGAACCCGGTTTTCCAATACCGAGATATTAACAAGTAAGCGCTATCCCTCGCTATCCACATTCCATGATGTTATCCCTGACTGAACGAAGATGACGAATCTGACGACCTGTGTTTCGTAACCAATAAGTGGTCGGCGTTGGCAGTGATGTGGATTTATGGGAATTACTGGAGAAATATAGGTAATGGATAAACATGTCTTACACGAAGGAATGGCGGCATTCATGAGGCATGCCTTAGAGCGGCCGTGATAAAGAGTGTGACGAGGCGAGAAAAGAGCATGACATCCGTCATTTTGAGCTCAGAACATATTTGTAGCAGCACCAGGATTGATGGATAATTGCATTATGGGTTGTGACAATATCTACTTGAAATCTACGGGCCAGCAGGATACTGCAAGGCGCGTTCCACGCTCGACGATTGCTTAAAATAATCCACCGGGCCGAGAGGGCGGACGGCGTACCTAATGAAGATAATCAGATGATAAGATAGTAAATGATTGGCCACCGAACGCAACCTGTCTCCATTCCTCATGTTTGTCTTCCACTGCCAGTATCTTCGTCCGTTATGCTTGTCGATCGAATTTCATGGAGGCTTAAACTCATCAAGTAAGTACTGTGCTACAGAGTAGTATTCACTGGATCAAAAAATAAACTCACGGATATTTTTTGTGCAGTTATACCTTCGTGTCTCGTACGGCCGCTTTGGGGTATATGGCTTCCGAAACTTGAAGAATCTTGTTCCTTCATCGGTTGTTTCTGATAATTGCCACAGTATCCAAATCAATCAAGGAGAAAGCTATGGGCTACAAGTAATGTGAGCTCACTTCGTTTTTTCAACGGCTCTTTGTCTGCTTCTATCGCATCTTCCACCGCGTCCCTTGATCGTTTGGAGATCTGGGGCAGTATATAGCTGTCCATCGTGCTTAAAACACGAATCAGCTTGAGAGATGTGGGTGATTGATAATTGAACATGCCTTTGACGCTGGATGGACTCCTGGGAATGCTTCCCCGAGTTCTCAGTGGCCGCCATCCATCCTGATGATGGACCACTATCGTTTAATCTCTTTGTTTGACATCTATCACCCCCTTCTTCGACCGGCTGAGGTTGTACCAAATCTGTTTGTAATCGTTGAAGTCGTTATTAAATGTACATAAATGACATGCTCACATTTTTGCTCATACCCTCCCGCCACTTGTTTGCATTTGCTTACAGAGTCGAGTGATGGATTTTCCTGCTGAGTTGGCATATGCTGGGCTCTGATCCGGGTATATGTATTATGTGAAGGGGAGAGCCCGGGACGACATTCTACAGCCTGTATATGAGTATAACTACAAATATGAATGTTGATGCATGACCTTTGCAGGTACAGGGGTCCTGAAGGGAACGCTCATTGATGCGGCGGGGGCACAGGTAAAAGGCAGTGAGGCGGCAGTGAGGATCCGTGAGAGTAAGTGACAAGTCAGTGATGGTCGGTGAGGGAGCAGTGAGAGTCAGTGAGGTGACAGAGTGGGTCAGTGAGGGTCAGCGAGAATTGGTGACAAACTAGTGTGCTGTCAGTGAGGTTCATTACTTATCTGTGTCAGTGAAATTTGTGAGTGAACAAGCAAAAACAATCAGTATCTACGAGGATAATTGTCAATATGACATGCCACAAACATTGCTGTTTACTTTGTACAGAGATTAAATAATGGTATCATCATTGTCCACCCCCAGAACTGCAACGTTGGCTGCAGCAAGCACGGCCATAGCCGCGCGGAAAAGAATGCAGAGAAAGGGGGTGTAACAGGCTCAAGGGAAATAAAAAATTGAAGAGATGAAGAGGAAGCACACAGGAAGCTTTTATGAGATGTGTTCACTGCTCGCTCTGGTACAGGGTAAGATCTCAAAAGACCGGGGTTGTTTTGAGTTTAAAAAGTCTAAAAGTTGACGAGAAGTAGAAAATAAATTGCAAATTGTTCTATGAGAAGTATATCAAGTACTACGTAGTACAGTCTATGCACAACCACACCCGGATGCACTGGCTAGGGAAATGAAGTATCTGTGAAGGCTATGGTAACCGCACTAAGTCTGTATATGACAGTCCAGTGGAACTGAGCTATTGTCTATGGAGTTAGCGAGTGTTAGTTAGTGTCGGTTACAGAGTGTTGGTGACTGGTCAGTGAAGTCAGTGAACGGACAGTGAGTAGCACTGACACGCCAGTTAGCCGTCCATTCGGTCAGTGAACAGTCAGTGACTGGTCAGCGCGGTCAGTGACTCGGCAGTGAGTGTCAGTGAACGGTCAGTGAGTTCCGTGACCCGGCAGTGAGCGTCAGTGACTGATCCGTGAGGTCCGTGAGCCGTCAGTGAGTGGCAGTGCATGTCAGTGAGAGCCGTGAGCCGTCAGTGAGGGGTCAGTGAATAAGATCAGTGAGCAAGAGATTAATCCCAGTGAAAACCGGTTCTGCTTCCAGCTGGGTAATGCCGGCACACCAGAAATTAGCAGCAGAGACCGTGTAGATTCCCCCCAATCTGGCCGTTTCCGAGAGATGAATGTTACGTCATGTCACTAAAGTGTCAACCTCTTCCGGTAATATCTGGTGATTTTCACACAATATCTGGTTCAATACGTGTAAATCTGTGTATTTCTGAGGTGCCTTTTTGGCAGTAGACGACTACATTTATATACTAATAGTAATAGTACTACACTACCGTAGTGGAATAGCATATATCTGCCAAATCACTCACCTAAGCAACATCTGTATGCTAGGACTTAGACGCTCTAATTTGATTGTTAACCTCGATACTGAATACATCAAAGAATAGACTTATCTTAGACATTACTACATTGATGCATCGATGGCTGAGAAAGCCAGCCTGTCTGGTAACAAGTAGTAAAGTAATCGGCGAGTCAATGAATGGGAAGTATAGACATAAGATGTATGCACTTGCAAGTGAACATATACCATACAGCGCATACACGGGGCACAGAGTTCGACTATGCTCGAAGGTTGTGGCCTGTGGAAGGTTTCCTGAAGCTGTGAGTGTTATGTGAGATGAAGAGGGGTGCATATATGCACCTTGTGATCATAGATTCTGCATTTGGGGAAGATGACACGACAGAGGTTTGTTACAATTGGGACAATAGGCTTTCCATAGTATATGTACGGCACCTTGTTGACGACATGTGAAAGAATACCACATATGGTAGTCGGACACAACAACGTCAAGACTCTTCTAGAGTCTTCGGATAATTTCCAATACTTACTAATAATTTTCTTGGATTAAATCATAGCATTGATAATTATCTACGTACAGAATTTTCTAGTAAATATCTTGTACAGTATTTAAACGCCCGTTGGGCGACCTCAATAAAAATCGTCTTTAATTCGCCTTACCACTGCGCCAGATTACAACAGGTTATGAGCCCTGAGAGGCACTAACCATCTCACTTCTATCCTCGACTTCTATCTTGTTACTACGTCAGCTCCTTACTCGCTTACATCGTTACATCACCTCGCGCGCCTATTAGTTATCATTTTCCCACGTCACTATGTCTGAAGACCAGACTTCGCTCGGCAGCTATCGGATGGAATTGTTGAAGGCCCACAACTGGATGCCATGGAAGCGTCGCATGCTCGCAGTTTTGGTGGACCTCGGACTGGACAAGTATGTCGAAGAAGGCGCAAGACGTCCAGGATCAATGGTGCCGGGACTACCTACCTCGGAGGAATTGGCTGCGCAAGCCGCGTGGGACAAGGGTGATGCCAAGGCTCGGTGTCGGATCGAGCTCGCCATCAGTGATGCGGAAATGGTGCACATTATGGGTGCTACCACTGCTCGCGAAATGTGGGAACAGCTCTGCGTTGTGAAGGAATCAAAGGGTCGTTTGGGTTTGCTTGCCACGCGACATGCACTATTTCGGGCTACAGCAGACGAAGGTTGCGACATGGCGGAACACATTGCAAAGTTACGGCAACTCCAGGAGGAGTTACACATTCTCGGCAGCAAGGTCTCGGATGAGGATTTTGTCATGATTCTCCTTACATCACTTCCAGAGTCATGGGAGAATTATGCCTCATCCTTTCTCGGCTCCAGTGGGAACAAGCCTACTGTCACATCCCAGGAGCTCGTTGGTGTTCTGCTCGAGGAGGCACGTCGCAGACGGGAACGCACTGGCGAAACCACATCAAGCACGTCACTGCAAGCCCGTGGAAATTCTTGCAACCCATCTCGTGAGAATTCTGTTGGCAAGAGCGGCAACTCTGACAAGGAGTGCTACAATTGTCACAAGAAAGGCCACATTTCGAAGGACTGTTGGGCTAAGGGTGGAGGACGCGAGGGTCAGGGACCGAAGGGCAGGAAAGGGTCGCATAGATCGGGTCGTACACACCAGGCACGGGCAGATATTAATAGCACACTGAATGACGAAGTCGCATACATGTCCCGTGCTATTGGCAATTCTACTACTATTTCGAAGTACGACTGGCTCTTGGACTCGGGAACAACGTCGCATATATGCCCCATCCGTGAGGCATTTATTGATTATCAAACTCTCACACATTCGTCAGTCCGCGGCATAGGAGAGAAGCCAGCCATTGCACATGGCCGCGGAACAGTTAAACTCACATTCGACATTGATGGTCAACTTATTACACATCGTCTAGTTGACGTGCTTCATGTTCCCGAGGCAGAAAACTGCTTGCTTTCGCTTGGTCGCCTGGATGATGCACACGGAAAGGTTGCTTTTTCGGATGGGAAGTGTGTGCTCCTTGACCGGAAGGATAAGGTTATTGGGACGGGTGTGAAGCATGGGCGTCTGTATTTGCTCAATGCTCGCGCTCAGGTTGCAGTACAGGAACGTGCAAATTTTGCATCACCTCAGAAGCGTTCTTGGGCACAGTGGCATCGTTGTTTTGGCCACATCTCGGTCCCCTCACTCCAGAAACTCAGCAGGGATAACTACGTCGATAGAATGGCTGTAGACGAGACGTCTATTCCCCCCAGGTCGTGCGAGGCTTGTATCCAAGCCAAGCAGACGCATAAGCCCTTCCCTGCTGAAGCTCAGCATCGCTCAAACACACCTGGAGAGCGTACTATGAGCGATGTTTGGGGACCAATAGGTGTCCGCTCAATTGGAGGTTATTATTATTATATCACCTTTATGGACGACGCTAAACGTTATAACTCAGTTTTGTTCCTGCACAACAAGGTGGAGGCGGCGGATCGGATTGAGGAGCATGCAGAACGGGTCAAGAGACGCTTCGGGGAGTACCCCAAATATTTGCGTTTTGATAATGGCACAGAGCTCGTAAACGAAAGGATTAGACGCTGGGCAGCAAAGCGGGGCATTGAAATCGAAACTACAGCACCTTATTCACCGTCTCAGAACGGTGTAGCGGAGCTCTACAACCGCACTCTTTTAGAGCTCGCTCGTGCGATGCTTATTGCCCGAAATCTTCCCTTATTTTTGTGGGATGAAGCTGTCTCGTATGCAAATTATTTACGCAACCGTGCGTCTACACGAGCTCTGAATGGTATGACGCCGTATGAGGCCTGGCACGGGCGGCGACCGGACGTTTCGCACCTCAGGGAGTTTGGGTGCGATGTATGGGTGTTGGACGAGACCAAGGGACTGTCCAAACTTAAACCACGGTCGAAGAAGATGGTCTTTGTGGGCTTTAATGAGGGATCGAAGTCAGTACGCTATTATGACCCTCAGAAGCGCAATATTAAGTCCTCACGCAATGTAGCATTTAACGAAGATGAAGAGCCGCAGGAGATTGAATTTGACACACCTGTACCGACTTTGCGGGCTGAGGGGGAGCCAGGCAACGTTCCAGCCTCGCAAACCCCTTCTACATCTACTCAGACGTCTCCTGCACCCATTCACGGCTCGAATAATACGCCCACAATTCCCCAGACGACCGCACCATCTCATCTTCGATATACACCCACTCCAGAGCCACCCTTAACGCCAGATGGGACTCCTGGCCAGACTACACCACCTGATGGGATTCCAGACGCTCCTCGACGATCAGGACGTCAACTCGCACCCGTAGATTATAAGTTAGCAGGGAATCCCGATGCGCGCAAGCCTTCTGAGCGCCTACAGCAAAGTGCCGCCCAACAGCCTGCTTCGTCGCGCAACAAGGCGAATATGGGCGAGCGCACAAACCTGGCAAAGGACGTAACTGCTGAGGCTTTTCTCAACGAGTTAGAGCGTGCATATTCGGCCAGTGAACCCGACATACCTCGCACACCTGAAGAAGCGCTCGCAGGATCCGAAGCTTTCCAATGGAAGGCAGCTATGGACGAAGAATATTCAACTCTGATGGAAATGGGCACCTGGCAGATGGAGCGCCTACCAGAGGGACGAAATACAGTTGGCTGCAAGTGGGTGTTCACAAAGAAGCACGACGAGCACGGGAATGTCACTAAGTTTAAGGCACGTCTTGTCGTCCAGGGATTCTCGCAGCAACCTGGTACAGACTACAGTGAAGACGGGACGTTTGCCCCAGTAATGCGCTTCGAAACATTGCGCACATTGCTTGCCTATAGCGCCGTTCACAACCTTAAGCTGCGCCAATTTGACGTCAAGGGCGCTTATTTGAATGGCTACGTGAACGAGACAATTTATATGTCTCAACCCCCACATTACGACGATAACTCTGGACGAGTATGTCGTCTTATTCGTTCCCTCTATGGTCTTAAGCAGGCGGGCAACGTTTGGAACCAGGAACTCAACCGTGCACTTCACGACATCAGATTCACGCAGCTCAAGACAGATTACTGCTGTTATATCCGACGAAATAGTGATGCCTTCACGATTCTACTTGTGTGGGTTGATGATTTCCTTAGCATCTCTACCTCAGACGATCTCAATGACAGGGTGGAGCAAGAGTTAAAGACCAAATTCGACGTGAAATCTCTAGGTCGACCGTCTATGCTCCTTGGGTTCAAGATCTGTCAAGAGGACCATCTTATCACGCTCTGCCAGACACATTACATCGACAAACTACTGGAGAGATTTGGCATGGACAATGCCAGTCCTGTTACTACGCCTGTGGACCCCAATGCGAAGCTCGACGACGAAGATACGCCTGACAGCGACTTAAGCGCCCAAGATGAGCGGGATCTTCGTGCATCACACGGCTATGCTGCGCTTATCGGTTCTCTCATGTATTTAGCTTTGGGAACGCGCCCCGACATTGCATATATCGTCAACAAGCTCGCGCAGTTCACCAGCCGCCCTAGGCCGACGCATTGGACCGCAATCAAGCGTGTATTCCGTTACCTCAAAGGTACACGCACCTACAAACTCACTTATGGCGGATCGGACGACATTCTTTTCAACACCCCGTACTTCTATTGTGATGCCGATTGGGCCTCTGGGTACGACAGGAAGTCCATCAGCGGGTATGTTGTTATGATGGCTGGTGGCGCGGTTGCATGGAGCTCTAAGAAGCAGAGCACAGTCGCACTTTCGACTGCGGAGGCTGAGTACATTGCTGCGACTCATCTTGCAAAGCAAGTACTTTGGCATTGTTCTCTGTATCGAGAACTCGACTTCCCTGTTCCGCGCACACCCACCATCTTTACAGACAATCAGGCGGCGATTGCAATCGCCCATCATCCCGAGTTTCACGCACGTACGAAACATATTGATATTGCTTTTCATTTCTTACGTGACCTTATTCAAAACAACTCCCTTTCTATTGTTTACATTAACACTTCGTTCAACTATGCTGATTTATTTACTAAAGGACTTCCTCGCATTACTCACCAAGGTTTTACGGATAACATAGGTGTTCTGTCCGACTAAGGGGGAGTGTTGACGACATGTGAAAGAATACCACATATGGTAGTCGGACACAACAACGTCAAGACTCTTCTAGAGTCTTCGGATAATTTCCAATACTTACTAATAATTTTCTTGGATTAAATCATAGCATTGATAATTATCTACGTACAGAATTTTCTAGTAAATATCTTGTACAGTATTTAAACGCCCGTTGGGCGACCTCAATAAAAATCGTCTTTAATTCGCCTTACCACTGCGCCAGATTACAACACACCTTGATTCTTCTTTGATTCTACACCTAATGCTTGCCCACAGAAGTCAATGTTGTCGAAGGTGGTGCGGTATACTGCAAAGCAGTAGGATAAGTATGATTTAGCAAAGGGGAGTTCGGTCATGGTGGTAAGAAGTAAAGCTAGTAAAGAAGGCTGTCAAAATGGTTCAATAATGTCGATGAGGTACAAACAAAATACAACATGGCCGTCTGCCTATTGCTTCAGCCTATGGCTCCGTATATCACAGTAGTTACATAGTATATGGCTAGAAATCTAAGCTCGAACACGTTGGCAGGTGCCAAGAAAGGCCTGTCCAACATGTATTAGAAGTCCAATTCCTGTCACAATATTGACACAAATTGTGACAAATCAGAGAAGAGCGGAAAATTAACAGATATACACGGAATTACTCGTATACGCTCCGTTTCACCCAGATAATACCAGAACCGGTTTTCACTGGGGATTAATAGCCAACAAGTTACAAATTAAAGCCATGCACATGGGCAGATGTTAAATACTGTCATTAATACAACATATAATCGGGTTCCATGGTATTCCTGTAGGAATTACTACAACTAATTTCCAAAAAGAATAGTTCGGAAAGAAGACACAGGCAGACAGTTAAGTCAGTCAATTACAATGCAAAGCACAAATGGCTATTATTTACATATAGAGTAAGGAGCGGTGGTGTTAAATAATATGATGTGTGAAATGTCCGTGAGACGCGTCAGTGAGTCCGTGAGAATCTATGGGAAGGTAACTGCACATTTATTCCCACGGCGCGCGACTTATTGATGGCACCGCCGCGCACGACTCAACGGGTTCGGCAGAATATTATTTTGACTGCTACCTCCCAGAGGAGTCTATATTTACTGCATATCATGTACTCTGCATATTATATTGTGTCAAAAAGTAGAGTCAATTGTAGTTTAATGTTGGTTTAATGACATTTTGTACATATGATGGAATTTGCCGAAATATTCCCACGACTTGCCCGCCGCGCGCGACTCTCTGAAGGACTGCCGCGCGCGACTCAAACCAAGTGGTCATTTTCAAATGCACCATTGTATGTCTCTTTATGAATAGTAACAGTATATGTGTGATACATACAGTATGAATACACAGATTCTACCGTAATATGGGGAACTACATTCATGTTTTAGAAGGAAACTACTACTGAAATTTGACAGGAATATGTGCCTAAGTCCCCATGGATTGAATTGAAAGTATTTGAGCTGAAAAGGAGAAGATATATAGCTTCTTTTTGTACTCAAATGCTGTCATTAATGAGTGATATTGGATGGCTTAGTGCAGTTGTAAGTACAAAAAAGCAGGAAAAACTCGCCTTGTATGCCTCTCAAGGGGATTGATAACCATAAACTCCAGTAATATTTACTATCAATACAATACAAATACCTACATATATTTCATTTCTACTCTAAACACCCAGGATATAGTGAAACAAGCACTGTCCCGTCACTTTGAGTCGCGCGCGGCGGTGCCATCAATAAGTCGCGTGCCGTGGGAATAAATGTGCAGTTACCTTCCCATAGAGAATCAGTCACTGACGCTCACTACCCTCACTACCGGCTCACTGCCTTTTCCCTTTGCCCATGCGGCGGCCGTACAGTGAGATCAAAGGCGGGAGTTCTTCCTCGTACCTATAGTCAATGTATTAGTGATGAAGATACGCATTTAAAGCACATGAAGCAAACAATATCTCACCCGAGACTCGGATACTTTCCCGTAGTTAATGAGTGGTTTTGAATGTCCACTGTCAACTCAGGATGAAGCGCAGTACTCCGTCCTACTCCTGACAGCACGTCATTCTGACAATGGCGTCTGTACAGTGAGATTGAAGGCAGAATTTCGTGCTTATTCCTATAGCCCAGAGTGATGAATGCGCGTAGATATAGTATATGGGTTAAGAGGACTCATGGCTTACTCAAGGCTCGGATACAGGTGGGCCCGTGTTATTACTTTGTTTTGGCCGGTTGAAAACATGGGGTGGCGTGAATGTTTAGATGTACCGTTTACCACTCCAGGCGGTAGTCGAATGTTGGCAAACCCAGTGTGACGCACCGGCCACTCTACGGGCTGGGACAATGTTCGCTCATCGCGTAAGGCCATGGTCAGTTCGGCGCAGGCGACGCTCTCGTTGCTCTTCCCATGGTTGTCCGGTGTGAGCCTCTGCGAATACCCTTCTTTGACACGCAGATTCAGCCGTGATGAACAACTGGGCCTCATATAACTTACCTTTTATAGATGAACTCATTCCATGTACATTCTCTTGGGCAACGTCACCCCAATGCGTGTGGACGCGCACTGTGTTATCCGCATGTGTCAGTCAAACATCTCGAAGGCCGCGGTTTCACAAACCACCATATGTATCTACACTCGAGAATGCCTCGCCCTCCGAGAATGAATTGGTGGCCGGAGTCCCTCGTTTGTAAGGTGAAGTCAGACCTTGATTATATGACATTGTTCACAGACAGTAAGAATGGCTGGGGTAACAGAACACAATAGTACTAGTAAGAGTATAAAGCTTGAGCAGAATGTTGAAAATGTTGAAAAGCTTATAAACACTGAAAAAATGTGCACGCTTGCGCTGTTGCTGCACAGCGATGAGTTGCGCTTCACGTGGCATGCGATTATTTATAGATTTTATTTATAGATTAAGTACTTGCCTTACTCTTAGATGCACTCGACCCTCCGTCTTAGATAATAGGACTGGCCGCGTTGACATGTTCGGCGCTGAGGCCACTGCTACTGCCGCACAATGTATCTTATTGCCCAGTATGTAGGCCTCATTTCCATCATACGCAGTATGATGATGTCATTCAATTCAGTGCTGACCGTGACAGAGTAATCAGAGCTATGCCTTTCTACGATGCTAATGATTGTGGCCAGTAATGTTCTCTCGTTTATGTTCTGGTTCCTTTAAAGTTTTTCGAGGTCCTGTTTATCTGGAATCATCGTGGCCAGGTGTCTACAGGGAATGAGTCAGACAGGCACGGCTGCACAAAGCAAGGGTGGGGATGGATGATGACATTGTTGTGGGTGACGAGGTGGACAGGAGATAAAACATCTGGACGTAAGACGGGGCAGATATGAACGCTGTTTCGGGGCACTAAAAAGGAAAGCCACAGGAGCACAAAGGCGTAGAGATGAGCTTGTTCCCACTAGGTACTATTTACCTCGCGAAGACAGAAGGGCGCGCCCCAGCGCCTTGGAGTCAGGTTAACACCGTGGGTGCTGCATATCAAACAAATTTTGGCAGAGGCATGGATGGATGTGTAAGTGCGAAACACCCTTTATTCATCACGTAAAGTCTCAGAAACAGTGGTCACTCTCCTAGTCTGACTGGGTAATTTCCATCAAAAATCGTTGCAACATACACAGTTCAATGATTCAATATTCACCCAGTCTCCATTAGTACCAGATAGATTGTGGTGCGAGCCTTGCTTATGCTCCCGGTCTATAGAGCATCAGTTTGACAGAATGCTAAATGAGCGTTGCAAGGCCAGCAGAACATGATGATTACATATTAACTACTCGAAAACAAGAGGCAAATTATAGTCCAATATACTCTAAAATGACATACAGCTTTATACCACCATTAAATTATAATCTTCGGATATATAGCTTCCGTACCGCATCAGCTCAAGCCCACTCCGTCATCGAATCATCTTATCAATTCCTCCGTTCTACGAGAAAACTGTGTATTAGTAACACAAAACTAATAAACTCATTTCAGAAACATACAGCAATAGCCTTCATAAATGTATCAGTTGCCATTAAAAGGTCCATGGTATTCCGCATGCACTGTGACGTATTGAGGTGCTTCTTCAAGTTGGAAAGGTATAACGAAGCATCTCTCCTCGTGTCTAATATGTAAGTGTGTCGGCACACTATGCAGCGCACCCGGCCACTATCATGAAGCACGTCAATCCGAGGGTCGACTTGCAGCTGCGCCTTGAAATACGCCTCGCGTCGGCTGCAGCTCATGCTCTGTTGGCGCTCATATGAAGGAAGCAGCTTCCTCAGTGTTGTGTACGGTCCGCGCCGATTTCTCTTGCTTGTCTTCTGACGGGTCATGCGGGTTTCAACTGTCTTCATGGTTATGGAGCTAGATGTAAAGAATATAATGGTGCTTGTAGAAGGTACGAATGTGGCGGAAGGAGAAACAAGGTGCGGTGAACTAATGTCCTCCAGGCTGCTCTCTATATTGTGCAAGAAAGTTGGCAACCTTAACCCTTTTCGCACCAGTTCTGGGTATTAGGATCCCATGACGTCTATTTTTGCTTTCCAGCACACCCCGGAGTCGCCATGTGTTGCTCGGCGGCCTGTAACCTTAACCCTTCTCTTTGCTTGGACTAGTATGTAGATAGTTTATCGATAAGCTGTCTATATTAACGCGCATAGCATTAGAATACGGCCAATGTTACACCGTACATCTAGCACACATTATTGATGTACTTATTAAAATTAAAATACTTATGCGGCGAGCGGTTTTTTTTAATCTATCCAAGCCACGGCTCTCAACTGGCACTTTGCAGCATTGGAATTATATTTTCTGTATTTATAATGGTAAGTAAGGTCTTATCTAGTCGTTGTTGGTACAGACCTCAGGCTACCAGGCACCCAGGTCGCCACGCAACTAAAGGACAATCCCGGGCGGAGTATAAAATAAATCTCCGCCCCGGGTTGACGCAGACGTGGCTATTATTGAAAACTTGATTTCTACCTTGACTTTGCCTCATTACGACTGTAGCTCGCGCTATGCCCACTGGAGACGAAATATGCTTAGAGAAGGATTAGGGATGGCGAAGGGCAAAATCAGGTCGTTCTTGGATGCAGCAGTACGTCTGTTCTTAAATATAGCTGCATACATGGCTTATGGTGGATTCACCCATGGTGTTCCACGCTCAATCCGGTTTAGTAGGTACACAGGTGCAGTATGTACCGATTGTCAGTCAGCCGTAAGTTTTGTTCTGTAGGCCTGATCTTCACCATCCGTGTGCAACCCACTTCCCCTGAGCGATCCCGCCGCGTCCGGCCGTGTTCCTACTACGCAAACCTCGCTCACTTTGTCCTGGATCTTGGTCTATTGTCCTCACCACCCAGGTGCGCCCCACTGTATTGCGCTACGCGCATGGAGCAACATGCCTCTTGTACCCCATGCCTTTATGCTTTCCTTGGTGTGAATATTCAAGCCGCCATCATCTTCAGTCACAGCGGCGCTGCTTTCTTTACACTAGTACGCAGCTTCGTCCTGTACTGCGCTTAGCCTATAACCCTCCTCCGCCTTGCGTGCTTTCGGTTTGACATGTCGCGTCCCGGACACGGCATGTCTCTCCTTCTCTGAAGTACAGGACACATGCTGTTGACTACGGCAGGCCTGATCGTCGCACTGTGGGTACTGTGGTATGGCACGGACTTGTTTTATATGCTTCCGCTCACTAATATCAATATTTGACCATGATATCATCGTGTGTATCAACACTCCCGCGCTGGACGTTCCGGTATCGTCTCCACTGGTTCAGTCTCTTCAATGGTTCAGTCTCCTCATCCCGAGTGTCCGCAGTCACGCCGCCATCGCCGTCGCGGGGCGGGCATGCCCCTCCCTGCTCGATAAGGCCCAGGACCCATACCATATTCTATCCTGGACTACTGTTCGCCCTCATACCTCCCCTCGCATATCCCCTCATCACACATGCACCACGCATGTCCCCTCTTCCCTACTCCGTCCTCCTGCACATGACTCTCGGCGTCTATCCGCCCGCCCAGCCCGTGATGGTCATGATCCCGGTGCAGGCCATCCGTTCCCCCTCTCCCCTCCCGTCGTCCGTATGTCTTCTGAGTCTGTTGTGCTACCCCGCACGCGGACGGCCCGCGACCTACCCGGTCCGCGCCGCCCACCTGTCCGTCCGCGACGGCGCATCTGCACGACCCACCTCGTAGCGACACAAACTCACCATCCACGTCCCGCCCATCCCACGTCCCCCGGGGCCCTTTTTCCCTTGCCCCCCTTCGTGTGCGCGTGACCCTGCACGGATCATCTCTGCATATTCCTTTCCTCTCCCTGCATACCCCTTCCTGTCCCATGCACTTCCTCCCGTCCCCTTCCTCTGCGCACGCCTTCTCTTCCCTTCCCTTCCATGCGCGCATGTGCACGTCCTCGCCACCACCCTCCCGCACGCAAATAGAATGCGTCACACAGCCTATCGCATGCGACGTGTTGCGCACTGCACCTACCTGGGGACACAGGGCTACCCACAGGGCGGTACCCGTACGCACGACCGGACTATTTACAGACACAATGCCCTGTCTTACCTACACATTCTCCTCCAACCTGTGACCTCACTTTCTGCACACAACTACTGCCCCTCCCCTGCTTCTGCTCTCCCCTCTACTACTGCGCGCTCGCGAACCTCCAGCGGCACTGGCTCCTGCCTCGCTAGCTCTGCGCTCTGCATGCCGCTACAGTCCGCGCATTTACTTATAACTGGTAAGAATACATGTCACACATTCACTTATCCGCGTCACAAGAGGACCAGCTAAGTTACCTGGGCAGGACGTGACCTCCCCATGGACACGAATGAGATCAAACCCATAACCGCCCCGCTGCAAACATCCTGCAAGAACCGCCCCACCCCATTGCTTCCCACCCCAGTCCCATTCATGCCAATTGACCCTGTCACCGAGTCCACTGCCGCTCTTCCCCCTGCCACCACCTCCGCTGAAAAAAACGTGCTTGCTCGGACCTCTACGAGAAGCGCTTGCTACTAGTACACGCCCGTCCACCGGCTTATCCTTCCTACCGTGGTTTCCAAAGGAGGAACGGGCAGGCAGGAGATCTAGTGCCCTGCGCCTGGGTCATGACCATCGGAGGAGGCCTCCGCGGCGGTCCGGGCTAGTGATGCACGGAGTCGAAGAGAGACGGCGGAAAGAATGGAGGGGGTCGAGTAGCTAAGTCTGGGCGAGCACAGGAGGTCACCGCCAAAATACCAGTATCTGAGTCTTTGACCCGCGAGTGGACTTTGCCACGCACGGCCTGGCTGGAGGTGGACGGAGGCCCGGGCAGCGTGGCCGAAGAGGGCCCTGCTGATATCTCGAGAAAGAGTACTATGTAGGCAGCACGGCGCACTATGTACGGGTTGTTAAGGCAGCAGCGGAGGTGTGGTATTCAGCTGGACTTTATAATGACTTGCGCCCGAGCTATTGCTCAGGCGGGCGGGTCGCGTTGAATGGGAGAGGCATAGAAAAGATGTCATAGACCAAAGACACGAAGGAAGGTACAAGGGCGCACACACCCTGTGGCAGGATGGTGGAATTCTATTGGGTACATGGTGCGGAATGCGTAGCTGCTTAATATAAGTAATATAAAATAAACTACGACTAACATTGTCAGCATAGACTTCAAAGAGACCAGACTACAACTGCAAAATTATATAGTCTAAAATAAACCACTCCGGGCCGAAAGCGCGAGCGGAACCGGGAGTGATAAATAATCAGACGATGCCAGTGAGATAATCAATTGGGCACGAAATGAACCTCCTTCTCCATCCCTCATATCACCTGTCCAATATCGGCGGCGTCCACTAATTTCCCTGTGGATTGACCCTCATCGCGGCTTAGAATCATCAGGTAAGTAATGTACAGAATAAATACTTGATCGAAGGAAACTCACGTGTATTTCTCGTGTACGTATATCTGCGCGTCTTGTATGGCTGCTTCGGGGTGTACGCCCTCTGGAACTCAAAGGTTTGCTCTCCTTCTGTATTGGCCTCTGAGAATAGGAGCTGAAACCGAGTCAGTCAAGAAAGCTCAGGGATGTAAGTAATGTGAGCTCACTTTGTTTTTACAACTGACCGTGCTGCTGCTCCACTGCACTATCCTCCTCTCTACCCCGTTTTTATTCTAATTACTTACCCTGTAAATCCTGTTCAGGCCTGCTAGCACATCAGCGTGGACTATGGGGGTGATCAAATCGAACATACCCTTGATGTTGAAAGGACACCGGGGAGTGATTGCCAATGTCTTCTGTGGCCGCTGTCAGTCCTGATAACGGACTACCACCATTGAATTTGTGTATTTCAATTTGCCACCCGTTCCCCCATTGGCTGAGCTTTAGCCAACCCTGCTTGATTTGTCCAAGTTATTACTTTGCATGTACACATAGCACTCACGTGTTTGCTTGTATCTTTCTCCAGACGTTTCAAGTCTTCTTACAGAGCTGATTGACGAAGCTGTAATCGATTAATACACATCATTACATGCGGCGAATTGGTCAAGTCACTCTACGGGTTTTATGTGAGTATTCCATCGAACAGGAGTGCTGAGGCATTGTGACCTTTGCATATGTATACATGATGGATTTTGGTCTGGATGATTATTGATACCCCAGCCGTACAGCCAGGATGAAGGCGGAAGTTCTTCCCCATATCTATATAAATAGTATCAATATTATGTGCCCGCTGAACCCTTCCCCATGCTACGTCCTTCCCCCGGGCACCAGGGCCATACCACGTCCCCCTCTTTATCCCATACCGTCCCTCCCTCCTCCGCTAACCGGGGTCTGTCGACATTGCCACTTTTCCAGGCACACGCATCCTCACACAAAGGGGGGGCGTCAGGGGAAAAAGGGCGCCCGGGAGGGTGTGGGTTTGTGTCGTTTCAAGGTGGGCCGTATGGTGAGTTATTTGCACCGCATTCTCACGCGCCCCCGCCCCCCAACTCGGCAAGCCAGACCACTCTCCATCATGCTGGACTTTGCAAAGATCACTTAAGTATACAAGCATACTTATATTTTTAACCCACTCTGTGAAATTCTCAATGAAATTATATGTATTCGCTCAATATTCACTCGATTTTCACTGCCATCATTCCGATGCTGATGAATTCCCACGCCTCATTTCCCCCCCGACATTCAAGTTTGCCCGCCCCGACTCAGAGCAACAAATTTGAATATGTGGTTTCAAAGTCATATAAGTGTATATAGATAAGGGCTAACCTAGTTATGTGTATTTTATTCGAAAAAAATCAATCATAATAAGCAGATTGACCAGGACAATTTCCTGATGTTGCAACAACAAGCAAGTTTAGATAGAATTTACAGAGAATATAGCGTCTTCCTCACTTGATTCCAACAGTATATGTATTATATGTTTCATTTATGTATAATACACTTAAAAGTACTCTAGAATCTAAGCAGAAATCGAATTATATGTTGTGACTGCCTTACATCAATAATTTGAAATTAAACAGTGAAAAAATGCTACAAAATACATTTAGAGTCGATATTATCCAATGCTTACACAATAGGAACCATCTGAAGCAATTATCTGCCAACCCATGAGTTAAGGCCCTCTGAGTTGGGGGGCGGGCACTCAGATCAATCCGGGGGGGCGCGTGAGAATATGGTGCAAATAACTCACCATAGGGCCGTGCAGATGCGCTGCCGCGGAAAGACATCCTACATGATGCATCGGTCATGGCCCTAGCCCATGTCATTCGGTGCAGGGTGCAAGGTGCAGGGTGAGGGATGGAGCGTGGATGGCTATACGAGGTGAGACGAAACGAGACGAAGGAGAAAAAATACAGGACAAGAGGAAGGATGCATTACATGGTCACAACATTCATTTCATGCAACATACAAACTGAAGAGGTAAAAACTACAGACACAACTATATATGAGGGAATGTGGCAATCCAATCAATCGTAATTAGTGCTCCTAAAGGTATATTCCGAAGCGCAACAAGGGCAATGACAAAGATGGCGATACGTGATGCAAAATAAGACAGTGATAAAATAATTAAAATTACATTGAAAACAACTTGACGAAATTGCGTTGAATTCCCAAACATAACAGTTCGCTTCTTTAATGCATCAAGGACCTCTATGAATGGGATAATAGCGGGTGGGATAACTGTTGTAATGATGGTACAGACTCGCCATAGCACCGTGTACTGGTGTGATGGGAAATGGAGAGACCAGGATGGAGCCAGATGAACAGCGGAGAAAACGACAGCAACGAATACCATCGAGAGGGACAGGACACGCTTGTACTTGGGGTCAATACGTGCTGAAAAGAACATCGAGCGGCGCAGTATTGAGTCATTCCCCCTATATTTACCTCCCAGCATTTGAATAACTGGTGCAAGGAGCTCGTTAATCATTGAAGCTGGGATGAACAACAAAACCAAAACAATCACTTTCGCAAGAAGTGTGCCAGTCTCTAACATAGAGGTGGGTAAGTCGAATATGTGTCCGACTTGTTCCCAAGCAGATAGAAACAAACTCATCTTGTATAAATGCGTAGGTGGTTCCGGTTTCTCCGTGTCCTCGCCCTCCCATTCAAGGTAAACTGGAACGTTGACATTTTGCGGCTTGTCCCACCATAACGCGTAGGTCAGTCCGTTGAGAACTACGAAACCCAGCGTGACGACCTCTAGCTCAGTCACGACAAGCCCAGTGGACCAACGGGCAATGATTTGCATGAAAAACCATGTGGTCTGAAGGATGACGAAGCCTTTGGAGATGGCGTCGCTGTCATGACTGCACAACCCACTTCCCCCTTTGGCTTCCCCATTACCCATTCGGGCATGTATGCCGCTGTTTGGGCCCACCTCAGATCGTACATATACCGTAGATACGCATATGTACACCTTACCTTTGACCTTGTCGGTCCACACCCCCAATACATTCGGTTGTCCCTCATCCCTCGCCTTGCCTTCTCAGCTCGGGATCTTCATCCTGACATTAGGTCAAAGGTACATCAAACACCTTTTTTCCCCCGCCCTTCCTTTTCCCCTCCCACCCTGGATTCTCACACCCCTATCTCTCCGGACTCTTTGCCTACATCACCGGTCTCCCCACGCTCTGACACGCCTGATTCGCTCCCTGACCTTCTCTCTCCCGAAGACCCCATTCTCTTCTTCCCCGTGGACTGTGACTATCCTCTGGACATAACCGAACACACAGCAAAACTCGTCGAGTATCAAAAGTTTGCTCTTCTATCTCGCATAGCAGAACTTCGCACGCGACTGGACGCCCTAGGTGGCGTCCCAGACGTCCTCTCTGTCCTCGAGGACTTTAAACCAACTTTTGACCTCTTGCAATCTTCTCGCCCTTACCTGGAATCTCGTCTTACCTCTCTCGTCCACGAGGAGCTCCGCTACATCACACTTTTGAACGATAACGATCCCCCGCTCCCTGCTCTCGCTGTTTCCCCGCCCCAAGCCCCTGACCCTCGCCAGGACCGCCCCGAACAGCCCACTCGACTTCGTGTACTCACCGAATCGCTTCTGACAGACTCGACCATTATTTTAGGTCTCCGCAGCTGGCTTATTATTGAACCTCTTTCCTCCGCCAACTGGACCGACCTTATCTCGGAAATTCTCGCTCACTCGCATCTTTCTCGGTTCTAGACGACTCCTCTCGCAGCATACTTTACGCATACATCCACATTTTTCGTTGACCTTTCTCACTTGCAGCATCACTCCACTTTCTTAACTTAATTAATCTCTTTCCGAGTCAATAACTTTGCACGTACCACTTAATTCTCACGTCTCGTTTCTCTCGCCTCCCTCAACAACGCATATATTCGACCTTTTTCCCTTTTAATTGTCACTACCGTACTCAGCTTTTCTTCGCTTTAATTACTGTTCATCCACGATGCCTCCACGTCGCGACGCGTCCGCTCCGGCCGCCCCTCTTTCTGCGGTTCCCACGTCTATTTTGCCCTCCCAGCCCATCGTGGCCACACCATTTGCAGTACAACGCTCTCGCGACCCTCCCCCCCACATTGCCCCTCCAACCGCGCCGGCTCCACCACCACCCACTGTAAGCACACACCAGTCGAGCCCTCGCGACCGCACAGACACAAGCCGCCGTCGTACAGGTCGCCGGTCACACTCCTCACGTTCGCGTTCTCGCTCGCGCTCTCACCACTGTCGACGACGAAGCTCTCGCTCACCGGCGGAGTCCGCTACGATATCCCGCCTCGTTGCCGCTTTTGAGACCGCCATGTCCCTCGTCCACGCGCACTCTACATTAGCTCCTCCAGCGGCCCGCTCGTCGAGTAACAAGATTCGTCTTCCAAAACCAGATGAGTTCACAGGCGACTCAGCCAAACTGCAACCCTTCCTGAATGCTTGCGTCAACATCTTCCGTGCACAGCCTGATGATTTTGACACACCCGAAAAGCAGGTTCGATATGCTCTTACTCTGATCAAAGGAGATGCGTCGGACTGGCTTACAGACCTCTATGACCAAATCGCAGAAGGGTCCTACCACTTCTCGTCATGGAGCTCCTTTGAAGAACGCCTACGCGCGTCATTCGCAAATCCGCACGAGCGACAGGACGCTCAACGCAAGATGCGTCTACTTGCCCAGGGCGACCGCAATGCAGGCCTCTTCTTGGTTGAGTTTGAGCACCTCCGCCGCAAATCGCGCTTCGGCGATGAAGCCTCACTGTTCTTCCTCATCGACGGCTTGCGCCCCGACCTCCGAGATGAATGCTACCGCGTCACACCCTCTCCGACCACAGTTGAGGGCTGGAAGGACCTCATTCTTGAATGCGATAATTTCCTTCGCACTCGCAAGGCAAAAGCTGCAGCGGACAACAACCACATCACATCATATGCACGACGTCCTCAGCAGCAATTCCGTCGCTGGCAACCCTTCAAACGCCCAGACGTAACAACGCCACCCGCAACGTCAAGCCTGCCCCCGGCCATCATTCCCCCCACCAGACCCGCCCCCCTCAAGCTGTCCTCATCCAAAGAAATTAAACCTTTCAACTGCTATGCTTGCGGTGAATCCAGCCATATGGCGCGCGACTGCACCAAACCTCGCAAGTTTAGCGAGCGTGTCAAGAAACTACTCGACCATGTTGACACGCTTGCGCACTCCGTTGAAGTCGTTCGAAAGGTTATTGACGACAATGTGGACGAAGCAGAGGAAGCTGACGATGACGCGGAGGTAATGGACCGCCTCCAAGACCTTCTTGGGCCGTTTTTTGCACAGTCCGACGAGTGAGATCAGCGTCCTCGTCGCGTATTACTACACATGTTCTTTCTAATATTGTTGATAATTCTACATTGTGTACCAAATCCGCTGTGCCTTCTCAGAAAACATCTTGTGTGGATGAGCTCGACCACGAAGCCCACCTTAACCGCCCCATCAATCGGTCACCCAACAACGAACTTCTCCTCCCAATTCGTTCTTCGAACGCTTCCCTGTCTTTACCAATCATCGACGACGCTCACACCCATCCACAACCAACCCCTGCTAAACACTTTCCCCGCTTTGCAGTTGATTTTCTTGCACAACTTAAATGCGCCTTCCCCGATGACGCTAAGACAACAAACTTGTTGTCCACATGGGTTCACAAAGGTCGCCTAGCCGAAGTCACATCCTTCCTTACACGCTCACTCATTTCTCTTGACACTAATGATGCATTAGAAATTTTACTTCAGCTCCGTCAGAAGAGAGATCAAATTAACTGTCTGCACTCTTCCGCAGGATCCACGTCAGGTAACTCCTTAGTCCTCCCTGTCACCCTGTCGACACGGGATGCCCTAATTTCTGTCGACGTTCCCTCGGCCCTCCTCGACTGCGGAGCCTCACGACGTGGCTACATGCATACTGACTTCGCTCGCAAACACAACCTGCCTCTGACGCCGCTCCCATTCCCCATCGGCGTATACAATGCGGACAACACGCTCAACACTGCCGGGGCTATTACTCATGTCTGCTCCCTCTCCATGCGAATAGGCGACCACGTAGAAGACATTACCTTCAGGCTCACGAACATTGGCTCCTCTGACATAATTCTCGGATTCAGCTGGCTCAAACATCACAACCCCCTCGTTGACTGGCCTAGGGGCAAGCTGTGCTTCGCGCGTTGCCCACCTTCTTGCCACATTGACAAAGATCCAATAGACCGTCCCTCTTTAGACCACCTCCTTGGCCCTGAATCCTCAGTCTGCGCTGGCCCTGACTTCGACACTGTCCGCAACATCCAAGATGACAATTTTGACGATGATGACATTGATACCCAATGGCATGATATCATCCGTGACGAACTCTCACCCACGGACGATAGCTTCCTGGTCGTTAATGCCTTGAACTTCACTCCCAGACCACCAACCCCACCTGTCATCCTGGAATACCTCCGTCGCGCAAAAGAAGATGCCTCGCCATTGGAAAAATACATTAAGGAATTTGAGCCCATTTTCTCTGAATCCCAATTTGACCAATTACCCCCTAGCCGCCCTTGGGACCACGCTATCGAGCTGAAGCCTGATGCCAAACCCATTACCAGTAAAGTCTACCCCCTCTCCCGCTCCGAGCAACTTGAACTCGATAATTTCCTGTCGGAACACCTCGCCTCCGGTCGTATCAGGCCTTCTAAATCTCACATTGCATCCCCCTTCTTCGTCAAAAAGAAAGACGGCTCTCTGCGCCCAGTCCAAGACTACCGTCGCCTCAATGAGATGACAATCCGCAATCGCTACCCCCTCCCACTCATTGCTGATCTCATGGATAAACTAAAGGGTGCCTGCTTCTTCACCAAACTTGACATTCGTTGGGGATATAACAATGTACGCATGAAAGAAGGCGACGAACACAAAGCTGCGTTTATCACGAACCGAGGGCTATTTGAGCCGCTCGTCATGTTCTTTGGACTAACAAACTCACCAGCCACATTCCAAAACATGATGAACGATCTCTTCCGCGACTTAATCCTTGGCGGACATGTCATTGTTTACATGGACGACATTCTTATCTTCACTGACGACATCACAACCCATCGCCTCATCACCCACCAAGTTCTCAATGTCCTCCTCGCGAACAACCTCTGTCTAAAACCCGAAAAGTGCATCTTTGAAGCCTCTGAGGTCGAGTACCTTGGCATTATTGTGTCTCATGGCCAGCTACGTATGGACCCCAAGAAACTGGAAGCAGTTAACTCCTGGCCAACACCAAAGTGCAAAAAAGATGTCCAACAATTCCTCGGTTTCGCAAACTTCTACCGCCGCTTCATCAGAAACTTTGCTGCTACTGCGTCCAAACTCAACCGCCTTTGCGGAAACGTCGACTGGATCTGGACGGACGCGGAACAATCTGCCTTTGACGCCCTTCGTGCATCCATCACTTCAGATCCCGTTCTTGCCCTACCCCTCGACGATGCTCCTTTCCGTATTGAAGCAGACTCCTCCGGCTATGCCACAGGAGCCGTTCTCAGTCAATTGTCTAACGGTGTCTGGCAACCTGTGGCCTTCTTATCAAAATCACTCAACGACGTTGAACATAACTATGAGATCCATGATCGCGAGCTGCTCTCTATCATGCGAGCACTATCTGAGTGGCGGCGCTACCTCCACGGTTCCCATGATCCCTTCGAGATCCTGTCAGATCATAAGAACCTCCAATATTTCATGACCGCCCAGAAATTAAATCGTCGCCAGGCTCGCTGGTCACTAGAGCTTGCAGAATTCAACTTCAAGCTCTCTCATCGCCCAGGCCCAACAATGATCTGCTCGGATGCTCTCTCCCGCCGCCCTGATTACGACAAAGGTCACTCTGATAATGAATCCATAACACTGCTAAAGCCGGAACATATTCGCCGCCTTGCTTCCGAGATCTCCTACACACCCTCCCCTCTCATCGAGGACATCCGTTCACACTGGACTCTCTCTCAGGCTCACGAAGCCTCACACCGGCTCAAGCAACATGGATGGGCATTCGAGAAAGGCCTTGCCCTTTGGTACAACCGTATCTTCGTACCCGACGTTGATAACCTGCGGGAGCGTGTACTGAAGGCGACCCACGACTGCATCACAACAGGTCACCCAGGCCGGTCCAAAACAGTCGAGCTACTCACCCGTGATTTCTACTGGCCAACTTTGACAAAAGATGCGCACGCTTATGTAGACGGCTGCCCCACATGCCAACGGACTAAACCGCTGCGTCAGAAGCCGTTGGGTCTCCTCAATCCGAACGCCACCCCAAAGGGCAACTGGGAGATAATCTCATGTGATTTCATTACAGATCTACCCCGCTCTAAGGGCTACGACTCCGTCATGGTCTGCGTCGACAGACTGTCCAAAATGTCACGATTCATCCCCTGTTCCAAAACAATCACCGCAGAACAAGCGGCAAGAAAGTACCGGGACTACGTCTGGAAGGACTTTGGCCTGCCAACCACAGTCCTCTCCAACCGCGGCCCCCAGTTTGTTGCACGCTTTATGCGCGAGCTCATGCGTCTCCTAAACATTTCTCAAAACCTCTCCACGGCTCGCCACCCTCAGACGGATGGTCAGACTGAACGTGTAAACCAGGAACTTGAGCAATACCTCCGTATATTCTGCAACACGAAACAGTCTGACTGGGCTGAATGGCTTGCGTGCGCAGAATTTGCCTACAACAATCGTTCACACTCCTCCACTGGCCATTCTCCCTTCTACCTGAACTACGGCCGCAACCCATCTCGCCCTCTCATGCCGCTTCGCGATGCCCACTCAGATGTACAACAGGCCGAGTCATTTGCAGAACAAATGTCCGCCCTCACAACAGAAACCTCTGCCGCTCTTGACCTGGCCTCGGCTGCCATGAAGCGTTTCTATGACCGAAACCACCGAGCTGCCCCCGATCTCCCTCCTGGCTCTCTTGTCCTTCTTGACGCATCGGGTTTACTCCCTCTTCGCCCCTCACGCAAACTGGACGACAAACGCCATGGCCCATTCAAAGTTATTTCTCAGGTTGGCTCTTCCTCCTTCAAATTGGAGCTCCCGCCATCCTGGCGAATTCATAATGTCTTTCATATTTCAAAACTAACCCCCTTTCGACCCCCCAAATTTACATCCCAACAGACCAATCCCTCCATACCCCCACTTGACACGGATACACCCACTATCGAAAGTGTCACTGACCACAAACAACTACGCAACCAAACTATGTACCTCATCACGCTCCTCGGCCAAGACCCTTCCGACGCCACATGGACGCCTGCTGCTACTGTCGCATCCTATCATGACCCCAATAACATCCTCACTACCTATATCAACTCTGCCTCGTTTGTTCACTCAGCGCCCATCGGCCACCCTCACGCGGGGCCTGCTCCTTGAGGAGGGGGTGATGTCATGACTGCACAACCCACTTCCCCCTTTGGCTTCCCCATTACCCATTCGGGCATGTATGCCGCTGTTTGGGCCCACCTCAGATCGTACATATACCGTAGATACGCATATGTACACCTTACCTTTGACCTTGTCGGTCCACACCCCCAATACATTCGGTTGTCCCTCATCCCTCGCCTTGCCTTCTCAGCTCAGGATCTTCATCCTGACAGTCGCCCTTGCTGCGGTCCTGGATATCCCCTTCAGTGGTGGTTATTTCTGCGACCTTGCCGTCCTGGATGAGCTTTACAATTTCATCTGTACCTGAGAGCGTCTGAAGAGGCTGACCGCCTTTAGAGAGCATGAATCCGCCCATCTGTACAAAGAAGCCATGTGCTGTTGTCCATTCTTCGACGCGGTCCTGTTGATCCTGCGGGAGTGCCCTGCGCGTGAAAAATCTCTTGATCTGTGCCGGAAGCCAGGCAGCCACAGCTATGCACAAGGACCAGATGGAACACCAACAGGATGCGCTCTGATTCGCCTCTCTTTCTGTTTTCCTCGACTTACGCTCGCCAGCAGGTAGCGACGCTGTACGCAAAAACAAGCAATCAATTTTTGCAGAATATATTATGTTATAAATGAATACCCACATTTGACTATTGCTGTGTTGTATTGCTCAACAATTGCTGATGCCGCGAGCCTTTGCCTGAAGGCCATTGTCGTAATCAACTCTGGCGCCAGTAGTGCATAGAAGACCCAGCGGATGCGGCGCTTTAAAATATCCCATCCAGAATCCACGGGCGAGGGGATGTTCGGGTGCATGGTTGTCCACGTGCAGGCAAAGATAGTCGCCATACAGGTGATGATGATGTCGGACTCCGCTCGGGGGCGGAACTTGATACGAGATCGCGGGAGAAGCGGGGGGCTAATGGAAGAAGAAGGGTCATCCACCTGGTCGAGCGGCGCGCCATGGATGCAATGGAAGAGCACAAAGAGAAGCCATAAGAGTATCATGATTATGTTCTTTCCTTGTAACGGCAGTGAGGCAAAGGTATTTATCTTTCAGGTAGATGACGAGGTGAATGTACTCCACACTGTATGTGTGGGATTAATAAACCCTTTCTATCCTGTGTGATCGCTCTAACGCCATGATTGGAAAGGGTATCTATCTTGTCCAGCGGCGTTCCACGGAGTCGGCGGAAGAGAGCAAAAATAAACAATCAGAAAATCATGGCTGTGTTCTTGCGATGTAACGGCCATGGGTCGCGTGTATTAATGATAAAGACAATGTTTGACGAGGTCCATGCAGAATGATTAATGAACACTGACATCCGGCCTTGAAGTCCGCACGGCAAGCATGTTTTACAAGTAACATCGCTCATCTATTTGTTCACAAACCCCCTCAAAGACCACGGTGTTCATCAATAGTGTAATAAGCAGTGCATTGCCTGCTTCGATCTACGCTGACGTTCCCATTATAGAGTACACGTACATCAGATGCGTCGTGAGTCAATCAACAGATGGACTCGCCTGTGTCACGGCCGGCGTCTTCTAGATTGAAACATTGTCAATCCTTGACAAAATCACTGTTAATATTCCACCTTGATGTTGATACAGAAATTGTTTCAAACAGACGTCCGGACACCAGTTTGTCTACAGGCAATCCCTAGGTAAGACCATAGTGATCATAAATGGTGTGAGTCGGTTTGGTCATGCTGGTGTGGGCGCAGGGATCAACCAGAACTCGCTATGAGATCGGGGCGCATGAATTAGTACTCCGGAGAGAATGGGGACGAGGAACACGGACATTGGACGGGACACAGCGGATGGAAAAGAAGCTCGGAATGTGCCACAAGACACGAAGCGGTCGTGGGGCGGGACGGCACTTTGCAACACATGAAGCACGATGTGCTGGTCAGGGAGGGCAGTGCTCGTTGGCACAGGCCTTGCAGTTTCTACAAAGCGACCCACCATAGGGCAGGAAAGACAGGAGGGTATGGGACGTTACGCAGCGGAGAGCGATGGAACTGGGATGTGCCGCAAGGTGCTACCATTACCTTGTTCCAATCCCATTCAGTTTTATTCAGGTACGCAAGTCTCTAGTCAGCCCATCCTTCCGATCTCATTGGCTCCTACGGTCCTGTTCCCCATTCTCCTTAGAGATCCCGTCGTGTCCGGAAATTCACCTGGTACGTAAGTGTTGTTCACTGGGTCCTGGCTCCCAGCGGTCGTTGACTCCCAGACCCTGTATCGCCTTCTCCACCCAGGCGCTCTTCACGTACTGAGCTACATGTATGGGTCGTCATATCTTTTGTACCCCACGGCTCAGCGGTTTCCTTGGTCCAACCTAAGTAAATTATCTTGAGTGATGTCACTCCAATGTACTGTATATATAGACGCGCAAGGTGATACCTGCAAGTGTCAGTCCGTAAAAGCCGCAAAAAATTTCCCCGCCAAACATGGGTCGGCGGCAGCAGTGTATACAAGTAATTTGGGCTATGTTCTTCTACGGGGCGGCCTTGGCAATCGAATATCTGTCATTTGTAATCATTCCCCACGTCGCTTGCTATGTTGACGCGTGACGTGTTTATTCTTGACCAACACCAACCCGACGTCTACACAACATGTCCCCATCCGAAGATACGCAAGCGCATACTATGTTACTGGAGGATGGAATATAACTGTGAACACGGCTCAAGGTGTGTACCTGCATTTCTGCGCCGTGTTTGAGTCACTTATCTTGTTCTACGCCTATTCCGTTTCATTCGGCCATGCAGGTAGGTGTGCCTCACTGCTACGGTGGTCAGATACGGAACACGTTGGCCCGGTATACATCCTGCTCTTCATTTCGTTGACCTTATCTCCAGCGTCCCCGTACGACCTGCTGTCTCCTTGCGTCCGGTCGTGCTCCTGCTACGCAAACCTCCTCGTTGGGTCCTGCCTGCCAGTGGCCGTTAATTGCCAGGCTCTGTATCACACTCACCACATTGGGCATGTCCTGTACTGCGATACGTTCGTGGATGCCATTGCTGATCTGCGATTTCTTCTGTCCAACTCCTTTCAGCCTCAGCAGCGGCGTGCCTTCGCAGTTGTACCCTAGTGTCTGGCTTCGTCCCATCCCACCTGAGGCCGGATCCCTCCTCCGGCCTGCGAGTTTTCGGTTTTACATTACGGGTCCTGCCCTGTCTCTGTCTCTGAAGGTCAATACACGTTCTTTCGACAGCGGCAAGACTGACCGACGAATTATCCCTACTGTGGTATGGTATGGACTTGTTCTATATGTCTTGTCTCACAAAAAGAATTCCAGTTCAACAATCACTTAGTACTGCCTGATTGACTGAATATCATCGTATGTATTACCACTGCCGCGCCGGACATTCCGGGATCGTCTCCAGTGGTTCAGTCTCTCCAGTTGTTCAGTTTCCCCATCCCGAGTGTCCGCGGTCATCCCGGCGTCGCCGTCGTGCAGTGGACGTGCCCCTCCCTGCTCGATCAGGCCCAGGACCCCCACCATGTCCTATCCCGGCTTGCTTTCCGCCCTCATACCTCCCCTCGCATATCCCGTTATCGCCATACATGCCCCACGTATGTCCCCTATTCCCTATGCCGTCCTCCTGCACACGACTCTCGGCATCTATCCGCCCGTCCAGGCCCGCGATGGTCATGATCCCGGTGGAGGCCATCCGTTCCCCCTCTCCGCTCCCCTCGTCTGTCTGCCATCTCAGTCTTTCATGCAGGCCTGCACGCGTACAGGCAACCTACCCGATCTGCGCCATGCACCCGCCTTGCATATATTCACCGCCCACTACCTAGCCCACTACCTAGCCCAAGTCTGGTCGATCCCACATCTCCCACGTCCCAAGGCCCACCGACCTCACGTCCCCCCGGCTCTCTAACCCTCCCCTTGCCCTCCACGCCACCACTTTACGTGCGCGTGACCTCGCACGGACCATCCCCGCTCCTTCCGTTGCGTACTCCCTCCTGTGCTATGCAATCCCTCCCTCCCTCTTCCTCACGCAACACAATCCCCTCCATTTCCACATCCCTCCCCTTCTCTCCTCTTTTACGCGCGAGCTGCTACCCTGCCTTCTGAGCCAATACTACTATTTATGTGCACACAGTAATGCTAACAAGCAGAAATAGCCTGTGCACGGTTTGTGCTCGTAAGCACGTGGTGATGTGCACAGTGTGTGCTAAGCAGTTGTTGTGGATAGCGCTTGTTCGGCGTCACACGGCATGGTACGGCTGTACAACGGCTAAAGCTGCATTTCAGCATGACCTGCCGTATACACTACTTATGATTTGGCAGAGTTGAAGCTGTAGAAGAAGTCTGTAGAGCAATCAGTTGGTCAGGTGGTTGTATTGGCCAATTAATATACTTTATTCATATATGACTATGTATAAAAAACCATTCTAACATTTTCTGTTGTAGTTAGCCATGAAAGCGCACTATACTCTATGAGGGGTCCCAGCGGACAAAACCATTAGAAATAAATACCTAACTTTACAAACAGCCTAGTTGACATATTTTGTATTCCACATCTTTAATTGTTGTTTAAGACCTTTAACTATTATTTTGCTTTTGACTAAGGGAAAAAAACACAAACTTAGCAAGCTAAGTATAACTTTACAAATGTAAGTTTTGAAATGACTAGATTAATAGCAATAACAATTAATTTCCCTTCGTCAAAGTTATCTTTCTATTTATAACTTTATAACTTTCAAAATCAGTGGGGCATCATCGACGGCACGCTCCGCCGAGTCCGCACGGACAATGTGGGTAATGCAACAAAGAGTGGATTGTCAAGTATCACGGACCTCATCAATGTTGCAATTTAAGATACATGTGTGCCCCCGCGTTGAGGTAACCCACCCACGCAGAGAGGTGCAGCAGGGTGCAGCGGGCCGCCAATGATGTTTAGCCCCTCTAATTTTAAAAGTTATAAAGTTATAAATAGAAAGGTAACTTCAACGAAGGGAAATTAATTGTTATTGCTATTAGTCTAGTCATTTCAAAACTTACATTTGTAAAGTTATACTTAGCTTGCTAAGTTTATGTTTTTTTCCCTTAGTCAAAAGCAAAATAATAGTTAAAGGTCTTAAACAACAATTAAAGATGTGGAATACAAAATATGTCAACTAGGCTGTTTGTAAAGTTAGGTATTTATTTCTAATGGTTTTGTCCGCTGGGACCCGCCATAATACTCCGTCATTGAA
The DNA here is from genome assembly GCA_028532985.1 of Stropharia rugosoannulata. Classification (NCBI taxonomy): domain Eukaryota; kingdom Fungi; phylum Basidiomycota; class Agaricomycetes; order Agaricales; family Strophariaceae; genus Stropharia; species Stropharia rugosoannulata. The sequence goes on along the minus strand of JANCIK010000001.1, from coordinate 4,919,285 downwards.
TTCACTATGTATACTATACACTAGATTCTATCGAGTTGTCCTATGAAAGGTTTTCCACATGTCTCACAAAAGATTATTCATGTGTTCGTTGTGTGTTCATGCACGGGACTTATTTATGCTGCACGTATATATTGTTGTGATCTAGTAACAGCCCTTGTCTTCCATTTCTATTTGTTAATGTAAGTCATTGTACGTGTATAGGCAACTTGTATCTAGTCCAGAGGTATATGATGCCAGCAATATATGAAAACCTTATGCAACCTACATGTTTCCAACTCGCATGCGGCTCGGATCAAGTATATTCAGTGCAAACACTACCCGTATAATGCAACCTCGTATGTGATGTAAATGTGTGCGACCCGTGTGCGACCTCATTGAGTCGTATATGGACAACTCCGCGGTGTCGGCTAGGTCCGAGGCGTGAGAACGCAGACTTATTATCTCGATGCCCTCATCTAATAGGGCGCAATCATCGACCATTATTGATTATTGTACACCTTATAATAAGAAAATATCTAGTTGGTTTTTAAGTAGCCATATTTCACACTTCAACAGAGCGTAGGTTGGCACATTCACCCAACCCCTAAGTTCTAGCGAAAAATCACTCGTGTGAAAGTTATGTCAAACTCTACAGTAGGTGTCAAAAATGAAGTAGATTTTTTGTTGAAATTGTATTGGTCCTATGCATAAACACTAATATTTAATACCTTGAGTGGTTGGCTCACATGTACACGGCGCACGAGTACAGGGAAATTTAAAAATGCTTTTATATGCACTCTCAATACTCTACATACATACATTTGACATACATGCACGCTTATCTACGCTTGAGTCACTGAAGCCTGAGTGCAAGGTGTCATCATGCCTCAACTGAGACAATATATGAATGTAATATCATTACTTTCAAAATTTGTGTTAGCCGAGAGCCCCTGAGCAGTGAGTGCAGTGCCGCTCAAGTGCGGCGAACCAATCGCGAAAAATCTTCCATCCATGCCGTGACGTGCCGCAGGGTGTGGCAGCAGCTGGCAACAAGCCGGTCCTTCCGAGAAGCATTGTTGCACCAGGGGGTGGTGGACTCTGTTAGCAGGGCTTGTGCACGTTAGAACGTGCTAATAAGAAGACTTCTTGCACACATGTTCTGTGCTAGTTAGCTAAGTATGTGCACGGAAGTGGTCGCATTAGGTGGCCTTCTCTGCTCTGTCTACCACCCGCTCGCAGGATCAAATTGCGCCACGGCGCGGGCCGGGGGCATACGCCACACGCGGGATGGTTCCCGTACGTACGACTGGACTCAGTGAACGATAGCGCGATCAAACATACTACGCTGTGGACGTAGCGGTCTGCGGGACTGGGACGGCCGGTGGGTGAGTGGGGCCGCGGGAGGGTGAGGGTGTTGAATGTAGGAGGCACCGGGTCCATCGTACCCCCTGGTGGTGGGGGTGAATGGTGGTCTAAGGGTGCGTTTGTGCATTGCGTGATTTGCGGGAGAGGCACGGGGATACAGAGGTAGGCACGGGGTGGATGCAAAGGCGCAACATCGACAGACACGGATAGGCGGAGGAGCGGGCATGGCACGGCATGGCATGAGGCGGGATGGGAGAGATGGGGCGATTCTTATGGTGTGCATGCATTGTATCTTGTTGTGTACAGGGGGTGGTTTTGTACAACGTCTGTATGATAGCGGGAGCACAATAATAGCTCCATTTGAATAAAGAGGTGGGGTGTGAGATGGCTCTGGTGCCAGGCGAAGAACGAAGCATTGGAGGGAGGGACACAGCCAGGCAGCGCACCATAGCGCACTGGTTCCCTGGTACTGGAGCCCCAACGTATCAGCGGCCCACCGCTCCGCTCCGCAGTGCCGAGCCCCCTCTCCCTCACCAAAAGCGCAACAACACCGTCAGTTGGTCTAGTCTTTCATCGCGCCCATGGCACGCTCGGCTTTCCCTGTCTATTCTTGACCTCACTCACACATCAATGAACGTCGCACAAAACCCAGCCCCTACGCATCACTTGGCGTCCCCCGCTGACATTGCAGATGTGAGGCGTGGAAGAGATCCGGCTGGAGGATGGATAATCACCGGGGACTCGTAGACATCTGGCCTTTGCATCAGCGCTGTATGTTCCGCACCTGTGCCGCGTGAAGCCGTCTCCAAAGATCAATAAATATGAATTCTACTGCCGCAAGTCTAGTTGTCAAACTGTGCCTACGGTATAGAATCTGGCGGTGCATTTAGAACTCATCCAATTTAGTATCACCGCGCGACGTGCGCATCACCACTGCTATGTTATACATATGGAATACGCCCCACCCCGATCCCGCCACATGCACATGCCACCGCTAATTATATTGCCCAGGTACAGGGGCCGATAGGACACCGAGGGTGAGAGGGAGTGCGGAAGACGCAAGGCGAATGTAGGAAGCGCAGAGGGAGCGGGCGCTGCATGCTTCACACAAGACCTGCGGAGACCGGGGACTGTTGGTGCGTGGGCGCAGGTGCTTGTCGTCCGGCGAACTGATGGTCCAACATATCCCCCTCCCCCATCTCCTTCTCCCTCTCCCTCACACGCCGTCCTTCCATCCACATATAAGTACTCCACGCGCCGTCCGGGCCACGCAATATGTATGGGAAGGTAACTGCACATTTATTCCCACGGCGCGCGACTTATTGATGGCACCGCCGCGCGCGACTCAAAGTGACGGGACAGTGCTTGTTTCACTATATCCTGGGTGTTTAGAGTAGAAATAAAGTATATGTAGGTATTTGTATTGTATTAATAGTAAATATTACTGGAGTTTATGGTTATCAATCCCCTTGAGAGGCATACAAGGCGAGTTTTTCCTGCTTTTTTGTACTTACAACTGCACTAAGCCGTCCAATATCATTCATTAATGACAGCATATGAGTACACAACGAAGCTATATATCTTCTCCTTTTTGCTCAAATACTTTCAATTCAATCCATGGGGACTTAGGCACATATTCCTGTCAAATTTCAGTAGTAGTTTCCTTCTAAAACATAAATGTAGTTCCCCATATTACGGTAGAATCTGTGTATTCATACTGTATGTACCACACATATACTGTTATTATTCATAAAGAGACATACAATGGTGCATTTGAAAATGACCACTTGGTTTGAGTCGCGCGCGGCAGTCCTTCAGAGAGTCGCGCGCGGCGGGCATGTCGTGGGAATATTTCGGCAAATTCCATCATATGTACAAAATGTCATTAAACCAACATTAAACTACAATCAACTCTACTTTATGACACAATATAATATGCAGAGTACATGATGAGCAGTAAATATAGACTCCTCTGGGAGGGAGCAGTCAAAATAATATTCTGCCGAACCCGTTGAGTCGCGCGCGGCGGTGCCATCAATAAGTCGCGCGCCGTGGGAATAAATGTGCAGTTACCTTCCCATACAATATGTATGTAGCGACGATATGTATTCCATGCGGTGAGACTATCGGACTGTAACTTCTACGTCTCCACGACGTTGTCTGTGCGCCCATGCACGCTCCATGCCGGTCTCCTGCCCTGCGACCCGACTGAGTATCATCGTGTGCATCCACTGCCGCGCTGGACATTTGGCTTCCATCCCACGTTACCGCAGAGTTCTTAGCGCTCCCGCAGCCTCCTCCTCATGCGCACGGGCTCCCGCACGCTCAACACCGCTGTCATTTACCGACCACGCTCAATTTGTCCTGTCGCAGAGTACTGTCTGTTCTTCCCGCACATCTCTCTTCCCTACACCGTCTTCCTTCGCACATTCCTCCCCTCTACACACGCCGTCCCTCCGCAGCTCCGCCCCACGCGCCTGCGAGTGCGACGATCCAGACGCAGGTCATCCGTCTGCCGCTCTCCCGTCCGTCCGTCATCTCAGCTTGCTAGAGTATGTTAAACTGCTCCGCACGCCTATGCCTACGCCTGATCTGCGGCGTCCAGCTAGCAGTCCAAGCCCCACGCAGTCCGCAGCGACACCACGTTGCATGACCCACCTTGCAGCCCACCTCGCAATGCTCTAATCGGGCTCACGTCGCGCTCCGTAGTACCCCGACTCCACAGAAGGAAGGGAGGGGTGGAACGGCGCGCGACAGTTCTTGTAATGTGCATGCGCTGGGCTGATACGGTTTGGTTTGGTTGCGGTCATTCAAAGAGTTTCGAATCGTAGGGGCTTCATGAGAGCAGGACCGTGAATAAGAGCTCCACCAGTAATAAGGAGGAGGGACGCAGCAAGTGGAACAGGGACGCGGCCAGGCAGCACGTACAAGACGGCCGCACCTTAGCCCACAGGCTCCCTGACCTCATACGGCGCACTCTCATCATATTGTGATCCATGTTGTTGTAAAATGATGTATCAGTAGCGTTCCGCGTCACCGGGCACCTCACGTGACCCGGTAACCTCCCCTCCATTGGCGGGGCGGTAACCCCGCTCGTGACGGGGATCGTAACAATGTAACGCGCTGGTAACCTCGCTCGAGGACCAGTATACGGTCGTTCTCCGTTCCCCCAATCGGTACCCCCTCGTTCGTCTTCGTTTGTCTCTTATGTGTATATAAACCCCAAAAATCGAGTATTCATGCAATGGATGTTAACCACGAGAGCGATAAGGAAGGGCTACAGTGAGTTTACGCCCCATTACTCCATCGGAGCGCATCCCAAGGCCCGTCGCACTAAATTACATCCATAGCCGATTGGGAACTTCTCAAACGGACATCGGAACTTCTTCAAACGGGGAACACACTACTGAAGATTACATGATTGTGGCATTTGCGTTTGAAGAAGGCACGTTTGAAGATCAGTGCCCACTGCTGCCCTGCGGTACGTTACCGATTGGCAATGTTTCACTCTAACAATAAACTTTGGCGCAACCTCGTTGAGCTGCCGTTGAGCTGCAAAATTCATACTCTCTCTGATGTCCGAGCCACTACAGCCACCTTCGGAGTCACTACCTCAACGATTTACGGAAGCTGATGTGTGGTAAGTCATCACAAGCGCTTAAATCGCGACTTTTAAACTAATACATTTTCCAGTAATCTTCGGAAGGCTGATATCGCAGCAATTATCAGAAATCATGCTGATGGGGGCAAGCACGTTAATACTTCCAAGCTCAAGCTGTCCCAGCTCCGGTTGCTACTAACCGACAATGATTCACCGTACCGGACAAGTACACCCCTACCACTCGGGAGCCTGCAATCAGAAACCGCTTCACAAACGCCCGACCAAGCTTGCGACACATTCGACCAACCAGAGGAACCTTCAAACCCTCCCCAACCTCTTCTTGCTCTTGAAAGAGCTGTGGATTCGGATGTATCTCAGATGGTACGAGGTTGTCATTCTGAAGCTGATCTTGACTAATTGCTTGCAGAGCTTACGTGTTTACATAGAAGATTTCCGAGTTCAAGGTATTCAACGCAAGACGGTTACGGATGTTGTGGTCAGTATGACCGTACACAACAAGCACGATACCCACTACAACATCATCGGATGGGGGGCTATTATTGAGGAGCTGCAGAAAGGCAATCATCGTATACGCGGATCTGGTATGCTACTACATAGCTTCTCATGTTATTTCACTGTTAATTTTGCTCTAGAATCCGTTAAGATTGGTTTCAAGGATACCATATTGCCAGAGTTTATACAATTCTTCATTGTCGCCAAACCTTCAGAGCTACATGCCTCTAAAACCTGTCCAAAAGACTTAGCACTCCCATCTAGCTCGGGTCATTCAATTACATTGATAGTCGACTATGTGAGTCTGATTTTTTCCTCAAGTTCAAAGATCTGTTTTATATATATTATACTGCTATAGGCCGAGCCGATTTTTCCGAGTCCAGTCAAGTCTTTGATGCCGAGCGAGTCATCTATTGCTGTCAACCCATCTATCGCCGTCAACCCACGCAACATGCTTATAGAGTGGTTACAGGCTCAGTGTCGTCAACAGCCAGGTTACGAAAAGTTTTGTATGTCCTGACACCGTCCCCTTCAGAATTTAGATGCTGTGGAATACTGGAAGTTCATTTCTCATTTCTCTGAGAAGTACTTCCGCAAAACACATCAATTCCCGCTTGTGAGTATACCGTTCATTGATCATTTTATCAAAACTCATTTCTTTATCAGAGAAATCGCAAGATACTCAAGAGCGATATTCAGGCCGCATTATGCATTAAATCAACCACACTTAGTGATGCTGAGGAGGCTATTCGCATTCTGCGCGTGTTTGGGCTGGGAGGGAGTGATCCATCACCATCTATCGTGAACTTACTGTCTGAAGTCACCACACCACCACAAGGAGGCACACGCTTGCTTAAGGAGCTGAAGAAGTACGACAGAGATCATGTTATGTCAACGTAGATAAATAGAATACATAATATAATACAAGCATTGAAATACTAGTACAAGTCCATCTGTCCATCTGTCCGATTACCCAATTACTGGTCTGATTACTAGTCAGAGTCCTCCATTGTGAGGTCAATGATCTCGCGATTGCTATCATTCTCCATGCTATCGTCACCCGTAAGGTCTATAAAACCTAGCCATCTGACTGGCGGCTTTGCCCGACAGCTTGGACCTTCATCAGCTCCTGTCAAGTTGATCACTTCACGTTCCATGTCAGATTGAGAGCGCGCGCGCGCAGATTGAGAAGGTTCATCTGATTTTCCTCGTGTGGTCTTCTTCTGTCTTCGTCGCACTCGGGTACGTGCTGCACTGCCTTCCACAGTAATGTCAAATTTGGCTGCTGATTGTAGAATAGTCGGAAGAAGGGCCTTTGGTGGAAATACGCAGAATTTGTCAGCTGTTGTCGATGTGTATTGACTGTTCAACAGCGGTATGAAGTGTTGAGCCGAGACAGTCATGTGTGGCTGAGGTTTTGAGCCCTCTGAACCCATCATCAGTGCGTACTGGCCCTTGCGAACAACAAACCGCAGTTTCAAGATTCTGGCTTCAAAGCCAGGTGTTTCAAGTATCTTGGAATCATGGTCGTATATGGCAAGCGGCTAAAAAGTCCACAATCAGTCTATATATGAGGCGGCGGGATGAAGATGAATAGTACCGAATAAATCATTTGCAGAAATAAACCGCCCCATATTTTCTCCTCAAACTTCACTTTCAAAATGTCTTCGCTATCCCAGTCAAAGTACTGCCAGCAAAATTGGCCTAGATGGTATACATCCACATTGCATGAAGACCACTGTCCGGCGATGATTCCTGTAGAGGATTGAGACCATGAGGTAATGGGATGCATATATTTGTCCAGAACATCGAGCTTTGGAAAATTGCTCGGGATTTGTGATGCAATGTGTCGGTAGATTGAACGGAGAAACCCCTTCGAATTGGTTTTCAATTCATCCTGAATAGATTCTTTCCATAGGGACAGCGACTGTGTGAGTGCAACATCATCCAAACCAGACTCCAGAAGTTCCAGGAGAGAATCGCCAAATCCACCCAGAGCAAGTCCATATGCAACTTCAGCCCCACAACCAGGAATACCGCTGTCGTAATCTCCCCCACTTGCAAGTGCCAGGAATACAAGTCCGCTCTTGTTTAGACCCAACTGCGTGAATAACATATCTGAAGACAATATCATAGTCTCATCGTCGTAATTCTTCTTTCTATTCAAGGAGCTAGCATCGACATCTAGTCAGCATTAGTGGCCAAGTGGATCTGTGTCTATACTCACGTCCGAAGCACTGTGTGACCACCAAATACAAAGGTATCCCCATCGTTTGTAATAATGCCGTCAATAATTCCATGCTCATTCATTGCCGCGAGCTCTGCTTCAGCTTCACCAGGAGCCTGTCAAACTTATAGTGAGTAAGACTCTGCGACGCAACAAAAATAAACATACCTCATGAATATGATATCCAAAATATTGAATGAGCTGTTTAGCTTTTGCGGTCCATCGCGGTGATTTGGTAATGACATGAGTTCCTCGCTTTGTTGTGGGCCTCTCCGGGCCATCAAAAACAAAGACAAAAGTTGCCGGAAGGGTAAGAAACTCGGTAAGTCTGTTAAAAAATACTGATAATTCTCCACCAGGACGACGCCCGTGGAGAGACATTAATGCGGCCCCTGCAGTGCATTCGGCCATGCATACACTAGTCATGTAGCCTTATTTAGCAATTCATAGACATGCATCGTATACAGTAGAGCTACTCACCTCATATCCACACCAATAAGAACCAACCGAGAGTCACCATTGGCAGCAAGTTCTTCCTTTATCTTCGAAGTGTATACAAGTAGAGACTGTAATTTTGCAGCCGGTTTGATAATCTAGATAATAGTTTCTTGATTTAAATGTAAATTATGAGTGAATTTCAGCGAAGACATACCTCCCACAGGCCATTTACACCCATGTCGCATGCACTGATGTTTACTTGGAGGTACCAGACTGAGGGAGTTGGTTGGGAGTTGACAGGAGTTGCTGCATTTCTGGGTTCGTTCCATTGTTGTTACCTTGTATCTGAAACCAATCTTGTAGCGTCACCCATGATGATGATGATTCTTGAACACATCGGCTAGATTAGATGACCTGTTGGGTAGTAGACACAGAGTAGGCACATAGTCAAGTTACATTATATTGAGTCCTGAGTACGTAGCTATTGAATAATATATAATACGGTGACTACTATGGATACAATTTTGACGCAGTTATTACATCCTCAATAGTCCTTGTGTTAAGAAAGTCGCTAAAGCTCCTACCAGATTTAATCTGCGTTGGATACTTATCATGTAGAAATCGGAACGCCAAAGACGCATTCCAATTTGTGTTTGATGCTAGACGGTCAATCATGCCAACCACCTTTGCTCTCCGGCTTCCTTCGGTCTTCAACGTTGGTTTGTTTCTCTTCCAACGTGCTCCCCATCTCGCATCAAGCTCTTGGATGGAGAAACTCCCATTCATCCCAAACTTATTCTCGGCCCAGAAGTCCTCAATTGTTGGCTTCATATTTGGTTCTTCAGGCTTCCAGAACCCGTCAAATACTGGAAGCCACACATCAGTTTTGACATCCCATTTGTACTTATGCTTGGTTAGTTTTTCATATGCAAAAGCCTTCTCAAGCGCGAGTATGTTGGCTTCTTGCTTTTGCCTTGTATCTGGATCAAATGAAAAAGGAAACCCTTTATCTGATGCATAGACACCACCTGTGGCAGGGCTGATAAAGACCGATGGGGGTGATGATGACTCGGACTCCAAAGGTGGAAAGGCAAATGCGGTTTCAATGTTAGTAGCACTGTTGGGTGGACCACTATCATCAGAGATCACGCTCAGAGTCACGTCACTCGTTGTGTGAACTGGGTTTGTTATTGGCCCAGACTCATGTTGCGCTTGCTTGGTACGATGCCACAGATCATCTGGAGAGCAAACATTAATATTAGATCAGATCAATTGAGCAAGTGACATACTGTGCAAGTCATTGATAGTTGCCTGTATGGCTTTCCGCTTTAGGCTAATTGGTCCTTTAGATAACTGCGCTTGCTGAATGTCGATGATAGCTTGAATTTGTCTACTGAGTTGGTCTGTTAGTTGACGCTCTGCAAGTAGCCTTTCCTGATGCAACATTGCATTTGTCTGAACAAGCCCACGGAATGTCTGGGCATATTCTTCCGGGAGATTTTGCAGCCGCTGGTGCGCCTCTTCTTCGGCTGTCTGAATTACATGAACTGATGTGACAGCAAAGTTTCGAAATGCCAGCGTGTTGAAGGGTGCATATGAAAATACTGGAAAGTTGGGATGTGATGTAAACAGCACTGCGGCATCTTGGAGCAGTATACGGCAAAGAGAAATGAGTAATGTAAGAAATAACTGCAGTGAATTATCTTCTGCAGGGGTTCCGTGTACCTTGATACGTTCTTCAAGTTTAGAAAGTTCATCTTCGACCCACGGAAATATTTCTTGAATCAAACCGGTGGGCTCTGGATCTACGAGCTGATTAGGCAAATCATTATAATAGCACAGAGTTGCGTACCAATAGTATCTCGAGAAACGGAAAAACTTGCTTGTCTATTAGCATTGAAGCCTGCTGCACCAAGCATGGCCGCAACAGGCAGAGAGCGATCATAGCATGGCCTGAATGACCCTTTATTGGCCATCCAGTTCCCCAAGGCCATTCGACTATCTGTGTCAGCTCCAAATTTGGCTGCTTGTTCAACCGCAAATGGCCGCCCGCCATGTGTAACCTTCTTGATGCGTATCTTAGTGTCCTTCTTCATCTGGTTGATTTTATTGCGATGGTCTGGAAGCGTCAGACATTAGCTTGGTAAGAGTAGTGTATTCATAACATTAAAACATACTGCTATATGACATCTTGGTGTGATCATCCCTACCCGGGAAGAGGTGTATAAAGTACCAATCTCGATATCCTTTCGATCCTCCATCAGGTATGTCCCAATTAGGAGAGAAGTCGGGCGGTTTATTCTGGAGAATATGAAACGAAGCAAAGAAATACATGGCCAATGCACCAATACAGCAAAGTGCTTCGTTTCGGTGGCGCAATGAAGCCTGCTCATCAGCTCGCCCTGTCTTGTTCTCCTTTCCTTGGTTTGAGAAAATAACCAGTGCCTGGCCTTACTGTGAGTTCACAATACGATACTACAACATATAAAAAGAACAGTACCTTAGCTGTGTAAGTGGGCCCGATGTCCGGCATTGGGACATCTTGTAAGTACAAGTCAGAAAGTAGGAATCTTCGGACGTTATCACCCCTATAAACCATGCTAGTGGAGACGAGCAGCATTGCCCGGTCACGAAGGGCGGTGTATATTTTCATTGGGCTGGTACCTCTGGCCTGGTCCAAGAACCACAGAGACGCTTCGATCAATTGCTTTTCAGTGTAGGTATCTGATTATTAATGAAATTAGCCCTCTTGATTTCCAAGAATTAGAATTATAGTAAGCAGTGCCATCGTACCTGAGTTAATACCACTTGCTTTGTTCTCATGCATCTGGCTGATACGCTCAGGCTCTGTGGCTTCTGCAATTTTCTCATATGTCTTGATGCGCACATCATCGTGTAAAGGTTTCTGTGCCTCGGGGCATGAGGCATAGCTGCCCAGATGCTGGTGATTGAAGCGGTATTGCTCCAAAGCCGAGATGCACTGACGGATCGTCGCAACACCAACACGAGTGCCCGCAGTACTCGAGCCATCCGTGGTACGCTATGAATCAACCGTAAGATATATGGTAGGAAGAAGAGGCAAGTATGAACGGCGCTACCTTCTCGCGAGATGTCTCGTACTTCAGAAATAATGCAGCCTTCGTAGCAGTTATTGGATGAGCTGGGATGGGAATCTCATGGGACTGTAACATCATTGCTTGGTTTGTATCCCACCACGTCTCGTAGTTTCTAACGTGCCGTCGATAAGAGATGTCAGTATTGTTATCAGCCTTCATTGCTTCTTGCTGTTGTAGTCTATCGATGTGCGTTTGTTCGACAAGTCGGTTCATTTGAACATTATGGTCCGGCTGATTGTTTTGAGTGGAGGTGTCGGGCTGAAACTCAGGGAGGGGAAAAGGAACAGTTGGATGGTCTGGAGGGAGGCCTAATTCGTTGTCGTGCATCGTGTACAGAAGAGTTGTGATGGAAGAGTCTCGTTTGTGTTCAAGGATAGGAACAGGGAGGCCACTGAGGAGAAGGTGTCGCCGTTTAGCTGGGGATTTAACTCCCCAGCTGCTTGGTGACCCTGTCATTGCTTTCTACCTGTTGCTTGTGAAGGCCAATTTAGTGACAGAAGCGAAAGTGTAGTGGAAGTGGCCTGTGGTCTGCAGTGCATGCCACAAGCGTCTGTGTCCGAGTCCAGAGGTCCAAGCAAAGCATACAGAAATAGTTCTGTTGAAATCGCGGATTTTCTTGCTCATAGTTTCGTTGGGAATACTTCTCTCGATGAATGCTGTCTCTCGATGAATGCTGTGAACGAGCTCGGGTGGTAGTACAGACTAAGTAACAATTACATCTAATCTAAGCACTGGCTAAGTGAATTTTGATAGTCGAGGGCCTGGCCATGCATGATCTGTCATCGGCCATCGGCGCAGTGGTGCATCAACTTGATGGGGGATATGACACTGTGGAATACATGGTAAGCGTTCTGGTTATTCCAGTGGTAACTGGTAACCAGACGTTACCACCGCAAAATGCGAGGTTACCAGCCCTTGCGGGGACTGCGTAGTATACTCTATGTATCTTGGGTCGCTGGGTGACCGCGAGCGTCACGTGACTACGGGCACCTCGTCCCTTTGGCGGGCGGGGCACCCTCGGGTTAACTGGCTGCCCGGCACCCTCGCGGCGCGCCGCGTTCCTTCGTCAAGCGTAGAATTGCTTCGATTTTGTACAGTAGCCTCTACCTGTGTCATAAAAGTACTAGAATTATTTCATTGTACATATTATAGTTTACATCTGTGCCACCCTTGTGCCACCCATTACATCCGTGGCACGGACACCAGACTAAAGTGCAGGTGGCTGACAAGAATGTATGGTATTTTAAATATGTGGAAGTGGCATTCACATCTCCGTTCGAAGTTTCATTTGTGATGCAACCATACACTGAAGCAGAATTGCGGTGAGTAAAGTATGTATGATATAATTACCACTCCCTGACAAGCCTTAGTCACCTCAACAAATCAGAACTGTCTCGCTTAATCCAACGACAGAGAAGTTCTTGGCCACATTCCAGTTTCAATGCGTTGAGGACTCTGCGTGCCGAAATGCAGAAGGAATTACTAGACCCAGCAAACGGATTCACGCACGTGCAATCAACACAATCAGCACGCGAGCAATCAACGCACGAGCAATCAGAGCGCGCGCACGAAGGTGGCGATCCGTCCGCTGATCCGTCCGCTTCAGAGCACAATCCGCCCGCTTCTCATGCTCCTTCCCATGTTTCCACACCCCCTCCTGGCTCTCCCTTAGGTTTGGCAGATTGTCCAGAGGATATACACAAGTCAGAGTTAGTCCATATCTTTCTACAGGACAAGCGCTTTGGCGGCTGCCGGAAATATGCTGTCGATCTTCATGTGTCGGTCACCAGTCAGCCTCACAACCAACACCCAACTGTTTCCACGGCCGAGGTGGCCTCGAAGCTTCAACAATCACTCATGCCGCTTACGGGTAAGCAGAAATCTCATATAATTTTTTTTAAATAATGTAGGTCAATTGCTGTAGGACCTGCGGTGTTGTCATGCCCACATTATCTAGGTCCATCGTACAGTCAGGTTTTTGTAAGATGGACAGACGGCAATCTTGAAAGCAGTACTTTCGAGCCCGACAGACTTTATTTAGATCATCAAAACAAGATTACTATTTTTGTTGACAGGGTATGTATCCTTTATTTCTGTTCACTGTTCTAGGAAATATTCAGTCAATCGGTTAAGATTACTCTAGATAATTCTCTAGAGCACAATCATGATGTTCAGGTTGACGCAACTGGCACATGGTTACGAGAGCAACTGAGCTTGCTGAACGGCTACACATCGTTTCAGGAGAATCAGCGCCGCCGCGGGTTGCAGAACCCCGAGATTATTGCTACCTGGAAATTTGCCGCAACGTTCTATCATAATTACTTCCGGATTCTGTGCCCTCATTCGGTAAGCTCATACATTTATTATCTGTTGATTTAATACTCTAACAAATGTGAGTCTAGAGCAGACCTATTACACGACCTGCTATTCAAGCGGCACTTGGAATTGGGGAGACTATGTTATCTGAAGCACTAAGTGCTTCGCGTATTGTGACTATTTATGGACCTGATGGTGCGCACGAGTCAGCTGAGGTTGTATCGGAAATTAACTGTATTCGAGAGCCGCCTCTGGGAAAGCGGAAGTTACTCCAGTTTATTGAAGACTGGGATGCTAAGCATTCGAAAGATTAACATTGAATAACGAACAACCGAACAATTACTATACAGTATAGCATACTCGTAAAATAGATACATAACATATATGCGACAAGTCTTTTTAGTTCATGGCTTCAGAAGCCTTACGCTTTCTTCTCGCAACAGAAGGTACCCGTACCCGAGCACTTCCGGGTTCAGCTAACTGTTGTAATGCCTCCTCAAACTGCTTCTTGCTGGCCCTCTTCTTCGGCTTGTCCCTCCCTTTCACGTACCGAGCCTTTCCTGAGAGCACAAGAATTGTATCTGGTACAAACTCTACTGGAATAAACACTCTCATCTCCTCTTGATTGCCAGCACCAGTTTTAAGGCCACTCTGATTACCAGAACGTTACTATTACAGACCAGAATCACCTGTCAATATTGCGTACCTTTGTGCGCTTGCGGTCCTTACGAGACGCATCTTGTTCGGCACCGCAGGCATTTGTGATCTGTGCCACAAAGTCCGATGTAGTGAAGTCGATATGCGCCCACATACCAGTGCGGTTTTCTCGGTCAGTGACGAGCACATTCAGGATGTCAGCTCGTGCTTCCAAGTCAATGCAGATATTTTCAGGTCCAAGATCATCATGTAGCAAAAATCTCTGTTGGTATATAGGTAACTAGATCTGTACTAATAATAGAAGATGCACCGATGTAATGATCCTTAAAAATACGCCTGGCCAGAGAATGTTTTCTATCTGTTTCTTGACCTCTGTGGGTGACCAACGAAGGACCTCAACACAGAAATTAACAATTGAAGGAATGTGAGGCGATTCGATATGCCAAGATGGAATGCTATAGCAATGACTCGAAGTCGTCACCAAAGGGCTCGCAAATGCTGCAATATTTTGGGCTGTTATCACGGTACTCGACTTGCGAAGTGATTTGGCCAGCTTCGGGGAGCGAGACGACAGCATACCAGAGGTGTTATACTCTATCTCATCTGCCATTTTATCTTTAATGGCCCCCAGTTTGTTGTTCAATTCTTCGTTGATGTTGTTGTTGTACACATCAAGAATCTCGTCACCATACCCACAGCTAGCCAGATTCACAGAAGTTTGTACACCGCAGCTGCTCAGGCCGCTACTGTAGTCGCACCCAGATAGCAGTGCCATCAGGATGAACCCGCCCCGTGACAAGGACTTATGGTTCAGAACTTCCGTGGAGTTGGCAATGCAGTCCGTAGTGCATAGGTCGTATGCCTCAGACCCCGGGACACTATTTGGATCTGCTAAAGAATCTATGATAGACATTGTTCTGGGAAAATTGACATCCTTGGGACTAGCAGCTAGTGATACGGTTGCAGGTTAGATAAAGAATTGAAAGTAACGGACGACATACCTTTACGTCGCCTCTTTTTGCGTGCTCCCTGTCCCGAAGATGCATCAACGCGTCGTCGTTTTCCCGCTGGAGCCTCAGTCGGCATGAGGAAGACTTGGATCTTAGATTTTAAAAAAAGAAAAGTAGTTTGAGAGGATAGAATAAACAAGTATGAAAGAAGAGGAGTCAAACAAGAACTCGCCCACATGAAATCTTAAGCAAAGCAATTTTTTCGCCTTGGCGGGAGGGAAGTGGCCACTCCAAGCCACCAGGATGGGCGGGCCACTTAGTGAGACAAAGGCAGTTGGGGATGTTGCACCGTATATTTTCTTCTAGTACATAAAGTATGCAAGGGAAAAAATAATATTTCATGACCTATTACATCTGTGCTCTATTGGGCTACATACATAGAGATTAAAAGACTAAGGAAATAGTCCAGGAGGAGGGGAAACAGTGTTAGCAGCGAAGGGAAAGGGATGCCGAGGTCGGAATCTTAAATCGGCCAACCACAAAGGAGATGCGGCATGTCAGGCTGTGATCGGGGCCCCAATTGGGGGCACCCCAGTGTATATGCTGTGTATTCGGGTGGTTACGTGCCCGCCCGCTCAATCGGGGTAACCGCACAGGTAAGCCCGTGCTAGGGTTACCCCTAGATACACTCTATGTATTAGACGTATGCATATGTTCAAGCGCCGTCCTGCCCACTTCCTTGATCACCCCGCATGCAACCCGCAAGAAGGCGCGTATGCATATCACTTAACCTGCACAAGCCCGCACAAGTCACATATAACCCACATTTCTCCCTGCCCCCTGAGAAGTGAATGTATTACAGATAAGAAAGAACTACGTACACATCCATCTATATATGAGGGAAAATGGAAAGCCAGTCAATCGTAATTAGTGCTCCTGAAGGTATGTTCCGAAGCGCAACAAGAGCAACAACAAAGAGGGCGATACGTGATGCAAAATAAGACAGAGCTAAAAGAGTTAAAATTACACCTAGGGCATTTGACTCCAACACATCAATGAACTCTATGACTGGGATAATTGTAGGGGGGACGGCTGCAGTAATGATTACACAAGTTCGCCATAGTACCGTGTACCTGTGTGATGGGAAATGGAGGGACCAGGATGGAGCCATATGAACAGTGGCAAAAATGACAGCAACGAATACCATCGAGAGAGTAAGGAAACGCTTGTACTTTTCGTCAATATGGTCTGAAAAGAACATCGAGAGGCGGAGTTTTGGGACATTCCCCAAAGATTTGGCTGCCATCATTCGAACAACTGGTGAAAGGAGCTCCAAAGTTATTGAAATTGGGATCACCAACAAAACCAAAGCAATCCCTTTCTTGAGAAGTGCGCCAATCTCTTTCATAGAGGTGGGTAACTCAAATTTGGTTTTGTATCCGATACGTTCAAAAACAGATAGAAACATATTCATCTTGTATAAATACGTAGGTGGTTCCGGTTTCCATACGTTGTTGCCTATCCATTCAAGGTAAACTGGAACATCAACATTTTGCGGCTTGTCCCACCATAACGCGTAGGTCAGTCCGTTGAGAACTACAAAACCCAGCGTGACGACCTCTAGCTCAGTGACGACCAGCCCAGTGGACCAACGGGCAATGCATTGCATGAAGAACCATGTGGTCTGAAGGATGGTGAAGCCTTTAGAGATGGCGTCTCCCTTGCTGCGGTCCTGGATATCCTCTTCTGTGGTTGTTATTGCTGCCATGTTGCCGCGCTGGATGTACCATACAATATCATCTGCATCTGAGAGCGTCTGGAGAGGTTGTCCATCCTTGGAAAGCATGAATCCGCCCATCTGAACAAAGAAGCCGTGTGCTGTCGTCCATTCTTCGACGCGCCCACGTCGCTCTTGCGGGAGAGCCCTGCGCGTGAAGAATCTCTTGATCTGTGCCGGAAGCCAAGCCGCCACAGCTATGCACAAGGACCAGATGGAACGCCAACAGGTTGCACTCTGATTCGACTCTCTTGCTGCTTTCCTCGACTCATGCTCGTCATCAAGTAGCGACGCTGTAGGCAGAAACAAGCAATTAATTTGGGTAGAATATATTATGTTATAAATGAATACCCACGTTCGACTAATTCTGTGTTGTAGCAGTTGACAATTTCTGATGCCGCAATCCTTTGCCTGAAAGCCAATGTTGTAATTAGCTCTGGCAACAGCAGTGCATAGAAGACCCAGCGGATGCGGCACTTGAGAATATCCCATCTGGAATCCACGGGCGAAGGGATATTTGGGTGCATGGTTGTCCACGTGCAGGCAAAGATAGTCGCCAGACATGTGATGATAATGTCGGACTCCGCTCGAATGCCGAATTGGACACCATCAGCAAACCGTGGGTTGGCAATACAGCGTTTTGTAGCACTGTGTAGCAGCATAGAATGATAGCATGGGGTACCCTGTTTATAGCACCGCACAGCATGTCATAAAATCCTTATTTCAGTTTGATGGCTATATATTGCTCTGGAGTGCTATATATCACTCTATGGTCTCTATGAAGTACTATGAAATTTCCGTGACATTCTAGTCAGCAGTATGTATACATGCGAGAGAAACATGTTCTGCCAATGGGACGTCGCTTCTAATTAGTGAAAGATACCCTATTGAGCAAGCTGACTAATGTAAATGTCGGGTCAATGTCCGGCATATATCCAACATATGTCAAAAATAACTACAATTGTATTAAACGGGGAACGATACTACAGGAGTAACACTATGGTATAATATGAGTTAGATAAACGGAGAGCAGAGCTGACAAGTACTGTTTGTGCTGAATTCAAGTGCATAGTCGGAATTAGTCGAGGACAATTCGTACTACCACTCTCTCACTTCCGTCTTTGGAATTCTTGTTGCCACGGAGTCTTTCCCTACATCGCCATTATTATCAATCATTTTCGGGAAAAGACTTGCATCAATATCATCACTTACATTCCTTTACGAGCCCATCTGATTTTGTTGGCCTCATACTTGCCACAATGATAATTATCAGCTTTGATGCTATCGATTGCATCCATTAAACTTAAGAACACTTTTCTGTATTCTTTGCCGCGCATTTCGAGGTTTTGTGGTTCAAACGCATACTGAGTCCATTCCGAAAGACAGTGATGAATCTATGCAGTACGTGAGAAATGGAAACCGAATGGGTAGCATTTGGTGTGTGTGTAGATGCGTACTGTAGTTAGAACAAGAGCAACAGCATGGTCCGGAACAGAGTGCTGAAAGTCTTCGGGAAACAGTGCCGCCAGGCTTTTGTTTCCGATGTAGAAGAAGGTGAGAACAATCCGTTCGATTCAAGAACTCAAGCCAACCTACTCATATAGGCTTCACGGGACACTATACCAACACTATACCGTACAGCTAGTACATACCAATCTGATCATGTATTATAGATTACTTGTAACAAACTCCTTGCTATATCATGCTATATAATACGGTTAATAAGCCTAATAAGCGCTGACAAGCACTATGGAGAACTATGCAGGCCCTGTCAATACTATACTCTCTATAAGACGCTACAGCCAAATATAGATCTGCCATGCATGCTATGGCACGCTATGGCAAAAATCACGGTTTGCTGATGACGGGATCGCGGGTGGAGCGGGGGGCTAATGGAAGAAGAAGGGACATTCATCTGGTCGAGCGGCGCGCCATGGAGGCGATGGAAGAGCGAAAAGAGAAGCAATAAGAGTATCATGATTGTGTTCTTTTGTTGTCACAGTGGTGAGGCGAGGTATTTATCTTTAAGATAGATGACAAGGTGAATGTACTCTACACTGCACGTGTAGGATTAATGAATCTTTCATATGCTGTGTGATCGCTCTCACGCCTTGATTAGAAGGGGTATCTACCTTGTTCAGCTGCGTGCCATGGAGTCAGCAGAAGAGAGCAAAAATAAACAATCAGAAAATCATGGCTGTGTTCCAGCGATGTAACAGCCATGAGGCGCGTGTATTTATGATAAAGACAATAATGTTTGACGAGATTCATGAAAAACTTGTTTTATGACTAACAGTGCTCATCCTTTCATTTACAAGCCCCCGCTCAAAGTGAGACCACGGTATTCATGAATAGTATAAGCAGTGCATTGAGTTTCGATGCATCTTGGTGTGCATGCATATCTCAGGATAACGTCCGTGCTTCTATTTGGTTGCTACTGCTTCGATCTATACTGTTGTTACCATTATACACGTACGTCAGATGTGTCATGAATCAATTATCAGATGGTCTCGCCTGTGTCACGGCCGGCGTCTTCTATATTGAAACATTGTCAATCTCCAATTAATTGGTAATATGCCGTTGGTATGGAGGTTGTTTTAAACGGACGTCCGGACACCAGTTTTTACACAAGCCGCTCCGAAGCAAGACCATGGTGACCATTAATGGGGTGAGCAGTGGGTCGAAATCGGAGACTCTGTGTTGACAGTGCTTTGTCTTTGCCTTTTACAAACGCAATGCTGTATACTTGCTTGTTTTTTGATGCATCTGGCGCCCAATTTTAGCTCGGGATATCTTCCGTGCTCCTGTTCGGTTGTTAGTGCGTCTATTCATGCTGCCCTGACCAGTGTACACGGACAGCACACGTGGCATTCATTAATAGACCCATGTCGTGCGCACCATACTGCGCGTGCCTGTGCATAATCTTATTTGTCAGTGCATTCCGTGCCGCATATTCCATCTGACGTACAGCCGCGCATTCACCATCAATCACCGTATTCTTCTACATTCCTTAGGCACGCGAGGCGCTCCGCGTTTCCTCCATCCCGCATGTCCACTTCTATTAGAAAGCGGTGTCGACAAGTATGAGATCGAAAGTGCAGCCGCGTTATGGCTGTGTGGCAGTGTGGCAGCGGGGCAGTGTCCGGGCAGTGTATCAAAACACACTGACTCAGCCTGATTCCTATTTTTTTTGTCGACATTCTTTTCATCCTACATTTCACTAGGCCCCCTTGCAAGTATGTGCAAACCTAACGCGTCCCAAATACGTTAAATTGTAAGAGAGCGTGATCACTAAATTTATTTTGATTGGTTATACGCGACATATCGGTGCTTGACTCGGATTTCTGACTTTTAATTTTCATTGATTTCGCGATGCTGCGACTTTACCTGGTACACGGCGGAGAATAGATGGAACATCTGCGTAAGTCTATATCTTCATACTTAGTAGTGAATAACGGGCAAGAAAAGGCACAGCGAGCATGCGTGAATGAAAGACAAGGCCTTGTCGGTCTACGGGCCGGCAGGGGCTTGATTTGGAATCATTCACATGACCTGCTGACGGTACTCATGGACGGCGCCGTTCAGACGACGTGTCTATTCTTGACCTCAATGCACGTCGCACGAAGACCAACCCCTACGCATCGCGTGCCCAGGTGACGTCGTGGATATGAGAGGTCGAAGTTCCGACGGGGCGATGGATTACCTCTATGGAGATGGCTGTAAACAAGGCTTGATCCCAATGAAGGTGCGCATGCGTGTCTCTCCGCCGTGTTCAAGCTACTGAACTCTTTCTACGTCGATTTGTTTCTACTCCTCTAATCAGCATATCACAAGAGCATTCCCTACTCGACCCCATTATCTGGTCACCCCATTATTCGCTCGTTGCTTTCTATGCGTTTGTTCTCCAGCGTCTTCGCGCGATCCCGTTTTCACCTGAGCAAGCCCATGATACATCAACTTGGCTCACATGGCCCCACTCTTCAGTAGCAACTTCGCAAACACGGCTAGGCAAAACTCACGGAGCAGAAAACGACGGCCTGGCTGCATCGTCCTGTCACGGATGCCAGTACACCCTGGAATGACGACATGCCCTGCTCCATCCCACTCTCCGCGTCTGGCTGTTGTTAACAAGACAGTCTCCTGCATTACTCGGTCCTGTTTGTGCGCTTCTAGGCACTGTCGCACTCCTTTCCACGTTGACAGGCCTGCGTCTACTTCAAGGCTGTAAGTGGCCACAGCGGGCGGTTCGGGTCGAAGTGCAGGGGTCCAGCGGAGCGGTGACTAGCCTGGTCAGCCGTCTCAGCGCTCAGCGCGTGCATCACAAATCATCACGCGTGTGCTCAGCGGGCAGTTATGTGGGGTTCAGCGGACTGTACAGGCCATAAGTACACAGTTGAAGTACCGTAACGGCTGTCAGCGGAGCACATAACGGTTACTGTCCTCTCAGCGGAAGACAGGAGTACAGCTGAGCGGAAAATATCAAAGGCGACGAGCAGGACTGTGTGTAGACGGCGTCTCAAAGGGGGCTCAGCGGAACACATCACGAAGGCGAAATTTGCCTAAGTCCACTCGTCAGGTGACCGTGGCGCGCGCGCTGGAG
This sequence comes from Stropharia rugosoannulata, assembly GCA_028532985.1. Classification (NCBI taxonomy): domain Eukaryota; kingdom Fungi; phylum Basidiomycota; class Agaricomycetes; order Agaricales; family Strophariaceae; genus Stropharia; species Stropharia rugosoannulata. Next base: position 4,897,746 of record JANCIK010000001.1, on the reverse strand, counting down.
CGTGTGATGCCCGGGGGAATGAATAATGCACACAGCACGGACTCCGCTGGGGAAACCTTAGCAGCGGTAGCCATGCCTCGATGACCAAGAAGGAACCGCCCAGCGGAGTTTAACAACGTCTCTCGATGGAGTCTGGCAATACAACGGGCCCAGGTATCGCTCAGCGGAGTAGTCATCAAAACGCCCAGCGGAGGCACATGCGCTCGGCGGACCTTTGGTCCGGCGTTGCTAGTATTTACTCTCCATCTAAATTAGTACACAGGGCCTGTCTATATAAACTTGTAATTGTAACTACGGAAATCAAGTAATTGTCTACCCACTAGATTTGTGTGTTGGGCTCCGTCCCAGACCGTCAGCGGGCTGTGTTTAGCTTTTGTTAGGGTTTTACTGTGAAGTGTATTGTGAATTATAGAAGTTTTGGATAGCTTCTGGCCACCGGGTCATTTGGAGAGCTCAGCGGGGAGTCAGTGCAACCGTGTACGAAAACTCGCGCTGTAGTGTTTTGTGAATTGAGACTGCACCACCGGGTGAACGAGGTTCTGGATAGCCTCAGCGGAATAGGACTTTGGACAGTCTCAGCGGAACGACTTTGGATAGTCAGCGGAGCGAGGCACAATTGGGAATACCAGCTTGTGTGAGCGTTTGCATCGGTCACCGGACCTCAAACCCACTCAGCGGAATAAGCCCCGCAGAGCCACCATCAAAACTATACATTACTATCGATACCCTGCGCTCAGCGGAGGTCGCCCAGACATTAATCTGAGACTTCTAGAATTAAACCCCTCCTTAAAAACGAACTTGCAGGCACTGTACAGCGGACATCTGGACGAAACTTACGAGACCCTTAAACATCACGATCCGCTCAGCGGAGAGGTACCAGGAGAGCGTAGACATCTATAACCCGCTTAGCTGAAGAGCGTCGCTCGATCTAGGTGATAGGATCTCGCGCCGCTGGGGTTGTGTGTGTTGTGTTTCTTGTGATTCGAGTCTAGCCCCACGGCAGACCTCACATCTGGAGCCCACCGCGAGGGGTAGGTTCAGAAATCTCATATAGTGTTTCGGGGACCACGGCTTAGCGCCTATTACAAAACATTTCAAAAATTTCAAATACAACGGGGACGAGTAACAAGCGAGGCAAATTTCCTGCACCGTCGTCGCTAGCAGAACCAGCGGAGGCTAGACCATCATTTGGTATATTGCCTCCAAGCGGGCGATCGACTAGGAGCAAGAAAGACGCTGAGCTTGTGGAACCATTGGTGATTACACCTACTCGAGATAGAAAAGCGAAGAGGAAAGCAAGGGAAGAGGCGTGGCTACAGATAGAAACGCAGGATCTTGCTCAGCGCGTACCAGGAGCGCTTACAGAGAGTGACTCAGAGCGGGAGGACGGGCCCAGCGGATTCTGGGGACCGCCTTCTGGAATTGAAACTGACGACCGCTCAGCGGACGGAGACATTACGCTTGAAGTCGCACCATTTGGCTCATCAGATAGCCAAGCCACTCAAGACACACCTCCTCCGTTTTCGGAAGTATTCGAGACTGCTAAGAGATCCGCTCAGCGGACGACAGATAATAGTGAGAGCGAGGCCGAGCGCGTGGCCAGAGATATATTTGAAGGAGAATTATCAGACTTTTCCACAAGTGAACACGAACCGCCCCCGGAAATTATCACCATGCCTAAGGAAACATCTATGCCTGTGCGCGGAGCGCGCGGTGCACCAAGCTTCGACCCCACCGCGGAGCGTGATGAACTCCCACGCTACTTCGAGGACTTAGAGGACTGGTTCAAGCGCGCTGAGGTGACGGAGGATGATGAGAGGAGAGGCTATGTAATCAAATATGTACCCATGCAGACAGCGGAGGAGTGGAAGAATTTACCAGGCTATGACACCAAGAGTTACGCTGAGCTGAAGAAGATGATCCTCAATGAATATCCTGAGGTGATCAGTATTCAGACGGGGTCCATCGCGCGTCTAAAGAAACTTTGCAAGGAGAACCAGCGCATCTCGGAGGAAGACCTCCAGGTGCTGTTGGACTTCAAGCGGGCATTCTTAGCGGAGGCAGCGAAGTTGACCAAGGCGCCTACCTTGCTGGCTAATCATACGCTGGTGACCTACTTCACCAACAGTCTCACAGCGGGGTTCAGGGAGAGGTTGTTTAACAAGCTGGATATTGACTACACTACGAGGACGTCGTTTGACAAGTACCTAAAAGAACGCAATATACCCTTTACGGCGCCAGCGGGGATTCAGGTGGAGGCGCGGACTGAGGACATGTATCCGCTGAAACAGGTGGCGGAAATGGCAGAGCAGATGGCGCGCACCAAGAATCCTAGCACTTCGCTCAGCTTGAGTCGAGACTCAGCGGATGGGCTCATGCCTGTGCCTGCCATCAAGACCGAGTCAGCGGAGGTGCATACGCTGCGCGGGGAAATTGAGGACTTGAAGGGCTTTGTAGCGTCGTTTAAAGATACGTTGTCGCTGGTAGAAAAGACAGTGTCAAAGTCAAAGGAGACCAATAAGAAGGAGTTGGAAGACATTCTGCGCAATGTAATGTCGTTGCGGGCAGCACCTGTCGCTGCGCCAGTCCAGCCAGCGGTACCTATGATGCCAATGGGAGGACCAGGTTTCAGCGGAGCGCCGCCGCGTCCGTTTCAATACCAACAACGACCGGAACCGAGGTGCTTCTATTGTAAACAGACGGGACACATCGTAGCGGAGTGTATTGTGAGGCAACAGGATCTGTCCGCTGGGAAGATAATCATCACGGAAGCTGGAAGGCTCCAGCTGCCAGATGGATCGTCATTACCTTGGGACCCTTCGCGCGCTATCAAAGAACGTGTAGACGAGTGGCATAAGAAGAATGGGCCGCCAGCGCAGCAGACCTATATGGCGCCGGTACACCCAGCGTACATGGGGACTCCGCCGAGCATGGTGTACGCCCAGGTCTACCAACCAGCCAGCTCTCTCGATGAGACTTATGAGGAGCAAATTCGAACACTACAACAGGAGCTGGACAGTCGGAAGGCGTTCTTAAAGGAGCGCTCAGCGGTCAAGACGCCAGAGGAGGTGATAGAGGAACAGCGGCAGCTGATCGCGACTATGAAAGCGGAGCGGGATGCAGCGCTGAGCCAGGGTTTCGATTAAGTCTGATGAAGGGAAGCGCGGGCAGAGTTCAGCGTAGCGGCTCTGATAAACCCAAGAACCCGGAAGACGTAAATAAGAAGCTACCAGTAAGAAGTACACCAAGGACAACTATCGAGGAGGTCGACAGCGGAGATGAGGAAGAGTTCATAGAGGAGATCAGTAGACAGGCGCCCAGCGGAGCGGAGAAAAAGAAAGTAAGCTTCGCAGCGCCAGCGCAGAAAATTGGGGAGAATAAAAAGCCAGCGCAGGTGCCATATGTAATGGTTCCTCCGTTGCGCGTACCAGAAAAGAGTCGGCCGCCGGTAAGAGAGGCGCCGATGCCAGTAATAGAGAAGAGGAAGCCAGCGTATAAGTTGCGCGCGGCCATTGAGGATGAAGCGCAAGCGGACGAAGTCCTTAAGCGTTTAGAGAGCCAGAAAATAGAGATCACTCAAGGACAATTATTGGGGATCTCTACAGCGGGGTTTAGGAGGAAGTTTGTTGAGCGCATCATACCGCGCAAGGTTCCGCTGGATGTAAATACCATGCGGGTTTTGCAGCTGGATTATGAGGCAGAGGAGTGGGAGATGGACGAGGCCATCGCCCAGCTGAAACAGGAGAATGAAGAAGAAGAGTTCATGCGAATGGACGAGCTCCCAGCGGCGACATTCCTCACTTGCGCGGAGGAGCGCGGTGGCTTACAACCCGGCACAATAATCATGGAGGATCCCTATGAGCAGTATATCTCGACGCTACAACCAGGCGAAAAGCCCAAGGGATTAATTGTGGCACGAGAGTCGCACCATCTCAAGGCGGTATTTCCACTGATTAATGGGAAAGGCCGTGCAGAGACTCTGCTCGACAGCGGATCACAAATAGTGTCTATGGCGCAAGATACCGCGGAGCGACTAGGCTTAAGCTGGGATCCTGACTTTACCATTAGGATGCAGAGCGCTAACAAACAAGTCGAGTCGACTAAGGGCTTAGCGCGGAATGTACCTTTTGTGTTCAGCGGACTGACAGTGTACCTACAAGTGCACGTTATCAGCGCGGCCGCTTACGAGGTTCTGTTGGGGAAGCCGTTTGAGATTCTCACTGAAAGCAATGTGAAGACGCGCGGGGATGGCACAGTGGAACTTACGCTGACGGACCCAAACACTCAGCGGAAGCTAGTGGTACCTACGTATAATCGAGTGCGGGCGAAGATACTTCAGCGGGAGCCAGATGTGCAGGACTCCAGCGCAGCGGAGGAGCCGCACGCCGACCAGGATTTTCAGTCCTCGATGATTTGATGCGTCAAGGAGAGGTCGCGTTAATGTTCGAGCGGGATGATAAGACTGGAAAGATAGAGATAGCAGGGTATGCGTTGCCAAAGAAGGGAGGGAGATTTGGCTCCGCTGAGCTGAGAGATGTGTACATGGCTCAAGCTGTGCACGAGGCTAAGATGGAGGATAAAGAGAAAGCATCAATTTATAAGTACTTTCAGCAAAAAGAATGGCGAGAAAAAGAGACGGTGAAAGGAGAGCCTAGGGGGCAATTCCGCTCAGCGGACCCCGAGCAAGGCCAGTCAGCGCGGAAAGGAGTAACTAGAAAGCGGTTAACTGGTAAGAATGCCACTACCGTAACCGTCTTTGCAGGAAAGAAATATAAACCAGTCGCTGACAAGGTCAGGCCCGTTTATCAAGAGCTGCCAGAGAAATTCAGAATAGTGAGAGAGATAAAGGGAGATCCGCTGAAGGAAATGCCTCCGCTGACGGTACACCCACCAGAGTTCGTGCCCACGGGAAGGTACACAGCGGAGCGGAAGGAGGAAATAGATAAAGCGCACGGAGGAGATTTCCTGTGGCCAGAAGAGCGCAAGCTAGTACATCAGGTGTTCATGCAGCAGAATGAGGCGTTCGCGTGGGATGACACGGAAAAGGGGAGGTTTAGAACAGACTTCTTCCCGCCGGTAGATATTCCAACGGTAGAACATACGCCGTGGGTACTGAAAAATATACCCATTCCGCCAGGCATGTACGAGCGGGTGTGCGAGTTCATCGCTACTAAGATCCGCGCTGGGACTTATGAACCATCCAGTTCATCATACCGGTCGCGCTGGTTCACAGTAACAAAGAAAGACGGGGTGTCCTTTAGAATAGTACATAGCTTAGAGCCGCTGAACGCTGTTACCATCGCGCACTCAGGATTGCCACCGGCAGCGGAGAGTCTGGCGGAACACTTCGCTGGGCGTGCGTGCGGCGGAATACTGGACTTGTATGTCGGCTACGACGAGCGACTCTTAGCGGAGTCGTCTCGCGACTTGACAACATTCCAGACACCGTTTGGTGCGCTCCGCTTAGTAACCTTACCAATGGGCTGGACCAATTCTGTACCCATCTTTCATGAAGATGTGACTTATATTCTCCGCGATGAAATACCAGACGTCACGGAGCCGTACATTGACGATGTGCCTATCCGCGGACCGAAGACACGGTATGAATTAGAGGATGGAGGGTACGAGACGATTCCAGAGAACAGCGGAATCAGGCGTTTCGTGTGGGAACACATGCAGAATGTGAATAGGATAGTTCAGCGGATGAAGTACTCAGGAGGGACTTTCAGCGGAAAGAAATCCATATTGTGCGCAGCGGAGATTGTAGTGGTGGGACACTTATGTACCTACGAAGGTCGAAAGCCAGCGCCAGATAAAGTGCACGCTATCCTCAACTGGGGACCGTGTAAGAATGTCAGCGATGTGCGCGCCTTCATGGGTACGATGGGGCTCCTGCGTATTTACATCTCAGACTACGCTAAGCGAGCGGAGCACATACAGCGATTGTTGCGTGGGAAAGAACCCTTCGAGTGGGGGCCAGCGCAGCAAGCCAGTATGGATGCACTGAAGGATGGAGCGCGGAACGCACACTGTGTCAAGCCGCTGGACTATACACTGCCAGGACCGATCACGCTGGCAGTAGATACGTCTTGGCGCGCTGTAGGATTTTATATCTACCAGCAAGATCCGCTGAACGCGAAGAAGCGTGTGTACGCCCGCTTTGGGTCAATTCTGTTAACTGAGAGGGAACAGCGGTTCTCACAACCAAAGAGAGAGCTATATGGGCTATTGCGAGCGCTGCAGGCGTGCTATTACTGGCTCATCGGAGCGCGGAAGTTGGTAGTGGAGACGGATGCCAAATATCTCAAAGGGATGTTGGATAATCCGGGCATGGGACCTAACGCTACCATTAACCGCTGGATAGACAAGATCCTTATGTACCACTTTCAGCTGAAGCATGTAGCAGGCAAAACGTTTGGCGCGGACGGCCTGTCGCGACGAGAAGGACAACCAGGAGATGAAGAGTATGAGCACTCAGCGGAGGATGATGACCAAGAAGTAGGTCCGCTGGAGTACGAGAAAGTGTATGAAGAGGATCCCGATCCGCTGAGTTTAGAAGAGTTCAAGGACCAGATTGACGACCGCGGAGGATATCTACAAGCTGGATTCCTCAACGAGTTGTTTGATGGTCCCGCTGAGCCAGCTAGAGCAGAGGCACATTCGGTGGACTGTTTCCAGTTAGAGCTGGAGCGGGCGAGAAAAGAGACGAGAGAAGAACAGCGAACAGTGTGTAACTTCCTACAGACAGAGGAGGTGTCGCCCGCTCAGCGGGCGTACTTAGAGAAATTTGTTCTGGCACATGTAATTCCAGAGTCAAAGATAGATGAGTTGGAAGACGAAGAGTACGATGAGCGGAACCGAACGTCAGCGGGGAAGGACATGGATGATAAGCTGCCAATGATAAGGTATTGGCTGCAAAATCCCAGTACAAGACCCAAGGATATGAGCGAGCGGGAGTATCAGAATTTCATCCGTAACGCACGAAACTTCTTCTTAGACAAGGATGGGCGGATGTATCGGCGCTCAGTGGATGAGGCACATAAGCTGGTAGTTGATCCCGCTCAGCGGACGCGTATGTTGCGCGCCGCGCATGACAGTCTGGGGCACAGAGGCGCATACGCCACGCGCAAACTGCTGATGGAGCGCTTCTGGTGGCCAGAGCTGGAGCGGGACGTCTACTGGTATGTCAAGACATGCCATGTGTGTCAGCTGAGGCAAAAGACGATCATCCAGATTCCGCGGACGGAGACACATACGCCTTCCATCTTCCAGCAGCTACACGCGGACACTATGCACATGTCGCCTGCCTCAAATGGGTATAACTACATAGTGCACGGACGGTGTGCGCTGAGCTCATGGGTGGAAGGTCGTCCGCTGAAGAAAGAGAATGCAAGGGCGATAGCGCAGTGGATGTTTGAGGATATTATCTGCCGCTGGGGATGTCTTAGAGAGATAATCACGGATAACGGTGGACCGTTCCGCGCAGCGCTCAAGTACTTGGAAAAGAAGTATGGTATTACAGGGATTACAATCTCAGCGTACAACTCTCAGGCGAACGGAAAGATAGAGCGGCCCCATTGGGACATCAGACAAATGTTGTGGAAAGCGTGTGGTGGTACCGAGGGCGCACATAAGCGCTGGAGCAAGTTCTTCTACCATGTGCTGTGGGCGGACCGCGTTACAGTGCGCCGCGGATTTGGGTGTTCACCCTTCTTCATGGTCACTGGCGCGCACCCGATACTACCGCTGGACATCGCTGAGGCGACATGGCTGGTCAAGTTACCAGATCGCGTACTTACCACAGAGGAGTTAGTAGGGTATCGTGCGCGCGCGCTGGCCAAGCATAGGGACACAGTGGAGGAAATGCGTCAGCGAGTGTCAAAGATAAAGCGGGATGCTATCAGAGAGTTTGAGCGAAAACACTCCGCTAAGATTAGGGACTATGCGTTCAAACCTGGCGATGTCGTACTGATGCGTAACTCTGGCATTGAGTCCAGCTTAAATCGCAAAATGTTGGCGCGCTGGAATGGACCATACATTGTCATCGCGCGGAAGGAAGGAGGCGCTTATCTAGTCGCTGAGCTGGATGGGTCGGTGCTGAAAGACAAAGTCGCAGCATTCCGCTTAATACCCTACTTCGCCAGGCGCCAGCTGAAGCTGCCAGCGGACTTAGACGATATCATTGATCAAACGCGCGAGAATCTCAACAAGATGATGTCAGCGCCAGACTACGAGCCGGCCATACCTAAAGACTATATCTTTGATGAACCAGGGGTGGTTTCAGGCAGCGGCCAAGTCCCAGCGGACGAAGAAGATGATGATGAGGATGGGTGGGCGGAGCCCGATGCTTAGAGGCACAAAGTAGAAAAGGAGACCACAATAGAATATATTGGGTAAACTAAAGGAGAAAGGTACAAAAGAAACTAGCTAAGGACCACTTTGAGGCGCTCAGCGGAGTAATTAAGAAGGCCGTCACTGTGGCGCGGGCTCCTCAGCGGGGCTGGTCCCAGTCAAATCCAAGCTGCGCTGTAAAGTCTCTAACTCTTTAACGAGCAGAGCGCGGCGCTTCAGGATGAAGTCAATCTTGTGCAAGTCACAGATGATCTCAGCTTGCAAGTCTCCAATGAGACGGCGAGTGACGAGTTCGGATGGGTTCCCGGTGTTCAGCGGTTCCTTAAGGAGGTTGGTAGCGGCGTCGAGACAGGCATTGACCTTGTCGTTCGAGAGAGTAAGATTGGTACCTAAAAGAAGATGAAAGAGCTCAGCGGACGCAACAGAGAAAAATAAGGGCAAAGAGCGCACCTTGTACAATGAAAGGAGAATCAGCGAAAGTAGGAACGCCGTCAGCGCCGAGATGGGCCTTCTTAGAGGAAGCGTCGTGGAACGGTGTGTCGCGCGGAGAGCGCCGGTTGTCAGAAGAGCGGAGTGTCATGCCGCGGCCAAGCACACGAGTGCGATGTCCGCTGGCCTCAGTACGCTCCCGCTGACATAGAAGTGAGAAAGTAACGAGGGAAGAAAAACGCAATAGAACGAACCTGACGAGGAGTGTCGGGAGGAGGCGCTGAGCGCTTCTTTGAAGGACTAGGCTCTGGGGTATTCTGGCGGCTAGGTACTCCGCCCTCAGTGGCAGCCTCGATCTTGTCATCGAGGGCCATCTTTTTAAGGAGGAGGTACAGCTGCATGTTAGTAATATCTAAAAGGGTGAAGGAAGTCAGTCACACCTTGTCGTCATCAGAATCGGGGGAGGAGGTACCTCCAGGGGCAGAGACCGTTTCAGGATCGGCAGCGGAGCGCGAGAGGAGGCGAACGTTGCGCTGAGCGGACGGTTAAAAAGATAAAGAGAGGCGGCAAGCACACAGCGTACTGGTCCAGTGGGAGTGTGCATGCGCTGGCGCGAGGCAGCGGCTTTCGCTTTTAAAACTTGCTCATGCAGAGTGATAAAAGCGTTGGCAGCGGGAGAGAAAGTGCGGAAGTGGTGATCCGCCTCCAAGGAGGTGTAGATGGCACGCGTCTCGTTGAGAATATCAACAGCCTCGCTGTTATTAATGATACGAGTAATGCCGCCGTGGGGATCACGCCAGCGGTTCTAAAAAGTTCGAGTGGTCAGCGGAGTAAAAGACCCAGCGGACTAGCTGAGTGCTGTGCGTACTAAGTCAATAGCCAGAAGCTCGAGGCTCCCGGTATAGTTGGAAGGCATGGCAGAAGCCAAGCCTCTGATATCTTGGATTAATGCCAGCTGGTGCTTGACATTACTAAAGTTGTACAGCGGAGCGGGTGCGTTGGACATTAGTGGCTGAGTGATTCAAAGTAGGAGAGTAGGGCATATATATAGGCTCAGCGGAGGCAGAGGACCTAAGGAAGGGTGGCCAGTGGCGAGGAATGTGGCATCCCAGCGGACCAGACTCCCAGCGGAGTTATGGTATGAACGCTGGAGGTAGAGACAGACCACCACATGCAGGCTCGCATAAAACGGGGTGCAGCGCGGGAGCAGTTGATAGACGAAATGAGATCCAGCGGAGAGGCGCGCCTAGCTGAAAGCGCTCAGCGGAGGCTGATCGTGTGATTACCGCATTTGGAAAAATTATGTCCGAATCAGGTACTGGCACCGACAATACATAGTGCCTAACTAGATACTTGTCATTTCAAATAGCTATGGAGGCACCACATGTAGAGCCATTTACTCTGGTTACTGTAACAAGGGTACTCTACGGAGTAAACCAAGGAAGGGGCGCAATACCTCAAACATCCTGACATAATCCTGGTCTCAGCGCAGCGGAAAAGGAAGAGAAAAGGGGACAGACGGGGAAGAAGTCCTCCTGGTAGAAATGCTGGGCGGCATAATGGAGGCGTTGAAAGTGTTCGGTGTGATTAAGAACGCCGTAGCGCTCAGCGTCGTTGGTACCACACAGACGAAGCACAAGTTCGGTGTAATACAGCTGAGCGCAGAGATGAGAAAGAAGCGGTGAATGACAGGTGGACTCGGTCAGCTCCAGGCCGCGCTGCGCGGACTACTCAGTGGGAGTGCATGGACTGTGGAGAAGGGGCTTACAGCGTGATCTTGAACTCGGTTAAGCAGCGGGAGGCAGACACTCATGGGTAGCTGTTCCTCTGCAGCGGATTCCAGAATATAGTGAAGGGCAGTTATATAGATTCGGCATACTCGGGCTACATCGTGGGGAGGAATGTCACTCAGCGGACGTCTAGACAAAGCATCGAGACGAAGGATGCGAGGATCGGAATGTGCAAGTAATAAGAGATTACTCTCAGCGGACAAGGAGGGCATGTTGGCGTATACGAATACAGACAGAGGGAGTTATATTATATACGAAGATGGTCAGCGCAGCGGACCACCCTAATCAGAGCACACGTCGTCTACGATGAGCGCGGCATCAGGGTCCACTTCTTGAACATCGGCTGCAATTCGCTCAGAAGAAGGCAGCAGATGGAAGGGCATGCCCAGATGACTGTATCGGTCGAGAATGCGTAAAGCGGCATTACTGAGTAAGCGAGGGTCGAAATGATCATCGCTGAACTTCCGCTGGGCGCGGGCCTCGTAAAACACGATGGTCATGAGGAACGATAGAAATTGACGATTAAAGTCAACGAATCTCAGCGGAAGGGTAATTCGGTCCTGTGGAAAATAGTCAGCGGAGTAGAATCTATAGAAGTAGGCCTTACCAGAGCACGGACAACCGCCTGCGCGGACTGCAATGGCAAATGGAGCGTGGTCTCAGCGGAGTCTTCGGTGAGCTCAGCATGGACAGCCAGCTGCTTGAGGATGCAGGTGAACTGGCGGGCGACGTTGGTACGCTGGTAGCGTTGCATGACTAAAGGAAGAAGAATAAAGAGTCTGTCAACTGAGGACAGCTGATTTTATAGTGAGGGGGAGAAAGGCCGCTAAAAGAGGGCCACGGAGCACGTATGGGGAAAGAAGTCCGCTGAGCGGACCTGAACATAGGTTCAGAGAACGGAAGACTTTAGCAGACACAAGGAGAAAAGAGTCAGGGCAATCAGCATAGCCGAAGCGCGGGGTCAGCGGGGCATGTTGCTACAACGAAGAGAGAAGCTCAGCTGAGAGAGATGCGGGAAAGAAAGGAAGATAAGAGACTTTTCAAAAAGAAAAAGGGAAGAAAAACAAGGAAAGACGCTTACACAAGGGAGCTGGTGGGCATGACTAGTCTCAGCTGAGCGGGGCCCCACCTGGAAAAAGAAAACTTAGAGGTCACACAAAAAGAAGGACAAGAAAAGCATATTTTGAGTATTTCTAAAACAGTTAAAACTACATTACATATGCTAGATAATGTAGACAAGAGGCAGACCACAAAAGAAAAGAAAATAAAAAGACCCGAAGGCCTGAAGAAAGGAACTCCCAGGGGCAATCGAACTAAGCGCCCTCCGCACGAGCATCGTCGGTGTCTGCCTCGCTAGGGACCCGGGAAGGGGTCAAGAAAACGGGGCGCAGCTGAGGGGTAGGGCGAGCGGAGACAGGAGTCTTGCCCTTCGAAGAAGATGCGACAGGAGGAGGGGTAGGGCCAGTGGAGACCGGAGTCTTGCCCTTTGAAGAAGAGGCGGGGGGAAGAGGAGCACTAGGCTCAGGAAGAGGGGCAGGAGGAAGGTCGGGGGAGACCTTCTTACTGGATTTCTTCTTTTTCTTCTTCTCCGCGGAGATGAGGGCGTCGGCGTCGCTTGCTTGGCGGCCCGCTGCGTCTTCAAAAACTTGCGACTCTGTAGCTAAGAATTCCTCGAGGGTGATGGCCTGCTCTGGCTGGGGGGAGGGGATAAAGGTGGAGGGGTCGTAACGGGGATGCTTGGGATCATAAAACTTAGCGAGCGGGGCAACGACAGCGGGGTCCTCGATAACGACGGGCTCACAGAGCGAGGCATACGCTTCGCGGAGGCGATCCAAGTCCAGACTGCGGAGCGCGTCGAAAGTCTCGCAATCGCGGAAGCGAGGTCCAATAACCAAGCCAGTGGGGAGGGTCAATGCCATTGCCCGCGCGAGTTGAGACAGCTCGATCAGCTGAGCGAAGTAAAGTCGCTCCGCTGCCCTACGCTGCTCCTCCGCCACGCGCGCTTGATCGGAATATGCGCTGAGGTGCGAGAAGCCAGACAAAAGACCTAAAAGTTCATTGGGAAATAGATGTAAGAAAAATATAATAAAGACAAGGGAGAAAAAGAGGGCGTACTAGTCAAGGAAGTGCGGTGCCAGAGAGTAGTGTCCTCGATGGCCTTGTCCAGCTCAGCGGGTTCCATGCAAAAGAAACACTTCCCTTTTGACTGGGTGCTGCAAGTGCAGCAATTACGAGCCCAACCTCGACAAATGCATTGATGTAAGCCCTCGTTCATGCGAGTATTGAAGGGGCGGGCGCAGTGGTTGCAAGTCATTCCTTTCTAAGAAAGACAAGGGGACGTCAGCTGAGGGGAACAAAACAAATAAAAAAGTAAAATTAAAACTTACCACGATTGCCCCTTGAAGGCGGCGCTCAGAAGGAAGGAGCTCGAGCCCAATAGCGTCTGGCAGCGGAGTACCGGCCAGTGCCATTTTAGCGGAGAATACAGGAGGGAGAACGTCGAGAATGGGATAAGTCGACTTGTAGGCCACCTTATTTAGATCAGGCTTGAGGTTCGTGATCTCGGGGATTCCGCTGGACACTAGAGCCGCCGGGGGACCGTCAGAAGAAGGAGGGACGACCAGCTCAAAACCCGGAGTGTCCCAATCGGACTCAGCAGCGGCAATGGCGGCATTGGTAGCAGTGGCCACAAGAGCAGCGGGGCGCTGCCGCTTGGTGGGCTTGGGACGGGGCGCAGCGGTGGGCACGATAACAACGGGCGGGGTAGGAAGGCGTTTACGCTTGTCTGGACGGACAGCGGAGGGAGGGGGCGAGGCGTTGCGGTCTGAGGCCATGTCGACGTCGCCGGACAAGTCAATGACGTGCTCAGCGCGGGGCGTCTCTTGACGACCGATGAGAGGGGAGCGGCAGTGTCTGAGCCGTCCCAGGCGGTGGGGAAAGCTGTCTTGAAATACTCGATGTAAGATTCCAGCGGAGCGTGTCCGCTAGTGAGCCACATTGCTTCAGTGGGGAGCTCTTCGATGTCTCCGCTCGCCAGCTGGACTTCGGCGATGTAGGACAGCAGAATGCAGAGCTCGCGGACGCCGGGGTGATAGAGACCATCGGAAGGATAGCGGGACAGGTGGCGTTCGACGGCGGAGGTGATCGTACTCTTGAGCTCGCCGAGGCGCGTGGTGTCCGAAGAGGAAAGGCGGTCGCGGCCAGCGAGGGTTTCAAATTCCGTATAGACTAGGAGAGCGGGGCGTAGACGGCGAAAACGATCCTGGTCGTCCAAGAGACGCTCGGAGCGCTCGTAGTCGCGTTGACGGCGGTCGAAGTTGCGGAAAGCCATGACGGTTCAGTAGAGAAAATAAAGAAGGCAGGTGGTCTGCGAGGAGAGGAAGGAAAGGAATGAGGGCCAGAAGGGAGCAAGGTCCCAGGTTCTTAACCAAATACCGGTTCAATGGAGGAATCTTCTGGAAAATAAAAATACGTTGGGGCGGCGTCAGATAAACTTTCAGGCAACCTACATAGAGAGCGGGGTTTAGAGGTAGCGGAAAGAAACACAAAATAGGAAAAGAATATCCTTAATAAGAGAAAGAACCAGATAACAATGAAACTGGCCAGCGGAGATGCGCGAAAGATTAAAAATAGCCAAATAGGCGCTGGGAGATCTGAAAATAGAACAAGGGACGCTAAAAATAAGTGCAGAAGTTGACTGAGGACAGTCAAAATTTTTAGTGAGGGGGAGATGACAGGCCTGCATCTACTTCAAGGCTGTAAGTGGCCACAGCGGGCGGTTCGGGTCGAAGTGCAGGGGTCCAGCGGAGCGGTGACTAGCCTGGTCAGCCGTCTCAGCGCTCAGCGCGTGCATCACAAATCATCACGCGTGTGCTCAGCGGGCAGTTATGTGGGGTTCAGCGGACTGTACAGGCCATAAGTACACAGTTGAAGTACCGTAACGGCTGTCAGCGGAGCACATAACGGTTACTGTCCTCTCAGCGGAAGACAGGAGTACAGCTGAGCGGAAAATATCAAAGGCGACGAGCAGGACTGTGTGTAGATGGCGTCTCAAAGGGGGCTCAGCGGAACACATCACGAAGGCGAAATTTGCCTAAGTCCACTCGTCAGGTGACCGTGGCGCGCGCGCTGGAGCGTGTGATGCCCGGGGGAATGAATAATGCACACAGCACGGACTCCGCTGGGGAAACCTTAGCAGCGGTAGCCATGCCTCGATGACCAAGAAGGAACCGCCCAGCGGAGTTTAACAACGTCTCTCGATGGAGTCTGGCAATACAACGGGCCCAGGTCGCGCTCAGCGGAGTAGTCATCAAAACGCCCAGCGGAGGCACATGCGCTCGGCGGACCTTTGGTCCGGCGTTGCTAGTATTTACTCTCCATCTAAATTAGTACACAGGGCCTGTCTATATAAACTTGTAATTGTAACTACGGAAATCAAGCAATTGTCTACCCACTAGATTTGTGTGTTGGGCTCCGTCCCAGACCGTCAGCGGGCTGTGTTTAGCTTTTGTTAGGGTTTTACTGTGAAGTGTATTGTGAATTATAGAAGTTTTGGATAGCTTCTGGCCACCGGGTCATTTGGAGAGCTCAGCGGGGAGTCAGTGCAACCGTGTACGAAAACTCGCGCTGTAGTGTTTTGTGAATTGAGACTGCACCACCGGGTGAACGAGGTTCTGGATAGCCTCAGCGGAATAGGACTTTGGACAGTCTCAGCGGAACGACTTTGGATAGTCAGCGGAGCGAGGCACAATTGGGAATACCAGCTTGTGTGAGCGTTTGCATCGGTCACCGGACCTCAAACCCACTCAGCGGAATAAGCCCCGCAGAGCCACCATCAAAACTATACATTACTATCGATACCCTGCGCTCAGCGGAGGTCGCCCAGACATTAATCTGAGACTTCTAGAATTAAACCCCTCCTTAAAAACGAACTTGCAGGCACTGTACAGCGGACATCTGGACGAAACTTACGAGACCCTTAAACATCACGATCCGCTCAGCGGAGAGGTACCAGGAGAGCGTAGACATCTATAACCCGCTTAGCTGAAGAGCGTCGCTCGATCTAGGTGATAGGATCTCGCGCCGCTGGGGTTGTGTGTGTTGTGTTTCTTGTGATTCGAGTCTAGCCCCACGGCAGACCTCACAACGTCGCGCTGACCATGGGTGGATCAAGTTTGCCCGGCCTCCGTTGTCCCGTTCCCCCTGACTCTTCAAATTCTTCAAGGCCGCAACTTCCGTATACTTCTTTCAACCCCGCCCATTCACAGTACTGCATGCTCCAGTTCCGATTGATGGGTTCACCGATCGAGCGCTGCCCACGACATACAATATACGTGATCCCGTCCGTTCATAAGATATCTCGCTCACCGGGCCCGTGTCTGCACTTCCACATTTGGCAGCGCGATATATTCCACGCCTGTTTCCTCTCGTCCATACAGGATCATTCCCTTCCTCTGCACTTCGTGTCTTGGTATCATGTCTTGTCCCGGCCTGTCTCGTCAAATCTCTCCCGTCCTCGAAGTTCAGTACACGTGCCTTCACATGTGGGAAGCATAATCGTCGAACTGTATGTACATACGGACTTCTCTCTTATGTTTCGGCTGATCAATATTTGACAGCGCACTACTCACTCAGCCACGCTGTACATACATTAAACCATGGCCCATCGGTTCCCCAGTCCCCTGGTATAATCGCCGTCCCTCGTCCAGGTCCCAGACGTCCGGGATGGTAATTGACTTGTCCTATCTCGTCGTCCACCTTACCACCTACACTAATCTCATCACCCGCCCCATCGGCGATCCTTCCTCTCTTGTTGTGCCTCGTTCAGCAGCTCACCCGTGACATCTCCTGTAAACCGGGCCCTCTTCGCCCATGCTCCCTCCGTCCTCCTCCCGGCCCGCCATCCTGATTGACACGCCTTCCGACCGTCGTGCACTATCCCTCCGGCCTCCTTGCCGCGCCGTCCTCCACCTTCGTGCAGTCCGCCCACGTTATGGTCATGGCCCCAGCGCAGGCCATTCTGCAGCCTGCCCCTCCGTCCGTCTATAAGTTAGTGTCTGCTTCCCCATACGCGCTCTGCTGTCCTGCCCACGCTCCTGCTGCGTACACGCGCCTCGGCTGCTGTCCTAAGTGGCTTACATGCGGCGGGGCGGACACGGTTTTAGTTGGGGTCGTGTCGAGGAGGCAGTGGTGTCGTGTGCAGGAAGCGGTATTGTGCAAGGAACAGCATGACAGCGGGGACGTAGATATGGGCCTTGGACATCCTCGGAAATAAGGACGTGGGCAGGTCATGCACCATGGCGCCAGGGGAAGGAGGTAGGCAGGCAGCGCAGCGCAGGTCGTTTCCCAGCTCGGGAGCCATCAGCAAATCTGGACCTTACTATACACTGTTATGTAGTATTATATAGCACCATAGCACCATAGTAAGGGTTCTTGTCTATTTAATACTCCATAGAATAGGCCCATCACTATATAGCATCCAGGCTACTCTACATAGTATTGTATAACACTCTGTAGTACTACATACATTAGGCTATATTCTATATAATGCAAGCATAATAGGAGTACTTGCCATGGCTGATTAGAGCAAGTAGTCCTCATTTGTTTTCATATCAGAGAACATAATGTATATGACATACTACCAAACTAATACAGGATACATACTAGTTGAGTAATCAAGAAAGTACTTAATGATAGGACGCTTAGGAAGATGGAAAATCTGCTCGGAATGACGCGTTTAAGGGCTTGTTAGAAAGCTTGAATTGACGCGAAGACACTCCAAAAAACCGCGAGGCAATTGCAGGAGTCGTTCCGGACTTAGAGCCAAATTAGTCCAAGACAAAGAGATGGAGGAGGACATGACTACTCACAGGCATCCAGAAATCCCAAAATTTGTGTGAGGGACGCGTTCAAAGACCAATTGAAGGGTGCATAAGCATGCAAAGTTACGAAAGTTTCTGTTGAAAACTGAAGGGGGGAGATGATATTCAAGTCTTCAACAGCAGTTGTATGGTCATCAGGGAGGTCGGATATTGAGGGTGTATCAGACGCCGCAAACTAGACGATTAGTTTATTACTATCTGTAGTAGAAGACTCCAAAAAAAATCAGGCAAAAATACGAACAGGAACCCAAGATATGAAGTACTTTACCTAGAGGGGGAAGGGGGAGGAGGACCACATGGAGGTTTTTTGGATTTCAAGCAGCAATATGGAGCGTTTGAGGGCTCATTGGAAAGCTACAATCAAGGTGAATTCAGCATTCCAAGAATTGAAAAGATGCGAGACAAACCTATGTCAGAATCACTGAAATACATCAGAACTCCGAAGTTGACCAATAACTTGAGATGGAGGACGCTTCGTTGCTCCATAAATCAAGCCGTTGCCGGGGCAGGTAGCTAATAACGTTAAGTAGGATTTCCCAAAGTTTGAAGTGCTCAGGACAACTAGAACCGCACCTATGAATTAATTTGTCACACCTAGGGGAAGGAGAACACCCAGATTAAGATCACCCTTAAACTCGTCAAATCGCGCAATGAATGGTACTGTTGGATAGGTATTAATAAGAAGAATCAGGAAATGTAAAAATCATACTGTTTGGCCGAGTATTGACGAATATATGAGGGAAAATGCGTCCTAGGGGCACTTGATATCTATAAGATGGTACATAACAAGTACAAGATGAATTACAGTGATCTTGCAGACGGTTAGCAGAGGAATAAATAGGTCTTAAAGGTTCAAAAGGAATTGAGGATAGAGGTGGCCAGTGTCCGGAGTTATGGCACTTTCAAGCAGAGGCAGTCCAGGGGCAGGAGGAGCACATCATGGTTGGACGGCTTCCAGGCGTCAGAGTCGAACGTTTAAGGGCTCGATGGAATCTCCTAATGCCCAGGAGTTCATATGTGAAAAGAACGACACAATAAACCCAACACATACCTTTAGAATTAATAAAACATCGGAAATTGGGGGAAGGAGGGCAACATAGCCGGTTCTCGCCTTCCAGCCAACCAAATCCATCGGTCTTGAGCTTGTTAGAACCGCATAATTGCCCACAATATGAATATGCGGTGACCGAGGGCTCGGAGGAAACAGACAAGATAGAAAGTGGTGAAATGTTCCAATAGGGGTCGCAAAATGATGATCAGTTTGCGGATTGAATACAGGTCTATTTGGGACGTTGTTGGGTGCGTTAGAAACGTATAAATGAGCTGAAGACGTACAAAGAAACCGTTTGATAATGCGGTAAATAGTTTCAATGATATGAAGCAATCTCTATAGGAGTATACACTCATTCTATCCACATTTGCCCTCCTGACATAAAGCCAAGCCCTATTCATGATCTAACAAGGTAGCATCCACAAAGTAATGCCTGAGTAGAGTGGAGCCTAAGCATACAAGTAAAGCTGAGGGAGGGGGTTGGGGAACATGAGAGTGAAGTGCAAGTGAAGTCCGAAGGGGACTTAGGATTTGTGGGCTTTAACAAGTCACGTGATAATTCCGGAGCAGTCGACTCTAAGTCAATTCACCACTAAGGTACAATGACAGTATTTTCCCTGTATCTCAGTCAATTTTCAACCAATAATCTAGAAATTTTGGCATTGTAATGCTTAATTATATGGATACTGAATTGCACAACTTTCAAAGCTCAGATAAACACCCTTCCACCTGTATCAGATTGACTCTATTGTTGCTCTACTGGTATACTAAATTCAATAGTGCTAAGCCTAAGGGTTTTTATGAATTATGAAGTAATATAACATACTATATAACTAGTATACTTTACTATATAGTGTTATGATACTATGAGCTATTATGAGCTTAGCCTAAGTATTATGTGACACTATGACATCAAGTGCTATTATTATGACATGCTATGAGAAAATGATCAGATTTGCTGATGGCCGCTGTACATAGTCTGTCAGTCTGTTTTCCCGGACTGCTGCTAGCCATCTGCTACGTATACACCGCACATATCTCTCATCAACCCCGGCGTCTCTCCGCAGTCCCCTCGTGCGCCCGCTAAGGAGATGGTCATAACACCCCGGCGCAGGTTCACCGACTGCCCCTCTGTCCGTCTCTCGTTCCTTGTCCCTCCCAGCATCCCTCGGCTGTCCATCATCTATCCCCGCACGTGTACGGGCGACATACCCGATCCGCGCCGCCCACCTGTCTGTCCGCCGCTGCGAACGGACCTCGCAGCGACATAAACCCACTGTCCACGTCCCGCCCATCCCCCCGCACACAGTTCTCACGTCCCACCCATCTTACATCTCCCCGGCGCCCGTTCCCCCTTGACGCCACCACTTTGCGTGCGCGTGACCCCGCACGGACCATCCCCGCATCTCTCGCTCCTTCTTGTCCTACGCACTCCCTTCCCTCCCCCTCCAAAGGCAACGCCATCCCCTCCCCCTTCCACGCCCGCACATGCTCGCCGCTACCCGGCCCTCTCTCCTCCACCTCTAGTCACCACCCGTAAGCGCACACATCGAATGTGTCACGCAGTCCACCGCGCGACGCATTGCGCACTGCACGCAGCGGGGACACAGGGCCACACACGGGATGGTACCCGTACGTACGACCGGACTGGCGCGACCGCACACACTGGACTCTGGTGTGACCGGACGCACTCTCATGTGCACCCAAGACTCTGCGCCACTACAGCACCCGGACAGGCGTAGGCGCTGCGTGCTGTAGCGCCTTCAGACGCGGACAGCCGGAGGGCGTGGGTGAACTGGGGGGTGCGGGACGGTGACGGTCTTGAATGCTGGACGCGCAGGGGGTGCCGGTGTATGCGGGACGCACACAGGAATATAAGGGGTGGTGGGTATAGTCCTGCATCACGAAAAAGACTTTTGATCGGAGGGCACTTTAGGAAAGTGCGATCAGATCATCAATTGATGGGGTCTTTAACTACTTTAGGATGTCATGAGATGCCTTGGCATGTCCTGGCATGCCCTGGCATGCTTTGAATTTCCATGCAACGTGGGGAAATAAAGCCAGCTTGAATGACTTTTCCCACCTTCATTGTTGATTTTCAAACATTAAAATTATACACATTATGTGGGTGACATGCCCATTTAAGTACTTCAAATAGTGCGATAATTTGATTATGTAAGCCTATCCAATATTGCACTAAGTTGACTAAGTCCTCTAAGTTCACTTGCACTGCACTCTTGTGTTCCCCACCCCCCTCACCCAACTTTACTTGTATGCTTGGGCTTCACTCTACTCAGGCAGTTTTGATGGCTGCTACCTTGTTGGATCCTGACCTGGGCTTAGGGCAGACAAGGATGGATCATGGAATGGGCCTGTTCCAATAGAGATTGCTGTATATCGTCGGAACAGTGAACCGCATTATAAAGCGGTTTTTTGGTACGTTTTTAGCTCGTCTATACGTTTTTAACGCACCCAAGAACACTCCAAACAAACCAGTATTCGACGTGCAAACTTAACACCATCTGGAGACCCCTATTGGTACAGTTCACCATTTCCCTTCTCATCCGTTTATTCCGAGCCTTCGGTCGCCCCAGATTCAGAATGTGGGCAATTATGCGATTCTAACGAGCTCAATACCAATGGATTTGGTCGCCTGGAAGGCGAGAACCGGCTATGTTACCCTCCTTCCCCCAATTTCCGATGTTTTATCGATTTTAAAGGTATGTGTTGGATTTATTGCGTCGTTCTTTTCACATATGAGCTCCTGAAGATTAGGGGATTCCATAGAGTGCTTGAACGTTCGATTCCAATGCCTGGAAGCCATACAACTGTGATGTGCTCCTCCTGCCCCTGGACTGCCTCTGCTTGTAAGTGCCATAACTACAGATCCTGTCCACCTTTACTCTCAATTCTTTTTGAACCTTCAAGAGCATTTTAGTCCCCTGCCAACCGTCTCCAAGATCATGCCAATTCATCCAGTACTTGCCAAGTATCATCTTATAGGTGTCAAGTCCCCTTTCACCACTTTCTATCTTGTCCGTTTCCTCCGAGCCCTCGGTCACCGCATATTCATATTGCGGGCAATTATGCGATTCTAACGAGCCCAAGACCGATGGATTTGGTTGCCTGGAAGGCGAGAACCAGCTATGTCTCTCTCCTTCCCCCAATTTCCGATGTTTTATCGATTTTAAAGGTATGTGTTGGGTTTATTGCGTCGTTCTTTTCACATATGAGCTCCTGAAGATTAGGGGATTCCATAAAGTGCTTGAACGTTCGATTCCGACGCCTGGAAGCCATACAACTGTGATGTGCTCCTCCTGCCCCTGGACTGCCTCTGCTTGTAAGTGCCATAACTCCAGATCCTGTCCACCTTCACTCCTAATTCCTTTTGCACCTTCAAGACCATCTTAGTCCTCTGCCAAACGTCTCCAAGATCATGCCAATTCATCCAGTACTTGCCAAGTATCATCTTATAGGTGTCAAGTCCCCCTAGGACGCATTTTCCCTCATATATCTGTCAATACCCGGCCAAACAGTATGATCTTTGCATTTCCTGGTTTGTCTCATTAATACCTATCGAACAGTACCATTAATTGCGCGATTTGACAAGCTTGAGGGCGATCTCACTCTGTGTGTCCTCCTACCCCTAGGTGGGACAAATTAATTCATAGGTGCGCTTCTAGATGTCCTGAGTGTCTCAAACTTTGGGAAAACTTACTCAACTACATAAGGTACCCTCTCCTGCGACGGATTAATTTTTGGGGCCACCAAGCGTCCTTCATCTCAAGTTGCTAGTCAACTTCGGAGTTTTGGAGTATTTCTTTGATTCTGACATAGGTTCGTCTCCAATCTCCTTAATTCTTTCTATGATGAACTCACCGTGATTGTAGCTTTCTAACGAGCCCTCAAACGCTATATATCGTCGCTTGGAATCCAAAAATCCGCCATGTGCTCCTCCTCCCCCTCCCTCCTCCAGGTAAAGTACTTCATATCTTGGGTTCCAGTTTGTATTTTTGGCTAATTCTTTTTGGAGTCTTTTACTATAGATATGTATCGACTAATCGACCAGTTTACGGCGTCCGATACGCCCTCAATATCCGATGTCCCTATTGACCATATGACTACTATTGCAGACTTATATATCATCTCCCTCCTTCAATTTTCAACAAAGGCTTTCGCAATTTGGCATGTTTATTCACCATTTATGTGGGGTTTGAACGCGTTCCTTACACAAATTTTGAGATTCCTGGATGCCTGTGAGTAGCCATGTCCTCCTCCATCTCCCTGTCTTGGACTAATTTTGCTCTAAGTTGGGAACTACTTCTTCAATTGCATCGCGGTTTTTTCGAGCTTCTTCGCGTTAATTCAGGCTTTCTAACGAGCCCCTGAACGCGTTATTCCGTGCAGAATTACCATCTTCATAAGCGCCCTATCACTGTGTTGTATTATATGTATCCACATGAATACTGTATTATCTAGTGTAGTTAGAGTCAATATATAACTTGTTTTTTATAAGAAGTTTGAATAGTACTTGTTAAATGGCATTATATATAAACATCTTTGAATGATACAAGGTACTTCTGGTGGATCCTAGAATGCCTTGAGCTGCCCTGGATTGCCTTGGGAAAGTTGTACCTGGTAGTTTGCAGAGGGACCTTGCCCTGAGTGCACCTAAGGGCCCTGGCTGCTTTGCATGCCCTGGCTGCCTTAGGATCTCTAAGGCTGTGCCAGGGAGATACAAAGCCCCTGGGGACAAAAGTCATTTTCCTGATGTGGTCCGAGTCATGGTCCGCTTGCGCATTGCGTGATTGCCTGGGACGACATTGCAGCAGAGGCGCGAGAAGAGGCAGAGGTGGGCCGTGGATGCGTGTGCCTGGGAAAGGCGTGACGTCGACAGGGAGGCGGGAGGCGGAGGAGGGTGGGATGGCCACACTGCTGGCAGTAGCCAGTTCTTTGTTGGGAAAAATGTAAAAAGTTGTATAATATGTTTCAAAGAATCCCTTTTACCAACCATTCACTAGAGAAAGGGGTATCGG
This sequence comes from Stropharia rugosoannulata, assembly GCA_028532985.1. Lineage (NCBI taxonomy): Eukaryota > Fungi > Basidiomycota > Agaricomycetes > Agaricales > Strophariaceae > Stropharia > Stropharia rugosoannulata. The sequence continues at coordinate 4,874,207 of JANCIK010000001.1, read as the reverse complement.
GCTTCCTATTCAGGCAAGCCCGAGACAATTTCTTATGTTAATCTAGCTAAAATACGTATTTCTGAGAAAGATAAAATGTATTTTATCATATTTTTACCCAGCATAAATCGATGGGCGCCAGCAGTGTGGGGTGGGATGAAGCGGTTCTTACGGCGTATATACATAGACCCGGGAAGCTCCTGCCGACCCCTGTCCGGAAAATCGGCGAATTTGGGTCCCAAATCCGTGAGACCGGACAAGGTATACGGGGAGTTACCATATATAGATTTTTTCCCGTCCTGCGGGCCATATTTTTGCCCTGGCTAGCTACCTATTAACAGGTTCTTACTCATATTTCTACTGTAGTACATTGAAAGAATGAACATTTATTGTTATTGCATATATTTACATGTTACTATAAGTATGGTGTTGTAAGATTATGTTTGTTTGTGTAAGTGCGAGCGACGACTTGTGTGATCGTCTTGAGGGTGGTTCAAGGAATAGGACTAAAGAATAAATGATAGACTAGAGTTGGGCGAACTTGAAGAGGTACAGCTGCATGTACTGACTCCAACGGTACTTTGGATGGTAAAACGAGGGTGGGTCCTTTCTTAACTGCCTAGCTACATGTACACGGCATCTTTTTATACTGTAAAAGCATGTATATATAAATAAAATATAAAACTTCTCCTAACTCCTGAGGGCCAACCGAGTTCTCTCCAAAATATTCTTGCCATTATGCCCGAAACCTAAAGATATTCCGTCAACCTATACCAAATGGATCTTTTCTGCGCGCACGCAAATAGCGTACCTTACAGTGTGGCCCAAATGTGGTCCCTCAAATCTGCTGAAATCCACGTGGCCCGGACAAAGGTCGGCCTGCGGTGCCCTCAAATCCGTCAACTTAGGACAAAAAAATGCCCAAATTTGGGGTCTCAAATCCGCCAAATCAGGACAGGGGTTGGCAGGAGCTTCCCGTGTCCTATATACATGCGGTGGGAGGACACCCCGAGGGGCCTGTCGCGTTGTGTACAGGGGGCGGTATTTTCGCGATAACGGCTCCATTTTAGGCAAGTGGGATGGCCCTGGTGTCCAGGGACCTGAACCAAAAAAGTAAGGCATACCCAATGGGCGACCGCGCATAGCGCATATGAGCCCGAGAACAGGGAGGGACCGAGCATGTACCTACCCTTGCCTTCCTCTATCCCACGTCCTCGCATTCTACGTTTCTACGGCGCCATCTGTGCGCCCATGCATGCACCATGGCCGCTTCCTGCCCTGCTGAGTTACGTCTCCCTCCATTCTCCCCGGAACCGCCATCCTCCACGACCTGCTTTCTCAAGACATTCCATCCCCACCTCAGTTCATGCACAGCCCGCCCGCCCTCGCGACGGCTCTGGAGCATGTCTGAGCGTCCGCCCATCCGTCGTCTCAGCTCCCCCCCCCCCCCCCCATGTATGCTCTCTGCTGCCCTCGCCTGCCTCGGCCCACATCGTACTCTCGGCACTCTATGGATGGCGTGTAGGCGCTGCGAACTGTACGGACAACGGCAGGCTGGCAGGAAGGGGGTCAGGACGAGGTGCGGGAGGTGGTGGGTGGATGCATGTTAGAGGCGCAGAGGGCAAGGGAACAGTGCGTTATATATATGCGGTCTCGGTGGTGCCTGCTGGGCCACTCAAGAGCTTTACTAAGCCTACAACCGGAAATTCACCTACTATCTGAGAGTCAGAAATTGTATTGTGCTTGTCAGAGCTACTGGACGAGAGAGAGCGTATAAATTACCAGCAGGAAAAAATGAGATATAAATCCCCAAAGCAGGTTTGCATGCGCAGATCATCAGCAAAACATGATCAAGTACGTACTGTTCATACACTGTGCAATCTCCTCGGTTGGTCTCGTATGCGGACATTTGTACTACTTGTGTCGCTGGTAATTTATGCCGCTCCTATGTCAATGGCAGTTGCTCCTCGGTCGAACATAGGCCTAAACTGCTGTCACGCATGTCATTGGCCACAGCCTAGTTGTAGAAAACATGGTCATTCAAGACAAAGCATGCGTGTTATATGAGACAGAGCGAACATGCGGGACGGTGAGAAAAGCAACATACCAAGCTAACTTGCTAACACCACACACTCACATTACTAAAGGTGAAGTGGCTTTCGGTGTATTGAAGGAAGGGTCCACGGGTGGAGCGGAGCGCTCAACTGTACAGGCAGAATGCATGGCCATGTTTGAAGCTAAAAGGCTCGAGGAAATCTCCCTTTGGTCAGGCTCCCGAGCCCGTAGCGTGGTTGCAGGCACTGATGGGCGTATCAATACCAGTAATTTATGTATGGCGCGAATTAGCTCTACAAGTTACATATGCAACCACCCCTAGTATGGTAGGTGTCATATTCTCGCACAAATACTGACTACTATCAAGATGCGCAGTCGAACAAATATAAATGCCTGCCCTTGCCGCATTTTGTAATACCTTCCAGCCCGGGAGTTGGTTTCCATGATGATGATGGCACAGTAGCTACATACTCACAAGTACCAGGTCGGTGGCAGGCCCGGCTCCTAGATTGTGAGGGAATACTTTCACATGCCCAATATGTAAACCCCACCATGATCAGGTCATTGACTACTATGAGTACCCTCCGGGGGTCCATTGTATTGATAAGAATTTATACATGCTGCATCCCAACTCGTATGCTATTATCTAAACCTGGAGAAGACCGGCTCTCACTAGGCGCATTCTCGGTGGTATTTGGGTGGTGAAATCTAAGACTGGATATGTAGCTGGTTTGTTCAGTCTCGGGTGACAATGATTCTGATGACAGGCAAATTCGTGCCACCATTAGAGTCGGAGCAAGACCCTGAGAACCGTAGTCGTGTGAGCGGGGACCTCAAATATGCAAGATGCAGTAAACTTACTGATGTTATCATGCTTATATATGATATATAAATACTCAGGTAAAACGCCGTCTCTCTAACAGAGATTGGAAAATTCGGGGTAACCAATATGAAGACGTCAATGGTATACAATAGACTTGATATGGAATATAGCGATGATGATTGAATGAGCATGCGAATAATGTGCGTGTACCGCTTCTTCTTGGGAAGTTGATCCTTGACAGAGGTGGATATCTTGCAGCAAATGATAAACATGGCTGAGGTACTTGTAACGACAGTGACAACACCGAGAGTCCCAGTGACTATGATATCAGATATGACCTGTTGTGTGATTTTGGGGGTGAAATAATGCATCCCGTAAAGGGCCAGAGAAACGAAGCAAAGAGCTATTTGAATATCAGGATACATCTAGTCTTGTTCTATGCCAAAGGTCTTACCTATTTCGCACACATACATAAATAATGGGAAGTAAAAGGGTAACTTTGATCTCCCAAGCATGTAATAGCACCTCCAAAGCTGTGAAAGGTAAGTAAGTGTTCTTACAACGGATACAGGAATCTTGAGCGTACCAACAAACCATCTGCTAAAATAAAGGCCGCGCAATGCAGTATGGATGTCGATAGAATCAAGGAGGGATCACCGACTGGGGTATACCATGTATTGGATAGTTTGATATCACTGTGTTCCACGACCATCAAATTTGCAGATTTCCATTGCAGTCCGACAAAAGCAACTGTGGATGAACACAATGCAGAGAGTGTTATCATAATGAGTCTATTTTGTTTATGTCTTTGTCTTCCTGTCAACCAAAACAAGCGATAAATTACTGGTTTGAGTGATTCAAACTAAGCTCATATTTGCATACCATATAGATAAATAGTATAGAAAAAAACCATAAGGTATACTCCTTAAATTGTTAGATTAGTGAATTGTGCGCTTCAATTTAGATAGTAATTATACCTGTGAGCAATACGAGCATCAAGTTGGCGTTAAGTTCACAACTCATAATCTGCTTCTCATACTCAAGAAAGGCTGGACTGTTGTCTGGGGATGACATGATTACTGGCTTTGCCACCTCTGCGATACAGGGATATTAAATACTCCCGCCTGCTCCTTCTATATTTCTTCAAATAATCCCGAATGTGCAAGGGAAAGCGAATAACCTAGGCTTATTGGCATACCAACTCTTCGCAGAATCAGCACATCCATAACACAGCCGTACGCGTGACATTTGATGGCTCTGATGCAGCTCAGTTCTGTCACTCTTTCTTTATGCTTACAATACGGAATACATTTCAGTATTGACAGATACAAGGAATCATTGATACCTATCACCTTCAAGAGCCCTAATCAGTTATGGAAAGGTCGTCGATCTAAAGGATGGGTTGGGGCTCGTGGCTCGCCCCATACCCCTTCCGTATGGAGGCCTGTACTGGCCTGCAACAGGTACTGTACTCTAACGACACTTATTTCGGTCCTTCAAGCTGGTATTGAGCATGCGCGCACGCTGGGCGTCTATTTCGGCGTGCGTACGGCACGCGTCTGACAGTCTGCCACACGGCCGGAGCCCTAGAGGAGCTCGGAGGATCCACCGGCCGAAGGGACAAACAAAGATATATTTAGGTACTGAACATGTGGTTTTTCTTTTGCCGAATGGCTTGCCTGTCACAAAAGTGAGCAGGCCAGTATAGGCCTCCATACTAATTCGATGACATGTGTTCCTTGATTGCCTGCTTCAAAAACCATCTTTTACCACCTGTTCAATTCTGTCGATTTGCAAGGCCACTTCGCATGTGTTTAGTACGTTTAGTCTCCTGCGTGAAACAGCACTGTTTTCCACATTGGTATGATTATCTCGAATTTCAACACAAATTAGCGTCTAACTAATTGCCAGAGATTGCCCACCCTTGGCCGGGATAGAGCGGCTTTTCACTGGGCTTGAGGATTATGACATTGATGATGGTATACGTGGTATATTTGAAACAAGTTATTTACAAATGTATTCTGGTAGTAATCATAGGGCTAAGGACTCAAATATACTCAATACTGGGAGGCTATATCCTAAAAGCGGCATATTTTGGGATTTTTGTCCGAACCATTTTTTAAAAAAATTGTTACTTTTTGTCCGGTTCGGGGTCTATAAGCAACGGTCGTTTTTAGATCTGTGATATTATTCGGGACTTCTGGAAACAGCCTTCAAAAATGCCAAAGTTTGTCCGCTTGGGTAGATATGGCCGTAAATGGCATCCCAGCAACATCCCAGGTCCTTTAAATAACCGAGAACAGATGCATGTCATCTGGGCACGATGAACCAAACATACCATTGAGCAATATAACCGTTCCATGTCCGGACTAAGATCTCGCCTTGCGACAAAATTGCATGTCTGTCCGGACTTCCGCACTTTTAAGGATATGGCCTACCAGGCCAAAATGCCTATTTCTGTCCGATTTTACAACGGCCGTTTGCCTAATTTCGCTCAAAATTTGTCCGGACTGGGATATAGTCTCCCAGAGCATATTCAGGGGCCGCCGGGAGGTGCATGCTATAATTTATGAAAAGCCAGAGTGGTCTGCTCGATTTCCACGCGCGACATCAAAATTTGTGACAGCCAAGAAAAACTCTGTAAGTATACAAATATACACATGATTATCCTGTTTGCCGGGAAAGAACCGGCCTCCCGGAGGGATGGCCTAAGCGACGGGTCGGACTTCGGCTGTCATGTCCTATGTAGGTGATACATAGCAGTCAATGTAGAGGCAGTAGCTCAGTAGTAGTAGCCCAGTGAATTCACTCTATGACTTGTGCAATAAAATGCAATATTCTATGATTTTCCGTTATTTTGGGGGGTGCATGCTATAATTAACTGTGCGACCCAAACGACGTAATACGTGCGCCCCATCCGCATCAAGCAGTGTTCTTACCATCACTGTTGGTAGGTCACTACAAAAGAATCATTTCGGCCAAGTAACTAAGGAAAAAGGCAAATTCCCCGTGTGGAATATTTTTTGTTCTAAATATGTAGTGACTAAGCCTGTTGCACCATAATTCGGGCGGGCTTGTGCTGAGAGTTGATACTTGCAAGGTAGCTATGGAATCCCAGCTTATTCCTGACATGCGCTTCGAGCGCCATGAGTAAAATAGAAGCAGCGGAACGTCACCTTTGAAAATAAAATCAAGACGAACACTCCTATTGGAAAGATAGACAAAATAAAGGTTGTATATTGGGTTGCCCTATGGGCGCTTAAATACATTATGAAGTATTTACTAGAAAATTCTGTACGTAGGTAGATTACTAATCTAATTACTAACGTCCATTCCAATTAATGGGCTCCATCACCGTGTAAGGAGCGCTATTTGCGTGAGCTTGGATCCGGCCGATTTGTGGTACAATTTTCCAGTGGTACGATTTCTTTAGAAATAATCTGTGTGGTGCTTCGGAGTCAGGAACACACAAACACTATCTTATAACCGATGCTGGCTTGCCCAACTCCAACAACTCCTCGCCGTGCTCTAAAACCCAATGTGAACAGAACATCCTCTCTCCAAACAAACCCCGATAGAACTCTCCATCAGGATCGCAGCCATCAGTTCCGGGAGGATCTTCGCAAGACCTTCATGGACGGGTGGGTCGACCTCAACCTCGACCTAGACCTAGACGATGCATGACCATTCTCATGGACATTCTTGTACCTGTATGCATTCTACTTCAGCTTCGCAAGTACGCTCGCATCCACATTCTCACGCAGGTAGGACATTCATCCAGGTACGCTCTTCCACAAGCTTTCTTTTCTACTTTCTTGCGTACTAATCCTGTTGTCAATGCAAAAAACGTTCGCAGTGTCGGATAAACCCACTTCCTATCTCTCTGATCTCCAACAAATCCCCCTCGAATGTATCTTTCTCAAACGCATCTCTCACAAAATTACACACTAGTTGCAGTCATCCGTCCTGCGCACGATGACCCCATGCCCCCGGTTCCGCCACTCCCACGTCTGGAGATTAACCACCTCTTTAGGGCTCGTTACCCCAGGGTCCAGCTTTGCCCCAGCTGCCGATTTTGAGCACCCAGACAGCTCTCCCGAGTCCACCGCTAACTGAACCAGCGTCCAACCTCCGGTTCATGCTTCTGCAGTACCAAAGAGATCGGTACTCATCGCTCCTCTGGAGTACGTACGTGCAGAGCAACCTGGGCCATGTAGGCCACAGGGCGCAAACAGTCCTGTAGTATCCCAATGAGAGGTATATATAGGGTAATATTTCAGCGTGCTCATTTGGTCTTGTTATGTAGTATCTGCTATAAGTAAAAGAAATAGATTGAGGAAGGTTTCTGGGATATAAGTAATTGCAGCAGCTTTGCGGCGCGGGCGGATCTGAGTTTGAATGACTGGACTATGTCGTAGGCCACGTGAATAGGGATGGGATGTCTGTTCTTGACCTTCGGGCTCCCCACGACCTCTCATACTCTTTAGCGCACGTACCGAAAGGGAGCAACCCTTCAAGTCGCGTTCTCGAGATAATTCCTTATCCTGCATGATTGTCAACCTCTGTTCCACCGTCGCAGCAGTTCAATGACGTTGCAAATACCCTGCCGTGCATGTTGTCTCCGTGTACTATTTTTGTTATGGTCAAAATTATTTAAGCCGTCTTGTATACCGTCAAGCCGCATGAGCAATGTTTTACCAGTCGATGCTTGTTCTATTTCTCGGGTCTTCTGTTTCCTATTCTAGTGCTGACTCGGAAAATCTTTCCATCCTACTTTTTTCTAAACGCCTTTGCAAACACGCGCAAGCTTAGCACGTTTAAAGAACGTTACGTTATAAGAGAACGTCATAACACTGAATTCATTTTGAATAGTTACACGCGATGTATCTGTGCTTGACTTGGATTTCTGCCTATTAATTTTCCTTCGTCTTGCGATGCTGCTACTTTACCTGGTGCACGATGGCGAATGGATTTAATGAACAACGTAAGGCTACAACTAAATACTTGGTGGTGAATGTGCTCAGGAATAGAAGCGGTTCACGGCCGGCAAGAAAAGGCACAGCGAGAATGCGTGATCATGAGGGAAAGGCAAGCAGGCTTATGTCATTCTACCGGCCGGCAAGGGCTCAAAAATATCTGAGATTAGTCATTATTTCCGCGACGTGCCAATGGCACTGATGACAGGCACCTTCCATGACGTGTTTATTCTTGACCTCAGGCCTCAGGCCTCAATGCACGAAGACCAGCCCCGATGTATCGCGTCCCCAGGTAATGTCGTGAATATGAGATGTGGAAAATCCCAAGATGTGGAAGCAAGTTAACTGGAGGATGGAGGATGGGATACCTCTAGGGAGATGGCCGTAAACCAGACTCGGTCCCCAAGTCACTTATCTTGTTCCACGCCCATTCCATTTTACTCGGCTACGCAGCACATGGTAAGTCTGTCTCCGCCAGGGTGGCTTCTAACTTTATTGTACGCAGACGCAGTACGGATTGTCCCTCTAGTGATTCCGCCCTTTGCTCTACAGACCTGTTCTCCAGCGTCCCCGCACGACACCCTTTCTCCTGAGCGATCCTGTCGCGTCCGGCCGTAGTTCTGCTACCTAAATCCCTCTCGCTGGGTCCTGGCTCCCAGTGGTCGTTGACTAGGACTCCTAGCCCCTGTATCACCGTCACCGCACCTGCGCATCTCTCGTGCTGCACTACATGCATGGTCCGTCGTACCTCGTTTACTCTATGGCTCCGCGGTTTCCTCGATCCACCGCCTTTAGCCTCAGCGATGCCGTACTTTCCGCACCTGTTCCGCGTGGATTCCCGATGTCTCGCCTGAGAATGTGTCCTGTCCCGTCCCGGCCTGTCGCACCATATCTCTCCCGTCTCTGAAGTGCAGTTCACCTGCCTTCGACTGCGGGAAGCCTACTCATCGAACTGTGCATACATATTACACGGACTTGTCTCATATGCTTCTTCTCACCAGTATTTGACACTGCACGTATCACTCAATTACCGGCTGAATATCACCATGCACGTCTCTACGGCTGCGCTGTACATGCCGTAAACCATATCCCATCGGTTTCCCTAGCCCCCGCGTGTAATCGCCATCCTCGTACACGTCCCTACGTCGGGGATGGTATTTTCTTGGCCTGTCTCGTTGTCCACCTCGTCCCCCCGCAGTAATCTCATCACCCGCCCCATCGGTGATCCATCCCCACTGCCATCCTATCCCGTTGTACCCCATTCACCACTCAACCTGGGGCATCCCCCGTCGATATTCGAGTCGTCCTGTCTCTCCAGACCCCGGGTGGATATACGTGTACGCCGCGTCCTCTGCTCACAGTGCTTTGGGAAGGGAGCGAGAGGACTGCGCGGAAGTATTACGAGGCATGCCAATCCCGCATCACGCCCTGCTGCCTTAGTTCCACATGCGTCCCGCGGATCGCCGCACACTACAACCCACCCTCTGTCCTGTAAAACCCACTGCATATTTCGCTCCTCCCCAGGCGTCTCCGTGCTACGCCGTCAACACGCAGAAGAACTGGTGGAAGCTGCTGGCAGTGGACGGCAGAGATGAGGGCTAGAGACGGAGGTACATACTACGTTCGGTGCCTAGCCGAAGTTATCTTATAATCTAATTACTTATCCCGAAGGCGTTTATTTTAGACCATTTACGAAGAACCAATGTCGACACTGATAGTGGCTCTCGTGTCCCGCAGGTGAATCATGAGCTATAATTTTTTTTTAAATTTCTAGTGGAAGGGTGCCTGCGGATATATACTTTCAGTAAGACAGGATCTGTCATACCGGAAATGTTAAATCACGTTATGTGGGACATGTATTGAACATGTACTATAAGTACTACTAGAAATGTGATCGGAAATAAACTGTGAAGGAGACTGCGACGGCGACCATCCCGGCCCTAGAGCTAATTCTATATATTCCAAACCCTCTTGTCACCCAGCTAGCCCTCCTCCCTTCCGCCCTGGCATCTACAATAGCAACTACAATACCAATCACTTAACCGCTACCTGATTGAACTCTTAAATAAATTTATAGAGCAGATAACATCATCCATAACCAGCTACTACCGATGCCTTGCCCCCTCAGCCGACGCAACAGCAGCCTTCTCCGAAGTCTCAGCATCAGCACCCGACCTCTCCGCATGGAACTTGGCCATCTGCGCGCTCCACGCAGTATCTGTCGAACTGAGCTTCTGCTTATAATCCCTCGCGCGCGCCGCCTTCTCGCGGTGCGTCTCGCCCTCAGTCGAGTGCTCGTCGAGCTTGCGCGCGTGGTCATGCATCTTGTCCGTGTGGTGTGACGCCTTATGCGTGTTCCCAGCCCGCACGTGCGCCTGGGAGGCGGTACGGTGCGCTTCCATCGCTGCGTGGTGCGCGAAGACGGCGTTGGCGTTCGCGTTTGCTGCTGCGTCGTGCTCGTGTGCGAGTGTCATGCGTTGGAGCATATCCTCGCCTGTACGCTTTACGAGCTCCGGTCGGGTTGAATACGAGACGGTGTCCTGTTTCTCAATCATTCCAGGCTGTGCGAATTAGACAGAGGGTAAAGCAGAATAGATGACAGCATATCTTACTTTTCGAATAAGGCCTGCAGATGAGGTCGTGTCTACAGCCAGTGATTTGTCCGTGGGACATGGAATAGGCGATGCATTTGTGGTAATCCAGAGAAGCGCAAAGGGGGCAAGTAGGGTGAAAACGCGCATGATGAATGGTATCTGTATCTCGTCCTGCGAAGATACTAGTATAGGTAAAAGGTGAACTTAGCTCAGCTAAGTGTAGTACAACCATGCAGAGGCTTATTTATACTACTTTGGATAGATATCTGAGGGCATGACTACCTAAAAAGGAGTTGGCGCGCCTCTTGAAACTCTGAGCCTCCGGGGTTAGCCTCTTGGAGATATGTGGGGTGTCTTTGTCACGGTGGACACCTTGTAATACATGTAGATTAACTATCATATATATCAAACACGATAACCATCGCAATCCCGGATCGCAGCTTTGAAGGATGCCTTATCACCGCTTTCAAATCCCTTGAGGTAGGTATACGCGGCTGGCTCCGGATTGGAATCCCATGATTTGCAATCTATAACTTTACTAATCTTCTGGATATCGGGTTCACCTCCAAGTTACACATTAGCCTATCCTCGAGCTCAGTGGCGCTCAACGGCGACTTACATGTATCCGCGTATTGCTCGATGACTGTCCAGGACTAGTATAAAAGCAGGCGGGAAAATACAGGGAACCTCAGCTGCGCTCACCTCACAGTTTTTACTACCACTTGCATATTTCGCTGGACGAAAACCACCATAACAACAACAACAATGCGCTTCACTATCGCTATCTTCCTTGCCGCCTGCTCCCTTCTTTGCTCCACTGTCGGGGCAACTCCCTTACGCGAGAGGCGCTCGCTCTCTACAGACACCGTCTCTGAAGAATCTATCATGCTCAGGGTGGGTTTCCAAAATTTGTTATTGTAGAATTTAATTCTTATATATCATGTTCGCCGTCTAGCGTGCCGATCTAAGCAGCTCCGATAGGCTCTATCTCGCAAAGAGGGCCGACAACATAAGGGATCGACTTCAAACGGCGGGAGAGCACCTTAAAGCAGCCGATAAAAGCTCAGACGCAGTAATGGCGCATTCGGACGCCATGCACGCGCATTCCGAGGCCTCGAGGGCCTACCGCAATGCTGGGAACCACGCCAAGGCAGACCATCATGAAGACAAGGCAAACCATCATGCAGGCAAGGTGCATGAGCACTCGGGGGATCATGACAATCACCACGACGCGGTCACAAGGATCCCACTGCACGGTGAGACGCGGGCTGGAGACAGCAGGTCTGCAGCCGCAGCAACTATAGGCAAGGCTATGCAGTCAAAGACTCAAGCCGAGAACTCGCTGAGGGATGCGAAAGAGGCAAAAGACAAGGCAGAAGGCAGGGCTTAGTCGTTGACTGGTTGTTACTTGTTTATTATTTGCCGCATCTACCGCTGCATTGTATAATAATTATTGTGTTAGTGGTGAAGCATGTACGACACAGGCCTGAGCGAGACTGCAGTGGGGCGTCAGTATTGTATGTATGCGTCACAATTTGTTGCGGCTGCCGGCAGGTAGTTGGTAGAGTCGGATGCTCTTCGTGGCATAACGAATGACCGATTGGCTTGGTTGGCTCACAGGCTCCCTCCCCACATTTACATGCATGCCACTGCTGTGCATCCCCTATTCCTTACCGCGTAACCCAAATTCTGCCCCATATCGCTTTCTGGTCCGCGTGCCAGCGCCCCCTTCCACAGCACTCTTGTGTCATCCCTCCCTTCCTTCCCTGGCTCGCCCTCATCGCGCCGGATCGCTCGTGTCACCATCATCTCACATCCACATTAACGGCGTCTGTTACTTTATCTCGGCCACCTCGCCTATGTATATGCGCACCTCCAATGACCACTACTGTAAGATTTGTAATGTGTGTGTAGGTGCGAGCGACGACTGGTGGGGTCGTCTTGAGGGTAGTTCAAGGCAGAGAAATAAGAGAATAAATGATCAACTAATGTAGAGTGAATTTGACGAGGTAAGGCTCTATAAACTGATTGCAACTGAGCTGTGGATGGTAAAACGAAGGTGGGTCGTAAATTAACTGCCTAGCTACATGTACACGGAGTCCTTTTATACTGTAAAAGCATGTATATATAAATAAAATATAGAACTTCTCCTAACTCCTGAGGACCAACCGAGTTCTCTCCAGAATATTCTTGCTATTATGCCCGAGACCTAGAGATATTCCGTGGACCTATACCAAATGGATCTTTTCTGCGCGCATGCAAATAGCGCACCTTACACTACTCCCGAAACTTTAGGTTCACTCCCCTCTGTCGCACGTCCGGCCGCCCTGCACACTGCTACCGGACTGCTCCATGCCGCGTCAGGTACAGACTGCAAATTAGCCATACATGTCCTCCAGACGCCCTTTGTTTTCTGTGCAGCGTTCCATCCCCCTCGCACCTCCCGCGCCCGGCGATTCCGCTCGTACTTACGTGTATGCGCTACACCACTCTCGTCTGCTGTCTCACTCTCGTCTGGATTTTTGTGACATGACCCGACCATACACTCAATCAGTTAGCTCGGGCACCATGAAAAGTCCGTGCCATGTCCGTGGCACGTCTGTGCGTCCGTGCAACGTCCGTGCAAATTGTGTACGCGTCCGTGCAAACTTGACATGCGTCCGTGCAAACTGTACACGCGTCCGTGCAAACTGTACACGCGTCCGTGCAAACTGTGAGGAGGTTGGTGCAAAGTAGCAACGATCTGCTACACATATGTGATGCATCTGTGCAAGTTTATAATCATCCGTGAATCAGTCCTTAGTTGTCAATATTGAATGCGTCTCGTTTAGATTAAACAAATTGGACTTAAATTCAACAGCTACTGAGCATTATGAATTATAACTTGGAAAAAAATGGCATATCTACGTATTCACTTCCTTTTGGACATTGGCTTGGTCGTGTTCTCTCTTATAACTACGCTAGATGGAGATTTGAGGTATAATTTGCTTTCTGTAAATTTCATCCCTGCCGTTGTGATTTTATTGTTCTGGAAAGCTTGCGTATAGATTCTAGTACTGATGATCACCAGAGTGAATACTCATGCTCTTGTGATCATCTGCAATGTGTGTTTCAAGCCAGTTAAGTTGGAAGTATGTGCACGCTCTATGACAGATAGACTTACGACATATGGCATGAGTGTTGTGCTGTCCGACTTTCTGACCTCTTCGAAGTAAATGTTTGCCGGAACAAAGTCATTTACACTTTCACCTAAGAGGAGCTGCTGTAGAGACGACTGGAAAAGGGTGAGGATGTCTGCTATATGTGAGATGTGTGGGACGGATGCTGGACTGGCAAGAATATTTTCGACCGTGCCAATGTCTGTTGCGTGAGAGAACACTCAGAAATTAATCAAGAAACCTCACTCTGGACATTGCGAATTTCGGCTGTTAATAATTTCACCTTTGCCGCGTGGAAGGGGCATGGTCAAATATCCGTGCACATTAAGTGAACATTAGGTAGTTAGTTTTAATATAACAGAGAAGGGAATTCAGTCTCAGTTATGGTGCAACACTGTAAAATAGTAACTGACTCAATGATATGGCACTTGTGAGTATTTATCATGTCTTTCCATCACTTGTGTTGAAGGTCCACGTAGAATATAAATTGACCATATAAACAGACATGTCAGCAAATGGGGCCGACAAAATACCTATGCAACATCCGTGTACCTATGTGCGCTTCTGTGCATTACATATCCACGTCCGTGCATTGTACGAGCAGGTCCGTGCAGGTCCGGGCAACATCCGTGCAACACCTATGTGCGTCTGTGCAGGTCCGTGCGAGTCCGTGCAGCGTCCGTGCAGGTCCGTGCAGCGTCCGTGTGAGTCCGTGCAGCGTCCGTGCAACTCTGTGCTGTAACTGTACTTGAAGTCACCAAACATTTAAAAAGTTTGAACATAAACACAAATCTAGTGTCTTAAAGTATCTAATGTGTATGTATACAATGCTAGGACTGTGTATAGGACCTTTATATGCGTAATAGCTGCGTTCATACAGATTTCGAGTGTCCGTGCAATCCTATAAAAGTCCGTGTAATCCTGCAAAAGTCCGTTCAGTGAAAGTCCGTGCTGCGTCTGTGCAGGTGGCACGGACGTGCACGGACTTGCACGGACTTTTCTGTAGGCCCAGTTAGCTCCACCTCTACAAAATAATATAGTACCGCTTGGATGGGGTTTTGAGTGTACTAGGTCCTTACCCTGCTTGTTTTCAATTCAGTGTTCCTTCACCTCTGCGTATATCCTAAGCGGTACTCAAAAAAATTCACAGTTGTAGATCAGCAACGGTAAACCATAGATTGTCAACAGTTCAAGCAACTTGTATATACATGAAGTTGCACACATGTGTGTTCAGGCAAAGGACGACCACGATTCGGACTACATTCATCCCTGGGTCCAAGTCCCCGCACCAGTGAACGTCTGTGTCTCAGTTGGTCCGCCACTGATAGCGCCCTTGATCGTTATCCCCTTACTGGTCTTCATGAAGATCGTGCCGTTTCCGATGCTCCCACGGAAGGTCTGGTATCCTGCAATATCTCCGCTGTCATAGAGCAAGGTGAGGCTCTTCTGCCCGGACCAGAATTTGGGAAGGATGATGTCCGAGTTGACGTTGAACGTCGTGGGCACCACGCCCTCGTCGTGGTCGGCCTGGTTGACCCAGCTCCCGCCCGTCACTGTGAACTTGCTGTACATGGAGAGGTCTTCCGCGTTGATAGTTGCGTAGCTGACGGAAGACATGTTGGCTGGTGGGAAGAAAGTAACTGTAAGATGCGGGGCATATGATGTATGGTACCATGTACTCACTTCAAGCTTTGAGAAAAAGAGGTTTGAATGAAATGACTGGCCAACGAGGGTCGTTTTATATTCTCAACGCAGATTAATGTCGGACTACACTAACCATGATGCATGAACGTTGTAAATGCAGATGCATACCGCAGACCACTACTTATGTTCGGAGAACCATTCGCGCTGTAAGTGCAGATCACGTAGCAATGACAAGTACGCCGCTGAACGACAAAAGAGGACTGGCTCAACTTCATGTAATAGCTGCTATGCATTCATCCATAGTAGTTCATAGAACGGAAATCAATGGGCCGCAGAGCTGGCTGTAGGCAGAATCACATATACGGAGTGGCTAATATTACTTGGAGCTTGAAAGGTACATCGAAGGCTTTATTTAATTGCTTCAGAAAGCTCCGGGTATCGAAGTCATATTGTGAGAATATAGCTAGCGAGTAAGACCAGGTGTATGCTGGATGTTGAAGATATAGAACCTGACAATGACATTGCGTGTGTTATGCCAATGTACGGCTGTGCTGTGTTCATGTGCACCCGCAAGGCCCAGGGCTCTCCCAGAATAAGCCCAGTGTAAGTTGGGCTTCTGCACTGACAGTGTGCATGGTTCTCCGAACATAAGTAGTGGTCTGCGGTATGCATCTGCATTTACAACGTTCATGCATCATGGTTAGTGTAGTCCGACATTAATCTGCGTTGAGAATATAAAACGACCCTCGTTGGCCAGTCATTTCATTCAAACCTCTTTTTCTCAAAGCTTGAAGTGAGTACATGGTACCATACATCATATGCCCCGCATCTTACAGTTACTTTCTTCCCACCAGCCAACATGTCTTCCGTCAGCTACGCAACTATCAACGCGGAAGACCTCTCCATGTACAGCAAGTTCACAGTGACGGGCGGGAGCTGGGTCAACCAGGCCGACCACGACGAGGGCGTGGTGCCCACGACGTTCAACGTCAACTCGGACATCATCCTTCCCAAATTCTGGTCCGGGCAGAAGAGCCTCACCTTGCTCTATGACAGCGGAGATATTGCAGGATACCAGACCTTCCGTGGGAGCATCGGAAACGGCACGATCTTCATGAAGACCAGTAAGGGGATAACGATCAAGGGCGCTATCAGTGGCGGACCAACTGAGACACAGACGTTCACTGGTGCGGGGACTTGGACCCAGGGATGAATGTAGTCCGAATCGTGGTCGTCCTTTGCCTGAACACACATGTGTGCAACTTCATGTATATACAAGTTGCTTGAACTGTTGACAATCTATGGTTTACCGTTGCTGATCTACAACTGTGAATTTTTTTGAGTACCGCTTAGGATATACGCAGAGGTGAAGGAACACTGAATAGAAGACAAGCTGAGTGAGCATGCTTTGAACCGGCGCATCAACCGCATCAAAACTGCATCAACACCGAAGCAGTAGCAGAATGAACTTGAGGAAACAACTGGAAGGACCTCATAAATATTAAAATGTACAAGATCTGCATTTATTCGCTCCGGCATTTCCTGTGAAAACGGAAGATATTGTATACATAAAATGAACCAAAGTATGAATTAGTATTAAATATACAGTCGTCATGCTCATAATGCATAAGCTCGGTTCCCATGAAATATCTATGCATTATGAGATTTATGCGGAACGACAATTGTGACATTGTGACTACGTTACGTTACATAATCTACTGCCTGCGAAAGAACCCATCGATCTTCGTCTGCTTAGACTCAACTTTGACTGCTTTCCCTGTTCCTTTGCTAAATGTACCCTATACTTCCGCAGAAGACGAGAAAGGCTGAGAGAATCCTCGTAGTTTCCATGCTCTATGCACAGCCTCCAGATGACTTTGGTATATCTTTGGACTTGGGCTGCTTTTGAGGTTTGCGGTGCTGGTATGGTGCTGTATTTGGGCGAGGTTTATGCGTAGGAATGTGAGGCATTGGTGGTGCATGTATCAATAGTGTAGCAATAGTGGTTTTTTGCTGCTGACGTGTCGCTTTCTCATAAAATCAAATGTTATGTCTAAATGCACATAAAATAAAACATAAAAAGGCATCTCAATGTGCCAAAAATTGAGTTTGACCCCACATCATAATGCATAATTTTCCCAAAAAGTCTATGCATTATGCCGTATGAGAAAATGATGCATAATCCCCGCCTCCCGAGCTCGTTCCCGCCCAAATCCTATGCATTATGACATATATGCATTATGAATATATGCATTATGAAAATGACGACTGTACAGTGAATATTAGCCAGGCTTGTGCGCACTGAGCTTCACCCGCCGCTCCCTCGCTCTGAGTTCTCTGCTTAAGTACAAAAAACTGTGTCCATATAGATAAGATAAGAGAATGGAAGTGTTTATGCTTCTGTAGCATACAGGTATTTTCCTTCAATGTTCACTACTCCCGCGGGCCGCAAATTTGGGTTAACTTCCCCGTATGTCTGGTCGGCCTCGACACTGCTCCTGGGCCGCTCTATGCGGCGTCGCTTGTGTACTGTATATCAGCCATATACGTCCTCACCCCGCTTGTTGTCTGTTCAGCGTTCCTTCCCCCATGCACCCCGTCGGCTGCACAGACCAAACGCATGTGAGAGGATCCTGAGCGCGAGTAGGTGTGAGGCGCACTTCTGTGATTAATAAGGAAGGATGAGGCACTTGACGGGCACAAGTTTCGTTTGCTGCAGCTGCGCTGGCGTGGCGGCTTGCCGATGTGTGGGAACTTGGAAGCGGGATGCTTTTGTGTCTGATTAGCTTAGTGTTGGTTTAGTGTGAAGATTTAATGGGGCTTTAAGGTTAAGATAATAAGTAGTGGCACCGTATTTATCTGTGGCTCGCTCAGTGACTTGCGGCTATGCAGTTCCGTTTGAGTCCCGTGGCCCTAATGGACTCTAGTCGAAATCTTCCTGGTTCCTACGACTGCTTCACTTTGCTCGCTCGCATCGTTGCTTTTCAATGGCGTGCAACAAGAACTAAACTTCCTTTGTCTCCTTCAGTGCGCGTTTTACTGTACCACTATGGTAATTAGCTATCTAATGCGCATGTAATAATCTAGGTAAATAGAACAAAGTGTCAGTGGCTCGCCAACCATGCCGTGTGGCAAGCAGGCGGCAGCAGAGCAACTGTGGTCAATAGTGGCTCGCCGACCGTGCCGTGTTGCACCGGGCGGCAGCAGAGCCACTGTGAAGAGCTGTAACAGTAAGTGGAAAAAACAACATTACCATGAGGCAGCCGGAGGCTGTTGGACCCTGGTGTGCCTAGATCGATAAAGACCAATCGACTGAAGCCTCAGTTGTTGCTGAGGTCGATGTGAGTCCGCTTTGACAATTAGTCTTGACAGGTATGTTATTTCTTCAGACGCGTCCAGTACGCGATTGTCACACTTCATATTGACTTCATATGACTTTACTCCAGTAGGCTGTATGTTACAATGTGATTGCATATTTCTATGTATGTACGTACAGTCGAAATCCTTTAAACCCATAACTGACATAACCCATAACTCCATATAATCCATAGAAAAATCTGTCGACCGAGTTGGTTTGCGGGGATTTGCGACCCATAACCCATAGGGTTTTTTGGCCAAGTATGGGTTTTGCTGCTAGTAAAATGGGCGCCGACCTGACAAGATTATCCACCCAATGGACAGAAATCTTGAGAATTACCAAATACACTCACAATATTTGCCTCCAATGACTCTTAAGCGTATTGATACCCCTAAAAAAGGTCCCAAATCGTTCTTTCTTGTGAGAATAATAGAATTAAAACTCCGAATCATTGTCCGACTTGCAGCGGTTGGACAAAGATGTAGTCAATAAATAATTTATCTTCGTTGTGGTATGAATAATAGAGATAATTTTGCATAGTACGATTGTGTTATAGGAGCTGGGGGCATTTGGGACGAGATTACTGGAGTTGGCGGACGAAAAATGTTATAATCTATTTTTATCACACTTCTCGCAACCCATAACCTCTCAAAACCCACAGCTTGGGGTGACTCGCGATGGGTATGGGTTATGAGGATCTCGACTGTACTACGAAAAGTCTGGTCGTGCCAAGAAACATGTATGACAACGAACAAATGACAAAACTACCTAAGTACCTTAAGTGCCTGTAGGTGTGGCAAAGGTCACGCTGTGGGACCAACACGTGTTTCGAAAAAACTGCTGGGTGAATAGCCTTCACTATATATTTGCTGGAAATGACCGTCCTGCGTTGACGTGTCTATTCTTGAAAACTTGATTTCTACCTTGACTTCGCCTCATTACAACTGCATATATGTGCGAGCTCGCGCTATACCCACTGGAAGCGAAATATCATTAGAGACAGATTAGGGATGGTGGGAGGGAGGTTATGGTTCATACACATTATCCTCTCTTTGGAATGTATGTCAGACTAGTAAGAAGAAGGGCGAAATCGGGTCATTCTTGGATGCAGTAGTACGTCTGTTCATTCATGCTTCTCTCTTGCCTGCTCTGTTGGCACTCCGCCTGATCCCCTGAACCATCTCATAACTTCCTCTGCATCTCTTTAGGCAGCATTGCGCTCATGGGCTTGTGAACTCACTCTTTCTTGTGTTCTGACAATGTTTTGCGACGCCATGTTGGGCTCTGCTCCTCCATGCTCTCCATATTTCGGAATGTGCCATTTGTACTCCGTCTATATGCATCAATTATCGTTCGAGTTGCCCTTCCCACCTTTTCTGTTCCCGACTTGTGCCGTTCCTAACTGTCTCTCCCGTCTTTCCCTCAAGTTGTGCTTGGTCTGGTATACTGTCCCTCTTCATTGCGTCTGTCTGCTAAAACTTCGAACATGCTCGTCAAAGCCAAATATGACGGCCAGCCAACTTCTCCCATCTCTCTCGCCGCATCTATACGTTCTTGTGTACCGCGATGCGGTCCCCTCGTGGTCCGCCTCGTGCCTTCCATATGCAACTCCAAGTGAGCTCTTCGTCCTCATGATCGCTCGCCTACGTGATCTGCGCCTCTCCCTGATCGCTTTTGCATCCATCAATAGTTCGCGAAGTCATTGCTTGTACCCTCTTACCCTGGACACTACGCTAATATCGGTGACCTTATGGCGTCTCCCGTGACCTTTGAAACAGAATTCGCTCTTTGTCGCTATCAACTTTCATGTACCATCCTCGCCTATTCTGATTCCCTCAAATACCGTTCCTGAGTGAAAATTTGTAATACCGCAACGACCATACTCGGGTTTGGTCTCGGACATAGCTTATTGGCGCCGACCCTTCTGTTTCCCTTCCTGCCGTCTTGTTTTCATCTGTCACGGTGACTCCCCTTTTTGCGCTACCACTGCCAATTACATCAAACCTACCCCATCTTGAATGGATAATGCAGCTCCACTTTGTTACAAGAACTTTCCCTTCCCTCGAATCATCCCGCCCAAGCTGTGCCGGTACATCACTACTCAGGATTCTACGGAACAACAATATCATTGACTGTATGAGCATAATCATACATGAGGGAAAGAAGCAATCCAGTCTATCGTAATCAAAGCCGCTGAAGGTATGTTCCGAAGCGAAACAAAGGCGACAACGAAGAGGGTGATCCGTGATGTGCAATACAACAGAACTACAGAAAGTAAGAACAGAACAGTGCATACCTTAGCGACCCTATCAAACTCGTCGAGGTTTGGGTAAATTAACTGTGTGATAGGTGCAATCATGAGGGGGATGACTGTTATCATAACCGCACACACGCGCCACAGCACCATGTATCTATGTGAAGGAAAAACGAGCGACCATGCAGGGGCCAGGTGAACGATACCGAAAAGGACGGCAACACATGTCATGGAAAGTGAGAGAAGTTGCAAGTATTTTGTGCGATCGAATTGTGCTGAAGAGAACATGGGTACAGAAAGAAGTGTAGGCTTGTCTTCCCCCAGATACCGTTTTCCAAGGATTGTAAGGATTGGTGAACCGAGCTCAATCAACATTTCAACCGGGAGTCGTATCAGCAGTGATAAAACAGCCACAACTGTTTTGATTGAAAAGCGGCCGTTGCTTGGGATTACGCTACCCAGGTATTGAGAGAGGAGGGACGTTTTTGACGAAGACATAGGCGCTGGTGGTTCTTCCGCGTCGCCGCCCAGCCATTCAAGATACACCGGTAAACCGACATTCTGCGGCTTATTCCACCAAAATGCGTATGTCAGACCATTCAGAAACACAAATCCCAGCGTCAGGACCTCAATTTGGGTGACGACGAGCCCGGTAGACCATCTTGCAATGCATTGCATGAAAAACCAGGTAGTCTGGATGATCACGAACGTTTTCGATATGGCATCGCCCTTGCTGCGGTCCTGCAGTTCCTCCTCTGACACGGTCACTGCGGCGATTTTTCCCTCCTGAATGAGCTTGATTATATCAGCTGTATCAGAGAGCGTCTTCAGCGGTTGACCGTCCCTGGAGAGCATGAATCCGCCCATTTGAACAAAGAATCCGTGCGCCTGTGTCCATTCTTCGACCCGCCCCTTACGCTTTTCTCGTAGACTCTTCCGTGTGAAAAATACTTGTCCCTGTGTCCGAAGCCAGACAGCTACCGCCATACATAGCGACGAGATTGAATGCCATTTAATTTTGTTCTTCATCTTCATTTTCTCCGCTGCTTTCGCTGCACGCTCATTATCCGGTAGAGATGCTGTGAGTTGCGTTAGTTAAAATGTTGTGAGCGGCTTACGCTTCGAACAAAAACGTACGTTCCACAATGGCTCTATTATAAGCATCCACAATTGTTGATACAGCCAGTCTTTGCTTGAAAGCCAAAGCCGTGATCAGTTCCGGTGTGATAAATGCGTAGAATGTCCAGAGAATACGGCGCTTCAGGACATCCCACCTGGAATCCAAAGACGAGGGGATGTTGTTGTGCATGGCTGTCCAGGTACATGCTAGGATAGTCGTTAAGCAGGTGATGATGATGTCAGACTCCTCCCGCATGCTGAATTTGACGTCGGATTGTTTGCTAGGCAATACGCTGCTGGAACAGGGTCCCGGAGCTAATTGATGAATAGGGTCTGGACTCGGCGCGCAAATAAGGTGCTGGCATAGAGCAAGGATGAGCAGTAAGGTCAACATGTTGCCGGTATTGCGATTAACGTGTAGTGAGACTCTTCATGTACTCGTTCCTTGCGTTCCTTATACAGACCCGGAACCCGATGCACAGCAGACACGTGGAATTCGCGAGGAACATATCCTCGAAGCTATAATAGACGTGAATCGAAAAGGTATATCAAAACATCTGTCTATATGTACCTTATTTCGCTCACTTGGTTAATGCTATGTTCTCATCATTGTTAATGATACCGAATATTTTGTTTTGTTTTTAATTGTAAGAAGCAAACTATCCCTGAACAAGCTCAAAACGATGACCGTCGACAATTAGTTCGTAGCGTCGTTCAGTACCCATATATGTTTGACTTATTGTCCACTGTGCGGGTGACGGACATAAAGTTGATTCCATGAGAACTCTTTCCTGTCACGTAGGGCGTGTTTCAATGTGCTGTGTGTCAATTTGCGTCTTAAGTAGGGTGATCATACACAGCCAATCGACAGCCAAAGTACTACTAAGGGATCCACCGGCCCGTCACGGCAAATATTGAGTAATTTCGGGCTCCGCATCGGCATTCCCCTTACTACACTGCGGCTTAGGGCATGCGCATTTTAGTCGAAGCGCTCGTCACGCTCAGTAAACAAAGTATGTTGTAAAGTAATTGTAAATAAAACATCATCATGGTTGCACCATGGCGCCGCCAACGCGCCGTGTCTTGTCTGATCCCATTTGGTTCTACCTAGTAGTTCCATACTTAATTTAAGGAGGCTCAACTACGCGTCCGGAGCAGTATTATCCGGATGAGCCTCTAGCCCCACTGAGACCTAACCCGTAATTTAACTTGAGTCAGACACGACCATCCAATGCGGTATACCTTCTCGTCGCAATAACATAAACAACAGCGTGATTGGTAAGAATCAATCCATGCACAAAGGTTCTCACTGTGAGTCTCTGTGCTCCTAAATCCTCTCAATATACCAACGCAAGTTTACAACTCCCTATAATCAACTTTATATTCACATTTTCTCACACAAAGTATCACGCATGGAGTGGGTACAGAAAATGTCGATGCTATCGTAAAGTACAGAAATTTCCCCTTTGACTCTGAGTTCTACTGTTCATAGGGGAGGTTCCCCAAATGCTTTCCTCCACTTCTCACCGCGGAACATAAGCACTATGACTGGGATGAATGCAAGCAGTCTAAAAGTGAGGTGTTTGGCCATTAGGTAATACCTGAGGATCAGACTGGCGAACAGTACTCACGAGAAGGCGGCGAAAAGGGTGTAGGTCCACTGGAATCCAATCTATAATTAGGCATGAGTTGATATGTCAAAATCAGACAGGGTAAATCCATACTTTGTCTCCAAGGGGTATGCTTATAAATCCACATGAGATAAATTATAGGGTATAAGCGTGCTTGACACTCACACATAGAAGCTCAGTGGCATGCTGTACAGAGCCCTGCAGAAGCTAGGGAGTTAAATAGATAAGCCTCAGTAACATGCAAAGAAAGTCACAAAGGCATACTTGTAGCACATCGCAACATCGTTACTCCTGTGGCGATAGCAGTCACCACAGCTATAGGTGTAACAGACCGATAATACGATTTGAACTAGACCGATTAAGCGAAATCATCTGTGTTATGTTCGGTAACTTACTTCCGAAGCAGGCAACAGCTATGTAGGCGGCGTGAGTAAACTAAAAGATCGGATAGGTGACCACAATACATACCTATTCCAATACATGGGGCGATGAATGTGGTTACATAGTGAAGTGTGAATCCATCTGCGTGAACGTAAGAAAATACGTGAAGCAAGCACCAAAAAAACAACAACAAAAAACGAAAATACGCTTACATCTACACGAAGTACAATGTGTGTGGTCAATTAGATAGCTAAGTCATCATCATAAGCTCTAAAGAAACGGTTTACGCACATCAACATTCCAATTGGGGCTGCAATTGCGCCAGCCCATATCCCTTTTAATCGAAGCTCGGCTGGAACTGTCTCTCCTTTTATATAAGCGCGCTTCTTGGCACGACGCATCATGGCATCAGTCACAGTGCCCGAACACAGCTCCCCCAAGGCGCTGCATATAACTGATCAGTAATCTCACTCAATTAAAAGCAAACCAGCTGCTTACGAGCCGAGTAGCAAAGACAGTCCGGCAGCTAGGCTGGGTACACAGTCAATCATATGCACCAGAAATAACTAAATCACCGTCCTGACCCATTACGCGCAGGATCGAAATGGTAGAGCTTCGTGAATAAGACCGAGAAAGACACGGAAGGAGCGCTGGTTGAGTACGCATGCGCGATCATGCTGTATCGTAGTATATGAATCAACTGATGGGTCCACAAACCTATTCAAGATGTTACGCACAGATAAAACACCGGTATTGCCACGGATGGGTATTTGAGCATGCTGAGCGGCTTGATAAAAAACTGTCTGCGCTGGACAACACGGGATGCCGGTCGGTCGAGATCCCAGAACCACATGCGGCGCAGATAAATCTTGAGCGTCATGTGTGGTGGCTCGTACGGCCCATCTTGTACTGACACGGTTTCGATTTGCTCGTCGTCCTTTTTCTCATCGTGAGTTGAAGCTTCCTCTGAAGTGGTGTGGCTTTCCCGGTCAAATATGGTCTCTGGCATGCAGAAAAGAGCTATTATGAAGAACGTTGCGTTCAACAATGCTGCGACCCAGTAACACCATCTCCAGCCCCGGGCCCTGGATATATATCCACCAATCTGGATGATTATACAGTTGTTAACAAAACACATAATTCTGTGCTTTAGCAATGACAGGGAAGCGCACCATCTCAGCCAAGTGTCCGCCATTAGAAGAGCAAAATATAAATAGCCCCATAGCCCTGCCGCGATGATGGCCGTAGAACAAGTCGGTGACAGAGCCCGCGCCGAGTGCCGTAGCAGCGGTGGGGCCAATTCCGTTGAACATCGATGATACCACAAGTCTACTGAAGGTAGGGGCGGTTGCGGAGCCCACGGCCGATGCCAGCCCAATGATCATAGAGATGAGATACGCGGGACGGCGTCCATACACGTTTGCGATAGGTCTGTAGATGAGCGGGCCAAACGCGCCGGCGCCGATCACTGCGGTAGACTGGTATGTTGCGACCAGCGGAGGGATATTAAAGTCCTCTGCGATAACTACGCGCGAGGGGCCAACCATGGCTGAAGACAGCGTCGCTAGAAATGCCAGGCAGCAGACCTGTGCTAAGATCACGAATTTCAACCACTGTTATCATTCAAAGATAATGTTAGCATTTGCATGGAATATCTAGTTTGACGAGTAATGCGCTCACTCTTGGATAATTGAGCGGATCCGAAGGCGAGTCGGTAGGCTGTGGAACGAGTGGAAGGCCCGCATCGTCAAGTTTCAAAGGTCGAGATATGTAGACATGCTTGCTCTCAGACATTTCGGTGGCGACAATCCAAATGAAAGAGAAACCAGACGATGGGTTTTCCAGTACGCCCTGGTATCTCTGCTTTATAGTCCTGCTATGAGCCGGTAATGTATTCTACATTAGGTTTCTTGAGGTGTCTGTCTACTAACATGAGCGGAGAGTTTGCGGCGTTGACTAAAGTAGTGTCAACAAAAAGGGACAGCGTGTATGTTGAAAAATATAACGCAGATCACCAGGCCTATCTTTTTGTAAAACTGTCTTCGTACAGGGTGTAGGATGTTCCAATAGTATGTCACTGGGTCTTAAATAGCACTTCTTGGACGTATGTATGGTGCAGTCGTGTTTTTATGAAGTACTTTGGATTTTAGCCTAATCATGCGAACCTGTAAACAGTTAAGTACACCTTTACATCGAAGAGAGGCTCACTTGAGATGTAAGTAGCTCAAATGTTAGGCGTCACTACCAGACCTCCATAATTGGTCAACTAGTTGTGATAATGGCCTCGTGACTGATATTTCTGTTGACAATGACAGTGTCGAGTTATTACGTTCATCAGTGGAGCATCATTGACATCTGGGACTTGCAATCAGATAGTACACAATGCTAATAACACCAGCGGAAACAAAGCGAAACCCGCGGAATTGCCTCGTGCTGTTTTGTTTTGCCTGCAGCAGCACGTATATTTGTCTTTCAGCCGTAGTATGTCGCTTAGATGTATATGTCTTTGAAGCGTTTCTGTTAAGTAGTAGTATTGGCATGTTCCATAACGCTTGTTTTTCCGCCGTTTAACGGTAGATGTGATTATGGACAGCTGTAAGAAGTGATATAGACAATCCAATATTGGTTACTTATGTGCTCAATATAGAAAACCTGAACGGTACTCTGAAACCAGTCCTTCGCGGACTGTGATTCCGACCCAACTCGGATTGGCACGGCTAGTCTAGCAGAGCAGCCACCTAGTTATTTTTGTACTCAATTCCAAATTAGTTCCTTAATAGTGCTTCTTTACGACCTCGAAGACATGCAATGATTATAATATATTATACTAACGAAGCACAAGACTTCTCGAGGCTTCTTTGTAATGAAAACATCGCTGATGAAACGTCACCTATCCGAGGGTCGTGGTCTCTGTGTTCCTATAACTGCATAATAATCCTTGTGGCACTTCTTACTGTAAACCGAGTGCACGAGTGACACGTCGCGAGTATGAATCCTAGGTAAATACACATCTATGCAACTCAATTTAATACTGGCAATTTTTTTAGGTGAGCGGCTATACAGGGCGTAATACATCAGAGGAAATTCAGCTTCCCCGGGGAGCAGCCGTATTTCCCATTTGGCCGGAGTGACAAGCACTTTGTGGCGTCGACAAACGGAACACAATGGCCCCGTGAGAAACCCGCTCTTAATGCTCACTTATTTGACTGTGTCATGCCTTGTTCAATGTGTCCCCTACGGCCCTTTAGCTGCATACATCTACCATTAAAGCGAATGGCTGACCACACACATAACATTACTCTTCAATTTGCAGCTATATTGTGCAGATAAAGTCGTAGCCTCCCAATGGGCATATGAGTTGAAGATGAACGCGTCATGCCAGAGGTTTGGTAACCCAGGAGGACTGTCCCTGCAGTCCTGACACATCTGGAGCAGTGCTCCGGAGATCCTCAGACATCCTGACTACGGCAATTATAATACAGACTACATACCCGAAAATGTTCGGTTAACTGAAAGACACTGTGTGGCTCTCAGGGTTGTACAATGTGCCCTTAGATCGTGTACTAGATGAGCTCTTGGCCTTAACTTCCCTTGAAAAACGGAAATGGAGCATGATGTGGGGCGAGCGGAGAAGATGTGGATGTACTACAGGTACATCCTGTTTAAAACAAATGAGATAAATAACGAAACCCCCACGAACAAGCATCTAAACGTCCTCTCTGGTATCATGCGTTGCAACGGTTTACTGATCGCCTGCACTCTTGCTGCCACTGCTACCTATACATTTGCATCTGCCGTGGATAGGCGTCAATACCTCGACCCTATCGGATGTACCTTACTCTGTTGTAACAGCACCGTGTCGGTACGTCTTAGCTCCTTACTACTTTAAGTTAATCCTGACCTTGGAGTGTAATGACTGACTTTTGTCTGTACAGTATAGCGACCCGTCACTAAGCCTTCTAACCGGACTCCTAGGCATAAACCTCCCTACCGACGGGCCTGGCCTTGCAGGACGTGCGTCTAATGATACCCTCCATATATACCCGTTTTTATGGCTAACAACGTCATGTAGTCAACTGTAGCCCGGTTTCTGTGGTTGGAGCTGCCAGTAATGCATGGTAAGCTCATTCACCTGCTGCATCGGAGAAGGAAAGACGTCGCTTACACGGCACTACTTTCCCAGCCCGTCTCAGCTGGTCTGCTGCACCAATAACAGCTTCGTGAGCCTTATTTTGCATTATTGTCAGGTATCACTCAGAGACTAACTTCACATGATGATGCAGAATGGACTTATTGCCCTTGGGTGTATACCAGTAGGCTTAGTGGGGAGTTAATCCCGAGCTATAACACAAGAAAGGTCA
Source organism: Stropharia rugosoannulata (assembly GCA_028532985.1). Classification (NCBI taxonomy): domain Eukaryota; kingdom Fungi; phylum Basidiomycota; class Agaricomycetes; order Agaricales; family Strophariaceae; genus Stropharia; species Stropharia rugosoannulata. The sequence continues at coordinate 4,845,874 of JANCIK010000001.1, read as the reverse complement.
CTTTGATAGATAGCTCAAATGTATATTACTGTATAGCAGACGTTTTATGGCGTACAACAGTGTTCCAAGACGAAGCGAAACCAGCCGTGGTTAGATTCTAGCAGGAATTAAACTGCACAATAGTACCGATTTCCAGTTTGCAATTTTCATACCTGCTGTGATCCCAGATCCAGGAACTTATGTACAGTTATTGTACAAGCTTCAATGTCTCATGAAAAATCTGGCTGATTGTCTTTCCCATAAAATGAGCCATCGCTACGATTTTGTGAAAGCAAACTATAAATAGCACAGGGCCAATCGATAATTACTGATAGGCGCTGAAACAAAGTTGATTTCACCCTCCATCACTCCCAAACCTCGAAATGAGCAAACCGATAGACACGCCTTCTAGAGCTTCCACTAACTCTGATACACACGAGAAAACCAACAGCAGACATTTTGTGAAGAAATCGTGGGACGAATCGTTTTGCTTTGAGCTCATTTCGATTGAGGTGGTGACAGTATCTCCTGATTTGGCTGCCCATTTTCTTACTATGCGCGATTTTCTAAAAGGTGGAAGACACAATGTTCTGTGTACCAAAGCATGGATTCATAGAAGATGGATCCGCCTTTTCCGACATGTACTGTCTTCCTCTTCCAGCAGACAGCCTCGGCAAGGTGTTCGTCGAAGGCGGGAGCGCTGCTAAGCCCATTGTTCTAGAAGGAATCTCTCTGGAGCACTTCCGCGCACTTTTGCGGGTCATGTATCCATTGTATGAGTGGCATAAGTCCTTACCTGTAGACGCTTTTAACTTTCCACTAATATTCGAAGTCCTTCACAGCACTGGTCATTTTACCCCATTGACGTACGATGAATGGGTGGGTGTACTGCATTGGCTGATATGTGGGGACTCCAGAAGGTGCGATAATGAGATGTACACTTCGAACATGAAATGACCGTACGGGCATTACATTATTTGTAGATTCGGCAAAGCGCAGTCGCGCAACTGACATCATTGCTGACTAGTCGCACTGCCTGCGAAAAGATAGTTCTAGGCGAAAGATACGACGTGCACTCTTGGCTCGTTGACGGGTACCTAGGGACCATACTCGGAGAAGGGATCCCCACCATTGAAGACCTTCTTGAAAAGGGACTGAATACTTTAACTGTGGCGCACATTTTCCGCATCCGAGAGATGATTAGATCGGATTGGCCACTTAATCGGAAGTATTCTGTGGAACGATACGCCAATCCACAAGCATTCCCCGGCTCATTAAATATGTGGACCAAGTTGACGTGCAACGATTGCCAGTATATACATACCTGCCAGGACCAGGCATCATACCCGAAGAATACGGAAGCTATGGCTGTAGAATGTATCCGTGATGCATTGAAAATTGAATTGACTCTTCAGTGACCTGTCAAGGTGCTTCGCTACAGTTCGTGTTGAATGGACTGACTTGTACTAACGCGGTTACTTTTGATAAAGGATCTCAGTGTCATGTCCAAAGTTTCTGACAGGCCGCTTAAACAGAACAGTGGTTCAGGGGTACTACATACTTGAATACTTATTTATTTCAGATTCTTACAGAACTGCGAGAGATCAAACGTACTGACCATGATGTATACTACGCACGGGCAGGTGATTGTAGGCAGGGTCTGGTCCGCCACGCTACGCTACGCAGGGTAAACGTTGCAGACAAGTTCAGGTTTAATAATTTGTAATGTACGTTACTACATACACTACTCTATTTGCTGTAGCGTTGTGTAGCCAATGTTGAATCGGACTCGGTTTGAGTCGGTGATGGAGCATATGGTGCTCGGCTGGGGGCCGGCTTGCGTCGGGTGCAATTGTATTTCCCACGCCTTGACTTGGCTAACAGCTACTATTCTTGAACCTAATTTTTATCTTTAACTTTGTGGCCATCACGAACCTTGCCTGTGCCTACAACACACACGTCTCTCCACTTCCTCCATACGGTCCTCTACGACACGGTCTGCTCAGTCTCTCGGCTGTTGCTCTGCGGGAATGAGGGGCGGGGCCAGGGATCTTTGTTGACTGAGGTAAGAGAGCACAGCAACTCTTGCGTATATCATTAGGTTCGAAACGGGAGCGCACTCTCTCTATGTGCGTAACTCAAGGTGCCGAAAGCTTCTCTCAATGCTTCTGTTCCTTACATGATGCAACTCAGACAACAGGTCTTCTGGGGCCGATTGGGCATTTCGATAAAATCTTAGGGGAACGAGCGCTCATACAAACGTCTATCCCGCTCTCGCGACTTGTCGTTGCTCATTGTTCGAGAGAGCTCGCTCATAGGCCCGTGCGCGTAACGTTTAGTAATCCGGGCATATTCGGGACGTTGCCATTGTTCTTCGTACCCCCTGTTCTTCTTGCTGTACGTCTTGCGTCACGTATGTCCTGCCTAACCTTAACCAACAAGCTCGCCTGGTTTACCAATTGATGCCCCGCTTATTCCAGCCATGTTTCTCTCTTGCCGCTCGTTATATTCTCCCCGGCAGTCAAACGCTCACTGCGCACTGCGAGCATATTCCACCATGGCGGTAACCGTACTCCCTCACATCATCAGTTTCTCCAGAGCTCTATATATCTATGAATATTTGAATCCCAGAGTACGCGCCCTTGCGTGAACTGTCGCGTTAACACCGTCCGCTGGGCGAGTATGCCGCCTCCCTTCTCTTGGCATGCCGCGCTTTTCATCATCTTCTTTTTTGTCTCCCATAACTTTCTTCAACTTTGTCCCCCTTATACAAAATGTGATCTCACCAGCTCCCCATGCATGTATCTACCTCACTCCTATGCCGCTGTGCTTGCATATGTAGCGTCATCGCTCGCACGTTATACATCTACCATGGGGCTCTCACTCTTCTCGCGCAAGGTCCCTATAATTGTCTCGATCCCATCCTATTCCCGAATCACTGTCTTCCGTGTCTTCTCTCGTCCATCAGTCCCTGCCTTTGACAATGGGACGTCTCTCGCCTACCCCACCTTTCAGCATTCCCTCGTTCTCTTGTGCCGTGCCCCGCAGTTTCCACCCTTCCTCGCACTCAAGCACAACACAAGTGCCCGCTAACCCGCTCGCTGCACCCTTGCTTAGCCAGCATCCGTTAATGGCAGGAGGCCACTACGGTGTCTGCTACTCGACCACTATCCCGTTTTGTGGGTCTGCGGCCATTCATGACGTAGCTTCCGCGGGGGCGCGTGGGGGAGTAAAGAGTAAAATGACGATCTCTGAGACAAAAAGTGGGCTGAGGTCGAGTTTGGACGCGCCATTTCCTCCTTTGCCTGCCCCCGTCCATGATAAATCTTGTCCACCCGGAATGTTCACCCTCCCCCAGCTCTCGGCCGGAAAAAAGCGCGCTTCGGACGAGGAAGACGAATGCATCGAAGGCCAGGATATTTCTAGAAACTCCCCCACAAGGCGCTACTTTTTGAGACAGAGTAGTATGCGGGTATGGTACGTGGCTCCGCCACCTGCCGCCCAGCTGACCTTCTCACATTTTGAAACGTTCTGGGCTTCTTTTCCTTGAGAATTTGTTTTACCGTTTACAAATCCCAATTACTCCCCAGGCGTCCCATTCAATATTGTCACGAACCATCCTCTGACACAATTCAGGGGGCTAATTCTTACTTTCTCGAGCCACCGAAGTCCTCGTAGTGACCCCGGAGTACTGGCGTAGGCATATCTCTGCCTTGTACGAGGCTCGCATGCATGCCTACCTCAAATGTTACTGTGCTGAACATTCACGGAAATCTTTAACCAGGGGGCTGGAACCCAATGGCTTCCAATGCCGGATATAGCTCTTATCTAACACGTTCATTGCTGGGCAAATATTTCGTCTAATAACATATGCTGAAATTTGTTCTTGGGGTACACGACATTGAGCGGTTCCCAGAAATGCGAGAAACTCTTCCCACACTGGCAGTGGAAGGACAGACATGTGGAGGCACAGGTACTTCTCTTAGGTGGTGAAATGAAATTCATTATTAGAAGGAAGGCCTCATGGACGTAGCATGTGCCATGTACAGAACCGTGGCGGGTAAATAAAGAGCCTTCCACATATATAAGGAGCCCAATCACCAGGGGGGTGGATTCATGCACACACGACCTTGAAGGACTTGAACCTGTCTCCGCGAAACTGTGCATCGTTCTCGCGCGGAGGTCTACCAGAAGACCTCAGAAGACATTGGAAGATATCAGACGCCGCTAGCGAAGGCGCTGAACCCAGAAGACAATCGATTCGATTACAGACTCGCGCGAGTCTGAGTCGCGCCGTAGATACCAGGCAATACTGATTGCCTCGAATAGAAGGTACGCCCCTTCGAATAACGAGAATGCGCATGAAATTGGCGCACTGAAGATCCCAGAAATTCGTCCACGTAGTCCACCGCCAGTCTACACAACGACGACCTCAGAAGACCTTGACATACACCGCCGGTGAAGGCACTGAAACCAGAAGATAATCGATTACAGACTCGCGAGTCGCGAGTCTGGGCGCGCGCAGAGAACATCCAGCAACACATAGTTGAGGATACCAGGCAATACGGATTGCCTCGAGTAGAAGACACCCTTTTGCATAATCAGAATGCGCATGAATTGGCGTACCGGTACCGGGAGATCCCAGAAATCCCTCCACGTAGTCCACCTCCAGTCCACACACTGTACCGAAGATGTTTACGACATTACGCATACACTGGATCCCTTTGGAATATGCTGTTCTTGAGCACCGTGTAGACCCCTCGCTCAAGACAAACGGTGAGCATACCTGAACAAGTCGATTTGTATTGCGGTCATTGACATAGTCTCTACAGTGTTGCAAATTCAATATGCTGTCTATAGACCGTTTCGTCTATGCACGGGGCTTTCGTACAGCATATTCCCGAGGGGACCATATATGAACATTTGCCGTAATCATTCTTCCAACACTTTGTTTCTGGACTGGGGACGCTTGTCATAGGGTTTAATGCACCGCGGAAAGAAGAAGAAAAATTAGCTAGCAAACTGGTACTTGATAAAAGTCATCACGCTCATGCACGCAAAAAATCCAGTGGCGCTTGTCTGATGAGGGATTCACGATACAACATCCTGATTAGACGGCCTTACCAAAATCTGTCTAGTGTGAGATTGAGACGCAGCCTCGCAATGTGTATTTTGAACATTTGGAAATTCTTTGCCTTCGTGTAGCATCAGGAAGATCACACGCGACTTGGGGGCGCTTGGATGAACTCGGGCCGGCACCCCAAGTGATCCCAACAAACCAATTGCGGCAAGTGCCACGCATCGGCCAAACAAACGCGTCACGGCCGAAACTACTCCCAAACTGCCTCCAAGTGCTCCCAGGCAAACTACAAGTACAACGCTCCATACTCCCCCAAGTCACAAACTACTTGGCCAAGGCGCCAACAACTGGGACGCTCGTTTTATAAATTCTAATGTTTAATAAATATATATAAAATTATAATAAACTATGATTGACATATTTATAACAAAAATTTAACCCATGGTGTTCGCATTACAGCTCAATAACCATCCGCGGGTCGTGCTGGTCACCGGGGGCATCAGCGCCGTCACCTGTACCGACTCCTTCTCTGTGCAGTTTTGCACGCGCCGTTGCTTCGGCCAAAATTTCCACCCAATCCGCTTTGAAACGCTCGTTATATACTATGAACAACCAATATTACAAAAGCATTTACGATGCGTATGACCAGTGTGAGTATCGATCTATACAGTCTTTACGACATCGCGATTATGCAGGCGCAAGCGAAGTAGTATGTCCTAAATATACATACATTGCTATGAACATCGCACCCATAAGCAGACATATTCTCTCACGATAAGTTGCAGCTTTAGAGGATATATGCACAGGAATGTGATTCACTCTCACACTTCCCTCTACTTCCATCGTAGACCTTAAACATACCCTCAGCGACGGTAAGAGTATCATGACTTTTAAATATGCCGCGTTTTCGTTCAGGCTATGGCGCAAACTATTCGAAAGCACCGCATTCCTCTCAGATTCCTCATTTCAAGCCAGAATGAGATGGATATAACGGGAACTTTCAATGTCGCACCTGTGTCTGGAGTGTGGAACTCACTTTTACTTAACAAAACCTTCAGGCCTGACGCAGATATCTGCATATTTTTTGAGGACTCGTTCTCTGCTATTGCGGCTACGCACCCGTTTGCTCATCTTATTCCACCAAATTGGCCTGAGCGCAAAGCCATTGACAGACTCGTGCGCAAATCTTCGGGGCAGTTCATTTTTACATCCGTTGTTATCAAGTACATCTCCAGCCCCACTTCCCTTCCCCACCGTCAACTGGATATCGTTATGGGACTACGCCCTGTCTCCAAAAACCTGCCATTTGCTGAGCTCGATACAATTTATATGCATATAATGTCAACTGTCGGAAGTGAAGAGCTTGATTTCGTGAAGTCTATGTTAAAACTAGTCGACTTGATTTTCAGCCGTTACGACGAATGGAAGGAAGGCCGCATGCCCCGTTTCATTGCTATTGTACTTTGCAGGCCAGAAGACGACATACACATTGCGTTAGCTCTAATTTCTTCAATAGTCAGTGTGACCCCAAATACCATTTCTGTTGCTCATGCTTCATTTCAAGATTTTCTTGCCGATGAAACCCGTAGCGGGATTTTTTTCTTGGGCAGTACATACAGCCAAGAGGTGGATAATTCCACAAAAATAGTCAAAGCCTTAAACTCGGATCCTCAGGTACTGCATTCCTCTGCCTTCCCAAAGATAGCGTGTCATCTGATAATAATGTCGAGGCGCATTGGAGATGCTGAACTCACACGCAATGTTCTAGGCTGTTATCAGGTTCTTGATCTTGGCGCTATGTGGTACAAATATAATGATCATGTCTTTTCATATTGTGGGAATTGATAGTCCCAATTATGCAGTATGTTATACAGAAATACCTATCCACTCCCTTCCTAGCAGCAAACATTGTCGATTCAGTGCTTGGTACACTCGATCACTGGCGTCCTACCGTCCTCATGCCTCCAAAGTTACAGGATTTTGATAATAGGTCATTAACGTTATAAACAACTGATCAAGGACAAAACAGTTTTGATATGGTATTTCTGGACTCTTTCGTGCATCACATTGCAAATTCCAGTACAAACGGACGTAAACTGCTAAGCAGAAGGCATTTCAATGATTTTGTGATTTTTATACTCAGACAACAGATGTTGAGGTTTCCTTCATCAAAATGCCACGGCTCTTCCGACAACTTGTGTAGGCTCCGTTACACCAACCTCGCTCATCCAAAGAATAAACCAAGAATGTGGAGGACACGCCGCCTTCTGTATGGCACAATGATGGCACCATTCTGCTCCTACCCCAGTACATGGCCGAAACTTGATAGCCACCCAAACAACACCTCTGCATTGCATTAAATGTGATAAAATATTGCAGTACAAGGCACAGATTTCTTACATTTTTTCACTCGTATACGACACAGATCCCACTTGTTTAGGGCTGGACATGGCGTTTTCTCAAGGCTATTCGAAGACACTTCAAGCTCCATAGGCACATTTCGGATCGTAGAATTGATGCCCGTCGTTTTCGTTACATCTCCATTGACGGGACTATGCTTGAAATGCTTGATTGGGAAAAGTGTCCGGGGTTTAAAGGGAGATATTAAATATTTGGGGAATAAAATAAAAATGCCTGTTCCTTTCTAGTTTACATGTTAATGTGCATACACGTTGACCTCACTACGCTGTGATTAATAAATGGACACTCAGGATAATATTTTCAAGTTAAATAAGTTTGCGCCTCATCCAGGTCCGCATCAAACTATCCGCGCTTCCTGCCGCCTCCCAGCCGAGGGCGAATACCTCCGTATCTTATAAACAACACACGGGCATCCATCGCCGATTCTGTTTATAACCTTTTCACGCTCACCTTCCCATAAACATATACCCAGGCGCTACTGTTCAGTGAAATCTATGATGACCTTCTCGCCCTCCGTCTCTTCTAAGTGTTTTTGAATGCCCTTTAGAGAGTACGTACGCCTCTTCCATCGCAGAAATGTGACCAGATCACAGCCATTCCAGGATTAGCCTGACGACACGCAGCTAGGCTCTGCTCGCCCTTCGCCCAGGTGGCAAATTTAACACCTGTTCGACTATAGAGCCACTCACACACCCTAGGTCAGTTCGCAAACCCCCTTTGAACACACCTGCCACGACCTTGTATTTATCGGCTACATTCGATAAGGCAAGTCTGATTTTGCATTTAACAGATAGACTGCTCGCTTCTCAAATATTTGCGCGAAGAACTGGCCTCATTAGCGGCAGCGCATACATGCGCGTCGTTTTCATCACCTTATATCTAGGGTTCGGCTGACTCGATGATATCATACCCATCGCGTACACGAGGAGAGGTACGATCCACGATGTATTAATGAGTGAAGGTCGCCGCAGGCGATCATGAATGAAGTTAAACAGGTTGCAGTACCTGGACTGCTGCGACGTACTTGGCTGTACTTATCTACGAAACAATTTGGGAACAATAGGAACATTACATCATAACCATCAGAGCTGCTGGCGCTGAGTATGTAACCGCAGCACAAAGGCAGGCAGTCTATAAATAGAATGTAAATTTGTCCGTGTATATATAAAGTTGGTGATCATTACTGCTGCTGGTTACATCTTCCCTCTACCCAACGCTCGACACACCCTCGACGATGATCCCCATCGCCATCCTTTCACTCCTGCTCGGGTCTGCTGCTGCCCAGCAGATGTCTCTGCAGACTAACTACAGCGGTCAGGCATTGTACGTTCCATGTTTGTGCTGTTTCCCCCTTGACTTACCCCTCGCCCTGTGAAGCTTCGACCTCTGGGAATACAAAGTCGGAAATGATGCATTCGACTTCTGGGGCGGAAATGGGAACCAAGGTGCGCCCATCTGCGACAAAAGGAAGCGTAGCTGGCTGACATCAACGATTAGGCAACGTCAACTTTACGGATAAAAACTTTGCGCAGAGCACGAACCTCCTCAGTGTCAACTCGGCTGGTAACGTCGTTGTGAAAGTGGACAACGTCACTAGTGGAGTTGGAAACCCTACTTTTGGCAGAAACAGCGTGCAGCTTCTCAGCAAGACGCAAATAACCCCCGGGAGCTTAGTAATTATGGATGCAGTGCACATGCCGTTTGGGGTGCGTCTTCCACGTATCACACCCAAGAAACCAGCTAACATTGGTCCCCTTGCAACCTAGTGTGGCGTATGGCCCGCATTCTGGATGACTGGAGGTGCCAACTGGCCCACGTTCGGGGAAATCGACATTGTTGAGAACGTCAACCTCGCAACCACGAATGCATACTCCCTTCATACAACCCAAGGGTGCATGGCCTCAACTGACGTCCAGTTCACGGGCAATCTTGTCAACCCTGATTGTTTCAACCAGACCTTGTTCGATGAAGGTTGCAAGGTCGTCGACAGCACGCAGTCATACGGCGCCGGCTTCGCGGCAAACGGTGGCGGTGCATTCGCCGTGCTCTGGAATGACGACGGCATCAAGATCTGGTTCTTCCCACGCCCTTCGGTGCCGTCCGACCTGTCTACGGCAAACCCGAACCCAGCAGGATGGGGCACGCCTACTGCATTTTACCCCAGTTCAACCTGCGACACTACTAAATTCTTCGGACCCCAAACCATGATCCTCGTTGAGTGGTCTGTTTTATGATAATCTCACCTATGACTTACCGTTGTACATATCTTCAGGAAATAGATGTTTGCGGCAACTTCGCAAACTCGGCATGGAATGATACATGCTCAAGCGCTGGTGCCCAATGCACTGATGTCGTTCCAATCCCGTCCGCATTCGATACCGCCTACTTTGAAATCCGATACATCTCCGTCTTCTCGAAGTATGTTATATTTCTTCCGCTAATCTCTTGCTGCTGAGCACTGATCATTTGTACCCTAACAGCTCCACGGTTTCTGCATCTGACCTCCCTGTCCTAACTGATGTCCCCGTGACAGTCAGCGGAACCGCTACAGTGTCTGCGCTGACCGTAACTCCAACACAATCACCGGGATCATCTTCGCCGTCTGGGAACTCGGGCAGCTCCGGCACCCACTCTGCAGCCATTTCGCTGCGAACAGTATCTCCCCTAACCGCCCTGGCTTGCTTGCTTTCTATAGCTCTCGCTTTAAGCTCGCTCTAAGAACTTTTTGTGAAATCTTAATCACTGTTACTATCTAAGTAGATTACTGCCATTGCCCGATTTCCCCATAATCGTCGTATTTATTTCTGTTACTAGTTACATGTATCATCTTTGTGACGCTTTCTGCCTCTTGTCGTATACATACTTAGTTGTACTCTATCCCATGTCCAGGATCGGTGCTTGGGCTTTGATGACTTGCAACCTTTCGCCATGTAATATTAGAACCAAAAGGGGTAAGGGACCGCTGACTTCTTTATCTTGTCAGTTCCATGTTATCCTATTTCACCAAGGCATATGTTGTATTTATAATGATATATTAGGACTAGCGCTGTTCTACCCAAATTGTACTGTCTTGTGACAGATCTGCACAGCCGACGTAGACCATGCAACAATGAGCACAGCACTTGTGATTCAGCTTGTACCACACCCTTATCCATCTCACCGACTGAACAAGTACAACAGATCTCTCTAAAGTACAACCCGTGTTTGGAGACCAATAACCCGTACTCAGCATTCAATATGTTCAATAACGCACAGAACGTCGTAATCAGCGGTGGGACGTATTCTATCCAAAATGGCATGCGAGCGAGGAGTGCTTTAGGTAGGTAACGGAGCGAGAGCATATTTCTCCACTGATATGCTTACGGGGTATAGACCGGTTGCGAGGAATCATTGCCCCAAACGCTTTACATGACTCCAGGAATCTATTTCAGCATACACGCTGTCATGAGAACACACGCTCCTCTATCCTTGCACACCTTCGCCATTGGATTGCTGGAGAAGAAATAGAGCATCCATCTCCTGACGACCGTATCGAAAGAAACGTCCCTGTTGCTTGGCTCTATGGACCCGCCGGCTCTGGAAAGTCTTCAATCTTTCAAACAATTGCCGAGGACTGCACAAAATCAAACCAGCTGCTTGCCAGCTTCTTCTTCTGGAAGTCAGATCCGACGAGGAATCAACCCCACTCCATCATTGCTACAATCTGTTACCAAATAATGCAGAAGATACCAGCCGTTAAAAAGTTTGTGGAGCGTATATTAGATCATGATCCTCTGATCTTCGAGAAGTCTATTCAAACTCAAATGGAACGACTTCTCCTAGAGCCGCTGCAGGAGCTGGGCGGGAACCAGTATTTCAACGAGAGACCTTCGGCGCCCCGGCTCATCATTATTGATGGTCTTGACGAATGCATAGATATATCCCATCGCGGTGTCTTGCTACGTGCATTGTCTGGCCTTCTTACAGCACACAGCGTCCCATTCGTATTCCTCATCTCCAGCAGGCCAGAACAAGATATCAGCTTTGCTTTCAATTCCCCACCGCTTGACGAGCTCCGGATCACTTTTACTCTGGATAATCAATATGAACCAGATAATGATATAGAACTTTTTCTTCGGGACTCATTCAAGCGCATTGTAAACACCCACCCGTTTCGTCATCACATCCCAGAGGGCTGGCCCGACAACCATGTCATTGACACCCTGGTACGCAAATCCTCAGGCCAATTTATATTCGCATCTGTCGTTGTCAAGTATGTGTCGGCACAGAATGGAATCCCGCCTAAGAAGCTGGACGTTGTTATGGGCCTACGGCCTGCTGTCAGCGACTTGCCATTCGTCGAGTTGGATGCCATATACACGCATTTGATGACCTTGCTGGCTGATGTCAGAAGGGCATTGGATATTATATCCCTCGGAATTATCTCTGGATGCGTGTTTACAGACAGGATGATAGAGGATGTACTTGGAATAGAGGGTGGTGATGTTGAGTTAACAATGGCCCCATTGTCTTCCATCATTACTCTCAGATGCATTTCAAAAACAAAAAAGAAGAATGCTGCTCCGCTACACGGGCTATTCACGCTTGCTTTGGACCATGCATCGTTCCTGGACTTCCTATGCGACAAATCCCGCAGTGCCCAATTTTACTTGGGTTCACTCATAGATAAGCGCATGCATGCCGTACACTTGATTGTCACCTACTTCAACTCGAGCTCTTCAATGGTCAAAAATACGGATACCTCTGTCTTCAATGAGCTCCACACCCTTATCCGCTTCTTGGTACGGAATGACGAGTTAACAGAGTCCTGGTATCAAGTTCTGTGTAATCTTAACTTGCAAATGCTATGGGACAGGCTTACCGGGAGATACATATTACAGCTCCTACATTCTCTTCTTTACTGTAAGGTTCGTTATATGCCGTCTTCTACGTCACTTCACATAATCTAACTCTGAGGTACTTTCACCTATGGTGGTAATGTTAGCTGTCCCAAATCTATCTACAATCACTAAAGCCTATACTTCAACGTGACATGCTTTGCTACCTCTCTGATTCCCATCTGACAGCGCTGATAATTATCCGTTCAAGCTTGAGGAATCTCAACACATTCACACCAGACGTTATTTATGAGCTTCTCGACATGCCACAGCGCCAACGGGATTTCGATGCAAAGTCATTTGTATTTGCCGAGCAAGATTCGTATTTGGACGCCATTATTGAATTTCTATTTAACCCCAGCAACCCCGACCATCTCTCTATTCGACGGAAGCACTTTGATAGTACTGCTAGACTTATACTCTCTCCATTGTTTGTCCAGATGCGAAGCTTACATGGACGGTCTGCCCGTGCTAAGTTCCTGACCGTTCGGCTTCTCCCCACACTTCTGCCAAACGGAAGTGAGCATACATATTTGATGCGGACATTGCATCGCAGAAGGGAGGATCTATCAAGATATTCGCGGATTTCCCTTGATGAAGTCGACCGGTATCTCTCACGCATACTTGAGTGTCATTCTGAGGAAACAAATTACGATGGTGATGATATAGTTGACTTTGTTTTCTACAGAAAAGAGTGTGCTATTTCACGTATAGATTGGTAATAAAATCTTTTTTTTTTTGAACACCTGGATCCTCCCCATAGCACAACATTGCTGTTATTCGGCCTCGTAGTGAAGCAATGAATATGTCAGATAATAGCTTAATCTTTTGGGTCTGCCTGCCAGACTGGAATGCTAATTTTAGCCTCGTGACATCCTTTCCTGGCAGCAACGGTCTAATTAGTAATTATAAACCATAACCACCTCGATCCACTGGATGCTTTCTCGCCAACAAAATCATTTCTTCACAGATATCAAGCATATGTCCTCTATAATAAATATTTATATTTATGCGTTACATAGTATATAGTTCCCTTATTTATATGGCACAAACTCATGTATTCAAAACGTCGCGTCGAAATAATGGTAAATGGGAGGCAACGCGGCTTAAATGCCATCACTGCAGAGAAGCTTGATTTGATCCCATGCCAGTGACAACGCGTTTTTTCCCCGTCGTCGTCAGCACTAGTCTTGTCTTCTAAAATCCATGACCATCAGCTATCCGCCCATTTTGTTCTGAGAGTATGAACATTACAGCTTTGTAAGATCATTTAACAGATCCGCCATATCTCTCACCTGTGGAACGACTCAAATAAACAGGCCATCTACGACAGATCATCTAATTCTGGACGCGCTGGCCCCCGCCGACCTATATAGATACTCGTGGACATGCACATCCGTACATAGGACTGTAACGCGTTACATACGGAGAGCATTCAGCATCCACAAGACGCTCAGTCGATACTTCTCTGAGCAGAAAATAGTAGAGTTCCGACGGATACAGTGGAGGACAGGGTTGATCATCTCAGGCTCAACGGCGCTCCAGTTCTTCGATCGCCAGGTCTATGAAGGTTCGGATCTAGATATCTACGTCGACCATCCATACAGAGAGGACGTTGCCCTATGGCTAAGCGAATCCGGATACAAGTACGCGCCCACAAGTCGGTTTGCTACAGCTACGCTCGAACAGGCAATCTCAGGCTTGGTTCCTCAAGACAGCAGTTTGGAGTACTGGGACGCTGTATCGCTCATTAACTTTGAGAGACAGAATCCTTACAGAAAAATTCAACTCATAACTACCGACGGTTCCCCGTTGTCCATCGTGTTTCCTATACCCAAAAGGCTCTAGACAAATACGCGCAGCGAGGATGGAAAATTGTCAACGCAGTATTCACCGATGGCCGGAATGGACTGCACAGTTTCTTTCCCGAAGGGCTGCGATTCGTTGGCGACTCAGCCTGCTGGACAATGTCCTTGTCGCCTGAGATAGATTACTATAGTGTAGACCACCATATCGAGCTCAACGGCTGGGAAACGACCTACGATTACCTCCAACGGCCGTCTATGGAATTCTGTAAAGTCAATCCAGGATCGATATTCACCCACTCCTTTGTTTGCCCACCTGACGATGAGCTTATCGCCTGCATTAATAAACTGATAGCAAAGGCATTTAATGAATGCGACAAAGGAACATATAGGTAAGTTGCCTTCCCATTACTTATTCCAATATCTCCTTAGTCCCAAATTTCACAGAATGGAAAAGTACGAGAAATCGTACGCCACATTACTTGGGTGGTATTTTGATCTTCATTCTTGATATTTGTACATTATATACATGATTTATAACAGTGTGCGTACTAAACCAGCCCACCGTACTAACAGTTGATTAAATTGGCATCCGTCTCTAGGCATCTAATGTGAATATTTTGTTCGTGGTTCATACATTGTAAAGTGCGAGAACGGTCTCCAACGTCCAGGATGAGACGAGCAGAAACCGGTTTTGAAGAAGCTGACGTATCGGACCGTCATATAAAATGACTTCTCTTCATCCATTTTGACGAGGCCATACATTTAAATGGCAGAGATCCCAAGCCGGTTTTACAGGCTCAAGGATAAACGAACGACTCCATGATTGTAGACGTCTGGTTAGATGAAGCATCCATCCCAAGTGCAGTGACCTGTCGGATCGAACCTCTGATAATTTGACTTCCATGATACTATGGTTGGTAACCTTCCATGCAGCATAGCCATTCGTGAGGTTCCACGCTGATGTGGGCAGGCTTTGGGAGTATAAAACGTCCCCTGGCGAGCAGTCATTACATCCAAACATCTGTTTCTCAAACTCGCAATAAGTCAAGTAAGTCTGACTTTGCTCGAACACCGTATTACATACCCGCTTCTTACAGTTACTCTCGCTCTACACCACCCAGCATGTCTTTAGTCACCTACGGAACCATCAACGCGGAAGAGCCCTTCCAGTACAGCAAGTTCACGGTCAAGGGAGGAAGCTGGGTCAATCCCAACGACCACGACGAGGGAGTGGTACCCACGACTTTCAATGTCAACTCGGACATCATCGTCCCTAAATTCTGGTCTGGCCAGAAGAGCCTCACCGTGCTCTACGATGGCGGAGACATTGCTGGATACCAGACCTTCCGCGGGAGCATTGGAAACGGCACGATCTTCATGAAGACTAGCAAGGGGATGACGATTAAAGGCGCTATCAGTGGCGGACCAGCCGACACGCAGACGTTCACCGGCGCAGGGACTTGGACCCAGGGATGACTGAAGCAATAGTCATGATATGCTGAGCAGACCCCGTTAATTCTTCCCCGGCCGTCTGTTGTCTGAACTCACCATGTGTGTACGAGTTGTTTGTACCATTGACAATCTATCATTTATTATTGCTCACCTACGACTGAGTAAGAAGGATGGGAACGTAAATGACCGATATGCGGTATACCACGCGGCGTCGGGACCAAAGTGGAGAGAAGGTTGGTATTGAACCTACGGGGGAGTCGATTTAAAAAGGCGGGGGTGGTGATAATTCGAGGTATCTAGTGTGGAGAGAATGTCCCCGGGCTGCTGAACGTCTTGAAGGTGATTTATAGGTTACACTTGGGTTACACGTCGCTCATGGAGATGGGAGATGTCGGCAACAAAGGCGGGATGTCGAGCAAAATATATTTAAAAATGAAGGGACAAATGTGAAGTGAAAATCAGATGAAGAACCACGTATTGAAGCAGGGCGCGATGTGAAAGGGATGCAGGCCCCAGGGACCCTTGGGAAGGGGGGATATGTCAAAAAGTCGACTAAAAAGGGACATAAAACAGAAAGAAGGATATAGGCGGGGACAAAAAGGGATGAGTCAGAACAGGCCCACAAAAAGCGACGGTGGAGTGGAGAAGTTTTGTAATGTGCAATGACCCGGTTTACGTGACGCCGTGTTGACCCTTGGGGCCCTGCCTACTTGAGGACGTTGTGAAGGCATGCAATGCGAAACGAGGCAAGAGGACAGAAGCAGGCCGCAGTTCCATAACATACTATGGATCATAGATAGGAATCGTGCCCACGTCATGGCGAGTGTAGCACAGAGCAGGCCATGAAAGGTTTCTCTTGCGTATGATCCTGAAAAATGCGTACGAGACTCCGGAACTGCAGTCTGCGACACACAGGAGAGACATGGGTCCAGGCAAATATCGCGTTACTGGGAAACATGAATAATTTTTTTGGGATGCAGATATAGAAAGTAGCAGGAATGGGGGATGCACCTGGCTCACAAAGAAAAGGTCGATGCGTGAGGTTGAAGCTTCATCATCCTATTCCCTACCACAAATTCACCCCAAACTGTCGCCCTGCCTCTATTTTTAACATTCAGAATTCACATATTCAGTAATCGTGCCTGAATGTTTTAATGACCCAGAGGCCATAGCAGGAGTTCTCGCGTCAGACCGGGGGTAGAGTCAAGGTAGAAGTCAAAGGTCAAGAATAGACACGTCAACAAAGTCAATGCGGCACCGTCGGCTTCTTGCGATCAAATTATTCAGACTCCGCCGACAGGTTGCGCTTCCGTACTTCCAACTTGCTTCCAACGTTGTTCCAATCATCAGCGTATGTACTTCTTGAATTCATGTCAGCCGGTCTGACGCTTACGGGGCGGATTTCAAAAGGAGGGCATTTTCTAGTAAACTATGTCATAATAGCATTTTCCTCGGTGTATTATTTGCAGCATATGAGTGCTACCACGTACTTATGCAGAAGAGGACCCATATATTAGGGTCATTGCAAGGTCATTGTAGAGGGTGGGGGCCGGATGCGCAATATAACGGCCCGGATCTGTGCTCTCTTGAGGCCTGAGAGCTTCCTGAGAGTATCACGACCTCCCCAGCGTGCCCCCTTCTACACAAAGATCACCTTGATTAAAACACGTTTAAGGACGCCCCACGGTGTTACGGGAATCCGCACGTAGTAGTTGGCGCAACACGACATTTACATAAGTATCCGCATACTTTCCGCATCCTTTCTCGGAATTCTGTTGTGCCGGAGCTTCTTATGTCTGGCAGTTTCCACCCCAGAAGCATGGAGGAGGTCTGGATTCGCAGTAAAAGAACTTGCACGGTACTCGTAGAATGCCTGGGACACGAACATATGGACTGTATCGACATCTATTCAGTGCACACATAGATTGGCGTAGCATTCTCCTGCATACTATAGCTCTTTAGATTCTAATTTCGACAACAACTGTAGCATTCAATATTCAAGCTCAAGCTTCAAGCTTCAAGGCGTAGCTCCGGACCGTGTACCGGAGACGCTCATGCCGACTCCTACTTAGATATGATCAGCAGATAATATTCTGTACCATATGTACTCTGTATATGATGAGGTAGAAGTACAGTAATCACGCGGCTTCTTGCATTTCCGTTTCCTTAATCTCCAATGCTCAGTAAATAATTTCTCCGCGTACTAACGTGATCAATGAAAGAGAAGATACTATTAACAAGATTGTATAATTGAAATGCTTGATGCGTCTACAAGAAATACTGGATTATCTTCTCTGTCTTACGTATTTCGTCACTTGCCCATGCTTGACAACTATTAGCGGCGTTCTCTGGATTATTCAGGGATCTTGTCTAACTTAAATACATCCCCGGACTGTCTCTCCACGGCCCTGCACTCCTCCGCGTATCTTCTGTGAACCCTACAATTGACCAGAACCATCATGGTCCCTTATATCTTGACCGCCCAGTTGATTCTGCTTTCCTCCGTGTATTGTACCATAGCGGCCGCTCATGATAGGGGCGTCAGGCCTGGACAGATAAAAAACCTGGTCACATTCGGAGACAGCTACACCGACGTCGTCGCAATATCCAATGGAGGAACACCCTGGCCCGTGTACGCCGCGGGCGATGCCCACGTGAGCTTGTTCCCCTTCGCCCGCTCGGGCGCGACGTGCTCGAACAACATCACCCCGCGCCCCTTTCCCTCTGTACTCGAGTCCCAGATCCCCGCGTATTTAAATGCGACAGTGGGGAGCGGTCACCTGGATCCACTGCGGACGGTCTACACGCTGTGGATCGGGACAAACGATGTAGGCGCAAATGCCCTGCTCACTGGGAGCGATGGGAATGCGAGCCTTGTTCCCGTCACCGAGTGCATGGTGGACTGGGTCAAGATCCTTTATGCCAGTGGCGCGCGTAACTTCCTGTTCCAGAACGTGAGTTTTGTAATATTCTGAGTGTTTTGATGAGTCCCCACTCATACTTATTATGTCCATAGATGATCCCCCTTCAGCTGGTACCGCTCTATTCAGCTACGTCGTACCCGAACCGCTTCTGGTCCGCTCAGCGGAACACAACTGAGTGGAATGTATTCATGACAGAGCTCGTGCTCTCCGGGAACATGCTGACCAAACTTATGCTCAACGACCTCGCACCCACTTTGCCCGGCGCCCACATCGGTAAATAATTAGATAATCAAATTATGATATGGGCAGGTACTAACACGCAATATCCTTCCTTACAGGAATTTTCGACTCCTACTCGCTCTTTGCGGACATGTACGCCCATCCAGAGTCGTACTTGAACGGAACAGCGCCGCTTAACATCACTGGCGCAGTCAACTCATGCGTCTTCCAGCTCAACGGCGACATCGGGTCCTGCACCACCGTCGAAGGGACCGACAGGGACAGCTACCTTTGGTATGCACACCTTCTGAGCCATTTTTATTATATTTTTTAACTTTCCGGCATGTACATGACTGATTGAAAGGTACGACGAACTCCACCCGAGCGAGCAGGCTGATAGGATTGTTGCGATGGGAGTTGCGCAAGCCATTCAGGGGCAGGGAAATAAGTGGACGACGTGGTTAAGCTAGGTATGTTCAATGCATCCGACGGATCAAGGTGCCATTCTTCCGTGACACCGATCCTGTGTGTTCAAGGAATAATAATTGAAGAATGTTGTTTATGCTATACACCAGGAAGCATTACCGTAGCAGGAGCTCACGCATGCTAGAAAATATTGACTTGTCCTGGTAGTAAGGCAGCAATGGCGCCATACCCATATTCAGGCGGACTGACTAGTCAGTGGCACAAAACTGGAGGGCACACAGTCTATGGCAAGCTTACTCAAGCCGTGTTACATGCCAAAGTTCGTTGCCGACCAAGTATTTCTCAGTTGAAAAGAGCAGACGGATGATACATGTAAGTATACGGCCTCTGTATAGCTGTAGTGTTATGCATGATGAACGTTGGAGTTCAAGATACTTGACATCCCACGTTTGCTGTCGGCGACTTTTGGACATACCATGATATGTATGCATTGATATAGGTTCATACGAGGTTTTCAGTGTAATATGCTAACTTATAGCCTCATACGCGTGGAGATACATATACTTCTAATTTGAAGGATATTGGAAAGATAGACGAATAAAAGGTTGTTTATTGGGTTGCCCTATGGGCGCTTAAATACACTACGGAGTATTTACTAGAAAATTCTGTACGTAGGTAGATTAGTAATCTAATTACTAATGTCCATTCCAATTAATGAGCTCCATCACCGATGCTGGCTTGGCCAACTCCAACAAAGGAATTACGGTATGTACTGTACTCCGACAGACTATGTCAATTATCTCTATACGAAGAGCTGCTTGTATACTAATGCGTAGATATCTTCTCTATGGACCTCTGTGCGCTATCTCGGGACATCGATGCTCTATTCTTCGAAGCCACAGCATGAAGATGCGAAAGATCTCCTTGTTCAAGATGATGATTATTGAGAGGCCCTGGAGATCGCAACACGTCTGAGTGGGCTTCCGCTTGAGTGCGGTGTTCTTCCGACTTCAACAGATGCTCTGCATACGTGTTGTAGTGATGCAGGGCTTTTGTAGGGTCGCCACCAGGACCATGGTGGGCAAGTTCGGCAGCTTTATGCTCCCGAGCGGCATCTGCGTGCATTTGTGCTGCATCAGTGTGAGCTTGATGTGCTTTCTCGTGCGCATGATAAGCAGCAGCGTCTACTTTGTCGCTATCCTGTGATCGCCTTGTCAGATATGACCTGGCTTGGAAGCCTCTCCGCTGATCAAAGTAACGGTCAGTAAACGCCGTGAATGAATAGCCATCCTATTACATACAGCAAGTATAACCGATCCGCTACGCCTGTCCAAGCTTCTTCTTTGAAGCCGGCCGGACTGTGGCCACGCCGCGAAAACACTTGTCCAGAGAAGGGCAAAGGCAGCAAATAGAGTGAAGAAACGCATGATGTTGGTATCTCGGCCGGCGAGGAACCTTGGTCGGAATGGACGATGTAAATGAGCACAGCTGGGGAATTGTGCTCACAGTACATCCGCTTTTATAACCGGGTGGCGCAATTCTAATGTCAAATTTGTTCTGATAAAGACCTATCAGTGATGGGCATCGCGTTCCGAATATAGGCCATGTGCTCTAGCCTCTAGTCTGCCTGTGATTGGACTGACTTCGATAAATCTCAAAATAAATGTATTATGTGAGAATAATGCTCAGCTTCATTCTGTTAATAATCTACCTTGTTACGACCAGGTGGCAACCTTCGGTATCTGCGGAGTGCGTAGGTTTATCAGGCAGGATTCTTGGGCGGACGGATTCGCACGACCAATCGTTTGCATGTCCCGCATGTCCCTGGATATACGGCCTCGAACTTGCAGACTAGTGACCTGTCTGCGAATCCTTTGCCCGGACAGTATAACGTGAGTAAACATGAAACTTGGGGAGAAGTGAGATCACTTTGATGAGGCTTACACATAAATCAACAGAAACAAGTAAGACCTGCGAGAGTGGAGCGATGGTTACTACATGAACGCTAAGCAGTGAAGGTAGTACGAGTGGGTGTGGGGGGCTTGATGTCAGCGCGGTCCGCATTCATTTTGAAACTTGATTCAACTTTGATTCCGCGTCATGATAAGACGTGACACCCAGAAATCCAGAAGTGGATGCACGGATGCCTAGAACCCGGTAGGGACGCGACTGCAAGCAAAGACGGAACTGGGTGGGACTGAACGATAACAACCATGGGACATGCTAGAACGAGGATCATGCAAGAATTGTGTAGCTGATCCAGTAATCGACGCACATAGCCAAAAGCATAAGACGGGAGAGCGTAGAGGGACGATGCAGACAGTTCCCTTACATTTAATCCTGAGCCGGCGAGTGGGCCTGTGCGCCGAATCTCACTGTAGCATACAGAAATCACATCTTGAAATCTTCACCTCGGACTTTCTTCCAGGTGGTATAGTATATGTTTGTGTACCCGAGAGGCAGTACTGACGCACAGTCGAGGTAGAAATCAAAAGTCGAGAATAGATACGTCAACACGGCACAGCTTTATCCGAAGTAAGATACATTATTTCAGACTCCGCCACACATTGCTTTGCCCGCACTACGCCCGCGCTCGTTGAATGTACACTCCATGAGTTGGGCATGGTAGGAAAAACAGGTGATTGGGTGTGTACACGAGAAGACATTGATGATGGAACAGATGTATCAGGTGAGATTTTTAGGCAGCCGGATTTTCACGAGTCACAACGAATCCTTGCCTGGTCCGCATGTACCCAAAAGTCAAAATCATGTGAAATATAACCTAATATATGTCTGCAACAGCTATGCACAAAAATGTTGCATGTGGGAAACTGCGAGGTGAATTCACATTCACACGCCTTTGTCGAGAACAGCCTCAGCCACTGCGTAGAGTGTGGAAAGTGAGCCAGATCACTCCAATTAACACTGCCGGCGTCCACCAATTTTTGGTGCCCAAAAACAGGTCGTCAAATACGTCATGTTTATTTGACCACCGTTTTGGCCGAGAAGTACTTATCGGGCTTGCCGTTCATGCTAACCCCGAGGCAGTTTCAAGCCTATTTGCAGGCCTTAAACGACGAAACAAATACAAGACGTATATGACAACACCTTTTTGGCTGATATAAATAGTTGAGCGCCAGCAGTGTAAGGGTATGAATTTTGGGTGTATTTCATGCTGAACTGATTGTTTTATTTTTTGTTTACAAACTCCAACTTATATTTTAGCAAGAAATGTCGGAGCAAAGCAGGGCAGAATTTCAAGTACATGATATTCAATATTCGAGGAGAATATATTGAAGAGAATATTACTAAATAGTGAGACACGTGGGGCGCGGGATAAATTGTATGCGTAAGTGCGTACTACTGAGAGGGAGATAGTCCTAACCGGAAAAGGAGGAGTCAGCAGATTAAACGGAATCAGAGAGTATGCAGATGAAGGACGGCCCGAGTACTTAGTTACTAAGGAAATGAAACGAACTTGATAGCAGGGGAAATGCTGGGAAATGGTGTGTATCCGGGAAAGAACCTAGTATGCTAGTGTACCTGTCCCAATAAGTGGACGAGATATTGATGTGAGGAGGTTCAGCTAATGGCCGGCAGACCAATAATAGGAGAGCTGCAATCAAGTGCCCTGTACATAGTGTGCGTTAAAAAACATGGATGATAAAGAACCAGGAAAGCTTGGAAGTAGTGGGTGAAGCGGCAATGGTCATGCGAATAGATAAAAGTTGTATAGGATGCAGCTATGAAGGTCGGCCCAATGAATAGAATCATAGAGTGGGCGCAGGAAGGATGATGAGCGGCGGAACCAGTAGATTATTAACCCCAATGTCACGGTCCCAGAATTTGGGGGAGAGATCCCAAACTCGAATAGTCTGATCTATCGATCCAGAGACGATCTCCGTTCCGCCTGGAGAAAAGGCAACTGAGTATATATCTCCGCAATGTCCCCGCAGCTCCTGTCCGATCGGCATCCCCGTAGTTGCATCCCAAACACGGACTGTTTTATCTTCTGACCCGGAGACTATATGTTTTCCGTCTTGCGAGAAATTCAACGAAGAAACTGGGGCATTGTGTCCTATCAGCGGCGGCCCATCTCGCATTTTTGTTTCAAGATCCCATTGCCAAATTGTGTGGCAACTTTCTGAGCCTGAAATCATACGTTTCCCATCAGGAGAGAATGCGATGGGGAGGACCTGGAAGCTGTATGTTTGCGGCTGTTCGTTGTCAGGCTGCTTCCGTGGTTGTTCATTCCAGATCATGCTCGTGCCATCCAGAGAACCAATTTGCACTGTTTCTCCATTGTGCGAGAACGCCACAGACTTTACGGAGCCTATGCGTTCTTCCAACCATGTAACGTCACTTCCAGTCAGAGTGCTACTTCTGCGAATTGTATTGACAGGAGAATCCAACTCGAGTTTGCCATCTGATGAATCCGGTACCGAAAGGATAAATTTTGGAAGACGTGGACATTCCTCTTCAACCTCTGTATTTCCTGTTGCAATATCCCAGATGCGATATATCCCATTTGATAACCGAGAGGCGATAAGTTTTCCGTCTGATGAGAATGTCACACAGTCGATTTGATCGGTAATCCCCGTAAAAGGTTGCTCAAGTTTCTCCCCAGTTTGTGCGTTCCAGAGTCTGAGTGACATGTCCTCTGAGCCAGAGACTATTCTTGTCCCATCTGGTGAGAATGCTACAGAAGTGACAGTGTCGGTGTGCCCTTCCAGTTTCAGGCGCTGGCCTTTACATACCTGTTAGCAATTTTTCGGGATTCTAAAGAAGAACTTACAACTAGATAAACGGTTAAGAATCGTCCAAGTTGCTGCTTTCTGTTCTGGAGTACCAATTCGTTCGATACTAGATAATTTATCTGATCCAGAATGTCCAGACTAATAGGATGCTTCCCCAGAACATCTTCTGCTTTTGGCAAAAACCATTGGCTATCTTGATCGTATTCCACGAGTTTCTGAACAAAGAAAGTTTGCAATTCACACCAGGGTTCGTCTTAATTGGTGGTTAGAACGAGGAGCAAGTAATGCAACCCAAAAAGCTCACCATCGATTGAGTCAATGTTACGCAACACGTTATACGATCTGTCGCTTTTTCCCCCACAAAAGCGACGTACGTTGTACCGAAGAAACTCGACAGGAACAGACATTTCAGTCGAATCTGTAGATAAATGTCAATAACTAGAGCTAACCCATATATTCAACGCACATTGTAGGAAGTCAGAGAAAAATTTCCACGCCGCTTCTTGGTGTTCTAATTCCCACGTTGTACTCACTTCGATCATAGTTTTGCCGAGGTCAAGAGAATCATGCAGTCTTAACGACTTGGTGGAAAAGACCGACATGACATTTTCCATTAAACGCTGCTTGTCCTTATATTCGGCCTGGTAGTCCTCCGTAGCTGACATTAAAAACCTGATAACCTCTTCATACACCGCTTGCAATCCATCGCCTTGAAAAAGAGATTTCAGCGCGTTAAACCTATTAAAGTCGAATCACATACCAGAGCTAGCCATCTCACGAATGGTTCTCCATGATTTGTAATCCTGCTTCCAGACAAAAGCTGCCACAAGAGGTTTGACGAAGGCATCTGCATCACCTTCTTGCCAGAGTCGAACCTGTGATTCTGTGTTGGACTTCAGGTCCTCCCACAGCTTTTCGACACCTTCCGGAAGGTCTGCCTTTGGGTTATAGGTTTGAAGACCGTCTACAACAGATGTATGTATTCTTTGACCAAGTTGAATCTTTCGATTTGCACCACGGTGAGGCCTAACACTATTGTCAGATTGTTCAGCGCATGGAATACAGGGTACTTACCTGTAAGTAACGTCTTTCCCT
Organism: Stropharia rugosoannulata; assembly: GCA_028532985.1. Classification (NCBI taxonomy): domain Eukaryota; kingdom Fungi; phylum Basidiomycota; class Agaricomycetes; order Agaricales; family Strophariaceae; genus Stropharia; species Stropharia rugosoannulata. Next base: position 4,820,836 of record JANCIK010000001.1, on the reverse strand, counting down.
GCGTCACCGCTCGTGTATGTCAGCCTTCTCCAAGGGAATAGCTCGAACAGTTTCCAGATGCCAGTGAGAGACTCCTTGAACTCAATCTTCTCCGTTTGTAGCAGTTCACGCCCAAAGAGCCTTGTCCTCAGGCCTAGACCTCGAGCCTCGTACACCATCCATCTCAAGGGGGGCCGACTGCGTTTCATGTCCGGATTGGCCATATTTCCACCACCGCTATTTATATAGTAAAGTTAGTGGTAGACCTTTGATTCATCAGAGGTGAATTGACTTACATATCTGAGTGTGTACCTGCAAACCAGACTTCCCGTATTTGCGGGGGATCATTTGATCCAGGTGGCGCGCTGGTCTCGGATTGTTTTTGAAGAGGAATAGAGGCGAGGACATCCGTATCCAAAGGTGCAGGTGGCATTGTTGTCCCCCCATATGCGTATTCGGGCAAAAACTTCACGCGCCGCTCATCGAGCGCCAGAGCATGACGGAAGTAGCATACATGTTTCATCCCGTCAACTGTTCCCGGTAACATCTTTGCGCCTCGCATGACTCCGATAGACGACACAGTGTCCCTGTATATTTCGCTTCTAAGGATTCAATGATAATTGGAGTGAAAGACGACAGACTTACCAAGCTCCCACAAAATGAACTCGGACATCGTCTCGTGAGAAGGTGTTCTTGAAGTGTTGGGCCATACTTATCCCTTTCTTTGGGGTTTCGGGAGTATAGGTAGGGTAAAACCAGCTTCGTATCCATTCATACCATGTGACATCTTGAGATACTGGGATGGAAAAGGGTTTATCACTCTCCGGGTCACAGTATAACTCGTATGCGCTGCAATTATTGCCTTTTAATGGTATCCTTATCATGTAAAAATTAAACTCACAATGGAATTTGCATTTCATTCCCCTTGTGTAAGAGGCCAACCTAATTTAGTATAGTACACAGCCGTCAGTTACTATGCGTTCATGGAAAAATAATTGAAGGTCACCTTTTCTATCATAGCGGAAAGTACCCGAACCTGGAAGGCTCCGCGAGAGAACCCTGCTCCATGGTCAGATATTGAAGGTTGGGGAATAGCAAGGCTCAAATTGCGTACCAAATAGAAAGATACGATCGCCCGTCTTGTAGTTATCCGATAACCACCTATATGCGGCCAGAATTGTACGTTGACAGTTCCTTAATGTTTTATATCGGCATGAGAATAATATATACTCTCGATGGAAAGTCTAACGCACCATGCAATGGCCATGTCAATGAAATGTAAAATTATTTGAAGCAAGTACTTCCATGACCACCATGATGGGCGGGCGTAAGTGCCGATTCCGCTGTTATACCAAGTGAGCTGGTCCGATTCGTCGTCCTTGCTGAGCATGCTGTACAGCTCGATGACGTTGGTGTTCTAGCGCAGCTTTATGAGTATGAACGGAGTAAATGATCAATGTTTTATTGCGTACCATTATACCAAATTGATTACCGGTCCCATCTATACAAATAACCAAGTTCCGTCCTTTCTTTGACATGTTATGTTGGCAGTGACATGTTTTGTTCCGAAGACGCGACGAGGGATCTGAATTATTTGATCAGAATATTAGTACACGAAGTTATGACCACGATAACGATACGTACCTTCGGATGTTGAGGGACTGTTGCCCATTATATGTTGTAAAGCTTTGGAAGATGGAGAGCGTCTTTCGGAATTGGGATGACAATGTTTTCAACCTCCTTCGCTTTTAAGGAGGGCCAAAAAATGTGGATGCTGTGTTTACATTTTTTATATGACATTGAAGAACAGAACATTCTTTTTGGGGGCCGTTTCGTTGAAACGCAATGATCAATACCTTTCGAGATCATAAATTAACTGCCAAAGCGAGTGTACATACTCTGGTCGTATTTCTGGGTACGATAAGCGCCCAGATCCCATTACAAGGAGGGAACGGGCTGCATGCTGTATGTAGAACAGTCGCTGTGGGCTGTCACACAAATAAAATTGCAATTTATGATCGTAATTGTAATCTACACCAGCACCCCTACACGCAAGCTCCTAATTAACATTAGAACTATGAGTCTATGACAGCGCTTAACCATGCGGAAGACTACTGGAAGCGAGATCTGACGCACTTCGGCAAGAGAGTGCTGTTTGGACGGGACAGCAGCGAAGGACCGGAAGGCAAGAGGGTATACGGAAAACGGCGAACCTCAGCGGGTCCTAAGATACGCGCACGGTTAATCCAGAATTTAGATCGTGACGCACACATATGAAGGTGCTTTAGACATGGTTTAGGCTAGTACCTGTGTTGTTGATAGGCAACAAGGAGACGACCCTTGACTGTGCCCATGTCTGCCCCCTCAGGAGGCGTCATCGACATCTCACATTCTGGACACCGAACAGGGAGGTACCTGTCCTTAACTGGTTCTCTCTTGGATTCAGTGTGCTCAGCTCACGATCGCGAAGCCAATAAAGATTACGGTGCAAGCATACTTTGAGCATACTTCATCAGAAATTAACCTGTCAAAAGAATCCGGCAAGTCCTTTCATAGAAATAGAAGCAAACCCCGTGCGCAGCGATTTTGCAGATCAGGGTCCTGAACTAAACAGGACATTCCTTGAGGCTATTGCATGACATTATATTGACTGTCCTCAGGGAGGGTGCTCAGCGCATGGCGTAAGAAAATACAGGTGCGGAAGGCCGTTCTGGTGTGCATAATTCAGCAATTGACCTCCAGCTACCCGGTTTGCAATCGGACACAAGTATCGCGTATGCGGGCACAATGACTTTGCCGCAGGGCATGCGCCGAAAAGAGAAGTTGCAAAGGAGCGATGTGCGAGACTGCGAGCGCAGCGCGGATTACAATATATGGCAATGAGAAGATCAAGACAACCGTGCCCGACCTCCCGAGATGAGTCGAAGATCTGTGGCGCCTATGAACGTTTATTAACGATTGTGTATGACGGGCGTCATTGAAGCACGCACAGGGATCGGGACCGGTTGACGATCAACGATGAGTGCACGGGCACAGCTCCTTCCCGTACGAAGGTTTCTGATCATGGTGTGCCGGATATTGGTACAGTTTCTCGGATGCCCGGAGTAGGGGAGCACCAGTAGGGATCCAGAATTTGCATAGATCAGCAGCAAGAGCTGAGCGCTGAGACGCGATAGGGACAGCTGGCCGGGTACAAGGACCGTACTACGTGTCCGTCGTTTCCATCTCGTACGTTTTGCGTGGCAGGGTAGGGTATAACGCGCAGGTTCGGGGTCCCGCGATGATAAAAGAACAGGTAGAGAAGCTAAATAAAATAAGAGGCACACATATGACTAAGTGATTCAAGAGCGATTATCGGTAAGTGCCTTGAGCACGGCAGAGATGGGGAGACACACCTTGGACGCACCTGGACTGGGCACCGAGCCCTGCTCCCTGCCACTATACTTCTCCCTCGTGAGTCGCAACTCATGCTCCGTCCCACCTTCGCTTGAACACCCTATGACTATGTACTATCTCTAAGATGTGACGCGTTCAGGACGCATTGCACGCGTGGAGTTCAAGTGGACCGTAATTCAGGCTCCGCCCGGGCCGAAGAAAAGTCACGACCAACAGGTTTTGTGTTATTGCAAGGATACGCAGTTTAAGCCTTCGCTAGTACCGCACAGCCCAATCAGCACCCGGACTGAGATAAATGCGGCACTGAGTACTGAACCCCAACAGCCCTAAACGCGGACAGGTTCATCGTGCGTACCCAATGCGCACGGTGCCCATTACATTGACACCTCTTCTCAGGCCGTATTGGGCAGCCCGTGCGGCTTCCCTCAAAAATCTTTGAGGACTTGTGTCTTTGTACTCCGGTCTTGAGAAGCCATTACCAAAAATCGAGCTATCCTAGAGTTACTCCGGAGTCCGCCTTGCTCCAATGCATATGCGAAACACAACCACACAAAGGGGCGTTGCTCGCGAGGCGTATACCCCATATCTTTATAATTATGACACGCTTTTGTATGTAGGTGTTTGGCTGGCAGAGTCGCGGCACCTGGGTTTGGGCTGGTTATGGAGTGACAAAAGGAGGTGAAATGCAATGCAATGGTCTGATACCGCCAACCAAACCAATCACATATAGTACGCTATGTGTGTAGCACTACAATCATACTTTGCCAAACTTTTGCATCAGCGGCCAATCGGCGGCTGGCACTTTATGAGTCTATAAGCACCGCGCGCGCCAGCGCGCCCAATGCGCGCTGATTGCGCGGCGCGTTAACAGTGCCGTGACGCTTCATGTTATACTATTTACAAATGCTTTACAACATTATTTACATACTACTTTGTTTACTGTGTACGCCCTAAGCCGCAGCGTAGCGAGGCGGAACTTGTACTTATCATATCAGACTTGCATCAAACTGTACGAGATCAAGATTTCAAAAAAAAAACATCCAAGTAGGATACCCACAAGTAATTTGTTCATAAGACGGGTGAAAAGAGATGAATAACAGTAACATTACGCACTTACTGGGGCTCCAGGCGGCGAACAGTGCATAGGTGTATCAGGTAGGATTTTTGGGCGGACATATTTGCACGACGAATCTTTGCATGTCTCGCGTGTCTCCGGATGCACGGTCTTCCTTTGTAAAATAAGGAGGGAAGAACTTGAAGACTAGCGACCTGTCTATGCGTCCTTTTCCCAGACAGCATGATGTGAGTGAGCATGAAACTTGGGAAAGTGAGGTCACTACGATGAGGCGTACACATAAGTTAACAGACACAAGTGAGGAGCGCTAAACTCTAAGCAGTGAAGGTACGTGCGCAAGCTATGATAAGCGGGCATATAGCGCAACTTGAGAAAGGTAGGGAGGGCTTGATGCTGCTTGATGTCAGAGCAGTCCGCATTCATTAAACGTTTGAACATGAAGTTGTTTCGCGTCATGATAAGACGTGGCACGCAGAGATCCAGAGGTAGATACGATGGGGTGCCTAGAACCCGGTAGGGATGCGCGACTGCAAGCAAAGATAGAACTAGGCGGGACTGGATGAGAATCAGGTCAGAAAGAGGATTATGGCTGATCTAATAATCGACGCACATAGCCAAAAACATAAGACGGGAGGGCGTAAAGGGACGATGCAGACAGTTCCCTTACATTTAATCCTGAGGCCGGCGAGCCAGTGGGCCTGTGCGCCGCATCTCACTGTAGTATACAGAAATCACATCTTGCAATCTTCACCTCGGACTTTCTTACAGGTGGTATAGCGTATGTTTGTGTATCCGAGAGGCAATACTGACGTACAGTCGAGGTAGAAATCAAAAGTCGAGAATAGACACGTCAACGCGGGCACAGCTTTATCCGGAGTTAGCCGCAAAGATGTATTATTTCAGACTCCGTCACTCATCACCTGACACTTTGCCCACCGTGCTTGTTGAATGTACACTCCATGAGTCGGGCATGGTAGGAGGAACGAGTGATTGGGTGTGTACACGGACGACAATGATACATGGATAATGGAACAGAGTGGTCCAGTCTGGATTTTTGCGTTGCGGGGACGTGGGACCACACATGTGTATGCACGAGCCGGCGTAGTGTACTACTGCACAGCATGTGAGCAAGGAGCCATGGGAACGATCACACGGAAAAGGCGAAGACCGTCGAGTCCGAGACTTTAAAAAGCTGTCCAGCAGCACACCTTTTTCTTGAACAATATACATGAATCCCACGTGTGCTTTCACGATATACATATTTGCTAAGTAAATACATGATGCATGAACCCCCGGATTGCCTTTGCTGACAGCATCACCGGCACACGGGCATGATATTCTTACTGCTTCTCTTTCCTTTATTCCAATGTCTCAGTTGCACACCTCTGGACCGGACGAATGAAACCTCTTCCGGTCCCACTAGTACCCCGTTCCTCGATCAGTCCAGCGTCAAGTTCAGCACCCGAGAGGAGTCCGACAGGTCTTCTATGCACTGATCGCGCCGGAGTTAATCACCACATTTGCCTGCAGCCAACGGCTTGCGGCGTTATCGATTGCCAAACAGTATAACGAGCAAATAGTAGAGCGTAAGTCTTCATTTATAATTTACTATAATCCATGAGCAATGAGATGATTACTTGTCTCTACGTATAGCGTCTCTGCCTGACGACGAACGTGAAGCAAGGAAAGCGGCAAGAGAGAAGGATCAGAGTGCAACCAATTGGCAGTCCTTTAGGTGTACATGCACGGCTGTAGTTGGCTGGGTTCCGATGCATATCAGGGGCTTTTTCACGCGCAAGCCTCTCCCACAGGAGCGACAGGGACGCGTCGAGGAATGGACAACAACGCACGGGTTCTTTGTTCAGATGGGTGGGTTCATGCTCTCCAAAGATGGTCAACCTCTTAGCACGATCTCGAGCCCTAGCAAGATCATAAAGCTTATAAAAGAGGGAAGAGGTGAATCGGTTGCTCCAACTGAAGACAACGTGTACCTTGCGCTGATAACCGATGGACATTCCCTTGTAGGCTCAATCTCAGCAATAACCACCACGGAGGAGGATATCCGAGACCGCAGCAAGGGTGACGCCATCTCCAAAGGTGTTGTTATCCTTCAGACCACCTGGTTCCTTGTGCAGTGTATTGCGCGGTGGTCATCAGGCCTCGTAGTCACCGAGCTCGAGGTCGTAACCTTGGGATTCATAGTTCTCAACGCGTTGACGTACGCATTCTGGTGGGACAAGCCGCAAAATGTCGCTGTTCCGGTCTACCTTGAATGGTTGGGCGATGACGCCAAAAAACCGAAGGCACCCGCGCATTTGTTCAAGCTGAGCATTTTTTCAGTTTCATTCAAATATTTCCTGGAAGACATTAAAAAAAACAAAGTCGCTAATGGGATAAAGCTTATCCTATTTGGTATTCCATACGCAATAGTCGCGGAACTCGTCTCCCCACTTATTCAAATCATAGCAGATGAAACTATTGGGGAAGACCCAAAGCTTCGCGTCTCTATGTTCTTTGCAGGGAATTTTGACCAGAAGTACAAGCGTTTCGTGTCGCTTTCAATGGTGCTTGTTTCTGTTATTTTTGCTATTGTTCATCTGGCCCCGGCCTGGTTTCTGCGTTTCCCATCACACAGGTACATGGTTCTATGGCGATCATGTGCCATAATTACAACAGCAATTCCTCCTATGGTTGTCCCAATAGCAGAGTACTATTATAGACTAGAAGACTCTGTTCAGAACGGCATAGATATTATCGGTATTCTTGCAACCATCTTGTATTTTTCATCACGTATTACCATCTTTTTTATTGCCCTTGTCGCACTTCGGAACATACCTCCAGGAGCACTAATTACGATAGACTGGATTTCTACTTTTCCTCATATATAGATATATTATGTGTTTAATTCTTGTCTATTTACTTAATCTTCACTTCACGAAGTACACGCACTCCATAAGCATTTTGACTTTATCTTGCCTTTCCCACTGTTTTTGGCCAAGTCGGTAGGGAGTGTATGTATATTAGCTACCACTTCATACTTCGAGTCATGGGTCAATGGAGATGACGACCGGAACAAGAGCCGCGGATGGGGAGTGGGTCATTATTGGATCCTCAGCACCGCGGAGTCAAGCTCTTGGCTAAAAAGAAGATGAGGAAAATGAAACGGTTAGGTAAAATGACGCGCTGGCGGAGTGGAAGTGGTAAGGCTTTTAAAGAATACGTTGCATGTCGACATGAGCATGCATTGCGTGACCAATAACCGAGCGTCAACTTATCATACATACAACAATGAAATAGATGAGGATCACAACTTAGCGAGCGGCTAAATTGACAAACAAATGCATCTTATTACATCAAGATCCAACTACGGCTAATACAAATCAAGACTGTTGGGCATGGGACTGGGATGCCTGGGCGTTGCGGTGAGAGTCGATTGCATGTTGTATAGCGGAGGTTGCATGCTGTTGGCTGACTTGAGCATTGTACGAGTGAGCAGCATGGTCTGCAGGGAGGCCGTAATGAGCAGCAGAATTGGCGGCATTTCTGTGACTATCGGCAAGGCCGTGAATTTGAGTCTGTTGTTCACGATGTTGCTCATAGTGCCAGAGATGATCTTGACTTGCTTGGCGATGACTGGCTGCGGCTACTGCGTACCCGTGGTCGCCAGTGCTGTGGTACGATTGTGTGTGGCGGTTGGATGCGGCTACATGAGCCCTGGATGCGTCGAGATGAGCTTGCGCAGCATTTGCATGAGCATCATGTGCTTGTTGGAGCGAATGCGTGGCGGCGTTCTGTTCAGCAATGAAATTGTCGACGGTTCTCCTTGAAAGGACATTCAGGCGACCGCGGTCAGAGAGACCTCGTTTCTGTAACTCACATGTCAGTTCAACGCTCAGAATAACAAACAAAAGCAAGGTTACACGTACGGCAAGAAATACGGACGTCTTGGACTGTGCAGGAAGCGCAGAAGTCGTCGTAAAGAGAAGCGCAGCGGCAGCGAGTACAACAGAGAAGAAGCGCATTGTTATGATAGTTTTCGACCGGCGAAAAGTACGAGTTGTGAATGAGGTTGAAGGATTGAGCTCAGCTGGGGTTATTGGGCTGAGCAGGCCCGCTTTTATAGACAGTTGGATGCCGCTTGAGAAAATTCTTTCATAAATTCTGATTCAGATACGAGTCGGAGGACTTCAATTGATGTCTTCTGACTTCTGTGCATCTCGTACAGTGATTACTGAAACACCCACGGACTCGAGCTAAGCAGCCGACAAGCTGTCCTTCAAGCCCGTCAATGTTCCAAGGCCGTTAATGTTCCCAATACATAAAAATGTCAGCGTACTCCTTCAAGCCCGTTTTCTTTACCGAACGCTCTCTGCGACCGAACAGGCTGAATAGCATGTCGGAGTTATAACTCCTTTCGTACAAATTTATTTCAAACATGTAACCACATTGCCATCGCCGCAGTGGAATGGAGCAGATTTATTACATCACGTTTTAACGGGTTTGAAGGACAGCTTGTCGGCTGCTTAGCTCGAGTCCGTGGGTGTTTCAGTAATCACTGTACGAGATGCACAGAAGTCAGAAGACATCAATTGAAGTCCTCCGACTCGTATCTGAATCAGAATTTATGAAAGAATTTTCTCAAGCGGCATCCAACTGTCTATAAAAGCGGGCCTGCTCAGCCCAATAACCCCAGCTGAGCTCAATCCTTCAACCTCATTCACAACTCGTACTTTTCGCCGGTCGAAAACTATCATAACAATGCGCTTCTTCTCTGTTGTACTCGCTGCCGCTGCGCTTCTCTTTACGACGACTTCTGCGCTTCCTGCACAGTCCAAGACGTCCGTATTTCTTGCCGTACGTGTAACCTTGCTTTTGTTTGTTATTCTGAGCGTTGAACTGACATGTGAGTTACAGAAACGAGGTCTCTCTGACCGCGGTCGCCTGAATGTCCTTTCAAGGAGAACCGTCGACAATTTCATTGCTGAACAGAACGCCGCCACGCATTCGCTCCAACAAGCACATGATGCTCATGCAAATGCTGCGCAAGCTCATCTCGACGCATCCAGGGCTCATGTAGCCGCATCCAACCGCCACACACAATCGTACCACAGCACTGGCGACCACGGGTACGCAGTAGCCGCAGCCAGTCATCGCCAAGCAAGTCAAGATCATCTCTGGCACTATGAGCAACATCGTGAACAACAGACTCAAATTCACGGCCTTGCCGATAGTCACAGAAATGCCGCCAATTCTGCTGCTCATTACGGCCTCCCTGCAGACCATGCTGCTCACTCGTACAATGCTCAAGTCAGCCAACAGCATGCAACCTCCGCTATACAACATGCAATCGACTCTCACCGCAACGCCCAGGCATCCCAGTCCCATGCCCAACAGTCTTGATTTGTATTAGCCGTAGTTGGATCTTGATGTAATAAGATGCATTTGTTTGTCAATTTAGCCGCTCGCTAAGTTGTGATCCTCATCTATTTCATTGTTGTATGTAAGATGCCAAAAATAGTAAATAAGCTTGCTTTCATCCAGCACCTTCTCCACTGCCGACCATCGACCCATAGCAGCAATTTATTCATCGCTGACCTCGCCCTCACCCGCCCCCACAGGTATTTTCACTCACCTTGGCGCTTATGGATCGCTACCTTCCTAGACCCCGCAGTAATCATCACTTAAATCCCCCTGCCATGTCCTCGCCCATTTAGATATCTCAGAGCGCCCGCTCCTTCCCACCCCTCATTTTCCGCATTCAAGTATCTCTCCTATGCGGTGAACACGAAAGACGGTGCAAAATGACATCTCAGTAGATGTTCGCGCTGGCCAACTCTTAGCTATCATCAAGCGTCCTCTACTTGTTTGCTGATTATGGCAATTTTCCGTCTGACGTAAGGTCCTTCAGGTGCAGATTAGTCCTTCAACACATTCTGACCGAGATCATTTCACTCAATTTCTTCGCATAGGTAAAACCACGCTGCTTGACGTCATGTCGTGCCGAAAGAAAAGCATTGATACAGGATCGGTACATATCTACTCGTCAATTTATTGAGCGCTGAGCTTGACTTCCCACAGATACAGCTCAATGGAAATGTTCTCAGTAACAGACACAGAGACATGCACAAAATTTCAACTTTTTTCGAGCAAGGAGATGCACTCCTCGGCGTTTTGTCCTTCAGACAACCCCTTCTGGTCATGCGATGAACTTCTTGAACGACGGATTCTCTGGCCTTGGAACAGCTTCTAAATCCGCTAAAGAGTTTCGCCAGTTCTATAGGCTTTCTATCGCTCCACTAGACATTGAAGACGCATCCGAATATGCGTATCATAGAGTACTCCGCACGATCAGCGTGACAATGTCGACCCTGGTCCCTTACGGCATGGCTGGCACGTTTACGACACTCGTATTGAATAAGATGGTCCTGTCTGAAAAGACAGCAGTTAACTATCGTAGAAACTTGCTGTCGTGTGGCGTACGCACTGGGATGTATGCTGGTGAGTGACAAGTTATACGATATATATTCAAGGCTTTATGTAACTTCGTACTTTTTGCATAATCTGAAAAGGAATGGGATTAATGCTTGCGTAAGTATCCCCTGGGTGTACTATATGCTGTTAGATGTCAGTAGCCAGCATCCCATCTTGTACTATTTTGCATCTTCTCTTCACTATCAGAATACTCAATACGGCAGCTGTGATTGACGCCATGCACCGTTTCGGATGCGGATGTATTGGACTATCTTGACATAGGATCAATATCTTATGGAAAGTGGGCGGCAATCCTCGATTGTATAACTATCATATATCGGATTTTGTGAGTGTTCAAAGACCTGACTTGTTCCAAGGTCAGACGCACCTATGACTTCGCTCAGAGTTCGTTCCACCTAAGATTATATCTACAATCCGTTTTACTTGTATCACTGTCACCCATCACCGTTATCAATTAAGTTTTATTGTGTGACGATGATTTTGTGAGGTTAAAACACTCGTTATACAACAGAGGGAAACCAGGAAAGGGGTCTTTTGCCAAGAGACATGCATATTAATTTACCGAAAAGGGAAATATTACATATCGCCCCATTCTGCTTGTTGTCACGCACGACGCCTTTGTCTTTCGTACTTTGCCTCAACCTTATACAACGACGACCTCGCCGCCATGTCTATAACGCGCAGAAATTATCCCAACATGGCCTTTCAGGGCCTATCGTTCTTCTGTGCTCAGCACCGTCACGACTTCTACCCACCGATTCCTTTCTTTCCCAACAGCAGGCTATATCCTGCAGACCGAGATGTCAACCCGCTCACAATTTTCAAGCCCATGCTCTGCAGAGATCGACAACGCCAGGCACGGTGGGTTGAAATTGACAAGTCGCCTAACGGCGTGGAACACGCCGTGCTTGTCTTTGTGGACGGGGCCGCACCGTATAATGGCATGCAGGACGTACGCGCTGGCTGTGGCATATGTTATAACCCGGACGGGCGCGAATATGGATATTCCTTCCCACTCGAACGCGTCGGAAACGAGAAGCTTACCTCCAATCGTGCTGAACTGCGCGCAGCGCATGCTGCACTGACATTGCGCCACTGGGAATGCGATGGATTTGGGAAGATTGTCATCGCAACGGACTCGTCGTACCTTGTATCGGGTGTCTGTGAATGGGTTATCGGCTGGAAGAGGCACGGATGGAGAACTTCTAGCGGGAAGGGAGTAGCAAACAAAGACCTTTGGCTCATGCTCCTTGACGCGATTGAAGAGAAAGAAGAGCTGGGAATCGCAGTTCAATTCTATTTGATTGATCGCAAATGGAATCTAGCCGATGAGCACGCGAAAGAGGGCGCAGTAAGTCTTTTATTATGTACTTCCGACTCATTTCGTCTCACAGTACATCGCTCAGAATAAGATAAATATTCCAACTGAATGGCAAAATCACGATATGTTGGGATCTCGCCTCATAGGAGATGACCATCTCCCTCCGGAAGCTTAACCGCATCAACACAACATCAATAGGAAGTTTGTTGTATGGTCAGTTTCATACAGCATTGCGTACTAGTCATATGCTGATACGGTACTCGCTCTAGCCTCTCGGGGGAAGCAGTGAAAAGTGTATCATGTGTATGATACGTAAGATACGTACGTAGTAGGGAAACCAGTAAAGACAGCGAATTCAGAATAACCACAATAGGCTCGCAATCTAGTATTACCCCCTCTCCGCCCAGCCCGAAATCAACGACTAGCTAACCAACGCAGCAATATGCGCTTTTATACGACCGTGTAGTATGTAAAGTTCGAACGCTTTGGATAATCTATAGCGTGTACCAAAAGCAACTTAAGTTCAAAGTAAGGCTGGTAAATCTTCAGGAATACACCGACAGTATCTCCGACCTTGTGGGGGACCCAGGAAGAGTTCCCAATGAAGACTAGTCCTAACGACAAGATCTATCATCTATCACAAGGGTTTGTCGGAGAAACTAGGCACTTCGGTTCAGAACAAGCCCACATGAAGATCGCAGCATACATTCATCAGGACAACGGAGATAAATCTCGTTTAATGTTTTATGTAAAATCCAAGCCAACGGTGGTTCAGAGAGTTGGTTTTAAGAGTAAAACTAGTAGTGAAAGCCTGAAGATAAAGGAGTTCAGGCAACAAAGAAAACGGCACACAAAAGATGCTACCTTTTACTTCACATAAGTATCCGGGATGTGGCGAAAGTTTCAAACATACCGTAATCACAGACTTCCTTGAACAGCTCTGATTAACATAATGTATGATTGAAGTACAGCTAAGTTGATTGTGAGACTGTTCAGAGGGAATGCACACCGTTATTAGGGTGAAAACGTATAAGAGCACTGAGAGCGTTCCAGAGTCTTCAGCTGAGCTCCAACATCGTCCTCCCATCACAAACCAAGGTTCTCGCTGGCCGAATCCTTATCTATCATGTTATTCTTCACGTCGCTCCTCACGTTTGGTCTTTTCTTTTCCAGCGCATTAGCTGTGCCTGTGCTGTATGGCCGACTTGAAAGCAGAGATATTAGCGTTGGAAATGACGACTACATGCTCGTTGTAGGTTCTTCAGTTTATTCTTTCAAAGTACATATAAATGTATTGATTTTTATATTAGAGGAGATCTAAGGATGACCCGCGCCTCATCCAGAGTCACTTTATACAGATGCACGAAAGCGCTGCCGCAGCAAGTGAACACGCTCGATCCGCGCACATTGCAGCTGCTACAGCACACACGAATGCGGCAATATCACAACACTTGGTCGGAGATACAGCGGGGGCACAACACTCAGAGAATACTGCGACATGGCATGAAAACAAAGCCGCTCACTTCCAACATATGCACACTAGCCACCAGGAATTTGCCCAAAGTGGACGCAATGGTCACTATATTGCGGATAATAGCCATTATGTCACGGTCAACGATCAGACCACTCGTGCACACCAGGAAGCATGGGAAGCACAATTGTCCCATCAACATGCATTGACCACCAAAGCCCATGCCGACCAGTATCTACATAACCGTCGGTAGTAACTAGTAATCTTCCACTATATACTAAAGTATCTGTGACGCGAAGAATTGAATCGAATAACTATTATGTAGTAGTACCTCATAGTGCTATGAAGCAGTGTATAACGTCCACTCTGTCCTGTCTTCAAAAGTGTATCAACTAGGTAGACTTTTCTGCCCAGTACGCGTTGTCGGGAATGCAGCAGTCCGCACGTAAGCTTTTGTCCTCAACCCATATCAAGATGTCAGAATCAGCACAGATATTCGATACTTCTAACGTAGGTGCCAACACACGAAGACAGTTAACCTCCCAGAACTGGTTGACGAAGAGCGGGTAGTCGGAATGCTTCCCCGAGGTACACGGCTACCTACGCGACGATACTGAGTCGGAGGGTAGAAAAGGCCATAATATACGATATTTTATTTCTCACCACCTATCTGCCGCCGAGAGAAGGTAGCGCCATTCGTGAAGTAGGAGAGAACGTTTATACGTTGACGCAATAGCGCTTTTTCAGACAGGACTCCATGCTTCTTCACTCTCGACTAATGTATCCGCAGCTTCCCAGAACGAATAAGAGCGATGCATTGCAGTAAAAAAAACATATGGGGGTCATCAGACAAAGAGTCAAGCACGCCGCAGCAGGGAGGACAGACGGTGTATTGAGAACATGGGTGGTTTTTGGGGAGATTGAACATCGGGGAGCTTTTTCACGAATCTGCCAGTGTTGCTATGTTCACCAGGAAGTGCAGTCGACCATTTCCGCACAGAATTCACTAGTTGGTATTCCATCCATCGCATAAACATGCTTTCCCGGTACCAGACGCCAGTCGTCCATATTGCGAGGGGCCGACCAGAAAGACCAGATAAATGATGTTGCTGTATGACCTGCTTCTCGTCCACCGCTGGGGATGACTGAACGTGGCTTGGGGTACGCATCCGATTGGCCATGACTATATCGGTGAATATACGATCTCCCACTACGATGAGTTCGTGGTCCATGACAGGAGAGCGAAGGGAGGCGAAGTAGGTGCGTATTGCTGCGATGCAGGAATAAGCGGGTTTCATGGATTTATGCTGAAGCACTGGTACGCCAAGATGATGCATCACAGACTCTGACTGAGAAGAATAAAAACCAAACGGTCAGGACGTTAAAGGGATAGAACGGCTCACCTGTAGCCCACCAGCATCGAGGTGCGTCCCAGCAGAGTTGCTGACTATCAGGACGTTACCGTCGCCGAATATTTCTTTGCACTTCTTCCATGATTCCTATACATTGTAATGATCTCAGTAGGAGAAGAAATATTCTGTAAAGGTCGCGTTATCACCTGGAGCTCTGGTACTAGAGTATCCCGATGTGGTATCGTCTGAAGAGAGTTCAACATAGAAAAAAAGGCTGATGAAACGCCAAACATACCAGACAATTATCCTTGTCGAAAACGGCGCCACGATAGCCTGCTTCTTTGAGAGCCACAAAATCAAGTTGGCGGATGTCTTCCTGCGCAATATATGTATGAAGCACGATAGAGCTCGTTAGACTAGCACAACATACCTTTCACTAATAAACCAGGAATGACGAGCCTTGGATTGAAGATGAGGTGAAAGGGGACAAGAATGCCTGGGAGATTGAATGGCATATGAAACACAATCAAGACCCTCTGGCGCCTTGAATTTTGTGGATGACGATGTGGTAGTTCGCGGAGAATTGCGGCTGGCCGCTGGCGTCGGCCAGCCTCAACTGATATCACGTGGAACACTGACGCGGTCCGGCAGACCGCAGAGCCAACTCCCTCGAATGTTATCCTCGTCACCAACTCGCCATTTGAATTTTGCACACTACACGCATAACAGGCATCCTTTTCTTTCATCCTAAAAACCGTACAAATTTGTACACATTATTACTTCTACTGGTATGTAATATAATACATAATTAGTCTCCAATATAACAAATTAAGTTAATCTTCAGGTCATCATGGTCATAACATAGGTCGTTTCGTAGGCGACTGAACCTTCGTAAAGAGAGCGGACACCACATCCTCTGCAACTGCCTGGCTCTCTTCTTCGCTCAGGCTCTTCCGGCACGCGCAGCAGCCGACACGCTGGCGATAAAGGTCGCGCGCAGCAGCAACCTTGGTGAATGTCCGAAGCCCAAGTGCTGTCGTCATGGCCAACGTCAAAGGCTCGGATCGTTGGGCTAGTGTCGCAAATGCAGGCAGTAAAAGGTCTGTGTCGAGATGAAACTCGTCCCAGAGCGCGATGCGTTGAATTGGATCCATATGCAGCTCCAGCAACTGCAGCATCGCCATATGGCGTACGGCGTCCATCTGGAAGCGCGTCGCGAGCTTGAGGATGGAGAACAGCTCTGGCAGGGTGCGAGGCGCGTCTGGCACAGTTGACTCTGGGCCTTCACTTTGGAGAATAGGGCGGGAGGGTGAGCTTCTGTTCTCCGTATAACAACAGATAAATGCAGCTTACGCGGGGTAGAGCATTGGTAGGAGGCGGACAAAGTCCACCGAAGAGACCTCGTAAAGGATGAGCGGACGGCGATCGTTATATCCAACCTGCGGCAAGCTTCCGGTCGTTATGGGTGGCACGATAGTGCGGAACACCGGGGAGTGCTCATGCAGTGTTGAAAGGCGGAGGCGGAACAGCGTATGTTCAACCTAGAATCTGCATAAGCTACGATCCCAGGCTCGATATGCTTTGGGACTCGCCTGGATGACAATGTTCCCTTCCCAGAGGTACCATTCCTTGTGTCGTTTAGGACGCGACCGTCTTTTCTTGCCGCTGTTGCTCGAGCTCGAGCTAGAGGTTGACGATGAACGTGAAAGGCTGCTCGGCGGGGAACTTGATTTGATGCTTTCGAGCTTCGTATATTCCAATGCGACCACTGTGGGCGGCGGATTCTGTAGGATCTCTTCAACGAGAGGCATTTATTACGGTAAGAGACGTCGTTGAAGGAGTGAAATGGTGGAGGGAAATCAGGGGCGTAAAAGCGAGCAGCTCAGGGAAGGGCACTGATCCGGGGAAATAATGGTGAGGTAAATATGAAAAGGGAGTGGCTGGTACGTTGTAGTTGTTGGGAAGAAGAGAGATGCTTGTGGTTTGTCACTTGGTTCGGGCACACCTGGATAATTTTGTCCCTGCGACTGAAACATATGGCACATGGATACGCCGTCGCCGTTGTCAAGCTGCAGACTACGCTGGGCCAGGGCCTCATAAAATCCTCTCACTAAGTTGCTTTAGAGAACTACTAGCACTGGCTGCTTTCAGTATACTCGGGCTGGCAAGGGGTCCCGGAAGAAGACTCGTACATAGCAGAGAAAGTAAGTCTTCAAAGCTTCACATTTTGAGCATTTCATGTTCGGCTTAGGAAAATGTATACACATATGACTCTATATGAAGGTTTACATCAGTGTGAGCTACCACGAACTAAACCGAATTGATTCTAATTGCAATCGTCATAGAAGAACTAAGCACATTTGTTAACCACTGCTATAGTTCTGGAGCATATCATTCTTGTGTTCCTGATTCTACAGTATAATTGGCACAGATAGGCACAGATACCGGCAAATACTAGCATCTTGGAAGGCCAAGTACAGTGGCGGCACAAAAACGTTAAATCACACTAACTAAACGGCAACCGGTATGAACTGTTGAAAGTAAACTTTTCTTTACCGCGGCCTCCTACACTATTGGTCTGTCTGGGCGTGGGTGATTAAAGATATTCCTCCCAATTACAACTCTGGCCGATAAGCCCTGGACTTCAGGCTTGACCCATCCATGTCCCACACTGCTCTCCATTGCAGCAGGCGCTCAACGTGTTTGGATATCACTGCTGTATTTTTTACTGTCCACTCTGGTAATCCGGGGGTCTCGAATTATGGGGGGAGTTGATAAAGAAGATAGTTGCCACACCTGTCGCGCCCATAGTCATATGTCACGGTTGACCGACTTTAAACACATTGGCAGTACTTCGCATACACACGGCCGACGATTTATCTACCAAATATTTTGGGAACTTCTTTCCCGTCCACTTACACAACTCTCTGCGCAGAGCACTTACAGTACTAGGAAGGCTACATGTAAAGCCAACAAAGACCGTGTTCGTGTTCTAATAAAAGAGGGAATACAAATTCAAGTCCTAGCCATACTAATCCATGCTTGTTTCCACCTTCCATACTTACATTGCATATTACTTTCGAATGCGTTGGAGAGACTAATAATTTCCATGGTTGACATTTCCGCAGTGCATTCTCTCACATAAACTCGGGAATCATGAAATAGAATTGCGCCGGAGTATTTTCTTGAATCTCTATGATCGGATTATAGCCGTTAGGCATTATAAAAATTCAAGTGCGCTCTGAAAGTTGCCCAGAAGACCTTCACTTTTCATGTCAGCATGGTTAACTCCGCCAACACTCTTTTCTCCCTCTTGTTCGCTCTCCTTGTCGTAGCTCCCTTTGCCTTAGCGCTCAGTCCTGGGTCTTACTTCATTCAGAATGTGGCTTTTTCTCGCAGAATTTTTACTGGGTTGCAGCAAGGCGTACAGCTTACAGAAGGGTTTGCCGTTACTACTTTTGGTTCTGTACGCCTGTTCAATTTGTTCAAAGCGAATAAAAAGTTCAATACCATTACAGCCTACGAACGACTCGGTATCCCCAACCTCAAACGAGATTGTAAGCAGACCTACATAGACCTGCGTTATGGTACTTCCACACAACAGTTGACGGTAAATAGTTTACAGTAGACTCAACCATGACCAGTTTAATACATGAAGAAACTGGTTTCTTCGTTGTTGTCGACGCCAGCGACGGAGGATCAGCAGGTGTTGGAGTCATCTTATCTCAGAGCCTGAACCCAACATCTCCATTTGTTCCGATTGGTAACTCAGCTTGGACTTTTGTACAAGGTTCTGAGGGTACAATGTAGGGTTTCAATTTCAGTGCTGTACCCTTTATCTAACTTTGAGTTAGTGTTCAACTCGCTGGGAGGAACCTTGCATGGAGTCTCCTAGTTACAGGGTTTGGGACGCAGGTAAATATTTTCTTGCTTTGAATTGGAGAAGTATATCTCAAAACTCCATAGATTACGTTACAAACATTAGATCCGACAGACCTCAGACAGCAATGGTCATTTGTTGCACATAGCTTGGTGTAAAACCTCGTGTCGCTGGAACCGATACCTGGAGCCTGAAACACCGATACCTCTTATGTTCCTAGTCCATCGCACCTTGCTTGGCCATGCTACCATTTATTTGTAACGTTCAGAGCGGATGAAATTGTTTATTGAAGAAAGAAAATGAACAAAGATAACGATATGATTCTGCTTGATTTGATTCTGACGTTAATATCATCTCTTTTACAACAAGCTTGTAGCTTGCGTTGCTATAGAGGCCAAAGTATCTTGTTGACCGCAAGCGAAGTCCACCAGAGCGGCAGAAGTAAGGAGGGTTCCACTTTGATTTGCAGGATTGCCTAATTGAACAAGGCTGGTCGTGTGGGGGTTGTATCTCGGCCATCCAAGGTTAAGCAATCCATTAGCTGGGTCTCGCGCAAATGCTACCCATGAACTCTGGATAAATTCCGAAAGAGCAATTTCGGCGGGAGTGGCCGGAATTGAGCTGACATTGTATGTCCCAAATACCAGAGGAATTTCTGAAGCATGATAGGCCCGCAGATCTGGTCGTGTAGATATATCAGGGAAGACGCCTGGTGTGAAGATATTAGTCGAATTGTAGCGTGAGATGGTAGCCATGATACATACCTTGGTATTGATATCTGAAAGTATGAACAGCGTTATTTACGCGATGGAGGGTGGTGGCGCCAGCCGGGCAAGTAAACTCAATCTATTTCGTTTAAAACACAATGCGCTTAAGGTACTACCTCTAAATGGACTCACCAGAGTCGATACATCCGCAAGGATCTCGGTTATTGCGGGCAGGACAACGTTCCCGGCTACTAGTTCCCCTAGGACTATGAATATATCTTCTTCATTCGCCGTTGATCCAGCAAGTAAGGGCACGCGCAGAAATGTGCCTGCTATGGCTCGCTCTATAGTATTAGAGAATATGGTGATATCTGGGACATGTCCTCAGTGCTCTGAGTCAGTTAGTGTATGCAGCAGGGCGTACCATCGACCACAAGATTGAATGATGAATTAGTGCCCACAACTGCATTTTCCAATGTCGTGAATGGGACGTTTTGCATGCACGTAAACTGGGCTGCGTCTGTCGCTAAAAGAAAATGTAATATTCAGTATAGGGCAAGGCTTCGCCAGGAAACAATGCCAACAGTTTCCACAGCCTACAGCATTGGCGACTGTGTTCCATGGAGTAGGATCGAGCACTGTAGAGGACGGTGTGGATGAAGGAGAGCCGGATATACTGCTTCATATCAGCAAAGTTATATAAATTATTTCAGATCATTGCATACCTTCCCGATTCCTGGATAATTCCTATCTTCTCATAAGCGACAATATTATGCTACTTCAATTTTTCACCCACCTTTGACTATAGTGTCATTGGGATGCGCAAATGCATACGCATCAGTGGCAGCAGAACCAGCACTTTGGCCGAAAATTGATATTCGATTCGGATCGCCACCGAAGTTGGCAATATTGTCGTGAACCCAATGAACAGCCGCATCTAAGTCAAGTAAACCGAAGTTTTGCGACGTTTGGTTGCTAACGAGCTGTGGGGCGTTTGGTTGACCAAAAATGTTCAATCTATAATTGAACGTCACAATTGTGATGTCGTCATTATCCCGAACAAAATTGGTGCCGTCATAGGTCGCAATATTACTCTATGAAAAGGATAAAGGAAAGAACAAGTAGGGAGCTAGTCATACAGACTTACTGTCCCGAATGAAAAGCCACCGCCGTATATCCAAAGCAACACTGAAGTATTCTGTTTTCTGTCCGTGCTCGGAGACCAGATGTTGACCGTCAGACAATTTTCGGATTCCGTTGTATTGATGCCTTGCCCGCCCGCTAGGATTAGAAACTCGAGATTAGTAGGGTTTAGATTCTGAACGCAGGAATCTCCAAAGGTCAATGCGCTGAACTGCGTTTCCCTAACTGGAGGAAGTTTTGGTGCTTCCCATCGACCTGCCGATGCGTAAGGTATTCCAAGGAATTGACGGACCGACGGTTCGACAAATGTTCCCGTAACCGGACCTTGCTGCGTCGAGACATTAAGACTAGTTCCCTGGCTCGCAGCGCCGGCCGCGAAGCAGAATAAAGACAGTAGTGACAAGTATGAATGAGATCGCATTCCTGCTGCAACCCCAGGAAAGTACAGCAGTCATTAAATAGATAGCCACGACAGTCATACCCGGAAGTTATAAGTCGAAATCAAACGGTAGTCATCTGCCAATATGTAAACCAATTAAAGCTGACGCCGAGTGCATAGCTTGCTTCGCATACCGCACGAGCAATATTCTTTCTTGGAATAGCCTCAAATATTCCCAAGAGTACAGATCAAGTCGACAAGTGGGCGTAATTGAAAACATTGCTAAGGGTCGCAGGATGACCGTGTTTACCTATGAATTGTACGGTCATGGTACCGTCATACATTCAATCCGCCCTATTCACAAATGAACTAGCAAGTGTTAAATTAAGGGAATAAAAACAAGTGTATGCACGAACCGGCTATGTCTCGTCCCGGAAGGTAAGTTTAGTTCTTTCATGTCAACACCGCTTCGACTGCGCTGGGAAGACGCGGATCCAGAATACCGTGTAGATGACGACAAGCGCAGGCAAGAAGGGAATAATCACGAGTGTATGCTTCGCACCCAGGTGTTGCCCAAGGCAGAAATCCAAGCCAACGACCGGGTTTGACTATTCGCTTCTGGATATCTGAACAGAACTGCGACCACGAAGAGGTATTTAGGCAAGAGTCAACCTTGTCTACATTCAGGGTGCTTGTTTAGTTTAAGGTTGCGGTCTCTTGAATAAATGGTGTCAGATTTTGTATAGGGTATTGAAAGATTGCAAGAAGACTGCAGGAAAATTGAAGAGTAACTGAAGTATAACTGAAGTACTGTGGATGTTGACATTGAGGGAGCAATGAGACCTGAGGCCGAGGTAATGTCAAGGTAATGTGCGTTTGGAGGGGTCGAAGCGAAGTTACGCAAGCGTTACGTGTGGTATATCCTCGATTCCTCGGCAACCTCCGGCCCTCTTACCAAACCGTCTCGTACAACTTTTCCACAAACTTATTATAGTGATATCTATGTATAGCCTACTCTTGATCGATGATCGATGATCACTACAGTCAAATTTATATCGCAATATAAGAGTAGAGTACTGCGGTTTTGAAGAATATATTTACGAGCTTCGATAATTCTCTTGTAACTATGATAAAAGCTGAGTCTATAGTCCAGAGCACTTTGCTATCATGCAAAACCAGACTCAAACGCAGCTGAAATAGCCTCTAATTGCGGAATGGCCCCGCAAGTAATATCCAACAGAGCTCCCTCCGTGAATACGACGCCTGTCGCGTTGGCGGCGTTTCCAAGTTGCACAAGCGTCTGTGTTTGCGGGTTGTATATTGGCCACCCGAAATTAACTAGGCCTTGTGCAGGATCGCGTGCGAACGCGACCCAGGCGGACTGTATGTAGTGCGAGAGGGCGATTTCTGTCGCTGTGGGCGGGGCCAGCGTACTTGCGTTATATGTTCCGAAGACGAGAGGTATTTCGGAGGCGTGATATGCGCGGAGGTCGGGTCGAGAGGAGATGTCAGGAAAAACAGCTGCGAATTTAGGTGTAAATGTCAGTGCTAGAAGAAGCTGCGTGTGCACATGCCTTGATACTGATACCGCCAAGTTGATACATTGGCTGAGAGGCGTTCTTGTGCTGTTGAACCTGCAGGGCAAGTAAAAGTTGTCTAAAGGGGAAAAAATTAGATGTTGACCGATACATCGAACGTTACCGATCGAAGTACCTGTGTTAATATATCTGCGAGAATCTCAGTGACGAAAGGCAGCACGACTCCAGATGAGACAAGTTCTGCCGCAACGATAAAGATGTCGCCTTCATTCAAAGTGCTCCCTCCTAGCAATGGGACTTTCAAAAAGTTTCCCTCTGCAGCACGGGCTGCAGTATCTGAAAAAATGGTGATATCTGTATAGACAGCGGAGCTTTAACAGAAAGGCAAGTTCTCCTGAGGAGATAACTTACTATCAGTCAACAGATTGAATTGAATGCCAGTGCTAATGACAGCGTTTTCGAGAGTTCGGAAGGGAACAGCTTCCATGCACGCTAGTTGTGCGGCATTAGCAGCTGGTATCAATGTGCTGTTTTTCAGAAACAAGGATAAATACGATATCCAATAAGAAAAACGTACTGTCCCCACAGCCTACTGCTACTGCTACTGTGTTCCATCCAGTCGCGTTCAAAGTTGGATTACCTAGCGCGTCGCTTGTGATGAATCCTAAGCTAAAGGTATATGAGCGGTGCTGTGGGCGATACCATGTGCTCATACTAACTTGCCAGATTCCTCAATGACTCCTAATACCAGAGGTTAGCAAACCCTACTCAGTTTCTATGATATACATACCCTTTACAATGGTATCGTTCGGATGAGCAAAAGTGTATATGTCCGCCGCGCTTGCTCCGGCGCTCTGTCCGAATATAGAGATGCGATTTGGGTCACCACCGAATGCCGCAATGTTGTCATGAACCCATTGTACTACAGCATCCAAGTCAAGGAGGCCGAAGTTCTGTGACTGTGTCGTACTCGCCAGCTGGGGAGCATTGGGTTGACCGAATATGTTAGTGCGATAGTTGAAGGACACGATCGTGATGTCGTCGTTGTCGCGTACGAAGTTCTGACCATTATAGGTCGCCAGATTGCTCTAAACAATCACGAATAGTTTAATTTCCGATCACATGGAGAGCATAGTGTATATGAACTCACTGTACCGAACTGGAACGACCCGCCGTATATCCATATAAGCACAGCCGTTCCCTGTTTCCGCTGGACGGATGGAGCCCATATATTAGCTGTATGGCAGTTCTCGGACTCAGTCACGTTGATTCCTTGTCCTCCAGCCAATACGAGGAACTCAAGGTTGTCAGGGGTGAGAGATTGCACGCAAGTATCGCCAAAGGAGGTTGCTTGAAGGACTTGTATACCACGATTTGCAGGTTTAACGGGAGCCTGCCAGCGGCCTGCTGTAGCATATGGGATCCCCAAGAACTGCCGAACCGTAGGAGTCACGAGAGTACCCGCAACAGGGCCTTGTTGGGTGTTTACAACCAGGCCGTCAACTGCTGCCTTTACTGGAGCTATAGCGCACAGCCAAGCGAGTTGCTGAAGGAGAAATAACATGGGTGATGTCGTGCCAGAAGGGGACATACGAGACTTTTTATGCAAAACAGATATCAAGTAACTGGTTCCCATAAATAACCAATTGGACCCGGCAGGAAGAGAAAGCTCAACTTGTCCACCAAGGGAGCAATTTTGGCCAGAATAACGGGACATACAGGCACGGATGCTGTACGTCGACAGCGGCTGCAAGAGATCGCAACGAAGAGAAAAGTGGGGATGAACATGAACCGATTCATTCAAAAAAGACACGAGCCCCGAGTGCCTAGAATATTCATTAATCTTGAAAGAGTGGGTGAAATAAGCTCATCCATGGGATCTCACAGTAAGTGCAATTGATTTCCTGATCAGACGCGAGTCAATTGAACAAGGCAGCCTTCGCATGGATGTCAAAGCAGTGGGAAGTCGACCAGCAGGTAGAAGGCCTATTCATGGCACCAACACCGGAAGGGCCACCATAAGAGACCACTGGTCGGTTATCGTTTACTTAGAAGTTCGAAGTGCAAAAGTATGTAAAGACGACCTGGACGACCGTAGTTACGAAAAAGCCGTCATGTGCTTACATAAGTTTGCTTAGTCATCCAAATGGAACACGTCGCAAAGCAGCGTCACTGATTGCACGCTCCCACCTCCTCCTCTTCCTTTTCCGTTCTCCTTTTTCCGGGGTGGCCATATTCAAGAAACGACCTTGATCAATTCACTTTGTACTTCATCAACAATCCACCGGAGCGCACTTTATCTCATTATACAATAGAACTACGTTGCTACGAAGAGAAGGATGAATATCTTCAGGTTTCTCGGTGCGCCATACTGCCTCAGTGGCGACATTAGGCGTTGCTAATGTCTTGAAATCCCACCGACCTTTGTCAACCCGCCTACTTGGACATTTAGGCGACTTGTCACACCTGGCGTCGATATTTATACTGCTGCATAAGATACAAACGACGCGATCATGTCGAGGTATGTACCTGCATCCTGCGTATCCCGCCGCGCTCCGAAGCCTTCCTACACGCCTGGTATGACCTCTGAATGTGTATGTCCTCAGGTATCTCTTTCCGGACGCAAGCGCTCTACGTGGTCGTCTTTGTTGCCCGCTACATGGACCTCCTCTTCCGCTATGTTTCGTTGTACAACTCCGTCATGAAACTCTTCTTCATTGGAAGCAGCTGCTACATACTCTATCTTATGAAGACCAAATACAGGTATGCGACCATTATGTCCGCCGCGAAAGTTGCTCATAGGTTACACTTCGACGCCCAGACCAACTCACGACCCCTCTATCGACACGTTCCGCGTTGAATACCTACTTGGTCCATCTGTGATCTTGGCCCTGTTGTTCAACTACAAATTCACATTTTCCGAGATTATGTGGTCGTTCTCCATCTGGCTCGAGGCAGTGGCTATTCTTCCTCAATTGTTCATGCTTCAGCGTACTGGCGAAGCGGAAACTATCACGACGCATTACTTGGCAGCACTCGGAGCTTACAGGGCCCTGTACATTCCGAACTGGATTTATCGGTGAGTGACACCTGTTACAGATTTGCATCGCTCCTCTCCTCTGGGGACGTATCGCGTTCAGCATCCATTCATTATTTGACTTGCATGGATTCCTCCTATCATATACCATGTCGTCTGTTTGTCTCCGCTTGACTTACCTAATGCGCTCTTCCAGGTACTTCACGGAAGGTCTGGTAGACCCCATAGCGGTGACAGCTGGAATTGTTCAGACAGGGCTATATCTAGACTTCTTCTATGTCTACTTCACAAAGTGCGTTACTCTTTACATATGGACCGTACTCTTCTTCCTGTTGACATTGTCTTTTCCTTTCTTCCAGAGTATTGCAAGGCCAAAAGTTCGAACTTCCTGCATAATTTTCGCGTCCGCGCCTAGTACAGCCTTAACTCGCTCCTGCATGGTCGCCCTTTCGTTCACTCGTTCTATCTAAGTATACCGTATACCGTTAGGCTTATATTTCACCAAGTACCCCTGGGTCACTGTCATTGAACGCATTCTATCTGCGTCCGCCTGGGCGTGTGGATACAGCATGACGTCTGCATCTTTTTATGGAATGCGATAATATAATATGAAATATGCTCTACTGATATATATCCCAGCGCGTTGCAGCTGGTCTTAAGTTCCACGAACACGTTCCATGTGCCAACGCGAGCGAATCGACGCCTTCTATTCCGACGAATCTGGCTTGAACATACATCAAATACGAATGATCATCAGTCACGTTTGGTTCGATGCAGTCACTCCCTCTTAGTTGTGTGTCTAGAGGATCTACAACATAATCCCATGGAGGTGTTATGTTGCACAGTTAATTTATACTTTGGGTAGTGATCATGGGCAAAGCGCGCCTACATACGCCTACATGCAGTGTCAATTCAGCCCATCCTCAGGCACGATAATATTGCAGTAATAATTACAATGGCTCCTGTAAAATTTGAAGAAGTTGATCTTCAATTCTTGCGTGCATCTCTGTTGTACCAGATCTAAGCTCCTCAGTACAAATTAATGGGGGAACAATAAGTATAGAGTTCATGCAATAATTGTTGCCGGCGGAGAGAAAATATAGCTCGGGATAGAACAAACGACCTATGGAAATTCCTCGAAAACGTTGGATGTGGTGCATGCGCGTGTGACGATGCGAGTAATCTCGACGATTTTGCCATTTTGCGAACTTGGATATTTTCGACAACCGTCCTAGAAGCAAAGAAGAGTTAACACACATGGTTCTGCAAAGCGTGAGAAACACATATCGGTTCGATGGCGTAGTTGGTTATCGCATCTGTCTAACACACAGAAGGTCCTCAGTTCGAGCCTGGGTCGAATCATTTTTGTTTTTGCGCATCCAGCCTCCAGGAGCCAAATGTTTAAACTTCAACCAGATATGGATACCAATAAAGTATCGCTTTCAGCGATAGTGCCTTCCTGATTGTTTTGGGCAAAGAAACAAATAAGTTTAAATTTAAAGTCCAGATACCCTTAAAAATAATTCAAGATAACTACATGAATTTTAAGGAGGCGCCGACGTTAAGAGTGAGAATTATCTTAAATACAAACTTGCACGGAAGCGGAGGTAGCGAATGAGACAAGGGGCATCACCAAAGACATTTATACTCGACGAGAGAGAAGGGGAACTGGGTCAGCCTGTAGATGGAGCGATAACATTGGGATATCCTCCCGCAATGTTTCTATTTCAACCTGACAATTCGGAGTATACGTGGCACTATCACGGAGTAGAGGACGCGATACAATTCGATTGCTGCGGGAATTCGACAAAAAGTTGTTCCAGAATCATCCATCGGAAGACCTACACAAAGACATGGAGAGGTTAGAGAAGCTAAACCAACGAACAAGAGAGAAATACGAGCATGGCGAGTTCCACCAGTGAAGTAAACAAAGCGCAACGATGGAGGACGGGATCTTGGAGGGAGCGAGGACGGGAATGACAGAGGCTTACAACGCGGAAGTGACAGAGTGGGAAACGGACGTAGAACGATTACATAAATTACATCTGTGTAGCGTATAGGCTATAGACAAACAAGTACAAAACGGAGCGATTTTCGAAGGAATTAGGATGGGGTGGGTCGTGGATGTATTTGGTTGTGTGTATAAGAGAAGAGAGAACAAACATGTGCAAAACGGATAAGAATTAGACAGTGTGGAACCTTACTTTCAGCAAGGCCATAATGTCATCATTCATTTAACATGTTTCTCGCGGCATCGTTTCGGCAGTCAAACTGGGCAATTAAACAAGCATCTCCCCTGCTATTTAAGGGAAGCGCTAGAGCTTTTACTATATCTTACCTGGGCCAGACATGCAGAAATGAAAAAAAAATTGATGGTACATGTCTAATCGGCAAACAATGCGGTCTTTGCCATAATTTTTAATGTAAGTGTGTATTCAATAGTTTCTTTGATGATTTGATTGACGCAGTTCGAAAAGCACTGTAAACCAATGTGTTTTGAAGTGTCGCAAACCTTATCGACTTATTCAAGTCACGGTATTGAGACAGGGATCTAGTTTAACAAGTACGCGCCTACCGAACGTGAGATACGAACCATTTGTGAGGCCACTGGATATCTCGAGCGGTTTACGGGTATGTAATTGTTAAGGAGATTAAGGAGCTTTTTCAATTTAGAATGCCTTATCAATACAGAAATATATATGCTCTACTGTATGGTGCAGGAAGGGCAGAGGCGACCGCTTCCATGAGGTTTCACGACATTCTCGGGAGCAAGGCCTGGGATGTGGCCGTGGTTGTGCTCAGCCCGAGTCCAGTCTACAACTTCGGCCTGCCACTTCCCCTCGTGATTGTTCTGGTGATAGACAAAGTTCCCACCATTCCTATCCCTGTTCGTCCTATATCAGTCACCATGAACGTTGCTCTACGAAGTCATGCTCACCTATTCTTAATGCCCAAGTCGTGTTCGTAACGGTGCTCAGCCTCGTGGTTGAGCGAATCGATCTTGTGTTGTGGTAATCCTGTATGTTCAGCCTTGACACCCATGTTCTTCATTACGAGGTAGTGGGTATCACGTCCGTGGCTCGTATCGTGACCCCAGCCCAGTAGCTGGTGGGCATGAGCTGCGTTATGCGCTTCATTGACGGTATTCCCTGCAGTGGGGACCGCAACCTTGTCGACAATTTTGACGACCGCGTTATGGCCGTTGAAGGGATGCTTAAGCTGGTGGACGGTACCAGCCTGGCCTTCGCCTATGTGATTCTGGTGGAATCCATGATCACTAAGCATATGATTGACGCTAGTATAGCCATGGGTGGGGTGCTAATGCGAAGGAACACCATGAATATATTTCCAATGATGAGTAAAGATAACGTACTGGGGGTGTCGGGACTGGGGCGCCTTGAGTAGAATAAATCAAAGCGCACAGGAATGCGAAGAGGAGGGACACAAGTCGTTGGTTCATTGCGAAAGTAGGTAATAGAGAATGTCCACCAGGGAGTAGATGAGAGGGCCAGCCTGAAGAATTCTGACCCAAATCGTTCACCTTTTATACCGCAAGATGGACAGGATTCCTCCCGCCCGAGCTCCAGAAAGTCAAGATTGCGCAAGTGGAATCTCGGACGCCCCAATGCTATGCCGTAAAGTATAATCGGCCATATCTGCTCCTATCTTGTCACTTGGCCATTCAGTTGGACCATGCATGAAACAGTTGATTAACGCCACAAGTTGGCATAATCGGTTCAATGTACCTTGAGACCGACACTTTGCCACAGCGTGCCACGCTGTGACTCGTTTGGCCGCGAATTATCTAGAACCCGGCACAGGATAATAAGGGATAGTACCGTACAAAACGTTGCCAAGGTATCCCAGGTGGTTGGCGCTGAGCGCTGAGCCAGTGTAATAATGGAGACAGAGATTTCCTTTGTACAGGCATACTGATTCCGCATTTTTTATTGGACACAGTATGATATGCCGTAGGATCGACACTGTAACTCTCGGAATTTAGTACATAAACGTGTTGTTTTTTTGCCCTCACTGACTCGAGACTGAAAGCAGAATCAATGACAGTACGGATTACCCGAGTACAAGGCGCTCTAATCTAGAACTTGAACGTAGGCACCTGTGCTGTGTAGGTACAAACGGAATGATCATGATGCATCATCATCATTATTTGATGCGCGAGGATCTGCGCCGATCTTTAACCGACTCAGTACCTCTAATCGAGCAATATATTAAAAATACATAACGCCGTATAGAGCCTTATGTAATTTACCGCGCCATGGGCGCGCACACGAGGAGCCAATGGAGCATAATAGTTGCACGATACAGACCCTTAAAACGACTAGAAAAATGTAACCGCTTTCAAAAGACTGAAACGTGATTTTTTTTTTGTGCATGTGACCTTCGCCTTGAATATTTGCGTAGAACTCAGCCGCGCTCAGATCCAGACATTCCATTACCGTATCACCCCATACTACGACCACCTCAGACTGGGCAGAAATATTTACTAAACACTGTTAGTATACCAATTGTTAGCTGGAGAGGCACTAAAAATGTTCTGTCTTATTGGCGGTGTTACTGTTTTTGAACATGACCGAACATCTGCTCAAAGCAGGTGCAATGATGCAAGCTGATGCAAGATGGCACTACTGTTCGACAAAAATAGATCACTAGGCTATTACGTAGTTAAAGCCAACTCAATCAGCCGCTATTAGCGGATGTCGACGGAAAGACTTTTACCGTTGATCTGTGTCTCTGTGGAGTCATGTATGCAAGTCTCCTCCACGTACAACCAGCTAAAAGCCTTGTACAAAGTGAATTTATTCGTCTCAAGCTGAAGATGTGCCAAGACGTAACTGCATTCTACACTCAGTAAAAAAGCTATGTTTTCTCGTAGACCCTAGATTTGAATCAACCACAGGAACCATGACTTGACTCTGGAGCGTCAATCCGGCAAATTTTTAAAGGGCGGTTCGCATAAGTTCCAATGCTCTTCTCGAGTTGTAGCCTGAGCTACATAGTCCTGTAATATGATAGGATATGACGACCAGCCTCCGAAGTGCGCGGCTGGCTACCCATCGAAAGAGACCAGCGCGTTATAATGGCACAATGTTCCCATTCTTTTAAGTTTTACCCTCAGATTTACATCTTTGAAACGTAATAAACGTAGTCAGCTCTTCGATCATGCATGGTAATACACTCAGATTTATAACAGAGTCATTGGGTTGCTCTGCAAACTAATCCTTGGAGTGTGTAATGACTCGGCGGCGCAATTTCCGATACACGGACTGTACGTCTAGACTATCCCAGACTATCCCTCGGGGTGAAGAAAACTGCGCCCCACTGCACCTTCTTAATTCGTAACGGGGAGTCCCGGGGAAAAAAGAAAATTGATCAGAACTTGCTGCAGCATTTTATTCGAATCGGATGTGTATATGTAGAATATTCAACGAGTGTTTTTTTGTAAATGTGATCTACATACAGGTTGTAATGGAAGCGCTGCCTACTGTGACTGTCTTATTTGGTCTCGCAGACGAGACATTGCAATTTATCCTTGCTCATGGACTGAGTCTTAGTATAGAGTGTTGTAAGTTTATGAAAGGCATGAAATGGTGCTCCTAGTAACCGCTATCCTGTCCTCAAAGGATTACAAATTCGTGTTACTTGAAGGCGACGGGATCTGCCAGTCAGCTATATTACTTAGTAGCTAATATCACATGGATAGCCAAGCTCTCACTTCAGATGATGCTTGTCCTGCAGTTTAGTCAAAGTTTAGTAAGGCCAATTTATGACTATTCACATATACCTCACAAATACCTCATAAAAGACAGATATCAGAGTATATCTGTCAGTCGTGCTGGGACCTCCTTGAGTAGTACTAGGCTTGTATTGGGCTTGTACTGATTCAACGCTCACAGCGGTCCGATCATAAATTCTCACGCTGCGTGAATCACATGGCAGAACATGGCTCGCGGCCGGCAAGTACCAGCTCCCCGCATTGAGTCGCGAACTCGTCTTCATTCAGCAATCCAAACTATCTATACCATTGGCCACAGTCGTCGTAGATATGAGCGTCGCACATAGAATCCGAACGCTAGGTGTTTTGGGTGCTGGTCAAATGGGCACCGGAATCGCGCTCGTCTCTGCTCTCCGCGCCAAAGTGCCCGTTCTTCTCCACGACCGGTCTGCAGAACAAGTAACGAAGGGACTTTCCCTTGTCGACAAGCTTTTGGCGAAGGACGTGTCAAAGGGGAGACTTACCAACGATGAGGCCAAAGACGCACGGGAAAGGATCACTGTAGTGGGGACTGACAAAGGAATTAAGGGCCTGCGGGACGTCGACATGGTCGTCGAGGTATGTCACGTTCTACTCCCTGCGGAACAGTACGGACCTTACTCCTCTTCTCATTAGGCTGTTTCCGAGAACTTAGCTCTCAAACAATCCATTTTCGGATCTTTCGCAGCAGAGCTGCGCCCAGATACCATCCTCGCCACAAATACGAGTTCGATTAGCATAACTAAGATCGCTGCAGCATCAGTTCCTAGTGGCGTGAATCCGACAAGTGAAGAAGGAAAGAAGAGCGCATCACGCGTTGTAGGTGAATGCGCTACGCTTCATTGGTTCTGTTCAACATGATGTTCAACATATCTACAGGGCTGCACTTTTTCAATCCTGTCCCCGTGATGGTTCGTCCCTTATAGACCACCTCAAGACTGAGATTCACCATACCCTAATTTCAGAAACTAGTGGAACTTATTTCGGCTTTGCAAACTTCGACAGACACGCTTGAACGAGCTCGTGCCTTCGCTGTTGCTTGCGGGAAGGGTGCGTCTCAAATCACCATATCCATGTCATGTGTTAAATCTTACACTCTTTGTAGAGGTCACAGTATCCAAAGACGTCCCAGGTTTCGTGTCTAATGCACTTCTAATGCCATTTATCAACGAGGTTTGTTGACTCTTTTTTTGTAAGGGTGCAACTACATCAACTGTTTTCCAGGCAATTATGTGCTTAGAGAAAGGGACAGCGACTCGGGAAGACATCGATACTACACTTAGACTGGGGATGAACCACCCAATGGGGCCTCTCCAACTCGGTAAGCACTTTTCTTCCTATCTGAAGAATGTATGCTGATATCCGCACTAGCTGACTTGTATGTATTGTCAAATACGACATGCTTCTTGCGACTGATTTTTTTATTTACTTCTCAGCATCGGATTGGATACCTGTCTAGCCATCCAACAGACACTATACGAGGGTACCAGGGACTCGAAGTACCGGCCCAGTGTTCTTCTTGAGCGCATGGTGGACGCTCAATGGTATGGCAGGAAGAACGGCAAAGGATTTTATGAGTACGAGAGCTAGGCATGCCATGGATACTGAAGTAGGGTATGAAGCACTCTCGCTCTTTAAGATGCAAATTCAGGCCGCCTCATCCAGCCTCGTCCACCTAAATATGCATACATTACGTAAAAGCACCCGATTAAGTTCAATCGATAGTGTTCTAATAAGCGCCCATACATCCTTGACCCCGTTCACTTCACTACCTCTTGTATAGATAACATGGAAGACTTCGTTGACGTCCCAGATAGTGTTAAAGGACCAGAGCTAATGAATGCAAATCAGGGCACGCCTGACTCAGTTGCGAAGGACGAAAGCTACTTCTTTGATATCATCGTCATTCAGGTATACCGATATGCTTTCACAAAGAGGAGTGTTGACCGTCGTACTTGAGTAGGTTGAAAACACACTGTTCCGTGTACCTAAGCAAGGCTTTATGGTCGAGGGCTCGGCATTCAAGGACATGTATGAATGCCCCCTCCCTTCAGACACAGATTCGTCTACCGTTGAAGGGACCAGCATTGAAACCCCCTTAAATCTCGCAGGTATATCTGTGGGCCATTTTCGGGGCCTTTTGCGAGCTATGTATCCTTTGTAAGTAGTATTTCCGCAAAAGGCTATAAGCTGTAACATATCCTCTGTATCTAGCACTCGGACACCGTTGACATATGATGAATGGGTTGGCGCTTTACATCTAGCCAAAATGTGGAACTTTACTGAGGTATCTACCATTCAGAGTGCTGGTGTATGGTTTGCTAACAGAGACACTCAAAGATCCGCGAGCGGGCCATTGCCTATATCTCCCCACTTCTTTCTACCAAGGAAGTGTATGACAGCATACTGCTTGGGAAAAAGTACGAGGTCAGGCAATGGCTCATAGATGGCTACGCTTCTCTTGCTGCTCAGACAGACATTCCAGATGTCGAGAAACTTGCTGAGAAAGGACTTGACGGTTTTACTATTGCGCGAGTATTCTGTCTTCGCGAAAAAGTCAGATTGAAAGAGCCCCCGTCCCCCGACAACGACCGTCATAACTGTACAAATTGCAGACAAACATGCACCTCAATCGGTTTTATATCATCAGAACACGAATGTCGGAGTCGGGATCGGAAAAACCGCTGCAATTCAATTTGTACGTATGTCAGTAGTCCAGTGGATCCCGTCAAATTCTACATGGACGCATCCCGCGAGTATATACCGTCCATCTTCTTTGTGGAATTTTCTAGAATGTCCTACGATTGAATCTCTGGAAACCGATACACCAGTACCTCTTGTAGCCGTTTGTCTTCTAACCTTTGCGGCACGCAATTACCTTGGACTACAAACCTTACCCAGTGGTTCTCTGCATCATGATTATCATGTATTCATTTATTGGTGGACCTGTATATTCTCTTGCTTTCAAAGGAAGGCAACATGCACCATTGGAGAGCTACGTTGGCCACGTCAACTGACAGCGTAGTATCACTACACAACAGAACTATGTGCCTGACCAGATTTTCTCAAACATTGACGGGGTTGCAACCAGTTTGAATAATTCCGCCCTTTAGTAGCAGGAATCGTCAACCTTAGGATTTCAAAACGGTCACTAAAGTGTACTTACAACGAAAGAGTGATCGCAGCACACGGGTTGAGTGGAGCTAAACGAGATGATATTAACCAAGGCACAGTAAACCCTGGAGATCTTGACCCTAAAGGACAAGGACTTACCAAGTTGTTTGAGCAAGAGTCAATAAGGACAATGGTCCACATACAACTGACGAGTTTTCATCTTGAGTTAATCCCACGATGAATAAAAAGAGAGAAGGTTCGTACGTCCTACAAGACCAGTAAGGTCTCCCGTAATAGCAGAAATGCTAACTAAACCGGCGAGACCAGATCCAGCCAATGCAGTAGATAGGTCGGTGCTATTGGGCTTTTGTACATGTATCGTGTTAGCGTATATGAGTGGTATACGTCCACAAAGGTTATCTTACCGCCTGCAAAGACTGGCAGCACTGTACGGCCCCAGTGTTACATTGCGCGAGCGCAAGAAGTGGTAAAGAGACTGCGACAAGGGCACTAATTCTGGAGAACATGCTTCAAGTGACTCAATGGGAAGGGGCGTTCGTGTTCGGTGACAAAAGTATAATTTGTGCTGTATTTATACCGTTCTTTGAGCTCAGCACGCAAGTTCCTTTGAAGCAATTGCAGTCAATATTCAATTGTGCATACTAGTATTTCTATAAATAGACGACCACTAAAAATAGATTTTACTATGGGCCACCGTTAACACCGAAACAAATCTACTTGGGTGCAAACAAGACTTGTCATACTGACACGGCGGACTTGTTAAGAAGAGGAACATCAGATTCCCTCAGAGTGGGTCATGCTGTGAATTATGACTAAAGGTAGGTGAGCTGTTACATTCATTTCGGCCCATCAAGTGGATTTCGGGGTTTGGAAAGACCGTAACATTTTTGGTTATCCACTCGGAGTGTAAGTGGGAATAGTCAAAGATATGTATAAGTGAGGCTGGGTCGTGAGATATCCCAATCAGGGGTGCGTAGAAGCTGTTTGCATGTCCGACTGCACTGTCTGATGGATGAAGAACTTGGTTGTGGATTTCTCTGTCAAGAACTAACGAGCAGCTACTCTGTTTCGGCTACCTTACGCTGTAATTAATTTTGCCTGCTATGTGTTGCATAGAACTGCCATGCAAATTCTTCAAAATTTGATACTTCACACTGTCTGTAAATAGCGCAAAGGACTAAGTAGACGACATATCATTACCTTTTTACTTTTTTTGTTTTGGACAATTAACCTCAGTTCAGCAGCCGTACCGTAGAGCGAAGGTAAGGGCCAAGGATACATACTTCTGATAGTAATATTGGAGATAACGTACTCGCTCATTGTTGTGGATCAACGAGTGCTAGGACCTGGAGTGGATGCGCAGCGGGCGCGCTGCTTCGGATTTGTCTGAGGATATCGGGCGTCTCTAGTCCGAAAACTATAAAACCTGCTCTTCACATCCGTTTACTTCAGTCGAACAAGCACCCGTTCTACTACTCAAAGTTCTTTTCAACATGCGTTCCTCTGCCGTCTTCGCTCTTGCCCTCCCAGTCTTTGCTGCCGCCGCTCCCAACTTTTCCGTGGAGAGCCGCCAGGATAGCGGAAACTGCAACACCGGAAGCATCCAGTGCTGCAACCAGACTCAAGCTGTAAGTTTTATCTAAAGTGTTTGCAA
Source organism: Stropharia rugosoannulata (assembly GCA_028532985.1). Taxonomy (NCBI): domain Eukaryota; kingdom Fungi; phylum Basidiomycota; class Agaricomycetes; order Agaricales; family Strophariaceae; genus Stropharia; species Stropharia rugosoannulata. The sequence continues at coordinate 4,784,504 of JANCIK010000001.1, read as the reverse complement.
AATGTGTTCTGACCTTAAATGGCTCATAGAGCACCACTACCAACCTGAGCTCCCTGAGCGGCCTATTGGGACTTGTACTTCCTAGCCTTGGAGGCCTCATCGGCCGTAAGTTTTGCCTCTGTTCAATTGATATTGAAAGATCCTAACTTGAAGAATAGTCGGCTGTAGCCCTCTTACGATCATCGGTGGAAGCGGAAACAGCTGGTAATTAAAAGTGCTCGCTTCACAATGTGTAAGGGGTTAATTTTATATTTTGTAGCTCTGCGCAGCCAGTTTGCTGCTCTAACAACTCCTTCGTAAGTTAATCCTTCCCTTTCATTATTTGGCTCTGTTAGACTAACTAAATCCTACAGAGCGGCCTCATTGCCCTCGGATGCATCCCCATCAACATCAACCTGTAAAGCAACTGTACAGTAGCTATTACACCCACATCTTGGTATAGGAGCTAGTATATTGTCGTATAAGCCAATGTAGATTATGCTTACAATCTACATTTCAATTCATAATCGGAGTTGAAGAACTCCCAAAGGTTGTAGCGCCAAGAAATATTTGACACTTGATCTTATCAAAAGCAACCGAATTAGTCTGAGTTGCACAGCTCCGAATGCTTGTGTTTGTCCATTTGGTGCAAGGAGCGCCGTACTATGTCGTTGCCTCACTCGACGAAACTAATTTATCCGAGTGGAATCACTTCAACTGCTTTCATGGAGACCTTTGAAGGACTTATGACGGTATGCGTCCGGCAAGGTAAATGCCGGTTACCGGACGTCATTGTCAATGACATCATCAAGTCTAAACGCAACCTGCAAGCTCAGACTCGGCTCAAACCCACCTGTTGTACACTATCACCCACAATTTCCCTCTATCTTCAGTTTTGGCTTTCATTCTACGTCTTATTACTTACTACGATTGCCGATATCTTGACCTGTCTTTAAAAGATTCGATGACAAGCACCCTACCACCCCTCGTTCAGGCTTTTTCCGGAGCAATAGGAAGCGCTGTAGCTAACGGGTTGTCGTATCCTCTGGACCTGGTCACAACACGCTTGCAGCTAGACTCTCCCAGGAGGAGTAGGAAGCGTGGAGGGGCTGTAGGTGGCTTACGGCTGCTGGTATCCATCATTAAGAAACATGGTGTTGGCGCGTTATACGATGGCCTTGGAGCAGACACCTGCGCTACACTTCTTTCTAAGTGAGTACTTTGCTCATGCCAACTGGTATTAAAGGCTAAGCATCTACTTGATTGGAATTAGCTTTTTCTACTTTTACATATATTCCTTCCTTCGAATGCTATCAGTCAACAAGTTAATACCGTTTACCGGCCATCGCCGTGACACCACGAAAGCTCATAAGCCAACGCTCATAGAAGAGATTGTTCTGGGATTTATTGCTGGGGTAGCCTCACGGGCAGTGTCGACTCCTCTGAATATCATAACCTTGAAGATTCAAACGGAAAGAGAAGACGACAGCGATGACTCGGATGAAGAGGTTGACGCGCCTCATAATGCGACAGAAATCATTGATATCGTAAAGCTTATTTACAAGGAACAAGGTCTAGCAGGGTTTTGGAGAGGTAATCTCTGGCCTTTGACGCTCGATACATGCCTCTGACCCGGCTTCTATGCACAGGTTTTCAAATGTCCGCGCTTCTGTCACTTAATCCATCTATAACAATGGGATTCCTCCAGATGTATCGAAGAGCGTTAGGGCTCCTTAAATCGAGGTCACCGCACGCTGTTGCGACGATGACAGACAAAACAAAAAGGAACATAGTTAATCATAACCTACATCCCTGGGAGGCATTCTTTGGTGGAGCAATCGCAAATTCCATAGGTTAGTCTATATCGGATATCGGTGTTCGTGCCACATATACAAGAAACTCATCCGATTCGCTTGACCCAGCCGTTTCTATTCTATATCCCCTCATCTTGGGCAAGAAGCGTCTACAAATATCGCCTTCCGCGACAATGCGGGACGTCATAGTCGACGCATATAAGGGTATCGACGTCACACCGCATCGGCAACATAGTCTGAGCGGTAAAGACGGCGTCTTCACCACCGACCCACCTCAATCCAGCGAGGCACGGATACAAGGACTGTACCAAGGGTATCAACTAAAGATCATCAGCGGGTTCCTGAGCCAGGGCGTCACATTCCTAGTAAAGGGCAGGTGAGTGTTAACATCTGAAAGACAGTGTATCTTCCGGATGTGCTTTCTAACGAACCGGTGTTTCGTAGAATCGAGCAGCTGATAATAGCGGCATACCTCGCACGTATGAAGAGGTCGGCGCGTTAGGAATAACGAATAACATTTTCCCATATTAATAACGCGGGGTGATATGAATTGCTCGCCGTAAAATTACACGGCCCAGCCTGAAAATATCTCTGGGAAAGGATACCTGAGTTCAAACGTTCACGTCTTGATTGCGCGACACGTGTGCCTTCGAACATCGTAGAAATAGACAGAACCTGTCGCGGGTGCAATGTCTCTAAAGGCGTACATTCTCCGCCCCGTCGACTCTACGACTTGGATATCGTAACGCCTCAGCGCAAAATCAAAGTAATAACTCTTTACAATATTGCTTAGCTTATGCTACGGCCTAATAATTCAATCCGCAATGTTCCCAATTTACACAGTCGACGATGAAAGATCGCAATTTCCGTTTATAGTTTGAACTGCGTATTTTTATTCAAATATCCAGAAGAAGTACCGCAGTCCCAAGTACATTCACATGATTCATGATTTATGTAATTCCGCAGCGGTGTGTGAAGCGCGACGGATAGCAAGAAGTAGTGTCTCCCATGGTGTATGATGCATGATCGGTGCCGGTGAAACTGCCTCCTATTCAGACTTACTGAGCACATATTTTCAGGTTTGCATCAGGCTAGAAGTATAAGGTGAAACGCTGGGTCATGGATATCAAGGAAGACTTATACCTCCGAGATACAATAGTTTTATCGAAAGCGAACTATCTTTTAGAGAAAAGAAGAAACCAGGAAGCATTGCGGGTAAAATAGGTTGAATTAGAGGGGCCAATGTATACTGATGATCGATGAATCCTGCTTCTCTTTTGTTCCTGATATTCGGATTCTTGAGCCAACAACCTCGGCGTTGCGATAAAGGGAATCGAGCACAAACCCTACGAGTCTTGCAAATAAAAGGTGCTGGCAAGGCACTATAGGGTATAAGTTTAATTTGGACCCTCATTAAACTTGTAACCGCGACAGTAGAAGAATTACCCACTTAGATTACAGGAGTCAAGGAGCCAGTACTGGCCAGGAGGCTGAAAATCCGTTATGCGCATCAAACAAAGAAGCTCTTTGAGAAATAAGGTGCATCAAAGCTTGAGCTCATTCTTGGTTCACTCATACTCTTTGTCGTCGTGGTACCTTACGTGAACAAGATCTATTTCTTCCAAGGATGTCGAAATTAGCATGAAATTAACCATGCGGCACACCTAATTAGTGAAGAAGCTGCTTAGTCAGGAAATTGGGACTACACGTGATTGTGAGAAACGGTTTTAGCGCCCGTTAAATCCGTTTGTGAAACGAACAGTTAGGCGTACCTTCCAAGCATCAAGTGCAAGGGGAAGTCATCCACTGCTCGACCTGCTCTGAATCGCGCAGAATTCAGCGTAGTACAGCCAAACGTTATTTTTTAAAGGATATAAGACTGTTTCTAACATCGTTTCAGCGCATCTACGCGGTGTGTGTGAAGGACGCTGCATGTTTCCACGACCTTCATACCGGGAAGAGAAATCGGTCATCAGAAATCCAGGAATGACTGCGTCATCGGGTCGCGAACGACGAGACGAACGGATCTAAAGCCCCTCTAGAGCTGTCAGAGAAGCAATGCCTATAAGAGCTAAGTAAGGCGATCGTATTGTTGGGGCAAAGCCACCGAAGGGAGATGAAGCGGACCATCGTCGCTAAGAGGAGATTTATGGCCTGTAAAATAGTGAGTCATGCCTCTAGTTCGATGAGATGAACGGACCTAGAAACATACCAGAAAAGGTCCTGAAAGAAGGACGAATCGATATCGCTAAAAATTGGGCAACTGTTCACGAACTATGACAGCTCTAGATAGGAAGTCATTTATTCATCCCTTGTCAATAAACTTAGATAGAGACATATTCAATAGAACATTAAGGACGCGACAAGAATGTTTCCTGCTAGGTGAGAGAGAGAGAGAGAGATTAGCCCAACTTATGATTAGAAGGGGACAAAAATATGTACCGTCCCTCCCCAGAATGTGTTTTTACTCTCAACAGATAGCTGTGCTCCGCTTTTGGCTTGGCTGACTCAAAACCATGGATTTGGTATGTTATTGTACACAGCTATCATTAGCATGCCCAGCCATGAACGACAGTCTACCGGTAGCTGAAATGACTTAATGTGATAAGAATAGCTACAATCTTGGCGAGATACATGGTAAGTGATGCGTCAAGCCCGCCTTAAGGGGAATTAAGAAACACTCACGGTGAATGGGTAACTCTTAAGTCACTGAAATACAAGGAGGTGTGTTTACTGTAAGACGATGTTAGCGGAAGGAGTTAAAAACGAAATCCGATGATTAAGGAAAGTGGGAAAGGCTCAGGCTGCGGGTAGAACCTGCAGACTTTAGGTTGATCGCATATTCAACCAACCTCGCGTTATTTCCCGTCCCCACATGACGTATACCATGTTGCAAGGAAAGCAGCCCTCCCAGAAAGATCTACAGTCTATGCACCCCATCATAACAAACATAACATACGAAAATCCAGATGCCACTGTTCTTGCCCCTCGACCATTCCTCTAACGCAGCATAAGAGCTCAGCGGACCGAAAGTTAAAGCCCAAACCCCCTGGATATAAACACATAACCACAGGCATGCGCGTTGAATTTAGGCGCAAGCGTTTTTAAATGTGTTCAAGAGCAAATGTATCGCTGAAATTGAAGGATAACCACATCCGGGACCACCCACGCAGCAGGAGCATCGTCGAGTGACGTTGCTTTGTGGGCTTGGCTAAACGACTTCCAGGCTCTGTCGAGCCCAAGAATATGCGCTGCGGCATAAAGAGGCCCACGGCGCGCTGTCCGACTGTGCCTTTGCAGCGTCGCCCGTGACCTTTGGGCCACGCCGCCATTACAGTAAGTCGGTAGTGCCTTATGAAGGCAAAGATGTCGATCCAGCCTTACGACCAATACGTTGTGGGCTCGAAACGCAGATCGGGGATTGGACGCTTTGGGGGTTCGAGGCTCGACCAACTGCTCCTGCCTGAGATCACTGCGAAGAGAAACGGAACAAGAGTCCAGCAAAGCCAGATAGCAAGAACTGCAGCACGAAAAGAGACCGCAAAGTTGTGTTCGCTAAGGGTGAATAGAAAGAGACTGCGAGGAGAGTAGCACTTGGCTTTGGCTCCAAGCAACAACAACGGCCAAGGGGGAAGAGAGATATCGGAGTGCAAGCACTCGTGGAGTGGTTGAAATCGAACCTTTTACAAGGACATCATAGCCTTCCTCCTACAGAAATGGAAGACGTCTGCGACTCACAAGTTCCCGTGATTCCCAGCAAGGTCCTCCGTCTTTGCGTCCATCGCAGTTACCGTACGATGTCTTGTTCGTCCAATCCAGAGTAGACTGATAAAGTCGAGGAAATAGAGGATAGTATAGATGCGGGACGCGTGTCGCGCTCAGCCGTGGCCCGTGATGCATGGCGATGAACAGCAGGCAAACTTGACCTTGCGGAGAATGCCGCTGCGAAGATTAAATATTCAAACTCCGATTATACAGTAGAACAACAACTGTGGGAAAATATTCTTTTGCCCTCTTCTACGACTCGATGTCGACAAAAGGACAGATCGCTCAGTATATCTACTACATCCAAATATTCACTTAGAACAGCAACGGCATAGTCTTCCAGTGGCAGTTCTATTTCCCGTTTTACTCCTACCCGGCCACTCGTGATCATCTCCGAACTATATGTTTATGGCAGCATTCTCATGTCTCTGTCGAATCTTGCATCGCATAATTATGTGGGGCTAGGTTTTTGTGAAGTCTTCGAAAGTACCTGGGTTATGTCTCATCAAATTATTCCTGAATTCTGATAAGCTATAAGAATGATTATTCTCAGGATATGCGGATGCGACACTACTGGTATCCCCATATTCCAGACACCATGTTCAAACTCCCTACCATTGCTACTCTGGCAGTCCCCATCCTTGCTGCTACATCTGGCTTCGCACTCAGTCTTACGCCTAGGCAAGGGCCGGGCACTTCATGCACCCTTCTATGCTGCCAGGCCACAGGAGCAGTGAGAACAAGCAGTTAACTGCAAGCTACATATAATAACTTGATCCCATACATAGTACACTGACCCAGCCGTTTCCGTTATCCTCGGGCTGCTTGGGATAGTCCCGCCGGCAACTGGGATTGCAGGAAGTGAGAGAAACTTTCCCTCGCCTCTTGTAATGACATTTCATGTTAATTTCATGGTGTAATTAGTATCTTGTACGACAATCAATATTGTACCAGGCATGCCTGGTCCTACCTGGTACGTCTACATACTCGTCTGATCTATCTGCTTGTTGTTCTGACTACTCTATAGCTCGGGCCAGATAGTCTGCTGTACTGACAACACTCATGTAAGTTCAAAAAATAAAAACCCTCTGTCAGGGGGTGAATGACATTCGCAACTTACAAACATTGACATAGGGCGGCACTATTGCACTTAGCTGCTAAATCGAGAGCATGATCGGGCAAAGGAAATATTAAGGAGGAGTATATCAATGTCACCGGCACTGTTGATATATTCCCGTGCGTGTCTTGTACAATGGATTTGATTTCCGAATTGAACTACCGTACGTCAATTTAAAACCGTTTCTCGACTGAGCTCGGTCATCATCCAAGTTGTTTTCCCATCCCAAGACCTTCTGTCAATTGAGCAATGGCATTAAGGTGGATTGGTGTGTGCAGCTTTCTGCGCATCATTCTACGAGCCTGAATAAATGCATTTGAAGGACTTCAAGTGGATACAAAGACGGAAGGAGCTAAGCAATCTGAATCCAGATGCATCCCATGGCTCCTCGTTTTGAATAAAAAGTCGCATACATACCTTTCTCGTTCTCCCAGTTCGGAGTCTTCATAATGTTTTACGCTGCACTACTCGCTTCTCTACCCCTTCTGGCCACTGCGTCAGTCATCTCTTCTTTGGAGGAACGCCAGTCAGACAGTTGCAATACCGGTGCTCTCCTTTGCTGCCAATCACTGGTATCTGTGAGTTCGTTCCAGTGAACCTAAGTCCAAGAGGTATAACCATCTTCGCAGCCCAATTCTCCGAGTGTAAGTACTATTGCCGGTCTCTTGGGTATCATTATTTCCCCGACCATAGGCGGCCTTGTTGGAAGTACGTACCGCAAATTCAGAGTCACAAAAATTCCGCTTGACGAGATCCCACTTAGTCGGATGCACTCCCATCAGCCTCCTCGACATCACTGGGCCCAGTTGGTTAGTATCACGTATACAATATCAGTAGCGGAGGAACTGAAAACCTCCTCAATTATATTAGCAGTGGACAAATAGCCTGCTGCACCGATAACAGTTTTGTAAGTCTCGCTTTACGACCATTGTATATATCTCTCACAAGCGTGTGGCAGAATGGAATTATTGCCCTTGGATGCACCCCGGTCAACATCAATCTCTGAGCTGTAGAACGTACTCTCATGAGTTATTTGCGGTTATGAAATCATCCCTCGATACAATCCACAGAGTAAATAAATGTCAAATGTCGCGCCAGGTTTCCTAGCAAGTCACTGGGAGGTAGAGGAAAGGATGGCTCTCTTTGCGTGAAGATTGTAAATCCTCGAAAAACTATCTCGTCAGCTCTTGTGCACATATGTAAACTTGGTGTCAAATGCTTACATATTGCGGGCTGGCGTTCCATTTGAAGAATGGATTATTGAGACGTCTTATGAACTGCTGGGATCACAAGCCATGCAAGATCGATCAAGAAAGATTAAGAAATTTGCCTGAATGACTGCCACCATAACCTCTGACCACCGTGTCATCTCAAATTCCAGTTGTACCGGTAGCGCTGTCGATGTATGCTTCGGCGACAAGTATAAACCGACAACATTGCGTCAGATAAACCCAAGCTTACTCGCTTACTCTGTATTGCACGAGCCGTAGTAAAGAACAACTATTAAATTATATGCGGTGAGCAGTACGACAGCTCTATATGATACAAAAAATACGATAGACACTTCCCTATCCTTGAAAAATGGCTGAGCGCAAACCTAGCTTATCAGCGACCTCCACGTATCATATCCATGCCTGTTATAGGATCCTTCAAGATGTCGTCTTCGAGATCCATGGGGTCGTTTTTCCGCGAGACTGGTTCGTCTCCGCAGCCGCAGTCATATTCGTCGGAAAGGTGGGCGCAGTCGAACTCGGGCTTGTTCAAACGCATGTTGACTTGATTGTGGAGAGCGCAAAGCCTACACGAAGTCGGTAAGATCCCATTCAAAACAGCATGGATGCGTACCATAGAGAGGCTGCTTTCCGCGACGACGTCTGGGCAAGCGGACATCAGGAATGAGGATATCTAGGAGTCAGACCCACGTACCTGAGGGGGATACTTTTTGAGAAGCTGTTGGAATTCGGCGGCACATTCACCGCATGGGTATAATCTAGAGCTGAGATAGAAGTAAGAAGCAAGCGCCTGCCTCTCATCTTCCGTGGGGTGCTGGATGCCTGTAAATCACGAGTACCGAACGTGATCTGAGCGGTAACGTACTTCTGGGTATCGTAATGTCGTGGTATGACTAGAAGATTACTCTTAGCTCGAATTGTCCATCGGGAGAAAGATAAGTTCGTACAGTAGCTTCCATGTCGCCCTCCCGAGGGCTTGCCTAGTCACGGTAAGTACATGTTCAACTGAGAGTTGCGACTCGTACGCACTTCGCCGTCTCATTCCCAAGCTTGGACATAATAACACCACCATGCACACCGCTAATGACGGGCTGTTCTTGCGGCTCTGCGCAGACTTTGTCATGCAGCATCTTCTCCACACCGCCCTCGCCGAATATTTGGCCGGACAATGGCTCCATATACGATCTTGACGGTGGGTGTACCAGTGCCAGCGTGGAGAGCAAGAGCTGCATATGGTTATCAATACGCTTGATGCACAATGGTTGACGGTATACTCACAATAGCAAGTAGTATACACCCTAGAGACTTTGCAAATCTCGAAATCATGGTGGACAACGATGCCGACGTAGGGGTAACGGAAGAAGATGCGGCCTCGATCAAATCCAGCTGAGATAAATAAGCGAGGCCCCGGCAAGGCCGGATCGTTGCTAACACCGATGTACCAGCCCCGGATTTGGACTCAACCTCTTTTGTTTGGCAGCTCTTTCTGCTGTATGATCTAACCAGTTTGTTAAACAAAACTCTGTTTGTAACAATCCTAACTGTCAAGGCTACATCCGTACACTTCTGTCGCCGTTCTCCGCCAGTTCTCTCTGTTCAGCGCATACGTTTCAGCATACTCGATTTCAAGATGGTGCACCCTTTTCCCAACGAGGACGAGACTATGCAAGGGCGCTCCGAAAACCTCAGCGGGCGCATCCTGGAGTTCTTGCAACGTCCCAGCGACGATGCGTTCCTCTGCGCCGCCACCGACGCGCGACAAAGCAATGGCAAGTGTTTTCGTAGGGTGCAGGATTCCTTCCCCGCGAGCTTCTTCAGTTGAAAGCAACTGTTCGACAGCAGTAGGGATAGACATGTAACGCGGAGGCTCGTATATCTTGCGTCCTCTATTCAGGCAGAAAGCTCAGCAAACAGCAAAGAAACGGCACTAAAATCACGGACCGGGCCATATTTTCTTCGCTCTGTTCCTTCACTTTTATGTCGAGGAGTAATAGGGTGTGCATCCCCAGCCCGACGTTCTCTTTAACCCGATCATAGAAGCTGTCTGGCCTCCAAGTCTCAGTAAAGAACACTAGGGAGACTGTCTGCCCAAAGTTGTACAGCTGAAGTCCGCAGGCGCCGGCTGCGTTCATGATTGACGCGTTGTGCACCACCCGGGTTTGAATACCCAGGGCGCGTGCCCTAAGTATAATATCTGTATGCGTTGTAGCTCTATGGATAATACTATGAGAAAGGGACAGGGACAGCAATGTCATACATACCCAAAGGGATCCCCAACGACAAGTAATGAAACATCCTCCTTGTCTGCATCACGCAGGATCTCATCACTTTGTGTCTCTACCATATCACGATCAGCAAGGATGACCTCTTTCTCGTAGAATGCCTCCTGCAGATATGTTAGTCCACCGTTGAACACGGAACCCAAAATGACCAAAAACAGGCGACTCACCAGTCTATCCTTGTCAATCATAAGAATGCTCGTGTATGCCTCAAGATAGACGCGTTTCGAGCCTCTTATAGCCTGAGATTCATCACAGGATGGGGTTCCTGCTCAATATCGGGGTTCTGTTGCAAAACAAGTCGAGCACACCTCGAGCCCGCGAAGAGTGATGTCTCTCTCATCCGAGAGACCTAGTCCGATGATATAGAACATGTGTCGCTTTCCTGATCACGATCTTCCCCTATGAAGCCCTCAGGTACTCCAGCAACTAAGGTACACAGATCGTTGAATGTGTTGGAACGGAAGAAGAGAAAGTGGCGGCAACTCCGATGGGTGGCAAGATCAGAACGATAAGATTAGATGAGATGATCTCGTAGCCGTACTCTGTCAGAAGCACCATTAAAACACCGTTACCTCGATGGCAGTTTAGCAGCATAAGAGTAGGATAAAAGCCAACGATCCCGGAATGGCTTCAAAGCAGGATGTTTACTTTTGGGCCCCACAGTCCAATGTACTTACGCGTTGTTGACATGTTTGAAACATTCTATACTAGATTGGGACTAATGTAAACAAACAAGCATTGGCGAAGTGAACTGAACTCTTTTCGTTCTCCTCAACGCACCAGCTGCGCTTGTCTATATCACCACTACAATGTTTCACCGCCAACGGTCACATAAGATAGCGCTCGATGGAAACGCGTGCGTTCTACGCTACTCTCCTGACCTCCGTAAAGCCAGTAACAGAAACGCGATATCAACGATCAGATGACCGAGTCGGCCAAGTCTACTCCTACTCCTTCACCAAGGCCACTGAGGCATAAACGAGCTCTCGAGTACATTCGCCTTCCGCGCATGCACGAGATGCAACCGTTCCGCCTCGCCCCACAACCCGAAGAAGTGGAGCGCGTCGAGTTTGAAGTGGAAGAAGCCAGTACCGCGGAGGTAGTTCAGTATGTCGACGAGGTGTCCACGAAGGCATTGACTAGAAAATACGTATTTGCTCAGTAAGCATGCAATTTGGGCTGTCCTGGGATGCTTTCTCACAACACGAACCAGTTTTATGGTCGGAAATACCTATGTTCGTGTCCAGTTATTTTCGAACAAAATTAAGGTATTGACTTTGATTTTAGCCATATACTGTTGATGATTGGTTCGAAGACATCAAGCTGGCCGCTTCCGTTGACATGTATGCTGCAGCTACATATGTGAAGCCGCCATGTTAATATTCTCGTGCTCTTTATAGCGATGGATTCGTCCTTAATGTTGGCCGCGAAGACTGGCAGAAACAACGCTGTTCAGACTGCTTCGCTGCTGCTAAGAAGCTTCCCGCAACCACCAAATTCTCTTTTTTCTTCAGTTTTGACATGACGTAAGTGTCGAACTCATGCGATTCTCTATATTGACTCATAGTGACACACTCGTGAACATGCAGCTCCATCCCAGGGAATTCTCCAAACGATGTTCAGCTCTTCCGCGATTATGTTTCTGAGAATTACAAGAGCGGCTTTATGTTCCGCCATCCTTCCAATAATAACATCGTCGTGTCGACCTTTTCGGGCGAAAACTGTACCTTCGGCCAAGGCAGCATGGAAAGTGGATGGTCCTATCTGAAAGCCGAATTGAATAAGATAACTCCCGTCTGTCCCTTTTCTCTTACTTTTTGTACTAAACCTGATCATTTCCTTAAAGATCTTTTTGATTCCTTCTTTCTTCGTTAATCCTTCGCGTTATCCAACGATCCCCGCCATAGACGGTGCTTTCAACGTAAGTCTCTATCAAAACATCCACTGGCTCTGAACGAAAAGATTTGCAGTGGAATGGCGGCTGGCCCATTCAACTCAACGCATCCTCACCGCGCGGTGAGGTTGTGAACGCTCAGCTTACCTCGGACAACGATCACCTTCTCGGTCTCATATACGGAGCACGGTCTTTTATGGCCGCTATCTCCCCTTGGTTCTTCACGGTCAGTATACAAGGAATTAACCTCGTGGTTCATTATTGACACTCCCCTGCAGCACTATGGGCCGAATACTTGGAACAAAAACGTGAGTAGATATCTCACCTGTCCTTCATGCTCTTGGCTCACGCTTTGAAGTGGATCTACCGAGGCGATGATTGGCTGTTTGTGAGGCGCTGGGAGCAACTTATCAGCATGAGGGACTGCGTTGACATGGTACAAATCATATCATGGAATGGTATGATGCTTCACCTGATGAATATACTCCTTCTTGACTTGACTGTCTGCAGATTATGGAGAATCGCATTATATTGGACCTATAAAGGTACGTCTAATACCCCATACTGCGCGATACACTTTTAAATGTCTTTTTCTTCTTCATCCAGGGAGCCCAGCCAAATTCACAGGCATGGGTAGATGGGTACCCCCATACTGCATGGCTCCATCTAAATCGATATTTCATGAATGCTTACCAAACGGGGAGCTATCCGACTATAACCAAAGATCGGATATTCCTCTGGGCAAGGCCTCACCCGAGAGACGCGAACTCCTCCGATGCTGTACCCAAACCGGATAACTACCAATTGGTGCGTGTCTGTCAGTCGTCAGTCCCAGTTGACAGCGTTGAGTAACATGTCGTATCATTTTCTCAAAGACGGACGATACCGCTTGGATGGTTGTATTCGCGACTGCCCCTGCGACTGTGGACGGGTATACAACCGAGGCCGACAAAGTCAGCTTTGAGGTACAGGCTGGCATGACGAAATTATCATTTCCGTTGCGCCCGGACGGAGGAATGAAGGCGACGATGTTTCGGAATGGCGCAGTCGTAGCTGACTGCAACCCTATATCGTATAGATTTGAGAGCAGACCTGGAGTTTACAACTTCAATGTTTGCGTCGCGATGTCAACGTGATCGAAGTGGAGAATCGAAATATGCGCCGTGCCGTTGAAATGGCGTTTCCTATCTGCCTACCCTTAGTACTGTGTTCCAAGTATGTATGTACCTGTTCTGAAAATCATCCGAGTGTCATCACGAATGGAATTTCTGTATTATTTGTGCCTGAGAAAGTAAGTCCTTTCTTTGACAGATGGAATGCTTGTCTTTTTACCTGTTCTTGCTGCCTAGATATCGAATGATTGCGAGGCTATTGCTTTGTGAAGCTCGAAGGCTCAAGCGCTCATATTTACACCTTGGCAAGTCTGCGTGTGAGTATAAACGGACATGTCGATGGAACGTTCGCTTGTGCCCGTCCGCCCTGCCCGTGGACGCTCTTTCACACTAAGTGCATCCCCATATATCACACATCTCGCAAAACGGTTCCAGCGTATGTGACGCATATCTCGAGGCAAGACTTAGACTTTTCTTATATTACTCTGTAAATCCCATGGCTAAAATTTTGACTCTTATGAGAGCCAGGATCTACGTAGGATACGAGGGACGCGTGAGCACACATCCAGGTGATTCAAGCACAGCTACGGCTACGTAACATTTATGTAGTAGGCGTTTCAAGAATCGCGTGAGGCGACACGAGAAAGCGCCAGCGGCGATATAACTGCAATGTTATCTCTCGGCAGATCTCACTCAGCACGTTTACTTAGTATAAATGGTCTGGCTACTGGTGCGTCTCCTTATTTCACCCTTTCCCTTATCTCATCCTTGTTTTTTGTATGTCTTTACAGCAGTTAGCCCAGACCTACGCCACGGGGGGCATGCTCGTTTACGGGACATCGGCCCTTCTTGCACTCATTGCGTATGTCATTGGCTATACAGCATTTGCCCGCCCCAAAGAAGGCACCATCAAGTCTCTTGGCGGCTTCTCTGTCTTTACAGCGTGGACATTCTTCACCAGGCGGTACGACTTTATCGCAGAAAACTTCAAGAAGATTAAAGCGCCCCATTTCAAGTTCAATGTCCTCCATGTCAGTGGTTTTAATTATCCTTCAGACCGTGCAGTTCGTTGATGTGTTCAATTTCGAATTCGTACAGCATCAGGTAGTGGCTCTGCGAGGGGAGCATGGGCGCCGCTCCTTCTTCGACGCTAAGAATTTAGATCTGCCTTCCGGTTATGCTATTCTCATGGGTGCTGTGCGCCAATTATTATACGCTGATATTGGGTTACGTTTACTCACTAATTCTTTGATTCAGGTACCAAATTTGAAGGACGTTAAAGTCAAGGGGAAGTTAGAGCACAATACAGACAACGACGTTTCTCAATTCAACAAAATTGTCAATTTGGTGTTCACTAATAAAAGGAGATTGGAGGAGAGTAGGTCCTTTCCATTGTTCAAATAATGAAGTAAGGCCTCAACTTAAGGACGCCTCTGCTCCTTACTAGACCTGCCCCCTCTGTTTGAAGATGTAAATCGACGAATGTGCCTGTGGGGTAAAGAAGGAAGGGTTGACCCCTTCAAAGTTATCTACGAGGTCCGTGAACGTATATCAAAATTAAAGTGTGATTCTCCTGACTCTTGTCGTCCGCGATATAGATTGTCTTCCAGATGACAGTGAGGATGGCCAGCTGTACAGAGCTCGCAACAAACATGGAAGAACTTGAAGACCTTCAAAAGCATTACTGGGCACTAGAAAAGAGCGCAACTCCTGTAGCCCTGCTTCTACCCTGGTTCCCAAGCCAAGCCAAGAAGACAAAAAAAGCTGCTACCACAGCCTTGTTCACGAAACTGGCGTACTATGTAGAGCTTAGGCGGGCGGCCAAAGTGCCGACCTCTGATGCTATTGACCTGCTTATCGCTCAGGGACTTTCAACTCCGGATATGGTACAAGTGCGTATACGGAGGTTTGGCCTTGTATCCCACTTACTGAAATGAGATCATCTAGTTTATACTCAGCGTCATTTTTGCGGGTGTAATTAACACTGGAATGATTTGTACGTAGACCTTTTGCTGCGAAGTTGTAGCATGGTCCAGCGTGGTTATACTAACGACTGTTTACAACGACGTCCAGCTTCCTGGACTGTTATGTATCTTGGAACCAATCCTGAGTGGCGCGCCAAGGTTAAAGCGGAGGTCGACGCCATTATCGAGAAGTACACAGAGGCATCCTCAGGTGAACCACTGCACAAACGTCTTGCCGCTGTCCCGGTCTCTGTCTGGGAAGATGAAATGCCATCCATCGACCTGGTCATCCGCGAGACCCAGCGTATCGTCGTAACAGGCACAGCTCTCAGAAGGAACATTTCCTCAGAAATGACTGCTGCGGGAGGCATTATCAAGCAGGGCGACTTTTTAGCGTACTCCGTTGCAGACGCGCACTATGATCCAACAATCTATACCAATCCGACCAAGTTTGATCCTGACCGCTTCCTGCCTGGTCGGGAGGAAGACAAGAAGTCTCCCATGGCATTCCTCGGCTGGGGCGCCGGTATGTGCCATTCTACCATTCATTCAGGTCATGGCGCTGACACTATCTGTAGGCCGTCATCCGTGCTCGGGAATGAGGATCGCAAAACTGGAAATTAAGCTCATTGTCGCCATGATGCTGGGCGCATATGATTTCACTCTTGTCGACTCTGCAGGACGACTACCCAAACAGCTGCCTCAGCCGGATAAGAACGACCTCCATCAGGTACATTTTGTTTTGGTATCTGCCTAGTGATTTTATTGACAAAATTACGCAGGCTCGACCACTAGGAGAACAAGTTTACTTGCAATTTAAGAGAATGATGGAGTAATTTGGAGACCTATATTTTTTCATCACAGCTGACGTTCTATTGCTTTCTCATTCATTATTTGACTAATATTTATTATATTTGAATAATGGAAATACTATAACATGTTTCAAAGAGTCTTGAACTGCTCATGGATAAAGCGAGGAGAGCTTCTGTCAAGCGCGACATTTGATTTCATCGTGAAAATTTAAGACGATTGATTGCTATCCCACTGTCGGGCCGCAAATGGTATATAACTCATGGACTATTACGCTGTGAGGCTCCAGGCCACAACAAATCAAACTTCGTCTACACGAGGGTCTTTCACCACCCTATCAGCGAGCTGGTAATTATTAGTGTTACTCCCGAAAAATAACTGCGCAATGGTAGGCATCAACGATGCACACAGCCTATACCAGTGCTTGCTGCGGACTATGACTCTCTGGAGGGCTCGACCCACGACAAGGGAGTACGACACGAGATATATAGCACAACAAGTCTGAAATAGAGCTAGATTTCTGAGCAATGCTGTCCGATTTACGGAAGAAACTACATACATACTCTACACTTGGACACTGCCTTGGTGCTTTAATTTCCGCTCAACAGTTTGATATAAATGCCCTCGCATGGAATATCGTAGCCTGCTACGACCTAGTACATGACAGACTTTCCAGCTCCAGTTGGCGGTACGCCTCTACCAGCAGACACGGTCCCATCTGCAATCGCTGTTGGTCTGTATGGATTACTGCTGCCCCTCGTTTTCTACCGCTGGATCAACAGACGTTCGAGAACCATCCTCTTGGTGGGAGCGAGTATCCTTTCCATCGAACGGTAAGCCTGTACATTCTCTTTTGCAAAGTATTATTGACAGAGCCTCGCAAAATTAGCACCATATTCTTCATTTTGCGTATTCTGGAGTCGCGCAGTGACTCTATGCGCTTCAGCCATGGCCTCACCGTCTATGCACAGAATTCTTTAGCGATAGCCTTCATTGGGATCGCAAACGACACGGCCCACTTGCTTCGCTGTTTGTTGGTGAATTCGACATACGGATCGGAAATGTATTTCCAGTCCCCCTCCGCAGTAACGCAGGGTTGCTTTCAAGGACCGCCACCTCCAAACACGCCTGACGAACCAAAGACAAGGAAAAAGATACGGATATCTATGAGCGTAATCAGTATCGGATTCCTGACGGCAATAATAACGGGAGTCATAGCCAATGCAGACTACAGTCAGGGTCTCACTGACCAGAGCAAAGCGGATACAACAGCAAGATTCAGGTGAAATCATGTTTCTGTACATGTTCTGTTTTCCTGAGGCTTTGGCTGACCATCTCGTTGCCACCGACGACTTTCAATAGAATCATCAGCTCGGGGTTGGTGCCGCTAGTCGCTCTTGGACTAGTAGCATTTCTTTTCCCGGCCATACGCAGTCAGAGAATACCTAAACGCGGAGTCAAGATATGTGCGGCGATGACTGCTCTATCGGTGCGTAGACAGGTAATTTTCCTGTTAAGACACCCCATTTATCTGATAATATTTTGTTCGAATAGGTGACTGTTGCGCTGTACAGGTTAGCTGTTGTCAACCACAAGGTCGACTCGTTAAGTGCGCCTAGTCCATTGAATAGCACGAGCGCCAAGGCGGCTTTCTATATATTCCATGTCCTCCCTGAATGGTTGGCTGCGTTGTTAGTTTTTGCCTTTAACATGCGCCAGACTTTCGGAACGGGGCCGCGGGGTGATTGGAGATACAAGGACGAGATCGACAAGTAGAGAGGGAAAGGGGAATTTATCAGTTTAGTGGCCCGAGACGAAGGCGGCGCAAATAGGCTGGATGAAACCGTTTAACTCGACCCCAAGTTGGTCCCTAGGTCTCTTGTTCTCGATATGTGTCAGTGCGGACTGATTTGTTTTGGAGTAGTTTTAACTTTTCCAATACATGCCCCGGGGGCATGTAGTACGTAGTTGTTCATGTAAAAGGTAGTAATGGAGGAATCGAGTCTGAGTTTTAAGATTTATTTACCTTTTAAGTGAACGGTGATAGCCGCCTGCCGAAGCTGCCGCCATATCGTCTGCATGTAAATGTTCTCTCTTTGCAATTTCTCTGTTCTTTCATTCTCACTTGATTATTGAAGTGAGACTCTCCATTCGGTCGCTTTCTGCTTGCCCTCTTACGATAATTCTTATATTCTTACAAGCAATTTAAAGCCCGGACTTTGTTACGATCACAAACCACGTCAGAGCACCCCGGGGTCAAGCATCCCTGAAGAGTCAAGACAACCTGAAGACGCCACTGACGTTCTACATAGGTGAAGAAGATAAAAGACTATCGCTAACTTGAACTTGATTGCAACGGCCATTTGAGTTTCGACGAGGTTGCCTGTTTGAAGCCATGAACATGCCCTTTATGGTTAACGTCAGGATAGATCGACTTCACCCTTTAACGGCACCGTCAAACTTACTAGTGCGCACGCGTGATTCATCGATTACGATATTGTATTCCTGGTTTTACGTGGTACAGTATGCAGCGTACAGCTTTTAAACCTGGTTGAGCGCGTAGATGTCCTTTTACCGTCGCACCGACTGAAGCTCGAACAACTGCCCACTTAGCACAGTCCCATGGCCAGCTTCCCAGCTCCAGTCGGAGGTACTCCTCTACCGTTAGACTTTGTGCCTTCTATAATCGCAGCCGTCCACTATGCTTCCCTCCTCCCCCTTGTGGTTTACCGTTTGACACAAAGGCGCTCGCGAACCATGATGTTGATTGGATGCTCAATATTCTCACTCGAACGGTCAGTCAACGCGCTGATAACTATGTTCACCTAACCTGACGTCAATACAGCACTGTCTTCTTTACGCTGCGCGCGGTCGCAGCAAGCAAAGAGTCCCTACGGTTCAATCCCGCCTTTACTTTCTACGCGCAGACTTCATTGGCCATGGGGTTTATCGGCATCGCAATGGACACAGCTAGCCTGCTTCGTTGTGTACTCGTAAATCCTACTTTTGGGTCGGCGACGTACTACCAGTCACCGTCAGCAGCGACAGAGGACTGTCTATTGGGACCTCCGCCGCCCGAAACACCTGACCAGCCCCTAGAGAGACGAAGAGTCAGGATTCTTTTTGGCCTGCTTAGCTTCGAGTTCCTGATGGCAATATTTGCCGCGCTGGTGACTCACTTTACGTATGGAAAGAGTCTCACCAACATGTACAAGGCAGAAACAGTTGCTCTGTTCAGGTGCGTGCAATTCAGACCACAAGGTTTTGCCAGTTGATGAATAGGCCATTCTCTACGCTACTCAGATTTACCAGCACTGCTTTGGTCTTGACTGTGGCTACTGTTCTCTTCGCTTACTCTCTACGCAATATGCGACGAGGGCGGATATCCTCTACTGGTTTATCAATATGCTCGATCTTATCGATCCTTGTGGTATGTAACCTCTCTGGTTATGATTTATAGTGCTATTCCCCTCACAATTTCCACCCTAATTGTAGATTATCGTGGCGACTTACCGATTGTTCGTGTTGCAAAACAGGGTAGACTCGTTGACTTCGCCGAGTTCACTCAATAGCAAGCGTGCCAAATACGTCTTCTACCTGCTTCACGTTCTCCCCGAGTGGTTGGCTGTTATTATAATTATCGCATGCAAAACTTGCCAGATCTTTGGGACAGGGTTTTGGGGCGACTGGCGCTGGGTGGATGACAAGAAGGGACAAGATATACAGGTAGAGCTTACCGAAGCTCAACCCCGTCAAGAAGGGCAGGCCAATGATTCCATCCAGGAAGATGCAGAGGCCCAGACAAAGAACGCAAGCAGCATCACATTATCCGGATAGTGTGGCTAGCATGCGTAACGGATGAATAGTATTTTTCCGTACACAAAGTGGCGGACAAGAACCCAAGCTTTGACTCTGCACATATATTTATTATTATTATGTATTTTCAACCTGCTTTTCAACGTCTTTTATTTGATAAATATTTATTCAAGCTACATGGGTAGTACACACTAACAGTTGTTGCCGTGAATTCAATCGAACTCTCTTTTAGACATCTTAAATATCTTCTTCATCACATCACCGGCGTCCTCCCGGGTTCCGTCATGCATCAGCTGGTTCGTGATGTATTGTTCGGTGTTCTGGATCTTGGTCGCAGTATCCTGTGCAAAGCCGAATTCAACGTACATGTCGTTGAAATATCTGCGCAGCCGTTAGTTTTCCATGTTTGAAATACACATAAGAGACGACATACGTCACAGCAGACACTGGCACTTCGTTCTTTGCCAGCTGATCAAGATCATAGAGGGGTCCCCAGGAGCTGTCCCGGGCTAAGATTTCGGCAGCACCCTTCCATGGGCGTAGATTGGCGTAATTATCGAACATATCAGGGAATATCTAGTCTCAAGTTTGTCACTGAGCGAGCACCAGAAAGAGGAGGGAACGCACCATCTCCCCCGTGAAGTACACCGGCACATCCTCACCCTGTGTGCGTACCTGTGTCCACGAGAACTGACTAAAGTTCTCCAGAATGCGCGATGCAGACCAATTCGCTGCCTTTCTGCAGTGGGAGCATTAGTATTTCTTGGTGTATTGCTTTATAATCACTAAAGCACTGACCCTTGGCAATAAGCAGGCTCATGGAGGATGGCGTACAGAGGGTTCCCATCGAAAGGCTGTTCGTGCTCCACAATTTGTAATAGCTTGTACGAGAGCTTCCCGAATAGTTCAAGCTCGTTGGCAGCTCGGAAAATAATTTCTGGAATGATATATTCATATACATGTGCATGAGATGGGAAACAAGGACTCGGGAGACTTACGATGGATTACGTCGATCCCGCCTGGCATCCTGGGTTAGCTGTCGGTTAGAATCATCTTCAAGAAAAGGGCTCACCGTGCGCGCCAAATCTCATTCCTAATTGTTGCCATCGGCTCGGAGTCAGGCGTCCGCCAGTTGGTAGTGTCACCTCGTTTGTCTCCAAATACGCCAGGATATCGCGTACCTGGGTGAGGGCATACCTAAATTTACCGTCTCCTTATTATCAGAAATGTCCGTACCCGCTTGATATCCTGAGGATATTTCTTATAATACACGTCATTTCTCTTGATTACTTGACCTATTTCGGTGTGCGTGAATTAAGGGACAGAATGTCGAGGTAAGATGACTCACGGATGAGGGCTTCGTAGACAATGTCTGGTTGGTCGATTAGAGGGGCCAATCCGCCTGTAGTGAACACTTCCTTAAGGCCGTCACTATGAAAAGACAGGTAGGTGATTGCACAAAACCCGCCAAAGCTCTGCCCCATCAAAGTCCATTTCTGGTCTTCGGGTGATTGTTTATGCCCCAAGAGTTCACGACGAATCAGTTCGCAGTCTTTTACTATGATCCAAAGATATCAGTGTAGGAAAACAGGTCGTGGCAATGTTATACTTACCGATGCTGTCGGCACGGAAAAATTTGAGATAAGTAGCAATCTCCTCATCTGTTTTAACATGCTTCGGAAGTGTGTCGGGAGACAATGGAGTGCTCAGGCCCGTTCCACGTTGGTCTAACCAAAGAATCTGAAATCATTCATTGATTATAAAGATCTATGCTCCACATGTGGAACGTACTTGGTAGCCCTTTTCAAAAAGCTGTATGGAATGAGAACTCGCGTAGAAGTCAAGTCAGATCAAGACGCACTTGTCCAGCAATACCGGAGCTTCCTGGAAGGGGGATCTCAAATCCAGGACCACCTAAGGTTATGTTAACTTGGAGAAACGTCGTTTTGAAAGGCTGGACATCTCACCTTGCAGGTATACCACTGGAGTTGGGGATATTAACAAAACAGTATAATTAAATGAATGATACGTGGTGCACCGAAAGGAAGCTTCTCTTCATCCTCCGCGGTTTTGGCCTTTGATTTGGGAATTACGTGGCGCGCAAAAATACGGATCTTCTCTCCTTCTGGGTTTGCGTGGTCCAGTGGCACACTGAAGAAACGTTCGGTAACTTTCATTCCCTCTACCGCAGACACGTTAAGAAAGAAAATGGAATTGATCGAGGAGAGCGTACCTTTGATAGTGTACGTTTCATGTTCGGTTACGGAGTTTAAGGTGTTCGTAGACATATTAACTTTAGATATAAACTTGTATGCGCCTCGACTGGGACGTGGTACTAGTCTGGGTGAAATAGTGGAGATTACATTTCTCCTATCATCTGTACGGCCCGTGACCGAAACGGCGCTGGCCGCCGTCCAAAACAAGGAACAAAGTCGCCGAGGTTGTAACTTATGTTGCTCCTTGGTCCGACTCAGAGCACATGCTCTGGACGCCAGCTGGTACATATGACCTAACAATGGGAAAAGCCGTCGTTGATGTACTGGTGTCTGTGAAATTGGAGATAATCAACCGGAAGCTAGAAAAATGAAATGCATAAATTATACTGTCCCTTAGTTAGGGAAAGTCAGGACTTACTATGCCGTAGTTAGTCTTGAATGAAGCTCATTGAAGTTCAGTTCAAGTTTAACGTTTAACCGTTACGCGTTACGTCGGAGGCTTTGCCAAGCGAATGAAGGATCTTGCGATTGTCCTTATATGGAGGTGAAAGATAAGATAAAGATAACGGATCGAGTCAGTAGTAAAGAAGAAAAAGATGGACAGCATCGCTGGCATTTCGTTACAGCCCATACCTATACCATGTCACCCTACTACGTCGACGAGACGGCCGGCTCAGATACCACCGGTCAAGGCACGCAAGAAGCGCCATACCAGACGTTGGCGTTCGCCATCTTCAGCCAAGGCGAAAGCGCTGCATTCCAAATCCGCAAGTCGCCGGAGGAAGCATACGATGAGCCTACGCAGTCCTCGTTGAAGAAGGCAAAGAAGAACGCGAGTGGACTTGAAAAGAAAAAGAAGAAGCAGGAAGAGCTTGCTGAGCGCGAAGCTCAGGAAAAGAACGACGAGAGGGAGAAGAAGGAAAAACAGTTGGAAGAGAGCAAGAAGATCGCTCTCGTCGAAGATGCGTCTCTTCCAGCGGCGACAAAAGTGCGATATCGACCAGATACTGTATCTTTGTAGCTAACTTGCAAATAGGCTAAGATCGCACAACTCGATAAACTTCGATCGAAGCGCGTTCGCGTCTTTGGCTGGGTCCATCGTCTCCGCCAGCAGAAAGACATCATTTTCATTGTTGTTCGGGACGGGACGGGTTATCTGCAAGCAGTTCTATCTGGCCGTGTTGTGAGTTGAATCAGAATTACAGTTGTCTACTTTGTTACTGACAGTCGTGTGCAGGCCCAAACTTATCAAGCGTTGACATTGACCATTGAATCATCCATCGAAGTTGTTGGAACACTTCAAGAACTGCCCGAGGGCAAGACTGCTCCAGGCGGACATGAGCTTGTTGTCGACTACTGGAGCGTTCTTGGTGCAGCACCCGGTGCTGAAGATGCTTTCACCAACAGATTGAACGAGAAATCCGACCCATCCATTCAAGCTGATCTGCGCCATCTCGTCATGCGCGGAGAAACAGCATCTGCTGTTCTTCGTCTGCGCTCATATCTGCTTTCTGCTTTCCGCGAATCTCTGACAGGCGAAAATCTGATCGAGGTGACCCCACCATGCTTAGTGCAAACTCAAGTTGAAGGAGGCGCCACGCTCTTCAAGCTCGACTACTATGGACAGCCCGCATTCCTGACACAAAGCTCACAGCTTTACCTCGAGACTTGTCTCCCCAGTCTTGGAGACGTATTTTGCGTCCAGGAGAGTTTCCGTGCCGAGAACAGTCATACGCGCCGCCACCTCAGCGAATATACCCACCTTGAGGGAGAACTGGCGTTCATTACCTTCGATGATTTGATGTCACACATCGAGGAGTTTGTACGTATCTTTTGCAAAAGTAGTTATTGGCAATATCACTAATTTTGCAACTATGAATTTAGATTTGCAAAACTGTTGATATACTCCTTGCCAACCCTGTATCCGCCGCCCTGGTCAAGCAGCTTAACCCCGACTTCGTCCCACCGGCCCGTCCCTTCATGCGCATGTCCTATGTGGACGCCATTGCATGGCTCAACAAACACGGTATTCAACACCCCGCCGAGGACGAGGAGGGCAACCCCATCAAGGGAGAGGATGGTCAAGTACAACTCGTAGACCATAAGGTTGGAGACGACATCGCAGAAGCCGCTGAGCGTCAGATGACGGACATCATCGGAACACCAATATTCCTTCACTCGTTCCCTGCTGAGCTCAAAGCTTTCTACATGAAGAAGGTTCCTTCCTCTGCCGGCGACGGACCTGTGTTCACAGAGAGCTGTGACTTACTCATGCCCAACGTTGGCGAGATCGTTGGTGGATCAATGAGAATTGCGGATATGGAGGAACTCATCGCAGCTTACAAGAGGGAGGGGATTGACCCCGCTCCTTACTACTGGTTCACTGATCAGCGTAAATACGGCACATGTGAGCACGGTGGATATGGACTTGGCGTGGAGGTAAGTAGCGAAGACTTTGCAGGGGACATCTTGGAACTGACATTATCTGTTTTTAAAGCGATTCCTTGCATGGCTGGCTAACAGATATACTGTCCGCGAGTGTTCTCTGTACCCAAGGTGCGTTCATTTTTTTTCAAGCCAAATGACTGAGGACCCACAGTTCTATTTTAGGTGGCCGGGCCGCGCTACTCCGTAAATACATTGTAGCGTATCCACGGACAATATCGGGTTTTGGAGGCTACATATTGGTATACCTAGAAATTTCAACTTCATACTGCGCACATATATTGTTACCATCAATTGTTTTAAAAATATGTCCTCATCGTCAACTTAAGGAGCATGTCCGTCTTTTGTATGGAATGCTTGAACTGAATCTCTGCCTATACTTTCTGCATCAATTAACCCGTCCTTTGCGGTACCAAAAAGTATGAGTGCTCCAATACATTGATCCCGGCTGATCCTAATTCATTCTGTGATGCGACTCTAAGCCACATATGTGGACCCTCTCCACGACCTTGCTTATGGAATAAACAGGCGAGCATAGCAAGGATACGTAATTCAAGCTTCATTAATCATTATACATTCCAATACTTCAACAAATGGAACAACTTTCGTATAGTAACATCAGTGGGTTCATAAACATTTTCATCACCTTTTGTAGGTGTGGACGGAGCTGTAGATTTTCAACAAATTTCACTCTGCGTCTAGATATTTACCAAATGAGATGATTAATAGCAATCTGGTCGGTTCACACATACTTTTTCATGACAATAGTGGTCATCGTGTCTTGACTCTTCCTGCTGCGTTACACTGACTACAATTTCCTGATGATGGATGTCGACGGATTTGATACCACTCTGTTGAGCATTAGGCCGGCAGTGTAACTCAGAAGTAGGTTGACAGTCCTTGAATGAAGTGAGGTGCGACTTGAAGCTGTACCTGATACGGCTGTTTAGTACGACCATGAGTGTCGTGGCATAGACACCGGAGAATGTTGTGAGAGGGCAGAGGTAGTAGTACGGGTGGCTGCGAATGTATGTCACGGCGAGCGTTGTAATGGCAACTCCAGCTTTGAAGATGAGCGTGATATATCAACAACTATCTCAGGCTATCCACATCAAAGAGGACGTTACCTGTAAGTGTGCCAGTCTCAATCGTCAGCCGTATTATTCTGTTTACAATGCCAGCGGTAGACTCGAATTGGCCCGCTTCCTCGACGCGTCGTTTCAACTGCAGAAATATCTGGTTTAGTATAATCAAAGAATCGATTACTTTGTACTCACATAGTATGTCATGCAGCCGGCTATTAGTATGTCGCATAATGCTGCACCTGCTTCCCATATCTAATACACATAGTATATAAAACGTAAGGCGCTTATCAGGATCATACGGCGCTCGATCGTACCCCAACTTTGATAAAAATAGGAGTGGTGAAGAGCAGGCTGAAGCGACCCTCTGCCCTACAGCTCACTCCGACACAGATTGCAGCTGCGAAGGAAATTAACGACATCTAGAATGGAAGGACCTCCTTTTAGTGTTCATGTACAGCAGGCTAAGCAAGATATAGTAGTCACCAGCATAATTAGCGCAGTGGGAAGTTTCCTATCTGATATGATGTAGATTCTCCAGGCGTAAAATGATTGGACGGCACAAGCGACTGGCAGAATGTTGTGAGTATGCACACAGATACATTTAGTTGGGAGCTTACCAAGACCCTCGCAAATGCAGATGGAAAACCACCACGTTCGAATGTCGTCTACCGTAGAAAAGTCCCCGAAGCCTTCTGAGAAGGTTTGAAAGCCATTACTTGTAAACATTATTATTTGACTGAGTTGTACGGCGTATACAAAAAATACAAGAGCCTTGATAGCCGGGGAATCTCTTGGAAATGCCTGACAGTACATGTCTACAAACGTCGTCAAGTCTTAAGCCGAACCTGATGTTATAAGCGTTGACTTACATATCTGGGTCGAGAGCACTCCAAACAATCCCCACGCAAGGAACGACCCAATGAGCTACGTTAACCCGTAAGACGCGGTGATGCTTCACAATTCGCGGGCGGTGATACTGACCATGGGACCAGCACTGTACATGATTAGCAGAGATGGTAGGAAGCGATTACATTTAGTAATAAACGACTTACAATGTTTTGATATCTAGAGCATTAATCCCTGGAGTGGAAGAGGTCATTATTTCTGCGTATGTAACGTAAGATATGATTCCTGGGGATATCGTCGGGATGGAATGTCATACGCGAAGGGCGGCTTGGTTCTTTATAAATTGGTGTAGAAATCTAATTATGGACATGGATAATGCATGGTGTAAAACCAACATAATTTTATCTAGCACGCTTCTAGTCGCCATCTTTGTTTTTCCCGGGCCGTCTGTGAGACTTATGGCATCAAAGCATTATCAGCTCGTTCTCCGTCCAAGCCTACTTCGGAGGTGCCGTTAAAAGTGCCTCGTGTCTGTGGCGCTTAGGCAGTACATAATTGCGAAAAAATCGTAGACCTCGGAATCATGGGGGTTCTGCTTTCTTGGACCAAAAGCGTGAACTGATTTATGCGACTTGAAGACTATAACTGGACAAATCCAATGAAGTGGTCGTATGGAAACTTCTCAATGGGTACCTTGTCATAGTCTTTATATAATTCACAGTCAAACCGAAACATACTTGGTGGGACTTCGCTATGACATGCTCCACTGAGCTCGGTCCCCAAACTTGGGGGATTTTACCACGATACCCACGGTGGAAACGTTTCATAATTAAACGGACGAATCCTGGAAAGCTCAGAAGTTTAATCTTAGAAACAACTTCGCTGATAAAGGGAGATCAGATTTTCATTTCTCCTATGTCAAGAGCACCTGACGCTCCTCAGGGACGCCACATGTTATATCAAGCCCCTTCCACATCTCAGGTGTTGCTCCGTGTTTACGTCAAAGGATCTATAGTCCACTTTGCTTCGTCCCCGACATGTCGTGAATGAGAAAATGTGGGGTCAGGCCACCAGGCGATGTTACTCTTCCCGCCGAGATTTTATAAACGATGACTTCGAAATGGTTTAGACCTGGACTGCATACATGCCATCTCTCTCTTTTGTACATAGTAGCTTGAACTAATCTTTAGTGGTAATGTCCATCTTTCCAATCAAAACGCTTTCTGCCTTGCAGTCGCTTAACCGAACACGACTTTGCATCCATTCTGCCGCACTACTATCTCACCCGAGTTACAACATAACAAAAACAAAATCGTAGTCTGAAGCGCTGAAGTTCTAACAGATATAGAGTACATAGTGACCAAATCGATGGGCCATTACTTGTGCATGTCTCTGTAGCCCCGGTGAAGTTGCGATATTAATAGTATTTTCTGTGCTCGAGCTCGAAGGATATCGACAACGGGGTCTACCGTGGCGAAAGGGTGGCGCACATAAGTGGTAAGTATCAACGGAGGACCGAAAAGAAGACCAGGTGTGAAGACTACCGAAGGCATCTTAATTTCAATACGGAATGATTTGCATCCGACTTGCCAAGTTGGTAGACTGCCTCATTTTTTTTCGCTGAGTTTGTTAAACGCATCGGCATAGCTGAGATAACGTTGAAAACAAACGATACCGGCTAGATACCGGAGCCGAAATATAATGGGTGCAGTATCATATCCACGGGATTCAATTGGAGGCGTTTTCTAGAAGGAAAATAGCTGCATTGGCGTACACCTTCTGAGCCGATGAGGCACGCTGCCTACTTCAATATAATACAGAGACAGTTGATGTGAATAGCGCTCTAATCCATGCAAACATTCGCTTCATCGCTTGCGATTTTTTCTCTTCTTGAGAACCCTTCGTTTATATTCGTCAAGAGCGAGGTACCATCTACTTAAATTACTTTAAAGTCACAATATTCAGAAGGAGTACCCTATGGTCGAAGCACACAGTGAGAAACTGTCAAAGTAACTTGGGAAGACATTCAGGTAACCTTCTGTTAGACGAGACCCAGAATAGTATGTATTGCCCAAGAACATGGATGATAGATAATAATAATACAGATCTCTAACCGTTTTAATCCACTGAAGGATTAATTTTGTTGTATACCCCTTGAGGTCGTTCGCTTTCCAGGAAATGCTCCCATACATCTTTGTCCATAGTGTAACTTTCTGTCTCCACATTGGGGAACGTCCCTTTCCTGACGGCCTCGCAATAACTGTGAATGCCCTTATCCCGGACTTCTTTGAGCTGAGCGAATCGTCGAACAAACTTGGCCTTATGACCTGACCATACTCCCAGTAGATCATCTGAAACAAGTACCTATTTTTTTTCTATCTGTGAGTCCGAGGACCGCATATCAAAGACTGGCACTCACCTGTCCACTTGTATGTGGCCCTGCTCCGATTCCAATGGTCGGTATCTTTAGCCGATCCGTGACATATTTGCCCAGCTCCAGCGGAACAGCTTCAACGACCACTGCAAACGCTCCTGCTTTCTCCAACGCGAGTGCATCTTCGACCACTTTGCGCGCAGCTTCTATGCTTCGACCTTGCACCTTATAGCCGGATAGAGCGGAATGCCGTTGGGGAAGCAGCCCGACGTGGGCCATAACAGGAATGCCGACCTCTGTCAGCCGTTGCACTACATCCACGATCTCGCGCCCGCCCTCGAGTTTGACACCTTCCACTCGTCCCTCCTGCACCAACCTGACAGCGTTGGCCACGGCGGCATCCACGGAAGTGTAGTACGATCCAAACGGCATGTCAGCGACTAGGAACGGGTGCGTCGTTCCCCGCGCCGCGGCCCTCGCATGATGCAGCATTTCATCGAGGGTGAGCTGCGTGGTAGAAGCGTACCCGAGGCACACCTGGGCGAGTGAATCTCCCACGAGCGTTATGTCCGTGAGCGATGAGGACGAGCAGGCCAACGCAGAGGGATAGTCGTATGCCGTAACCATCGTAATTGGTGTCTTAGACTGGCGGAGAGCATGCAGGGCCTGGATCGTCACCTTCTTGCGTGGAATGGCAGGCGTACCGTCCTGCTCTGCCGGGCGCACGCTCATCCATCTGCGCGACTGGTGTACCGACTGGATCCTGATTCTATGCACGATTTGGCGAGGAATGGATAGTGGAGTCGTCATCGATCGTCGAGGTCTCGTCGAGAGTAAGATATGGTGCTGGTATGTTCCGCTCGGTCGTATGACTCACTGCTTTATAACTGGCAAAATTGAAACCATATTTCTGAAAAAATATGGCCTCCGAATGGGAGAAATGGTTCGATCACACGTATGATGCTGCGTCGGAGGAGGAAGGTAATCAATCATTCACCATCGATAGCAGAGTATTCAGTCGGCCAAGCCCTGCCGCCAGCGACGTGCCATATGCCTTTTAACCTCGTTCTTGCACCGTACCGGGTTTGCACGTACATCCTCGGGGAGTACGTTGCCATTCTCTCGCAGTCACTGCACGTCGGTGCTCTTGGTACTTTTTTCCTGACGGAGACGAAGAAGCCGGAGCCGGTCATATACACGTGAGAAAACAACAGACTAAGCGCGCAAGGCACGGAGTCTTTAGTCAGTGCCTGAACTTGGCTTGAACTCACCGGTCTCAACATAATCTCAACAAGAAGGTTGTCGACAGATTATTCCTCATCAATTTCGCATTGAATTTGTGGTAATTTACATAAACCCGTTTGGCATGGCATGGGCTGGCATGGGTCGAAGTGGTATGTACACGACGAAATGTCATGGGTGTACTTGATAACAATCAGCCCAGCTGTGAGCGTTGAAGGCGGCGGCCATCATGATCCAACTACGCCAACGGGAATGCAGCCAAAGGCCACCAATCCATTCTAAACCGAAAATTATGGTTATCATCTGGAAGGGAAGCAAATGCAACCTACATGACTGTTATCCGCACAACAAACTAACTGGGCGTTGCTGCGTCATGTCCGGCGTTGAATCAGTTTAATGTTGCATAACTAATTAACATTCTACTTACCACCCATTGTTGGAGGCACTAATTACACTGATAGGGCTACATGTCACTGAAACTTACTTTAGTCGGTGCTATACGCGTAAAGAAATGATACTGACGCCCTGCAAGACCATTTCCGGCAAGAGTAACACCAAGGAGGCCAGCCAAAACGTTGAGAGTAGGGTCACTGTACTATGTAATGCCGTGCTCAATAAGTGTGCCCTCTTTTTTAAGAGTGATCGCATACGGGTACGGTAGTGTTGCAGCATAGGAGTGTGCAACCGACCGGGAGGGCCTGGCGGCTCTCCAGTGTCGCCGCCGAAACTGTGACAGCCGCAAGCAGAGGGAAAGCTAGAAATATACTATAGCGCATAGTCCAAATTCACAGAGAGTGGCACGGAATACTTCACCTGTCCAGTCTTATATAATGCCAGGTCTTCAGGGACATGATATTTTGGGAGTCCGTGGTATACCCACATCCTACTCCTTGCCCCACGTCAAGACCACACCCCCGTATGTGTTTTGTATCAGCGTCCTAGAAGCGACAATGAACAGTACTAACGTGTATAGGTGAGCCTAAGCAAACCCAGTCTCGTCGATTGCTGTACTAAACGTATCCAGTGCTCAGCGCTCAGCGCTCATTAAATGATAGCAGGCTGGTGCGACAGGGAAATAAGACTACGAAATATCATGTTGTATCCTGCATAACCCCACGTGTTCGCTTATTGGTATATGCGAATAGCTCTTGAGAGAAATGTTAAATAGACGGCTATGTCGATACGTACACTGATTAACTGTGTATCAAGACAGACCAATACATACCCGTCAAACATTCGGCTTTGTGGAAGGCTATGATATCTGTCATTGTCAAAGTCATCTTTCGGTTTGACACATTTTACGGTCATATGATCACACTTGTGCCCAAATAATAAAAAGGGTGAGCCTCCGAGTCCTGTCCAGCGTTTCTTTATCTTATCTTATACGAATTATAGTAAGAGAAGTTTTGTGTTGGACATTCTCAAGACATTCTTCAAGCTCAATAGCGTCGGAAAATCCCGAATGATGGCTTTCCCGCGCCCAGCCCATGTGCTATTTGCGCAAGTTCAAAAACTTGTTGCACTGTTCACAACATAGTCCTGATCCAACGACTCCGGCTGTTGACTGCTGATGGCCTTCAGATGCTTCCGAAACTCTAGCTTGCCATATGCTACGCTTTTTTCTGCCTCAAAGTTTAACCGGCTGTAGGTATGCACCACTTCGAGTATATCAAATAGTATTCAAACTTCATCTACTAAAGACATGTTTATATCTAGTCAACGTCACCTCATTAGTATGTTACTCATACGGTCCCTCTCGACTCTAACACATTAGTGGATGAATGCGTTATCCGCGTGAAGTGCCTTGCGGTCCTTGTGGATCTGCTCTTGCAGAGAAACGTCCTTCTGTTGCTGCTGGAGGCGGGCCTGCTCTGCTTTGATGCGCGCAGCCTCGCGGTTCATGGTGTTTTCCTCGCCACTGATCCTGTTCCCGAACCTTGACAAGGCACGGGCCTCTAGCTCATCGAACTCACGAGCGCGGAAGGCGTTGTCCATGTGAAGTGCCTTGCGGTCCTTGTGGATCTGCTCCTGGAGAGACACGTCCTTCTGTTGTTGTTGGAGGCGGGCCTGCTCAGCCTTGATGCGCGCAGCCTCGCGGTTCATGGTGTTTTCCTCGCCACTGATCCTGCTTCCGAACCTTGAGAGGGCACGGGCCTCTAGCTCATCGACCTCACGAGTGCGGAAGGCGTTGTCCATGTGAAGCGCCTTGCGGTCTTTGTGAATCTGCTCCTGGAGCGACACGTCGTGCTGTTGCTGCTGGAGCCGGGCCTGCTCTGCTTTGATACGGGCGGCCTCACGGTTCATGGTGTTTTCCTCGCCGTTGATCTTGTTTCCGAACCTTGACAAGGTACGGGCCTCTAGCTCATCGAACTCGCGAGCACGGAATGCATTGTCCATATGAAGTGCCTTGCGGTCCTTGTGGATCTGTTCCTGAAGCGACACGTCCTTCTGTTGCTGTTGGAGGCGGGCCTGCTCGGCCTTGATGCGCGCAGCCTCGCGGTTCATGGTGTTCTCCTCGCCACTGATCCTGTTCCCGAACCTTGAGTATGCGCGGGCCTCTAGCTCGTCGAACTCGCGAGCCCGGAATGCATTGTCCATGTGAAGTGCCTTGCGGTCTTTGTGGATTTGCTCTTGCAGAGAAACGTCCTTCTGTTGCTGCTGGAGGCGGGCCTGCTCGGCCTTGATACGGGCGGCCTCACGGTTCATGGTGTTTTCCTCTCCGCTGATCCTGTTTCCGAACCTTGAGTATGCGCGGGCCTCTAGCTCATCGATCTCACGAGTGCGGAATGCGTTGTCCATGTGAAGCGCCTTGCGGTCCTTGTGAATCTGCTCCTGGAGCGACACGTCGTGCTGTTGCTGCTGGAGCCGGGCCTGCTCAGCCTTGATGCGCGCAGCCTCGCGGTTCATGGTGTTCTCCTCGCCACTGATCCTGTTTCCGAACCTTGACAAGGTGCGGGCCTCTAGCTCATTGAACTCGCGAGCACGGAATGCATTGTCCATGTGAAGCGCTTTGCGGTCCTTGTGGATCTGCTCCTGAAGCGACACGTCCTTTTGCTGTTGTTGGAGGCGGGCCTGCTCGGCCTTGATGCGCGCAGCCTCGTGGTTCATGGTGTTTTCCTCTCCGCTGATCCTGTTCCCGAACCTAGAGTATGCGCGGGCCTCTAGCTCGTCGAACTCGCGAGCCCGGAATGCATTGTCCATGTGAAGTGCCTTGCGGTCCTTGTGGATCTGCTCCTGAAGCGACACGTCCTTTTGCTGTTGTTGGAGGCGGGCCTGCTCGGCCTTGATGCGCGCAGCCTCACGGTTCATGGTGTTTTCCTCGCTGTTGATCCGATTTCCGAACCTTGAGACTGCGCGGGCATCGAGCACATTATCGTAAGACGGTGCGAAGTCACGGGCATCCAGCGCAGCGTTGGTCGACGTCTGAAACTATTTTGAGTGTGAATGTCCATAACAAAAATTGTAAATACTTACGATGGGAAGTGCAGTGACGCTAGTCGCACGGAGGGCAATGAGAGCAGCCAAGATAAAGGTGGAGGTGAGCTTCATGTTGAGAAAGTCGAGAAAGAAAGGTTGATTAATTTGACGTGTGGATAGGACCAGCCTAATCCTGAGGATAATCGCATCGTTAGCTGTGTATAAAATGAGTAAGGGAGATCTTATGTTCGTACTGAGTTTTTTTTTGAGAGTGAAGAAAGATGCACCAGGCACTTTGCTGTCTGGCCATGGATGTTCTGGGAGGCTTTTATATCTCTTAGGTAGCCGCAATCTGTGTTTCTATCCGATATTACAGGACGTTTGTATTATTTGCAATCAAACATGGTTGCAATGAATGGGTCGACGGTTGCATCGGTTGGATGAGTGTCAAGATCGATACCTTCCCACAATTATGTTCCGATACTGTACCGCCCATGGACAATATTAATCATTTGTAGACCTCCCCATTCAAATCTGACTACTGCGTGTTTTTTTATTCTTCTTTATGGCGGAAATGCCAGCTGTCAGCGCTTCAGCATTGGTTCCAGCGGGAGCCGCATTGAGGGTCTATTAATGAAATAGACGCCTGTGGAGCGACTGTTTAGAGATATAGGTGCGTTCTCCAACTCTCTCGACCTGATCTCCAAAATGGGTTATGCACTGTCACAATTGGTCCGACTCTAAAGATAGAACTTATCAACGCAGTCCGCCATCGACTGCGATTGTTGTAGGTTATTTTTGCTTCCTGCGAGTTCAACGGCTTGAGTTGACCCCACACAGGCCATTATTCTACCACCAATCTATATTCTTCCAAAAAAATTACACAGAACTCGTAGTAGATCTAAGTCAGCTTGTTAGGTGCTTGAACTTAGGATGAAATATCTTTGTGAAATAGTTTTACAGTGTGTGTATTGACCTGATTGGGATCACATATCTTTTCCACATCCAAAATATAATCCGGATCGTTAATTCTCCCTGGACTACCGGACATTGGTGACAGTTGGTAGATGCAAGAATGGCGAACACTCCTTCTTACTTATGATGAGAGAGTACATACATCTAAGTCATCAAGGGATAACGATAAATACGACATGAAACCTTAGTTGAGATGAGTCGGCTCCAGTCTCCATGTCATATGCTTGGCATCATGAACATTTATACATGCACATAATTCCTTTCTGTGCTGAACGGTTGGGTATGTTTCCAATAGAAGCTCCGACGAATACTCTGTACATAGAGTATACGTGGCAAAAGATAATTATAAGACATATTCAAAGGCTTCCAGATGCGACAAGCCCGGAAACAATATTTGGACGCTTATTAAACGTCACCAAGAAGCAAAATATATGTTCTGACGAGTTGTCGTCCAGACGTGGATGTTGAGCCAACGCCTTTGACAGTCACTTTCCCAACACTTTCCCAACAGTACCCAACTTAGGGGCCTCAAGTAATTGCAAGCTTATTAGCACCGATGGTTGTAAGAGCTGCTCAATAAACATTTTATCCAATTCTGTTAGATGGCTATGTATACATGGTATGAGCGCTCGTTCCATTCCCGTAAGACCGTTCTATCTCACTTCGCCCAACCTTCGCCCAACCTTCGCTAGTGGATCAACACTGGATTGATGTCAGATGAGAACACAGCCAACGGCGTCTGCCGGCAATGCTCGGTAAGAACCGATGCAAGTAGCCGTCAGGTGACAGGTTTACTTTCTTTCTTCCAGTCTCCTGAGTCCCAACACTCTCCAGCAAGTCTCCATCAGCTTGATTATGTTTTAATTCATAATGGAAGCTAGAATATCTCAATTTCAAAATCCTCTGGCTTGTGTTGGTCCAACACAAGTGTGACTCACGTCCCAATCATGTCTAACTCACGTCCGATTAATGCGAGTCATCCTAAACTCGACTGGCAGATCTAGTAGACTCCCTATGCTCCCCTTGAGAAGTCTTCCACTCTGCGAGGTTCTCTATCACCAGCTTTGTCACAATAACTGTTTGCATACTGTCTCCATTCACCTGTGACTAGCCAGCGACATATTACCGCCATCGTGAATTCTTACTCCCTCCATCGGCAGAACCTGACAGGACGCGTGGTTATTGCCTGGCTAATATTGGCAAAAAAAAGTGTCTTTTCTCAAGGGATTTATAACTGAGAGAGGTATGCCGTCTATAATTATAGCCTGCCTGACAATACAACGTGATGAACTTCATCCACTTGCATCGCTTGCTAAGGGAAATGATTTCTAAGTTATCTATAGGTCATTACAGGTCGCGCAGAGACGCAGATCAAACTGCCACAGCCGTGTGTCCTCATCTCGGTCCTTAGCTGTTCTTTAGAGATTCAATAGCTCCTGGCTAATTAATTACTCGGTAATTCAAACCTTCGGTCGCAGGGGATGACTACGGTACCACAAGCTGTCTGGAATACGGCTTCGGGCATCCCTGGAAGAGGTGAGAGAGTCTTTCAGCCTTTTATTCAAAAGTCTCACTGGGCAGAGTACAGGTAGGGGGAGCTCTGTATCTGGTGGTTCTCCGTTGGTAAAAGCCTTGGAGAGCTTTATATTGCCATTATTGCAAGAAGATCGTAAGTTTAGATGTCCTCAGCCTCCATTGCGTCTGAGATAGCCTACCCGATATTGACCAATATAGGCATTTCCCCTGACAAAGGGCTTTACAGTGACTCTAACGAAGCTCGCAATCTTGTTCATGCCTTAACGGAGTTTATTGGCTCGTTAATCTCACAAACAATCAACTCTTCAAAGCGACATAGTCGCTCTCCGGTAAATAACGTCAACGAACAGACGATAGTAGAGGGAACAACGAATGGCCACAAATGGAGGAATGAAGAGAAGCCGACCGTTAATCATGCTTCTGGAACTTTAAATGGTATTAGCAATGGACTAGCTTTTGACGTCGAGGTGCGCGAGAGAGCTAGAATCAGATGTAAGTGTGATAGTTTCAATCCATCGTACCCTCGAGTCGGCTTACATTGCACGTATCATAGCACAAAGTTTGCTGGAGTACCGAAATAGTAACCAGAGGCGCATGGAATATGCTCGCGACAGTGTATTCAACAAGATGCCTATTCGCCTATTGATGTTCAACGCCGATGGTTCAGGCATCAGGCTTGTCGACCGCTCTGAAATTTGGAGCTGCATCGAGAGCCAGTCACAATATGCATTTCGTCACAAAACACCTTTCGATCCTGTTAAATATACGGCATACGCAGTCCTGTCTCATACTTGGTTGCATACTACACCCGGAGAGGTTACCTTTTCAGACTGGAACATCAACAAGGTCAACATTAAATCCCCTGGGTATCTCAAGCTTCAGAATTTTTGCAGAACGGCTGCTACCGAGTATGGTCTGACTCTGGCTTGGATGGACACGTTGTGTATCAACAAAGACAGCAGCTCAGAACTCGATGAATCTATCCGCTCAATGTACAAATGGTACGAAAGGGCCAAGGTATGCATTGTCTACCTCGCAGACACGACTTCTCTAGACGACATGGTGTATGATCCCTGGTTTACTCGAGGATGGACGCTTCAAGAGCTCGTGGCTCCGCGCCGAACCACGTTCTTCAAATCCAACTGGAAAAGAATGGTTGAAGGTAAACCCCACGAATACCGGGAAACAGATACCAAGAACTCTACCCTGGTTCCGATTATCTGCGAAGCGACACACATCACTGAGAAAGAGCTCAACAGCTGTTGGTCATCTGCACTTTCTACAATACCCATATGGCGCAGGATGCAGTGGGCCGCCAACCGCAGCGTCACGCGGGAGGAAGACACGGCGTATTCACTGATGGGAATATTTGAAGTCAGCATGCCTACGGCGTACGGCGAAGGTGCGGAGCGTGCTTTCAGCAGGCTGGTCCGGCAGATTCTCAATTCGCATACTTCGTCGGTCATCGAGATCGTCAACTGGGCGTACGGGACTCAGGGGGACCTTGATAACCTCGGGAATGCTTTCACCTCTAGCTCATCCAGCGACCTGATTCCAACCAGTCCCAAGCCATATATCCAATCCGCTACGGACGTGCGGTGGTACACTCCAGCCACTCCAATCACCTTATCGCATCTTGGGTTGTGTGTGAGATTGCTCTTGATGCCGGGCATTGAGGCTAAGCGAGGCGGACAGGCAAAAGACGCAGACAAACTTATATGTGATCCCTTGGGCCACTATTCTGCCACTGTGGGTCCAATCCAGTTGAACGCGTCTACGTTTGGCTACGGGAACTGGATAGGAGAGAACTTCTACTTCAACATACTAGACCGCAAGGCCTTCGGATCCATGCGCTCAGAAGCACGCGTCTCTATCTTTGCTGTGATCAACTTCCAGGAAACTACCACAGAGATTGTCTTACCAGAAGGTCCATGCTTTGCTCTACTGGACTGGGCACCATCCGACCCACTGGTCTCCGGACAGATAAAAGACGAATATAAATTTTCCAAAACGCCTACGGAGGGCGTTATAACATTCCACATCCTCTGTAAACGAAATAGCCCAACCACCATTCTGAAGAGTAAGCTTCACCGTCATGGTATGGCATTACGGACATGTTACCTCTAAGTATTTTTCCTATTGATTGGTTATTCTGTATATATATGTCTACGAAGATTGAGTGACTACGAGCCTGTATTTGATAGTAGTTTATATGTATCTATATAGAGTACATAGATTGGTAGGTCATCATGCATGAAGAAGCGTTCCCTATGAAGGAGCATCTCTGAATTCTTTCTACCCCGATGACCGCCACTAGCTGTAACAGTGAACATCATTGCGAATGGAAGCATACTCCATATTCTAGTTCGAAGACATCGGCGTGGAAAGCCTTGTAAGTTGTATTCGCCGTCGAGAGTATGCCGTCGGCTACGAGAATTGTGTGCGGGCTTGACGCTACCCATCAACGGCAGACTCTCACAAATTTTCATGCGATGACGAGTAAATGGCGTCATTTCAGCGTCCTACTTAAGGGACCGTCTCAATTAGTGGACGCTGATCAGGACAAGGAGATAAAGGGCGACAAGCAAAGAAGCATATCTCCGGTTGTGCATACGGTACATATGTCAGAATTATCACTTCCGCGTAAATTCAAAGACAGCTTCAAAGCTATTCATTTACAATCCTACTCCGCTCTCTCAAACCTACAATGCCTCCTCAGCGCACCCTGCCAGGTGCGTCTCTTCGCCGGGAACACCATCCGACGTTGCCTCATCTCTCAACTCACAACAATAAGCCTGACTGTCGCCTGTCAATGGGCGTATCACATGTATTCACTGATGCGTCTCGAGTTCTTTCCTTCGCTGATTTTCTCTACAGGGGCAACTCCTTACGCCGAGCTCCAACTCCTCTGAGGCATGCGCCATCCCAGAGGAAAATGCCGAAGCCGAAGACATGATTTCAGTCTCCACCTCCTTCAACCCGACTATTAACCCGCAATCCGACACAACCCTCTTGTCGTCCGATAATGTGCGGTTTTATGTTCACTGGGCAGAAATCACTACTACCTGTCCTGGAATTTTTAAAGGGCACATTTCTTCTGTGGCATCCGAACAGTCTGCTGAACGCCCGACGCAACCAATTCGCCTTGACATGACAGCGTCCCAGCTGAATGTCATCTCACATGCCCTGCATGGCACATCTCCCGCGGCAAACTCGCCTGATTTTGACACCCTCGCTGCAGCCGTTGACCATATGCCCAAGTACGGAATGTCGCCTCGGCGTTTTATCCGACCCACAAGCCCTATATACGAGCTTTTTCTCTCTCATGCTCCTCTCAGGCCGCTCGACTTATACGCTCTGGCCGCGTTCCACTCTTTAGACAGCCTCTGCGTGGC
This sequence comes from Stropharia rugosoannulata, assembly GCA_028532985.1. Lineage (NCBI taxonomy): Eukaryota > Fungi > Basidiomycota > Agaricomycetes > Agaricales > Strophariaceae > Stropharia > Stropharia rugosoannulata. The sequence goes on along the minus strand of JANCIK010000001.1, from coordinate 4,745,188 downwards.
GGCCTCATCTCACTTGCTGTCTTTAGATCTCACCACCATTACCGATCCCATGGCTGAGCGCATCGGGCCGGTCTATCTAAAAAAACTGATCCTGCTGCACTTTGAGCGTTCCAGTGCACTCCGAAACATTCTGATGTCACCGCCGCAGCCACACCCGCCCACCAAGCAGTGTAGCTTTGACGACCAGCGCAAGGTCACACGGGCGTGGGCCCTTGCTGGGGCTTCGCTCGTCTGGGATGCCACACCAGGTGCGTGCTGATTGGTTGAGTGCCATCCGCGTCGGTGTGTGTTTCTGATGCGGGGGCGTGAGCAGACCTGTCGACGTACTCCATTCAAAAATCGATTAACTTTCTCTTCGACGGTATTGACTGCAAGGAATGCGCTGATACCACACGATGCCGCATCAAAAATGTTTTGTCCCAGTGGGTTGCGCAAAAGGCAAGTAGATGGATTTTCTGATGTCTGCCATATCGCTGTGAGGGCAGGCCACTCAAATCGGAACTCAGCGAGGACAAAATGTTTTAATAACTTTTCACTGACTGCACTTTATTCTCTAGCACACGATCTGAGTGGCTCTATGCCAAAGGTTTGACTCAAACAGGCGTTGAGCACTCGGAAACTTCCAGTCAAACCGGAATGTCTTTCGTTAAAATTTATACAAATAGGCTATGTAAAATATATATAACGGATAAAGTTGATATCATGTCAATAAAGTGTTCGGTCAGCGGTTGTAAGCCTGGCCATCACCTGGCCCACCACTTCGGCCTCGTACTAAGCTTGGCGCCAAGCACGGTTTAGGCGCCCATCGACACACACAACGCCACACAAACCAAACATGACTTCACACAGGAATCGTTCACTCAATGCACGACTCCTCACTTACCTCGCATGGCAAACGAACAACGAGGACACTATATATGTGGGGTAGGTTTTTTTATCAATTTCAGAGTACAGGCTTACAGCACTCTATAATAAAATCTGCTTCACTACAAATGGAACGTGCGTAGTGTCATTCCCATACGCGCCAAGTCTACCTTGCGGATCTGCAGCGGGTTACTCCCTTCACGCCTAAGGTCGAATGTTATGAGGTTTTCAGTAGGCGTCTTTGTGAATTTATACTCCTCCGAGAATCTTCCTAGACGGAGTGGAGGCGACGGGAACCAATCCAGCGCTGCAAAACAAGGCCCTTCGGGTAATATTACCTCTGTCGGAGTCTCTACAATGTTCAGCACAGCAAAAACAGACACAGCAAGACCTGGGCCATCAAAAACATCAAAGATCGCACGCTCCAGAACTTTGAAATTGTAGTACTTGACGGGAAGCCGCCTGTCGGGCTGGTCTGGCTGGTATTCAGACACGGAGTCATTCATTATGCCGACGCCGTCAACCTTGGCTGAGTACCTTCCCATAGGCACCAATTTCGACTCACTGGCCGTGTCACTCCACCCCGTCTGCGCAATCCCAACGCTGGGCATAAGTAACATGGTGACGCAGAGGCCAAGGTGGGAAAGCGTTATAGGTGTTTGAGGGGGTTTCCACTGTACGGTAGGGGCTGCGTGCATATAGAACTTGGGGCCGGGAGGAATGAGAGTGCTGGGGGAAATAGCAGTGCTTTGGTGGAGATGCACGCTTGCGCGGCCATAGCCCCAGTTTGCGACCTCCAAGACTCGTGGAGTCCTTGAGTTCAGTATCTCCCGAACAAGGCGAAAGAATGCGCGCTCTGCCCCTTCGCCATACGCTGTCGATATGCTGACATTGAAAATGCCCATCAGAGAGTACGCCGTGTCCTCTTCACGGGTGACATTGCGACTCGCTGCCCATTGCATTCTCCGCCAGATCGGAATGGTAGAGAGACTCGAGTCCGACGAACTTCGTGATATTGTTCTCAGTTCTTCATCCGAGATACCAGTGGCCTTGCATATATCGGGAACAAGGGAAGTGCCAGTCAGATCATTAGTTATTCCAGTACTCGTCTTTGGGACCATTCGTTTCCAGTTCGAGTTGAAGAAATTGACATATCTTGGGCTGATGAGTTCTTGCAGAGTCCATCCTCGGGTGAACCACTTATCGCTCTGCATCGCTTCCACTTGTATGGTGTCGGCAAGATATACGAGGCATACCTGGGATCCCTCGTACCATTTATACATCGACCGGATGGACTCGTCAAGCTCTGTGCTGTTTTCTTTGTTGATACACACGGTATCCATCCATCCAAGAATAATCCCATAATCATTAGCGGCTGCTTCGCAGAATTTTTGGAGCTTGACGTATCCAGGAGATGTCAGATCGTAAGACTCCTTTTTCCAGTCGACGTAAGTCACTTCTCCAGGAGCGGATTGAAGCCAAGTGTGGGATAGAATGGAGTATGCCGTATATTTGTAGCGAGAGAAAGAAAAAGTATCGAAATCGAGGCTGTTAAAAGTTTGTGCATGTTTCTCGAAATCTAGGCTAATCCGACGAAATACTTCCCATCTTTCAACAAGCCTGATGTCTGTTCCGTTCTCGTTAAACATCAGTAAGCGAATTGGCATCTTGTTGAACACAATATGGCGCGCTTCTTCCAGATGTATTTGGATCTTCCTCTGATATTCTTCCATCTGTTCAGATACGCCTGCACTGGGGGAGCTGGAGCGGGCGTGTGTGACTTCTGTTATCTGCTTTGTATCATTACCTGTAAAAAAAGCGGTATTAAAAATAGGAATATTTAGTTCGAGTCCGGCCCAATCATACATATGCGACTTTGCTTACTCTTTTTGCGATCCTCAACGTTAGCATCTCTTTCATTTGGGAGAGGAATCATTGGGACAGCTGGTTTGTCATCAACCCATCTGCTTTCCATTAGTTTTTATTGTTGACTTACCAACTCCGTCATCTTTCTGCATGGTTATATCCTCGTTCCTTGTGCTTGATGATGAGGTGCAAACAAGGGAGCCAATATATCGAGTTAATGCAGTCAAGAACTCTTGAGATTCAATGGTCGACCCCGACTGAGAGGTAAGCAAGTCTAGAATAGAGAATATTGAAGGTTTGGTCATCTCATGTACAGACGTAGGGATATGAGACTGCTTCGCACCCTGCTTTGTATTCTTTTTAACAAGAGGTACAACGAAGTTCTCAAATGCCTTGAGCAACGCTTGTCCACCGACTGCGTATAGGTCTTAGCACACAAGCCACAAAATCGTTGTATAAACGCACCTGCGAAGTGTAGGTCCTGATTCGCAAGGTTATTCGCGTCGCCTTCAACTGATAGTGTGGACATCTTCACATTCTTCACTTAACATAAACTAGAGAGTAAGCCGTTCTTGTGCTCACCTTCGGATTGAGGATCAACTTGAAATTGGTGTGCTTACATAGCCTCTCTGGAGTCTGCAGTCCTTTAGTTGTCAAGCGGAGTTCATAAACTGGGACAAGAGTGAGAAATTACTTATAATTGAATGAGTCAAGTGGAATCACCTTGACATTTCATTTTATCGTATGGCAGTTCGTAGCGACGTAGTCTGGGACTCAAGCAAGTGCTCAAGGTCACCGGTCAACTGTCCAGTAAGGGTTTACGTATATTAGTCATTAGTAATACTCATATTTAGACACGGGTATGTGAATACTATTGAAACATAACGAGGGTCTGTGAAAACAACATGGAACGAACAAGTAAAGAGAAACACAACAAGCCACATAAAGAACGCACAATACAGCCAGAAAATAACTACAGTCTCCAATCACGGAAAGAATCGTAATCCGATTCAACGAGGGCAAGCATGTACTCCGCCACGGATCCGCCTTGTTCGTCTTCGTCATTTGGATCTTCGGCCTCACGGTCGATTGCCTCTGCATTCAACTCCGTGGCGCCTGATATCTCGCCATCAGCAAAGTCGGCGGCATCTTGCCCAACGAGTGAGAACTCCTCCCTGGCAGCGACTGCAGCTGCGTGTCGGTCCTCGGCGTCTTCATACTCGCCCAGAGCTCGAGCCAGAGCGACTCCGCCACCCTCCCCACTTGCATCAGTGAGGAGAGCCCGCCAATCAAACGCGCCGCGTTGTATGACAAGCTCGTCAAGAGAACGTTTTTGCTCAGCCTTAAGTAGCATAGCCTCTTCAACCGTATGCTGGGACACAAATCGGTATATATGAACGTCGCGGATTTGGCCAATGCGATGTGCTCTATGACATGTTAACAACAGTACACAACACCTTACACAAAGTGACGTACCGGTCTTCACACTGCCTGTCCATCTGCGGGTTAAAGTCACTGTCATAGAAAACAACTGTATCGGCACCAGTGAGGCTAACAAAACGCTCAGTTACATTCAACTTTTGGTATTGTGAGCACTTACTTGATACCCACGCCGCCAGACCTCGAAGAAGCTATGAAGCAGAAGATTCGTGGATCTGCGTTGAAGCGTTCGGTGATATACTGCCGATCCTCGATTTTAGTCGCACCATCCAGGCGCAAGTATAAGTATCCGTGGAAGTTGAGAAATATTTCCAGAACATCCAAGATGCGTGTCATTTGTGTAAAAATTAGCACCCGATGCCCTCCAGCCTTTTTGTCCCGAAGTAGATCTGCCAGTCGTTGCAGTTTTCCGCAATCCCACTGCAAGAGTGAGGGGTCAGGGAATGCGATCTGAAGTTTTACCGAAACAGGGTGTATAATCTCGTCGAACTCAAGAGGCTGTTGACAAACGATATGTTCATATCCAATCAAAACTTGGCGTGGCAAATCCAAAGCGACGACGGGAGGAGTTGCAAAGACGAAACGGTTGATGATGGGCGCCAGCTCTTGAGCGCGAGTAGCGTATGACTTTACCGCTGCGTTGACTTTGTCCACGCGTTCGAGATAGTTTTGGCGCAGATCTAGATCAGAAAGAGGGACAATGCTTGTCGACATACGTCTCACAACGGAAAGCATCTCTTCACTGAAGATCGGAATTTGGCTGCATCGAAGCTTGTTGAGATGCCCGATATAGGACCAACGGGAAAGCCGATTCAGACGTTTCGTGTATGCGGTGTACTTGCGATAACCGTCAATCGTACGTGTATCCTTGGGTGGCGGTTCTCCAGCTGTTTCGGTGAGATGGGGCAGTTTGGGTGTGGCGTCTAAGTATCTTGTCGAGACAGCACTGAGTAATGAAACGTTTTGCCGGTTAATGAAATCAAGGCCAACAGCATTCAGATCAACAGCGTCGTCGTCGCACAGTAACTGTCGCCTAACAAGCAGCTCCTTGATTTCATAGTCTGCAATAGCCGACCTTGACATTGCAAATGAAGTGACAATTGGCCGTACTTCAAAGAGGTTGGGATGATTACAAACTTTGCGCAGCTGCATCAAGATGTTGGCAATTTTCTGATAAACACCAGACTGCAATGCGTCGCGGGTCTGAGCACGGTCCATGAACTCATCGTATAAAAAGCGCTGCCTCTTCGAAAGGGGGCACATCGTCAGATGCTCAAACTTGCTGGGGAGCTCTTTTTCAACGTCGCGTTTAAGCCTGCGGAGGAGATAAGGGCGAAGGACTGTATGAAGCTTTGTAACCGTCTGCATGGTATCTTCATCGTGCGCATTGCCAGACTCAATCGCTCTTTCCAAAGGATCTAAATAAACATTAATTGACATCTGTAATTTGACGTCCTTGAAATGCTTACTCGAAAACCATTCACCAAATTCCTTGAGATTGGCAAAATTAGCACCCGACATGAGAAATTGCAGAAGAGCCCAGAGTTCTGTAAGGTTATTTTGCAACGGCGTCCCAGTAAGGAGAAGGCGGCGATAGGATCTAAACATAAGCAGGATGTTCCATCGCTGGGATTTGAAGTTCTTGATCATATGCGCCTCATCGAGGATCATATAGTACCAGGCCTTCCGTTTGAATATATGCGCATCCCTACTAGCCAAAGTATACGATGTAATGCAAGCGTTGAATTGATGTTTGTCGTTCCACCCTTGACGCAAATCTTTGCGGCGTTTGGTAGAGCCGTGGTAGCTAAGCACTTTAAAACCGGGTAGAAACTTCTTAAACTCCATCTCCCAATTCAAGAGAACGCTGGTGGGAACGATCTTAAAATCAATGAGCCTCTCGAATCAGGAAAATATACTAGTCGACTTACGATCAAATGAGGTCCCCATATACCGCGGTCGCATGCAAGGTGAGCAAGAAGTGAAATAGTCTGGATGGTTTTTCTACAGCAGTGGCGTCAGCGGGTAAGAAAGGGTGATGAAGGAAATAATGTACGAACCCAAGGCCCATTTCATCGGCGAGAATTCCGTTGAGCTTGTTGGTGTGTAAGCTTGCTAGCCACTCTAACCCGGATTGTTGGTATGGCCGAAGAGATCCTCGTAACAGTAGAGGAGGCGTTATTTTGGCCTCCGGGTCCCATTCGACTGGGGCAACAGCATATGGTTTAAGGTAGTCTGGGATGCGGGATTCCAGGTCGGTTTCCCCGGTCTCGTGTGTTCCGTCATCCAGCTCGCTGTGCTCCTCATTCAATTGTTCACCCTCTACGTCTTGGTCTGTATCCTGGGTATTTTCGTCCTCTCCGTTGATTTGCACTGACGTGGGTGCTGAGTCGCCCATATTCTCGTTCCCCGGAGGGTAACCCTGGTCGACATCCATACTGTCTTCTTTAGTCGAAGGTTCAGCTTCTGCAAAACGAACCCCACGGGATTGTGAACGGGAATCCGAACTGGGGAGATCAACAGCAGAGTTTACATCCAGATCAGGTTCTTGTATTTCGGACTCGATTCGATGGTAGGCATCGTTGAAATTAAGAGTTGAATCTGGACCTTGCATGGGAACAGGTGAAGATGGCTGTTCGCTGATGTGGGCCTCTACACGCACGGGTGAGCTGGCTGGCTCGATCTCCAAAGTGGCCTCTACATCCATCTCAGAGTCGGAATCCGCGTACATCATAAGGTCATTCAAAGCGCTCCTGGTTACATTGGCCGTAGACGTCCCAGTTGTCTCTATGTCTTCCTGAGCTGCAAAATCTTCAGGTGCGCTGATGGGTGTGGATGCCGAAGATCGCAATGCGGTTTCTGGCTGCAATGAACTCGAGCCGTTAGCTGCAAGAAGTAGTGACGTGCCGTTGTCGTCCTCTTCGTCGTCGTCGGTATCCTGGTCATCTGCGGAACGTACACTGTAACTTGTCCTCTCGGAATCATCACCATCTCGAATACCATCATTATCCAGCTCTTCTTCAGTTTGCTCGTCGCCGTCTTCATCGTCGCTATCGCCATTATCATCGAAATCACCAATACTTCCAGATCGACTGCGAGACCCATACATATCCCCTCTCGACAGGTCCTCGTGTTGAGTTTCTAAGATCTGTCCGGACTGATCCAAAATGGACGCAAGATGTGCGCGACCCTCCCGCCGCTCTTCTTCTTCATGCTGGAGTCTGCGCTTTTCTCGAATATGCTGTACGGAACCGATTAGAACGCATTACAGAAGAAATAAAAACAGTCACTCACATACACCGCCTTTTTCCACTCAGCAATCACCATCTTCATCGTACTCTTAGCAAGATTGCGCAGTCGGCGTTCCTCGACATCGCGTGCCTTTGTCCGACGCGACTCCTTAGTGGCAAAGTGTGACTGAACACGCGAGGCCACCTGAGCTGCCACCGTGGGACCCACTAGCTTCCTTGAACGCGACTTCGCCTGCGCAACCACTTCCTTGACAATATAATCCCACGCGTCTTGAGTGGTGCGCTGTGGGGGGGTGTAAGGTGTGTCGGGAGGTGTGGTACCGAAGAGTACTTCTGTTCCTGGAATGAAGCGGCCAGCTATGCGGAATTGTTCTACCTTTTCGCGAATAACTGCTTCTTCTCTTGCTTGCTTAGCTAGTTTGTCGGGGTCAGCGAAAGGCTCTGCGTCATCAATGCATGTATAAGAGTTGAGAAACGCATGAAGGGAGTTGTTGAATTTGGGTGGTGGGGGCCGTTGTCGGGGATCTGTAAGGGTAGGTGGTGGACGGCGGACGATGAGCTTTACGCGCTTGATTTTGCTGAAACTGGGAGGTGTGGGTGCGGGGGCAACAGACTGCAAGTTTGGAGGACATATTAGTAGCTGAGGAAGGAGGAAATAATTAGAACACACGTTGAGTTTTAGTGGAGATAAAGTGGGTTGAGGCAACTCTCTGAGCCATCTATTCCGCCTTGTTGATATAGTCTCATGCGGACGTTCTGGCGTCACCGGAGAAAAAGTGACTGGTGGGGGTAAGCTGGCCTGGGATTCAAAGCGTTCCGAAGACTCGAGATGGGCGAGCGGGGACTTTATCGGAACAGATACAAGACTGCTGTCATTTTCTCTACTCCTAGGAGATGTATGCACAATTGACGCAGGGGGCTTTGAGGCTTACTGAGAACATAATAAATATACGGTATATGCCAACAACTTACCTTCAACTTCGTTGGGGATCGCGCAGGTTTCCGAATTTCCCGACGCTTCATGGCAGAGATAGATATCCCTGGTGTCGACGCTGAAGACAGTGGACGGTGCTCTTCAGCTTGGGGCAGTAATGATGGATTTTCTGTGAGCTCTAGGATGTTAATGGGCACTGGAGCTGGTCTTTTCAGACCGGGGGTCCGATCCTTTCCGTTAACTTTTGAAGGAGTAGATATCGATTCGATGACCTCATTCGCCGAAAATTCAGGGCCAGTGCGAGCATCCGGAGAGCGTTTTCGGTGTACAAGAATTGTTGATACCGATTCCTCTTCGTGCTGGGCTCTGTCAGAAAGCGGCTGGGGAGGAACTTCTCTCTCTTTCCCTTTCCCCTTGTAACCTCGAGAAACGGTGGAAAGAATGTTTTCGATCTCTGGTCTGTCGACTATTTTGGACTTTGCCCGTTTGGATGACTGAGAAACACGGGAAGGGATAGATAAAGCATTACTGGTCATAATTTGCCTTTGTTCGTTAACTCGCCCACGAGTTCGTCTTGACGGTCCCGCTATCGGAGTAGAATTCTCAACAAGATCGAATGTGGATTTGTACTAGAAAAAGGTCAGCTCTGCCTAAATCATTTATGAAGATGACGTACTTCTCTGAATACGGCTGTAGTATCTTCTTTGGCGACCTACAATTACTTTAATGAGGGAGCTATGCGACATGGTAAGTACACGTACTTTGGGATCATACAATAGCATATTTTTGAAATTCTCCATCTGAAACAGCTCCCTTACCTAAAGATACGAAAACTGAGAAAATGACAAACATAATAGATATAAATGCATACCATGTCATCATGCTTGTCAATAGTCTTGTCCAATTCGACCTGTTTCTGAGCGAGCAGTGCAGCACGCACAGCTTCAGCATCGTCTTCGTGGTCTTTTTCACGATCCACTCGTTGAACTACGCGAGAGGCTGCGCCTGCTTCAGCTTTGGTCCTGTTCCTCGAAGCAACTTGTACTCTCTCCTCAACTACGCCGTTTCTCGCGCGATTTGACCTCGCAACCACTTCATTCTTCGACATTCTGACTTCCTAAGTGACCGAAGCTGTTGTACAGGTTGCTATAAGCTGCAGCCCATTCGTGTTGCAAGCAGTTATATCCGAATCGAATGTTGGGTCGCCAACGTGGCCTGAACTTCAGAAATTCCCAACGGTTTTGGATGATTTTTGAACTATATTGAAGCCAAATGGATTTCCTTGAGATTGGTTGCGTGTAGGAGCTGCGTGAACAAGCAGGTAACGAGTAAATGGGAAAACGAGTTCATGTAGGCACAACATTGTTTTTTGATTCTTGATACGTTTTGTTTGGCCCGACCAAACAATACGACGACTGTTGGCATGATCTTGGGCGACGCTCGGTTGTTACCGACTTTAAACTCACTTGCCTCGCACCGTCGTGTCCATCGTCAGCGCTCTTCTACTAGTCACTCTGGGAGTGCAATAAGGTACTTTTGAACTCAAGGTAGAATGTCGCCCTACAGATTCATCGCATGGTCATTGGTCGGCCTGTACTGGGTTTGATCTCGTCGAGTCGTCAAGCCTTCAGGATTCAGGAGGTCCAGGGACAGCAGGGGGCAGCACGTCGTCGTGGCTTTTAAAATTCACTTGACCTAGTTTATGTCGTTAGCTGTACGACTAAGAAAGTGACACCGGCTGCCGTGGTGCTATACACACCTCCTTTTGCACTTCACCGCCGGTGAAATTTACTGAGGTATTTATCGTTTATCGTCTTAACTCGCAAACATGTCATGCTCAAGCTCAAGTGGTCTCAAGTTGCGATCGTCGTCTCACATGATTCATATAAACAACGTCTCGCTGATCCAGATTAGCCCAAACGAACGAAGCATACTATGGAATCTGTCAATTTGTTGAAAATAGCCAGCCTCCATTAATGGCCTGCGCCCGCGCTACGTTATCAACTTCTTCGAGAGAGAATACTCAGGTTTCATCTGGTGACCGCCATTGAACCGATTCTTCTAGTGGAACAGTAGTCCCATCGCATTACACGCTTCTAAGTAGTACTTTCCGAAACATTGCAGTCCGCAACGGGTTCTCAGAAAGCATCGTAACAGTGGTATGTAAAGTCACACATCCTCTATAAATTTTTTAACAATAATTGCATGAAATTTACAATGCACCTCTCCTCGGCTCCTGAAAAACTTCTAGATAACTTCGCTTCGTTTAGGAGCTAGCTTAAACACCTGACCGTGATATTTTTCAGCATCTACGACTGTTAGCTGCTCTTAAGCTGTATCGGCTGGTAACTCTCGAGGCCAGTAAGTAAGTACGCATAATGAATGTGAGGTTGCTTGTGATTAATTGGTACGTCCGCTTGGTACCTGCCCAGCTACAGCATCCTTACAAGAACATTGATTCAGAATGGAACGTCATGCTCCGAATTCAAAGACCCTTCGCGTTGCAGCCGGTTTAACCGTCGGCAGACTGATCTTCACTTTACGAAACCATAAAACGAACGCGCTGGGTTGATCCACTGCCGTCTTACTCTACATCAGAATGTCCTTGCCGGTTTGATAAGAACTGCTCTTCCCTTTGGTATAAAAGTAAAATTGACTTGGGCGGCCTTGTCTTCACCAGTTGGGCGCTCCAATTTCTATACTTTACTACTCACATGATTGTTGAGCACATTAAAGTTATTCGATACACGCACATACCTCCAACTCATCTGGTAGGTTGTTGTAAAGATGCCAATCCGTGAAATTACAGGAGCGCTTGCGCCGGTGCCGATTAATCGATAAAGATCCTGGACGGATAACAAGATGTTACCAAAGTCCTTAAGTACATGCCTGTCAGTGTCATACATATCGTTGATGGAATGTCGATAATTCTGAATCGTTATACATAACCTGGATGCCCTACATGACTGCTGTGTCTCGAGCTTCACCGCTGGTATCCTTGTTTGTAGCTTAGATGTGGCAGACAATAATGGTCACCCCATCGTGGCTCGATGGTTTTTGTTGCTGCGTATATTGATAGAGTCGACAGCTCAAATTCATACTAAGTACAAATATTCAACCTTGCGTGCTGAGGACAAGTTGGCAACACGCCCGTAAATACGTACCGGTAACCGTATAGTAACATGTAAGTACCTTTATCATTTTTATATTGTTCGCTACTATGTATGCTGTACTCAATTCACTGAGAGCGGGTTCATGGAGTTACTTACAAACCCGCAGTTACTTACTGTAATACTCATTATACTAAGACTGCAGTGCAGGAAGAGCGCAAGAAGAGCGTGTCAGCTGCCACCCGCAACCCACCGTTCTGTTCTACGTACATGAAACTGGTGTTTATGGGGCCCAGGCCCCAAGAGAAACCGGAGGGGCCAAGAGCCGTTAACTTGGATCTGAGGCTGTTTACACGCAATATTAATGCTCTTCTGTTTTTAGAAGATCTCCGTAGGAACTTCGGCACAGCCGACTCCCGACGCGCCGCTATTCCGCAGTGCGGAATCCGTGTTCTGACATTTCTAATAAACTCGACGGCGACACGTAAATACCTATCGGCGTATTTCTTCATCAGATCCAGCGACGTAAAGACCTGGTTGCTTCAAGAGAGTAGTTCGGTATGAGTACCGCCCAAATTACTTCTCGTATCAGATATGTCGTTTATTTACGCAAGTGACAATGGAACAGTGTCAGACAAGCTGTCGAACTTACACGAACCAGTCAGGCACAACGAAATTGCCACGCAATCCCATGAACTCTAACTTGGGTCAAGCTCTCTTGCGCCGCTGCGATTTCTCTGCTGCTGCTCATGAAATTTACCGTATTATGCTTAGTAGACGAGTCCAATCATATACTGCATACACGAATGGCCGAATATCTAGTAGTACAGAAATTCACGAAAGAATACACAACGATAAAGGTGCCACAACATATGTACTGAACAAGGTTTCAATGTGACAGATGGAATGGTTCATCTTCCCTTAGCTCGGACTAACTTTGTCGGTGATTCTGCCAGGGTAAGTATCTCTAGCCGTAGGACTCATTCAATAAGCCTCGACACTCTGAAAGTACATCATTGTACGAAATTGGCAGGAGACCCTTGCGTAAAGGAATACATAAATACGACGCTTTGACTTCAATGCTGTCAACCCCTACTGCCCTCCGCTATGGCTACCAACTTGTCTGCTACCCAATTGCTTGCTACCGGCGCTGATGTAGTTCACCTCTCGAGACGTCCGCCACCCACCGCTCCAACTGGTTACTATGAGTATGAGATTACGCCTAGTACCGACGACGACACACAAGCCCACTCGAAGTTAGCTAACGTGATTAACCAGGTATGATAATGTTGTCATCTCCAACTCTAGCCTTTGTCCTAATTTAATGATCTTTAGGTGGAAGGATTTGTTTCTAAAGGCGGTTTCAAGCCGACTCCTGCCCAAATCGTAAGTTCAATGCAACACTACATTTTAAAATTTGTACTAATTGCAATATGCTACGCAGAAAGCTGTATTTGACCTCACCAAGAATCCTCAAGCAATTAATGACCGCCTTGGTAGTGTAAGCAGTTTTACAATAGTTGACTACTGACATTCTGAATCTTTGCTCATACAGCTGTCCACCGGTCTTGAGATCTTGGCCAAGATTGACCCGAACAGCGCGCTTGCTGAAGAAATGGGAAACTCGGTCATTCAGTTGCTCTACAACACGATTCCTCACCCTCCAGCGTCGTTCCTGGGACCGGATCATACGTTCAGAGAAGCAGATGGCTCTGGAAATAATTTGGAGATCCCTGACTTGGGCAGATCGGGCAGACCCTACGCGCGTAGTGTCCAAGGCAAGGCAGGTTTGCCGCGGACCTCCCTTCCTGACCCAGGGCTCGTCTTCGACACTGTTTTGAAGAGACAACGCGTTCGTATTCTTAATTAATTTGTTTTGCGGGCATTTTTTAATTTTCACTTGGCCCATTCAGCAAAAAGTCCACCCAGGAGGGATGTCGAGCTTGATTTTCGCCTACGCATCCATTGTCACGCACTCCTTATTCCGAACCGATCTTCGCAACATGTATATCAATAATGCGAGCTCCTACCTGGATTTAAGCCCGCTTTACGGTGACAGTAAGTTCACATTTATTTCTCTATTTTATAATGATTTGGTCTGACTCGTTATCCACCGTGCAGATCAGGAGCAGCAAGACAAGATTCGTGACAAAGAGCAGGGCCGCGGATTACTATATCCGGATACATTCTCCGAGGACCGGCTTCTATTCTTACCACCAGCTGCTAGCGTCCTGCTCGTACTCTACAGCAGGAACCACAACGTAAATTCTTCTCTAGTGGGCGCGAATTATTATGCTAACCATCATCCTACCAGTACATAGCTCAACAAATCCTCAAGATCAACGAAAAGGGCCGCTGGATTGACCCACCACCGAGTGATCCCGTTCGCCGCGCCCAGCAGGATGAAGAGATCTTCCAAACTGCCAGGTTGATCAAGTATGTTGCGCTCTGATTACTTGGTGAAATCTCAACAACTCTGTTATCTTTTAGTGGCGGACACTTCATCAACTCCATAACAGGCGATTATGCCGCTGGTTTCTTGGGTTCCGCCGAGGGATGCAATTGGAACATGAAGCCATTCGATGTGCGAAATCCTTTCTCATCCGCTTTACCGAATTACTGACACTAGAACTATCCAGCGCATTGAAACAAAGGAGATCTCTGTTCCTCGTGGTCAAGGCAATCATTGCAGCGTGGAATTCAACGTCTTGTATCGGGTGTGTCTCCCTGGTATTTGACACGTACTGCAGATACTAATGAAAACGGTAGTGGCACCCTACGGTCTCAGCCAAAGACGAGAAGTGGACGGAGGACTTCTTCGCCAAGGCATTCAATGGAAAACCCGCCTCTGAGGTGCGTGGATATACTTATGGATATGGATGATACATCGGCTCATACAACTCTGTTCAGCTTTCCATGCAAGATTTGAAAAGCATAGGCGCTCTCCTTGCCAGTGTTCCCGAAGATCCCAAAGTGAGGACTTTCGCGACGTGAGTATTGCGTGTTACATCTGCCAGTTTAGTACTTACAATAACTTTGTTGTCGTTACTTAGACTGCAGCGCGGCCCCGACGGACGCTTTGCTGATGTGGACCTTTTCAATGTCCTCGCCGACGCGACTGAAAGCCCTGCAAGCTGCTTCGGTGGTCAAAACTCACCAGGTGTTCTCCGCCTCGTCGAAATAATGGGAATCGAGCAAGCGCGGTCATGGGGTGTCTGCACCATGAACGAGTTCAGAGAGTTTATTGGACTAAAGCGTACGTGTATATTCTTTCTTCATCGAAGTAAATGTATACTCACTCTTGTCTAGAATTTGAAAGCTTCGAAGAGTGGAATCCCGACCCCGCCATTGCTGTAAGTAGTACAAGCACTTAGGAAGTACATTCAACTGATGATATCTACCTGTGAATAGAGCGCTGCGCGTCGTCTGTATGGTCATATCAACAATTTGGAACTCTACGTATGGCAATTCTCATACAACCCAATGAAGTGACTAATTGATTTTTGCTTAGACCGGTCTCGTTGCAGAAGAGTACATGCCCCTATCTGACGGTCTACGATTCTCTTGTGGTTACACCGTATGCATATAAACACTCGTACGATTTATATCATTACTCACTACTTTCTCGTAGACTACTCGGGCAGTTTTGGGAGATGCCATTGCACTTGTTCGTGGAGACCGCTTCTACACAAGTGATTTCACGCGTAAGTCCGACACTCCCGTTATGCTGCATATTCTGTCAACTAAACAAATCCTTCAGCTGCTAATTTGACCACATGGGGCTTCTGGGACTGCCAACGTGATATGAGCAATGGAGCTGGCGGAGCCATGAGTATGTTTGCGCAACTTGTTGAAATGGGCTCCTTACTGATACTGTCATGCCTTCTTTAGTACCTAAACTTCTACTTAGGCACCTTCCTCAGCAGTACACTTGGGTAATTGTCATTCACAGGATTGGCTGTTCCCAACTCATTAATTCCTGTTTAGAACTCTGTGTACTCTCTATGGCCATTCTTCACCCCTCAGAAGATGGCTGAGGCTTTGAAGAAGCAAGGCATTGCCGAGAAATACACATTCGAGAGACCTAAGCCACAGCCTGAACCAGTCATACTGACAACGTTCACCGCGATTCAAACGGTATTCAGTGACCCCAGTCGTTTCAAAAATATATATCCCAAAGTAGGGTATGGATCCGCTCTGAACTTCGACGAGCCTGCGAAGTACGCCTTTCTTGTCAACTCGTTTTATAACCAATTTTGAGCTTACTCTACCCAGACACGACACCGATCGTATGCTCTGCCTGCAGGCGATCTTCCCGGACAAGGCTTCCATGATTAACATTGTCTCGTGGATGACAGACCTTGCAAAGAACCAAATAGTGAAGAAGTCGTGGTCATACCCTGGGCTACCAGGAAAGTATGTCGACGTCGTGTTCGACGTCATCAATCCGGTAGCCATTCAATGGGTGTGCGATAAATTTGTACGTTCTTTCCAAAGCTAAGCGCGTGTACATTTTTGAACTTGTTGTATACAGTTGGGTCTTTCCGCGAAGACATTCGAAAATCCGCATGGTTTGTTCACCTACAATGAATTGTACACTATGCTCTCCACTTTGGTATGTTTGAACTGCCTTGCGAAATTGTGCTGTACTGACTTTTATTTTTTAGTTCACGTACGTTACATCGTATAATTCTGACATTTACTTAAGCGGTCTGATCATCTCCAAACTAGTGCGAATCTCCTCAATATGGACGATGTTGTAAACGCATTTTCCATGAACGAGGCATCTGCGAACTACGGGAAAGCTCTTGGTGCCGTCGCACTTAAGGCGTTAATTGAAGCTCACCCAGCCACTTCTCCTGTATGTACATACGTTGTATGCAGTTCTTTTTAGCACTGATCCTTTCACTTAGAATATCCTTGGAAACATTGCTTCGCGAGCTGCTTCGCTGGTGTGGCCCCCTGATGCAAAACCATGCTACCCGTTCCTCAGCACCTTAGCTGCAACTGGCCGCCCTGTAGATCAGTTGATCGGTCTCACGCTTGGCCTCGTCGTCGGCTCTTCTGTCAATTTGGCACAGGCCGCTGTTCATGTTATTGACTTCTACCTCGACGATTCTCACGCTGCAGAACGCGCCCAAATCTTGAAGCTCGTCAACCTGAAAGACCAGAAGAGCGCAGATCTTTTGCAAGGATATGTCCGTGAAGCAATGAGTACGGATGTATTTAATACCTCATTAGAACGACTGACGAATATGTCATATAGGGCTGTCCCCTCAGTTTGCCGGACTGTGGAGGCAGGCGACTGTCGACGCAACGATATCTCAAGGTCCAGGTTTACCACCTGTTTCGATAAAGGCCGGCGACAAAGTCTGGGGAAGCTTCAGGAGGGCTCATTTGAATGTGCGTAACCAGATTCCACATCATTTTGTAATGAAGTTAACTAACACCTTGGGTAGCCTACTGATTTCCCGGATCCCACCACCGTAAACCCCACAAGGCCTGCAAGTTCCTACCATCTGAATGGGACAGGCTTCCATGACTGTATCGGTATCGCCTTCTCACATCTGACCGTCACTGAGCTCGTACGTGTGATCTTCAAATTGAAGAATGTTCGTCGCGCTCCTGGCCCTGCGGGTCAAATCAAGAGGATCAACGAGGTGATCAACGACACCGACACGGATTACTTCATCCAGCGTAACGGGACTATATCAAGATGGCCCGGCAGCATGCAAATAGTTGTAAGTGTTTATCCCTTTTATCAAATTTTGGATCCGTTTAACAAATGCGTGTTACTACAGTACGATGCATAATCTGCCCGGTGAAATATTTGGAGCCTTGTCGTAGCATCACATCATGTATCTTATCGTTTTAAATTGCAATACCTATTCCGTCCTTGAAGCAACCGATTGATGTGAAGTTGCCAGCTTGTGCAACGGGGAGAGGTTACGGATGTAACAGCACCTTTGTATAGCCTTCTACGCGGCGGTCGAATTTGTCATATGCCGATGCTGCCTCGTCCAAAGAAAGGTTGTGGGACACCACGAAAGATGGCTTAGCTCGACCAGCGATGATTAGATCACGCAAATAGCGATTGTAAGTCTACGGGCTCATTGAATTCAAGATTTTTTTTTTGAAATTGTCCAACGCACCTTAACGTTGCATTGACCTGTCCCGAGGGTAAGGCCCTTCTCAAACAACTTTCCTGTAGTATTTATTAGTGTTATGCCCAGCGTTGAAGATCAGAGACTAATATATTACCAAATGGGAAAGAGATATAGCCTCTGGCGTAGCGTTAATAAGTGGTCAGAACTCAACGGTTGTCGGAAACGGCAAACTTCTGGCTCACTTTGCTGCTGCAGAATCAGGTGCTCCTGGGTCGCTTGGTACGTACAAGCCTGGTATGCCAAGTCCTCCTGTCGGTCTGACCACCCTAATCAGTGCTTCCAAGACGGCGTTTGGCTGTTCGGTTTTGCCATCTCCAGTAGTTGCCTGGTAGCCAACAGCTATAAAAAAAAATGTGGTCAGTTGGTGAAATCAAGTGATTTATCAATGTCTCATACCGTCTACGCCCCGGTCAACTTCTTTGCTGGAGTGAATTTAATCTGAGTAAAACTGATCTTCACTAAAGTAGAACCACACACTCACCCACCACGCAGCTCAAGGATCTGCGTAACAGCATCCGCTTTGCTGAAATCAATTGGGATACAACCAATTTCCTTCGCCTTGCCAAGACGCTCTGGGACACGGTCAATAACATATACATCAGATGCACCGCGAAGTACAGCAGAGTATGCAGCCATAAGACCAACAGGTCCAGCACCGAATACTGCGACACTCTCTCCAGGTTTGAAACCCTACGATGATTGGAAGAAAGAGTTATTTGACATATTGAAAATACGGTATGACCGAAGACGCGTACTGAAAGTTGAACACCGTGCCAACCCTGCTCTACTCGTTCAATCTCTATTGTGCAAGTCTCATTATCTGACTTTGCTTACCGTTGGGAAGATATCCGCAAGTAAAGCAAAATCTTCTTCGTGCTCAGTTCCAGGTGGTAGAACGAGAGCGTTGAAGTCGGCGAAAGGAACGCGAACATATTCCTAGTGGGCACGCTAAGGACCACATCCCCTGTTACCAATTCTTGTTAATTTGCTTACCGCCTGACCCCCGGGATACGGGCCCATTGCTACATATCTTTTATTCCAGGTCGCGTTAATTGAGGAGCAATAAGGGTGAGAGGTCGACTTACCCGTAGGCACTGCGTTGTGGCACGAAATGAGGCGTCAGTTTGCCATTCCGCGTCAAGACAGAACACCCGTCTTACCCGCCAGCCTATACAAGCAGGTTAAAGTATCAGCGGAACGTAAAGCCCTTCAGGTAATACAACTTACAAATCCTGGGTTTACATGGGTACAGAAAGCGGATTTACCCTCCTCGCAATTGAGGCATCGTCCGCAGGCTACGTTGAACGGCATCACAACCCTGTCACCTTTCTTCAAAAGCTGTATCCCGCTGATTTGAGCACAGCTGATGTCAGATAGCTTGATACTATATAAACTAACCGTTACTCCAGTGCCTACTTCCTGCAAACATATTATGTCCGTCAGTACATGCCACTGGTGAAAATACATGTAAAATGATACATACGTCGACAATCCCCATGCTAATTGAATGAATACATGCATCATCTGGAAGTGTGGCTACTAAACTCACTTCTCATGCCCGAATACGATCCCCGCCTGGGCGGCTGTCCTGCCTTCATACATGTGGAGGTCGCTATAAGAATGTGAAAGGTAAATCAGTATTATGTCCAATTAAAAGCTGCGGGAGATACTAACCTTCCGCAAATACAGGTTGTGGTGACTGGTTTAAACAAGCTTCTCAACACCGCCGCCCGGTATTCCATTTCAGAATAACCACATACCTCTCACAATGATATCATCAGGATGCAGTATTTTAGGCTTCTCGACCTCGCGAACAGTGACGGTGAACGGTTTATCATAAACGACGGCGCGCATTGTGAAGGTAAAGAATGGGTCAAGGTTAGCAAATTCAAGCGGTGGAAGAATTCCATTTAAAGTGGCGACTTGAGGTTATTATATGTTTGCCTGACATCGTTACGCGAAGGGGTTAGCGAGCGAAGATTATGGCCATGTCTCAAATGTAGGTCACTACGCCTTAGCACGGGACGATAATATGGGAGTCCTGGGTCAGCTGAATGAGATATGGAAGGCTGCGTGAGAGGTAAATGCAACTCGTAGTGAGAGCCAAAGAGAAGCTTTGTGATGATTAATAAGTGTGTCATGTTGATGGGAACATACATACTTCGAGGGCATGTGGCCCATTTGTGCCCATCCTAAAATGAATGACAGCACGGAGAGTTTACGGTCCGCGTTTGGCATGCAAAGCGAGCCTTGGGATTCGCAAAGTTGCACTCCAAGTCATTGATTCATCTCCTGTCCCTGAATTTCTACGAACATCATGCTATTTCGTACCCTATCAATAAACAAATTGGAGATACAACAGACAGCTCAACTAGGGGGTGCGATCAGCCCCAAGAACCCATACGACCATAGCTGTATCGCGTCCGATTCCGTCCCATCAGGTGACAGTGCAGCAAGATCTGCAATCTCAAACAGACCCGTGTTGTTGTCGAATGAGTACGACCACACTTCAGAGTAAATGTCTACCATAATTCGCCAGATCAGAGTTTGTCAGTGGACATGAGTCATATACTCACTGCTAGAAGCGCCCCTAATTGATGTCCACAGACGGCTCTGGGCGTCCTGTAAGTCATTAACGAGGCTGTCGTCGCTGCACCACGTGGGTGGAATAGAGGGAGCAGGATTGATATCGACAGTGGTGGTATTCAAGTCAGGGCACAAGGCCAACTGCTTTGCAATGCCCCCTGCCATAAGGGCTTGTTGGAACGACCTGATAGTACACCGATTCAGTTAGAACTGGAGAATATATTTCATAAGTCTTGTACGTACCAAACTACGGTACCATGGTATGCTGTGCGATCCAGTACTTGTATGTTTGTTCTGTTGGAGTCATAGGCTGGGTTTGCCACAACCATTCCAATGTTCGTAAGAAGTCCTGTGTAAGAAAAGGCGCGATGTTAGTAGCAATTCCCTCAGATGTACGCTGTCCGATTCCTTTCTTACCTCGAGGATATGGTGACATTGCATCTACGACTCTCTGCAGGAACGTGTCAGTAAGGTTAGTCCCGTATATCAATTTAAAGCTCAGGTCCGAATTCAAGACCTGCGAACCGCGGTCACAGCATTCGTTAGCGATTCAATGCATAACCGCAAAAATTCACCAGCGCACCTCAACAGGACTTCCATCTGCCATCAGTGACAGTGCATAAAAGCTAACATTCGCGGCTGGCGTAGTCGAGTTTCCCAGCAGTTCTTCGTTCAGTGACACCTGTTCGACGAAGTCCTGTAGTCGTGCTTCCGCAGTATCCGCGTCTACAGACACCTCAAACATGAGCGGAGCTTGAGCCTCCCACTTCTCAGCCATAGCGACAACGTCCACTCCGCCCAAGCCAAGTTCGTCTAGGTTTAGCACCCCGGCAGCAGACAGAAGGCCCACAGCTCTGAGGTTAGCGGGAACCAGTGCGACATTGACGTCAAATGGTATGGGTCCATATCCCGTTCCCTGATTGCTATCTCGCCAGTTCCCCACCGGCTGGCCGGGGCGGAAAGACAGCAAGTCAGACGCGGTGGGTGGGTCCGCGAGGAAGAAGGGCATGGCACGATTTACGTTATAGGAGACAATCCTGTATACCACGACTCGTTAGATTCAACGGAGAAGCATATTGAATGATTAAGGGCACCTGTTCGTGATATTAAGATACGTCCCGTTCTGTAGTGTTGCCTGCTTAGAGAAGAACTGCGAGGATCTATTCGTGCCCTGCGGCAGTTCCAGGAAATAATGCGCCAGAGCGGGGACTAGTAACAAATCCGTATCAATCATCTACGTAATGACATCAAGATATCTTCTAAACTGCAAGTTAAGAGAGAACCTACTTTGTAGTCATAGAACGGCGTGTTTCCTAAGTCTGGATTCCCGTTGCCAATATTAACCTTTACTCACGTTTAGCTAGGGGGACAAATGATCAACCGGAACGGAGACACATACGAAAGACGCATAGTCGCCTGTGGACGCACAAAAAGAAATTAAGCATGTCAAATAAAAGCAGAGGATTAAAAACAAACCTATTGTTTCTTCGTGACAAAGCGCGCCGGTCGAATTCGCCCTTTCGATGACTGCGCCCAGAATAGTTTCAACCGCGTCAGAGGTCATGATGGGCATCAGCATGCGCAGGGCTATCATGGTGTCACGGCCGAAGTACTGCATGTGCATTCAACATACTTTACGCTCAAAATGGGAAGAGTGCCAAAACGTACAGTTAGGAATCGCCATCCCCCTGCTGTAAACTTCTCTTGGAAAGCCAAAAAGGAAACCTAGACCGACTTGTTCAGCACAGTATGCCTCTGATGATGGACCATTTTTTTCACCTCTTCCGTGATATTCGATGATAAAGCTCCAATTGCAGAGCTTATCGAAGCGGTACTGGCATCTTGCTGAGACAAAAACAGAGCGTCCGGGCTGAAACCCGGCAAAGTGGCTTCGCTTGTGACGACAGCGACTCGGATACTGCTCCGGTCAGTTGTGCGGTGAGCATTTGGGGGAGGCAGAAGAATGTCTATTGTAGGAGGCACGACGTTTATATTCTCGTTTGTCTTTACGGAAAAGCGGGCAAGGCTGCCGGGAGGTACCGATAGATAAAGGTCGACAGACATGAATACCCCGGGGTCGTTAAAGGTACTGTTGATGTACTTTCTGTGGAGGTGGACCTCAGTCGAGCTGAACGCAGCGAGAGTATAGTTGAATATTTCATGCATAGTACCGGACCCCTCCACGTAGTCTAAAAGCCTGTAAGTTCAGTTATTCTAAGAGACTGGGTAGAGGAGCCATTCACTGACCTCTCATGGCGCGAACGGCACCAATTATCGTCACTCCTAGTGTCGCATCGGCGTTAAACTGCAAATCTGCCTGTACGCCTCTACTCTGACTCACTGCAGCACTAGTAATCGTGCCGTTGACCAGCTGCACATCAAGGGATTGGGTAGCATTTTTGGGAAGAAAATAGACTAATGCCCCATTGTTACCAGCAGGCAAAGCGGTAACAAAGCGCCTAGGACTGTTTGGTGTGGGTAACGAGTTGGTCAAGAGAAGCTGCGCTGTGGTGACGTTGTCACGGTAGAAATAATTATCGTTATCTCCACTGGATACGTGGAAGATGGTTGGCGGTGAGGATGTATGAAGTACTGACGACAGAGCATCATGGAACAATACACACAGACCAAAGAGCTGCAGCAGATACATGGTGCGAAGAGGTGGGTGATCACGTCGAGCGGCAGTACAATCCATGATAGATTTTATCACGGATATGCGCGCCGCTAGAACAGATCAGCTGGCCAGGAAGTGGAGCAATGTCATTGAATAGTCTCTCAGTCACAGTTCATGTGGTGCCAGAGAAGTATGCAATGAGTAGAAGCGAAATGATTAGCGACGTTGGCAGCAGCGGCAATGAGGAGAAGCTATGTCATAGGTATAATTAGGACTCCAGCTTCAGAGATGCGGGTAAAAAGCCGCGATATACTGCCCAGGTTTCCGGAGAGCGCCGTTTCTGTTAGCCAACTGTGCCACTGTGAGCATCATAGTGGCCCATTTCGTGCGTCGTGACAGCAACTGGAAGCTTGAGGACGGAAGGGCGCATATATCCAAGAACCGGGCCCGTTAGGTATGCGTTCGATAGAGCCGAGCTATGAACAAGAAACCACAACATTCAGTGCAACACTGACACAAGTATCAAGGTACGCACAATACGTTCGCCTTCTCTATTCGGCGCTGGCAACCAAACCACTTAAACTGGTGAACCGATAGCAAATCGATGAACCAACAGCCTTGAGTCTGTGGCATTTGGTCTTCATAGGGGTGTAACACACAAGAATATCGCTCAGAGATAACGGTGTAGCATGTTGGGGTTGCAACAGCTAATCCTACAGAGACTGGAACTTCATTCGACGTTTGAGCTGCAGCAAAATGGCGGGTCTAACGAAGGCGGAGTCCGGACGGATGCATGATTGCACGGCGGATTGATGCGATAATGCAAGCGACGCCGAGACGCGCCGACGGCTGTCCCCCGCGCGCGCAGGACACGCGTACGCATACTCCTCATGACGCGGCGCGACGCATCAAAGGCAAATCAAAGTGAGCGCGCAGTATTTGTCGGTCGGTCCATGTTCTCAATAAAAATATCTTTAGTAAACCTAACATAAATCCAAGACAAAATTAATAAAAGCCCTTCGAGTAAGCATCCATGCGCGGCACAATGAGTTTGCCATAGGGCACATCTGGATCACACTTGGGCGTCGTGACCGGTACAGGACGAGGTCCAGCAGCATGAAAAGCGCATATCTCAATAGGTATCTCCTGTAAAAATTTATGCTCGCCCAGCTCGACGCCCACTGCGCTGAAGTCGTACAGCATCACAGAGTACTGATAGATAGATATATACATCAGATTAAATCAACTACATACAAGTAAGAACTCACATTCAATTTAAAATCTCCCAACTCCATATTGGGCTTCATGCCAGGCTTAAGGTGAATCTCGCCGTTGAGCATGCGATAGTTTATAGGCTCGGTTTGGCTTGGGACGGCGGCTTCTGACTCAGCCACCCACCACACCGCGCGTTGAGAGTAATCTAAAGATTCTCTGAAAGAACCATTGTCTGCAATGTTGTCTCTCTGTGAGTGATCGATTATTTGCCGTCGTATCCGAACATGAACGGCTTGAGGGGTTGCAAGGAAGTCCAGCGCTTGCTGGTCGCTACTGTCAATTTTGATACAGAGTGGAATAACAGTACCAGCGGTGTAAGATAGCTATAGCGGAGAATTAGAGCCATGCACATATGACTTTGAATAGTACATTCATACCGGTTTAGCCAGATACAGCTAGTTTGAAGGGTATGTAAGTGATTTGTCCTCGTTAGACTCTTAGTAAATATGCTCACAGTACATTGAGCAGTGAAATCAATAGCTTTAAACAGTTTCCCTTCAATTTGTACCGGATCCTTCGAGTACCAGCCGTCTTTGTCAATAAGTGGACCAAGTATTGGAGTTCTCTCTTGGTAAGCTACTTGTCTGAGGATAGGGAATGGGGGTGGGCGAGTCACTCTGAGATAGTTAAACGGTTGCATTAACCTTCATCATGAATAGACCCATCAATTCAATCCAAATTTTTGGCAGTGGTACTCACAGATAATTATTTTTCAGAAATCCATATCTGGTTATCTTGACTGACAGCGTGTAACTAACCGTAGCTCTGATAAAGCGCTCGCTGAAAGATTGGGGTAAATTGAATAGCCGGGGCTCAGTTTCACCGTGCAAAATCAGTGGAACCTTCTCTGGCAGATTGATGGATACTGGCCAAGTATAATCGCCTCGGAGGGAGCCTGTGAATGGTGAACTAGGCGACTCGATTGTGCTGTTCGACAAGCTCTGAGATGGCTCTCCATCTGCTTGAGACCATATCTTCACATGGTGGTCCAGAAAGACTGTAGTCTTCTCTAACCCAGTGACCCCACCTAAGAGATATTTTCCTTCGACCTATGGAGAATATCAGTACAGATAGAAACACAAGTCTCGCTGGTCATCTCACTGTCAAATCAATAGACCTAATAGGGCTTGGGGACGCTAAGCGCAACGCTAAAATCCCTTTCAGAGGCTGCCCCTCCAATACGATAGGCAGTGTCTGTGTAGAGAACTGCTTGTTTGCTAGCAGAGTAAACGAAACAGCTTTATCGCTTCCATCTCCATTAGAAATCTCAAATCTCTTGTACGCAGTATCGTCCAAAGCCGAGCTGGGAACGCCGTCGTCTGGGTATGCTGGTAGCCCTTCTGAGGCAACAGCGTCTTCATAATCTTGACGTGTTAAAGAAGATACTGTGGCACTATACGAAGGAGCAGAGTCTTTGGACATGCTGAGATGGGTATATGTGGAACTGACTAGAGGGTTCTTATACAGAGCCCCCTTAGATTCTCGGTAATTAGTATACTCATATGTCCCGGCACGAAAGGAGTCTCTAAAAGGTTGTGCTCGAATCGTATCAGCAAAGTATTGACATACCTGGGAGCTGATGCATCACGGTGCCATGCGGCACTTGTGTATAACTTGATATACGGTTGGTATACGGTGCTGTGGCACATGTCCGATATCCAGCTACGATTGAATAAAATGGTCCGATAGCGACGGCGATTACATTCAACAGTCCAATCAAGTACTTCCACTTTACGGCCGGACCAGTGAACAAAAGGTTCATACTGAAGATGGGCCCCTCCGTGAACCGGTCTTCGGCCTAGACTATTGATGGCTTCAGTAACAGAAAAGGCAATTTGATTAACACATTTGGAATAGGTGGTTAACGTCATTAGCATCTAGAGGGAACGGTCACCGGTCTAATAAGCATCATTATTGATCCTCTTCATAACATATGACAGATTCTAATGAAACTGAGACGTCAAAGGCGATCAGTAAAAGTTGAATGGAATTTACTATAAGTGTGACTAGTCATACATGAGAGAGATCATATATTACATTTTGTTGAAAAGAAAACCCTAGATCACGTATCAGCGATGATCCCCAATGCTAGTAATAGAGCAGTTAATATTAAGTACCTAGATCACGTATCAGCGATGATCTAGGAAATGTGTGTGTTAGTACAAGTATGTATCTGTGTGTAGGACGACGTACCCCCAATGCTAGTAATAGAGCAGTTGGGGTTCTCTGTAAACTACAGTCTGTATTTATACGTAAAGTGTTCCATGGCCACTTAAGGTGGCCCTAATTGTAAAGCAAAGAATGAAGGCAACGCTCTGTGGCCTTGGCCACAGAAGCGGTCCAAAGCATTGTGCCACTGGTGAAGCAAAGCACCATGCCACTCGATATGCGAGGGCCCTCCATCAACGGTGCATTCTCAACACTCCTCCTCACCGTGTTACTCCTCCTGGGTGCATGCTAGGTTAATTGGCGACTTTATTTGAGTCCTAGTAGACTGCGTAGTTTGGTGAATTTTACTCGGTCAAGTCCCTTAGTGAACAGGTCGGCAATGTTGTCATTAGTGTTAATATATAGGACCTTGATTTCTTTTGCTTGGACTCGTTCGCGCAAGAAATGATACTTGAGATCAACGTGTTTTACGCGCTGGTGTAGAGTTGGATCCTCAGAGAGGTTAATGGCCGCGTTGTTGTCGCAATAGATGGTGGTCGCGCCGTCGGGGGCAAAATCTATGGCAGAGAGCAGCATTCGGAGCCAGATGGCTTCTTTGCATGCTTCATACCCGGCAGTGTATTCGGCTTCACATGAGGATGACGCAACGGTCTTCTGTTTCTTGCAGCTCCAGGATATAATACCCGATCCCAGGGTGAATGTGTACCCTCCAACACTCCTCCTGGTGTCCAGACAGTTGGCCCAATCGGAGTCAGTGAAACCGACCAAGCGAAGCGGCTCGGTCCCACCGAGGACTAGCTTGAGAGTACGGGTGCCCTTGAGGTAGCGTACGACGTGAATGGCAGCGTTCCAGTGGGCATAGGAGAAGCAGTCGAGGTATTGGCACAGCTGCTGGACAGCATATGTGCAGTCACCGCGGGTACCAGAGACCAGGTATAATAAGGTACCAACCAGGGACCTGTAGGGGAGCTTAGCAAGGGCAGTGCGGTCGTCGGCAGAGAAGGACGCAGGATCGGGGCGGCGAAGTTTAAGCCCGGGGTCCATGGGCACAGACACAGGGTGGGCATGGGTTTGTCCGAACTGAGAGACAACACGATCAATGAGAGCGGTTTGCGAGAGCGACACGGTGCGCGCAGCACGATCTCTGGAAACACCAATGCCTACAATTTGCTTTGGTTCGCCTAGGTCAGATATGGTCCATATAGTGCGCATTTGTGCCTTGAAGGACTCGTTGAGGCTGGCGGACGAGGCGACAGAGAGAAAATCATCAACATGTACGGCGCAGATAATGGAGCCGTTAGCGTCACGGCGGTAGTATATACATGACTCACAGGAGAGCCGTGTAAAGCCCCAGGACAGCATTGCATCGTTCATCGTCTTATTCCAGATGCGGCCCGCCTGCTTCATGCCATAGAGACCGCGGTTGAGCTTCCAGACCCAGTCTTCACGACCAGGTTCCTCAAAACCTTTGGGCTGCGCCATGTACTGAGTTTCAGAGTCGGGTAGGAGGCCGTAGAGGAAGGCGGTCTTAATATCAATCTGTTGGATGTCCCAGTCAAGGGTAGCGGCAACGTGCAGTAGAACACGCCACGACTCCATGCGTGCAGTGGGGGATGTTGTCGACGTGTAATCCTTCCCATATACCTGTTCATAGCCTTTGAAGACAAATCGGACCTTGCGGCGAGTGAGTTTACCTTCAGAATCGACCTTATTTTTGAGAACGGGGCGGCCGTGGTGTACGCGGCGATCGGTAGGGACCTCAGAGCGTGGGATGAGAGTGTATACACCCATGTCACGGAGTGATGTAAGCTCCTCCTCAAATGCAGCGCGCCATTGTGCGGCCTCCGCAGGTGGGCGTTTCTGGGAGTCGGGGTAATCCTTAGGCTCGCTGTCTGGACCGAAGTTACAAGGATCAATATTGGAGGATGACGATATGGCAGACAATATGTGGTCAGTGCGCTCGGTAGTGGAGAGATCTGAGTCATCCCGAGTCAGGTAACGGAAGAGATGGACAAGGTCGTTGCAGCTGCTGTCAACAACAGATGTGAGCCCTGGATTGTGAAGATCTGCTCGTGCAGCAGCATCGAGAGCAATGGGATCGTTCCGTGCTTCATCCTGTCGTATATCGTCCAAGGTTTTGCGGGCAGCCGAAGAGGCGGCGTCTGCAGTGTGCTGTGCCCGAGCCTGTTCCTTCTCCAAAACAACCTGCGCATGAAGTTCTGCAATTTCTCGCCGGGCACGTTCCAAGTCGGTCTCACGCTGTGTGGCCGGCGGCGCCTCGGCAATGCGAGTGGAACGACGAAGAGAAGATGGGTCGACATGAGGTTTAGGCTGGCGAGGCTGTTTTTCAGCAGCTGGCTTTGAAGGTGATGTGTGCACAGCATCCGGTGTCGAGGCAGGGACAGGTTGATTATCGAGGTTGACAGGCGGTGTTGACGCAGGGTCCTGCGGATCACTGTGCAGCTGTGTTTCGGCGGGCGGAAGAGGGCGCCTGTAGTCTGTAGGCAGGCAGTCTTCCTCATCGTCACGGAAGGGGAGGGGTGTAGTGGATGCCCCACGAGCAATGTCAGCTAAGGACGAGGATGATGTCGGCGGCATTATTGTGGGCTGAGTTCCAATTGGCAGTTCCTCATCGTGTTCAATAAAGCGTACATGGAATGAAGAGTAAATTGTACGACTTTCTCGGTGATAGCAGCGATAAGTTTTGGAACGTGAGTCATACCCTACAAGTATGCACTCGATAGAACGGGCATAGAGTTTAGGATTGTGACGATTTTGTATGAGCACGAAACAGCGACTCCCAATTTCTCGCATATGCGAGTAGTCGGGGGGGTGCTGATGCCAAGCTTCGTAAGGTGTGGTAGTTTGAGGAAGAGAATGGACGGGGGTCCTGTTGTGTAAATAGGATGCCGTCAAATAGAACTCGAGCCACATGTCTGGAGGGGACTTGGTGTAGAGGCGCATGGTGCGCGCTTTTCCGAGTAAAGTGCGATGTACACGCTCTATGCGACCAATATGGGCTGATGTGTAAGGTGCCGTATAGACCCAGTTTGTACCTCGTTCAGCTAACCAGGATGTCATTTCGTCAGACTTGAGTTCGCCGTTGTCTGTATAAAAAGTGCCAACATGTTCCTTAGTGAGATTTTCCTGTTGAAGTGTCCATGCACGCAAGTTAGGCGCTGAATCATCTTTACGCTTAAGTGGTATAGTCCACACATGAGATGTAAGATCATCTATGATATTCATGGTATATTTGTAATGTCCTCTGGCTTCAACATCATGTGGTCCTTGTAAGTCTACGAATACTTTCTCTAGTCGTCTCGTTGCTCTGTGCCCCTCTCCCTCCTGGCGTTTCTTCGGCACAGATGCCTTAGTCTGTTTGCCAAGGATGCAAGCATCACATTTAGGGATGGGCACAGTAGCAAGCGAAGGCGACATACCTGAGATTGTACCCGTGCAAGCCATGGCTTGGATGATGCCGTAGTTCGCGTGACCCATTCTAAGGTGCCATTTGTGGAGTAGGTGGGCTCCATCGACGGCACTGAGTGCATGATCGGCTGTGAGGGTGCCGGAGCCGACAGTAGTGATTGCATACAAGTTAGACGATTGGAGAACACCATAAGCAAGGATGTCATTGTTGGAACGTTGAGTGAACCAGCACATCTCGTTGTTGAAGTGGGAGTCGACCTGAGAGTCACGAGCGAGTGAGCTTACGCTGAGCAGTCTGACTGTGGCCTGGGGGATGTATAGGACATCTTTCAAGGTCAGGGTTGTACCAGAATCGTCGATAGTGAGTACGACATCGCCAATCCCTGTGGCAACAATTACTGATCCGTTGACACCACGGATGCGCCTGTTGACAGCGGGCCTGAGGGTGACAAAATCGGCTCGTTCGGGAGACAGATGGCAGGATGCTGCAGAGTCGGCGTGGTAGGGGTGTTCGGTCATAGACAATGGAACGTGAGAGGCTCTGTTCACAGGCGAGACGGAGAGCATAGCATGCTCGACTGGCCGAATATGGATGTTCCAGTCAATAGAACTTTCGTGGTCTATGAAGGATATGTCTGTGGCTGCGTATGCTGTGTCGAGGCCTTCTAAGTCGTCCGTAGATAAAATAAAGTGGAAGTCATCATTTGGTACAAAAGTGGGAGAGTCAGCATTTACGGAGGGTAAGCTTGCAAATGCTACGGTATCGGTTGGCGTGGACGACATGGTGGGGACGTCAAGGTACATGACGTATGCTTTTCCCATGGAGTCTGTTCCGTTAATGGCAATCTTTCCGGCGGGTACTGAGATCTTCTTGTCAGAAGTAGTTGCTCCTCCTGCGCCGGAAGAGGACCGGCCTTTACCAGAATCCTTCAAACGTTGCGCACGAGCTTCTTCGATACTCTTTCCTGCCATACCACCTCCCGGACGGACACAATACTTCTTGCTATGCCGCGGCTTTTTGCAGACTTCACACTTTTCTGCGGAAGAGTTCTTGTCTGCGGAGGACGCCGCAAGCACAAGGGAAGTCGACGAAGAGCGAGATGCTTCAGTGAGGACGACATCGTGTTCACTCTCAATGTATGCCAAGAGCTGTTGCACAGTGAATGGATCGTCTTTGGTGGCCTTGTGGAGATCGCGTTGAGCATTGGCACGAAGGTGATCGAGGCCGGAACCCATATTCATGAGAAGGACAACGCAGATGAACGTTTCCTTAGACAACCCGCCTGGCATATCAAACGCCATATTGAGGTCATGAACTTGTGCGTGTACCGTCTTGAGCATGTCTGCATCGCGTGCGAAGGTGCGGCCAACAACGCGTTCAATAAGTTGTGCTTGCCGGATCGGCCCTTGATTTTCGTGACGTTCGCGAAGCGCCTCCCAGCAGGCATAAGCAGTGAGGTGGTGCTTGACCAGTTTCTCCTCCTCCGGGACGCAGCCGTCGAGAATAAATGCGCGAACAGCGCGATCATTCTTGGTCCAGTTGCGGAAAGCGACAGGCTGCCGAGTAGCGCTAGGCGCATTGGAGGCGGGGGGAGGGAGAATATGGTCGCCGAGGCCGGACATGTCAAAAGAGTGAGTCGCAGCACGGCTCCAAGCGGTCCAGTTAGCCTTGGTGCGGTCCAAAAGGTCGCCCCCACTACGGGGTTGGAGCTTCTGCCAAACAACGGAGGGATGGGAAGCATCCGACGGATCAACGTCGGCAGGCGAAGAGGGAGACATTGGTCGAGATGGATTGGAAGAGGCAGGAATGGATAATAATGATTCAACTTCGTTATCAGATTCCCCCTTAACGGACATGAAGGGGATATCAAAGGTGAGTGGTGCAGACTACGCTAGAGCGTGTGGCACAGAGCGAGAAGGTGCAAGCACTCAAAAAAAAAAGTGTGTGGCGGGGGATTCGGTGTGAGCGTGATCTGATCAGAGTTCGCACAAATGGCTCATAACCTGTTGAAAAGAAAACCCTAGATCACGTATCAGCGATGATCCCCAATGCTAGTAATAGAGCAGTTAATATTAAGTACCTAGATCACGTATCAGCGATGATCTAGGAAATGTGTGTGTTAGTACAAGTATGTATCTGTGTGTAGGACGACGTACCCCCAATGCTAGTAATAGAGCAGTTGGGGTTCTCTGTAAACTACAGTCTGTATTTATACGTAAAGTGTTCCATGGCCACTTAAGGTGGCCCTAATTGTAAAGCAAAGAATGAAGGCAACGCTCTGTGGCCTTGGCCACAGAAGCGGTCCAAAGCATTGTGCCACTGGTGAAGCAAAGCACCATGCCACTCGATATGCGAGGGCCCTCCATCAACGGTGCATTCTCAACACATTTGGATGTTCGCAACTTCGGATGCTCAGATCATCCCCTGCCCTTGTTTTCCACCATTCTCAAAGAACCTTTTCGTTCCCGTCGCACTGCCCACACCATCAAGCATACCTAGTCCCTCAGGGTTTCCCATCGTCCTGTCCTCGGGATCCGGCCGCAAATTGCGCGACGCAGCGTCAATCGCCCAGCTGTCTCCACGCGCGTGCGTGAGCAAGCCTGCAGCAACAGTCTGCGCGAGCGGGTCCAGGCGAGTAGTGTCGATCGGGTCGTGCGACGGCGTACCGAGCGGGTCCTCAGGGGAAGTCGCGAACTCCGTCTTGAACTGCGTCACCTCGTGCGCGTACTCGGGCCTGATGGTGGTGGTGGTACTCGCCGAGACAAATTCGACCGCGCTGGCGGTTGCTGTCGCAGATGTGAAACCTTCGTGGACGTACGCTGGCGTCAAATACTGTTCAGGGAGCGGCGGCGGCGGTGCTGGCCCGGGGTGAAGGTGTTGCGCTGGTCGCTGTCCGTCACCGCGTTCCTGCGTGGCATGTGCTCCGCGCGAGTGCATGGCTCGCGCAGAAGCAGGTGGTGGAGGTGTAATTATGGCACCCAATGGCTTTAGCAAGCAAGGACGCTGCTCTGCAGCAGTAGTTGGGAGCGGAATAAGGGCAGGGCGCATGAGGCGCCACTGAAGGTTCGCGACAACACCGCTGAGATATGGGATCATGTCAAGCGCTGTATTTGTTCGTAGTACGACGTGGTGGTAGGCTTAGGTGGTAGTGTCTGAGCAAACGAAGATAATATATGTATGACATTAAATGTCTCGGTTAAGTCCTTCTTCAGGCTCCTCTCATCGTTGGACTGTAACATATTAATTAGGACGTTGGATATACTCTACAACAGCCAAAAGCGCACAATTGAACGGCACCTTCAGGCCTTTCACTTCTTCTCAAAATGCTCTGCGCTACCTGACGCACTCCCGACCTGGTCAACCATACCAATGCCCTCTGGATTCCCCTTTCCTGTATCCGAAGGTTTTGTCTTCTTGCCCTCCTGTGCGGCATCAACAGGCCCTCCCGACCCCGAATTCCGGGTGCCCTTTGCAGCTTTCGCAGCCTGGCTGTGTACATCCTCTTTATGCGCATTATCCGGCGAATTGACGTTTCCCTGGTCCAGGCTCTCCTTGCCAAAAGTGTTTGAGGCGTACATCCTAGTATGACTCGATGGTAGTGTGATGGCGGTGGAGAGACGCCTTGGACGGGTGGTAGAGTGGGCCGTAGTAAGAAGTGCGCGATACATGGTGTTAGTCCTTACAAGCAGAGAAACAAAAACGAGTAGTTATTGCAACGTGTGATTATATAGGAGCCCGAGGGTATGACGTCACTAACGCTTCATCACAAAGTAAGACGTGCGTTCAACACCACGACAGTTAACTTACACTGCTGGCGCCCATCGATTTATGCTGGGTAAAATATCTTTCTCAGAAATACGTATTTCAGCTAGATTAACATAAGAAATTGCCCCGGGCTTGCCTGAAATAGGAAGCCCGATACCTTTTTCTCTAGTAAATGGCTGGTAAAAGGGATTCTTTTAAACATATTACAAGTTCCGCCTCGCTACGCTGCGGCTTAGGGCATACACAGTAAACAAAGTAGTATGTAAGTAATGTTGTGAAGCATTTGTAAATAGTATAACATGAAGCGTCACGGCACTGTTAACGCGCCGCGCAATCAGTGCACCGATTGGCCGCTGATGCAAAAGCTTGGCAAAAGTACGATAGTAGTGCTACACACATAGCGTACTATATGTGATTGGGTTGGTTGGCGGTATCAGACCATTGCATTGCATTTCACCTCATTTTGTCACTCCATAACCAGCTCAAACCCAGGTCTGCATGCCGCGACTCCGTCAGCCAAACACCTACATACAAAAGCGTGTCATAATTATAAAGATATGGGGTAATACAGCCTTTTCCATTTCTCCCAACCAAGAACTGGCTACTTCCAGCAGTGTTATAAACAATAATGCAATCAAAGGTGTAAACCGTAGACTAGGTAAGTAACACTGCGTCTACAGAGCATTTGCTACACGATACATTACCTCGCTGACTGTACATATCTCTACCATACAGTTCCCCACTATAGGATGAGATAATGTTCGAATAAGCGTGTCTCGGTTGAACAGTGACCCTCGTAAATGCGCGAGGTCTGTACTATCGTTACACCCTATATAAATACATGGGGAGTTGACTATATACAGCAAAGAAAGTAAGAGTTTTAGGTATAGAACTGTGGCAAAGACAGTTGATGAAATAGAAGTTATGTACATAAAGTGCAAAATAAAATTATATACCATGTTGACACAATGTGGTGCGCTTGAATGACGGCGCCTGAATGCGGTAATATTTCAACAGATAAGCTAATGTCGCTCCTGACAAAGGAAAGTGAGACGAGACGAGAGCGAATAAACGTGTGACCGTCTATACGGGTGTTGCGTAGGCGTCTCGGGAAAAGGGAGGATTCGGCGGCACACGCGTCTGCGGGCGAGTCAACGCAGGTTGTGCGTGGCGAGCGTGCCGAGGAGAAGCCGAATTCTCACGGTGGCTTTGCGAGCAGGAAAGAACTGTAAAAGCAACACAATGCCGTGCTCATCCCTATACTGTGATTCAATAACACCAAGATCTACAACTAGGAAAGGCATGGTCGATTACAACTATCGCGAAGCGCTTGGCGGAACCGGGAGAAGGGGGACCCAAGGGACCTCATCGGTCCTACTGTATTATTACATGCATATCATACGGCATACGGAAATGATCACCAAACGATCAATCAAACTGAAAATGATTAATGATCCCCGTGTCCAAGGTATACTGATAGGCAGTCAGCGGTTTGCATTGGAGCTTTCTGTGTGGAAGAACGTCGCTCAGAATACACTTTGCACTGGCAGGGAACCACTGATCATCTGTGCGCTTCCAGAGGCTTCTCAATATACTAATTTGCAACAGTGCCGACATAAATAGTGTGCACGAGGCCACGATTCGATACATGAAAGATGAACGCCGTGCTAAACCAAGTGATATTGCCACTCTGAACAGATGTATATCCACATTTTCCTCTTTCTCACTTTTTCCTTAGTCTAGCGGGGTTGATCATACGATCACCCTTAGTTCCATGTGAACGTAGCTAGATCTTGAATTGTAACAATTGTAACAATTTAGCTTGGGACAGGCTTGGGCAGTGCCGTTTGAGTACAAAATGTCTTTGTCAAACTTTGTCGACTGTCCAAACTGTTGCAGACAGATATTTGTGTATCTGTACGCTGTAGTTTGTAGGTAAGTATCTATTCTAGTTTTAGATTTGTGAAGCGTTGCGGTCGAGCGATGGAGATTTTCTCTAGCCTTCTTGCCCATTGGCTCGTGTGAAAGATTTCCTGATTTGGCGACGCGGATCCATAGGACCCCAGCCGCTTCTGCTAGGGTATAGGGATTCCTGGGAGAAGCAAGAGAGGCTATGGAAGGGTCGCATATCATCTAGAATTTTCTCTTTGAAATAAACAGGTGGAACCACCACGGACTCGGAATCACATTAATGGACTGTCCTATGTAATTTGAAGATTGAAACTCCCCACTCTCGAAAAACCCGAGTCCCTGAAGAACCGTAGTGCCTATTGCCGCCAACTTATCAGAAATTTAACCATCTAGTTTCTTCCGGTTTCTCACCATGGAAACAGCAATAAAATTGCAAAAAACAGAAAACCTCTTTCCTCGGAAACATATGTATGGTAAGTCGGAAACCAAAAAGGGAATCAAGCCTGATAATTACTATTTCTATACATATTACCGTGCTTCTGAACTGCTTCTGAAGCTTAATCTTAAGCTGAAATGTAAGTACGGTTTCCTGAAACAGATAAACCGAACAAAACTAAAGAAACCCGGATACTAAATGGACAACTTTCTAATGAAATACCAAACATTCTCCATATGCCTATAGCCCAGCGCCATTTTGTAATTTATTGGGAATATGTCTCCATTAGCCTAGCCAGAAACTGGCGAGACTGTAGCAAGACTGTAGTATGCGTAAGTGAAGCAGATGCGATACTGGACGCCGACAGTCTGGTACAATTCTGCATGCCACAACGACACATTTATTTCCAGACTGAAGCTTATCTGCACGTTTGCGAACTATAAACGCCCCGGTGGTGGGATCCCAAAGGACTACTTTTCGGCAATATAAAAGATAGATGAATGCGTACAAATGCATTAAGAATGTACTCCAACAGTGACGACCACAATCAGCGCGTGTCGGGGAATCCCATGCCACCTGCTTCATACGACTACTACACCCAATTCGACGATCGCACCCAACAAGCTGTCTATCCTAGTGCGTCGTACTATTGCATGACCTTGCCTACAGCCGCTGGCGACTTCCGTTATTCTGAACCGCACGCAGCGCCCATGCATTTGGACGATTCAGTCGTCCCTCAATATTCTTACACAGGCCCGAACCATCCTCACCACGCGGTACCCTACTCAATGCAGGCGAACGCTGACGACCCAACATACACGTCTTCTCACTTGGGATTAGGCGAGATGCAGGCGAGCGCTCACAATCCGACGCACTTTTTTGTTTCTAACTTGGAATTATATATACAGATGCAGGCAAACACTGCCGAGCCGACTTACCAGTCTCCCCACGCGGACTTGTTCCAGTACGATAGTCATCCCAGCGATGTTCCGCTCTCCGTAGTATCGACTACATTTAACGAACAGACCCAGCCATTCGCAGATATCATGCTGCAGTCCGAGGACAACGTCCTCTTCTACGTGAACAGCGCAACTATCACGGCCGTCTGTCCAACCATCTTCCAGGCATACATAACCGTTCCTCTCGCACATACTGACCACCGGACGATCCCCATCCGCCTTGACTCCTCAGCGCCCCAGTTAGCCGTCATCCTGCATGTCCTGCACAACACTTGCCCGAGCGTCAACTCCCCCGACATCGAGACGCTGGTCGCAGCCGTCGACCATATGCCAAAATATGGTATGGTACCTCAACATTTTATTCGCCAGACGTCACCGATCTTCGAACTCCTTCTTTCCCAGGCACCGCGACACCCACTCGACGTCTATGCGTTGGGCGCTTTCCACTCCATAACTGACCTGTGTGTAGGCGCTTCCTTTTACATGCTCTCGTTCAATCTCTGGGCCATTACTGACGATATGTCCAAACGCATCGGTTCGATGTACATGAAAAAGTTGCTGTTTCTTCACATGAACCGGAAGGAGTCGCTTCAAAAGATACTACGCAACCCACCCCATCCCCATCCTGCTACGCCGACGTGCAGTTTCGAAGATCAGCGGAGCATTTCTCGCGCCTGGACACTTGCTAGCGGATTCCTACTCTGGAATTCTCCTCCCAGTACGTTTGGTTTTCGCTTATTTCTCTGTTTTCATTTACTCCCTTCACTGTTACAGGCATAACAACACATGCCATACAACTGGTATTCAACCCCTTGATTGATAAGGTTAGCTGCAATGAATGCCAACTGTCCCTAGCAGGGCGCCTCAAGGAAGTATTGGCTCAGTGGGCAGTAGAAAAGGTGTGTTCTCATTTGATCTTTATGGGTTAAGACAAGTTTGAGACAGGCCCTGGTGGTAATTTGCCACTTCTGTTCCTTGTTGAACTTGAATGCAAATGTACTACTATCTGCCAAGGCAGCATGCTCACAGTACACCAGGATTAGCTTCCTATTATTGTGTGGTAATGTGTCTCCTTCTTTTCTTGGGACAGCAGACTATGATGTCTGTTTTAGGCAACTGTACCATGAACATGGTGTTTGGGTTGTGGACCATTACAGTCCACCCAAAGTGTTGCTGCTGACACTTTGATGTGCTTATTATAGCATTCAATATAAATATACACAGATTCTCGATGAACTCCAAAGTTTAACAATACCAAAATCTCTCCCTCTGGTTTTTAATAAATATGATGGTGTGTACCAGCCTCAGCATGAGCTCCAGTTTCTTTATATACTTTACTACATCTCTTTTTTGTATAAACCTTATGAATGACCATCTTTTGCAAATATTTTCGTATGCATGCAGGCAACATCAAGGCCACTAACAGGTAAATGATGATGCAAAGCCAAATTCCCACAGTGACATTGCGAGCAGGAATAATCTGCAATAGCAAGTCATAGACCGAGAGTCCGGGACGTCCTGAGCACCCTTGCGGCAAAGGTGCCTAACCAAGCTACTGAGAGGGTTAAAGTTAAAGGTCATGTCGGTAGTAAACTGTAATAACTTCGAGAATCAAAGCTATACAATTCGAATCATAAGGGCTTTCAAATTCTGGTCAAAATGATTCGACCCAGGCTCGAACTGAGGACCTTCTGTGTGTTAGACAGATGCGATAACCAACTACGCCATCGAACCTATATAAATTACTGCGCCTTGTTTTTGTAGGTACCATGGAGTCACTGAAGCTGTGATTAAAATGCGCGATTTCGTTGTTACTTCAGATATCCAGGACTCAATTAATGGATCGGCATATAGAATATTGGTGAGGATAGCCCAACTGATAATTAGCCATGATGGCGTTATAGGTAGGCTACATGGCACTGATAACGGCAACGTGCATCTATAGTAAATGTTATACGGTCTAACGGTGTATATCTTAAGAAATCGAGGCCATTATACCATAGAAATCATGTGCATAGATATGTCTGGCAATACCGTGAATGAGTAAGAAAATAGTCTAGACAGGCGTACAAATCCAAGAAGAAAAAAGAAGAAAAATAATCGGTAGTGAAGTCGAGTGCGCCTGCCTACAAAGTGACCGGAGGTTCTGGTGCGTGCCCGTTCCCATTCGCCACCGGTGCGGTGCCATTCGCGCCCTTGGCTTCAGTAGCCTTCGTACGAGCAAGCACCTCCGAAACGCCCTTCTTCACCGTCTCCAACAGCGGTTGCACGCGATCCTGCACTTCCTTGCTCACGCGCGTGACTTTATCCTGGACAGGGATGTCCTTCGTCGTGATGATAGTAGACAGTTCGTTCACCGTGGAGGATATCGCGGCGCTGAGATCAGCGTACGACTGCTGGATCTGGGGCAGCTGGGCCTGGATGTGCGCGGTGGACGACTGGAACGAGTTCTGCAGGGACGCGGTGAGCTCGGTGCTCGATGTTTGGAGCTTCTGCAGCTCCGAAAGCATGTTCTCTGACAGCGTGTGGATCCGTGTCTGTGCATTGGCCAGGGAGGATGCAGCGACTGTGGAGATGGATTGCGCGGTTTCTGATGCACGTTGACTGTATAGATAACGGTCAATTATGACATATGCTGATAAGAATAGAAAAACATACGCGATAACCGATTGGGCCTGGAGATGCTTCAGCTGTTCGTTCGAGTATTCATATAGATTCTCCCCGAGAGTCTTGGAGAGAGCGAGGGCGCGTTGGTATTGGTACTGCGCATCAGGAGGTGTAGACGGGCCCGCCTCGGAGGAACTAGGATGGAAACGCGAGATGGCGCCTTCGAAGTAGTTCACGATGGGAGCAAAACGCTGTTATTTATAAAGTATGTGAGCGCAAACTCTAAAACTCAATAGACAAAGGGGCCTACCTGATCAATGTCATGGGCCGCATTGATAGCGGGCGTTTTCACTCTCTCATCGAGGGCCTTGTTCACGTTGCTCACACGCTCGGCGACGTAGTGCGTGGTGCTCTCCTTGCGCTCGCGCACGAAGGTGGCGACCTCCTCCGGCTGGGCCTTGAATGGGTACGGGTAGCGCGACTCGACCGCGTCGACCGCCTTGTTGGCGATCCCGTCTGCGCGGACGATAAGGGGCGCAAGCTTCACCTGGAGAGGCTCCGTGAACTTGTATGCACTAGTGGAGAGCTCCTTCGCCTGCGCATAGGAGGAGCGGGTGTACGCATTCGTCGAGAGCACGTCGTTGATGGAGTTGAGCGACGAGGATATGAGGGGAATCGACGCCACACGCGTCAAGACGGTGACCTCGGGCGCATGCACCGCTTCGGGTGAGATTTCTTTCTGCTCTGTGGTTGTGGCGGACATGGTGATGGTAGAGTTGGTGGAGGAACGGACGGTGGCTGAGGGCGAGGCATATTTAAACGACTTGTCCGCCATAGTAGTTTCGCATGTGATATTCGCCAAATCACGTAAACAATTATTCTAGTGACGCCTCGATCACTCTCGTTTTCTTCCGTTTCAAGCCGCCGCCCTCCGCCGCCCTTGGCAATCAACGCCCTCGCTCTTCCAGCTCTAAAACAGATCGAAAAGCACTGGCGGATTCCTCGATCTGCGAATCAATACAACACAATAAGTCTGCCAGAATAGCAGGTATGATATCCATCATCTAGCCTGCTTGGGCAAGGGCATTCGTCTTCAACGTCGATGCATTGAAATTTAGATAGCACATGTTTATGCACGTACACACCATTCTACGGTCTTCTGCCCGAGCGCACAAGCAAAAATCGGCTTCCTCAGCCTGCAGTGCACTCCTACTCAAATGAAAGAAACGGGCGCCGACAGACAGACCAGGCCCGAATCTCCACAATTTCGAATGGCCGCTGCTCCGTCCCGCAGATGAACGAATATGCATCGCGTCCGGGCCCGCACCCTGCGCGCTGCCCATCCCCGACCACGCCCACGCCAGATCCCGCTCCCGCAAAAGGGCCAAACTTGCCCTTGACGAGCCCCCCAACCTGCGCGTCGTCTAGCTCGTTGCCGTACCCGACAGAGACATGCGCCGCGCGGACCTCGCACTGCACGGTGGGCATATCAAGCTGCTCCGCGTCCGCGAGCGCGAGCGCGACGGCCGTTGGGCGCGCACAGATGGATTCGCGCTCGCATACAGCGGCCTTCCACGTCGCGTACATATGCCCTTGTCAGTCATTTAGACAGGCAATGTGCATGCCATGCCACGCGCAGCACCGTCGTGCTTCTGCGACAACGTCATCTTCCTGCATGACACCACGTCTCCTGCCTTGATCAAAGTAAATTAACCGCTGACTCACAATACTTACAGGGTGTACAAATCCACCGTCTTTACCAGGCGCCCTATAGCTACAAACGTGAGTCAATCATTATTGTACTGGTAAGTGATCAGACGATACTCACAAGGTGTATACTCTAGAGATAAATAGAATCCCCCGTCTTTACCAGGCGCGCGACCGCACCTCTTGCAACGGCTATGCGCAAGAACATGGAAAAACGAGTAGTCAGCCATGCGTATATCAGTATTAACTCGATGTTACTTACTTGAATCGTGTTTATAGTCATCCAATGCGCCGCCTCGTGCTACAGCACCAACATTACCTGTATAAACAAAGGTAAGTGATCACAATATCTACTAGGATCAACACTCAACTTACTTGATAGCCATAGGGACGGACACGAGCATATGTTTTCGTCCTGCCCACTTTATTTGTGGTCAAGTCGTTCGGGAACTTTGCGCGCACAAGGCGTCTGCAGGTTCGGTGGACGGAATGCAGTCCAACAACTGCCACTGTCCTTTACGACGCAGAGCGACAAGACAGCCTGGAATATCAAATTTAAAGGCGAGTTAGCCCTGGTGATATACTACTGTACGAGCCAGACTTACTTGTAATGCAGAAGTCAACTCGTTCGCCTGACGACTAGGGTTGTGAAGAAGCAGATAAGTGATTTTGAAAGCAGGATCATCAAGTTTTGACTTACAGTGCATAGGAAGAGAGACGTGCTCCGCAATTTCAGCGTCCGAACAGACACCCGCCTGCAGCGTCCATGCTCGATATCTAGGACATGTGCCTTACGCTTGTCAGTGACAGCGAGATTAAGGAGTACCTACCACATCCAGATATGCTGGCCGGTAGTCCTGGACGCCAGCAGCACAAGCCGTGCAAGTATGAACCTACGGTGACTCAGTGCATTCACGTATCGCAATAGCCTGGGCAGTACAGGTGCAGAGCGACCCAGACGTCGTCGTTGGCGCTCTGTACTTTGACGAGCTAGCGGGCCGCCGTCTTCTCCCTTGTTTTGTGCAGCGAGCACTTAGAATACTCCGTTGCGTGTCGCGACTCGCTTGTCGTTTTCAACGTTCACCTGGAACATATAACGGTGAGTTCATATCTTTCTGAGCATCGCATAACACTGACCAAACTCGTGATCTGTCAGTGGTTGCAGATATTGGCAGCACCAGCCTGTATGGGCATTACAATGCGCGGAAGACGAAGGTATCTAATAAGAACGTTGCATACGAGAACAAGATCATGGGTCTTACCTTGTATCGTTCAGCAGGCGCACTACAGTGGTCCGTGGTTGGCAGCAGCAGCGGGTGCGGCAGCGATGCAGTTCGCAGCGTCCATACGAGGTCCTACAGCGAGCTCGGGGGGTCATTGAGAAGAGCGGCTATGAATAGTTGGGGATACATCTAAGACCGTATTCACTCACCAGAGCGGGTACAGTCATACAACGTTCCGTAGCAGACCTCGGATGGCCGGGTGTCGGGAAACAGTGCTTGCCAGCTGGTGATGACTCACTAGACCTGGCACCCCCCCGTCGTCGTGCATGCAGAGAACGAATTTTTTGAACGCTTTCATTTACACTGCATACCCCAGCTATCATACACTGGTGGATGGGTCAATTTGGCGGGAAGGCGAGATGCCGTCCATATTTTCAGTGTACTAGCATGCATCCTCGGGGCTGTAGACCTCGCATGTATCATGGCGCGTCCGTGTTCCTGCGCAGCCCGATCCGCGTCCTGGCGTCGTCTGCATTCAAAAGTTGAACAAGTGCAGGTGAGTCAGTCCAATATTCACTTTCACGGCGCCGATCTAACCTCACATTCACCCGTCCCGCTGCTGCTAGTGCCTCGCTGGCACGTTGTCCAAAGTTCACGCTTGTTGTCGTATTCAATGGACAGTCAGAGAAGGCGGGACTTTGCTATAACGACGAAGCCCTGCCGTACGTTGTGGATGAGCTATCCAGTTCCAGGTAGGTCCAGGTCAAGTCGACGGTACACACTCTCCGAGCGTGCACCGAACAGACCCCAGTCGCCTGCAGCTCAAACTGACCATCATACGGTCCGTCTATCTTGCCTGGGTGTACACTGATACCTCCGCCGTTGACGGCCAGAGGTTCTGCGAGTCGGTTCGCTGGCAGCAAGGGCCCCATGTCCTGTACAACACATCATCTCAAGCAAGCTGCAGCGAAGAGCAACGATACTCACCTGTTATTCTGGACGAACCCGAACCAGTGCG
Source organism: Stropharia rugosoannulata (assembly GCA_028532985.1). Taxonomy (NCBI): domain Eukaryota; kingdom Fungi; phylum Basidiomycota; class Agaricomycetes; order Agaricales; family Strophariaceae; genus Stropharia; species Stropharia rugosoannulata. The sequence goes on along the minus strand of JANCIK010000001.1, from coordinate 4,701,856 downwards.
AATGGCCCAGAGAGGGAGAGAGGCGGGAGGCAAAGAGGAGAGGAGAGGAGGAAGGCGAGAGGAGGCAGCGAACTGGGGAAAGTGTAGTTAGCCGCACAGTTTATATACATTTCTAGAGGAATGTAGTACATACCCGAGTAAACCAGTGACGAGAGCAAACCAAAGAGGGTCAACGCGACCGGTAAGTGAGCACCGGCCCCATGGTCCCTCTCTCCGTGAGTCCGAGATCCGCTCTCGATTGCCGCTATATTTGTGCGTCCGCCCACTACAGAAAACATTAACTCATGTATGTCCTACATAATCAGCTTCTGTACAAGTACTACATATGTGTTCTGAAATCAATGTTTAAATGAGATGCATGATGATAACAGAGGCAGCCCAGCTGAACATCCGAATCTTCCTGACAGGACAGGAGAACACATCCTCCGTCGCTAACAGATCACGTCGCTCGGTACCCTTAGTAATCCAAAGAGAAATTACGTGCGTCTGTTATTTCAGCACAATCGAGGGCGTACGTTCCATGCAATGTTCGTGAACCCGAAACTGAATGGCAAAGATTTGCCTAGCGGGATTCAAACTTCTAGCCGTTACATAATGGTCAGCGGGAGCAGGCCAGACGCGTAGAAAGGTTGTGAATTGAGAACTATTGCCCAGAACCTCCGGAACGGGGATGCGCGCAGGGTGCGCGCACTCTCCACGAATCAATACTCTGTCACCTTGTATTCCCTTGAACACAAAGTCAACATGAGATATCTACCTGCTACACATCTAGGACACCCCAAAATTGACATATAAATTAATAATATCGTTATAGCACGCTGGAATGCCGCTCTGCGTCTGCTCGCGCATATCTTCGAATCTCGAGCTAGTTGCTCGCTCGCGGCGCTCCGTGATGTACCAGCGCATCATGACATCACGTAATTAGCCGTATCTGATGGCCGTAAAGTCTGACCCTTTTTGTGCAAAGTTGCACGAGAATGTCAAGTGGAGGAGATGGGGGGATGAGTATAGCGCATTGGCGCAATAAACTTGCAACACTTGAAGACATTGCGGGTCCTCTCCATTGTATATACAGTCCACTGAGAGGTAGTACATGAATATTAACTACGAAAACTGTGAGATAATTTGGCAGGCGATGCGTTGCACGCTGTATCACGAACTGGGTGAAATAAGCAACGCAACCGCGGTACGCAAAGCATAAAGACACGCACACCCCTATCCCAGTCTCTACAAAGACCGACCAATATATTAAGACGCTCTAAGTACCATATTATAGCGGAAATTGCGCAGGTCGCACAATACGGCTCCCTGCAGGTTCCGCGCACATCTTCCATCGCATGACTACCACTAGCGTCTGCTCATAGCGCGGCTCCCACACTATATATATGAAAATAGGACCCTTACCAAGCATGTTTGGCAACCGAGAAACAGCGCTCTTTTTGGAAAAATGGTGCAAGAATGCGATATGGAGGGGATGAATGTACTTGTAATGTAGACATTGCAGAGGCCGACTCGACTTGACTATTCATTGTAGAGTGTACTTAACATAGTGTAAACAGACTAATTAGAAGATATTTGTTGTTTAATTGAACGAAAACAGAGGTATTCCTATGCGTCTTTCACTGCAAATCGTGCCACAAAATGTGTTGTGCATGCAACGCAAGTGCCGCACGCACGCGCACACATTCAGCTGCATTATAACTTGTATAGTATGTGTATACTATGGAAATACACCCCTTTTAATTGCATATAATGTATAATCCGCGGGGGGTGTCTAGATAAGACCCTGCGCTTGTCCTGTGCATCTTCCAGGACAATGTTCGACGCTAGCGCTAGCTATTCGCATGGCTTGGCAGCTACGTGAACACATTACATAATTTATCTGGGGCGGTTCTAGTGCAATTAAACCGTGTATTTGAGCAGAATCGTACGTCGAGGATAACATGCCGTGTTTCAACATCGTGTACTCCAGCCTTCCGATCGAAAACCATTTCATTATTTCTATATCAGATAGTACTATATACAATAATATAAACCACATGTTTAAACCAAACGAAATGAAATACTGTATGAGTGTGCGCATGAGTTTGGTGAGTGCGTATTCAGACAAACATGCGCGCTCCGATTTTTCTGATGCCAATCCCACGAGTAGCAGTATCCAATTAATCTCTCATATTTGTTATGTGTAATATGTAGGACATACCGCAGAATAATGGCACTAATTCTGGGGATAATTGAACTTGTGTGAACAAGACCGCGCAAACGTTCTCTGGTACACTTTTACTGGCTTGAAGACTTTGCCGTTCATGGCGGTAATGTCTCACATAGTGCATCTCAATGTCTACCAACTTACGGATAATCTGAACAGAAACTCGGGCATGGGGAGTTGCGATGTGTACTTACAAGAGGTGCGCTTGCGGAGCGCATACCCCGTCCAAATTTCAGTTAGCCATCTACTGCCCAAGATCGGGTCTCCCAAATGGGGATACTAGAATGTGCTCATAAAAATATGCAGAGAAATTGCCCGGGGGACGGAGGAATGCTCCAGCGTTCCGGATGCGCCGCGAGCTCCCGCGTCCCTGTGCGGCGGACCAAGGGAGGATGCCGGTGCTAGTGTTTTACATACTACCCGACTCTTACCATTGCCAGCACACACCGTCCGGACGTCGTCCAGGACGTATAAAGACCTGATATATCATGTCCATTCCACTCTAGGTTTTTTTATTGACTCGATGCCCCTCTTCAGCTATGTACACCCGCCCGTGGAAGCACGCGCACGCTTGGATGACACGCTGCACTTCCCCCCTCAAACGCTGCGCAGATATGACTTTCCTGAAGAAACTACTGTGTTCACGAAGGCGTGCAAAACATATGTACAGACACCCATTTTTCTGGGGTTGATGCCCCGCGGCGAGCATGCCCCCCTATGAGATGGAGGAACAATGTTTGCGCTGCGACGACTTGTGTAGGTCAATTCATACGTTTTCTGTGCTTATTACTTACCAGATATTGCAGTCAAGCTCACACGACCGCAGAACACGAATAGTATTCAAGTCCAAACCGTTGTTTGAATTACATATGACCACAAACATCTTAACAACGAATTGGACTCTACAGGGTCAATGCCCCGCGGTGAAGCTGCCGCAAGACAAAGAGGAAGTTGTTTTGGGGGGAGCAGCGCTCAAGCGCTGCGACAACCCAGGTACGTCGCTCGCTCTCGTTCTATATTATGGCTACTTAATTGTTTTCTTTCCAGTTCAAACGTGTGCGTGCTGAGGTGCAGACACGATGTATCGACTTCCCGCGACCGCCTATCCGCAACACATCTGAGAGCCAAGACACAGTCCAAATACTGCAATCACGGCCACCGCAGGAGCTCCCTGTCTCAGAGGTCGATGCCCGCGGCGAGCGAGCATGTCCTGGAAAGAGAAGCTACCGCAATAAAAAGACGTTGTGTTGGGAGGAGCAGCGCGCAAGCGCTGCGACGATCCAGGTACGCCGAGTTCTCCTGTTCTGTAAAGTGTCTGCACATTTGTTTACTCCCTAGTCCAGGGGCTGCGTGCACTGAAACGCAGAGACGATGTATCGACTTCCCGCGACAGCCCATGCACGACACACCTGAGTCCCGCGATCCGAACCCAAATATTACAATAATGGGTATTTTATGACGCCCTGAGTCAGAGGCCACTGCCCGCGGCGAGCGGCATCCACGCTGCAAGAGTGTATTATCGATTATTAGAGGGAGGAGCAACGCTTCAGCGCTGCGACGACATTCAACATAGAGGTGCGTCTCATTTCTATTTATTTCGTTCCCACTCCAATGCCTGACACGACATATCGACTTCCAGCGAGCGGCCTCGCACAACATGTCAAGCTGCGTTCGTAGTACTGCCATGTGCACGAGCACGATCGGTCTTGAAGGATTATGGACCGATTTTGCGAGGAGTACGCGCTCCTTTACTTGAAGAGCATACACCCTGTGAGTTTCCGTCACTCTTAGGTCGAGGGAGATGCCCCGCGGCGAGTGCAACGTGAGGCGAATGTGTATGGGCCGAGAGGTTAACTCTATAACTTGTAGATACACATGTAAAATTATATACTTATTTGAATGTGATGAACTTGAAATAAAAATGAGAAAGGTGTCGGAATTACATGACATAATGATATCCACAAGAAAGGAATGGCGTGATATGCAGCGGCGTGAGATCCGCAGAGGACTCCTTGTTGGATGAGCTAGATTTACACTTACCTTCTGCCAGCACAACGCCCACCTGTATACCGCCAGAACGACGTGTGCTCTGCTCTGTACTCAGGAGTGCACTGACGCGTACCCTTTTGCGAGAAGCACGAAGCCCACCTGTATACCGCCATGACGACGTGTGCTCTGTTGCGTGCTCAGGAGTGTGCTGACACGTACCCTTTTGCGAGCAGCACGACGACCACCTGTATTCCCTTCTGTCAGCACGACGAGAAGACTCTCCGCAGCTCGTCCGTGCACGACAAGGCAGGTGAGTTTTGTGGTTCTGTTTTTCAATGATTACCTGGCCTTCGGGCGGGGAGAAGTGCTGCCAGTACGCAGGGCAAAAAGGTCGAAATCTTGTGTAATTTTCAACGCACTATCCCTTTTTTAGAAGGTTTCTTCCTATTCACGGTTAGCTGATGCCAAGTATCCATCGCCTATCAGCTCATGACGTACCTGGCAATCCAAGAAAAATAATCCGTCGTGCCTACTCAGCCACAAGTTCTGGTGCGTGCCCGTTCCCATTCGCCACCGGTGTGGTGCCATTCGCGCCCTTGGCTTCAGTAGCCTTCGTACGAGCAAGCACCTCCGAAACGCCCTTCTTCACCGTCTCCAACAGCGGTTGCACGCGATCCTGCACTTCCTTGCTCACGCGCGTGACTTTATCCTGGACAGGGATGTCCTTCGTCGTGATGATAGTAGACAGTTCGTTCACCGTGGAGGATATCGCGGCGCTGAGATCAGCGTACGACTGCTGGATCTGGGGCAGCTGGGCCTGGATGTGCGCGGTGGACGACTGGAACGAGTTCTGCAGGGACGCGGTGAGCTCGGTGCTCGATGTTTGGAGCTTCTGCAGCTCCGAAAGCATGTTCTCTGACAGCGTGTGGATCCGTGTCTGTGCATTGGCCAGGGAGGATGCAGCGACTGTGGAGATGGATTGCGCGGTTTCTGATGCACGTTGACTGTATAGATAACGGTCAATTATGACATATGCTGATAAGAATAGAAAAACATACGCGATAACCGATTGGGCCTGGAGATGCTTCAGCTGTTCGTTCGAGTATTCATATAGATTCTCCCGAGAGTCTTGGAGAGAGCGAGGGCGCGTTGGTATTGGTACTGCGCATCAGGAGGTGTAGACGGGCCCGCCTCGGAGGAACTAGGATGGAAACGCGAGATGGCGCCTTCGAAGTAGTTCACGATGGGAGCAAAACGCTGTTATTTATAAAGTATGTGAGCGCAAACTCTAAAACTCAATAGACAAAGGGGCCTACCTGATCAATGTCATGGGCCGCATTGATAGCGGGCGTTTTCACTCTCTCATCGAGGGCCTTGTTCACGTTGCTCACACGCTCGGCGACGTAGTGCGTGGTGCTCTCCTTGCGCTCGCGCACGAAGGTGGCGACCTCCTCCGGCTGGGCCTTGAATGGGTACGGGTAGCGCGACTCGACCGCGTCGACCGCCTTGTTGGCGATCCCGTCTGCGCGGACGATAAGGGCGCAAGCTTCACCTGGAGAGGCTCCGTGAACTTGTATGCACTAGTGGAGAGCTCCTTCGCCTGCGCATAGGAGGAGCGGGTGTACGCATTCGTCGAGAGCACGTCGTTGATGGAGTTGAGCGACGAGGATATGAGGGGAATCGACGCCACACGCGTCAAGACGGTGACCTCGGGCGCATGCACCGCTTCGGGTGAGATTTCTTTCTGCTCTGTGGTTGTGGCGGACATGGTGATGGTAGAGTTGGTGGAGGAACGGACGGTGGCTGAGGGCGAGGCATATTTAAACGACTTGTCCGCCATAGTAGTTTCGCATGTGATATTCGCCAAATCACGTAAACAATTATTCTAGTGACGCCTCGATCACTCTCGTTTTCTTCCGTTTCAAGCCGCCGCCCTCCGCCGCCCTTGGCAATCAACGCCCTCGCTCTTCCAGCTCTAAAACAGATCGAAAAGCACTGGCGGATTCCTCGATCTGCGAATCAATACAACACAATAAGTCTGCCAGAATAGCAGGTATGATATCCATCATCTAGCCTGCTTGGGCAAGGGCATTCGTCTTCAACGTCGATGCATTGAAATTTAGATAGCACATGTTTATGCACGTACACACCATTCTACGGTCTTCTGCCCGAGCGCACAAGCAAAAATCGGCTTCCTCAGCCTGCAGTGCACTCCCTACTCAAATGAAAGAAACGGGCGCCGACAGACAGACCAGGCCCGAATCTCCACAATTTCGAATGGCCGCTGCTCCGTCCCGCAGATGAACGAATATGCATCGCGTCCGGGCCCGCACCCTGCGCGCTGCCCATCCCCGACCACGCCCACGCCAGATCCCGCTCCCGCAAAAGGGCCAAACTTGCCCTTGACGAGCCCCCCAACCTGCGCGTCGTCTAGCTCGTTGCCGTACCCGACAGAGACATGCGCCGCGCGGACCTCGCACTGCACGGTGGGCATATCAAGCTGCTCCGCGTCCGCGAGCGCGAGCGCGACGGCCGTTGGGCGCGCACAGATGGATTCGCGCTCGCATACAGCGGCCTTCCACGTCGCGTACATATGCCCTTGTCAGTCATTTAGACAGGCAATGTGCATGCCATGCCACGCGCAGCACCGTCGTGCTTCTGCGACAACGTCATCTTCCTGCATGACACCACGTCTCCTGCCTTGATCAAAGTAAATTAACCGCTGACTCACAATACTTACAGGGTGTACAAATCCACCGTCTTTACCAGGCGCCCTATAGCTACAAACGTGAGTCAATCATTATTGTACTGGTAAGTGATCAGACGATACTCACAAGGTGTATACTCTAGAGATAAATAGAATCCCCCGTCTTTACCAGGCGCGCGACCGCACCTCTTGCAACGGCTATGCGCAAGAACATGGAAAAACGAGTAGTCAGCCATGCGTATATCAGTATTAACTCGATGTTACTTACTTGAATCGTGTTTATAGTCATCCAATGCGCCGCCTCGTGCTACAGCACCAACATTACCTGTATAAACAAAGGTAAGTGATCACAATATCTACTAGGATCAACACTCAACTTACTTGATAGCCATAGGGACGGACACGAGCATATGTTTTCGTCCTGCCCACTTTATTTGTGGTCAAGTCGTTCGGGAACTTTGCGCGCACAAGGCGTCTGCAGGTTCGGTGGACGGAATGCAGTCCAACAACTGCCACTGTCCTTTACGACGCAGAGCGACAAGACAGCCTGGAATATCAAATTTAAAGGCGAGTTAGCCCTGGTGATATACTACTGTACGAGCCAGACTTACTTGTAATGCAGAAGTCAACTCGTTCGCCTGACGACTAGGGTTGTGAAGAAGCAGATAAGTGATTTTGAAAGCAGGATCATCAAGTTTTGACTTACAGTGCATAGGAAGAGAGACGTGCTCCGCAATTTCAGCGTCCGAACAGACACCCGCCTGCAGCGTCCATGCTCGATATCTAGGACATGTGCCTTACGCTTGTCAGTGACAGCGAGATTAAGGAGTACCTACCTACCACATCCAGATATGCTGGCCGGTAGTCCTGGACGCCAGCAGCACAAGCCGTGCAAGTATGAACCTACGGTGACTCAGTGCATTCACGTATCGCAATAGCCTGGGCAGTACAGGTGCAGAGCGACCCAGACGTCGTCGTTGGCGCTCTGTACTTTGACGAGCTAGCGGGCCGCCGTCTTCTCCCTTGTTTTGTGCAGCGAGCACTTAGAATACTCCGTTGCGTGTCGCGACTCGCTTGTCGTTTTCAACGTTCACCTGGAACATATAACGGTGAGTTCATATCTTTCTGAGCATCGCATAACACTGACCAAACTCGTGATCTGTCAGTGGTTGCAGATATTGGCAGCACCAGCCTGTATGGGCATTACAATGCGCGGAAGACGAAGGTATCTAATAAGAACGTTGCATACGAGAACAAGATCATGGGTCTTACCTTGTATCGTTCAGCAGGCGCACTACAGTGGTCCGTGGTTGGCAGCAGCAGCGGGTGCGGCAGCGATGCAGTTCGCAGCGTCCATACGAGGTCCTACAGCGAGCTCGGGGGGTCATTGAGAAGAGCGGCTATGAATAGTTGGGGATACATCTAAGACCGTATTCACTCACCAGAGCGGGTACAGTCATACAACGTTCCGTAGCAGACCTCGGATGGCCGGGTGTCGGGAAACAGTGCTTGCCAGCTGGTGATGACTCACTAGACCTGGCACCCCCCCGTCGTCGTGCATGCAGAGAACGAATTTTTTGAACGCTTTCATTTACACTGCATACCCCAGCTATCATACACTGGTGGATGGGTCAATTTGGCGGGAAGGCGAGATGCCGTCCATATTTTCAGTGTACTAGCATGCATCCTCGGGGCTGTAGACCTCGCATGTATCATGGCGCGTCCGTGTTCCTGCGCAGCCCGATCCGCGTCCTGGCGTCGTCTGCATTCAAAAGTTGAACAAGTGCAGGTGAGTCAGTCCAATATTCACTTTCACGGCGCCGATCTAACCTCACATTCACCCGTCCCGCTGCTGCTAGTGCCTCGCTGGCACGTTGTCCAAAGTTCACGCTTGTTGTCGTATTCAATGGACAGTCAGAGAAGGCGGGACTTTGCTATAACGACGAAGCCCTGCCGTACGTTGTGGATGAGCTATCCAGTTCCAGGTAGGTCCAGGTCAAGTCGACGGTACACACACTCTCCGAGCGTGCACCGAACAGACCCCAGTCGCCTGCAGCTCAAACTGACCATCATACGGTCCGTCTATCTTGCCTGGGTGTACACTGATACCTCCGCCGTTGACGGCCAGAGGTTCTGCGAGTCGGTTCGCTGGCAGCAAGGGCCCCATGTCCTGTACAACACATCATCTCAAGCAAGCTGCAGCGAAGAGCAACGATACTCACCTGTTATTCTGGACGAACCCGAACCAGTGCGAATGGCCCAGAGAGGGAGAGAGGCGGGAGGCAAAGAGGAGAGGAGAGGAGGAAGGCGAGAGGAGGCAGCGAACTGGGGAAAGTGTAGTTAGCCGCACAGTTTATATACATTTCTAGAGGAATGTAGTACATACCCGAGTAAACCAGTGACGAGAGCAAACCAAAGAGGGTCAACGCGACCGGTAAGTGAGCACCGGCCCCATGGTCCCTCTCTCCGTGAGTCCGAGATCCGCTCTCGATTGCCGCTATATTTGTGCGTCCGCCCACTACAGAAAACATTAACTCATGTATGTCCTACATAATCAGCTTCTGTACAAGTACTACATATGTGTTCTGAAATCAATGTTTAAATGAGATGCATGATGATAACAGAGGCAGCCCAGCTGAACATCCGAATCTTCCTGACAGGACAGGAGAACACATCCTCCGTCGCTAACAGATCACGTCGCTCGGTACCCTTAGTAATCCAAAGAGAAATTACGTGCGTCTGTTATTTCAGCACAATCGAGGGCGTACGTTCCATGCAATGTTCGTGAACCCGAAACTGAATGGCAAAGATTTGCCTAGCGGGATTCAAACTTCTAGCCGTTACATAATGGTCAGCGGGAGCAGGCCAGACGCGTAGAAAGGTTGTGAATTGAGAACTATTGCCCAGAACCTCCGGAACGGGGATGCGCGCAGGGTGCGCGCACTCTCCACGAATCAATACTCTGTCACCTTGTATTCCCTTGAACACAAAGTCAACATGAGATATCTACCTGCTACACATCTAGGACACCCCAAAATTGACATATAAATTAATAATATCGTTATAGCACGCTGGAATGCCGCTCTGCGTCTGCTCGCGCATATCTTCGAATCTCGAGCTAGTTGCTCGCTCGCGGCGCTCCGTGATGTACCAGCGCATCATGACATCACGTAATTAGCCGTATCTGATGGCCGTAAAGTCTGACCCTTTTTGTGCAAAGTTGCACGAGAATGTCAAGTGGAGGAGATGGGGGGATGAGTATAGCGCATTGGCGCAATAAACTTGCAACACTTGAAGACATTGCGGGTCCTCTCCATTGTATATACAGTCCACTGAGAGGTAGTACATGAATATTAACTACGAAAACTGTGAGATAATTTGGCAGGCGATGCGTTGCACGCTGTATCACGAACTGGGTGAAATAAGCAACGCAACCGCGGTACGCAAAGCATAAAGACACGCACACCCCTATCCCAGTCTCTACAAAGACCGACCAATATATTAAGACGCTCTAAGTACCATATTATAGCGGAAATTGCGCAGGTCGCACAATACGGCTCCCTGCAGGTTCCGCGCACATCTTCCATCGCATGACTACCACTAGCGTCTGCTCATAGCGCGGCTCCCACACTATATATATGAAAATAGGACCCTTACCAAGCATGTTTGGCAACCGAGAAACAGCGCTCTTTTGGAAAAATGGTGCAAGAATGCGATATGGAGGGGATGAATGTACTTGTAATGTAGACATTGCAGAGGCCGACTCGACTTGACTATTCATTGTAGAGTGTACTTAACATAGTGTAAACAGACTAATTAGAAGATATTTGTTGTTTAATTGAACGAAAACAGAGGTATTCCTATGCGTCTTTCACTGCAAATCGTGCCACAAAATGTGTTGTGCATGCAACGCAAGTGCCGCACGCACGCGCACACATTCAGCTGCATTATAACTTGTATAGTATGTGTATACTATGGAAATACACCCTTTTAATTGCATATAATGTATAATCCGCGGGGGGTGTCTAGATAAGACCCTGCGCTTGTCCTGTGCATCTTCCAGGACAATGTTCGACGCTAGCGCTAGCTATTCGCATGGCTTGGCAGCTACGTGAACACATTACATAATTTATCTGGGGCGGTTCTAGTGCAATTAAACCGTGTATTTGAGCAGAATCGTACGTCGAGGATAACATGCCGTGTTTCAACATCGTGTACTCCAGCCTTCCGATCGAAAACCATTTCATTATTTCTATATCAGATAGTACTATATACAATAATATAAACCACATGTTTAAACCAAACGAAATGAAATACTGTATGAGTGTGCGCATGAGTTTGGTGAGTGCGTATTCAGACAAACATGCGCGCTCCGATTTTTCTGATGCCAATCCCACGAGTAGCAGTATCCAATTAATCTCTCATATTTGTTATGTGTAATATGTAGGACATACCGCAGAATAATGGCACTAATTCTGGGGATAATTGAACTTGTGTGAACAAGACCGCGCAAACGTTCTCTGGTACACTTTTACTGGCTTGAAGACTTTGCCGTTCATGGCGGTAATGTCTCACATAGTGCATCTCAATGTCTACCAACTTACGGATAATCTGAACAGAAACTCGGGCATGGGGAGTTGCGATGTGTACTTACAAGAGGTGCGCTTGCGGAGCGCATACCCCGTCCAAATTTCAGTTAGCCATCTACTGCCCAAGATCGGGTCTCCCAAATGGGGATACTAGAATGTGCTCATAAAAATATGCAGAGAAATTGCCCGGGGGACGGAGGAATGCTCCAGCGTTCCGGATGCGCCGCGAGCTCCCGCGTCCCTGTGCGGCGGACCAAGGGAGGATGCCGGTGCTAGTGTTTTACATACTACCCGACTCTTACCATTGCCAGCACACACCGTCCGGACGTCGTCCAGGACGTATAAAGACCTGATATATCATGTCCATTCCACTCTAGGTTTTTTTATTGACTCGATGCCCTCTTCAGCTATGTACACCCGCCCGTGGAAGCACGCGCACGCTTGGATGACACGCTGCACTTCCCCCCTCAAACGCTGCGCAGATATGACTTTCCTGAAGAAACTACTGTGTTCACGAAGGCGTGCAAAACATATGTACAGACACCCATTTTTCTGGGGTTGATGCCCCGCGGCGAGCATGCCCCCCTATGAGATGGAGGAACAATGTTTGCGCTGCGACGACTTGTGTAGGTCAATTCATACGTTTTCTGTGCTTATTACTTACCAGATATTGCAGTCAAGCTCACACGACCGCAGAACACGAATAGTATTCAAGTCCAAACCGTTGTTTGAATTACATATGACCACAAACATCTTAACAACGAATTGGACTCTACAGGGTCAATGCCCCGCGGTGAAGCTGCCGCAAGACAAAGAGGAAGTTGTTTTGGGGGGAGCAGCGCTCAAGCGCTGCGACAACCCAGGTACGTCGCTCGCTCTCGTTCTATATTATGGCTACTTAATTGTTTTCTTTCCAGTTCAAACGTGTGCGTGCTGAGGTGCAGACACGATGTATCGACTTCCCGCGACCGCCTATCCGCAACACATCTGAGAGCCAAGACACAGTCCAAATACTGCAATCACGGCCACCGCAGGAGCTCCCTGTCTCAGAGGTCGATGCCCCGCGGCGAGCGAGCATGTCCTGGAAAGAGAAGCTACCGCAATAAAAAAAGAAGTTGTGTTGGGAGGAGCAGCGCGCAAGCGCTGCGACGATCCAGGTACGCCGAGTTCTCCTGTTCTGTAAAGTGTCTGCACATTTGTTTACTCCCTAGTCCAGGGGCTGCGTGCACTGAAACGCAGAGACGATGTATCGACTTCCCGCGACAGCCCATGCACGACACACCTGAGTCCCGCGATCCGAACCCAAATATTACAATAATGGGTATTTTATGACGCCCTGAGTCAGAGGCCACTGCCCGCGGCGAGCGGCATCCACGCTGCAAGAGTGTATTATCGATTATTAGAGGGAGGAGCAACGCTTCAGCGCTGCGACGACATTCAACATAGAGGTGCGTCTCATTTCTATTTATTTCGTTCCCACTCCAATGCCTGACACGACATATCGACTTCCAGCGAGCGGCCTCGCACAACATGTCAAGCTGCGTTCGTAGTACTGCCATGTGCACGAGCACGATCGGTCTTGAAGGATTATGGACCGATTTTGCGAGGAGTACGCGCTCCTTTACTTGAAGAGCATACACCCTGTGAGTTTCCGTCACTCTTAGGTCGAGGGAGATGCCCCGCGGCGAGTGCAACGTGAGGCGAATGTGTATGGGCCGAGAGGTTAACTCTATAACTTGTAGATACACATGTAAAATTATATACTTATTTGAATGTGATGAACTTGAAATAAAAATGAGAAAGGTGTCGGAATTACATGACATAATGATATCCACAAGAAAGGAATGGCGTGATATGCAGCGGCGTGAGATCCGCAGAGGACTCCTTGTTGGATGAGCTAGATTTACACTTACCTTCTGCCAGCACAACGCCCACCTGTATACCGCCAGAACGACGTGTGCTCTGCTCTGTACTCAGGAGTGCACTGACGCGTACCCTTTTGCGAGAAGCACGAAGCCCACCTGTATACCGCCATGACGACGTGTGCTCTGTTGCGTGCTCAGGAGTGTGCTGACACGTACCCTTTTGCGAGCAGCACGACGACCACCTGTATTCCCTTCTGTCAGCACGACGAGAAGACTCTCCGCAGCTCGTCCGTGCACGACAAGGCAGGTGAGTTTTGTGGTTCTGTTTTTCAATGATTACCTGGCCTTCGGGCGGGGAGAAGTGCTGCCAGTACGCAGGGCAAAAGGTCGAAATCTTGTGTAATTTTCAACGCACTATCCCTTTTTTAGAAGGTTTCTTCCTATTCACGGTTAGCTGATGCCAAGTATCCATCGCCTATCAGCTCATGACGTACCTGGCAATCCAAGAAAAATAATCCGTCGTGCCTACTCAGCCACAAGTTCTGGTGCGTGCCCGTTCCCATTCGCCACCGGTGTGGTGCCATTCGCGCCCTTGGCTTCAGTAGCCTTCGTACGAGCAAGCACCTCCGAAACGCCCTTCTTCACCGTCTCCAACAGCGGTTGCACGCGATCCTGCACTTCCTTGCTCACGCGCGTGACTTTATCCTGGACGGGGATGTCCTTCGTCGTGATGATAGTAGACAGCTCGTTCACCGTGGAGGATATCGCAGCGCTGAGATCAGCGTACGACTGCTGGATCTGTGGCAGCTGGGCCTGGATGTGCGCGGTGGACGACTGGAACGAGTTCTGCAGGGACGCGGTGAGCTCGGTGCTCGATGTTTGGAGCTTCTGCAGCTCCGAAAGCATGTTCTCTGACAGCGTGTGGATCCGTGTCTGTGCATTGGCCAGGGAGGATGCAGCGACTGTGGAGATGGATTGCGCGGTTTCTGATGCACGTTGACTGTATAGATAACGGTCAATTATGACATATGCTGATAAGAATAGAAAAACATACGCGATAACCGATTGGGCCTGGAGATGCTTCAGCTGTTCGTTCGAGTATTCATATAGATTCTCCCCGAGAGTCTTGGAGAGAGCGAGGGCGCGTTGGTATTGGTACTGCGCATCAGGAGGTGTAGACGGGCCCGCCTCGGAGGAACTAGGATGGAAACGCGAGATGGCGCCTTCGAAGTAGTTCACGATGGGAGCAAAACGCTGTTATTTATAAAGTATGTGAGCGCAAACTCTAAAACTCAATAGACAAAGGGGCCTACCTGATCAATGTCATGGGCCGCATTGATAGCGGGCGTTTTCACTCTCTCATCGAGGGCCTTGTTCACGTTGCTCACACGCTCGGCGACGTAGTGCGTGGTGCTCTCCTTGCGCTCGCGCACGAAGGTGGCGACCTCCTCCGGCTGGGCCTTGAATGGGTACGGGTAGCGCGACTCGACCGCGTCGACCGCCTTGTTGGCGATCCCGTCTGCGCGGACGATAAGGGGCGCAAGCTTCACCTGGAGAGGCTCCGTGAACTTGTATGCACTAGTGGAGAGCTCCTTCGCCTGCGCATAGGAGGAGCGGGTGTACGCATTCGTCGAGAGCACGTCGTTGATGGAGTTGAGCGACGAGGATATGAGGGGAATCGACGCCACACGCGTCAAGACGGTGACCTCGGGCGCATGCACCGCTTCGGGTGAGATTTCTTTCTGCTCTGTGGTTGTGGCGGACATGGTGATGGTAGAGTTGGTGGAGGAACGGACGGTGGCTGAGGGCGAGGCATATTTAAACGACTTGTCCGCCATAGTAGTTTCGCATGTGATATTCGCCAAATCACGTAAACAATTATTCTAGTGACGCCTCGATCACTCTCGTTTTCTTCCGTTTCAAGCCGCCGCCCTCCGCCGCCCTTGGCAATCAACGCCCTCGCTCTTCCAGCTCTAAAACAGATCGAAAAGCACTGGCGGATTCCTCGATCTGCGAATCAATACAACACAATAAGTCTGCCAGAATAGCAGGTATGATATCCATCATCTAGCCTGCTTGGGCAAGGGCATTCGTCTTCAACGTCGATGCATTGAAATTTAGATAGCACATGTTTATGCACGTACACACCATTCTACGGTCTTCTGCCCGAGCGCACAAGCAAAAATCGGCTTCCTCAGCCTGCAGTGCACTCCTACTCAAATGAAAGAAACGGGCGCCGACAGACAGACCAGGCCCGAATCTCCACAATTTCGAATGGCCGCTGCTCCGTCCCGCAGATGAACGAATATGCATCGCGTCCGGGCCGCACCCTGCGCGCTGCCCATCCCCGACCACGCCCACGCCAGATCCCGCTCCCGCAAAAGGGCCAAACTTGCCCTTGACGAGCCCCCCAACCTGCGCGTCGTCTAGCTCGTTGCCGTACCCGACAGAGACATGCGCCGCGCGGACCTCGCACTGCACGGTGGGCATATCAAGCTGCTCCGCGTCCGCGAGCGCGAGCGCGACGGCCGTTGGGCGCGCACAGATGGATTCGCGCTCGCATACAGCGGCCTTCCACGTCGCGTACATATGCCCTTGTCAGTCATTTAGACAGGCAATGTGCATGCCATGCCACGCGCAGCACCGTCGTGCTTCTGCGACAACGTCATCTTCCTGCATGACACCACGTCTCCTGCCTTGATCAAAGTAAATTAACCGCTGACTCACAATACTTACAGGGTGTACAAATCCACCGTCTTTACCAGGCGCCCTATAGCTACAAACGTGAGTCAATCATTATTGTACTGGTAAGTGATCAGACGATACTCACAAGGTGTATACTCTAGAGATAAATAGAATCCCCCGTCTTTACCAGGCGCGCGACCGCACCTCTTGCAACGGCTATGCGCAAGAACATGGAAAAACGAGTAGTCAGCCATGCGTATATCAGTATTAACTCGATGTTACTTACTTGAATCGTGTTTATAGTCATCCAATGCGCCGCCTCGTGCTACAGCACCAACATTACCTGTATAAACAAAGGTAAGTGATCACAATATCTACTAGGATCAACACTCAACTTACTTGATAGCCATAGGGACGGACACGAGCATATGTTTTCGTCCTGCCCACTTTATTTGTGGTCAAGTCGTTCGGGAACTTTGCGCGCACAAGGCGTCTGCAGGTTCGGTGGACGGAATGCAGTCCAACAACTGCCACTGTCCTTTACGACGCAGAGCGACAAGACAGCCTGGAATATCAAATTTAAAGGCGAGTTAGCCCTGGTGATATACTACTGTACGAGCCAGACTTACTTGTAATGCAGAAGTCAACTCGTTCGCCTGACGACTAGGGTTGTGAAGAAGCAGATAAGTGATTTTGAAAGCAGGATCATCAAGTTTTGACTTACAGTGCATAGGAAGAGAGACGTGCTCCGCAATTTCAGCGTCCGAACAGACACCCGCCTGCAGCGTCCATGCTCGATATCTAGGACATGTGCCTTACGCTTGTCAGTGACAGCGAGATTAAGGAGTACCTACCACATCCAGATATGCTGGCCGGTAGTCCTGGACGCCAGCAGCACAAGCCGTGCAAGTATGAACCTACGGTGACTCAGTGCATTCACGTATCGCAATAGCCTGGGCAGTACAGGTGCAGAGCGACCCAGACGTCGTCGTTGGCGCTCTGTACTTTGACGAGCTAGCGGGCCGCCGTCTTCTCCCTTGTTTTGTGCAGCGAGCACTTAGAATACTCCGTTGCGTGTCGCGACTCGCTTGTCGTTTTCAACGTTCACCTGGAACATATAACGGTGAGTTCATATCTTTCTGAGCATCGCATAACACTGACCAAACTCGTGATCTGTCAGTGGTTGCAGATATTGGCAGCACCAGCCTGTATGGGCATTACAATGCGCGGAAGACGAAGGTATCTAATAAGAACGTTGCATACGAGAACAAGATCATGGGTCTTACCTTGTATCGTTCAGCAGGCGCACTACAGTGGTCCGTGGTTGGCAGCAGCAGCGGGTGCGGCAGCGATGCAGTTCGCAGCGTCCATACGAGGTCCTACAGCGAGCTCGGGGGGTCATTGAGAAGAGCGGCTATGAATAGTTGGGGATACATCTAAGACCGTATTCACTCACCAGAGCGGGTACAGTCATACAACGTTCCGTAGCAGACCTCGGATGGCCGGGTGTCGGGAAACAGTGCTTGCCAGCTGGTGATGACTCACTAGACCTGGCACCCCCCCGTCGTCGTGCATGCAGAGAACGAATTTTTTGAACGCTTTCATTTACACTGCATACCCCAGCTATCATACACTGGTGGATGGGTCAATTTGGCGGGAAGGCGAGATGCCGTCCATATTTTCAGTGTACTAGCATGCATCCTCGGGGCTGTAGACCTCGCATGTATCATGGCGCGTCCGTGTTCCTGCGCAGCCCGATCCGCGTCCTGGCGTCGTCTGCATTCAAAAGTTGAACAAGTGCAGGTGAGTCAGTCCAATATTCACTTTCACGGCGCCGATCTAACCTCACATTCACCCGTCCCGCTGCTGCTAGTGCCTCGCTGGCACGTTGTCCAAAGTTCACGCTTGTTGTCGTATTCAATGGACAGTCAGAGAAGGCGGGACTTTGCTATAACGACGAAGCCCTGCCGTACGTTGTGGATGAGCTATCCAGTTCCAGGTAGGTCCAGGTCAAGTCGACGGTACACACACTCTCCGAGCGTGCACCGAACAGACCCCAGTCGCCTGCAGCTCAAACTGACCATCATACGGTCCGTCTATCTTGCCTGGGTGTACACTGATACCTCCGCCGTTGACGGCCAGAGGTTCTGCGAGTCGGTTCGCTGGCAGCAAGGGCCCCATGTCCTGTACAACACATCATCTCAAGCAAGCTGCAGCGAAGAGCAACGATACTCACCTGTTATTCTGGACGAACCCGAACCAGTGCGAATGGCCCAGAGAGGGAGAGAGGCGGGAGGCAAAGAGGAGAGGAGAGGAGGAAGGCGAGAGGAGGCAGCGAACTGGGGGAAAGTGTAGTTAGCCGCACAGTTTATATACATTTCTAGAGGAATGTAGTACATACCCGAGTAAACCAGTGACGAGAGCAAACCAAAGAGGGTCAACGCGACCGGTAAGTGAGCACCGGCCCCATGGTCCCTCTCTCTCCGTGAGTCCGAGATCCGCTCTCGATTGCCGCTATATTTGTGCGTCCGCCCACTACAGAAAACATTAACTCATGTATGTCCTACATAATCAGCTTCTGTACAAGTACTACATATGTGTTCTGAAATCAATGTTTAAATGAGATGCATGATGATAACAGAGGCAGCCCAGCTGAACATCCGAATCTTCCTGACAGGACAGGAGAACACATCCTCCGTCGCTAACAGATCACGTCGCTCGGTACCCTTAGTAATCCAAAGAGAAATTACGTGCGTCTGTTATTTCAGCACAATCGAGGGCGTACGTTCCATGCAATGTTCGTGAACCCGAAACTGAATGGCAAAGATTTGCCTAGCGGGATTCAAACTTCTAGCCGTTACATAATGGTCAGCGGGAGCAGGCCAGACGCGTAGAAAGGTTGTGAATTGAGAACTATTGCCCAGAACCTCCGGAACGGGGATGCGCGCAGGGTGCGCGCACTCTCCACGAATCAATACTCTGTCACCTTGTATTCCCTTGAACACAAAGTCAACATGAGATATCTACCTGCTACACATCTAGGACACCCCAAAATTGACATATAAATTAATAATATCGTTATAGCACGCTGGAATGCCGCTCTGCGTCTGCTCGCGCATATCTTCGAATCTCGAGCTAGTTGCTCGCTCGCGGCGCTCCGTGATGTACCAGCGCATCATGACATCACGTAATTAGCCGTATCTGATGGCCGTAAAGTCTGACCCTTTTGTGCAAAGTTGCACGAGAATGTCAAGTGGAGGAGATGGGGGGATGAGTATAGCGCATTGGCGCAATAAACTTGCAACACTTGAAGACATTGCGGGTCCTCTCCATTGTATATACAGTCCACTGAGAGGTAGTACATGAATATTAACTACGAAAACTGTGAGATAATTTGGCAGGCGATGCGTTGCACGCTGTATCACGAACTGGGTGAAATAAGCAACGCAACCGCGGTACGCAAAGCATAAAGACACGCACACCCCTATCCCAGTCTCTACAAAGACCGACCAATATATTAAGACGCTCTAAGTACCATATTATAGCGGAAATTGCGCAGGTCGCACAATACGGCTCCCTGCAGGTTCCGCGCACATCTTCCATCGCATGACTACCACTAGCGTCTGCTCATAGCGCGGCTCCCACACTATATATATGAAAATAGGACCCTTACCAAGCATGTTTGGCAACCGAGAAACAGCGCTCTTTTTGGAAAAATGGTGCAAGAATGCGATATGGAGGGGATGAATGTACTTGTAATGTAGACATTGCAGAGGCCGACTCGACTTGACTATTCATTGTAGAGTGTACTTAACATAGTGTAAACAGACTAATTAGAAGATATTTGTTGTTTAATTGAACGAAAACAGAGGTATTCCTATGCGTCTTTCACTGCAAATCGTGCCACAAAATGTGTTGTGCATGCAACGCAAGTGCCGCACGCACGCGCACACATTCAGCTGCATTATAACTTGTATAGTATGTGTATACTATGGAAATACACCCTTTTAATTGCATATAATGTATAATCCGCGGTTGGTGTCTAGATAAGACCCTGCGCTTGTCCTGTGCATCTTCCAGGACAATGTTCGACGCTAGCGCTAGCTATTCGCATGGCTTGGCAGCTACGTGAACACATTACATAATTTATCTGGGGCGGTTCTAGTGCAATTAAACCGTGTATTTGAGCAGAATCGTACGTCGAGGATAACATGCCGTGTTTCAACATCGTGTACTCCAGCCTTCCGATCGAAAACCATTTCATTATTTCTATATCAGATAGTACTATATACAATAATATAAACCACATGTTTAAACCAAACGAAATGAAATACTGTATGAGTGTGCGCATGAGTTTGGTGAGTGCGTATTCAGACAAACATGCGCGCTCCGATTTTTCTGATGCCAATCCCACGAGTAGCAGTATCCAATTAATCTCTCATATTTGTTATGTGTAATATGTAGGACATACCGCAGAATAATGGCACTAATTCTGGGGATAATTGAACTTGTGTGAACAAGACCGCGCAAACGTTCTCTGGTACACTTTTACTGGCTTGAAGACTTTGCCGTTCATGGCGGTAATGTCTCACATAGTGCATCTCAATGTCTACCAACTTACGGATAATCTGAACAGAAACTCGGGCATGGGGAGTTGCGATGTGTACTTACAAGAGGTGCGCTTGCGGAGCGCATACCCCGTCCAAATTTCAGTTAGCCATCTACTGCCCAAGATCGGGTCTCCCAAATGGGGATACTAGAATGTGCTCATAAAAATATGCAGAGAAATTGCCCGGGGGACGGAGGAATGCTCCAGCGTTCCGGATGCGCCGCGAGCTCCCGCGTCCCTGTGCGGCGGACCAAGGGAGGATGCCGGTGCTAGTGTTTTACATACTACCCGACTCTTACCATTGCCAGCACACACCGTCCGGACGTCGTCCAGGACGTATAAAGACCTGATATATCATGTCCATTCCACTCTAGGTTTTTATTGACTCGATGCCCCTCTTCAGCTATGTACACCCGCCCGTGGAAGCACGCGCACGCTTGGATGACACGCTGCACTTCCCCCCTCAAACGCTGCGCAGATATGACTTTCCTGAAGAAACTACTGTGTTCACGAAGGCGTGCAAAACATATGTACAGACACCCATTTTTCTGGGGTTGATGCCCCGCGGCGAGCATGCCCCTATGAGATGGAGGAACAATGTTTGCGCTGCGACGACTTGTGTAGGTCAATTCATACGTTTTCTGTGCTTATTACTTACCAGATATTGCAGTCAAGCTCACACGACCGCAGAACACGAATAGTATTCAAGTCCAAACCGTTGTTTGAATTACATATGACCACAAACATCTTAACAACGAATTGGACTCTACAGGGTCAATGCCCCGCGGTGAAGCTGCCGCAAGACAAAGAGGAAGTTGTTTTGGGGGGAGCAGCGCTCAAGCGCTGCGACAACCCAGGTACGTCGCTCGCTCTCGTTCTATATTATGGCTACTTAATTGTTTTCTTTCCAGTTCAAACGTGTGCGTGCTGAGGTGCAGACACGATGTATCGACTTCCCGCGACCGCCTATCCGCAACACATCTGAGAGCCAAGACACAGTCCAAATACTGCAATCACGGCCACCGCAGGAGCTCCCTGTCTCAGAGGTCGATGCCCCGCGGCGAGCGAGCATGTCCTGGAAAGAGAAGCTACCGCAATAAAAAAAGAAGTTGTGTTGGGAGGAGCAGCGCGCAAGCGCTGCGACGATCCAGGTACGCCGAGTTCTCCTGTTCTGTAAAGTGTCTGCACATTTGTTTACTCCCTAGTCCAGGGGCTGCGTGCACTGAAACGCAGAGACGATGTATCGACTTCCCGCGACAGCCCATGCACGACACACCTGAGTCCCGCGATCCGAACCCAAATATTACAATAATGGGTATTTTATGACGCCCTGAGTCAGAGGCCACTGCCCCGCGGCGAGCGGCATCCACGCTGCAAGAGTGTATTATCGATTATTAGAGGGAGGAGCAACGCTTCAGCGCTGCGACGACATTCAACATAGAGGTGCGTCTCATTTCTATTTATTTCGTTCCCACTCCAATGCCTGACACGACATATCGACTTCCAGCGAGCGGCCTCGCACAACATGTCAAGCTGCGTTCGTAGTACTGCCATGTGCACGAGCACGATCGGTCTTGAAGGATTATGGACCGATTTTGCGAGGAGTACGCGCTCCTTTTACTTGAAGAGCATACACCCTGTGAGTTTCCGTCACTCTTAGGTCGAGGGAGATGCCCCGCGGCGAGTGCAACGTGAGGCGAATGTGTATGGGCCGAGAGGTTAACTCTATAACTTGTAGATACACATGTAAAATTATATACTTATTTGAATGTGATGAACTTGAAATAAAAATGAGAAAGGTGTCGGAATTACATGACATAATGATATCCACAAGAAAGGAATGGCGTGATATGCAGCGGCGTGAGATCCGCAGAGGACTCCTTGTTGGATGAGCTAGATTTACACTTACCTTCTGCCAGCACAACGCCCACCTGTATACCGCCAGAACGACGTGTGCTCTGCTCTGTACTCAGGAGTGCACTGACGCGTACCCTTTTGCGAGAAGCACGAAGCCCACCTGTATACCGCCATGACGACGTGTGCTCTGTTGCGTGCTCAGGAGTGTGCTGACACGTACCCTTTTGCGAGCAGCACGACGACCACCTGTATTCCCTTCTGTCAGCACGACGAGAAGACTCTCCGCAGCTCGTCCGTGCACGACAAGGCAGGTGAGTTTTGTGGTTCTGTTTTTCAATGATTACCTGGCCTTCGGGCGGGGAGAAGTGCTGCCAGTACGCAGGGCAAAAAGGTCGAAATCTTGTGTAATTTTCAACGCACTATCCCTTTTTTAGAAGGTTTCTTCCTATTCACGGTTAGCTGATGCCAAGTATCCATCGCCTATCAGCTCATGACGTACCTGGCAATCCAAGAAAAATAATCCGTCGTGCCTACTCAGCCACAAGTTCTGGTGCGTGCCCGTTCCCATTCGCCACCGGTGTGGTGCCATTCGCGCCCTTGGCTTCAGTAGCCTTCGTACGAGCAAGCACCTCCGAAACGCCCTTCTTCACCGTCTCCAACAGCGGTTGCACGCGATCCTGCACTTCCTTGCTCACGCGCGTGACTTTATCCTGGACGGGGATGTCCTTCGTCGTGATGATAGTAGACAGCTCGTTCACCGTGGAGGATATCGCAGCGCTGAGATCAGCGTACGACTGCTGGATCTGTGGCAGCTGGGCCTGGATGTGCGCGGTGGACGACTGGAACGAGTTCTGCAGGGACGCGGTGAGCTCGGTGCTCGATGTTTGGAGCTTCTGCAGCTCCGAAAGCATGTTCTCTGACAGCGTGTGGATCCGTGTCTGTGCATTGGCCAGGGAGGATGCAGCGACTGTGGAGATGGATTGCGCGGTTTCTGATGCACGTTGACTGTATAGATAACGGTCAATTATGACATATGCTGATAAGAATAGAAAAACATACGCGATAACCGATTGGGCCTGGAGATGCTTCAGCTGTTCGTTCGAGTATTCATATAGATTCTCCCCGAGAGTCTTGGAGAGAGCGAGGGCGCGTTGGTATTGGTACTGCGCATCAGGAGGTGTAGACGGGCCCGCCTCGGAGGAACTAGGATGGAAACGCGAGATGGCGCCTTCGAAGTAGTTCACGATGGGAGCAAAACGCTGTTATTTATAAAGTATGTGAGCGCAAACTCTAAAACTCAATAGACAAAGGGGCCTACCTGATCAATGTCATGGGCCGCATTGATAGCGGGCGTTTTCACTCTCTCATCGAGGGCCTTGTTCACGTTGCTCACACGCTCGGCGACGTAGTGCGTGGTGCTCTCCTTGCGCTCGCGCACGAAGGTGGCGACCTCCTCCGGCTGGGCCTTGAATGGGTACGGGTAGCGCGACTCGACCGCGTCGACCGCCTTGTTGGCGATCCCGTCTGCGCGGACGATAAGGGGCGCAAGCTTCACCTGGAGAGGCTCCGTGAACTTGTATGCACTAGTGGAGAGCTCCTTCGCCTGCGCATAGGAGGAGCGGGTGTACGCATTCGTCGAGAGCACGTCGTTGATGGAGTTGAGCGACGAGGATATGAGGGGAATCGACGCCACACGCGTCAAGACGGTGACCTCGGGCGCATGCACCGCTTCGGGTGAGATTTCTTTCTGCTCTGTGGTTGTGGCGGACATGGTGATGGTAGAGTTGGTGGAGGAACGGACGGTGGCTGAGGGCGAGGCATATTTAAACGACTTGTCCGCCATAGTAGTTTCGCATGTGATATTCGCCAAATCACGTAAACAATTATTCTAGTGACGCCTCGATCACTCTCGTTTTCTTCCGTTTCGCCGCCGCCCTCCGCCGCCCTTGGCAATCAACGCCCTCGCTCTTCCAGCTCTAAAACAGATCGAAAAGCACTGGCGGATTCCTCGATCTGCGAATCAATACAACACAATAAGTCTGCCAGAATAGCAGGTATGATATCCATCATCTAGCCTGCTTGGGCAAGGGCATTCGTCTTCAACGTCGATGCATTGAAATTTAGATAGCACATGTTTATGCACGTACACACCATTCTACGGTCTTCTGCCCGAGCGCACAAGCAAAAATCGGCTTCCTCAGCCTGCAGTGCACTCCTACTCAAATGAAAGAAACGGGCGCCGACAGACAGACCAGGCCCGAATCTCCACAATTTCGAATGGCCGCTGCTCCGTCCCGCAGATGAACGAATATGCATCGCGTCCGGGCCCGCACCCTGCGCGCTGCCCATCCCCGACCACGCCCACGCCAGATCCCGCTCCCGCAAAAGGGCCAAACTTGCCCTTGACGAGCCCCCCAACCTGCGCGTCGTCTAGCTCGTTGCCGTACCCGACAGAGACATGCGCCGCGCGGACCTCGCACTGCACGGTGGGCATATCAAGCTGCTCCGCGTCCGCGAGCGCGAGCGCGACGGCCGTTGGGCGCGCACAGATGGATTCGCGCTCGCATACAGCGGCCTTCCACGTCGCGTACATATGCCCTTGTCAGTCATTTAGACAGGCAATGTGCATGCCATGCCACGCGCAGCACCGTCGTGCTTCTGCGACAACGTCATCTTCCTGCATGACACCACGTCTCCTGCCTTGATCAAAGTAAATTAACCGCTGACTCACAATACTTACAGGGTGTACAAATCCACCGTCTTTACCAGGCGCCCTATAGCTACAAACGTGAGTCAATCATTATTGTACTGGTAAGTGATCAGACGATACTCACAAGGTGTATACTCTAGAGATAAATAGAATCCCCCGTCTTTACCAGGCGCGCGACCGCACCTCTTGCAACGGCTATGCGCAAGAACATGGAAAAACGAGTAGTCAGCCATGCGTATATCAGTATTAACTCGATGTTACTTACTTGAATCGTGTTTATAGTCATCCAATGCGCCGCCTCGTGCTACAGCACCAACATTACCTGTATAAACAAAGGTAAGTGATCACAATATCTACTAGGATCAACACTCAACTTACTTGATAGCCATAGGGACGGACACGAGCATATGTTTTCGTCCTGCCCACTTTATTTGTGGTCAAGTCGTTCGGGAACTTTGCGCGCACAAGGCGTCTGCAGGTTCGGTGGACGGAATGCAGTCCAACAACTGCCACTGTCCTTTACGACGCAGAGCGACAAGACAGCCTGGAATATCAAATTTAAAGGCGAGTTAGCCCTGGTGATATACTACTGTACGAGCCAGACTTACTTGTAATGCAGAAGTCAACTCGTTCGCCTGACGACTAGGGTTGTGAAGAAGCAGATAAGTGATTTTGAAAGCAGGATCATCAAGTTTTGACTTACAGTGCATAGGAAGAGAGACGTGCTCCGCAATTTCAGCGTCCGAACAGACACCCGCCTGCAGCGTCCATGCTCGATATCTAGGACATGTGCCTTACGCTTGTCAGTGACAGCGAGATTAAGGAGTACCTACCACATCCAGATATGCTGGCCGGTAGTCCTGGACGCCAGCAGCACAAGCCGTGCAAGTATGAACCTACGGTGACTCAGTGCATTCACGTATCGCAATAGCCTGGGCAGTACAGGTGCAGAGCGACCCAGACGTCGTCGTTGGCGCTCTGTACTTTGACGAGCTAGCGGGCCGCCGTCTTCTCCCTTGTTTTGTGCAGCGAGCACTTAGAATACTCCGTTGCGTGTCGCGACTCGCTTGTCGTTTTCAACGTTCACCTGGAACATATAACGGTGAGTTCATATCTTTCTGAGCATCGCATAACACTGACCAAACTCGTGATCTGTCAGTGGTTGCAGATATTGGCAGCACCAGCCTGTATGGGCATTACAATGCGCGGAAGACGAAGGTATCTAATAAGAACGTTGCATACGAGAACAAGATCATGGGTCTTACCTTGTATCGTTCAGCAGGCGCACTACAGTGGTCCGTGGTTGGCAGCAGCAGCGGTGCGGCAGCGATGCAGTTCGCAGCGTCCATACGAGGTCCTACAGCGAGCTCGGGGGGTCATTGAGAAGAGCGGCTATGAATAGTTGGGGATACATCTAAGACCGTATTCACTCACCAGAGCGGGTACAGTCATACAACGTTCCGTAGCAGACCTCGGATGGCCGGGTGTCGGGAAACAGTGCTTGCCAGCTGGTGATGACTCACTAGACCTGGCACCCCCCCGTCGTCGTGCATGCAGAGAACGAATTTTTTGAACGCTTTCATTTACACTGCATACCCCAGCTATCATACACTGGTGGATGGGTCAATTTGGCGGGAAGGCGAGATGCCGTCCATATTTTCAGTGTACTAGCATGCATCCTCGGGGCTGTAGACCTCGCATGTATCATGGCGCGTCCGTGTTCCTGCGCAGCCCGATCCGCGTCCTGGCGTCGTCTGCATTCAAAAGTTGAACAAGTGCAGGTGAGTCAGTCCAATATTCACTTTCACGGCGCCGATCTAACCTCACATTCACCCGTCCCGCTGCTGCTAGTGCCTCGCTGGCACGTTGTCCAAAGTTCACGCTTGTTGTCGTATTCAATGGACAGTCAGAGAAGGCGGGACTTTGCTATAACGACGAAGCCCTGCCGTACGTTGTGGATGAGCTATCCAGTTCCAGGTAGGTCCAGGTCAAGTCGACGGTACACACACTCTCCGAGCGTGCACCGAACAGACCCCAGTCGCCTGCAGCTCAAACTGACCATCATACGGTCCGTCTATCTTGCCTGGGTGTACACTGATACCTCCGCCGTTGACGGCCAGAGGTTCTGCGAGTCGGTTCGCTGGCAGCAAGGGCCCCATGTCCTGTACAACACATCATCTCAAGCAAGCTGCAGCGAAGAGCAACGATACTCACCTGTTATTCTGGACGAACCCGAACCAGTGCGAATGGCCCAGAGAGGGAGAGAGGCGGGAGGCAAAGAGGAGAGGAGAGGAGGAAGGCGAGAGGAGGCAGCGAACTGGGGGAAAGTGTAGTTAGCCGCACAGTTTATATACATTTCTAGAGGAATGTAGTACATACCCGAGTAAACCAGTGACGAGAGCAAACCAAAGAGGGTCAACGCGACCGGTAAGTGAGCACCGGCCCCATGGTCCCTCTCTCCGTGAGTCCGAGATCCGCTCTCGATTGCCGCTATATTTGTGCGTCCGCCCACTACAGAAAACATTAACTCATGTATGTCCTACATAATCAGCTTCTGTACAAGTACTACATATGTGTTCTGAAATCAATGTTTAAATGAGATGCATGATGATAACAGAGGCAGCCCAGCTGAACATCCGAATCTTCCTGACAGGACAGGAGAACACATCCTCCGTCGCTAACAGATCACGTCGCTCGGTACCCTTAGTAATCCAAAGAGAAATTACGTGCGTCTGTTATTTCAGCACAATCGAGGGCGTACGTTCCATGCAATGTTCGTGAACCCGAAACTGAATGGCAAAGATTTGCCTAGCGGGATTCAAACTTCTAGCCGTTACATAATGGTCAGCGGGAGCAGGCCAGACGCGTAGAAAGGTTGTGAATTGAGAACTATTGCCCAGAACCTCCGGAACGGGGATGCGCGCAGGGTGCGCGCACTCTCCACGAATCAATACTCTGTCACCTTGTATTCCCTTGAACACAAAGTCAACATGAGATATCTACCTGCTACACATCTAGGACACCCCAAAATTGACATATAAATTAATAATATCGTTATAGCACGCTGGAATGCCGCTCTGCGTCTGCTCGCGCATATCTTCGAATCTCGAGCTAGTTGCTCGCTCGCGGCGCTCCGTGATGTACCAGCGCATCATGACATCACGTAATTAGCCGTATCTGATGGCCGTAAAGTCTGACCTTTTGTGCAAAGTTGCACGAGAATGTCAAGTGGAGGAGATGGGGGGATGAGTATAGCGCATTGGCGCAATAAACTTGCAACACTTGAAGACATTGCGGGTCCTCTCCATTGTATATACAGTCCACTGAGAGGTAGTACATGAATATTAACTACGAAAACTGTGAGATAATTTGGCAGGCGATGCGTTGCACGCTGTATCACGAACTGGGTGAAATAAGCAACGCAACCGCGGTACGCAAAGCATAAAGACACGCACACCCCTATCCCAGTCTCTACAAAGACCGACCAATATATTAAGACGCTCTAAGTACCATATTATAGCGGAAATTGCGCAGGTCGCACAATACGGCTCCCTGCAGGTTCCGCGCACATCTTCCATCGCATGACTACCACTAGCGTCTGCTCATAGCGCGGCTCCCACACTATATATATGAAAATAGGACCCTTACCAAGCATGTTTGGCAACCGAGAAACAGCGCTCTTTTTGGAAAAATGGTGCAAGAATGCGATATGGAGGGGATGAATGTACTTGTAATGTAGACATTGCAGAGGCCGACTCGACTTGACTATTCATTGTAGAGTGTACTTAACATAGTGTAAACAGACTAATTAGAAGATATTTGTTGTTTAATTGAACGAAAACAGAGGTATTCCTATGCGTCTTTCACTGCAAATCGTGCCACAAAATGTGTTGTGCATGCAACGCAAGTGCCGCACGCACGCGCACACATTCAGCTGCATTATAACTTGTATAGTATGTGTATACTATGGAAATACACCCTTTTAATTGCATATAATGTATAATCCGCGGGGGGTGTCTAGATAAGACCCTGCGCTTGTCCTGTGCATCTTCCAGGACAATGTTCGACGCTAGCGCTAGCTATTCGCATGGCTTGGCAGCTACGTGAACACATTACATAATTTATCTGGGGCGGTTCTAGTGCAATTAAACCGTGTATTTGAGCAGAATCGTACGTCGAGGATAACATGCCGTGTTTCAACATCGTGTACTCCAGCCTTCCGATCGAAAACCATTTCATTATTTCTATATCAGATAGTACTATATACAATAATATAAACCACATGTTTAAACCAAACGAAATGAAATACTGTATGAGTGTGCGCATGAGTTTGGTGAGTGCGTATTCAGACAAACATGCGCGCTCCGATTTTTCTGATGCCAATCCCACGAGTAGCAGTATCCAATTAATCTCTCATATTTGTTATGTGTAATATGTAGGACATACCGCAGAATAATGGCACTAATTCTGGGGATAATTGAACTTGTGTGAACAAGACCGCGCAAACGTTCTCTGGTACACTTTTACTGGCTTGAAGACTTTGCCGTTCATGGCGGTAATGTCTCACATAGTGCATCTCAATGTCTACCAACTTACGGATAATCTGAACAGAAACTCGGGCATGGGGAGTTGCGATGTGTACTTACAAGAGGTGCGCTTGCGGAGCGCATACCCCGTCCAAATTTCAGTTAGCCATCTACTGCCCAAGATCGGGTCTCCCAAATGGGGATACTAGAATGTGCTCATAAAAATATGCAGAGAAATTGCCCGGGGGACGGAGGAATGCTCCAGCGTTCCGGATGCGCCGCGAGCTCCCGCGTCCCTGTGCGGCGGACCAAGGGAGGATGCCGGTGCTAGTGTTTTACATACTACCCGACTCTTACCATTGCCAGCACACACCGTCCGGACGTCGTCCAGGACGTATAAAGACCTGATATATCATGTCCATTCCACTCTAGGTTTTTTTATTGACTCGATGCCCCTCTTCAGCTATGTACACCCGCCCGTGGAAGCACGCGCACGCTTGGATGACACGCTGCACTTCCCCCCTCAAACGCTGCGCAGATATGACTTTCCTGAAGAAACTACTGTGTTCACGAAGGCGTGCAAAACATATGTACAGACACCCATTTTTCTGGGGTTGATGCCCCGCGGCGAGCATGCCCCCCTATGAGATGGAGGAACAATGTTTGCGCTGCGACGACTTGTGTAGGTCAATTCATACGTTTTCTGTGCTTATTACTTACCAGATATTGCAGTCAAGCTCACACGACCGCAGAACACGAATAGTATTCAAGTCCAAACCGTTGTTTGAATTACATATGACCACAAACATCTTAACAACGAATTGGACTCTACAGGGTCAATGCCCCGCGGTGAAGCTGCCGCAAGACAAAGAGGAAGTTGTTTTGGGGGGAGCAGCGCTCAAGCGCTGCGACAACCCAGGTACGTCGCTCGCTCTCGTTCTATATTATGGCTACTTAATTGTTTTCTTTCCAGTTCAAACGTGTGCGTGCTGAGGTGCAGACACGATGTATCGACTTCCCGCGACCGCCTATCCGCAACACATCTGAGAGCCAAGACACAGTCCAAATACTGCAATCACGGCCACCGCAGGAGCTCCCTGTCTCAGAGGTCGATGCCCCGCGGCGAGCGAGCATGTCCTGGAAAGAGAAGCTACCGCAATAAAAAAAGAAGTTGTGTTGGGAGGAGCAGCGCGCAAGCGCTGCGACGATCCAGGTACGCCGAGTTCTCCTGTTCTGTAAAGTGTCTGCACATTTGTTTACTCCCTAGTCCAGGGGCTGCGTGCACTGAAACGCAGAGACGATGTATCGACTTCCCGCGACAGCCCATGCACGACACACCTGAGTCCCGCGATCCGAACCCAAATATTACAATAATGGGTATTTTATGACGCCCTGAGTCAGAGGCCACTGCCCGCGGCGAGCGGCATCCACGCTGCAAGAGTGTATTATCGATTATTAGAGGGAGGAGCAACGCTTCAGCGCTGCGACGACATTCAACATAGAGGTGCGTCTCATTTCTATTTATTTCGTTCCCACTCCAATGCCTGACACGACATATCGACTTCCAGCGAGCGGCCTCGCACAACATGTCAAGCTGCGTTCGTAGTACTGCCATGTGCACGAGCACGATCGGTCTTGAAGGATTATGGACCGATTTTGCGAGGAGTACGCGCTCCTTTACTTGAAGAGCATACACCCTGTGAGTTTCCGTCACTCTTAGGTCGAGGGAGATGCCCCGCGGCGAGTGCAACGTGAGGCGAATGTGTATGGGCCGAGAGGTTAACTCTATAACTTGTAGATACACATGTAAAATTATATACTTATTTGAATGTGATGAACTTGAAATAAAAATGAGAAAGGTGTCGGAATTACATGACATAATGATATCCACAAGAAAGGAATGGCGTGATATGCAGCGGCGTGAGATCCGCAGAGGACTCCTTGTTGGATGAGCTAGATTTACACTTACCTTCTGCCAGCACAACGCCCACCTGTATACCGCCAGAACGACGTGTGCTCTGCTCTGTACTCAGGAGTGCACTGACGCGTACCCTTTGCGAGAAGCACGAAGCCCACCTGTATACCGCCATGACGACGTGTGCTCTGTTGCGTGCTCAGGAGTGTGCTGACACGTACCCTTTGCGAGCAGCACGACGACCACCTGTATTCCCTTCTGTCAGCACGACGAGAAGACTCTCCGCAGCTCGTCCGTGCACGACAAGGCAGGTGAGTTTTGTGGTTCTGTTTTTCAATGATTACCTGGCCTTCGGGCGGGGAGAAGTGCTGCCAGTACGCAGGGCAAAAAGGTCGAAATCTTGTGTAATTTTCAACGCACTATCCCTTTTTTAGAAGGTTTCTTCCTATTCACGGTTAGCTGATGCCAAGTATCCATCGCCTATCAGCTCATGACGTACCTGGCAATCCAAGAAAAATAATCCGTCGTGCCTACTCAGCCACAAGTTCTGGTGCGTGCCCGTTCCCATTCGCCACCGGTGTGGTGCCATTCGCGCCCTTGGCTTCAGTAGCCTTCGTACGAGCAAGCACCTCCGAAACGCCCTTCTTCACCGTCTCCAACAGCGGTTGCACGCGATCCTGCACTTCCTTGCTCACGCGCGTGACTTTATCCTGGACGGGGATGTCCTTCGTCGTGATGATAGTAGACAGCTCGTTCACCGTGGAGGATATCGCAGCGCTGAGATCAGCGTACGACTGCTGGATCTGTGGCAGCTGGGCCTGGATGTGCGCGGTGGACGACTGGAACGAGTTCTGCAGGGACGCGGTGAGCTCGGTGCTCGATGTTTGGAGCTTCTGCAGCTCCGAAAGCATGTTCTCTGACAGCGTGTGGATCCGTGTCTGTGCATTGGCCAGGGAGGATGCAGCGACTGTGGAGATGGATTGCGCGGTTTCTGATGCACGTTGACTGTATAGATAACGGTCAATTATGACATATGCTGATAAGAATAGAAAAACATACGCGATAACCGATTGGGCCTGGAGATGCTTCAGCTGTTCGTTCGAGTATTCATATAGATTCTCCCCGAGAGTCTTGGAGAGAGCGAGGGCGCGTTGGTATTGGTACTGCGCATCAGGAGGTGTAGACGGGCCCGCCTCGGAGGAACTAGGATGGAAACGCGAGATGGCGCCTTCGAAGTAGTTCACGATGGGAGCAAAACGCTGTTATTTATAAAGTATGTGAGCGCAAACTCTAAAACTCAATAGACAAAGGGGCCTACCTGATCAATGTCATGGGCCGCATTGATAGCGGGCGTTTTCACTCTCTCATCGAGGGCCTTGTTCACGTTGCTCACACGCTCGGCGACGTAGTGCGTGGTGCTCTCCTTGCGCTCGCGCACGAAGGTGGCGACCTCCTCCGGCTGGGCCTTGAATGGGTACGGGTAGCGCGACTCGACCGCGTCGACCGCCTTGTTGGCAATCCCGTCTGCGCGGACGATAAGGGGCGCAAGCTTCACCTGGAGAGGTTCCGTGAACTTGTATGCAGTATTCGAGAGTTCCTTCGCCTGGGCATAGGAGGAGCGGGTGTATGCATTCGTCGAGAGCACGTCGTTGATGGAGTTGAGCGACGAGGATATGAGGGGAATCGACGCCACACGCGTCAGGACGGTGACCTCGGGCGCATGCACCGCTTCGGGCGAGATTTCTTTCTGCTCTGTGGTTGTGGCGGACATGGTGGTGGTGGTGGAGTTGGTGGAGGAACGGACGGTGGCCGCATATTTAAACGACTTGTCCGCCACAGCAGTTTCGCATGTGATATTCGCCAAAATCACGTAAACAATTATTCTAGTGACGCCTCGATCACTCTCGTTTTCTTCCGTTTTAAGCCGCCGCCCTCCGCCGCCCTTGGCAATCAACGCCCTAGCTCTTCCGACTCTAAAACAAATCCATAAGCGCTGGCAGATTCCTCGATTTGCGAATCAATACAACACAATAAGTCTGCCAGGATAGCAGGTATAATATTTATCATCTAGCCTGCTTGGGCAAGGGCATTTGTCTTCAACGGCGATGCATTTTTGAAATTTTAGATAGCACATGTTTATGCACGTACGCACCATTCTACGGTCTTCTGCCCGAGCGCACAAGCAAAAATCGGCTTCCTCAGCCTGCAGTGCACTCCCTACCCAAATAAAAGAAACAGGTGAGGGCGGGCACTGGGCTCGCCGAAGACAGACCAGGCCCGAATGACTCCAGCCATTGTAGCTGCTTTATCATATGCTATTGGACACACGTTCATCGGCCCAAGCCTGCATTCGAGTATTGAAGCGAGACTAGCAAAGCGTGGCAAAAGTTGTCCATATTCGTTTCTGTAGGCTAGCAGGAATAGGCACAGAAGAGCTTTGGAAGAGTCATAAACTACATAGAAATCGCAGCCTAGACTTGGTCGCGATCTTCCCGTGCTATACATACATAGAGCACACAGAACAGCCC
Organism: Stropharia rugosoannulata; assembly: GCA_028532985.1. Taxonomy (NCBI): domain Eukaryota; kingdom Fungi; phylum Basidiomycota; class Agaricomycetes; order Agaricales; family Strophariaceae; genus Stropharia; species Stropharia rugosoannulata. The sequence continues at coordinate 4,667,667 of JANCIK010000001.1, read as the reverse complement.
ATATGGTCGGTATTCTAGTCCTTTTCAATAGTCTGTAATCTACTATGTACTGTGTGTACGGACGCCGCTGACAGAAGCTCATAAATCCATTGGATGCAAACTCGGACTCAATGCGAGGCCGGATCAATAAAGGACCTATAAGCGCCGACTTTACTAAGTCTAAGCAGGAGTTCAAATGTTCACGAATAACTACTAACAAGGAACAAAACACTCTATAAATAATAGTACAACTAAAGCTAGACTAACACGACAAACTATTCAAAGTTATACGGATCCACGAAAATGCAAACGAACACCATACCAGTACACATATTCGTACAAAGACGTTCTACTTACTTCCTTACAATTCCACACGTACGTACACCCTCCTCAAAACGGGTATTATCCTATATTAGCAAACTGACACCTCCAATCTCGCCCAAGAAGTTACACCACACGATAAGCAAAGTTCAGAAATAACGGGATCTCTGGAATAACGGGATCACTAACTCAAGTGCGGCGATGTCCAGACCACATATCGGGGTAAGACCCAGGCGGTGGATAAGCATACGGGCCCATGTTGCGCATCGGCATGGGCATCGGAGGGGGCGGGGGTGGGGGCGGAGGCGGCCCAAGTGGAGGCGGCCCAAGTGCTGAGCCCCACAAATTCGAATGGCCGCTGCTCCGTCCGGCAGACGAACCAACATGCACCGCGGCCGGGCCCGCACCCTGCGCACCGCCCGACCCCGCGCTCGTACCCATACCCATACCAGATCCCACGCCAGATCCCGCTCCCGCAAACGGACCAAACTTGGCCTTGACGAGCCTCTCGACCTGCGCGTCGTCCAGCCAGTTGCCATACCCAACAGAGACATGCGCCGCGCGGACCTCGCACTGCACTTCCCACAGCTTCACCACGGTGGGCATATCGAGCTGCTCCGCGTCCGCGAGCGCGACGGGCGTTGGGCGCGCACAGACGGTTTTGAGGGCGGGGAGGAGCCAGGCGGGCGCGGGGTCGCGCAGGCTATGCTTATGCGCTAGGATGACCTTGTCCATAGCGCTTGCCTGTGGATGCTCGCCGATCTGCCTCATCGCCAGCGTCCGGACTTGGTGCATGTCCCATTTTTGCGCTAGAGCGAGCACGGAGGACCACCCTGCGAGAGTGGTAATACTCTGTTTGGTAAGATCACTAAAGCGCACTACATCAGTAAAAGTCATACAGGACTAGACTAGAACTATGCTTACTCGGGATAGAAAATCGAAAGGAGGTGCTCAAAGTCCACCTTCTTCACTTCAGGCAAGAAGACGTGGCTGCTTTCGGTGAAATAATAGCTCGCGAGCATCTTCCTAAAATACTCCGAATGCCGCTCGAAGAAGTGTCTGTGTATCCTGTACAGATGCGTCTCGACCTGCCGCACCAAAGTCAGTCGATCAGAGAACCATACTCGTAAATGAACACGTACCCGAAGAATAAGCGTCGCGTCTCCGAAAGAGTACTTCCATTCGGGCGTGAACCACGGCGCGTTGGCAGAAATATTCAGCGCCGCTGCGGGCGGTACCACAGGCGTCGGCGGGGGCGACGAATGCGCGAATCCCTCAAGTCCGACCCAGCCAGACGGCGCATGGACGGCCTGGGGCCCAAGCCCAAACGGTGCCCCCATCATGGGCGGCGGGACTGGCGGCGGGGTGCGTCCGGGAGACGGCGTGTCCGGCGTCGCAAACCGGAGCCGACGCGGCGTGAATCCATTCCCCCACGAGCCGCCAGTACCTTGCCACGGGAACGACGGGTGCGCCCAGTTCCCATTTCCAGCAGCAGGACGCTGGTGGTGCAGAGACGCACGGGACGACGGCACGGGGCTGGGTACGTACCCGGACCACGGGGGTGATATCGCGCGTGCCGGGGCCGGGGCTGGAGCTGGGGCTGGAGCAGGCGGGATGGGCTGCGCGCCAGAGTCTGACGCGTCGTCGTCCGAGGGGTACACGAGAGGAAGCCATTCGTCGGGGCTCGGGACCCTGTCTGAGCGACTGCGCGAGCGGCTCGCACGGCGCAGCGTTGGCTGGGGCGAGGCCGGGGACATTGGGCGTGCTGCCTGGTTCTGCGCATGGCGCGGTGGCGGCGGCGAGTCCACAAGAGAAGGCGAACGGCTCTGACGCGGGCCCAGGGAATGCGGAACCGAGACGTCAGATGGATGGGCCGTCAGCGCAGGGCTCGAGGATCGCGGGCTAGGCGACAGCAGAGGCGAGCGCACAGACAGACGGCCTGTCCAGCACGATGGCACGGCCTGGGCGAAGGAGGCCGGGATGTACTCGTGCGGCTTTGCAAGCTCTCCTCGCAACGTGAACTGCGGCGTTGCCGCCGCTGCCATCTGCCGTTTCACGCTGGGTGGCGTGGGCAGTGGCGGGCGGGGCTTGCGAGGGGCATCACGGCGGACCACAGGATCCGCAGGGATCGAAATTGGGCGGTCACCCCAGCCGTACACAGTCGGGCGCACATTCGGGAGTATGGGCGACTCGAAGTTGCCGCGAAGAGCCTGCCTGAACTCGAGCTCGGGATGACTAGGTGACCATATCGGACGTGCAATGTACATCTGAGGGCCAAGCGTCGTGCCCTGAGAGCTCAGAGTATTAGCTGCCGCCTGAGGCTTTGCATCATTTGCCGCACATCGAGGAGGGATAGACGCCCCGGAAACTTCTCCCAACGGCGCTGGTACATTGCCGCCATTTCGAAGAAGTTCGAAGGCAGTTGCGAATATCGGAGACTGCGTCTTGGACTCCCTCTCTGTGGATGCAGAGTAGGGACTATACAGCCCACTCGCGACCAACTCAGAAACAGAGGCGCCTGCGTTCTTGACTGCATTGGGAGGCTGCGCACTTGGATAGCCATCTTCCGACACGGCTACAAGCTGCGTCCCTGCCTGAGATGTAGTTGATACAGAGCGGAGGCGTTCAGGCCGATAGCCGAACACACGGTCAAAAGCTGTGTTATGCTCTTCCCCAGTTGTCGATGCAGGGGGCGAAAAATAGGTCACTGCAGAGCGTGGGCTGACAACTTGCTGTGCAGTTGTGCTGGTGCCTAGCACATCATCGACGCTCGGGAGGCCTTCTGTCTCGGCCTTGCGCCTGAAGTATTCGGCGATCGAAATCAGGGAGACCGCCGCGGAGTACGGCGACGAGCTGTCAAACGGAGGTACCGCCCCCTCGTCCTTGTCGCCGTCGGCCTGGTCGTCATCAGCTGCCGTCGTCGTTGGGGGGCTAATAGGCACCGGCGCTGCTGATGGTGATTCCGTAGTAAGGCGCTGCACCCCCTGCACAATCGTGCTCGTCATCGAAGTGTCTCCTGCTGCCATAGGAGAGCCATCCTCCTCCACCTCGGTGAAGACGGTTGGAGCATCGGGAGCCTGCTCGGCAGCAACAGCATTCGACGTCTCGAACTGCCATTTATTCACGATGGTGCGGAGGTCCAAATATCTGCGCTCCTGTGGATCTAGCTCTTCCGGGCGGAGGATCAGGGCCGGTTCGTCGTCAGCGACGGCGACAGCGACGTTAGTGCTGGGAACGGGCGTAGCCTCGATTCCTCGGGCATCCTCATACTGCAACTCAGGCCAATGCATCGTGATGGCACTCTCTGCCAACGGGGCGTCTGCGCTGCTCGACGGTACCGGCGCCGGCGACGACGAGGGCGATGTGCTAAACGGTGAGAGCGAAGGCGACGTAGGCTGGGCCGTGAGAGCGGGGGTGCTGCGTGGGGGCGATGACAGGTGGAAGAGTTCGCTGTCCGAGTTGGAGTTCCACTCGAGGACTGATGCTGAGCCGGTGCTCGACAGCGGGGAACGAGTCAGGCTCTCGACGGGAACAAGGGCGTGGGGACTAGGATTCATCAGGCCTTTCAAACGATTTGTATTGTCCAGGATGATGGAGTCTGCCATGCAGAAACGCTTGCAGGCTGCCCTGGACGACGGGGACGTCACTTGGCCAGAGCTGTGGAGAGGCGGAATTATGGGGGATATGGTGACAGAGAACCTACTTATACGACTGACTCTGATGAGCGCCTTTCATGGGAATTTGATGGCTTCTATATACACAATTACATGAATATCAAATGAATATGCCAAAGCTAACGGTAACTGGGAGCCTATTATGTGGGCAATAAATAGCAAGTACAGCCCGTGCACAGGATAATTCCTGTTCAGTACACACACGAAAAATTAGATACGCTGAGAGGTCGCACCCCACCCGTTACTGCCGGGGGAGGTACATCCGCGCATGCTTGTCAATGAGGCGGTTTACGACATTTAATTCCACCTCATCCGTCCGTATGTTCGCCCGCTGATGCACCCCACGTCAGTTCCTTTCGAGGGCTGCCGAGCAACGACTCACCAGTGCAAACCCGACCCCGCGGTAGATAAATCCGTACAAGTCCTTAAATTCTGGATGCGCCTTGTCAATGAACCGCGTCGAATCCGTTGGGTCCTTCGTCCGACCCAGGTACTCGATGGTGACCCGCTTGATGACCTAAAAAAACAGGTGAGGGAGGACATGATGTAACTGCTCAGATCGCTTACGTTTTTATTGGCCTTCTCCACACCATCGTCGGTCTTCTTCGACGCGGCCGTGACGCGTTGGTCCTCTGATATATCTCCAAACACGTCTCTTTCCTTCCCCTTGCCCTTCGCTTGCATCGGAAGCTCCGGCACTTTAAATATAGCCCCTTCTTCAGTTGCCCCCAGCCGTACACCGCTCCCCAAATCAGCCAGGACACCCGCCGTCTTTTGTCTCTTCATAGGCCCTGTCCCTATGCTGCTATTGCTAGCGGTGCGTTTCAAATCCGTACCATTAATGCTTCCTGTTCTCTTAAAATCACGCATAAAGAAAGCTGGAGGTTTACGCGGAATAGGGTCGTCTGGCCGAGGGGCACGCGGCTGGGCTTGAGGCTGAATAGGTCTTTGGGTTACCCTCCCGACATGCAGCCGGATGGTATTCGATTCCTCAGCTGAGGATTCTCGCTGCGCAAATATCACAATTTCGGTAGTCTCGGGCCCATCTGTACAACATGCATTAGTTTGACTGACCATATTTGCGCATGACCAAACGTACTGCTATCCCCTAGAGCAACTTTGATTCCGATTTCTGAACGGTCAGGGAGAGGATTTTGCGATGACGACGCAGTTGAGAAGGGCTCCAAGCAGAACATGTTCTCGAAATAAATCTGGGAGATTAGGGAAAGTGGGTGGATATCCCTAAATATGTGTCGTTCAGTAAAAATAACGATATAAAAATGAACATATAGGCAGAAAGTGAAGGTCCCCGATTGAGACATCGAGCATGTATGACCCGGAGTCGCCTGTGAATCTGCTGGGCTGCAACGTCCCATGGAGAACAGTCATGGACCTATCTCATGACTCTTCTCAACATCGTTCCCAACAATCCCCTATTCCACAAAAGGCATTTAGGTGCCATGAAGAACCTGACAACACCCAACCTCAGGAAAGTCGTAATCGCTGCGCATATATGCGGCAAGCACGCGAATGAAGCGCATATAGTCACTTACATCTCGACCCTGCCACTCCCATCCAGATACACATCCTTCATATCGACGACACCGAGCAACCTCAGCGTCGGTCGTCCACGCATACTCTCCAGCGCCAACGCCAGCGGATTTTCGAGCAGGTGGAACGGGTTGTGCTTCGATGGCGAGTCCATGCGCGCCGCGAAGGTGAGCCCGTCGAGCAGGATTAGAGAGTCAGGTAGTGATAGAGCCCCGCGATAGAGCAAACGGAACGAAGGTGGCACGTTTACGTCGGTGAATGACGAAGACGAGCCCTGCGCGCGGGGGGGTGTCGCCGCAGTGAGAGACGTAGAGGGTCCAGACATCTTCGCTGTTGGCTCCGTTATGGATGGCATGCTCGTCGCTGTTTCCACCATCGTGGATGGACGAAAGAAAGTTAAGGGTCGATCGCGTTGAGCGCAAGCGCGTCGCGTCGCTGTACCACGTGAGAAATTTACACACGCAGCGGCGCGTACGCCGCCACGGTGCGGGTTGGCGAGCCCCGATGTCCTCGGCGGCGACGAATGCGCCAGGGATGCATTCCCCCTGGTCTCTTCGCTATCCTTATCGAACAAGAAGACGTACCAGGCTTCCCTTCTTGTTGTCGTCGTCAGTGACCCCCCGGCGTTTTCACATCGGTCGGCCAGGTGCAGTGGTGCACCGCCTCGTCTTCCATTGACCTTCCATCAGTTTCAGCTATCATACATATTATATTCCGCTCAAAGCCTTGCAGGGCGCCTGTCCTCAGTCCGATAATCCCCTCCACCTCTATGTACCACTGACCGAGCGCATACACCCACCCCCCGTACCCACCTGCAACAAAGGCACCATGAAGGTCCTCAAGTACTGTGTCAAACTCCGGCTTCCGGGCAAGAAGCAGCACACCTTTGAAGTTGAACAGAAGCCGGTCGTGGTGGAGAAGAAAATCAAAAAGCGGGCGCTGCTGATAGGTATACAGCAGATCCGCGACGAGCCGGATCCCATGTCGCCCAGCGCGCTGCCCATCCCGGACGAGCGGAAGAAGTGGGGGCGGAAGAAGAAGAAACAGGCTCCGCCGCCTAGTCGTAGCCCACTCATGGGCCCTCATCGAGACGTACGGTCTATGCGCGACCTGCTTATCAGTACGTTCGCTCTTTTCATGACTTTGCCCTATTGACCGGTGATAGATCTCTACAACTACGAACCGCAGGACATCACCGTCCTGATCGACGACGACCATCCATCTCATTTGCAGCCCACTCGAGCTAATATTGTGCGCAAATCTCTATCATGCATCTGTCTATGACCAACACTCTGTCTAGCTTCAGGCAATTGATAACCTCATCACGGACGCGCAGGAGAACGACCGTTTCTTCTTCCACTGTACGAGTCCAATATGTTGATCTTTTCAGTCAATGTTCAAACTCCTAAAATTAGATTCCGGACATTCCGACCAGGAGGACACGGACGATATTGAGGAAGAGGATAGAAAGAATGAATGTGGGCAAACTAACAATCATTTCCCCTTATTCAAAATAGCTCATGTTTTTTCTAAATTCTAGTCATCATAACATCGGATGGGAAACGGATCAAGGACGATGTAAGCGCCTAAAATACAACTATGTAGCCATCCATAGCTAATTTTCTACAACTACAGGAATTACGAGCAAACCTGGCTATGCCGCTCCCTGCTGGTAGTTCCCTAATTGTAAGCATTCAGTAGTAGCCTCCTAGAACCATCATTTGACAATGACAATAGGCCGTATTTGATTCCTGCCACTCCGGCACTCTCCTCGATCTCAAACACTTCCGCTGCAACCGCGTTTACGTGCCATGGCTGAACAAAGGCCATCGGCTGACGAACTCCCGCTGGAATGCAAACAAGAGAATGCAAGCCCGTACGGATTACCCTCTCAACCTAAACGACTGACGGACTGACACAATCTAACGCAATCCTGTAGAAATATCCGCACGCGGTGGGCCCGTCGCCCGCCTGAACAAACAGGTTCATTGTTGGGCGCGGACATCCATCGACTGCGTGCTCGCAGGCTCAAGGGACTCGGAAGTGCGGGCAGGTATTGCCGCCTCGCGTCGCCCGACCTTGACCATCAACACAGACGTCCCCAACTCCCCCGTTCCCTGGCTCGAATCGTCCGAGCAGGTCATCTCACCTGTGGCGATGTACTGCACCGGGTTCTGTCGTGACGAAGAACGCTTCCCATACGAGAACGAGGTTCAAGCTGACGTGGTGAGCGCCCTTTGCTGATGTTCATTGAAAAAAAGATGTGTAACTGACGTGATGCTGTGTATCACAGATCTCCATATCGTCATCTAAAGACAGCCAGCTGACGTGGGTGGATGCAGATGGGCTTCACTCGATGACACAGGTACGTTTGGTTGATTTTATTCCTCGAAGGCTCTCCAGCTCATCGATTTCCCAATCACAGGTCCTAGTCCGGCTGCTGAGTACGTATATCCAATAGTGATATATATATCCTGTGATTTAAACAAATTTTTCTCCAGACGAAAATCCCCATCCAACGTATCAAGATCTGCTTACGCTCGTGAGGTAAGAACAAACGTTTCAACTCCCGGACTGATGTTTTCTGACGTCCCCTTCACAGCCACGAGATCCATAAGTTCTACGTGGATCTGCATGATCGAGCACGAGAGTATAAGAAAAAATTTCATGCTATGAATAAGGCAAAGATGCTGTTGGGGAAGAAGGCTCGCGCAGCTGAATTTGTCGAGATGAACAACTTCCAGAACCCTCAGGTGAGTCGTTTCTGTCTGTTACATCATATTCACTGACTGACTGTTGCCTGATGACGAAAAGCTTTCTTCCGATCGTCCTCTGGTGAGCGTTTACGTACCTTCTATCCTCTCTGGCCACTGATATTCAAGTTGTATCCAGGACATGACTCGTCATTTCTACCCATGATGTGATATACGGCATATTTTTATTCCTTGTCGCTAACGTTTCCGATTTGCTACATTTTTACCTTACTAGCCCGTCTAACATTTTACTGCATCTATATCACCACGTCACGGCGACGCCACTTTTCTTTTCTGGGTTTCGGAAATTTCTTATCAGTCCAAGCAATTTTAACCTCCATTGCACTGCATAGTACACAGCATTTTTCTTCGCCTCTTTTCGCTTAAACTTTGTCTACTTCCATTGATTGATCTTTATTGTTTTTACTTGTACTCTTCTCAGCTAGTTTACCCGTTCCTGTTCCACTATGCAACACCCTAACGTCCAATTGAATCCAAAGTATTACATGTATTGATGAATTGGTTAGATACAGGTACATTACAAATACTATCCTACTTCCGTCACCGAGATTCCAAATAAAAAGATGCAGACCACAGATGATGTAAAACAGACGCGACCCACAAATGGTAAAAATAAAAGGATACATGTCATGAAAATGTCCAGAGGTAAAGAATAGAAGGTGTACTTCCTTGATACCGGGCGCGCACAGCTATTTCTCATACGGGTTAGACATGTATGAAAGCCCAGGACTCGCCGTAGCCACCCGCTGAGGCGCTGCAGGATTAAAGTAATCCATCGGTTCACGCCCTTCTGCAGGAGGAACCGACGGCGGGGCAGGCGGCTCACCATCTACCCAGAGCGCAGGATCGACATACCCTGCTGGGTCAAAGCGCGAGTACCGCGTGTCCTGCGAGCGCATCGACGCATTAGACGCAACGCGGTGCAGCGGCGACGCGAGCACAAGGCGCGTCGCGCTCGCGTTCCGCGGCTGGCCGAGCACACCGCCCGTCCCTGTCAGGTTGCTCAGGCTCACCTGGCTCGTGCTCGCAAACGGAGCCGGGTTGGCTGCGGGGGTGTGCCGTGAGCGCATACTCTGCGCGTAGTCCTCCATCGAGCCTAAGCCAGAGAAGGGTGCGTATGATGGGGGCTGCGGCGTCGCGCGCTGGCTTGCAGTTGCGGGTCGGCTCATGCGCGATGATGGTCGAGCAGCCGACGAAGGGGGGCGCGGCGGTGCGGTGTTGACCACGCTCGGGACCGACGACCCCCAAGCCCCGGGCGGCGGATCAGCATAGGCGCCGAAGCTTTGCTGAGACTGTTTCCGCGACGACATCGCTGCTGCAGACGGGGGACGGGTACTTCCCGGCCTACGCAGAGATGTTACAGACTGCTTAAACAGCGGGGCCGCAGCATGGTAGGAATGGTATGGGCTTAGGTGGTTCTGACCTGTATGAGGGGGAGACTGGACACCGTCTGGGGCGAAGCCGGACTAAACGCAGGGTAAGTACTGATCTTAACACTGGCGTGATATGATTATATGAAACTTACAGGTGGAACAACGTCAATACCGATAGCTGTACCAGGTGTTGTCTTTTCAGAAACACGCGTTGGTCGACGATTGAGATCAGCCCCAGAATACGATGGATATCCATTGGCAGTTGCATCCCGATTGTAGGCGACTCCGAAAGGTTCCAATTCCTGGTCGGGATCCGGGACGGAGATGGTTGGGGGGCGTCGGGACTTCCTCTTATTCTGTTAAAAACGGTCAGCACTGCTTGTCGACGATGAAATCCTTGACAATAAATCCTACCTGGCTGTTGAACGTCCCATACGATGGTTCCTGCTGCACCGGTCTGTGTTCCATACCTGGCTGCCAGAAAACAGACGCCATCGACCGCATATTCTCCTGAGAAGCCTGCGCAGCCCTCTCCTCGTTTGCCGAGGGGCTGTTGCCTCTGCTCGCTGGATTTTCTTTGATCGGACTCATGAAATTATCCTTAACCTTTCGGCTTTCTTTACCACTGCGCATGCTCATCGCAGCCGGGTGAGGCGTAGCCAGAAGATCAAACTCAGAGACGCGAGTAGATACCGCAGAAACAGCATCTGATGGATGTCTCCGGGAATATGCGCTGCGCATCGAAGGAACGGTGCCAGGCATGACGGGCTGTTGTCTGGGTGGGGGAGGCTGGTACCAGGCTTCAGGGGGCATAACGCGTTGTTCGTGTGCATACTGTGAGCCACCGGTATATCGAGGGTCAGTCGCTGTAGGTGGCTGGGAGTCGTAGGTAGATGCTGAATTAGGATCGGCGCTGGTAGGTACGTATTGTTCTGGGGGGGCAGGATCAATAACCTGTTTGTTCTTCTTTCGCCAGCTGAGTGTCCGGTACCATGAATTTTGCGCTTTGGTCTTCAGTAGGGATGGCCGTGATAGTATGTTCGGGAATTTCACTTTGGGTCCCGGCTGCTGAGGAATAGGTTTAGGTCGTGGAGGATTTAATGGGAGAGGCTGTAATGGCGCATCGACTCTTGGTGGTGGTCGACCCTGGCCTCTACGCTCATGGTACGAAGATGCGGTAACCCACTGATCCCTTGGCCCTTGGTGAATAGCGTCATTTGAGTTTTCCTGAGAGTAGCTGTACTGCCTATTTAGCTCCTCTGCCGAGGGAATATCAAGCTGAAAGATAGAAATAGGTGGTGTCCTAGCTTGTGGAGGATCGTTAGGAGGTGGTAAGTGTTCAATAGGTTTTTCGGCGGGATCGTTGGGAGGCCCCGACAATTCAGTAGATTTCTTGGGAGGAAGTGGGGTGGTGTATGCCCAATATGTTCCATCTTCATGTGGTTGTATCAAGCGTACATACGGGCCCTTTGGGTTTACTAGAGGTTTCCTAGGAATAACAGGTTCAATTATCGTGTCGTAATTTTTCGGAGATGATGAAGGTGACAAGGCGTTATCAGGTGGCTGCATGTCAAGGGGCGCTTCAAGGGGATGTGGGTCGGTAGGAGGCGGTGGTGCCACATGTAGATCTTCCACATGTGGTATAGAATACGAAGCTGGCAATGTCGGCGGTGGAGCCTCTGCAGGCGGTGGCATATATGCTGTTGGAGGACGACCTTTAATAGCTTTTCGTTTGCCTTTATCCGCATGCGAGGCACCTCTGCGGTCCCCAGAAGAGACTTTATCCCTAGGTCTAGTCGCCTGCATACTAGCTTTCTTCGCCGCGATCATCTGGCGCTCGCGAGTGGCAAAGTCGAGACCAGCCTTGAATCCCATCCGGCGGCCTTCTTCTCTGGCAGCAGCAGCAATTGTTTGTTCGCGAAATTTTCTAGCTTTCTCATTTGCTCGCTCGGCTTCCGCTTCCGCCTCATCCCTCTGCTGCTCGACCCGCTTCACCTCCTGCTGCTTGCGCTCAAGCTCCTCCTGGGCATTTCTTAGCTGTAGATTTACAAGGCGGACTTCCTGCTGAGCCTTGAGAGCTTCTTGTTTCTCCTGGAGTTGCGTTTCCATTAATTGCTGCGCCTTCCGCTCCGCTGCCAGATTAGCACGCTCAAGCTCTTTTACGCGCCGCGCTTCCAACGCAGAATGCCGCTCAACGGTCTTAAGGATGTCGCGTAACCGCATCACCTCATCCTTCGGGTCCTTACGGGTAAGATCGACATCCACGAGCTGAGAAAGGGCGCTGCCCTTCGCTACCTCCCTGCCACGGGTTCGGCGACTGCCATTTGACCGCTTGCGCACCTGGCGGCCAGGATCAACTGCGCCGCTCCCTATCGCTGACGATTTATCTTCTGCGACAGGTGATTTCAAAGACGATTGCGAAAGTATCGCAGCTCGTGGGGACAACGTGGGCAGGCGTTTCTCAGCGATAGCTTGGTCAACGAAGTCGCGAAGAACAGTACTAGGCAAACGCAATAGTGTATGTTATCTATCAGGTCTCAATCAAGATATCTTTGCGACGTACCCTTCGCTAGAGCTTGATCCATCAGAAACAGGCGAGGGTGTGGTCTCGGACATGAACTTGGCCGGAGAAAATGTCGTCCAACGCTACGTCGTCAAAACGGTGTCCTTTTCCTGAGTCAATGAGGATTTAGTTGTGCTTTCTGAGTGATTGAGAGTGACATCCAGGCTATGATGACGGCGAGGAGCAAGCCAGAGGCCCACTGAGGCTAATGAACCAGAGCATCCCGCCTCGAGGCTTGTCATCGTGGGTCCGGTCCCGCAATCCACGGTTCCCGGGCCGATCCGGCCGACAACCATCCACGCTTCTTCGACTTGTGTTAGCAACTTGTTCCCAACCTCTTCAGTTCAATCCTTCGGCGATCAAAATCAACATATCAGACACGAGTGAACAACGTTTATGCAGGCTCGGTAGCTTCAGAGCTATTGCTTAAGGCTCTAAAACATGTCAATTCTGGGAGATGACTCATTGACTGCATATTTCGAGTCTCGACGTCCAACATGGAGTTGAGCTCAACGTTCCCGGTTAAATCTAAAGGAATAATGGGGATGTTATGGTTTGGTATACAACAATGTTTTAAACATATATCTCTAACAATGCAGGCATAGTACAATTTTACAATCAAATGAATGATGGGTATGGAACGTCGCGAAGACGAATGGAGTTCACTACCTATACTGTCGGTGGGTTTCACTTCTGCCGTGAATGTATCAGAGACTGATATCGTAGAGAGGGGTGTGTCGCAATGTTCACCAAGGATAACCGTGAGAGGTACTTGTAAGAGAAAATATCATAACACCACCGGTACCATGGGTATAGGGATCTGTACCAAATTAAAGGTAGGGCATATGGGCGCCGATCGAAGGATGTATCAAAAGCAGGGAGCGCTGCGAAATGCTGGTATAATCACAGGCGACCATAATGGCTAAGAAAGTAGCATCGATATCAGCATCAGCAACAGGATCGCACTGTCGACAATAATACCCACCTCATCATCCCATGGCTCCACCATCGGACTCCCATCCCCCGCTGAGAAGCTACAATCAAAGGGCACGTCAGGCCTTTTCACGTAAAGCCTTTGATCCCAAAACACATCTTCCTCCCCTGCCAGTGGCTGTGATGAAGGAAGCATAGACGAAAGCAGTGTATCTGCTTGCTCAGAGTTATTGGCAGACCCCAGGAATGATGTATCGATGTGTAGAATTAGGCCTTTCAATTTCAGGCCGGAAATCTCCTGGAAGGCAGTGCCACTTGTGTTCGGCGGAGTGGACGGGACGCTCGGCACCTGGTAGTTCTCCACGCCATCAAAAGCAAGATCAGCTTCTGCCGCCTCTACGTCGATCGCGAACGTGGATCCGAAAGGTCGCTGTGGCGTTGGGGGATTATAGTATTCGCCATCTGGTGGTATGAGCAGAGTCTGCGCGCCGTCCTCCTCGATGATGACTGAAGCTGAAAGGTTGGCTACATTCTCGAGGTCGTCATCCCAGTCTTCGAAGACCGAGTGCAGGCTCTGATCCGCCGGTAGCTCTGCCGAGCTGGGTTCGGATCCCCAATATAAGCTAGGTGTGTCCGGTGGGCTGCTTGGGGAATCGTATTGTACGCCATTATTCCACATCTTGACGAGGTCTATGAGCGGGTGAAATGTATAAAATTCACTTCAGATACCTACCTGGTCAACCCAGGCGTGCGTAGAAAGAGAAGTCAAAGTAACCTCCTGATAATCGACCATTGCCGTCGAGGCAGGCGTCTGTTGTCCTGCAACTACGGAAGGGGAGGATTGAGCAGCCAATACGTCGTTAGACATGGTTAAAGAGTACGACCGAAAAGAAAGTGGAGGTCCTAAGGTCCAGATAAGTTAACACCTGGTAATGAAAACGAACGACAGCAGTGAAAGATGCACAAAGTGGCAGATAAAACACAGACGGACTGAGTATTCTTATAAGTATGTAGACCGGATGCCACCGACCGTTTCTCCCAGTCCATCGTGCCCGAGGCGGACCTCGACGCAATTGGGTCTCTCTGACAAATGCAGTTCAAAGATCAAAGGTTACGAGATGCCATCATAGTACGGGAGTTGATGGACAGTTTCAGAGGACAAATATGTCAACAAAAGACAGAAACTCTCGACCCTTCAGTGATCATGTCCGGACCGCGTACTAAGCAAATACGATGGAAAGGCCAGTTGTAGCATACTAGCACGACAGGGAATGCTAATGCAGCCACTGGTACAGAAATACGCCACGCTGAAACTCCAGCTCGGCGACGAACAGGGTAAAAATAGTTCGTCCAATATGTTGCGTGACCCAGTGTTGGTCAGGTCGGCGACTTCAGTCTAAAGTCTCATCATGATTTGGCTACTATAGAGTCACGACTTCTTCCGACATGTGTGAGCAATCACAGAGTAGAGAGCAATCACGGCATGCACAAGGCACAAAACACACAGAACAGTCAGTAAAGAAATATGCAAATCAGAATAGACGCACCATAACCTTGCCTGTGGATTCTATAGCTATCAGAAACGTGTACTTCTACCATCACAGTAGCTTACAACCATGGAAGTATATCAACACCCTGCGTGTGTATGGAAAGTTCGTCGTTTTCGGACCTTCAATGTCTGGGAAACCGTTATCAAAGTCTTTGATTAACTAGTCAAAGACTCAAGTAAACAAATTGAGAATGTGCGAATGACAACATTCTGTTGTGAGCTTGTTTCCTTGATAGGTTTAGAGTGCATACATATAGAAAGGATAATTCATCAGTTACCTCGGGAACATGGGAATGTGTAGGCTTGCGTAGGCCATCACATTCGGCCGGAATAGAGATCTTGTAGCAGTTGGGTTGATGCAAGGAACAAACTTGCTCTTCTGTCTCTTGGGATCAGTTTCCATTCTACGTTTCTATGGGGCATTTATGAGTCATACTGTAGCAGCATTTATAGGTAAATTGGGAGGCTTGAAAGCTGTGTAATATGACTGCGCCTTTAGGCACGCTTGCGCTTGTTGGGCGTCTAACTCGTTTATTTTTAGCGCTCAATATGGACATTGGAGTCCCTGACTAGAGTACACATGGATTATAGATAACTACTTCTATTTTGTCTTACAGCTGAAATTCCTTAATTATATATCGGCCATTCATCTCTCAACCTCGTCTTTACTCTCATGTGCGTTATAGTTTATGATGTATGGTCTGTCATGCTTGGGTGCCGTACATTCGTTGCCACCCGGTCATTCATTGGGGGCGGACGGGCATCTTGCCGGCATTGCCACTCCAAGCATAAGGGGATACGTGTTCAGGGGATTTATTAACATGGTCAAAAATTAGAAGGAGTGGTAAAACAATGGTTCAAAGTAGCTGAAAGTGGGTATAATTTCAGCAGTATTGCAATAATAAATGAACAAGAAGATTACGACAGGTATCTTTTGATATTTATCTGACGCGTCACGCAGGAGGATAACTGCTTATAAGCTCCTGTAACAGAGAAATACGAACGTAGCAAATTTGCGTTTCGTCCGGCGGTTTTAGGTCCGAAGCATGTTAAGATACATTGCGCTCATTTGTTTGACAAAAGTACGATTTTGAGAAACCAGATGCGCCGAAAGCGGCACCGGCACGATTTCGGAGATATCCGAATGCAGACTGGCCATAAAATCATTTTCGACGCACTCTGTGGACGTAGCGCCCCAGTGGCAACGTGTTCGTTCCCAAGAGGAGTCCGCTCGTCGCTTCAGCCATCCTCATAACCTCCTCCATTCCCAGCAACGAGTTGCTGTCTATCACATCCTGTTTCTTCTGTTTTTCCAGGCTTTTCAGATGCTGGCTTGCGAATTCCGGATTCGATGGTTTCCATGTCTTCCTGGCGAACAATTTCGACAGCGCCCGGGCTCGCTCATCATGCACAGCAAGCGCCAGCGCACGCGTAACTTTACTGGGAAGTCCGCGGCTGTGTGAAGACGTATAGAGAAACTCAAGTGTGTTGTCCACTTTTACGCCGCGCGTTAGAACAGTCCTGGCGGTTGCTAACACTTTCGGGCCACGTACTTCGCTTATTCCACGTCTGCAGCCAGTCTACTCGGGCCTGCATATCTGCCTCCGATCCAACTTTGTTCTGAAGCTCTCTCGTTACTCGGGCTGCATCGTCGAACGTTGGCCGCCAGCGACGTCTCAGATGCCTGCTGGCCCGCGGGTGGTGCAAGACTGACGCCGAAGCAACACGCAGGAAAAGCCTGTAGACACTTCTGAATGTCGCCGGCAGACGATTCGCGCTTAGGTCTGACATGGGCGGGTTGAATACAACCGCAAGGCGTCCAGCGCGTCATTACCGCCGGCGGACTCCCAATTTGGCATTCTTATACTCTCACGGTCGGTCCTACTCTGCCTCGCGATGACCTCGCTATGTTTGGCTCAATATCGAACTGTAACGGTTTCAGCTTGGATGATTGCCCCATGTCCAAGATGATATATTACTTCGAGGACGGTTGGGAAGGACTATTCGACCCTGACGCGGTCCAAATGGGACCTTTCATTTGATTGCATTTTCAAGATCCAGTGCGGCATTCTCATTATTTGATATGTATTAATCGTTGTCTAACTATTCAGACAAGGCTTTATACCCGCAAATACTTCAGAGTAGAATAAATGGACCTCCGTGCTTTTCCGGACGTGTTAAATGTTGATCTCACTGTTGCTTGAAGAGTGGGACCATCGTTGCCTGAAGTACAACTACTCGCACACTACGGTAACCGCAAATCTCGTAATCGTTTTCGCTTTCTATGGCTTTTGCGACGCTTTCCTCCAAGAACTCGGAATGTATTCTGGCTTCTGCTTTTGCAGCAATTGCTCTCTGCTTCAGCTCTTCCGTGAAGGGCTCCAAGCTCCCCTTGTAAACAGATTTCAGTGAACTTAACGACGATGACTGTTTTCACGAAGTATCAGGCCTGACAGAGCTGCACAATACAGCAAGAGTATTTACCTTTCTGATCCATTGTTTTTTGGGCTCCATTCTGACGGACGAGATGCTCAGTGGACTTGAAGTTGGACCGTTCACTTTCCCGCTTTATACGAGGCGTGCCACTCAAAATCAAATGTGTTTAACGCCGCTCTCCAGTTGGCCACCAAATAAAGCATTTCGCCAAACATGAAGGCCATTTCTGCGCTAGCCGGCATTCCAATAACGGTAATGGTGTGGCCAGATAAACCATATACACTGCAAATAAGCCCGAGCCACATACAGAAAAACAATATATAAACACGCGCACAGACGTATGGTACCTGGAATATTTAACCTCTCGCTTTTTCCATCCTCTAACTTATCATTTTCTATGACAATGGGAGCCCCTCTCACTCAACCAAGCTTGAAGAGCCCACTCCGGAATTGGGCTAAAATGGATCAACAGCGCGGGGCTGCGGTCGACCAAAACCAAATACGCTGGGATGCGATGGACGAACAGCGGTGGTATCCAAGACGGAAGACGGTTGAAATCACAAAGGGCCCACAGTCATTCGGGACAAGCGAAGAGACGCTTCGCATTTTCAATATACGGGCGACTTCTGGAGAACCTGGCGGTCTGAAATCGAGAAGAGTCCAGTTCAGGCGCTATATTAGGTGTGCCGTACTCCACAAAGCTATGAAGAGAGCACAAGAGAAAACGAGAAGCACATTTTGCTTCCCCGCCACCGTTCAACCGAATACACGTTTCTATACACGTCTCTCGGACGACTTTGACAACGTCAGTACGGCTTCTATTGAAAAGGACTCCAGCCGCATCCACTTCGTAGAGATCGAGAACACTGAAAAAACCGCCATCATAGTATTTTAATGCATCCGACTTACACCTTTGCCACATCGTTTTTGTTTTGTGTTATCGTAACTTTATTCATATCCTCATTTATCGCACACTCGTTTCTGCCTTCACGTATCATAGCTGCTATATAATATTATCATCGTGTAATCAAGTTTTAATGGACAATCTTTTGAAACGTCTTTCCAATCCATGATGAATTGCATTAAATTTGCATAACGTCAACAACGTTTGAGAAATGTGAAATTGGGTACTTCAAGATGCCATTGCATTAAAACGTATGATAGAATCCGAGGTCAGTAATTGGTGTACTATAACCGCTTTCTACGATGAGTGCCACTATCCGCTTGCTAGCTAGTGGCCATACACTAAAGCGCTTTCAAACATTACGCCATTTGGAATTTTTCCTGCCGCATATAAGTACAAGCCATAAATAAATATATGGGCCGACGATCCCTGAGGCCGGCGTTCCAATCGCACAACGTGGTAGGGGCAGAGGCCAACAGATATCCGTATGCACTTCATATAAGCCACCGTCGCACACTCGTGTTCAGCGGGCCAGTAATAAGAAATATTATATAAACACTGCCCACAGACGTACCCAGACTATCTGACCCACTTTACCATTTCCGTGCGTTGACTTAGTTATCGTTCTCCAATGTTTGCCAGATACTCTTTATCGAAGCCCCTCTTCTGGCAAAGGGAGCAAAGGCAAGATACGCATACGCTGCCCTGTAGCAGCGATACCAGCAGTACAGAGGCATCCCTCGTGGAAAGTGTTCGTTCGCCGGTCATTAAGAAGATGGAGAGCGCCGACTTCAAGCGCTGCATCAAGTGTGCCGGATTCCGCAAGGCAGTCAGGAGGGCACGCGAAAAGACGACCGGTACACTTTGTCTCCCCGTTACGGCGCCTTGGAAGATATACCCCTCAGACGACTGTAATTTCGGTGCAACTTCCAACGAGAAAACCCTGGATCGATACACGGAAGACGAGTCGGCGAATAATTACAAACGTAGGGGGCTCCACGAAGACGCTGAACCGCCTAGAAGCGTGCGTATCGAGACAGGGCGCTTCAATTTACTATATCCATGGCGGTGCACCTCGTGCAAGGGGGTGCACTATCTTGCTCCAGCAGAAGACAGGGTGATCCGGGATATGCTCAAAAATATCGAAATCAAGAGTGGTACAAGTATTAATTCAGACAGTCGCAACAACTTCGCAACTATCAAGAGCATCGAAAAGACAGCCATCACTGTAGCTTAATTCAGCCTTACTTACACCGATGCCACTGGCAGAACGATCTTATTTTATACTTACCTTATTGATATCTTCATTTACCGTACCGTACACTAATCTCAGCTTTCACATATAGCACCTACTAGCATTATAGTATTATCGTCATGTATAGTCGAACTTTAATGGTAAAGTCTTTGAGGTATTTTGTACCTAGGCTGCGGTACATACTAGCGTCAACATTGTTTGAAAAATGCGAAGCTTGGTAGTAGCCGAAACATGTGGTATTACTCGTACATTGCATATATAGAATCCCGGGTAGCATCATGAAAACGGACGCCAGGTACGTCCAAGTCATTATTATAGTACTACATGATAGAGGTATCATAGATCAGCCGTTGGTATACTTGAGCTAATTCTGAGCGACTGCCGTATTATCTGTGGTAGGTTCATTGGTATGGTTGACTTCCGATGACACGAGTTCCGCAACAGCTTGTGGCCCGTATGTTCCTCTTAGAGCTGCAAGCTTGTCGTTTCGAATTTTCTAAGTTGTAATGGAGAGGTCAGAGATAGTTATACTAAGTGCCGTCGAGTACATAGTAGGCATACCACATGGTCATCATGTGACTTCATGGCCTCTTCGACAAATACTGATTTCTGCTTCAGCGTCTCCTTCGCTTTCAGATGCGCTGCCTTCGACGCCTGATCCAAGATGTTGAGACACTCGAGTCTCGGGACTGTTCTCACATGTTAAACATGTAAAGCTTACCTCAAGCTCCTTCTGAGCCTCCTGTGACTTGCTGAGGGCTATTTTATGATTGTGCTCTGCCTTGTACATGTCATGCAACGTGCGTTGTTCTTTCTTGTCTGCATTCTGCAGAACGTGATCGGCTTTAAAAACTGTCTAAAAGACGCAAATCAGTACGGCCGCTTCTCAATGTGAGGCTGAGCATTGAGAATCGAAATACATACGGACCTTCTGCGCTTTATTCTCGCCTTTTTCGACTTGGGTCAGATCTTTGATCGCGCGCTTCAGATGCTTCTCCTCGTTCTTGGCCTCCGTGAGTATCTCTTTCTCTACTTTCTTGACAAGCTTTGGGGATATGCGGCCAACTATCGTTTCTTGAGGCATTTAGACGTTTGAGAAAATGATTGGGTATATGATACAGTAGTGGTGCAGGAGCGGACTGTGGGTGCATATATAGTGAACACAGGGAGCAATGACGTCACCATTGAAGAAAGCGGCGTCAAAGTATCCTATACTTTAGTGCGGCCTGGAAAGCTTCAAGATTATTTAAGACTAGAGACGTTCAGATTCCTACGCTCACAGAGTGTACTCGGGTAATGGAGTAGTTCGCTGTTTCAATTGAGTCAATTGACCCACTAAAATCGACACGCAATTTGACATTGCTAAGTAGTTACTGGCACACTATCAAAGTAGGATAGTGTAGAGAGATGAACAAATATCATGTAAAAATTAGACAGATTTGGAGCTATATTATGAGCACCGACCGTGATGTATGTGTAGGAGGATGTTATGGTCCAAATCCTCAACTTGAAGTCAGTGCCGATCCGGCGCGTCCAATGTAAATAAAACCGAGCGTGAATTGACGGCACGACGGCAGTAGCCGGTCAAGCTATCCATCATAGGTTCGATGGCGTAGTTGGTTATCGCATCTGTCTAACACACAGAAGGTCCTCAGTTCGAGCCTGGGTCGAATCATTTTTCTTTTTGTGCGTTTCTTGCTTGGAACCATTTAAAAGGCTAAAGCTCGTTGATTAAATTGAACATAGAATATAGTGTATGAGAACAACTCAGAACATCCTGATTCCTGAATTCATCCTTGATACTGGATGAGTATAAGGAGAACTTCTAAGGAGCTCCGAGCTTCATTGTGCCTAATCTTTTTACTTGCACTTTCAAGTTTCAAATCGCAGTCTTTGTCATAGGACGCTATCGCGTGAGAAAATTATTGCACTGCCCACCCGGCTTTCGCGTAAGTAATTATAAGTGAGAGCTATAACCATCTCCACGCCCTCATGGCTGCACAGGACCTTGGACCTCCTTATAGAAGTACCGTGGCTTCATCAGCTGCATCCGTGACCTCGATAGCACGAATGGACGATACCCCTCGAGACATGGCCGAAGGGACGTCGTTGTTGGACACCGAGCACAGCGAGCAGCTAGGCGACTACGGAACACTTCCGCCAAAACGACAACAATCTACATTCGTGAAGCGCGCAAAATACTACATTCCTTCTCTTGCATGGATACCCAACTACTCATTCTCACTGTACGTGCCATGTCATCATCGGTCATCCCTAAATTGCTCACTCATGCATCTCACAGGTTCGGAGGAGACTTCCTGGCTGGGCTCACAGTCGCCTCCATGCTCATTCCCCAGTCAGTCAGTTATGCTTCTGCTCTTGCAAAGCTGAACCCGGTCACCGGTCTGGTGAGTAAGCTTTGTTCAGCGGAGTGGACGACGTTGACGCCCCTGTCAGTTCTCTGCATCCATCCCCGGTATAGTCTACGCGCTGCTGGGGAGCTCGAGGCAATTGAATGTAGCTCCAGAAGCGGCCCTGAGCTTGCTTCTCGGACAAGCCATATCAGACATTCGCCACGACTACTCAGATCCGCACGACGATGATTCAGCATTGCTCGGCCTTGGAGTGGCCACTGTAATCTCATTCCAGGTCGGCCTCATCTCATTCTTGCTCGGCTTTTTCAGATTGGGGTTCATTGATGTCGTGCTGAGTCGCGCTCTGCTGCGGGGATTCATCACGGCCGTTGCGGTCGTCATCATGATGCAAGTACATTCCCAGTAAAGTCGTCTCATTAACCAACTAATTTATATGATCACAGCGAGCAATTCATCCCCATGTTTGGGCTGACCAGACTCATGCGCGAAGTCGATCCACAGACGACAGTGGAGAAACTCACCTTCCTTCTACGCAACGTCTTTGATCACTCCAACGTGCTCACCTCTGCCGTGAGCTTCTCAGCCTTGTTCGCGCTAGTAGCCTTGCGTGCTGTCAAGATGCGCTTCAAGAATCGCTGGTACATCTATCGGATTCCTGAAGTTTTTGTTGTGGTTATCGTATCTACAAGTGAGCTCCTACGTGCATAATCGAAGATTAGCCCTAACTTTTATTTTTAGTCTTGTCGGCTGAGTTCCGGTGGGACAAGAAAGGCGTTGACATCCTGGGTGAAGTAGATATCCGGACCGCGGGCTCCTTTATTCAGTTCCCCCTCCAAGCGGGCAACATCAAGTTCTTACACCGGACAACCTCCACGGCCGCGTAAGTGGGACAACACACTTCAGTCCGCGATCGCCGCTTACCTTGTCCTTAATCGCAGTTTAATAGCCGTCGTTGGTTTCCTCGACAGTATCGTGGCAGCCAAACAAAATGCGGCGCGTTTTGGTTACTCTATCAGCCCGAACAGGGAGCTGGTCGCATTGGGAGCAGCAAATCTGGCTGGGTCATTCATCCCGGGAACACTTCCGGCTTTTGGCTCCATCACAAGGTATGTCGTATCGCTCTAGGCTGACATGTCTGTCTTACAAGGTTATACTAGATCGAGGATTAACGGCGACGTAGGCGGCCGAACGCAAATGGCTTCTATCGTCTGTTCAATCTTCATCCTCCTTGCCACATTCTTTCTCTTGCCGTGGCTTTATTTCCTGCCGAAATGCGTTCTGGCTGCGATGTACGTGGTCTATTTCATCTTCAGCGAAGCTGCTCCTTATCTGTTCATCTTTACTTAGAATTGGCCTCGTGGTATTCTCCCTCCTAGCAGAGACTCCTCATGACGTTATCTATTATTGGAGGTAAGCATTTTTTATGGATCCCCAGCGTCATATTCACTTATTTTTCTTTCATCGTAGGATGCAAGCATGGGTGGATATGACTGTTATGTCCCTGACATTCTTCCTGTCCATCGTTTGGAACATTGAGGTCGGCGTTGTCGTGAGCCTCGTTATTTCCCTTCTGTTGGTGGTCCACCGGTCTTCGAAAACACGAATGACAATTTTGGTATGTCATCAATGTCGGTACGGGTTTAACGAGTAGCTGTGCTTAGTCTCTGTCCTTCACTACAGGGTCGTATCCCCGGCACCGATCAGTGGAAGCCGCTCAAAGAGAACCCGGAAGCTGAAGAAAACGTCTCCGGCGCTTTGATCGTTCGCATTCGCGAGAACTTGGATTTCGGTGAGTCTAACCCATCGCGGCGGGCTGTCGAACAAGACTGACTTTGGTTGTTTAACGCTAGCTAATACTGCTCAGCTGAAAGGTAAACCGCTTGACCTTCTTTGATTTATACTCGAGGTTTTAACGGCGTTGTAGAGAGACTGCGCCGCCTAGAATTGTACGGTGTTCATAAGTCGCATCCATCTGAAGAGCCGAGACGAGAACAAGCCTCCGTTCTGGTGTTCCACCTTGCAGATGTTGACACTTGCGATGCTTCGTAAGTCCATGTTTTCCTGCAACAATATTCACAGAGACTCATTAATTAATGATCAATGTTGTAGTGCTGCCCAGATCTTCTATGAGCTCTCCGAGGAATACAAGGTGTGTCTCCCCTCCCTCGCTTTTATCTGGTATACGCGAGTAGCTCACTTTGACCCCTAGAGCCGAGGAGTCGGAATCTTCCTCACCCACCTCCGGCCCCGCGTCGAGCGGACGTTTGCGAAAGCAGGCTTGTATGATCTTTTGGGATACGATGCATTCCGGGAAACCGTTGCAGACGCCATGGCTGTTGTGGAAGGCGAGCGTACGCGCGAGACGAGTATTATAAATCTGCGTTAGGCTCTAGGAACAGCAGTGTTTCCTTTCACGTCTCTGGGGATGACCTTCACGACTTTCACGACATGATACTGTGCCAGACTACTATGCCATGTAATATGACACGGAGGCATGGACGGCGTTGGATAGTATGGGGATGGACAGGAATGATCTTCGTAATTTTTGGATATATCAATATTTCTTACTGGTGCGTTTTTCGATCACCATACTAGCAGTGACGGTGTCGTGGATAATATCATAATAGTGTAGGTCCTAGGAACCCACTTTGACGCGAGATGTAACCTGTATGTTATTCCAATACAGCGCACATTGGTTCCTATCTGCCATTTTCTGCTTACTTGTCGAGTCCGATTTGGATAAGTACATACTACTGCAAGGTACATGCTAGTGGGTAGGAGATCGATTCCCCTCTTTTTTGATTCCAGTGCAATATGGCGGGTACGGTTATTAATAGCACGCTGCATGCATCCAGCCAGTGAATACTTGTGAGTTCGATTTCTTCTTCCTTCTGACTTTTAATAATGTTTAACCTTGTCTTATGTATAGACCTTTTGCTATGGGTAGCAGTACATTAAGGACATCCCGCAGATTGCTCGAGGTGGCAGGCACAATCCGAAGTGCTACGCGACCTTTTAATTTGCAAAGGTGATAAGAATTGCTTGGCAAGAGCAGGCAATTTTCTTATATTCTAACACCGCCACATGAAATGCAAAAGCCTAGGGGTGAATAGGGCGGAAGCACGCGCCTGTTCATTGGTTCCTACGGATTCAAATTGCAAAATAAATTGCCATTAATAAGCTCAAAAGCGGTCCTTTTCGATGGTTGGTCGTTGCTCGCCTTTCCTCCTGCGTGCTCTCGTATTCTGTTCATCATGCGCTCATTTTCCTCCGCCATTATCCTCGGCCTCGCCGCACTCACGACACTGACCAGCGCGGCGGCAGTCGACGCGTCGTGTGTTGCAGAAATCTGCGGTACGCCAGATACTGCCATCCGCAAGCTCAGCTCGACCATTTCCGAGCGAGGCCTGACGAACGGCCAGCGCCTCGCGCGCGGCCTCCCGCTCAAGGCGCCCACCCGTAGAAAGCTTGCCGTGGCACGCGCTGAGGCATCCCCTGCTCCCGTTGCGCCAGCTACGCCCGCGGTGACCTACGCCGTCACGGGCGTGATTCGCGTCAAGCGCGCGTCGGACGATTTTGTGTTGGGCACCATCGATACGATGACGACGGCTGCTGGCCAATTCAAGTACTCCACGGCCGCGGACAAGGCACTGAAGGTGCAGCTTTCCCTGGAGGTTGGAGAGACGGCGGCTTCGAAGGCGGAGATCACCATGCTGGTTAGTGTGCCTCTCTTCGAGTTCACGAAAGATACAGAACTAGACCGTGCCCTGCGTAGAACTCTGTCGGCCCTCTTTTGGGATTGGTTCAAGGAAGAGATAGTACTAATGTGGATATCGCGTCCGGAAGCTTCAAGTAGGTTATTTACTCTGACTTTGACCTTCCGCAACCTAATCGCCAATGAAAATAGCTATCTCTATTTGAATGGAGTTACTTCGCCTGGATGTGAGTAACTCATATGGACTTGTTGAACAGATTTCCTTATTTTTATATGGTAGCGTCTGCGGGATCGCCTCCTATGTCGATGGATAGCGTGTACTCCGCTGCCACGAATACGGTTCGCGCAGCAGAAACCAGCATCGTACGTCCCCTTATTGTGATCTATTTCTCTAATTGTATTTGACTTATATCATTCCCTATTCAAAAAGTGGACTATTGACCTTACCACCGGCGAACTCGCTCCTCAATGGATTAACTCTGACGAGGGTGAGTGCATATGTTGGCCACCTTTATTCTGGACAAACCTGACTTTATTTCAGGCACTCCTGAAACCTTTTTGTTCTCTCAAGGCTCGTACATCTATGGTGGAGGCGATGTTGCGGCGTTTTATGCCAGATACCCCTCTACGGTTACACATCTGGTGCGTTGGGTTTATTATGTTTAGTGCGACCTGCGTCTAAGAATTTTGTGAACTTCTAGATCTTAGAATTTGTCGCGGACAACTGATCTTCATAAACTCTATCCCTGCAATGGCTCTGACATTCACTGCTTAGAATCATACACTCATTTCACATACATTCTCTACTACAAGGACAATCTGCTATAGAATAATAATCACGTTACTGATTAGACTACGCAATATTACTAGAGCTAAATGAACCGTTTCCGTCTCCTTCAGAACTGAATCTTGTGAAGGATTGGTTTAGGTTGGATGATGCCACAACATGGAGGCACCGTTGAATGGCCGGCTGCCGTCCGGCGGGACTTTTAGTAGACGATCATGCGTCAACGTCAAACCAAACTTGCCTAACCTTCCTTCGGAGTTTGACCACAACGTTGCGGCCATATACGTGGAGCTACGCTGTCGAGCTCGACGCGTTGTTCTCCAAGTTCCAACTACTTGAAAGCTCAAAAGGCGTGGTTGTGTGCGCCAACCATCGAGTGCCGACATCATCATGGCCTCGTTCAACCTGCTGTTCTCCATCTTTGGCTGGGCTGTTATACCCGATTTCGCGACAAGACATCTGCTGAACTACATCTACAAGTCCCCGGTCAAGCTCTTCTCCCCAGCGCAGCCCGGAAGCCGACAGTTCAGGAAACACTATGCTCTAACATTCTCTTTCGTTATTTTCAGTTACCTCTGTTACACACTATACCAGAGCTCCAAGGGCATGGCGCCCAGCTTCTACGAGATTCTTGCTGTTCCACCGGATGTTGACGAGGGCGGCCTCAAGGTCGCTTTCAGGGCGTTTGCAAAGAAGTATCACCCCGACAAAGTTGGAGGGGATGAGGAAGGGGTACAGCTATTCATGCAGGTGCGAGACGCATTCGAGGCGTTGAAGGATCCCGTAGTACGCTTTGCATATGATAGGTGAGTAAGGAATGTCATCCTTGGTACATTCTCTAACTACTGTACAGGTTCGGACCTGAAGTTCTAGGATGGCGAAAGACTTGCAAGACAACGCGTGAATTTATGCATCACGGTCTTATGGTCTCTTCCGGATACCATATCGTCGCTGGAATTGCTCTCCTGTTCTGGTCCGCAATTGGCCAACCAAGCCCCGTTTCATTTGTGAGTAGTACCAGTATCAATATGCATTATGTTGCTCAGCTGATTTTCTCAGTGGCGTTACGTTCTGTTCGGCGCTTTGTTTGCAGGAGAGCTATCGTTTATAGTATCTCCCTTTCCAGGCTCACAGTCCAATATCTTCCCTGCGAGTAGCTCTTTCCTTTCTCCTGGTAGTGATGGACTCGCCGTTACTGGAACAATCCGCACCTTTTCGATCCTGCAAACTATCTTCCCCAATAGGGTTCCTTATCAACACATCCTCTTTCTTCATCAATGCTTCATGATCCTGAGTGTAGCTTTGAGCAGAGTCGTCCCACACTTCGTTTACATCTTCAGTGACGGGGATCCTAATGCTAGAACACTGGATCCACTCGAGAAAGAAGTCTGGGAACGCGTCTACTCGACTATCGCCATCGCTGACCGTGAAGGTATGGTCTATATTCATCTTTCTGTTTGGTCTGTAATATTCAACACCATTTTCTATAGCCTCTATCATCCTGCATACACTCTTGCAGTCAGTCACCCGCAAACCTGCTTCAACCACACATCCATACCACATCCCAACACTAGCAAGGATGGAGCCCCTTAGCGAAGCCCGGACGAACGAGATTTTCGAAGAGCTCACACCAGAGATGTGCAACCTCGTAATGGAAGCCAACATCAAGAACCAAACTGCCGGCCCCATCGCAAACGCTTGGGACGCTGCCCTGCGTAAATCCTACGCAGGAGCAGTAGTAGGCTCCGGAAAGTCGGCGGGTGGAAGCACCCCCACCCAGCCGCGCCTCAGAAACTTCTGGGAGGCTGCTGAGGGTACCGGGGATACGGAATCGAGCATCGTTTTCGTGGATCCCTTGAGCGAGTCCGCGACGGTGGATAGGATGGGTCGTTCCCCGAGAGTACCCTCGACTCCGCGTTCACGTCGACGCGAACTGAGCACCAGCCCGACTAAGGGCTCTCCTGTCCGCAAAGCTGCGGTACCGACTGCTCCGGGCGAAATCTGAGAAAAGTGGGTGCTAGGGTGAGGGTGTCGAAATGATATCTTTGGTCATCCTATGCTTTGTCAAGAGTATATAGGTATTTAATCAATTACGCGTGTCGTTTTGCTATCCACACTCTCGTCTGAAAGTCCTATACGTATGTACAGGTGGGATTGAAATTAAATGTGAGTCCATATCACAGTGTAGTAGTACGTAACACCAACACAGGTCGACTTCAGAGCGTGCCCGAGCTCGAATGACATTCACTCTTCCATCGAATCTACATACTAATAAATCAGTCTTGGTCCGCAAACAAGTCAGGTGAATTCTTTTTTTTTTTTTTTTCTTCTTTCTTTGAATATCCAGGTATAGAAAATTCGCTGCGTGAAGTTAGAGATTCATCCCGTTGCCAAGGAGGATCAATTTGCATTCTGTCCGCTGTACACGACGCTTCGACCGGGTTATACGTTTCGGACTCTTTAGTATTTGCAGCACGCGCCTAACCTCCTCCAAGCAACACGGCTGCGTTCCAGACCGTGTTTGAACATAATTTCAAGGTGCTCCAACCCTCCACTCCAACACTTCGTTTCCTTTTTCGGGCCGCAATGGTGCGCTGATTCAGCCCCGCAAGTCGGGAGAATCTCCATCGCATAAACGAAATGCAATTTGGGTGGGCATTAGAGGCCGACGTACACTCTCCAGATCGAAGCGAAGTTGAAAACTCAGAGAAGGCTTTTGCAAGAGACTATCCCAAAACAACATGTCTTATTCTGATTGGAGATATGTCTTCAACTAGGCATCGTTTTATGAGCCTGTGGGCAGATGACTTACGCAGCATGTGTTTCCTGGTATATCGTTTCACTCAACAGACCTCAAGCACCACCTACGACACATAAAAGGCGTCAACTCTGGGCCGTATCTTTGATTAACATTCCTACCATGACTATCATCCTGCACGATATACCATCCACTTTCCCTGAGAATGCATGGTCCCCAAATACATGGAAAGCCAGGTAGGCAAAGATCTCCTGTACAGAGTCGCTCTATTTTCTTTGTCTAACACCCGCGGCAGGTTCTGCTTGAACTACAAGGGCATGCCCTACAGGACTGAATGGGTCGAATACCCTGACATTGCACCTCTCAGCAAAAAGCTAGGCATAGCGCCTACCTCGAAAAGACCTGACGGGGCCCCGCACTACACACTTCCTGCCATCCATGATCCAGCGACGGGGGTGTACATTGCAGACTCCCTAGCCATCGCGGAATCTTTAGAGAAGACATACCCGGACAAGCCGAGCATCTTCCCATTCAACACGGCTGTATTCCAGTCGCTCTTCTAAGGCAATTTAGCAGCATGTTTCATTGGTTCCATAGCGTGATTCATTCTTCCCGATGCTGCTCTGAAGCTCAATAAAGTGAGCCAGGATCATTATCGCCAATACCGCTCTGAAGAGATAGGCGCCCCCCTTGACCAAATTTCCCCGAAAGGTGAAGCAGCTGTAGCGCTTTGGGCCAATTTCAAGAAAGACTTGGGAACGGTCGACGCCTGGTATGCGAAGAACGACGGCCCATTCCTGATGGGCGACGTGCCATCCTGGGCTGACTTTGTGACGGCGTCCTACATGGCCTTTTTGAGAACTGTTTGGAGGGATGATGATAAATGGAAAGATATTGCTTCTTGGCATGGAGGACGATGGGAGAAGTTACTGGACTCCGACGTGAAGCAGTATATGTCGGTTATCTAGGCCACACGGCTCAGATCTTTCGTTGACTTAAACTTGAAATTTAGTCAAAATCAAGTCAAAATTTTGTCCAATAGTAGCAATCGCACTACCCTATTTAAATGAACAGACCGAGAACAGACCTAAACAGACCGCAGAATAAAAACAGAATAAGTGAGTATGCAAGGTCGATTCCCAATCGATTCCTCCATGGACCATGATTACTAGACTACTCGTTTCCAACTCGCTTTGATACGGCAAAAAGGGTGCAGTTCTTACAATACATAACACTGCCATTTTTTTACGTGACAAACATCGACCCCTAGGCTTTCAGAGCTGTAGAACGCACCTAGAGTCGTTGTTTTCGTTGAACCATCTGAGCGCTATCGATTCGTGTAGTACGCTCAAACGTCAGGAAACCCAATAGCGAATACATCCCATCGGTTCGATGGCGTAGTTGGTTATCGCATCTGTCTAACACACAGAAGGTCCTCAGTTCGAGCCTGGGTCGAATCATTTTTGCATTTTTTTGCATTTTTTCCACCAGTATACTCATTACTTGTTACTTGTTCAATGCTGTGTTATTATAACACAAGACTTTTAATTTTTAAGTCTTCCGGCTTTCTTCCAGACCAGGAAGAGGGACTGTAGCAGCTCGCATGAATGATCAGAGTGATTGCATATTTAAATTTCAACAGAGCTTATTGCACTATTTTATGTAATTGGAAAAGCCCTGCGGAAAGTTGACCACTTTTTCTTACAGAGAGATTTGGGACTCTTGAATCTGTATACAAAGTTGTTCTGCTAGTTTAAACTTCAATCATTTGTATACATATATGTATAGCAAAAAGTAGAATGTATACAACATCACTGTTTAACTTTAGTGTTAACTGTATTATCAATGTTAATGAAGTCTGGAGCCTGGACATTAATGATTGGATGAACTTTGGGCTTTGGGGTTTTTGACAAGGGCCAAAAAGTGATTCGACCCAGGCTCGAACTGAGGACCTTCTGTGTGTTAGACAGATGCGATAACCAACTACGCCATCGAACCGATGCTGTCTTGTTGCCGCCGGCTGTCCCCGGCGCCGTGTCCTCATTTCCTGCCGATGCTCTCTTATGTTTTTATGTAGAGAGTAGATTAATAGTAAGTGCACTACTAAGAAAGCGTGAAATGGCGCTGCTGGTCAATATTTATAACTTGCAAGTTGGTATTATCAGCACCGTTACATCTGGCTTCAATATTGGACTGTTTGCACCATTTTGGGCTTAGTGGCTCTGGCCCGGTCCCCATCAGCCGCCGCCACCCCAATATGGATATTCACCTTCTATAGTTGGCTAGCTTTTGCGGATTTATCATATACTGGCGTGGTCATGATCAGCGGGTGAGGTGATGCATCTGTACCGACTCCCGTCCTTGAATCCAGCTTGTTTGGAAAATATATCTAGATCTTGAAGCCGCCCTTCTGCAGTGGGACCATTGCACGCGTGGTATAATTGAACGAATTAATTAGTTTAGGTGGTATATATATATTTATGATGCTGTATATATTTAATGTAATCCTGGTAGCCGCAGTCGCGTATTGCGTCGATGTACGGCGTGGCTATTGTTCGCTGATATACACGGCGGGAGTATTGCGCCGCTCATCACAAGCGGACGCCCGGCGTCCCCTCTCCCAGCCCGTGTGGGAAATCCCTCTCCGCACCTGGGAAGAAATCCTTTTGGAGCGTTTATTTCCCTGCTGTGTGGGCAGTGGGCGTGTCTGAGGAGCTGAACGGCTGGCAGGCGTGAGCGTGAGCCAGTGCATGATGGGTGAAGATTACTTCTCCCCTCCTTCACTCGGGACTTCACGCCAGTCAGGACAATGACGTCTGGCAGAGCCTCTCAGAGCTTACTAATACTATGTATGTATCAGTATCAAGCTGTATTAGCCTGATGTGGGAGCTGCTTTTATTTTCGGTTACTCTAGAGGCGAGGCGAGTGAGACGGTTATTTTTGGCTGTTGTGGAGGAGTAGTACTAGTGTGAGGCTACTTATTGCATATTCGGTGCTGCAGCGCAGTACGCAGTGCGGACTACTGGGACCGTGACGGGTGGCGCCAGGTAGATGATTGTGGGTATGAGTATGGGTAAGCGTCTGTACCTCAGGCTGATGCTCACTATCTACAATCAAGGGGGACTGACACCGGCAAGTACTGGCCACGGACACGTTCTGGGGTAAGACCTTTGCCACACTACTTTATATGTCATATATGAGTACATGCTCATATGTGATATCGGACTCCCTGTGATCATCATCCATCCACCAGTCAGCTGCACGCTCCGGGCATGTGCTATTCCAGGCTATGTGGTATATATAGATATTAGGTATGTAGGTATCTGTGTAATAAACATGCACAGCGGTGGTTAAATATGGAGGATGATCGTTCCTATCGCTATGCTATGCTGTTGGGGAAGATGCTGGAAGATACACCCGAGTAGTCCATGTACATATGCCTCGACCACACGCACGGGCTCCGTTCGATGGTTGAATGGATGGAATTACGTTGAGCGCTATAAGTTCGGGGTTCATGCATCATGCCTGGCGTAGAACAGAGGCGCCACAGGCGCGGAGGCTACATAGATATATAGTCAATTAAATATATAGGCATAGATTCACTAACATGAAACGTCCATCAGGAAAAAGGAGGAACGAACAGCGTTGCATGATGGATCTGATCAGCCGCAGTCTTCATCGGCGTGCTTGAGCCTTGAACAGTGTCATACTTATACGTGTTTTATACATACATACAGCGGGTCTTGTCCACATTTCGGCATCACCTACGTGTTGAGGAATATGTAATGTCAGGAACAGGGCAGGGAATGGTCATAGGGCGGTGCAGGACGTTTTCTGCGTCAAACATGGGTTGATCAAACGGGGTTATTTGTTATCCTTCATTTCCGCTATGTTATCTTCAGGGATGCATCAGGGCTCTTGGTAGGCGTGTATAAGTATGAGGATCGTGATGCTGTATGTATGTACTTCTGGGACGGACTGTTTTTGTCCCTATGGTGCGAGTTTGGGACTTCAATCACCTGCAGTATGGTGTAATGGGTTTAAAATTTTACGAGTATGGATCAGCGGAATGCGCATACTCGAAATAGGTTCCGGGTACCTTATCATTTATCTGAGTCTACTAGGAATACTTTTTCCGCTCGTGGCTGGCAGGCTGCGGGAAGTAATGTACTAATGGATGGAAGAACGCTGCGAGATGGCTAGAAGGGGAGATGCACACGCACGATACGGAGCATTTGATGTGGCATGTTTATATATGCATGGCGGATGTGCGAGAAAATAAGGCGAAGGGATGATGGGGATGGATGAATGGATGGATGATGATTGTGATGTAACGGCTTGCAGTACATAGTGCATAAGTGGGATGATTCGGGACCGCATCCTGCTGCATGTCAGCCTTCATGCTCTGAAAGTCATGAAATCGAATAAATGAAAAATGGCGTACTAAGACGAATAAGCAATTAAAATTCCGGGACAGTATTCTTATTCTCGCAACTTTTTTTCATCCTGTTTTGTTGCTGATCGGTACTCGTTGGCTACCCGCCATTGTGCGCACATGGCTGCTCAGCGGCGTACCCTGATCGATCGATTGTTCTGGGGCAATGGTTTTGCCTCCGCACCCTTATCCGCGGCCTGCAGCAGTTAGACGGGTTTGTTCGCTTGCGCCCACGAAGGATAAATTGTTTTCTGCGACATATCCATTGCATATCCACTTTTTCGGCGGACGGAGTTAGGGAAGCCATTGAGAAAATTTAACCAGTCAGGCCGTTGACATTAGTGTCCGGATGGGAAAGATATGCCAAGCCGCGTATGCCAGATAGCGAAAATACTGCCAGCAGGGTGTTGAATGCAAAGCTGAAAGGGATGACTGGGAGTGACTGTAGACCAGCAGTAATCTATGCAGATCATTGGGCAGGTGAACGGGCAATTATGCACAGAAGGAGTTGTTAATTATGACTGCCTGCCAGACTTGCGCTTTGCCTCGAGGTGTTATGTAAGACGTTCCTGGGTGTAATTTTAATTCATTCATTTAGGGAAGCGTTGCTCCTTCAGTGCGCGAGTATGCTCGACATGACCCCGAGCCTGCATCAGCCTGTTTCTGAACGGAGATGTTGTGAACCCGCATGTTGGGTGTGATATTGGAGGTCAAGAAGCCAGAGCCCGAATCTGCGCCCTGGGCGAGTGCAGGTCGTGCAGATTGAATGCAGTAGGCAGCCGTCGCGGGTGAAAAGATATGGGCAGAGATTCTGGCTGGCAGGAGTGCGCTGGCAGACGCTGCTCGCTGGCAGGAGACGGCAGTGGGCGATGGGGTATGTGTGGGAAGATTGATGACAGGCACGGTGGGAAGGGGTAACAAGGTCACGCTGTGCCTGGCCAGCTCTATCCCCCTCCCGACCAAGCTCCTTCCTCCCAACTACCACCACCACCACCGTCCCCTCCTCATCCACCGTCCCCTCCCCTCCCCACCATCACCACCACCCCTGCGCAACCCCCAACCCATAACACCCCGCCCTCCGCGCTCAGCAGGCCCAGTCGCCTGCTCGGTCCCACTCGACTAGCCCGGCAGCTGTTTTTTGTGCGAAATCATGCCTCGACCGCCATCATCCGCCCGACCGAGCACCTCTGCATCGGGCCCAGTGCACCCAACCACAGCCGGTGGATTTTCGCCGTACGACCCAACGCTGGAGGAGGAAGAGTTTGACGACGACGACGAGAGCGATGCCGAGGATGTCTTTGCTTTTCTGCCCCCGACGACGGCCGAGCAGCAGGAGCAGGCCGCGCAGCACACAGAGGAGCAGGCGCAGGCGCACATGGGCGACACCGCCGCACGCGGACAGCCGCCGCAGATGATGCAGTACCACCAGTCCCAGTCCCACTACCAGCAGGCCATGTCGCCGTATGGATCGCACGGCGCTGGGACGGCAGCGGCGGCGGCTGCTGCTCTGCAGACCCAGTACTACGGGCGGTACCAGGAAAATCCCCACGTCAGTGCGCCCTTCTCCCCGTTTTCCCACTCCCCCTTCCCGCCCGCGGGCGCGGCTTCGAGCAGCACATTAGACCTGACCCCGTCGACGTCCGATGCGTACAGTTCCTGGGAGCGTCCGTCAACCTCGCACCTGGTGGCGGGCCGCTCTGCCAGCCACCTTTCTGAGGCTGACATTGCAGGTCACCGAAACGCACTGGCAGGCCCGTCCAACACCGCCTTCACAGTACTTAACCGGCCCACGACAGTACCCCAATCTCCCCCCTCCCCATCCACCGACTCTCAACCAAGCACAGGCGCAGGCATGCCATCGTATATGGACAGGGGCGACATGTACAAGCTGCGACGGCTGACGAGCACGCATAGCGTGGCGCCTGCTGTCTCGGTCGAAGGCGGCCAAAGAGTAGTCCAGGAAGATGACGACGAAGAGGACGAGGACGACGTTGTGGATAAGCAGAAGGAAGTTGTAGTCAGCCTCCCTCATGGCGAAGAGCCGCCGGACTCTCCCAATACAAAGTTGGGCGACGACGACGACGGTGCGACGATGGCGTCTGAGAAAGGCCGTGCTGCGCTTAGGCTAGAGAGCCCCCCGGCTGGCAGGGGTCGAAGGGTCCGTGCGGGAAAGCATCGGTCAACAGACGGGTCTAATGCATATGCTGAGGACGTCCGCTCTGCGGAGGCAGGCGGCATCGCTGTCGGTGTCCTAGGCTATGACGGCGCCGTTGCGAGCGGCGTACCAATGCGGAAGGATGGCCCACATCGACGGATGAAGAACGTTAATGCACAACCGTACTACGCCTACGCCGCAATCGCTAGTGCTCAAGGATACGAAACTAGAGGTACGATATCATCTTCTTTCTCTCGTGGCTCTTATCATAACTGGCATATATCAGGTTCATCTCGCAGCAACACGCGAGGAACCGCCCAGCAGCGCCCGGGCACAACTCAAACTACTATTCCCGAATCTTCCCAGCGCAGATCGTTTTCCGGTTCGTTTGTCAGCACTGGCAAGCGGCGGGGCAAGGATGACTTTGACGATGGCGAGGAAATCGACGAGTACGACTATGCAGATGCCGATACCATGAGTGTTAGCGGCGTTAGCGCCAGTATTAGAGACGACGAGAGCCGGGAAGGCAGCATAAAGTATGTGTCTCAATTCTCTCTCATTTTTCCTCCTTTTTTCCTCCCTCTTTCTTCGTTTTTTCTCGTTTTTCATTCATTTATTCCGCATACCAACGCATATAACGACCTGGCCGCGACTGCCCTACGCATATCGGATCAAGCCAAAACTTCACCTCCACCGGTGTCTAGAATGCCTTCTAGAGCTTTCTTGGACTCCAGCTGGAGTGCCCGAAGGACATTAACTTCATTTGGGCCGTGCAAAAGTCTTGCCTTGTGGAGTTTGGCATTGATGATGGCACCGCCCCGCCCCGACCCCGACCTTACACATCAACGCAATTTACTGTGTCGACTCTCACATGATCCCTGCTTCTGGCGCCGTGACTGGTCTACTGATTGAATTATACTACGGTATGCTAACGGCAACGTCGACGACGAAATCATTCATAGCCGATGCTATTGTTCGGCTCCGGGCCACTCGTGGGCTTCATCGCTCAAGGACAGTCGTTCGTCTTTGACTTGTATATGGTGATCATGGGGACACTTCAGCTGTGGACAACCGGGACGGCATGCAGTGGCTTCCGTGTCAGCGTTCTATTCCCTTCTCTGTCAGCTGTTCTTCCCGTCCATGGGCAGGCCGACATGTGTCGTCTCACACGTTGCTTATTCTGGCTCATACGTGTATTTTTTTCTATCGCTTGTCGTGCGCCGCGGGCTGCGTGCGCTGCGCTGCGGTGGGAAGCGCGCACAGGCGCGTGCGATGCTCTGGTCCTGTTTTGGTTTATCTCTGTTGGCGGAAACATTGCCTCTGCCAGAGACTGTGTTGCTGGATATCCAGATCAGGCTGTGCATCTGTCAGAATATGGCTATTCCTGTTCTTCATCCCAAGCGGACGGTGTCACGCTCTGATGCCGCTCGCACCTTGCGGCCCTCCGTGTCCAGTTATTTCTGGAGGGCCCATAACTTATCTTTCTCTCTTGCTCTGGGATACTATTTTGGGACCCCCTGTGGGATGCGGTGGGGACTTTATTTCTTTTCCGTTTCTTTCGCCTCGGCCATTCGTGGGGAGTTGGGCTGGCAGGCGATTGATACCCTGATCGGATGTGCATGCTGCAGCCTCGAGTGGTAGACTCGCCCCGGTTCTGACACTGTTATCGGGCAGAGAAGACGGACATAGCGCTCCAGATCCGTTTCGTTGAATGTCGAGGCACAGACCGCGCCCTTTTGCTGCCGTTTTCTTTTTTCGATTGGGCCCTTGTTCTCCGGTCGATCTGCACGTGGGTTCTGTTTCGTTCTTTGTGATCCGCCGCCCCGACCCACACCATTCCTGGCACTACTTCTCTGCGTTCTGACATCGAGTTGCATGCAGCTGGCATCGCGCCTGGCTTCTGCACGGGCCTGTCTAGGCGATTGGGTTTGACTCAATGATCCACATGGGCGCGCATCTCATCTTGGAGTGTGCTTCAGTCGTTCCTGCTTGCCCATCTAGGAGGGTGTTACCTGGCATAGGCCTCTTCCTGCTGTTTATTGCCTGGGCTTCGAATTGGGCCCCCTTCAATCTCGAGCGCTTCCCCGCAGCATCGGCGCGGTTATGTAATCTTCTCGCGACGTGCTCTGGACGCGGAACAGTGCTTGTTTGGGTTGGGGTGTGTGATCTTGCGCTGCTGGATAACCCGATTTCTGTTCGAGGGCGACTGACTTTTGACTGCGTTCCGCCAGATGATAGGATCTGTGGCTTCTCTTGCGCCACTTTCTTTTACGTTGTTCTTCGGGCGATGCGTTGTGCTGGATCTGGTTGGCCTCTTCACTCACCTTTTCCCTTTCTCCACGTTTCTTTTTATTTCGTTGAATTGCCGCCTTTTTTCGATTCGAGTGTTTGCTATTTCCCATTCC
The DNA here is from genome assembly GCA_028532985.1 of Stropharia rugosoannulata. Taxonomy (NCBI): domain Eukaryota; kingdom Fungi; phylum Basidiomycota; class Agaricomycetes; order Agaricales; family Strophariaceae; genus Stropharia; species Stropharia rugosoannulata. The sequence continues at coordinate 4,629,725 of JANCIK010000001.1, read as the reverse complement.
CGTTCTCGTTCCCGTTCATTCCCATTTGCTTTGCCCTGTTGCCTTATCCTTTTGGTTTTTTTGGATTATGCCCTCTTCATCACATTCGCATTCTGTCTTGTCTTTGAAACACCCTATGGCGCTGACGCTGACGCGCTCTGCTTCTTCTAGAATGGAGTTCGACTTTGATGCCATCGAGGAAGAGGACAGCCCCTTTGCGGAGGTCCGCGCATCTGTGTCGAATATAGACGACCCCGACATGCCTGCAATGACTATTCGTATGTGGGTTGTCGGTTTATTGCTATGTATGACGAGCACGTAAGTCGCTATTGCGTCTTCTGCATACATAACTTTGTCGTTAACTGAGTTACCCTCAATCAGTGCTCTCAATGTATTTTTTAACTTCCGAGCGCCAGCACCAACCATCGTCCCTCTTGCCCTCGTCCTTCTATCATATCCATTCGGGAAATTCCTCGCATTTTCACTACCCATCACGACATACCGAATCCCGTTACCTAACCTGCCGCGCCGCTGGTTCCCAACGAACCAACCCTCCTTTGCGCTCTGGCGCCTCTTAACCAACCTCATGCTCCCGCTTACCTACCCCCGCTGCCTCGAATTCTCGCTCAACCCCGGCCCGTGGAACATCAAGGAGCACGTACTCGTGTACATTATGGCGAATGTAGCCGTCGGCCCGCCGTATGCGCTCAACGCTATCGTGGTGTCTAACAAGTTTTACCACATCCATATTGACTATTGGTTCTCGCTTACGCTCGTGCTCGCGACGCAGCTGACGGGTTTCGGCCTCGCGGGGCTGTGTCGCCGTTTCTTGGTATGGCCTGCTAGTATGGTGTGGCCGCAGAACTTGGTCGCGTGTACTTTGTTGAATACACTGCATGCGGAGGATGATGATGATGGGATTGGGATGTATGGCGGCACCTATGAGCCTGGGAGCAAGGGCATGTCGAGGTACAAGTTCTATATCATCACCACAGCGGCCAGTTTCGTGTTTTTCTTCCTCCCTGGTAAGCGTTAAAATAAATTGCTCGATCTTGGAGACGGTGCTGATTCTGCGGGCGCCAGGATACCTCTTTGAGGCGCTTTCTGTGTTCTCTTTCATCTGCTGGGCAGCGCCGAACAACGTCCCTGTTAATCAGCTCTTTGGTGTTAGCTCGGGTCTGGGGATGAGCATACTCACTTTTGATTGGACGCAGATAAGTTGGATAGGAAGTCCGTTGATGGGTATGTATTTTCCTTTTTACAGCGTTGGTATCTTGTTAATGGATATGGACATCTTAGTGCCTTGGTGGGCTGAGGTCCATGTCATTATTGGCTTTGTTCTGTTCTTCTGGATTATGACACCTATCTTGTACTATACCAACGTACGTGCCCGCCGTCGATACTTCTCTTCTATGTGCTTACGGGGACGGTGTCACAGTCCTGGGATTTGGCCTACTTCCCTATCTCGGCCAATGAACCATTCGACCGTTTCGGACAAACTTATAACGTCAGCCGCATTCTTATGTTGAACGACACCTTTGACTCGGAGGCATACTTCAATTACTCGCCGCTCTATCTGCCCGCCACGTACGCTGTGACGTACCTGCTCGCGTTCGCGCTCAGCACGTGCGTCATCGTTCACACGGGACTGTACCACGGCAAAGCGCTGTTCAACGGTCTGCGGAAAGTGCGCGTCGAGGCGGACGATATTCATGCCAAGCTCATGCGGAACTACCCCGAAGTCCCCGACTGGTGGTACCTCGTGTCGTTCTGCGTTTTCTTCGCGCTCGCGGTCGTCACGGTGGAGGTGTGGCACACGGACGTCCCGGTGTGGGCGCTGTTGTTAAGCGTACTGCTGCCGGTAATTTACGTTCTGCCATCTGGGTTCATCTATGCGATGACGGGTCAGGGTGTAAGTTCTCTCTTTTTTTTGTGTGTGGTGTTTTACTTGTGCTAAAATGAAATATAGATTACGATCAATATCCTCGCACAGATCATTCCGGGCACGCTGTTGCCTGGAAAACCGTTGGTCAACATGTTGTTCAAGGCGTACTCGGTGCAGACGCTTGCGGCTGCTACTTCGTTCGTTCAGGACTTGAAGCTTGGTCATTATGTCAAGGTCCCGCCACGAGCGACCTTCATTGGTACGTTCTGGTACGATCTATCAGGGTATGTAATGTTGACGTCAAATTTCTTTGCTTAGTGCAAATGGTGTCGACCGTTCTGGCTGCCTTCATCCAAGTTGGTGTGAAGGAGTGGATATTCAAGAATGTGCCGGATATCTGCAGTGACAATCAAAAGTCGCAGTTGACGTGTCCGCACAATCAAGTCTTCTTCACTGCGTCGGCTGTATGGTACGTGTTACATGGACTGCACTTGAGTGATAGGGTCTGACCTTGACTTTGCTGCGGTGCAGGGGTCTCATTGGTCCAACGAAGCAGTTTGGGACCGGGTCTCTGTACCATCCGCATCTGTATGCGATCATCGTCGGAGCTTTCCTCCCCCTTCCTTTCTACCTCTGGCAGCGAAAATACCCTAATACATGGGCGCGCTACGTGAGCACACCCGTCATCCTCAATGGCGTGTCATCGATACCGCCCGCGACGGGAATCAACTACTCGTCGTGGTTCGCGGTTGGATTTGCATTCCAGTACCTCATTCGCAAACGCAACTTTGCGTGGTGGAGCAAGTTCAACTATGTGTTGAGCTCGGCGTTGGACAGCGGGACTGTTATTGCCGTCATGGTCATCTTCTTTACCCTACAGTTCCCGAGGGGAGGGACGATCAATGTGAATTGGTGGGGGAATCAGGTGTTTACAGCTAGTGAGTCCTTTCACATTTTGTTCCTTTTTCTGTGGGTGCTGATTGAAATTGGTAGCTGCGGATTACCAGCGGAAGACATTCTTGCCTATACCTCCAGGCGGTGTTACGTGGAAGGGCTTCCCTCCAGCACTGGACAGTGCAGGCAACCCTATCGTCGTTTCGTCATAAAACCCTGCTGTGTCTTGGTCTCTGCAACATGCCCTTTCACGACACCATTTCACGTTTAATGTTACCATCGCGTCATAGAATTACCAGGCGCCCACCCACCTCCCTCCTGTTTACCCGGCCTCGTATTCCCATACCCTCCCAGTCCAAATCAATCAAAAGTCAATCCGGCCCTGAAGCCCGTTGTAACATCTTCTACCCTATTTTCATGATAACCTTTGGACCCAATCGTCACTGTCACTTGCCATTGCATTTATTGGCCTCTTGGCCCCTCCCTCCCCTCCTTCCAGTTCCGGCTTAGCCCATGTCCCTTCTCCCTCCCTCCATTAAGTGGACTGCATGTTTTTTTTTCGTATCTCCGTCTGAATTTACAGGCTATATCATTCCTTGTACTCGACTACCGATTGATATCTGTGCCCCGATTACACACCTATCTAAGATAATTTATCTCTCTCTATGTGGGCCGCCTGTGACTCCACAAAATGCCCTATTCGATCGGTCCCTGCAGCCTAGTCATCTGGGACTTCGTGTTGGATTTCTTCTTGGGGGATCGGACTGCAAGAGTTCTTTCCCCTCGCGGACTTGCTAAAGCCGAATTGATATTAGCTATCCGCCCCAACTGGCCGCCAGCGTCAGCGCCCGTCACCTGCAAGCCCGATTATAAAGGATTATGGATCCCTGACGTCCTCCGGTAGCGCATCTCCGCCCTCCCAGCAATTTGTGTATCAGTCATCTTCAACGAACCCAGGTGTACGGATGTTTTCTCTCAAGCCTTAGTGATTGAGTTGCCCCCGCCTTCTTTGACGAGTAGGCCTGTACAACATTCCTTATCTGGACCAATCTACTTCACCTCTTTTGAGATGGTGCCGGGCGTTGGTCGTTATTTCTGGACGAACCTTTCTTTATACAGTTCGAATTTCTCCTTTGCGTACCATTGGTAAACCTCAAGTAGATGCATCTATCTATTCATTCTCCTTTTTGTAGGTTTGGTCGTGTTTTTTTCTTTCTTTCTTCTTGTCTGTCTCTTTTTCTCTTATATGGTTGTTATTAGTAGTCGCGTATATGGTACTACGAAGTCCTACTACATAGATTTCTATTGGATGTCTGCGCAGTACGGAAAAAAAATAAGAGAATGGTTCTGTCAACCCGTGCTGTGCGGTGTTGTTGCTGGCTAATGTCGGTAGTTGAAACGCTGTGCGCTAAATAATTTGCGTAGATGTGTTAGTGTTGCGAACACAACATTAGGACCGGATTTGAGCAAGGTTCTCCGAAGGTACTTAGGTCATTGATCCGTTGGAAATAGACGGGTGCATGTGGGTAAGCAAACTTCAAAGGTAACCATGCATACATGCTATCCACTCAGGCTACTCCGATGGGTGCACGACCGGATCACAATGCATACATGGTCTATTGTACATTAGTAACATATGCATGATTGAATGTGTAGCATGTGTACAAGTTAATGACATTCGCGGTTACGCGTCTGTGGCTGAAATTAGATCAAAATCGAGAGGCGTATGGGGCGATGCGAGGGCTACTTTAAGAAGTTAGTGTACTTCATGTGTGTACATCGCCAGTGAGGCAAACTTGAAGAAAGAACTTGTCGTGACTAGGAGCAGAATGAAACCGGACTTCGGGGTTGCGGATGGCAGCTGGCGCTGAATGGGCATTGGGATACGCGTCTCCTTGGTTCCCGGCCCTCCTTCCAAACTTTGTTAAGTAAAAATCAGCTTGCGGCGTGGCAGAATATATCAAGAATACATACGTTGCTCTCGTTTACATCGCGTTGGCAATTTGGACAGCTGCTGTACAGCTCAACCAGAGACCACGAGGATGGCCGACGGCGCTGCTGTATAAGTTCTAACTCTTGGCTGCTAGTAGCTCCGTGCGTTATGTATACATACTGTGTTTTAATATTGTCTTTATACCGTCGTTCCCGAGACTGTCAGGCGGTCATTTTACTCGTTACATACGATCTGATTCCTGACGAGGCCATATATAAAGAATATTTTGCTAGATAGGATGGGGTAGGACACTGTGAAGCACCGGCGCTAATATCAATCTGAATCAAATTTGGATATTCGATGAAAACTTTTGACTCCGTGGATTTCGTGCACTTTGTCTCATGCCAGAGTTTTGAAGCTTAAAAACGTACTTGGGGATACTAAGAGAGTATAATTTTTCCCAGATGTGTTATCAGAAAACTATACTACATCCACATACAATTAAATCCTTCCTCATTGACAGCCCTCATAGGCCGCCTCTGTCAGAGCTTGAAACCTTGAGGTAAGATATATGTTGAAATGAGGTGAAATCAGTAAAGAGTTGATACTTTGACGATTTACGTGACACCATGCCATACATTTCGAGAAATTCTCTTACTTATCCGTCGGCCGCCTTAGACCCTAACCGTCAGTCTATTCCTTTCGTTGGCTTGTATACTCACACTGTCATAAACTTGCATTATATGTCCAACATTGGGTCTGATGGAACAGTAAACCTCTTGTTGCATATCTGACAGCAGCTCTACTTGCAGCCACCGCAGTAAGCTGTGGCGTGGGTGCAGCTATGCTGCAATGACAGACAAATTAATACCTCTGTATGTAGTAATGTACTACTTGCCATTCAGTTAAAATGTGGTATGTTTTCGGCTGCTTGAACTGCCTAGATTTTACTATTCAACTTCCGTCCCTTGCAGCACTCCAATATATTCTCGTGGACTTGTCGGCGGGGTAATTAGTCCGATAAAAAGTAAGCAACATTGTGACCAGGCCCGGCGGAAATAAGCGCTGGTCTTACATGTGCGATTTGGTCCCGCATCGGCTTGACTTCGTAGCCTGTTTAGTATTCACAACTAAATACAGATGCAATTGGAGGAAAACATATGCATGAAACTGTGACAAGCATCGACTCTTGTCGGATGGATATCCACTAAAAATCAAAATGTTAAAATTTGGCACTACATATGTATTTGGTATGAATGCAGTTTCTAGGAACATATGCCAAACCCGGAGAAACTACTTAAAATACGTTAGTACAGGGGCCCCTGTCTTGCGTCGGGCATTTGCCGATTCCGTCCGAACTAAACCATATACACCATGTTAATTTTCCACGTCCTCTAACATGAGATATACTGAATGCATTATGCTGTGTATAGCGAGTGTACTGTGTCCAAGTCAGGCCTTTCAAAATGAAGACTACAGAGCAATGACAGCGGTGCTCGAAAATCGCGAAATATGCTGCTTAGAGCCATGAACGGCTACTGGTGCTCAGGAGTGTTGTTGACAAGATGACGTTTTGTATGTCAACAGGATTTAGCCCTGGCATTTTCAACGCAATGGCATGTCGACCGGGCAATCAGCGAAAATGTGGCAATGGAGTTGCTCGAGTTGTCACTTGCCAACGTACTCCGACTTCTGCGGCCGCCAGTCAGGGACGGTGGGTATACAGTCAGAAATTCTCAGGTCTCTACCTGGTCAGAGCCCCAGTGGAACCTTTGGTGGAGTATGTACTAGTATGCAGTCTACGTCGTCTACAAACAAGATGATAAGTAACTTGTGGATTGTCCACGGGCAACTGTGGCTTAGGTGAGTTGACTATTTGCCGCCTTTGCTCGGACTCGGATCGCTTTGCTCTGCAGTTATAAATACAATTCGGCAGGCCAAATAAGTCGAGGACTTCCACTGTAAAAATTTGGGGGTAACAATATTAATAGATCAAGCAAGCATGCGTTGTCCACATGGGATTAAGTGGTGAACCGTACGCGTAAGCAGCAGTGCGAAATGAACAGCTAAAAAGTAGACGCGCTCAACTTGACTGACAGGGTGTGCATGCTGGATCCAGCAGGATCCAGCAGGATCCTGCGGAATACCTAATGACTCGTCTGACATCCATAACGCCGCCGGGGATATGTTACACAACGGTAATTTTTGTGCTGAAAGTTTATGTCTGTGGCACGTTTCCAAGCTCCGTACACTAGGACAAGGCGAACAACCATGTCATTGGTACTTATGTCGGCGATGTTTCTACAAGCTTACCGACAAAGCCGGTAATTATATGTGAAGCTAGTTCTGCTGGCTTGACTACGATTCCAGATTGTAGAACCTTGAAGCTTGAAGCGTGAATATTGTACTCAGATACGATGGCTGAAGTCACCGTGCCCATTGTCTCCAACTGGGATCGTCAACTCATGATGCCGCGCGGTCAGGAAGCAGTGACCAGGGCAAATCAAAAATTACATCATATTCTATTTGAATGCCACGACGTTTCAAATCCGAGGCGCCGCAGGGCGCCGCCCACTGCCGCTGTTCAATGTATTGGCCGCCGCGCTTCAACGAGGGGTTTCTAAGGGGTTACTGGGCACACCCAGGGACTCGATAAATAATGCCAGCATCTGACATCGGGTGAGGTGCTTCCTTTTAACCACTTATAGGCGTTTATCGCCTTGAGGCTGTCGCTGCGAATATTTTAGTCAGGTTCGCGATGGCGCTCGTGGATATAAACAAGCTTTGCTTAGCAGGAACAATTACCCTCCCTTTCTACTTCTCTTGACATTGTCCCACAGACCTCATTTAATCTCGAACGAACCGCGTCTCTCTGTATCTTACTACCCTCCTTTAAACCTTTGTCACTCTCAAGTCACTATGGCCCACAAATACAAGGTCAGCCGCCAACTCTATATCTGTGATAGTCTTGCGTTTCTTACTTTGCACAGCTAGGAGAACAAGTTCGTTTAAACCACCGCGGGCTCGACCGTCTGCGGACGATATTTGGGAACATCACGGGCGCGGATGACGCGTGGATAGTCATCGGGCATACCAGCTCATCTGTGCGTATTCGTCACTGCACCTCATCGTGCTGGTAACTGATTCCTCCATAGATGCTCTTTCCGACGTATACGCTGAGAAGCAAGCTGGGGACACAATATCAAGGCATAGACGAGGAGCATATCGAACGGTGCGCATTGAAGCACCCCTATCTTTTGGTGGCACTGACTAGATGCACTACATATTATTTTTTACCGGAACAGGATCCCGTACTAGACATAAGAAGCCAAATGTATAGAGAATTCATCATTATCGTGCAAGCTTGAAGCTTCAAGTATAATGAGGTAGATGATGTGGATGTTCGACGCTCTAAGTTGTGGGGATGCGGTTCGTACTATACTCGGCTCGGCCCAAGTTTTTACAAGCATAGCTCTGTTCTTTATGAATCTAATTTTGTAACATATCCTATATCGTATATAATCTCTAGCCATAATAAATGTTGTCCATGCTGTCGCCTTTACATACACTGTTTGAATGGAGTTCCCAAGATCTCGTTGGGTAGCATATACATAAAACGATGGCGACCGCCGATGTCAAAGGGTCTACTCAAGTGCTGGATGCCAATATCTGCCGTTATCTACGTCAGCCAAACGACCACCGCAAGTACAAAATGGCATACTCTATTTATTACTAGTACATATGTCCAGACTTGCCTTGAAACACCGCTTAGTGCCAAGTATCCACCGTTTCTGAAGCAACTTGGGACGACCATAATTTATTGCTGCGTATGCCTACCTACGAGATCGAGACATATAATACAGTTGAAATCCTTAAAACCCATAACCGACATAACCCATAACTCCATATAACCCATAGAAAAATCTGTCGACCGAGTTGGTTTGCGGGGATTTGCGACCCATAACCCATAGGGTTTTTCGGCCAAGTATGAGTTTTGCTGCTAGTAAAATGGGGGCCGACCTGACAAAATTATCGACCCGATGGACAGAAACCTTGAGAATTACCAAATACACTCACAATATTTGCCTCCAATGTCTCTTAAGCGTATTGATACCCCTAAAAAAGGTCCCAAGCCGTTCTTTCTTGTCAGAATAATAGAATTAAAACTCCGAATCATTGTCCGACTTGCAGCGGTTGGACAAAGACGTAGTCAATAAATGATCTATCTTCGTTGTGGTATGAATAATAGAGATAATTTTGCATAGTACGATTATGTTATAGGAGCTGGAGGCATTTGGGACGAGATTACTGGAGTTGGCGGACGAAAAATGTTATAATCTATTTTTATCACACTTCTCGCAACCCATAACCTCTCAAAACCCATAGCCTGGGGTGACTCCCGATGGGTATGGGTTATGAGGATCTCAACTGTATATCATATATGTAGTTGCTAGTATCGACAGTCTACTTACGTCCTTTACATAAACTGGCGAGCTACGATGAGAATTTAACGATGAGATTACGAGAGCTTGACGAGAGCGGTCAAGCGAGGTACTGGCAGAAGAGCCCGGCCGGAAGCGGGGGCCGCCGCGGCGTCGGCCTAAGCCAATCACGTGCCTATACGAGAGAAACGCGTTCCTTGGTTCATTGGAAACCACCATCACCCATTATCGACCATGGTAAGGATCTCTGTTCCTTCAATGCGACTCTAAGCTTATGGTATGCTCAGCTACCATTGTCGCTCCTGACGGCCGCCCAAAATAAGCCTATGGTGCGTCTTGAACTTGCTAAGGACAGTTCAGCGGACCTCTGACATGCATACAGCTTGTCGAGTTGAAGAACGGCGAGACTCTGAATGGCCATCTTGTCAACTGCGATAACTTCATGAACATCACTTTAAGAGAGGTGTATCAGACAAACCCCGACGGAGACCGGTTCTGGAAGCTGAAGGAGTGCTACATTCGCGGAAGTACAGTGCGTCAATCTGCTTTGGCATCGTTGGTTGTCCCGCCGCAACACTGTGTAATACGCACTCGATGTGAAATGCGGCAACATCAACGTCAACTTTTTAACTTCCCGTATCAATCGCATGCGACAGGATTACATGCTTACATTTCTTCTGCGTAGATTAAGTACTTGCGCGTCCCAGACACGTTGCTTGATGTAGTGAAGGAAGAACAGAACAGGGCACGAGATGTAGGGAGGAACGCCAGGGGAGGACATGCTGGTGGTAAGCACTACCGCTCATCAGACGATTCGCAATACTCAGCCGAGTTATATAGGTCGTGGAGGTCCAAGAGGTAATTCTATCGGCTATCTATGTCATTATTTCACTGAATGTCTCCAGGACGCGGCGCAAGGGGCGGTCCGATGCGGGGTCCAAGGGGGCGTGGTCGTGGGGCATAGGATCTTCGTTATCTCATTCTGTTTTGCGAGCTTTATGGCCATGGTTGGCATAATGTTGAGTGCTATATCCACATCTTTTCTTGTAGATTCCCCCCTTCTAGCTGTATACAGATGTATTTCATAGGTGGTCTCGCGCAGGTTAGTCTGTCATCCTAAACTTAGTACGTATGTGGGGAACATAATCTGGAAAACAGGTATCAATTACTAGTATCTCTAGTCCTAAATAATGTGAGTGCCTTGTCATCTCGTAGATGCAGTTCATTCAAAATCCGTTTACGTCTGTGTACTCATGGTGACCTTGAACTCCTAGATACATCCCTTATACAATAACACTGTCGCAAGCAAAGTAAAGCAGGACGCTTTCTAATCCGCTAAGTTGTCCCTCCCGGATTGGCGCTGCCTATCATCACCTATTTGAGGACCATAATCAGTGAGTTTATACTCTGAGACCGTCGGTACAGGTCAATACAAGGCTGTTCTTGATCTGACAAACAGTCAAACAATCCATTAACAGGGCTGTCATTGATGACTCTTCTGTCCGAGAGGCCCATGAGTAAAATCGACGGAATTCAAATTCAAAAATAAACAACAGACCTGAGGAGATCATGGGCGGGCGTTAACACCGATTGCATTGCGGTGGCGGTCGCTATATTTGGCCAAGCCTCCATAGACTTCCCGTCGCCGAACATAATGTGCGGTCATGCGATAAGATATTCCCTTTTACAGGCGAACTTTTTAGTGGGCCGTCCATGGCCGCTCACCGGATCAGCTGTGGTCGGTGTCTTCGGGCAACGTTTTCGCTTGTGGGCTCATTTTAGCCCTGAATGGGCCTGAATGTTCTTGTGCCGTCATGGTCTTTGACCTTCTAACCAAACAGATCCGAGCAACAAGTGTATAAAACGAATGCAGAATGGCATACATTCAGCCACTTTCCTTCCGGAACGACCACGATATGCCTTCGCTTACTGAAAAACACAACTATGGTGCGCCGTTTCAATATCTTCCGGTGGATGTGCTCCCAGCTATTCTGGCACAACTCGCACTCCAACGAGACTGGTATGCGTGCACTCTGGTAAACAAGCTGTTCAACCGGCTTGCAACACCGTGTCTTTACAGTAACTTGGATTCTAGGGTCATGTCTAAAGTAGGTTCCATATTGTTTCTTCGCAGCACCTACGTCTGACCGTATGTATACGATCTGATCGCAATGCAAACACACGCAGACCTTCAAACACCATATGTCATATATTCTTCTCAAGAGACCTGAACTGGCGAGATATGTTCGTCACATTACGGAAACAGGTATGCTTGATAAAGAAGCATATTCACTCAAAGGATTAACCAAAATAGGAGCAATTCATTGTGGGATGATTGAAAGCGATCCTAAAATAGTCCAGCACACAATTAATGCCCTTGCGCTATGCTCAAACCTTCACTCTCTAACATGGGTCGACGACAGTACATGCTCAACAGACACCCTTTCCGCGATCCTGGCTGTGGTAAAGTTGCTACACGTGCGATCGCTCACTATACGTACATACAACGCGCTGGGAGCGGACGTTTGGAACCAGCTTTTTACACTCTCATCCGTCACTCGACTTGCGATCTGGTGTATGCAGGGTCCTCCGCTCACAATGCGATCCAGCTCTACTGCATTTTCTCTCGGGGCAAGCCTGACACACCTTGAGCTCGGTGTTAGCTCGTTTGAATATCCTCTTCATGAACGTAGGTGTTTCTTTTCTCTCTGTCCCTCCGCCGCATCCAGCATTTGACCAACGACGTAGACGCCCCTACTATTGGGCTGTAGTTTTCTCACACTTCCCCCACATTCAAAATTTGCGCCTTAAAGGCGCACCGGCCGCCGCCCTGCCCATGATTATCTCATCGGCCTTACGCGTACTTGATACAGAATATTTCACTGGAACCAGTCGTCATCTAACTGGACACGAAGAACGCAATGAAGAGGACAACGGTTGCCGTCATATTCCAGCTCTACGCCATTTGACAGTGCGTACCACCTCCCTAGATATGGCGGGTGCCCATCGTCTATGGTCTTGGCTGCGCAAAACAATCTTACCATCTTCGGGGTTGGAGTCGTTCCGACTGAATGCACTCGCATATTCCTTCCCGCCGGTTTTATACAGCCCTCCCCATGCTGCTCCGAAGACTAAGGAGAATAACGTCAACAATGTCCCTGTCATAAAGAATGTCGGGGTCGCCTACACTGCTATCGGCGCGCCGAGATGCTTTTTGCATGACATGAGCTCCCGATACGCCGAAACGCTTACCGAGCTTGTACTGGGCGACGCACCTCTCTCACTAGCAGATATTACTCGTGCATGCTCAATGTTTCCGCGCCTTACGGTTTTAGGATGCTCTCTCATTGCACCGAACGTGGTGAGTGGTCTGATCTTACTTCCAATGTTGCCTTCGTATGCCTCAGCTCGGCAATTAAATGTCTAATAACTTCGTAACTAACCCTACTTACAGGACGCTATCATAAAGGCTATCAGCGCTGCTTTGCAGCTAACAACGCTAAAGCTTAAAGTTCAGTGCTCCCCAGGACAATTTTATGAGAAGCGCTGCGACGAAATGCTTGCATGGTCTGATTACCGCCCATTGGACTTCAGCATTGTGGACGCTAGGCGCATGATGTGTCACAGTGACGAGAGCAAGCTAAGGTCAATCGGTATCGGGCATGTGCAATATACGGTACGTTTATCATTTTTGCTCTAATGGACCCATTGGGCAAGCCTGACACGAAATATATATAATAGGGGAAGTGGATCCTTCAGAGAGCATTAGAGAATAAAGGTGATCTAAAACGGGCTAAAGATGGCTATGAGTGTTGCAAGCCAGTGCTGCTACGTAAAGGAATGTCTCTTGAGTTCGTAGTATTCGCTGAGGTCGCCGACGAGAGATGGAATACGTGAATGGGAAACTAGCGTTATTAGTGCGGAAAGGTAGAACTCCTCCGATCGGAAGAGTATTAAAATATGAACAGATTCCCATAGGTCCACTCGGGTCATGTGCACGACGCTCACTCAAATAAATATCGTCCCGAAAGCAAGTAGCCGTCAGTGACACTTAAAGTTATACACCGCTACGTAACATTTATGTGTACTCATATAGATCTTCCTTTTTTGACTGTTGTGTATTTCCGGACTCAGATAGTTGAGGCGAAGCAGCCATGGCAGCGTTTGAGTTCAATATCTTTCTGGCTTATGAAAACGAAAGAGCGCTGGCACCAAGCCGGCACTGTCTATTCACCTTATACATCGACGACGGGCATCAAACATTCCTCCCTAGTACACTGACGGGTACAATCATAATACACAGAAAGAAGTTAATCACTGCTAATTGCATGCCGTAACCAGATCGACGCAACATCAAGAAATAAAAGAACAGGCGAACCGAACCTCAAAAAGAAGTTGAATTCCGTGAAGTAGATTTGTCAAAGGGAGAGCACCTCCGCCCGGGCCCCGAATCACTGTATCTTGGTGGGAAGCTAGCGTCGGATACTGACATGCATGACTTTGAAAACTAAAATAAGGGCTCTGTTTCCAGCATATTATGCAAGATCAGTGTGTTCTATATCCCACGCTGAGGAGTTCGTAGACCGTATATATAGAAGAACGGTCGTACGGCGTCCGACAATTCGTCAACCACCTCTCATGGTTGTCTCGTCCATATTGCACAGTCTCTCAGCTTACCAGCCATCACCCACCGTGATTGCCTATGGCATATCTACTCTCCTCGCTTCCCTGGCTTTCATAACCTTTTTTCTTGGGTCAAGCGCACCTAGGAAAGGATCAATTAGGACATTGGGCGGGATTCCTGTACTTACGGCTTGGACGTTCTTCACCAAACGCTATGATTTCATATGGAGCAATTTTCAGAAAAATCCTTCTCCTCACTTTAAATTCAACGTACTTCACGTACGTCTGGCTGTTTCTATGAGTTCAAAACGCTTCTAACTCTTATTCAATTGCTTACAGCATAAGATCGTCGCCCTGCGTGGTGAAGAAGGGCGTCAGATGTTCTATGACTCCAAGGATCTGAACTTCACAGAGGGATATAGGATTCTTTTCGGAGCGGTACGATACTATCTTGCTTTACAGTAATGGATCTGGGCAATCTGATATGACTACCCAGTCGCCGTCTCTTAAAGATATAAAAATGAAAGGTCGGGATGACGAGAGCACGGCTTGGTTTAACAAACAAATCGCTGCACTGTTCACAAACAAAAGGCGATTAACAGACAGTAAGTTACCCCAGTTATAAAGGTGCATATGTCGCTGAGGATCCAAGACATCCCTGCGCTATTTGACGACATGGATAGAAGGATGAAAATATGGGGAACAGAAGGGCGCATTGACCCATTCAAAGACATTTACGACGTACGTGGAATGTACATTTTCTTTGACTTGACGGGTTTCTTATTGAAAACCATAGCTCGTATTTCAAATGACGGTCAGGATGGCTAGCTGTGCCGAGTTGTCCAACAATCTTGATGATATAAAACGCATCCAAGATCTCTACTGGACACTCGAAAAAAGTGCCACACCTACTGCTCTACTTCTGCCTTGGTTCCCGGGTCGTGCAAAGAAGGCAAAGGAGGTTGCTACCCGTGAACTTTACATGTTATTGAAGCATTACGTGGAACTCAGAAAAGAGGCCAAAGTACCTACAACGGATACTATAGATGTTTTACTGGCACAAGGGAACTCGACAACTGATGTCATTCAGGTATTTAATGGTGTCCCGGCACCAAGTTCTTCTATTAGGCGATGCTTACGCACTATGGTAGTTTATCCTTGGGGTAGTTTTCGCGGGTGTCATTAACACCGGGATTCAATGTAAGTCTTGTTATCATTGTCGAAGAATTAGCACTCACTCGGTTTAAGCATGCTGGGCTCTTCTTTTCCTCTGGAAACACCCAGAATGGCGTGCGAAAGTCAGAAAAGAAGCGGAAGAAATGATCGAGAAGCACACGAACACCACATCTGACGAACCACTCCATAAGCGCCTTTCATCTATTCCCGCAACCGTATGGGAGGATGAGATGCCAATGCTTGAGCTGGTTATCAGGGAGACCATCCGTCTGATATTCACGTCTACCATGCTGCGACGTAATATTGAAGAAAATATCACAGTTTCGGGCGGGGTCATCAATCCCGGGGATTTCATTGCATATTCCGTCTCTGACGTTCACAGAAATGCGGAGATATATACCAGTCCAGATGAATTTGATCCCAACCGCTATCTTCCTGGGCGGGAAGAGGACAAAAGATCGACACATGCATTCTTGGGGTGGGGCGCTGGTGAGTTGGGTTGTCGAATGTTTCTACGAATGTACTAAGCCACTTTTTGCCAAAACTCTTAGGCCGTCATCCATGCACAGGGATGAAAATCGCAAAGCTGGAAATTAAGATGATAGTGGCTATGATGCTTGTTGCCTATGATTTCGATGTGGTAGATGCTGCCGGTCGCCCACCGAAGGACCTTCCGCAACATGACCGAAACGACATACATCAGGTATACTCCGTCCGTTGTTCTGAAAGTGCTTCATTGACTCACGTATACCTTGATAACAGGCAAGACCTCTGGGTGAGCGTGTCTTCTTGCAGTTCAAGCGTGTAGTCGAGTAAACGTGTGAAAATAAAATATGCTTCTGGCCTGACACCTAGAGTATTGAGATCATGATATCTATGTCGAGTGGACCCGGATTAAGTCCATCAATAAAAGGTGAATTTGGCATCTCAGATAAACGCATTAATCCGCTATTCTTGACAGAAATACCTTTTATGAGGTAAAATAACAGGCATAGTAAGGAATAGGTTAGACCATGGGCTGTGTGTTACTTGAATACCAACTCAGTAAGAGTAGTAAAGCGTCTGCGAAAAAGCGGTAATAAAGTGTGTGGGAAGTTGGCGGCGTTGTCATGCAACAGCATGCAACGGTATTTCAAATTTGAGTTTATTCCAATCAAAATCCGGTCAACACTGGGCTCTAGCAGGCTCTAGCCAACACTTGGCTCAAGTTCGACTTGCTTTCTACAAGTTTCTACACCAATTCTACGCGATCTCATCTGAGTTACATGTATGTTTCATCTTTTCAAGGTGGGAAATTTTACATCTGACAACTTCTGATAGCTTTCTCCACGGGCGAAGTATGACGATTGATATCATAAATGTCAAACTGTTTGCATACCTATGTATGATCGAACCCGAGAAAACACCTTTAAAATCACGGACATCTTGGGTATTCCTCAGCTGAGCTCCACTATCTTCCACAATCCATTAACTAGGTTTTCGCCGGTCGGGACCTACTACTAAGCTATGCTATACCTCACTTCTTTCCTCACCTTTGCCCTCCTCTGGACGAGTACGCTGGCTGCGCCTTCATCGTTTTACCGTTTGGAAAGCAGAGGCATAAGTACTGCTACCGATGGCTTCGACTCCATGCTCATGGTATGTATACTCTTGAGAACTCGTCAGATCAAAGTACGCCTATTGATTCTTCTTTAGCGGAGGACATTCCAAAGTCATGCTATAGCGGCGCACGAGGCTGCAGCGGTTGCTAGCAGTAACGCTCAACAAGCACACTTAGAAGCTGCTACAGCACACACTCAAGCCGCTCTATCTTACCATAAGATCGGAGATAAGGAGTCAGCAGACTACCACGAGCAAAAAGGCCAAAAGCATGAACAAAAGTCCAAGGACTACCAGGAAATGCAAAAGTCACACGAAGAGATGGCGCGGTTGGGTCGCAATGGGACCTACATCATGAAAAGTGGCCATCTTGTGGAAACTCACACTGCTGCACAAACCGCTCAGCGCTCAGCGGAGAGAGCGGTCGACTCTAAACGCCACGCAATCGAGTCGAAATCTAGCGCTGATCGTGTACATGCCCAGATGCGTAGGCATACGTAGTACTAGTAGTACATCTAACTTACATGATTATTACTTTTCCATGTTTCAATGTTGTGAGAAAGACGAGATGGTGCAGCGGTAGACAGACGTGGAATTCCAAGATATGCGTCTATATTTAGCCTAAGCATTGATGAGGTGCGAGAAAAAGGGTGATCGTTCTGACGGCTTTAAGTTGAAGCATACATAAATATACTAGACTTTATGCATTATGTCTTGTGAAGTTACGTCGCTAGATTTCGCCGTGCTCCCCGAAATCGAATGTATGTAGTATGTATCCCCATATGATGCTCGCTTAATTATATTCGCAGAGGTGACAGAAGCCTGAGGACAGAATGTCGATCATCACGCGGACTCCCAAAACCTGTGATTTCCTGGGAGTAGCCCAGGAATTGTCCTGGAGAAGTTCAGCGCTTCAAGCTTCAAGCTTATACAATCGTCGAGCATTGGTCGAGCAAATCCAAAGTATATCTTTACGTTAACATAAGATATATATCGGCTTGACTGCGAACTTGCATATCTATTCTCAGTGTTTCTCGTGTTTTGATGTTGCAGGAAAGACAAGGAATTGAAAGATCGTAGAATGGCAGTGTTATCCCCCGCTTACCGTCGGCAAAGCCCAAGGCAATAGCTTTGTCGCACGCCGTCAACGTTCATCACTACGGGTCACAACTCAATTGCGTTGACTCAAAAGGTTGACTCAAGAACAACGGTGGTGAAAAAGACTCATTCATCAAGAAGTCTATATTCAAAGTGCTACGTAAGTTGAGAAGACTTAAGTTGACCGATTGGGATTGTTCCGTATGTACGCCTTGTAGTCCCCTATGTTATTTTTGGACCTCTCGGCTTGACCCTTAGACTCAACGGCATCAAAGTAAGATTCTCGTCCGTGATCATAATGTTTCTGTCGAAGGGTCCCGGACTTGTCCATAATACGAGAGTGCTTCATCGCCATATCATCGTGTCTTTCGGCCTCCGCTATATGTTCGTTATGCTTCCGAATATGATGGTTAGCCTGTGAAGTGTAGCCGTCGGGATGGTTTTGATGGTACCGTGCTGCAGCCAAATGCGCTTTCGCGGCATCGTCGTGAGCTTTGGCAGCGTCTACGTGGGCGTTATGTGCATGAGCCTGCATTGCATATGCATCGGCATCTGACACTTCTCTCCTTGCTAGTGATGCCCGACCGCGGTCAAGAAAGTCTCTTCGCTGCTCAGAATATACTGTGAGTAAACGCTATATGCACCAATCATATGAAGATAGTGACGTACACTGAGCATGATCGACTCGCTGCTTTTGTCTAAACTTCTCGTCTGTGGCTGGTCGCCCTGTGGCCACGCCGCCAGGACGCTTGTACAGAGAAGAGCGAATGTAGCGAATACAGTATAGAAACGCATGGCAATAGTATCTCGACCGGCGAGGTAACAGATGGGAGGGTGAGAGCGCAGCTGGGGAGTTGTATCC
Source organism: Stropharia rugosoannulata (assembly GCA_028532985.1). Taxonomy (NCBI): domain Eukaryota; kingdom Fungi; phylum Basidiomycota; class Agaricomycetes; order Agaricales; family Strophariaceae; genus Stropharia; species Stropharia rugosoannulata. The sequence continues at coordinate 4,611,234 of JANCIK010000001.1, read as the reverse complement.
ACAGAAACCATGCTCTTATACCAAGCGCCGCGGCTCTAAATTTGAAATCTGATTACAGAATCCATTCCACATTGCTGTGTTTTGTGATTGACGCATATCAAGTATGACATAGATCATGTACATCTCACGCATGCACCGGCACATGTATTTGACGACGATGATGATGATTGTCAATCACTTTGCTGAATGTATTGACCTTTAAATGGCATTTACTTACCTATTCAGGGAATATCCATGCCCGAGTACATATTTCAAACCTTTCCATAGATATGACCCCTAGCCTTGCGTTGACTCGGGTGACGCTGGCCATGACGGGCTGACCGGACTCGAAATGCGGCAGGACTGAAAAAATAAGTTAAACTCATTAATGAGCTGTGGCACGCGACGGCTGGCCTACGGGCTACTGCTGGCGCCGACTTGTATACATGCGGCCCGGTGACGAAAACGCGTCCTTCATATACGTCATATTTCTGTTTCGATATTCTTGGTCCGCGAACAAGTTAGAAATGACCTCGGAGGCCTATTTCTCTGTTAACCGCAAATTCAAAAACAAGACGTATTTGATAAGTCATTTCTGTCACCAAAATCAGTTAGCGGCAATGCAACTGGTGGCAATGACGATGTTTAAGTCAGTTGAGATTCAGTATATAGTGCCTTTGGTCCAATAATCTAAGTACGAGACTGCATATCTTGGGTCTCCGGTTTCTCATAATCTTAATGTATGCACAGTCGGTGCTGCTGCTGTTATTTAAAATAAGCATTCGATATGCAAACTATTCATTACACTGATACAGGATGTCTACACGTAGTCTTTCAATCAGTGTCGACGTTCTTGCCTTGCAGTACGTGCAGATTGATGAGCTTCATGCTCTGAGCTTTCGGCGGTCCCACGGGACTGGCGGGCTTCGTGGGCGTCATGCATCGTAAGTGAGCCTGGCGCAGAATGCAATGCATCTTGGTGGTGATCAACCCACGAGTGATGTACTTCTGCACGCTGTCTGTGCTGATCCGCTAGCAAACTGGCGTCGCCGGCTGAGCCAATCTGACCACGGCTAGCGTGGTGATGGGCAGTACGGTCCCACTGTGCTGCTGCATCCTCATGTGCATGGGCGGCAATTTTTCGAGCATGCGACGCCCTGTTATGTTCTCCGATGGCTATTTCGTGTGCACTAAGCGCGCGCTTTTGTAAGAACGACCTGTTTCCAGAATCGAGACTTCTTCGCTGTTAAAGTTCACAATTAGAGAATATTAAGCGGAAGTTATCGACAGCTTACACTAAGCAGTACAGAATTTTCACGCATAGTGTCCATGCTGCGCGCCTGTATAGGATTGCTGGGTTGGGCAAGGGCAACTGCGCTAGTGAAGAAAAGAGCGGTGGCGATGGTGGCGAAGGCAATGAAGAAGCGCATGTTGTCAGTTTGGTATCTCGTCCAGCGAAGACACGAATAGAGAGTCGGTTGGAGTTTAGAGCTCAGCTGAAGTTTTGAGGTGCACCAAGGCCTGTATTTATACAAAACACCTATGGCTCTTGGGAGTGGCTTCTGGCCTCAATGCTGAATTGTTCCATAGAAGTTGAGATAATGACAAGAGTGTTCACTGTTCACTACATTTTCCGTTGCAGGCCTTGCTGCAGCGGAAAAATCTTCCGATATTATTGACGGTGCAGAGTACATACGGGAATGTTATATAATTACAATTCACTTCTTGGCATCGTCGGCTACACTCGAATAGACTCCATACACAGACAGGATCCGCTATGTAGCGACAAGATATACGCAACTAGTAGATATAGTAAATACGTACTCTCGTAGCGCTATTGTAGATTATCTGACTTGCACACCTACGTATCAGTAACATAGTTGAATCTAATTGATTGAGGGTACAGTGTGTCGCTGTGTGTAGAAACCAATATTACAAGTTGGGACACATCCATTCACCCGGAAGTATCATAAAATTCCATCCAAATTCTTGATAGCCGCTCCAACCTGCTCCAATAAATCTGAGAACGTCGTAAGTGTATGGTATAATGCATTGAACAAGCGAACTATTCACTGTATTTCCAGAGGCACTTACTCAATATCAGTCTTGCTTTTCGCAGAACAGACATGATCTTAATGGACTTTTTCATGACTTGTCATGTATCTTGTATTTGAAAGCGTTCACTAATGATCATTCAGACTAACTCAAGAGGTTGATCTTACATGTTTATGATTAGTATGTACTGTTAAGTAGCTACACCGAAGCATGCCGATCCCTACTCCTGAGTCCTAATGAAATAGACATCACGTCGATCCAATGTCGATCACGACAATCTCAGCGCCTAGGCTCTTCCTGATACCGGCCATTAGCGGAAGTGACGGTTGACGATAATGCGGACCTATACGCCTATACGGATATTGGCTAACCGTAAGCCGTGCATGTGCATTATATGCCCGTACCAAAATACACAACCTGAATACACAATTTCCTGCTTTGGGTGAACTGTACACCTACATATACGTGCTCTACAGATCCAGGACATATGGAAAAGTTACTAAGCAAAATAATTAGACGCTCAGCTACAGTCTGAATCTGCTACAGCTGTACGTAATGTTCGTGGGGTAGATTGCTATAGATTGCTATCTGCATGAAATTGCTATGCAGTGTTTGATACGCGACGCCGACACCTCCCGGGCAGCCCCTAGTAGCTGGTACATACATATATGCTCATATATGTACTCCAAACTTAATCCGAGCTTGAGCTCGGAAGCTGTGGTCTGATGGCCGCACAGCAGGTTTGCATTGTTTCCTATCGTCCCTCAGATCCAGAGCCTACACCTGCCTACACCTGTCTACACAAGCAACATCAGTCCACCGAGTCCCGACAGGTCCCGACATATACAGGCTGGTCGATTCTGAATTTTCTGTTTCATGTTGGAGCAGGCCGTGTGGACCAGATAGCACGCGACAATTTCGGTTACCATGTTTCCGTATGTAATCAGATAGACTCAGATGTACTACCAGGTACTCCCACAAGTTGCCAAGTCCTTACCGCATATATATTTTACAGATCACTCCGTAAGTTGACCATAATTCCTCGTTGTAAGTCCATGTAGTAAGTAGTCGCAATCCCCGGAGCTATATAAGCTGAAGTGAATGTCATGTTATGGATCCCCCTGGATCCCCCCATGCTCAGAGCAGAGAGTGCCAGCTAGTGCTAGTGAGCGCATGAATATAGTAATACTTGAAACCCCGATCATGAGGGTATGACGGCTACCGCGTACGTTTCTGGGCTGCCGCTGACGCAACGCCTGGCGGCCTAATGGACCATGTTGCGCGAGACCAGTGTAGAATACGGTTTACCGTGCTGCAAGATCACCGTGTTACGTCGCATATTGCAAAGTTGATGAAGGACACGAAAACGTATAAAAGCTATCAGCCCAACAGCACATGATCTTCAGCTGTGCTCCACCGCCTTGTCATCCAAAAATCTCGCTGGTCGAGATACCCAAATCATGCGTTTCTTCAACACTCTTACCGCCTTCTCTCTCCTATGGACATGCACAGCTGCCGCTTGGCAACAGACCGGTCGCCTGCAGACAAGAAGTATGGATGGAAGTGCAGGGTTTAGTGCTCTCAGCGTTCGTTTCCAAATAATTAATGCCATCAGCACATAGTTTATGAACTCTTATTTAGCGTAGGAGCGCTCAAACACCTATCTCAGTATCCTTGGTTAGGCGCTCGGTCGACTCACAGGCCCGAATCGCTGTTCATCAAGCAATAGTAGCTCACCAGGAAGCCGCCCAGGAGCACGACAAGGCGGCAATCAAACATGAAGTTGCAGCGGCAAGCCATAGCCGTCATGCTGACGGTTCTCCTTACCAAAAAAGCCATCATGACAGAAAGGTTGCGCTGCATGATGAGGAGGCCCAAAGGCATCGGGAAGAGGCACTGTCTCTCACAACGTTGGAGCAGCGTCGTAAGCCTCTGAAGCAAAAACACATCGACAAAGCGGGCGATGCTATTTTAGAGGCAAACGAATCAAAACAGGTTGCTGAGTGGTCTGCTCGTAACGCAAAGGAGTCTCATGAGAGACTAGTGACGGGGAATCGCAACGTTCGGATGCACACCTGAAGCTTTGGAGATCTCATGTATCTTTGAACCTAACAGTGTATTGTATCTCTAAAATATGATTGTTGTCCTGATAGATTGAATGAGCTTGGAGTCTCTAAAGTCAGTTCCAGGATAAATTCTCCGCGGCATGGTTCAACGTACAAGGCACGATACAGCTTGAATGACTAGGTACATGCCATATCACCATATAAATAATAGATTTCACTTCGAAGTTGATGCTCTGGAAAAATCCTTGGTTTAAGTCAAGTTTAAGTTAGCAATTCAAGTTAAGTGTTGGTTAACGTTAACTTGCGCTCGTTAAAGTGGTCTGAATCTGTGCATATGCAGCGCTACTGGCTGTACCAGGCTGTACCTCCAAAGACTTGCTCAGACCTGGTTCTAGACTGACCATTACTTAATCTTTAGAGTACGTATCACATATAGATGCTACGGCATGACCCATGGGTAGACGAGTCTACCTGACTGTGATCTTTCCTATAAAGGCTGCATTAGTACATTACTGCCACGATGTAGAAACACGGTCAGTCAATACTTACCGTCGTTTTGCCGTCGTTAGCTTGTTGGCACGGACCCGGCAGGTATCCAATCAATTCCCACACACCAGTCGGCATCGTTTTGGCTGGAAGCACTTGGCAAACACTTGGCAAACACTTCCTGTGCCAATGCTGTGCCAAGTTTGATTCAGGAAGTCAACAAGAAGTTCGGTCGCCGCTCCAATAACATCAAGTCGGTGCATTGCTAAATAAAGACTCCGAGAAGTGTAGTGATACCTATGCTCGCAGCTCATATTGAGCTCATATACATATACTCAATAGTGCCTCGAGCAGGGATTCGAAGCAATTTGACTACGTCTTTCTGCTTGCCTTTCACCGACCAGGCAGGACATGCCATGCGATGCGGGAACTGTCAACATTGTGATCAAATTGGGATGCAATTGTGATGACAAGCACTGCCTGCAGCTGTCAGTCGCGCATCAAGGACAAAATCTACCGCTGATTGACATCCTATGACTGCCACCTAAGTCACTCTTGTGCGTCCTATACACAACAATCCGATTCTTATTATGATATCCGGAGGACATGTACTAGTAAAAGCCCTCGAGGGCTACATAGTACCACTTATACATGGCAGCGGCAAGTGTTTTGCTCGTTTAAAGCATGTCACCTTATAGATAAGTCATTGCCTTTCAAGACTTGGCCCTTGCAGACGAGCTCACACACGAGGATGCTGCCAACGAGCTTTCGGTTGAAGCACAAGAATTGCTCATGGCACTGAAGCGCTTCGTTGCGTCCTGCCTTTCTTCCTCGCGCAGGAGTGACAAAGACACTGCTAACAACGGGAAAACAACGTAAGTCGCGCTTGTACTTTAAAGTGGGGTTTGGCAACTCAGCTTTCAAAAATAAATCAGAAATAGCACTAAAGCTGCAGATAGAGATCCCAACTTACCTGAAGACGAACGTGAAAAAGATCTCAAAGCTGCGTTGGGCACCTCGTCTGTGGTTCCGGTACAAGTTGACCCGCGCCAAATGTTTCTCGTAGACGGTATATATTTATTGGCATATGCTTCACATCGAGTTGATATCTTCTGTTTATTCAGAGCCTAATCCAATGGATGATCAGCGACAAACCACTATACAACGTGTCGTGGCAGAAGCGCACAAAATAGTCTATAACCACCTGCCAATCAGACTGCTTATGTTCAACAAAGATGGGAGCGGAATCAAACTTATGGATCGAGAACAAGTATGGGGCATTGTACGCCCAAACCTGGAGAGATACTTGCGTAACATGAGCAAATTCCAGCTCGACAAATTTACATTACTCGAATATGAAGCTACGTCATACGCCATCCTATCGCATACTTGGCTACAGGCTTCTCCCGGAAAGATAACATTCTCTGAGTGGGTGCAGGGCAAAACCGATAAGGCGTCTTCCGGATACCTTAAACTCCAACATTTTTGCAAGACAGTGGCTACGGAGTACGGTCTAACGCTTGCGTGGATGGATACTGTCTGCATCAACAAGGACAGCAGTACTGAGCTGGACGAGTCCATCCGCTCCATGTATAAGTGGTACAAGGACTCTGCTGTCTGCCTAGTATATCTCGGGGATACTCTATCAGAGGACGACATGGTACGCGACAGATGGTTTACGCGGGGTTGGACGCTACAAGAGCTTATAGTTCCAAAACGAGTCAACTTTTTTAACCGAAACTGGCAAAGATCCTTGAGATCAAGCGAGCACTGGCGGAAAACTGACACCATTGGCACAGTGCTGGTCCCTTTAATCTGTCAAGCAACAAAAATCTCCGAGGAAGAATTGACGACAACCAAACTCGGTTCTATTCCAATCTCTCGCAGGATGCAATGGGCGGCCAACCGAAATGTAACACGAGAAGAGGATGTTGCATATTCGCTTATGGGGATATTCAATGTCAGCATGTCCACTGCCTACGGCGGAGGGGCAGAGCGTGCATTCAACCGCCTCGTGCGAGAGATTCTTAACCTGAATAGGGAAGATGTGCTTGACATCGTCAATTGCGGGTATGGCAGCTACCTTCTTGATCCATCTATCGGCAACTCATCCAGCTCACTACTGCCTAAGAGCCCCAAAGGATATTTATGGGCTGCGCGCGGAGTCGTTTGGTCGAAACCTGCCACGCCCGTAACTCTTTCACACTTAGGCCTTTGCGTCAAGCTACTTCTCATACCCGGGCTGAAGATCGACAATCAAGAGGACCCTGGCCATGACCAAAAATCTACTTCCACGCTGAAGGGAGTCTATTCAGCGACTGCTGGTCCTGTACATGTAGACAGCGGCGGCTTCGGCTGGACAAAAGAAACTTACTTTGAGCTACCAGCACACAACAGCACCAAAAAATCTGGTCCAGGCTACACACCAATATTTGCCATCCTCAACTTCCAAGAGACAGCGTCGGAGGTGATCATGCCGGAAGGGCCCTGCCTCGCATTACTGGACCGTTGGGCACCATCGGACTCCCTTTACTTTGGGAAGATCCACGAAAATTACACGTTTTCACGGAGCTTCACCAAGCATGCTATAACCTTCGATATTGTACGGCATAAAAGCGTCACAGCATCCATATTGAAAGATAAATTGGGTCAGCATAATATGGCACTTCGTACATGCTATCTTTAAGGCTACTGTATAATGATGTTGCAATAAATCCGCCTGAATTCTCCTCGACCCTTACACATAGCCGGTATGCAAGGACATTCCATGCCTTGCAAGACTGGCTTTTTCGATGACCAACGATATGCCGCTGCGAGTCTTCATCTTAAATGTGATGACATCCTTCACAGTTGTCATTGAGAATCTGTATTCATCCAATATCTTACCTGATTCTAGCACTCCTGAGGGGCGCCAATCAAGTAGAGCAAAACAAGATCCACTCGGTAACGTTACTGTGTTTGCCTTTTCTTCGAAATTAAGAACGGCGAAGACGGAAACATGTTTGTTCACCGTGGCTGTGCGTTGAAGTGTGCGCCGAGGCAGGGTGGTCCAATGCAGAATGTCGAAGTATTGGTCAATCAAATCGGAAGCTTCAGTACTATAGGCTGTTGGACAAATTTGAATAGGACCGACGATTGCGTAATAGCCTCCCACAGGAGATACAAATGTGGAGTTTGAACTTCTTTGTCTTTGCAAGTAATTTCTGTGTGCAACTTCAAATGCTGACATGAGGAGCATTTGCACGCATATGCCGAGGTGGGACAGTGTGAGTGGGACGGAAGGGATTGGTCACTCTATATCTTTTGCCGACCATGTATAACGCTTGGGACTCGAAGGAATAAGGGCACTCGGTGGACGCGGTGGGGAATAGTTGTTTGACTGAGGTCATAGCCATAACCCCAGTTAATAATCTCCAACGCACGCGGGGTGTTTGCATTGAGGATCTCCCTGACCAGCCTGTAGAACGCACGCTCTTTTCCCTCACCGTATGCTGTTGATATGCTGACATAAAAAATGCCCATCAACGAATACGCGGTATCTTCTTCCAGTGCGTGCAGATTGCGTGAAGACCAGAAGAATGAGAGGGCGGCTCTGGCCCCGGCCCGTTCAATGATCGGTTCCCAAGAAGGTGGTTTATATTTAGACCGTCATTTCTGGAGCAGCGCTTCAAGGTGAATCTGGTTCAAAGGCATTTAGGCCTCTCATTAGATACGCAACTCCATCATTCATAATGTATAATACTTAATACCAGATATACACTTCTTGACTCAGTACTTATCTGAGCTCAACGAAGAGCGTCTCCGAGTCAGAAGATCTAATTGAATCTGGACGAAGGCCAACAAACGGTCCTCGCGGCAAATTTTATTGTTGAATCAGACATAATCTGTATGTAAGGACATTCCATGTACTGCAAGATTTGACTTGTGGATAATCAAGGATGCCCCATTTCGAGTCTTCATTCCAAATGTAATGACATCTTTCACTGTTGTTGCTGAGAATCTGTATTCATCCGATATCTTACCCGATTCTAGAACGAGTCCGTGGGGACGCCAGTCAAGTAGAGCAAAACATGATCCTTCTGGTAATGTCACTGTATTGGCCTTTTCCTCGAAGTTGAAAATTGCAAAGACGGAGACATGTTCATTCGTGGTGCTCATGCGCCAAGGCAGAATATGCCGATGCAGAATGTCGAAGTATTTCTCAATAAATTCTGAATCGTCGAAACTGTAGATTGTTGGGCGAACTTGGACAGGACCTGCACTCGCGTAATAGCTTCCTGCATAGGACAGATGTTCTGGGTCTGAACTCTTTTGTCTTTGTAGGTATGTTTCACGTGTGACCTCGAATGCTGGTATGAGAAGCATTCGCACGCATAAGCCAAGATGAGATAGTGTAAGGGGAACCGATGGAATTGGCCATTGTATGCTTTTTGCCGACCACATATACCGCTTGGGGCTCGAAGGGATGAGCGCACTTGGTGGACGTGGAGTAATAGATGGTTGATCGAAATCATTGCCCCAGCCCCAGTTGATAAGCTCCAATGCACGAGGAGTATTCGTATTGAGGATCTCCCTAACCAGTCTATAGAATGCACGCTCTTTTCCCTCACCGTATGCTGTCGATATGCTGACATCAAAAATGCCCATCAACGAATACGCGGTATCTTCTTCCCGTGTGACATTGCGGGCGGCTGCCCATTGCATCCTCCGCCATATTGGTACCACTGTCGGCGACTGAAGACAGCAAGCTTCCAGCTCATCCTCCAATATATTAGACGCCTCAGAGATTGCAGGAGCCAGGTCGGTACTTATCGTATCAGTTTGCCGGTTATCAGAATAGTTGTCCACCATTTTTCTCCACTCTTTGTTAAAGAAGTGGATTCTCCGAGGCGCAATAAGCTCCTGAAGAGTCCATCCTCTCGTAAACCATCTATCTTGTACCATGTCTTCGGAGGATGCTGTATCCGAGAGGTAGACAAGACATACTGCGGCTGATTGGTACCACTTATACATAGAACGGATCGACTCGCCAAGTTCGGTGCTGCTTTCCTTGTTAATGCAGACAGTGTCCATCCAGGCAAGTCGTATATCATACCGTGTTGCCACCGTCCTACAGAAACTAGCAAGTTTACTGTACCCGGGAGAGTCTTTGCTGACCGTGTTTCCGTGCCAATCGTTGTATGTGATCTCCCCATAGGAATTCTGAAGCCAAGTGTGTGATAGTATGGCGTAGGAGGTGTACATCGATGTATTGGAGCAAGTTTCAATGTGATGGTAGAGCTTATGCCTGTCGACCAGCTGAATCTCTGAGCCATCGCCATTAAACATCAACAGCCGAATGGGCATTTTGTTGAAGACGATGTCCCGCTCCTCCTCCAGAGGGGCGACGACCCGAAATTCAAACATTTCTGTATGTTGACAGCTGCATCTCAGACTCTAAAATTTTGAACTAGTAATGACACACCTTCTTCATCTGGAATATCGAACAGTACATCTGGACTATCGAACAGCACATCCGGATTATCTAACAGTACAGACAGCTCGTCTTCACCACCTTGTGGCAGACTAGTTTCAACAGAAGGATCGTAGTGTGATGGGTATCCTTCGTCCATAATCATCGTATTTCTTTCATCCTGGGCTTCAGATAGCCTAGAAATAACTGATTCAACATACGTCCTTAGGGTATGTAAAAGCTCTTGAGCCTCAAATGAGATTTCTCCAGATCGGTCGAGATTGATACGTTCCTTCGCATACCGGGCCTGTCACATCTCGCTTAGTTGTTTCCAGTAAGAAGCGAATATGGCCTCGCACAGTTGACTGCTTGATAAGTGGCAAAATGAAGCCTTCGAGCGCTTTCACTAGTGCATGCTCACTAGACGTGAAGTGATCTCTAGTGTCTTGTACTGGTCCTTGCGTAAACGTCAATAATGAGGAATGTTTCTTCCTATCTTGAAACCCAACCTTGACCTGAGTACTTTGTATCATGCTGAAGCTGAGACACAGAAGACATTGATAAGATGGAAGCTTCAGATGGGGCGAGGACCTTTGGGAATAGGTGAGAGAATCAGAAAGATGAGGTCGGTTATTCCCACAGAACCACTGACAGCACTGGCCTGCTTTTAGTACTTATGTAAACGCTACGTGAATTCATCCTACCATTGTGAGATGCTTGTTATATGAGCTCCCTTCAAAAATGCTGCTAATACGACTTCGAGACTTATCAGTTATGAATATTGAAATATTGAAGGCTAGATCTCTTCCTAATATTAAATCTTTTGTTTTATTTCTCGGTATCTAGTGCCATTTCTAGACTCTCTAACATATCCTCATATTGCTGCCATCGTATATTAAAGGCTGCCGCATTAGTTGGTAAATTCGTCTCCAAAGTAGCAGAGTCACGCTTATAATCTTCGAGCCCCCGAACAATCAATTGACGTAACCTCTTTTGACTATGTGAGTCTTGGGAAGGGTTGATTGTCGCAGCTGATGGAGTCTCTTCTTGTAGTACTGTGTTGGGTACGAGCGGGGATGGACTCGGTGAAGGAGGGGTGATAATATTGGATACTGGAAACAGCGGAGCTGCTTCAAACGGGAGTTCCAAGCGCGAAGGACAGAAATTGGTCTCATTTGCTCGGGCACTGTAACGTGCCCCGGAGTCTTTGCTAGTCTCGTAAAAAGAATGAGCACCATCGTATGCGCAAATTGGGCCTGCCAACGAAGTTGCTATGGTTGAACGGGGACTCTGAAATGCGGAGTCAAGTTGCTCTTCTTCCTGGCCTTGGGGCTCGGGAGTTGCCGTCCCGGCTGGCGTCGGCGGCAACAGTGCGCTTCGCCCGCCGCGATGCGCGGCTGCGGCCGCAATCTGCCCTTTGTTGTTGGTCTTTGGACTACCGCGTCTCCGCCCATTAAAATGGTCATGAACCCATTTTATCACATCATCCCTGTTTGCACCCGAGGCAGCGAGCATGTCTGCCCACAGGTAAACCTTCTCAGATGCAATCGCAGCTGGGGAGCCTTCAAGTCGAAGCAGACCGTTTAATTGGGAGAGCATGGGCGGGGTCAAAGAGGGATAATTGTGATTTGCAGTGGGGGTCTGATTAGTCCCGCTCTTGCCTTGTTTTGAAGGTGATGCACTAGGTGCAGCATGCGTATGTTGGTTAGAGGGTTTGGTGCTGGGACAGGAAGATTTTGGAAGCAAATGGTTCAAATACGAGAGCCTATAAAAATCGCATCCTGGAAGTCTCTGTTAACGAAGTATTAGCATAGGTATAAGTAGTCTACGTATATATTAGACACTAGCCTTTATTTGCTCCAGTAATTCCTTTCGCTCCTGAAGAGTTAGTTCGCGTCCCTGTGACGATTGAATAGCATCTATATACCAATTGTAAGTCAGCGTAACTGATTGATACAGTGGGTTCATGATGCTCACTGGCTATCATTATTCTCCCCTCAATTGTGAGCCTGTTGCTTCGAAGTTGTGATGAAGGCTGTGATTGAGAAAAAGTAGGTGATTCTGGCGCATCTCGGACTCGATAGTATGCCATGAAGAAAGTTGAGGACGAGAGAGCAGTTTAAAAGATGAAGTTATAAAGTTGAAGATATCCGTGGTCCTGCGTTTGTTGTTTCGCACTCTCGCTTTTATTTCAAGCCCTAATTTCCCCGTTTATCAACCCGATGATCCCTTTGAGTGACGTCCGCGCGTCGCCTATCTTTGATATTTGCGCGCCACAGTAGTACTGACAAGGAACGCCCCTTTGCCTTACCTAATTAAACTCAGTGTCCAATGAGAGGACAAAGGGACGTCAAATGTAGTACAAGAGTGGGAAAGGGATGATTTCTCGTAAACGGTCGTCCTAAAAGATTCAATTAGGGTGACGCAGGAATATACCTAACTACCTGTTCTTCAAGCTTTATATGTCACGAAGGGCCTTCTAGCAAGTCCTTATGACTCTCCTGGATCGATGTTCCTTTCAGATATAGATATTTACCTCCCACATGCTGGTCCAACGTGGGCCTTCTCTCTGAGTCACTGACAATCATGTGTGGCCAATAACGTAAGGTATAAACATACATCACCTAAGTATACATCGAGAATTAATGAGACTTTCACGATCAAGGAAAGATGAAAAGATCAGCGAGTGAAAAGCGCCCGTTGAAGGTTATCGCCGCGGACATTACGTTAATCAAGAATAGTTCTTTCATACACGAGGGAACCTCACGGTGAAAATGAAAGAGGGTCAGTCATTCCGCAGCCTGAGCGTGGTCTTGAAGCAAACGGATGAGATCTACACATGTCTGTATGTATTAATAAAGCTTAAAGGGTGTATCTCTCCCTCACTCATTAATAGACAACACACGTGTATCACACACATCGACTCAGGTGCAGTGACTGAAGTTAGCATGATTCAAAGCTCGAACGCATAGAGCTGATAAGTTATACACATTGTTCTGTTTAATAGATAGAAGCATGAAAGTGCAAATGAATGAATACAAGATAAAAGGAAAATGCGGTATGTAGCACTCATAAAATATCTCTGGAAGGGAAAAAAGTACCTTACTCTGAGTACCCATCCTCCTCCCGCACACTCTTCCCCATTCGCTCCATGACACCGCTCACTCGTTCATAGACAGCGAAAACAATCGCCTGCCCCGGCGCTACGCGCAGTACGCGCGGAGTGATACCCTTGTAGAAAGACCGTACGCCCTCGGTGCGCCACATGTCCGCAGCGATCGCAAGTATTCTTTGCATGGCGGAGACTCCAGGGGTCGCAGGGGCTTTTTGGAGACCTATGGCGTGGATGAGGGTTAAACCTAATTAACCTAGATGGATAACATGTGGAGTACATACGTGTTTTGATAGTGTCTATTGGTGCGTTTGAGAAGGGACCCATGGCGCCGGATATTAAACCAATTAACATGTGCTGGTAGGATGGGAGGTCCCCAGTGATGTCCGGCTGCAGACGCTGAGCGAGCTTCTTCAGTTCCTGGTACGCAGTGAAATTGGCGCCTGTAGTGACGTCATCAGTTCAGTTGTTATAGCCGAATGGTAATGCGGACGCTTGAGGACGAACCTTGGTTTGTCGCCTGCCTCAGCGCCGTCAAAGACACTCCCCGGTACAATGTTGCCGCTCCCTCTTCTCTGACGATGGTGTACACTGCATGTGCAGCGTTGCGGTAGCGCGGCGCTTCTAGGGGATCTGCAAGGGAGTGTTGCTGGGCCTGCAGCCGGATCTTCACTACCTCCATTGGGGTGACCACCGCTACGGCCTCCGTCACGCCCGCGCCGAGACCAGCTGAGGAACAAAACACGGGACAGGAACGACGGTCAGCTGATGTACGCGGAACAGGAGACGGAAGAGGGGGGCGTACCGATGAAGATGTTCCCAATGCTCGTTTTACCCGTCTCCTTGTCTGCCAGCCACCCCTTGTACGCCTCAAAACTTGCGAAGCGGATAGCCATTTTGGGAACAATACCGGACAAGACCGCACCGAGGCCCTTGTACAAGGCGAGGGGCGTCTCGCGCCGCACAATGTTCGCACCGGTTGCGAGAAACCCGCGCGGTTTTGTCTACGCTTCGTCAGTGTGTCTCCCGGGACGTTCATTTTGGTCAGAGGCTCACCCCTGGAGCCCGTCCGGATTTCGACAGCTGCATTCGAACCTTGATGGTGTCGAGTGGTTGACATACGAGCTGCAAATCGTTAAACGCCAATCAGCTCTCAGAATAGCTATACGTGAAGAAGACTGCTCACCGCCTCGCAGCCGCCGGCAATTCCTCCTGCAATGATGTGTGTGGCGAAGCCCACGGGCTTCTTGTTCGCATTGCGGGACATCGCGATGCTATTGTACGGGATGTGGGGAAGATAATGCGCGGGGTAATATGATGGTGATCCGGGTAGTCAACGAGTAGCTTCTCTTGTCTTCGACAGTGTTCAGTATTTCAAATGTGATTCTTATTATTTGCAGTAGTAGACCCGGCGAAAGCAACCCAGACGAGAGACAGAGAGCAAGTAAAGAGCGAAATGGAGGGTGTGGGGGCGGAAGCAAAGGCCGCGCACAGGGCGTGGTATAAGTAGCGGCGTGCGGGGATTCATGCGTGATTCGGGACTCGGGAGTGGAACGCGGGCGGGGGCTGGGCGGGCGCGATCATGTGAAAATGCGTGCCACTGGATATCGATGACGGAGGGGCTGCATGCCGGTGCGGGGTCAGCCGCGCCCGGGCGGACTTCCGCTCTTAGCCCCACGCCTTTCTCCTGCCCACCGCCCATACGCGCGGCCCAGCATCGCGCGCGAGCTCCTCGCCCCCTCAGCCGCATATCGCCGCCACCTTGGCTGTGCTGTCCCTGCAGGCCTTGCTGCTTTGTACGTCTTTCTGTATTCATTTCGCCTTGCGCGAGCCCAATGCTTGATGTATCCTATAAAAGTAAAAGTCATTGTCCAGCTCGGGGTGTAGACAACAAGCTGTTAGATACGGATGATCCCCGGTTCTTGCCATCCGATATCGTCCTGCGGACAGACTCGCGGTGAAGAGACCTGCTGACGTTTCGGCATACACTGGTCAAGGATAACGCGGTGGTAGCCGTAGCATGTTGATTGTTGCATTAGGTCCTAGGATAGAGTAATGCGGCATACTCGACAAAGCGATTCGTGCACCAGCCGTGGGGGAAGGACGTAGTCGCCAGCCACGAGAGTAGGTGCGGAATTCGTCGTTCAACATCGACATCGACGTTGAGCAAAGTTTGCCAGCGCTGCCGCATTGATAGCAGTACTGGAGATTACATAATTCTGTCACGCCTTTCCTCGGCCAAAAGTCGACTAACGGAGCAGAAAAATTCATTGACGTCCCTTCTTAACTTCTCTCGAACCTTTTCAATGCAGTAGAACTTCTAGCGAACAACTGCCTATCTTATAGACACGGATATTTCGGATATAGACCTTAAAGGGCCGTTGAACATAAATAATACTGCTGACAGGGGCTAGTATCGATCAGGCAGTGAGGCTCAAAGTAAACCTGGACATCTCCAACTTCGAATGACGGACTCAGGGCACAATTGGTAGTCACTTGAACTTGATTTATTTATCGCATTCCTTCTTGTGGATTATTTGGTCACGCGCCAGCACCGTCTTATAATATCTCCAGTGCTAACACCTGCACTTGTCGAAATCAATTAAGCAACAGCAGAGGAGAGATAAAAGGTGGTTGAAATCTGATGTACCTGCCTAAGTTTCTCCATGCCCCTCCCATCACGGTGTTCAGTCTATACTAACGAGCTCAGTCGTGAGCATCGGGTCGATCATTCTCATCCTGGGTCTTCTGGTCTGCGTTTACACACAGGCTTTCCTAGACGGAAACACCAACTTATTTCTGACGAGGGAATTAGTTTCCTGCAAGGTATAAAGCGACACATTAACAAATCTCAAGCTCGCTCAAGCATAGAGTTGCAGGGAAATTGGAATCACTGAATGGACGAACACCGACTATCGAAGAAAAGAAAGCAATACTTTCCCACTTACAGGTAAGCAACTCTCTACTTGAATATATTACTGCCATCATTGAATGAACTAATGACACTAGAAACTCCCTGGGTGCGAGTTCTACAGACTCTTCGACGTAAATAGCTGGTTCGCGGCGACTTCCCAACGTGGCTTCATTCCCTCACGTCCAGGTTATATATACAAAGATAACAGCTTCAAGGAGCACCCTACTCTCACGCTGTACGTGAGGTCGCAGATCAACCAGCTTCTCGATTTAGAGCAAGCTACTAATCCCGACGGTCCCCTCCCATTAGCCAAAGTGCGCCTGTGGGGCACGATGCTCTCCCCCGCCGGTGTAGACCCACAGGAGGTGGAGAAATGGGCTGGAAAAATGTGGGTCCTTCGTAAATGGGACGCGCAGGAACGAGCGAGGAATATAAAACGTGCGGAGAGTACCATAGCCCCCGCTGAAAATGCTCCTGGGAATGCCTCTGACAGGCACAAGAACGACGGTCGGGAACTGCCCGGTGAGGCGCCCTCTGGGTCCTTACCGACCCCTCCAGGAACGGCAACGACGCCCGATCACACCTGGCCGTGTTCGCCTGCGAGTCCAAATATAACGATAACTTCAAATCGAGCAACTTCTAGCCACATTGAACAACAGCCCATGATAAAGCAGCTCCCTTCACCACTATATACTCCGACTTCTCCGCGAACTGAATCCGCCCGGTTTGGTGAACAGAGAGACGATGCCACTCGATGTTATTTAAAGGCCGCACCGCAAACTTCTCCCAGCTCAGTGTCTCGATCGACGTTGTCTATGCGTGAGGCTGCCAGCGCCTCTCCGGCCGCGCATACCAACTTATCTTCTTGGTTCCCTGGGATTGTACCACTGGCTCGCTCTGAGCGCCACGAAAACATCGAAAAAACAGAGCAGGATGAGAAATCTAAAAGGAAAATACGCTCTGAGCCAAAAACCTTTCTTTATGATTATCCCATTCCCACTCCGCAAGCCATGGTACAGACTCCCCCATTGCATAATCTCATAGGCCGGGGTCTTGTCGAGTTCGAGCATGACCCTTCTGCGTTAGAAGAAAACCGTTTTCCAAAGACGGCAGCGGAATTTAATGAATGTTTTTCACAGTTTGAGGTTTGGTTGGAAAAGCTTGACCAGGCACTGTCAATATAACCAATGTGAAATGTGTAATGTTTTTACCTACATTGCATTATGTTATCAAGAGTAAATTTCTCTTAGAGGCAATAATATCAATTGAAAGATTATGATTGTGCCAACTTGGTATCTGTGAACAAGAGAAAATTACACCAAAAAGACACAGGGAATTTTAGAAGTGGATATAAACAAGATAAAGTTGTAGATGTTGATTGAGGAAGTATGGCTAATAGCCCTAGAGTATTGTGATGATCAAGAAAACAGGATAAAGCTTTGATATCCTACATGTCAAGTTTCTGTTCGAGTTTCTGCAGAATGTGCTGATACTCTGCCCAGCGGATATTGAACTGTTCTGCAGTTTTAGGGAGATTAGTTTCCACTTTAGGTGGACTTCGTGAATACTCTGCCAGTCCTCTACGGATGAGAGAATGGAGAGGCGCGGGATTCGTAAAATCATTAGAGCTGCGTGTCGTCTGTGAAGTGGTATTCTGTAAGCTGCCTGTACGATTACTATGAGTGGCATCCACAGTGGGCGACGGAAATTTCTCATTTCCTGTCATGCCTTTATTCATAGCATAGGCCGACGCTAGTTGGGGGCTCAATCGAGGAGATACGGGGGAAAGAGGTAGACTGTTTTGAGAGGGGTAAAGAGGCGGTGAATGGGTGCTCTGTAGCTTGCTTTCATAAGTTTCTGGTGGCCAAGCCACGAATGAGTGTTGCACCGACGGTGAGATCGGAGTTAGAAGTGAGAGTGCCGAGGCGTGTGCCGTCGGGTTAACCGTCGGAGATTCCCGTGGCTTAACTTCTGGCTCAGGCGTCGCCGTGCCTGCAGGCGTCAGAAGTTTTCCCTCGCCTGTCCTTCGTCCGCCAGGGTCTACCTTGGTCTCGTCCTTATCGATTCGTCCCGGGCTTCTCATTTCCCACCTTTCTCTGAGCCAGTCTTCCACTTCCTGTTGGTCTGCTCCTGAAGGCTTGAGCATTACTGCCCACAGGCGCATCTTGGTTACCGGGGGTGTCACCGGATCCACAGCGCGTTCTAATTCTAGGAGTGTCGTAAGCTGTTTTTGTATAGCTTCGGACAATGTGCTATATCGTGTCGCTACGCAAGCCCTCGCTTAGTTGGAGCATACCTTTGAACGAACGACGATACTCACATGACGATTGTACGCCAGGCTCCACAGTTCGCGCAGGCGTTTCGGAAAGGCTACCGTGGTTGTGGTGGGATAGCCAGTTGTTGAGGTTTGTCATCTTGTAGAAGGCACACCCAGGAAGATTCTGTTATCATAGACATTGCGCCGCTTCAACAATCCATCCATATAGCAAAGACAAGGGAGAAACAAACCTGGATCTCTGCAAGAACCCGTTTCCGCTCGGCGAGCGTCGGTTCACGGCCATTTAGTGCACCGAGAAATCCTATAACGCCTTTGTTACTGGAAACTCCAAAGAAAGCCTTACACAGTACCACTTACTGTACAAAAATTCCCTTCCGGCATCTGTGAGCCTATGCCGCGTTTTCGGGGGCTCTCCCATCACGCTCTGGGAAATAGGGGAACGGGAGGCGACCGTAGAGGGACCGGCAGTGGGTTGTAGTTGAGACATGGGGGAAATAGGAAGACTTGAGAGGATGTCTCAGAATGGTGGTGAGTCTTTATATAATCACAAATAGATTACTACTCAAGGAATTGGAGACAAATTGTCCCTATTACTTATTTGACATCTTATCGATCAGCCCCAGCAAATCGGGCGGTGCGTTTTTGCATGATGACCTGGACGAGCTTATTTGTTTATAGGTATTTGACCGCATGTAAAGTGACGTGCAATAAGGTCGATAAGAAGCGGAAACCTCGTAGGCTTGTGCTGCTTGGCTGGTTGTCATACTAAAAGCTATAGTGGGTAATGTGATTTGTAGAGTAGTGAATCAACCTGACATCTACTTTAGTGTGAGGCTGGGAGTTTCCCTCCATTATACATACTAATGGGGCTTATACTTATCTTGCTCATATCACTTGTGACACCTCATGTGCCTTTTTCTGCTAGGGTCAATGCATCCCAAGCTTAGCCAAGACTCGGAACATTTATCAACCAATGAAAAATTCACGGATACATATATTAAATATATAAATGTGACTAGGTAAATTTACTCGCTCCACATGTTCGCCCCGTGCCAAGTTACATATTTAGTTAAGTTAAGCTCTGCTCGCGGTTTATGACCAATTAATGACCTGAATTTAGATGTAATAGGATGTAACCAAGAATCGGCCAGAGGTAACCTGCCTCTAACTACATTGAGTAAGGATAAGTCACCAAACAAGAAGGTCGGTCATGGGGTACATACTTAGGTAAGTAGTATGTATTTAATGCAATGCGGGGAATTTGAACTTATGATTTTATCAAGTAGAATGAATGGGCTAGATATGTAACCCTGGAGTACAATGAGTCGTGAACGCATACATATGTCTCCTGGAGGGCAAACCATGTGATAGAGAATGCAGAGAAAGACCAAATACAATGTAATTCACCTTTATGGAGTAAGTGTGTAAATGAGCTAAAAATAGCAACGTAATTTCAAAGGTCAATCTGAAATCATATGCAGCACCTTGGTGTGCACACGTATGAAAGTAGAAGAAGCTGCAAGAAACTTGTGGGGAGCTTTTGTATCAATGATTCAGAGACTCAGCCCATCTTCTGAACAACTTCTGCGAATGGACTTTCTCTTTTAGTGCCCGATCGTAGTATATTCTTCATATCGATTGCGTATATTAAGTAAATACATAGGTGCCTGCTCGTCGGATAAAACCATTACTCTTTAGCAGCATTATGGAGGAAATCTCGTCAAATTAATGACCGCCAGATTGATGAGACGCATGAGAACCGTGTGAAGCATTTGAGTTGTGACCGCTACTATGTCCAGAAGAGCCTGAGTCAGACGACGAAGAATCAGACTGGAGACTGGCTGCGGCCTCGTTCATCGTATGTGCGTGGGTAGTTTGCATGACAGTTTGGCGATTCTGATTATAGAAATGCAGGAAGCTATTCCAAGTCGCCGGATTGATGTACCTATGATGTTGGAGAAGATTGAAAGCGTGATAGGTACAGTCAAGACAGTTTTGGTATGGTTGAGTTGCATGAGGCTCATGCCCTTGCGGTATACTGGCTATGAGCTGCTCTACATGTTGCTTGACTGTATTGACATCCGTTTCGCCTCCCGCTGCGTATATAGGGCCCTCCACGGGATATGAATTTCTCGCTTCGGTTGTACGAGTATCATAGTAAAAGCCTCCGCTGCCAAATATTGAATTACTATTTTTGTTCATCACAAGGTATGCAATAAAGCTTACACGCTGATAATGTGTTCATGAACTTGATCATGGAGTGAATTTGGCATGCGTAATGCGACGCCGAAGTGCCAGTGCGGTTGACCTCTGCCCGTCTCACGGAGGTAGATGTGTATTCCCGACTCTAAGAAAAGCAATGCAATGAGCATATGAAGAGCTGGTATAAGAAACACGTACCATGTAACGGAGTATGCGGAGCAGCTGCGACGAAGGCAGCAGAGAATAATGCTGACAGCGAGGTAATTGCAGCAAAGAACTTCATTGTATTCTTAACAATGTCTTGAGTTGATATAAAAGATGAAGGAGAGGCTCTAGTAGGTTAATTGGACCTGCCAATTAATTGAGGTGGGAATACGAAATGAGCTCCTGGCTTGGAGTTTATTGAGATTTTCAACTCCCTTTTATATGATATTTCCCTGTACTCGATAAAGAGATGAAACACCTTCTCCCGTAGTTATTAATTTTCCAGCTCTCTGGAAAGAAACATGCAATCCACCAAGCGGAAACTGATTCAGCAACGCAGAATAAACAGTTCCTAATGGTAATACCATAATTTCAGTCCAGATAACTGGCGCGTACATCATAGTGTAGCAGAATTTGAAACGATACAAGTTCCGCCTCGCTACGCTGCGGCTTGGGGCGTACACAGTAAACAAAGTAGTATGTAAGTAATGTTGTAAAGCATTTGTAAATAGTATAACATGAAGCGTCACGGCGCTGTTAGTAACGCGCCGCGCAATCAGCGCGCATTGGGCGCGCTGGCGCGCGCGGTGCTTATAGACTCATAAAGTGCCAGCCGCCGATTGGCCGCTGATGCAAAAGTTTGGCAAAAGTACGATAGTAGTGCTACACACATAGCGTACTATATGTGATTGGTTTGGTTGGCGGTATCAGACCATTGCATTGCATTTCACCTCCTTTTGTCACTCCATAACCAGCTCAAACCCAGGTCTGCATGCCGCGACTCCGTCAGCCAAACACCTACATACAAAAGCGTGTCATAATTATAAAGATATGGGGTATATTGTGTACTATGTCATTATATTCTACATAACTTCTGCATAAGCGATTATCGGTGAATTGGGTATTCCGAATAAAGAGACCGGTCAGTGACTTCAAAAGTTCTAATAAATTGCAATGTATACCACCACTAGGATATATGCATGGTCATTCTACTATTACCTGGATGAGGTAGTAATTTATCTAGTAGGTATGGGCGGGGTTCATAAACTCAACGCATCGTATCAATACCGCACCACCGTGAGGGCGTAATGACCAATATATATTCAACTTATAGTAACAATGAACGGTAAGTGATTATTTGCGTGGGCGGCATTCAGTTCGGGCAGAGTACGTACCTGCCTGCAAGGCAGGGTCTTCGGGCACATCGGGAGCCAACATGCACGGCGATAGAGCTCAGCAGTCTTTTATTAAACACATTCACAATGCTGGCATCCGTCTGTTTATACCTGGTAAAATGTAACCGGATGTGTTCCATCTTTTCAAGAAATACCTATTTCAACAAGCTTCCGATAAAAAATTGGCTTGGACTTGCCTAAAATAAAAAGTCCGGTTTTCTCTGAAAAAAGAGCGCTCGGATCCCACTGCTGGAACCAATTTAAGGTGATCAAAAAGGTGTCTCAATATACGTCGTTTGTGGCATACAAATAGGTATAAAATAGCGTCGGGCTTGAAACTGGTTAGCGTTAGCAGCAGACAGTCACACTCCGGGCGCTTACATGTATAGTATGACGACATGCTTGGGCCTGCCCGAAGACCATTTCCCGACCTTGTGTCTTGGCATGTACAGAAGCATATAAGTACCGTATTCCATTACCGATTCTGGCAACCGAATAGGCTACTCGAGTACAAGTGAGCGACAGCACTAGTGAAATTCATAATTCATACACATATCTGTAACGACTCAGAGTAGACAGTCCGCGAGGCTGACGTTCTTTGAAACCAGTCTTGGACATTGATTATTGAATTTGAATGCAAGACATCGAAAATGTTCCTGTAAGACACTTTCTTTCATGACAATCATGACTCGTAGCTCGTCCTCAATGAGTGTGGTCCTCACAACTACATCTACTAGCAGCAGTCATGTTAACGGTATAGGATCTTCCAATGAAGAAAGCGACTCGTTGCAAAGGACAAACAGGAACAACCGTAAGCGACGGAAGAAAAAAACGTCAATTGAAGTGACTGGCAGAAGAAAGACGAACTTGAAACGTCGGCCCCCGCCAAAAAAGCCTCAAATATCTCAGCGCTCGACATTAACTGAAGAGGGTATACAGTTTTTGCACGGTGTGTTCATGCATTTTCAATGGGAGGATGGTACAATTTACCATGTTACCCAAGATTCTGTCAAGCGATTGGGTGGCCGTGAACCAACGTTGCAGGAGAGAAAGGAAATACATGCTCATATACAAGTAAGCTCTTAAATATATGACTCCTCATTGTCAATTGTTGAGAAATAGTATTCGATAAAGACGCTCCCTGGTTGCGAATCCTACAGGTTCGGAGTGCTTTCTACTTGGTTTGTGAGGCACACTAGATCTTCGACACACAAAGAAACATCAGAAGTTCTGCACGAGGAAACACAATCAACTCCGAATGTCAAGCCAGTGCGGCGAGATGAGAAAAGACAGAAGCAGGAGCGACCTCTCCGAAGTTCTGACTCTACGATTCAGACACAGCCACTGCGTGAATCTGAGCCACCTGGTGCGTTGCTCAGGTACTCCAGGATCGTATTAGGTACTAATTCTACTGTCTTCGTCCATCTGTCAGCATGTCCCACTCTCACTGAACCTATTCGCAGTCAGCTTGAGCAGCTGTTGGCATTGGGAATTGTCGATAATCCGTCTGGGAAGCCTTCATGCGCGAAGATATCGCTTTGGGCAGACATATTCAAGTGCGAGGGGGCCGATCCAGATGAGGTTGAAACGTGGATTGATTACCGTGAACAGCGTGCGCGTGCCTGGCGTCAGACGCACTCGCAAGACGGACGGAACACCTATTCAAAGTGGCTTGAGAATTTTCGTAAACAAAACGATGCAGGTTCAGACTTAAAGATCACCGCAGCCGCAGCCCCGCTTCCGAGGATGCCGCCGCGCTCCTTTCCGCTTAAATCAGGGGGAGATCAGCCTAGTAGCCGGTCGCCAAAGTTTAAGCCTGGTCTCTCTCTGCGCGAGTGCATTTTGCGCGGTCTGTCAGAATACGCTCGAACTTGCACCACTGAGTCAGAAAATGAAATACACGAGCCGCGCCTCACTGCAGAAGCGTTCAAAGCGCATTGGGCGTCATATGATCATATACTGTGTAAACTAGATAAGCTCCTTGGATAAGAAAGTTAATTTAATGATATGAGCGCTTGTTTTTGGTGCATGTACCGATGCGATGCCTTCTGCGGAACTCTACTTTCCTTCCAGATGTTCTAAATTTAGCCTCGCAGTAGAAACTGGCATCAAGCTTGGGCCGCTGATTATCTATTGTGGGTCATTGCCTCGCGATGGTATAAATAGTGGGAATAATTAAGCCAATGATGAGCAACCCCGAACCAAGACTTCTCTGCACACCATACCACGCCGGACAGCAAAGCTCGCCTATTACCTTCAATTAGCATGCTCTGTAGCAGAGAACAGCATAGTATTGTCTCTAATGCTTCTATTGGTACCTTCGCTGGCACTACGGTATCTGGTACGTCCTAGATAAGTCTTGTATTATATGACTTCGGCATTGACGTTGATGTCGTATCAAATCCTCATTCAGAGTGGCATTATCGCTCAGCATATGCTACTAGTAATGAAAAGGGGGAGAGCAGCGGGTATCCAAATTATCAGGACACTGAAGAGCATGAGGAGTACGTTGAAATGGACGCGGTAGGGTATAAGTTCAACGGGGGTGAGTACTTATCACGGGCATTCAACGTTGCAAGGGTACTGATTCAAGTGGTCTGCCAGATTTCGACGAATATGAGCTCCAATCACAATACTGTACAGAGTCAGATAGCGAAGAGGGGCAGTCGGAAGCAGAGTCGGACGAAGTGGAAGATCTGGAAAGTTTGTATCCTCAACCTGAACCCGGCGTGAACGAGCAGCCTATCGCGCCCAATCCCACATATATTGGAGCTGTCGTTGCACCCACATACTATCCCAATCCTCTATCCCCGCCCATCGTCGTGACAGCTTCGAACTTGCAATTGCCAACACCGCCACCTTCGCCTTCGCCGTCCAGCTGTACTCCCCACTCCATTTTTCTCACAAAAATGGTCTCAGAAACACTGGATATGTTCAACCCACCACTCGCTATGGAGGTTACAGTACCACGAACAGCTGCAGAATTCGAGGCGCTATGGGCGCACTGCAGACTTGACGAAATGTTGGATGATATTGGACGCTTTTTCAGTGGTCTCCAGTAACATGACAGAAGAGTGTTACATACGAGTTAGAAATTATCTTTATAGTGGCATGTATTAATTGTACTATAGTCCGAATACCCTGTACTTATATCCTTTTCCGATGATATCATTTTGTTGTATAACTTGTATTGGGCATGCTTGGGCAGCCTTGGGGCAGCCAACATACGTGGGAAATTGCATAGATTACATGCGCGATCGGCGCCGGGCACGGTCTAATTTACTTCCGGGGTTGAGGTTTGTGTTTTCTACCAACCTCGACTTGCCCTCGACTGGTCTATTGATCTTCTCTTCTCGCAATTTAGCAGAGGCACTTCGACTTTCAAAGCATACATTAACAGCGGCTTCGGCGACACTGGTAGACTCTTGAATAACACCAAACACACAGAAAACGCGGGAGTATAGAGAGTCCAGCTATGGCCAGTGAAGCAGCAAAGGTTATGACACGGGTACTTGTTCTCCATGGGTGCGTGTGCACTGCTATCCACGACATGCTTAATCTGAAGGGCTTGGTCGGATAGCTACTCGCAGAACGCAGCGATACTGAGCAAGCGGGTGAGTTTTGCATATGGCATATCGCTCATCGATAAATAATAATAAAAGGCTCACGGTTCGTACTCCTATGCAGCTCGGTGCGCTGAGGAAAGAGAGCAAGGATGTTGAGTTTGGTGCGTATTCTCCCGCAGACCCACGTCGCTGCAGTTCACTTATGTTAGTTGTTGTATAGTGTTCATCGATGCCCCGCACGCACTAGCTCCTGTGGACCTACCTGGTGCGACTGCTGCGGCAGGGGAAGCAGAGCGTGTTGGCCCAAGTGCGGAAGAGATACAGGCAAACCCTGAGACTGCGCTTCGTGGGTGGTGGAAGTTCGACTCCGAACGGACAATCGCGATAGGGCTAGACGAAAGTATCGCCCTTGTACGAGATCTGCTGCGCGAGAAAGTGTACGATGGCGTGTTCGGATTTAGGTGCGTAAGCGAGTCGTAGCAAGATTGTTTCCCCAACTGATTCGGCTTACAGCCAGGGCGCAGCGTTCGCGGCCATCCTCTCTGCCCTTGTGAGTTGTTGATAATCTCAAGAAGGGTTTAGAGCTGACCACATATTACGCAGCTGGAACGTCCACACCTGCATCCCCCTTTCCTTGTCGACGGCAAACCGCCACACCCGCCATTGTACGCCTTATTTCTGCTGTTGCAAGCATATCTAATCTCTCCTTTCTTATTGGCAATGACAGTAAATTCTGCGTCGCCGTGTCTGGCTTCCGACTGAAGGACCCGCTTTGCGCTTCCCTCTTTGATGAACCATTCAAGACGCCCACACTGCATGTATTGGGTCGTACCGACGTCGTAGTGTCGGAAGAGCGATCGCGGGCTCTCGTCGAGATATCCGCAGCTGCGAGGGTGGAGGAGCATGATGGCGGTGAGTGACGTATTCACAGACCAACGCTTCTATTTCAGTCAGGCTTCGCGACATCCAAGCTAGATGCCCACCTGCGCTGCCAGGGTGCTGTCCCTTTGCTTATTGATTCAGTCTCATGTGTACTTCTACTTCTAGGACACTTCGTACCGACGAAAGGCCTGTGGCGCAAATTTCTGGTAGCATATATGCGGGACCCGCTGGGTACGCATCTTCCACCTTCGGCGGGTTCTGCAGCGGCATCAGGTGCTACTACGCCGTTGCCTGGGGAAGCGCCTGCAAATGCAACGCTTGATGCAGCCACCGGGTCGCTGTCGATGAAGCTCTGATACCGAGGAATCCAATCCTGCTACGTTTCGGGTAGTAGACATGTACGCTTAGATCTTAGAACCTGTAGCATAGACATTATAAATGCCCTTAACACACCGAATATCCTACGGTATCAAGTGGAAGTAAACTCGTGAAGCTAAACTTGGAATGTCAAACACCAGCACGTGATGACGCGCGTTGGCGAAAGTTGTATTGCTTTCCTCCTTCCCCTCCAACGCCGCGGACTCGTTGTGACCCAGACACCATAGTCGCTACAGCGAGGTACAAGGTCGCGCCTCTTCTTTCTCTTGTGCTTTTCCATCCAATTTATTCCAACATATCACTGTTGGCGCGTCTCAGAATGTTCTCAGAAGCCCAACCGGGGCCAACGGAAGCTTAGGAGTACTTCTGGAATCATGCACATCGCTGACATATTGTGACCTTCTCTGGCACTCTGTAGGACTTATACCTAGAGCTTACAAGATCGACAGAGAAAATGGACCAGCGAAGTCATTCGCCGACGGTATTTGCACATCCAAGTATGATGCCCTTACAATGACCCAAATGTACGAGCAGTCGAAATGTACAGACCTGGTATAAAGACGAGATGGACAGTAAGAGTAAGGCCCATCTTAAAAAGATATCAAGTCCAATGGCCGCCAACTTGTCTCCCGCACATTTGCTTTCTGCCACAGCTGATGCTTTGCATCTCCCGAAAATCAATAAACCAAGTTCGTCTCAAACCGGCGCCGCTAGCACCGACCCAGCTCCAGTGCCCGCCCCCGACCCGGACGCTCTTCCTCCCCCACCTGCACCTGCAGATTTGAATACTCCCCCTGTGAATGGTACTCAAAATATGTACCCCGCTGACGCCTCTGCCGCAAACAGTTCTTCTCAGGCCGTCTCTGTCACTCCCCCGTCAACTGGATTACTAGGGAAATTGAATCCTATGAACTTGCTATCTGGTGTAGCCAGTGCCATACCCGATGTGCCATCTGCTGGCATTAGCATCACAGCGTCTGCAACAGGATCCAATGTCTTGAATCCCTCTCAGTTAATTTCAGCTGGCACAAGCGTCGTTCAGTCAGTAACTGGGTTGAACATCTTGAATCCACCACAGATGCTCCCCGGTGCTGATGTCTCGATATCCAACGTCTTGAATCCGTCCCAGCTTGCTTCCTCGACTACCAACGCGCTCCAGATGCCGCATACATCTGCCGATTTGAATCCTTCTCAATTGATTTCTAGCATTACAGGCTCTTTTCACCTCCCAAATTTGTCTGGCCCCAGTAATTTGCATGGTTCTACCGGGAATGGAGGTCTTCATCTCCCCAATATAACGCCGAATGTTGAAGACTTGAATCCATCTCACTTGATTTCAAATATTACTGGCGCACTTCATCTTCCCAGTCTTCCTAACTGTTCACAGCCGTCGTCTGGGGCCAGTGACCTCCATCTCCCAAACATTTCTGTCGACTTGAATCCTTCTCACATAATTTCCAGTGTGACTGGTGCCTTTCACTTGCCGAATGTTCCAACGGCCAACTTCAACCCATCCCACTTGCTTTCGGAGGCAGCTGGTGCACTTCACCTGCCGCAGTTGCCTCATATCCCGGACCCTTCAGCATTGGCTAGTAACCTTCATCTCCCAAACGACTTGCAGCCTTCCCATTTACTTTCCGAGGCTGCCAATGCTCTTCACTTGCCCCAGCTGCCAAACTTAAACCCTCTTCTCGCCGGTGGCCATGCCCTTCATCTCCCGAACGTGCCTGCCGATCTAAACCCTTCCCACTTGCTCTCCGAAGCTGCTGGGGCCCTTCATCTGCCACACCTACCTGATGACCTGAAGCCCTCCCACTTGGTCGACGCTGTTCTACACCCGCACATCCCCGACAATTTGAAGCCTTCGCACCTCCTTTCTTCAGTTGCAGGCGCCCTCCACCTGCCCGAGCTGCCATCGCCCCACGACCTCCCAAGTATAGGTGAATGCGTTGGCACGGCCGCCGATATTGTCCACCTCGCGAGGCGTGCGCCTCCCACTGCTCCAACTGGCTTCTATGACTACGAAGTCAAATTTGACGATCAGAACAGTCCTGATGCGCATTCAAAGTTGACCAATCTTGTCAACAAGGTAAGGCGATCTTTATTTAGGAATATTCGGATGATGCCAACATATCATAGGTTGATGCATTCGTCGCGAAGGGAGGCTTTAAACCAGACCCCGCTCGCCTCGTGAGTATACTATCCAGCACTGTTCGTGCTTTATCTTGGTCGTACTGACTTTAATTAAGAAAGCTGTCTGGGACCTCATTAAACATCCCGAAGGCATCAACGACCGTCTTGGAACGGTGAATCACATTTTCTTCCCCATAATAAGGTGATTGACTGACGATGACTATGATTCTCCCAGCTCTCGTACGGGCTTGAAGTCCTGGCTAAGATTGACCCGCATTCAAAGCTTTCCCAAGACTTGGGCGATGCCGTGATAGGTGTTCTGTATAATACGATCCCGCACCCTCCCGCATCGTACCTTGGGACAGAGCACTCATTTAGAAAGGCAGACGGGTCGGGGAACAACCTTCACCAGCCCGAAATAGGTCAAGCCGGGCGCCCGTACTCGCGCAGCGTCCAGGGAACAGCGGGGCTGCCGAGGTCGTCGCTCCCCGACCCTGGCCTTATCTTTGACACTATACTGAAGAGGCATCGGGTGGGTATTCACCTTTTCTTATTCAAACGCGAACGGTATTCCTGACTTGGTTATTTAGGAGAAAGTGCATCCAGCTGGAAGCTCTAGTCTTGTATTCGCGTACGCGTCCATTGTCACGCATTCCTTGTTCAGGACCGACCCGAAGAATATGTTCATTAATAACGCGAGCTCATATCTCGATCTTAGCCCACTCTACGGAGACAGTGAGCATTCATTTTGTGCTTCACGTGTTGTATGGCACAGAAGTACTTACGCAACCATATACAGACCAAGAAGCCCAGGACAAAATCCGCGACAAGGACCAAGGTCGCGGACTACTATATCCCGATACATTCTCCGAAAACAGGTTGCTGTTTGTACCCCCCGCTGCAAGTGTCTTGTTGGTTCTGTACAGCAGGAATCATAATGTGAGTTTATTTAGTCACTACGCGGTAACAAGTAGAACTAATTGTTTTATATGCATAGTACATCGCTGAGCGCATATTGAAAATCAATGAACGCGGACGATGGGTCGACCCGCCTCCTACAGACCCTATCCTTCGCGCACAGCAAGATGAGGAAATTTTCCAAACCGCGCGCCTCATCAAGTAAGCTTGGAGATAATGTGCGGTTGCTTGATTTGGTTCTCATTAAGATCTATAGTGGCGCGCATTTCATCCAGTCAATCATC
Organism: Stropharia rugosoannulata; assembly: GCA_028532985.1. Taxonomy (NCBI): domain Eukaryota; kingdom Fungi; phylum Basidiomycota; class Agaricomycetes; order Agaricales; family Strophariaceae; genus Stropharia; species Stropharia rugosoannulata. The sequence continues at coordinate 4,581,150 of JANCIK010000001.1, read as the reverse complement.
GGTGATTACGTCTCTGGCTTTTTAGGCTCCTCCGAGGGTTGCAACTGGGATATGAAGCCTTTCCACGTACGTCTGCGACCTTTGGTATACTCACTCTACCGTTCCCGTGTAGTTAACGTTGGCTCGTTCAACAGCGCATTGAAAACAAGCTTAATAACGTTCCCCGTGGACAGGGGAATCATTGTAGCGTAGAGTTCAATGTGCTCTACCGCGTACGTCTCATCCCTCCCGTATTTTTTTGATGGAAATCTCGCTGAACGCGCTTGGATTAGTGGCACCCGGTCATCTCGGCCAAAGACGAGAAATGGACAGAAGAACTCTTTAGCAAAGCATTCGGTGGGAAGGATCCTGCAACCGTAAGTCTTACATGCAACGTTTTATGCCTGGTCAATTAATATCTTCTTCGTGCATAGCTGACACTCAAAGACTTCTCCCGTGTCATCGATATCGTAAACACCGTACCTAGTGATCCGAAAGTGCGCAACATTGGGCCGTAAGTAACATTTATCATTCATGTCGCTTGTAAATGCCGACCTGTTTTGTATCCAGAATTCAACGCGGATCGGATGGGCGTTTCGCTAACGAGGACTTGTTCAATGTACTTGCCGACGCGACAGAGAGCCCCGCAAGCAGCTTTGGGGGTCAGAACTCACCGGGGGTGCTCCGAATCGTCGAGATGCTTGGTATTGAGCAGTCGCGTCTATGGGGAGTGTGCACAATGAACGAGTTCCGCAAGTTCGTAGGGTTGAAACGTAAGGCTTTCATTCTGATTTGAGTAGTACATATTGACCAGCACGCTCTCTTGCAGAATTTGACAGCTTCGAGGAATGGAATCCGGATCCGACTATTGCTGTATGTGTTTATTAGTGTCTGTTTCCTGATTTCGACTAAAGCGTACCCCAAGAGCGCCGCTCGTCGTCTCTACGGCCATATCGATAATTTGGAACTTTATGTGAGCTCAGATACGAAAATGTTTCACATCTGCTGTAACGGTTGTATTTGTAGACCGGGCTGGTGGCAGAAGAAATCATGCCGCTGATGGATGGGACCCGTTTCTCCTGTGGCTATACTGTAAGGAAACGCAGAGGGTTGTCTGTGAATGTACTCATGATTTTTAGACCACTCGCGCTGTTCTTGGCGACGCTATCGGGCTGGTTCGTGGTGACCGATTCTACACTACCGATTTTACACGTCAGTTTTTCGTTCTATACAATTTCGTCATTGACCTAATAGCACAATTACAGCTGAAAACTTGACGACATGGGGATACTACGACTGCCAAAGAGATATGAATAATGGATCGCATGGGGCGATGAGTACGTTCACGCGAGTTTATATCTGCATCATTGGGAATTAACATCTGGACGTAGTTCCCAAGCTCCTGCTCCGCCATCTTCCACAGCAATATACCTGGGTTAGTGTTCCGATAAAGGAAAATAATTCCATTGTACGTGCTCACTGACTAATGTATCATCAGAATTCGGTGTACTCTTTATGGCCTTTCTTCACGCCGGAGCACATGAAGACCAGTCTGAAGAAGCAGGGCATTGAAAAGAAATATACATTTGAGAGGCCCGAACTGCAATCTTCACCTGCTATGTTAACTACGTTCACGGCTATTTCAAAGGTCTTCAACGATCCCCAGCGCTTCATTAATATTTATCCCAAATTTGGATATGGCTCAGCTCTCAATTTTGATGACCCAAAACAGTACGACATTTATCGTCTTTGATTTTGATCTGCGTACTGAACTTAAGTATCTCTCAGGCATGATCCCGACAGGGCGCTTTGCCTGAAGGCCATCTTCCCGGACAAGTCGTCTGTTGCTCAGCTTTCTGCTTGGATGGCACAGACTGCCCAGGATCACCTCAAGGCGAAGGCATGGACATACCCAGGAGTACCCGGCACTTATATAGATGTCGTCAACGACGTGATTAATCCTACTGCTGTTCAATGGGTATGCGACAAGTTTGTGAGTACATCGTACTTCTGTTCCAAGTATTATTCATTTTACTCTCACAACAGTTGGGCATTCCTATAAAGACGAAGGAGCACCCTCATGCATTGTTCACCTACAATGAATTGTACATTATGCTCTCCACTTTGGTACGCTCCTCCTCTTCGAAGATTTTCTACAGTATGTGCTGATAATTTGTTTAGTTTAGGTACACATACTGGTCTCATAGGCTACATTAATTACTGACCAGACCTATCTTTCCCCATAGTGCAAATCCGCTCCTCAAGGATGACCCAGTCAATGCATTCGCCGTGAACGACAGCTCCGTTAAATTTGGTGCCATCCTCGCAGGATATGGTATAAAGTCACTCATTGAAATTCATCCATTTGCTTCACCTGTGAGCACATTATTTTACTTGATCCAATAAAAGCCGTCCAGCTTGCCTAACCTAATTCTATCAGGGTCTCATCAAGGGTTTGGTCGCAAAGGCGGCCTCCCTAATCTGGCATGTCCCCGAGAAGCCATGGCATCCGTACCTCAAGACGATGGCAGAAACTGGTCGCCCCATAGACCAACTTATTGGCCTGACACTAGGCCTCATTGTTGGCTCATCCGTTAATATGGCGCAAGCAGTCGTCAATGTCATCGATTTCTATCTTGATGATGCTCGCGCGGCGGAGCGCTCGGTTATCATCAACCTGGCAAAGTTAGGCGATCAGAAGAGCACAGAGATGATACAAGGATATGTTCGCGAGGCTATGCGTTCGTCTCTTATATTTTTTCATTGCGATAATGCCAACTGACTAATTCTTTAAAAGGCTTGAGTCCTCAGTTCACCGGACTCTGGAGGAAGGCTACTGTCGATGCACTAGTTGAGCAGGGACCCGGCCTACCTCCCGCTACGATAAAGAAAAATCAAACTATTTGGGCAAGCTTTAGAAAAGCCCATTTGGATGTCCGTGCCTCTATTACTTTGTCCTTACGTGAACTGACGTCTTAGTTATAGCCTAATGAATTCCCCAATCCGACGAACGTTGATCCTAATAGGCCCGTATCCTCCTACCATCTTAACGGAACAGGGTTCCACGACTGTATTGGGGTAATGTTCTCGTATGCGACGATCGCTGAGTTCGTCAAGATCGTGTTCAAACTGCCTGGCGTCCGTCGTGCTCCTGGACCTGCGGGACAGATGAAAAAGGTCAATGATGTCATCAATGAAACTGATACCGATTTCTACATCCAAAGGAATGGCACACTCTCTAGGTGGCCTGGCTCGCTCCAGCTTGTGGTAAGTATGTCCATTTTCTCTTGTAATTATAAACTAAAGCTTGTGCCTGGAGTATGATGCTTGAAGCTTGAAGTTAAAGGCGTCGCCTTCACCTGGACTGTGGAAACTATTGTCTTTTTTTTCTATTGTTTACGTTGAATACTTATCGCGTTCTTCTTACTTCAACTCCACAATTTTATCTCGATAGACTGTTCGACTTTAGCTCGTATACTTGCTCACATTCTCAAGATTCACTGCGGGGAAACAATGAAATCTCATTCTCGCAAAGTTCAATGAAATGATGACTTGACAGAATTCAACTTATGCTTTTAGTATTTACAATCAATGTGTGATATCACTATATGCGTCACAAGTCGCTATTCAATTGCTTTCTCCTCTTTTTCTTCTTCATGCCTATGTAAGGATTGTTGGGTCAGAAAGAACTTTTGTCTAACAGATATAGTTTACTTACCTGTGCTGGCTTGCTCCACAACGTCCTCCGTATCAAACGGGTTTTCTCTTAACAAATCCAGTTCGACACCAAGGTAAGTGTCGATGAACTGACTAAGACTGCAATCGCAAAGGTCTTGTCTGAAATCATTTCTTCGCTCCCATAAGTTGGAGAGAGATCCGCACTGGGAACAAGGGGTGCCGTCCAGGTACTGACGTGTAATGGCATCTCTGATTATGTATATCTTTGCTAACGTCTGCCAGTCAATATCAAAATTCGATTCGAGGAGCTGTTCCATAGGAAGAGTATTGCAGTCCCGGATGAGCATTCTGTAAGCCGTGAGCATCCATGTGTAAACACGATGTGCTTTAGCGACAGAAACGATCTCGATAGGACTGCGCCTTTCAACCAGCGGCGTAGCTTTAGTGATAAGCTCATTTCTCAGCTAAGGATGAGTCAGTTCCGCACTATGTGTGTAAAAGTGATCAAGAACGCACTTTCTTAAAACCCCAAAGGGTAGCGAGTTCCAGCGCGTTAATATACATGCCGTACCGGTCTTCTTCATCGTGAAGGATATTTCTGTATATACCATAATTAACGATCATAGTACTTGCTATGCATAACATACCGGGGACGCAGTAGGAAAGTCAGGAATGCCTTAAATTTGGTTTCATCTACACCATGTAGATAAATCGGGTTTTCATCGCTTTCACCTTCGACCGAAGGTATCCCGGCAGGATTGCCTTCTGGAACTGGAAGGGATAACATGGGTTCAAAGATAGTGCCTGGAACCTTCAAGGGCCTCTTGTCCACTCTGAAGAGCGTGTTTCCCACCTTTGACGATAGTCGACATCAACGGTCGCATTTCATGAGGGCCAGATCAAAGCTTAATGGCTCTTACCTGAAAAATAACGGGCTCCATATAGAATGAACTGTCCCGAAGAGGATGAGACACCTCGGACTCCGTCGATGGAGAGTTCTGTTCTTCCTCGCTCCCTTGAAGGGGAATCAACGGCGGACTACTGTGGATGCTAACATTGTCATTTTGAAGCATATCAGGAGAGTCGGAATTCTCCATGTCAGAGAAAAGTTGGTTTAGACGATACTCAAGATGAGAGCCAAGTAATGGATGCTATGGTACACATTGTGCGCTTATAACCTACGACGTAAGTATGGGCGCTTAAATTGTGTACTAAAACTGTCGAGTGACGAGGTCCCGGTCAGCACATGACGGCAATTCTTAGTTGCTTTCGAAGCTCATGGAATCTTCTAGAATGAAGAAGATATGCATCAGCACGATGCAGATAGTTAGGCTGTGCACCACGGTCAGAATAGGGTTACTGCAGTCAGAAGTCATTATCCAACGCAACGCACCCTGAAGAAGCCGTACCGGGCGTTCGAAGCAGTTATAATTGTATAGAAAAGGGGAAGGTATGATACAGATAGTTAGGCTGTACACCACGGCTAGAATAAAAACACTACGGTCAAATGCTAATATCCAACGCAATTAACACAGCCAGAAGAACCCGTGCATGAGCGTGGTTATTGGTTTAGGATTTTTTTGGCACTCAGCTTATAGCGGTGAAAGTTTTTATGTGCCAAGACATCGCTTTATTAATCGCTTGACGCGATAGCAACCATTGTTATAGTACTCAAGCTCAAGTGCTCATGATTTTGGCCTATTGGGCGTCCCATGTCGGAGCTGCATAGGAGTTCCTCGCTTTATTAGGATCAACGCAGACCAAATATATTTCTCAACTTCTTTCCGGAACTGTTCGTTCAGCGTCAAAGCGGTGTAAGCTATGTGCATGGCGATACTTGAAGCTCGAGCTGCCGCTGCCGATGCGCTGATTGAACAGAGACTAGGCTTAATAACTTCTGCTGTAATGAAAAAAAATAAAAAATAAAAAAAATAAAACTATATCTGGGTTTAGTGTTTAATCGTATACTCTTTGCCATACTCTCAAGCAACTCTCAAGCAACTCTCAAGAGTGACTGCTGTAAAGCGATTAATTTCTACTCTTCCATGTAATGAGATCACTTGACAGAAAACACAAACAACAGCATATATATGTGTTGGAATTTTGGGACCTTCGTACAAATCAAGCTATTACGCATTTGGACACTTACATAATCGTAGCTATATCTGCTTCACCCCAGGAACCTGAGGTTTTCAGGTGACCTGAAATTTTCGGAGAAAATCAGAATTTTATTTACAGTATCAAACGGACCGAAATCTTAAACAAAAGTAGTAATTTTAGCTTGTATGAAACGACACCTTAGATTAGAAACTTAGCTAGAGTTTTATTGCTGGCTGAAATGACGCACAAAAATTTCAGTTTATTTGTTACAGAAAACAGAAACAATAACTTTAATGTCAGTACAAGTTTAAGCTGGACAAAAAACAGTGATTTAATGCAGACTGAAAACCCAATCAAAACTTAGGTAATGGGTCAATGATTTAGTACGACAACAATTGTGTCAAAAGCTATTGTTTTCAATGGTTCTAATATTATCATCAATACTTTTGTTTTTCGCCATACTGAAATTAGTTTTACAATAGATTAATAAAGTTTTAGTTCTACAAAAGACCTGAATGTCAGGCACAGTTTTTACATGTTGAAAACAATAGCTTTTGACACAATTGTTGTCGTACTAAATCATTGACCCATTACCTAAGTTTTGATTGGGTTTTCAGTCTGCATTAAATCACTGTTTTTTGTCCAGCTTAAACTTGTACTGACATTAAAGTTATTGTTTCTGTTTTCTGTAACAAATAAACTGAAATTTTTGTGCGTCATTTCAGCCAGCAATAAAACTCTAGCTAAGTTTCTAATCTAAGGTGTCGTTTCATACAAGCTAAAATTACTACTTTTGTTTAAGATTTCGGTCCGTTTGATACTGTAAATAAAATTCTGATTTTCTCCGAAAATTTCAGGTCACCTGAAAACCTCAGGTTCCTGGGGTGCTTGTATCTCGTAACGTACCCCCCATCCGTTTGTCCATCGAGCTCACTCGGACAAACGAAATTCATCCTCTTTTCCGCACTCCGTCGCTTATTTCAACAATATGATACAAGTGGTAATAGTAGTAGTAGTACGGTAATACCACCAAATATCAAATCTTCATTCCCACTTTCTTCAAGTTCTTTTTCTTCTTAGCTATTATGTATGCAATATCGGTCAGTAAAAATATCTAGCAAAAAGAATCTACCCACCACCTGGTGTGCTAATAGTCTCCGCAGCACGTGTAAAGACGTCCACATCTAACGGTTCTTCTTTCAGCAGATCCAACTCATCACCAAAATGAATATTGATAAATTGATTAAGGCGGCACTCGCAAGAGTATCGCTTGAATTCATGTTTTTGCCCGTAGTTAGGACCAAAGCCAGATCCGCACTGGGGGCAAGTGGTGTTCTCGAGAGATTGTCGTACAATGGCATCTCTAATTACATAGATCATTGCAATTGTCTTCCAGTCGAGATTAAAAGTGGAAGAGATAAGTTCATCCACGGGAAGAACACTGCAGTTACGGATGAGCATTCTGTAAGCTGTACGCAACCACGCGGAAACACGGTGTTTTTTGGCGACGAAAATCATCTCGACGTATCTGCGTTTCTCAATCAGGGGCGTAAGCATGGTGATCAGTTTCGTTCTCAGCTTGCGGAAAGTCAGTCATATGCATAAATTAATATTAAATGCAACAACGATACACACATGCTTAAATTCCCAAAGGGTAGCAAGTTCCAGTGCGTCAATGTACGTGCGGTACTGGTGCTCTTCATTCAGGATATTTTCTCTAAATACAGCATAAGTAAATAGCTAATTTTTGTCATGAATCACATACTGGGGATAAAGGAGGACAGCTAGGAATGCATTGAATCTACGTTCATCTATGCCTTGCAGATGAATTGGGTTTTCATCGCTTTCACCCTCGACCGAAGCTAGCCCATCAGAGCCCTCTGGAACTGGGAGAGAGAACATGACTTCGAAGATAGTGCCTGGAACCTTGAAGGGCTTCTTGTCCACTTTGAAGAGCGTGTTTCCGACCTTGGAAGTTGGAACAATATTCAATGTCAGAGCTCTTATTCTGAGAATGGCCAAATTATCAGGACTTACCTGAAAGATGACGGGTTCCAAATAGAACTTCGAGTCGGCCCGGCGCGGGTACGACATCGACCTCAACGCGGGGGGCGATGGCTCGGCTGCGTCTGTCGTATCTGCGCCCTGCAGCCCCGTAGGTTCAAGCAATGGGCTGGGGTCTCGAGGAGGAGGCCAATCAAACGGCGTAGGCTCAGGCAATTGACTGCGGCCTTCAAGAGAAGATGGTGCTTGGAGGGCTAACATATTTGTGAAAGGGTAGGTTAGGCAGTACTAAAAGTGAAAGTCGAGGTGGGGATGTCTTGCTATCGAACAGATACTGCATTTCTGCACTTTTAACCAACTCTATGGGCGCTTAAATCGTGTGTAAAAAGTCAACGAGGCAAATGTCACATGGCGGTTATTTCATTGCTTTCGAAGCACGTAGAATCATGCAGAATAAAGAAGCGGTATCGACACGATGCAAATGCTTAGGCCAAGCATCATGGCTACAAAATATATTCTACAGGCTATTTTTAATAAATTAAACTGTAGGCATACCGAAAAGTACTCATGGCTATCCTCGCCGTCACTCGTCTTTAACACAATTGCGTCCATTTTTAGATGTGTAGAAGCTGAACTGACGTTACGACACAAGCAAGGTCTTACTTGTGGAGTGCCTGCTGTTCTTTGAGCCAAGTAGTTAATATAGTATCGCACCAATATCATACTACCCGCCAGTCATCGCCGTGCGAGGTTCATTCATATGGTTTCGGCACAAGACGCGATCATTTCCCTCGAGGCCCTCAGCAAATAAAGTTAAAATAAGAGTAATCGAAAAGGTATAAGTTACAATGGATCTAATTGGTACACACCGAAATCATCTTTCCCAACTTCTCCTCGAAGGGCCACGTCGCTCAACGTCAGGTTGGTGTTAGCCAACCTGGGTCGGTCCATCGCGGTTAACTGCCAATCATAACTCACTGCACCTGGACTAATTTAACGAGTCAGTAGGCCCAGTGTCATAAGGTATATATATCGCACCTTGTAAATTCGATGGGTGAGCAGGTGCTAGCGAAATTTCCTTCTCAGGCTCAGCCGCCATGCTGAAGAAATCATCACTTTTGGATGCGGATAAGCTTTCTAGCTCTATGGTAGCGTACACACAAGCGGCCTGGCGGTTTTTAAGAGCCACGTCTAAGCCCCCCTCTGGCCCGGCAAGCAGCAAGAACTTGACATGGGGCGGGAGTGACGAGACACCCTTCCCCACTATCCAATCCGCAAACGCATCTATGACGCCTGCATCGGTTGATTGCGCCGCACCAAAACCGTCAATGATGAATACCATAGGAGGAAGGGGATTCCAGGATCCCCCAGTCGGAAGGCGACTCTCCATGTACGCGTGGAGAGGTTCCGTGAAAAGTGAGCGGAAGCGCGCTTCGAGCGGCCATGTTAGGATGTCGGAGTCTTTGAAGAGCGCATTCTTGACATGCACGGTCATGTCTGGTTCTACTGTCGCTGCCTGGTGCACTAGAGTGAGCGGGAGAGCTTCTAGAGTAGCAGAGGGACTAAGGCTCTTGCTATGGTCAAAGGTGAAGTAGCCGCCAAGACATCCCAACTCAGAGAGCCAAAGCGAGAGATGCGCAGAGAGGCCTTTCAATCCACTCCCCGAAGAACAAGAAAGGCACATTAGGTTATTCGAGGAGTGCACCGCCGGTGAATGCAGGGAGTGCGTAGGGGGAGACGAGAATATCCACTCAGATACGGACAAGACGATGGGGCGAGTGTACACATCGTTAGCACAGACCTTCGGTACCGTCATGTCGAGGAGATTGTGCTGCGGCAATTCTGGGTTCTGAGCTGAGTGACGTAGATTGTAAAAAGGAATTGTCAGTACACTCATTAGAATATTCAACGCAGGAACGACATACTCATGAAGATGGGGCAGCGGACTCGTCGCAGTTTGAACATTACTGCCTGCGGCCTGTCTGGACTAGAACCCACAAGGTAACGGCGACAATCTTCAAAATACCGCAACCAGCGTGTAACTTTGAACTCATATTTGTCCCGTATATAGGCTATGGAGTTGTGATGAAGGGAAACATCAGCATTTCAGAATATGCAATACACAGAATGAAACTTACCATTATCCATACCGAGGAATACGGTGATGGACTCCAGTGCTCTGACTACGCCGCAGAGCATTTCGTTCATAAAAATAGTAGAGCTTTCTCCTAGCTTCTCTACTTGGCGGCGCGACATATCTCGGTATGGGACGAGCGCTTCATTCAACACCCTAATACATGCTACGGTGTTCTGATTGATGTTCCGAGTAGACGGGCTAGCGATGGCCTAAGTAGGAGACAAGGCAGTGTTTGTTTGTTTAATGTGATCAAACGGTCTGGTAGTAATTATACACACCTTACGCACACCCTCTGCCGTGCCGAGCACAATGTCCAATAACGTAGTTAGCTAAAGAAGGATTTGCCCATAAGATTGCAGTTCTTTTTACAGCATGAGAGAGGATCTTACCGATGAGCCGTCCGACTGGAGGGTATTTCTCAACTCGAAGAGTTTGTCCACGCTGTCGCGGAGCTCCACAAGCGCTTCGACCTGACATTTCTGGACGAAGCGTTGATAATCAGCAGCAGTGAGCGTGTTGTTACGATCCTTCGCAGCTGTCTCACGAATTCGTAGACTAAGTATAATGGCGTCGGGAGACGGCAGCCCATACGTCTTTCTGGTCGGCGAAAGCGATTTCCGAAGGCGTGTAGGTGATAGCGGACCTTTGGGATTGACGGGGCTTGACATTGACCGTCTGTGGCCGACAGTCGTCGGGGATTTGGGCAGCGTAAATACAGGCAGCGTAGGAGTTACGACGAGGTCGATATCTAGAACCAGGTCCATGAGTTAATTAACTCTGCGGAACTTGGTTATAGTACTTACATGCTTCACGCTCCTCGCCCACTTCTCTCTGCATCCTGAACAGTTCCTGGATGGAGAAAGGCTCTGTCCTCCCAAGCACAGCCTTGTTCCAGAGCATGTGGCTGCGGACTTCAAATCGAACCTTGTTGGAATCCTTGAGATCCATACTACCGTGCCGAGCGAGTTAATTAAAGTAACAAAGCCAAGCGAAAACTCGTACATGGGCAGATTCTCCTCCCATAGGATAGAAGGAGATGCTTTTCTATTTTCTGTACTAAACGATTGTCGTGTTTCAAGGACTTCCAGTTGAACATAGGTAGACGCAAGGGGCTGCCATCCCGAATGCGGGAGCCCGTGTACTCCTGCGACTGCACACATCTTCAATACCTATGAAGCAACACATGTAGCGACCGGTAGTGCGTACTATGAAACGATATTTTCCTGCGCTCCTCGAAACCAAGTACGCTGCAAATGGGGGGTGTAAGAAGGCATACGCGTATGGTTCGGTGTAGAATCACGAACACATTTTCCTTCTTATTTATTTCCGCCATAGGGACTGGATATTGTTAGTGACGACGAGATTTCTCAATCGCAGCTTGAGTTGGGCACGAGTTTGGAAGGTATGTTCAAGAATAAAGGCGTCGGAGTACAGTAGGTCGGATATCTGCATCAAGTCGAAAAAGTTGACAGTACACCACAGTGAGTATTGTATTTGTTTCATTGAGTAAGGCAGCAATGAAGAGAGGAGAAACAGAGACATCGCTCACCTGACCACCCCAGTGGAAACCCTCGAGTCAAGAAAGAGTCAAGACCTGCAACTCTTATACGTTCCAATCACAAGTGCTCTGCATATAGGGAGCTGTCATGCGTCGTTGCTGTGTGTAGGTCGTGTGGTTTATGTATGAGGACAGGAAGGCATCATTATTCGGTAGGTGGGCTGAAATTGGAAGTAGATCAGATACATACACGCGGTTAGACAGATGCCTAAAAACGTGTAATATTACACACCCTGATGAATAGGTAGGTCCTGGTATAGACATGGCAGCTGCGATACTGTTCGAAGAGGCAGTGCTTGTCAATGCGGAGTGGAACAGGTGATTATGATATCCATTGCAGACAACAGCATCCGGCCTCATGGATTAAGGCGGACATTGACTCGTACGATAGCACTTTTCTTGGATGGCTTTTGAGACGAGGAGAGACTAGCGACTATTGACGACATCATCCAGTTTACTACAGCCCGGCCAGAGTGCCCTTCGACACAGCAAAGATCGGAACGCTGCATTCTAGAGAGATAAGGTGAGCATAGTCCATAGCCTTTTTACCGCTATCTCAATCGAGATGACATACCCTCTTTTATCTGCATAGACTGAATTGCTTCTGGCAGGCGTACATGCGCTGACATTCCAAATGTGTGAGGATTATCCGACAGACAAAGTTATTTCTGGTTCGCTAGCTTCTGAGACTTCTCCAAAGCATTACCTCCATGAGACAAGTTCTACACGCCCTGAGAAGGTCAAAGAAAACGCGTAGACAGTTGTGAACAAGTTGTGAAAGAGATATGTAGAGCAAATGTAGAGTATCATGAAAGTAGTATCAACGCCTACACGTCACGTGCGATCATTTCGTGGCAACGTTGTGAGCAAGAGTGACACCGACACTCCTAACGTCCTCCCCACCTATCCGGTCCTCGCAAGAAAACATCTCGTCCGGCAGGGACACGGAAGTCGGAGAGCTCTCATAAATAACGCCAGACGACGAACTCTGAAGCTCCTGGAATGTTTTTGCGGTGTTCCAGCATGCTGAGCATGTGCTCCATCGCAATCTTACTTTCATTATCTACCCTTCTCATAGGAGAAGCCTATGCAACGACAGATGACAAGACACGGATAGGGAACAGTACTATTGAAAGGGTGTGTGCTGCAAAATCTCTGCCTACATTGGATACTGACCCTTGTATAGACATTACAACTTCGAACGCACTCCTTATATGCACCATACATCGACCAGGATCTTCAAAACAGGCCAGTATACTCGCCAGCATTAGTACATTATAGATAACTGACCGTCCTCTGGTGCATCAGGTGGTGGGACTTCGGGGCAGATGCTTATGTCGTACGTCTTATTCTTTGTATTTCTTTTCTCATCTCACGTCTGTCTTAGAACACGAACAAGTACATCCGTCTGACGAGAAACCGGCCCTCTCAGATGGTATATGTGCTCTGCTTCATGTTTCTACTCAATCTAACGCGCTCTATTAGGGCTGGCTATGGACTCGCCTGGCGCTTACGGCTTCTAACTTTGTCGTTGAAGTCGAATTCAAAATCTCAGGGGATCCATCACATCTTTACGGAGACGGCTTAGCTATGTGGTTAACGAAGGACAGAGCTGTAGAGGGTCCAGTTTTTGGAAGTAAAGGTGCGTATATGCGTCGGTGTTTGCATACCGAAGATTAATGTCTATCAACCCGCAGACCAATTTACCGGTCTGGGTATTTTCCTTGACACGTAGGTTACATTTCTGTTCACTTCATATGATGAGCTTACGAGTTATTGATCAAGATATGCCAACGAAAAACATTCGTACTCTTTCCCTCGCATCGTCGCCATCCTTGGTGACGGTGTTAAGAAATATGATTTTGGAAAAGACGGAGATGGCCAAGAAATTGGCTCCTGCTCGGTGAGGAGAAAATAAATCATGTCGCTCATGCGTACCAATTAGTATGGCTCTTTATAGGCGAACTTCCGTCGAACAAATGTTGCCACCAAGCTGAAAGTTACTTACGTGAAAGACAACTTCCTCGACGTTCGTCTTTACCACTCTTAATGTCTCAGTGACATGGTTCTAATATCGCATTCTTCACGTAGGTCAAGATCCAGTACAAGGCATGGGACGACTGGACAGACTGCTTCCGCGTCGAGAAACTCCAACTTCCTCTGAATCCCTTCTTGGGCTTCTCGGCAATGACTGGAGACGTCTCAGATGCACATGAGTGCGTGACACGCTCTTCCTTCTGACATTGAACGTACTAACGTATGCTTCAGCATCATCGCCGTGAACTCGTACTCTGCAATTATATCTCAACCAGATAAAGCCCCCAATAAGCACAAGAAGACATCGATCTTTGCCTCTTCCCATCCCGATGCTGCCCCCGGCTCTGGGTCATGGCTTGGTTTCCTGTTCAAACTCACCTTGTTCGGTGGTGTCGTGGCCGGTGGCTATTATGGGTGGAAGGAATACCAACGCAGGCAACGTTACGGCGGCTTTGGGGGTGGTATGGGAATGGGAATGGGTGGTGGTGGTGGTGGTGGTGGTTACGGCATGCGCAGTGCAGGCATTGGTGGAGGATTTGGCGACTACAACGCCAAGCGGTATTAAGTATATGTTGTGGAAATAGGGTTGTATATGACACCATAATCTTCATATTATTATTACGCATATGCACGACATGGCGCGGCTCTACACTCGAGCACTTGCTACTGGGACCACATGGTATGTTAACAGATACTTACCATTCTACAGTGGTTATGGCGACGTTTGGTCACTCGAGTCCAAGCAGCGCGAATGAGACGCTGTGAAGTCAGGATATTTGTATCTACTTGCTGGATGATATAGAAGATGAAAAACTACACTACAAATATGTACCTACTGAATACTAATGCTACTAAAATGAGGAGATGAGATGCGGGGAATGGGAGCTGGTTTGTTTGATAGACGATTCTGGATTGTGTACTTGAGTTACTGGCTGGCTGAGCGTATACATGTTGACAGGCTGGGTAGACGTGCAAACGTTATGCGAGGGTAGACAGGAAGACGGGATGAACATGAACGAGGTTGGATATAATGAGGAAAAGAGACTGACGCATTCGTCCGAGAGCGCGAGCCCGAGAAGAGTGATAAGGCAGGAAGAGGTAACACGAAAAACAAGTAGGAAAAGGTGGATGGCAACATCGACAAAGAGAGGAATAGAAGACGAGGGAGTGCCGTACAGAGAAAGATGAAGTCAAGGCGGCCTGGACGAAGGTGAAAAGACTACACTACTAAAAGATCCAATTGCAAGAGACGACGGGAGTAAGCAAGATAGTCAACAGAGAGGCAGGCAGGTCATAACTTGGCTTGAAATTCGTCAGAACAGGAAACGACAGAGTAGAGACACCGAATCGAAAATGAGGATTTTAAAAACTTCATCAGACGCCGTATCGCGCCGCTAAACGTTCTTGGATAATTGGAGGGAACGTGGCGACCTGTGCCGCCCATCCAGCCTCGTCGTGCTGCTTGAAGCCTTGCAGTAATGTCTGGAACATGTTGTTCAGCTCCGGCGAAGGTTGATTCCACCTGATAATAGAGTTGCAGAACCATAATAAACTCTGTAGAAAAAATGAGATTGTAAACAAACCGTTCGTATACGCTGGGTCAAAGATATAAATAGACCGACCTTGGCTATGCCAGCAGGATTTGACTGCACCAACGTGCATAACCCACGGAAGGCAGAGTCTTTTTCTTCGTTGTCTCTGATTTCGTACAATGCCTGGCACCATGCCTGGGCAAATTCAGGCAAGTGTGGTGCCACTAGCGAGGGATGCATCAAACCGATGCGTCCAATAGAGACCGCCGCATTCTCGTGCAAGCTACGTGGTGATTTAGGGTGCAGAAGAATGGGGATAAGCCTCGAGATAAGAGGGTTCACCCATTGCTGGAACTCGGGGTCATCTAAGGAAATAGTAAATTACTTTGCGACGTTTGACAATATCAAGACAACTCACCGCGTCCGTACCGCAATGCCACCTCGCCTACGCTCCACGCCGCATTATTCGACGCACTTACGAACTCGAACTTGGGCTCTGGATCCAGCTGGTTGATGAGCTCTTGCATCATACCCGGCATAGCGGGCCTTAGCAACGGGAAGCATCCCATTGCAAGGTCACCGACGAGGGCATATGCGGACTGCCTCACGGGCGCTTGCGGGTGCTTTAGACACACCGTCAGCAGAGACAAAAGGTTCGGTTGCGAAGCGGAGATGAGCGGCTCAAGCTGCATGCCAAGGCCTTGAATGAGCCCGGAAAGCAGATCCAGCGCGACAACGAGGAAGGACTTGTCAGGTTCATCAAGGTCCGGGTTTTGCTGGAACTGCTGGTATTGCAATAGGGAGTTGTGGATGATGTTGTTGCAGCGGGAGAAGACAGGACCCGCATACGGCAGGAAGGCAGGGCCCATAGAAATTGTGACAGATGCAAGGCACTACATATTATCTTTAATTAGAGGAAGTGATTTCGAGGTACAGCGGTAGGCATACCTCAAGAAGTGGGATAAGATCGTCATCATCATCCTTTAGCTTGGCCCATTTCCCGGTGAGAGGGGGCATTAGAATATCCACATAAAGTGAATTTTGTAGAGCACGTCCGACAGCATCGGCTAGGGTACCGACGGCATCATAGAGAATCAACATGTTTTTATGTTGATACTTTTCAAATGCGAGCACTAAATTACGCAGCACAGGCTCTAGGAAAGGGACCAGCTCCGGACCGGCATCCTCTTCAAGGGTGGCGAATGCAGAGCATCCGGCTTCCTGTACACGTTTGTTGTTATCGAGTACCATGCGGAGAAGCTAACAGCAATAGTTAGTGCGGTCATATTCGCAGCAATACTTGCAACGTACGCCTTCCATGGTGGGGATGAAGTACAAATTCTTGTGCTCCTCCGATTTAGCTTGTGTGCACCAACTGGCGTATCGGCCCAGAGTCCAGCAGGTAATAGAGCGTACAAGCGGCTAAAAGGTACACCGATGAACAACAATGCAGGCGACAAGCGTAATCCAAGAAACACACCTTAGGGTCGCTCAAAGTATTGATTAGATAGGGAACTAAGGTTGGTAAATGGGGCTCGATAGCCTCAATACACCCTTAAAACGAGTTAGCTAAAGGTAGCTGTTGCCAACGGGAGATTGCATACCTTCAGCCATAGCACCAAGGGCGAGGATGCCGCTCTCCCTCTGCAGCCAGTCATTACTCCACAGTTTCTCCTTTAATGGGCCCAGCAGGACTCGAAGCAAGTCGCCTGAAAAGCGGACGGCAAGGACATCGAGAGCGGCTGCAGCACATTTGCGCAGATTCCACTCGGTTGTCATTTCATCTGCAAACTCATCGTCGTCGAGGTCATAGTCTTCTTCCTCATCGGAATCGAGAAGTTCCTGGCCATAAGCGCCTATTTTCGCTTGACGCTGTTCGCTACCTTCGGCCTCACGCTCAAACCCGTGCCCTTTTCCACCACCATAATGGCGCGGCTTGATGTCTGTTTCCTTATCTGGGACAGCGGCATCGTCTTCTTCAGCATCGCCTTCGAGCCAGAGAAGGTCGTCGTCTCCGTAAACCATGCAGTCGAGCAGCGTTGGGCCCACCTGGTCGAGCAGCGGGTGGAGGTATGGGGCAAGTTCTTGGTCTTCAGCAAATGTAAGCCAAAACTCGCACGCCTCGAGAGCAACGCTCTCATTCTTGTCCTTCGTCGAGTAAAGCATATACTGAGCGACATTACTCATCTCAGGCATGAGCTTTTCGGGACGCGCCGCAAGAAGTAAGACAAGAGCTTGGCACACATGCCGTCGCACAGAAGGGTCATCATCGGATGCCCGTTTGAAGAGGCAGGCGATGAAAGGGTCGATCTGCACAAAAAGAGACTGACAATTGATGGGGACGAAGTATGACAGACATGCTACCGCGTGCGACCGCATCTTCGCAGACGGGTGGTCGGCGAGACTTAAGAACTTGGGGATCATGAAGTCCAGTGGCCGGGCTCCGTTAATTTCGACGTCCATTTTCCGAGGATAGTCCTCACACGCTTTCTCGAGGGCATTAAACGCGGCCTGGAAATTGATTAGTATCGATGAAGATGAGAAGGGAAGAATAACGAAGTCTGATCGATTGGATAAACGGCAGGGACGTCATTCGAGGTTCGGTGATAGCTGCCGCGAGGCATACCCACTGGGAGTGGCGGCCCGAGCCTCTAAGCCATTTGATCCACTACTATCCCGACCAACATGTAGAGCATGCTATGCCCCATGAGCAACGACGAGACGTCATCAACGGTAAAATTCCCAGCTGGGAACGATGAGGGACGCTTTTCCGCGCCAGATGTAAGTAGCTCTGGGCCGCTGCAGCTGTCAGGCCACTGAGATGTGGCTAAAATGGTCTCAAAAGTCAAAATCATGGGCCCAAACCGTGTACAACGCATCTCGAGCGTCCCCCAACGTTCCAGACCTGGGAAAAAGGTAAAGGAAGTGAAGAGCTCACCTCCTGCTTGTCAAGATCGCTTGAATCAAGGGCCATTACAAGGTGCTCCAGGCACTGGGGCCAGTTGCGAGGTTCCAGGACGCCCAGGAATGACACAATGTCCTGGCTCGCAGCGTTTCGAATCATGACAGAGGGATCATTGAACGCTGTGAGGACGGCCTCCTTGACAAACTCGCCAACTTCTGGCGGTGCGGAGAGAATGAGACGAGCGTTGTTCTTAAGCAGGTATCCCGCGATCGTCCGTATGCGGTCCTCCTCCTGGGTCATTTGACTCAGAATATAAGCAAGGTATGCAATGTACTCGGGTGCTCGCGTGAATTGGTTGAGTTTCTGAAGGCGATTAGTGAGATGCGGAGAGCTGGAGAACGTCGAGGCTTACCTCAGTGATGTTGCGCTGGACAGTGGTGCTGGTTGCGGTGGACTCGTGAATAGTTTGAAGAATTTCCTGCAGGCCTGCAGGCTGGGGTATCCAAGGCGCCATTTTGAGAGAATCTACGCGTATAAGGAGGGAAAAGGAGGAAGAGGGTGGCTGCAGAACGCTCAACCACTAATAATTCTTTGTTGATATCTGTCACGTGTCACAGAAGTCACATCCGATGGCTGATTGATTTTCGATGCACTTACGGCCAGCTTGCGGCCAGCTGCAATCAAATGGATAGTCTCTCGACGTAAATTCGTAGTCTTCGTGTTCCAGACCGGCCACCTGAGCCGTACATGATTATGCTCACGTCCAATATACTTGTTGTCATGCCGCTGATGGACAGCACAGACATTGCTCCCCACAGCGGCCCACAATCTGGCCCGAATAACCGAAAGGAGAAGGCGATATTTGAAACAGTGCCCGTCAGTGGGTATAACGCGCAAAACAAGGTTGCAGATAAACCATTATGCTTACTCTATCGACTCATATTCTAATTTAGACGATTTTCTTTTTCAATGGCAATTTCTTACAAACTTATTGGCTGCAATTGTTAAAGATTAACGCTCATTATACTCATATAAAATTATGGACATCTGGTTCTGTGCCTCTGCAATGCTTGTGCTATGGATCAACCATAGGTCATCGACCACAGTCTATATGTGAATAGTTAAACCGGGAAAGGGCTCTGACAACACTCCCTATCCTGACATCATGTCGGCAGAGTTGAGATTCTCGAATCTTAATAAGCCTTAATTATGTAAAGGCAAGGGACTAGTATCCTCAGAGGACTCGGATTATGGGCATAACGAGAAAGGAGAAAGTCCTTTTCTATTGCACAGAAGACATAGAGACTTGGCAATTAATATTATATCATTGTTATATGTTTACACTACTTACTAGTTACTAGTGTATTCGTGCGGCAAGTTGCGATTGCGATCAAATGATTGCGATGGTCTTTAAGGGCGTTAGCGGAAAGTATTGCTTGGGTATTGCTCATTCCAAAGTTGAGTTCAGAATCGCTCAGTCTCTCTGACGCCCAATTCGTTAAGATTTAACTACGTCGTTATACTGCAATGTTCGACACGGACCGTCGAGCACTTTTTCGGATTCGTCACATAACCTTACGAATCAAGGAGTGTACTCATCAGATCTATCAGATCAATAGAAAAAAATTGATAGTTCTGTTTGCAATGATCATGTTAGTAGTAAATATGATGATCTGGTATAATGTGGTTCTCGTTGGATTCGCGTTGGGTTTTCGTTCTCAACTTGTCGACTTCGGAAAGTCGTATCGACAAAACGGAGCTTAACGCAAACCTGTCGTTCATTAAATACGATTGCCTTGGCCCTTGAGCCATTGATGATTTTCAGGATAATTACTGTGCGTCTGTTCAAGTATTGGGTGATACTGAGCTCAACTGAGCTAGTGTTGTGAATGAATTTGAATGATAAAATCGTGGAAAGACATGGAAAGCAAATGGAAAGACTAGGAAAGACCCACGGAGCCAAGTTTGTACTTGTACTCCGACAAAGTCGTTGATGCGCAACTGCGTCCTACCTTGGTTCTGCTGACAAATTATGTAAGTAACGTTCACTGGCCGGACAATCTATAAATACACTTTACTCTACGTAATCCGACATTCGACTGGCCGAGACGCGTTCCAGAAAGCTCGTATTTTTCCTTTCAGTAAGCAAATAGTTAGATTAGGGCGATAGTATGTCATTGTTGCGACTCGCTACGGGTCTACTGGACTTTGACCGTACTACTATGTATGCTCAAGTAATTTTCTAAACTCCTAAAGCCTACTAAAATTCGACTAAAATGATAATCACCGTCTGTATGGGACAATAAAAGTACTTAAAAAAATCATTACTTCTGACCAGAGTCTAAAGGCTAAGTAGAAAAATTAAGACCTGTGAGGCATATTTAACCTTCAAATACGTTTGGCTGGAAATGCCTGAGGATTATCATTCCGATTAATGAAAACATCCATTTTGATTAAACGCCTTGTCACGCTTACCCACTCGTTTTTCTCCATTTTGATGTGCGGTGGCGTGCATGCACATGGACTACTTGAAATTATGAGGCCCAGGAGGCTGTCCCTGAGGCTGCTGGTGCTTCTTCTCTTCCAGGTAGAACTTGGTGCTCGCCGCGCTGTCGATGAACTCTTTTACAATGGAGATCTTCGGCAGGGCGTCCTGGTCTTCCTGTACCGAGCGCGGCACAAAATGGAAAATAAGCATATATTCCCCATTGAGGGGTGTTCCTTTGACAGATTCGGCCTTGAGAAGAGCCTAATAAAAATAGGGAGATATCTTAGTATAGGATCGTACGGCGAAAGAGACGCAGCGAGCGGATACACAGAACCGAGCGTCAACCATCAGCGCGACGACTTCAGAGCCAATGTTCCGGGCGATAGGAATAAATACCACTTACATGAACGCACAACTTGTTTTCAGCTTCGATGACTTCGTTAATAGTCATCTACGCTCCCCAAGCGTCCCAATTCCAATCCAATTCGGGTACACGAGTGACAACGTATAGCAATGAGGGAACCGTCAGACCGTCCCGATAAGATGGCCAGAGCATTTGAATGATACTGCACGGTCAGCGAAAATCAAGGGACTGGTACTTGTCAGATAGACTCGCCTTGAAGAATTTAAATGTTGGCCGTATGACCTTAACATACTCGCCATACTGACGCTTGTTGAGCACCGGCCGATTGAGCGAGATAGGCAGCGTCCAGTGCTGCAGAGTGTCATCAAACAGTTCCATAAACGGCTCAGGATCCCAATTCTCCGTGAGAGCGATGTAGCGCTGCAGTGCGCGCACGTATGCCGACGGGTCACGCGGGGGGACCCAGCGGAAGACGGTAGATGCAGCTGGGTTAAAGGTTTTGGTAGGCATGATTCTGAGTCATAGATCAGTGTCGCGGGCGGATGAGCGTCGGGAAGGAGGCTGTAGGAGTGCGGGTGCAGCTTGGGCTAGTGGGCTGCGGTTTTGATTTTATCAGGTAGTGGATTAGTCGAGGCAAGCCAATCTTTGAGGAGGAAGTCTGTGAAGGAGTTGGTTTAACGAAGTTGCTCCGAGCTTTGCAGCCTTCGATACGCAGTTGGTTAAAGATACCGACAGCCCAGAGGCGCTATAAGTAGCCCGCGCGGAATTGCAGCCGTATATGAAGGGTGCCAGCACCGCATTGTGTAGTTTAACTGTGGAGGAATTGCTCGGGGAACCTAAAGCCTGGGAACGCGCCTCTCCGTTCCCATGCCCATTTCAGCCACTGAGAAACGAAGCTGCCATGAGCGGCCGTTTAACCAAATTCCCGCTACCTGTAAGGTAGTGGGTCTTGGGGACCGACCTTTTCTGAAAATTGGCAGAAGATCACAAAATTCCTTTATTTGTCTATCCTGTTCCCATAGTCATGCTTCTATATGATATAATCTGTTCTAGATCTTTCTGTTCATCGTCGACCGTCTAGTATGCCCCCTCCACTGCGTCCTCAGTAGTTGCTGTTACTTGTCTCCCTGCTGCTTTTCTCTTGCTCTGCGCCCTCTGTAGTCCTCTACTACTCGCTTGCTTTCTACGGCATCTCTACTGCTCTGCATGCTTAGTCCGTCGTACTGCTAAGGTTTTGCTCTTCCTTCCGTCCATAACCACCGTCAATTTGAACGTGTTATACTCACCGTATGCAAATCAATAATCACTGCTGTCACCTCATTCTGCCTTTCTATTCGTAAGTTGCTTTGGAGCTGTCCTGTCTTTTATCGTCCCCTTAAGGTTCCTGCACTGACTCGACTGCTTCCCACTGTCTCTCCGTTAAATCATTAAAGAGTAGTGAACGGATTGAAGTGCGCATGGTTCCCGTGATTCCCTAGCGTTGTAGTAGTGCGTCATACAAGCCCAACGTTGACATCGAATTATCCCCTCATAAAGCTGTTTTTTCCTCATTTAATTTTTTCACTTCCCCTTCAAAGAAATCTAAAAAGTTAATATATAGAGTATATAACATCTTACTACTGTATATTGGTGTACTGTGTGGTGAGTGAAATACAAACATTTCTTGTAACATCCAAATTACAGCCCAAGTTCAGCTAACGCTTTGAAACAACTCAGTGGCAAAAATCCAGCGTGCAGCGCAGCACCTCGGTAGCGGGCCCTGCCGGTGTCAGCCGGCCCTACAGCGTTATGAAATAAATATTTCAGCGACTTAATGCTGACAGGGATGCATAATGGAGATCTGTTCGCGTCCTACGCATTTTACCTATTCCTTTTGTTAGACATTTCAGAATCAGAACACCCGTTACGGAAGTGATTACATTGATATATGTTGGCGTCCAGGAGGATCTATTGCACCATAGACTCATTCATGCCATTATGAGGGTAAGGAAACAACCCTCTTGGTATTCACGGGCGACATTAGTCTTTTAGCGGCGCAGCCTACTGAAATAAATTCACGGTTCCGTAGATTCTTTGCTCACAGCAAATGTTTCCCTCTTCTGTTGTCATTTAAGCTTGTAGCTTTCCAGGGGTACAAATGCGGCCCTTTAGTCACATAAGGGGAGTCCACCAAGTCCCAGTCTCGTAATATCTGTGACTGTTTTGAATACATAGGTTTGTGGAATAAATAGCTAGGTCCATCGACCGTTAGACTCCAGAGACTCGTATATAATCGACTTTGCTAAAGAACATACGATGGAACATTGCGATGTATGTACTTGTGCCGAGAAATTATAAGGAAGTCACCAGTCAGGGTCGACAAGTGACAGGACGTGAGGCAATTTCCTGCTGACCAACTTCTTGTCTCTTGCAGTCAGATTAGGTATGGAAAACAGCGCATAGATACGGATCTGAGAATGTTCCATGTATTGACATATAGTGCCAAATGGCAGCCTGGTAGAGACATACAGAGGATGGGATATAGGCTGAAGTAGAATGTGCATAAAGGAATCATAAACATACTGAAGGAATCAAGGAGGTGGTACAATTATACACATACAGATTTTGATTGTTGAAAGCGATAGAAACCCAAGGGTAAGGGGGAAGAATGCAAGAAATAGAGTAAAATAGAGTAGAGCTAAAAAAGAACCGTTCCAAAAAATCAAGACAGAATTAGACAAGATAAACATCTTCCCGTTCAACTTCGAAATCTTCCAGACGTTTAAAGTATTCAATGCGCTCTTGGCGTTCCCGCTGCCATTTCTATAAATAGACAGAATGAGAAAGGTGGACAAAGCAGAATAAATAAGGTTACGTACATACCACATTTAGGTCGTCGACTGGCTCAACATGCGCTTCCGCATCCGTAGCTCTTCTTGTAGTGCTACGTTTGGTAGTTTTCCTGAGGACCTTCGCTGCAATTGGAGACGAACGAGTAGGTTGCTCATCCTCGACAACGGTGGATTTACTAGGCCGCGGTCGTAGATGGCGTGAAGGACCATCAGTTTCATCCCTAACAGCTGCAAGCCGACGCGTAGAGTGCACGACAGGGAGCTCTTCCTCCAGGGACTCGTCGAATGCGCGATCAGACCCTAGTGGGTGATCATGGGATGACGACTGGGCGTGCTTGCGGGCCGATGCAGCCTTCATCGGTGATGGCGAGCTTTCAATGGAAGAGCTACAGGGATCGAAAACATCACCATGACCTTCATAAGAAAGCCGACGACGCTTCTGCTTGTCCTTGTGGGGCGTAGGGGGAGTCTTAAAGTGTGTGGCGGCGGGGACAGTGACAGGCACAGCCTCGGTGGCTTGACCAGAAGCGTTGGTGTTTTCTTCGGATTCTTCATCGTCGACTGTTAGGGCTCGCTTCTTCATCCGTCGTACTGGACGCGGAGAAGATGTGTCTGCTACCAAGACATGGGCCAGTTCATCGTACTCCTCATCGTCTCCATTTGGATCCTCTGCAAGAACCTTTTCTCGCTCAGCTTTGAGCTTTCGCTCAAGGGCGACAAAGCCGAATGGATCAGAATTAGACCTGGCTGGAGTGGGTGAGTCACGTGAAGGAAGGAACGCGTGTTCAAACTGCTCCAGCGGATCCTTAAATTGTAATGGAGGTGGGGTGTGTCGGAAGCGAGCTGTAGGTTTAATGGATGATATGACGGGCGATGTGACGAAAGGCGAGGGTGGTGAAGAAGGCGGAAGCGGGGAAACAAACTTGGGGGCGGGCAGGCGGAGTGGCGTAAGTTGAGCTGGAATTTGCGTAGTTATGATATTGGCGGGTTCGTCGTGCGCGGCGGCAACGTCTTCCTCTGTCAAATTTTGGTGACCTTCGCCTCGGTTTAGAGGCTCTGGTGCGGGTAGAAATTGTGATGTAATGTCCTGAAGAGGGACCTTCTTACGCTTCACCGGTGTCGCTGTAGGTTTTCCCTTTCCCTTAGCAGCCGTCTTAAGTTTAGTTGGCCCCTCCTTGGGCCCCAGCGGATTCCTGGTATTGACTTGCGCTACAGCCCCAAGGACACCCGCGCGATGGCGAGGCCCGAGCGTCTGAAAAGCCCGCCCTGCAGATACTGGTCCATTCTCTTTGTCTGCTTGGGGGTTTTCCTTGTTTTTCCGCGACCTGGTCGAAGTACTTGCGGTGGATGGAGCTGCAGCCTCCCACTGAGAGCGGGAGACGTTCCTTGTTTTAGGCATGAATTTGATAAGGCAGACGGTCGAGTGTATGTATGTTGTTCCGGGAGATTTGTGGTTGGAACAAGCGATGTGGTGGAGGCTGGCGATCAACAGGATGAGTGGTTTGACGAGAACAACGATCCAGACTCCGTAAACATAAATAGAAAGCGCGTGGGAATTCTTATATTGAACCACAGTCGCGTGCATCACGTGCCTGCGCGTGGTCGTGTCTCGATACTTGAACATGCTTGGCTCGGCCTTTGCCGATAGCCAAGGTGCCGCGATTGCCATGGCCGGTTTGCACCGTTGGAAAATCCGTCTATGCTGCAAACGTTGCTTCAAGATACCTCTTTGATTACTACGCTTCAAGTTTCTGTCAAGTTTGCGTTATGTCATGTCGTTGGCGTAGCCAATTATGCGTGTGTTTTTTATATACATTAATAAGTGTTTCTGCCACTTACTTTGATGGTCTAGTCGTGCCATGTCAAGCAAGAACTCATTCGGGAAAAGGCAGCTTATGCTCAAAGACTTAAGTTTTTATATGTACGAAGAATCTCTGTCCGGTATTGTACATCTGTCTCTAAATTCCTATTTACACCTATCACGAAAATAAAATAGCTGCATGCACTCTACAAAGGCTTTCACCAGCTTTCACTGCGTCGATACCTCATTTATCGTCGTCCTGCAAATCAAACGAGTCTTTAATCCTCCTCCGAATGTCCTGAACCTTGGGCATCTCGCGTCTGTTCAGTATCCACTCTGTCGAATCGCGATGCGCGATTTTCCACTGAAGCGTCCATTCCCGGAGTGCGGAGACCTTAAGCGCCGCAAAGGGCCCAATTGTATTCACGTCGTCCTCGTTCATCGGATCCTTGCGTACGATCAGCAAGTGGATGCCAGACATCAGCCACTCGTCTATGTTGTAATTGCGGCCCATGACGACCAGCTTGTGCGGGTCGGTCGAGAAGAGCGGTGTTAGATTCTTGATGGCAAGGCTGCGCAAGCGCGCCATCTCCCACCGGGCAGCAAGGACAAGCACCGAGGTCCATTCGCTCTCTGTCAGGCCAAGATCGTCCATGCTGAATGACCTGAGGATGTTCCATCTATCAATGGCATATGTGAAGTACCGCTTTGGCATACGTACTGCGCGTACATCACTCGCAGTAGTTGCTTAAAGTCCGTCCGCTTCACATCGTCAAGTCGTATGGGCTGAGAGTCTGTCGAGCCATCTGGAGTGCACTCGGGGTCTTGCGGGAGGTCGAACATGGCATGGAAGATGTCCGACTCCAAAGTAAAGTGGAGAATTGGCACCTTGAAGAGCACGCCCTCAACCTAGCCCGCTTGACGTCAGCAGGGTTGTCCACGACAAACATGCTCAAGGAACGTAAAGCGGCGTCACTTACGAGAAATATAGCATTTTGCAAGTAGAACTCGTCGTCTCTTTCCATGACTAGCGTTCCCAATCACTGTCGACTGTCGTTCAGGACTAGGCAAAAGCGAAACCTTGTCTGTCATTTCCGGCATGAACTGCCTCAAGTCTTAGACGCTATACTGAATTCATGGCCGCGGATAGGAGGTCATCAAGGTTTCTACTTGTAGCTTTTGAGTATTTTTTCGCGCAGATTCCAAAGAGTAATCCGCGCAAATACGCTGTCCCTAACTATGTAATGTAATGGCCAATGTCATCCCCGCTGTGGTCTAATATTTCGCTAATTGTTAATTTGCCAGGTGGTAACTCCCGTACCGAATGTACTGTACTTGTACCGTGTCTGTCCTTGATGATGGCCTCAAATTAAGCGATTTGTTAGGTTTGCAAGCATCCTAGACCTTCCACTTGATCACTTGGCCCATCAAATGGTTCATGGACAAACGCAGTGAGTGGCTACATTTTGTTTCATTAATAAAGGCCGACGGATTGAGACACATTGTCAGTACCTTTTCATTATTCCACCACTACGCTAATGCACTCAAGCACACAGCAAATTATTCATCGGCCCACTGTATGATCCCCTGTTTGACTACATATGCATACTATCATACTGACACTCATTTCCCCTAGGCCGTGTCGAGAACGCGGTCTTTGCCATCAACAAGGAGGTCGCACCACACTCCCCGCTTCCCCCGCTTGTCGAGCTTTCCCGCTGTCGCTGACGGCGACTCTGAGACTGACACAGAGTCATACGTCCTGTTCGCATTTGGTACTACATGCCGCCAAGATTTATATCCGCGTCCATGCAAGCGTCTTGTTGTTTCTCGACCGACGCGTCGAGTTAGGAGAACGCCAAGTACGACAGATGTAAGTAAATCTCTGCATATCTTGCATTAGCACCCCACTAGCCGCTAGTGCCGTTTTGCATATCCAGTTTCTGATTCCGACATACGAATATTCTATTCCAAATATTCACATGTTTTTGCTTTCTTTTTATCTAGAACGCGCATTGTATAGACGCCACTGATACGCTTGCGTCTAATACGTGCCGCCAGAAGCACGCTACGTGCGCGTATGAAGGCAGCGGCGAGATCGGGATTAGTGAAGCGTACCGGCGGGAGCATCATCACCGACTTGAACAAGCGCCCGATATCGAACGGAGGCACCCGGAGCCGGTCAGCACCGCCGGTAAGACGCGGACAATGCCGAACACAGTTTCCGCGGCGACTGCTGTGTTTGTGGATGGGCAGGCCAAGGGCGGGCTGCGATCGTCGATATTGAAGGATGTGTCTGCCCTACAAGTTAGCTCAGCTTCTCCCTCACCTGAGAGCCAATCTAAGCACCGCGGAAAGCTGGTCAACGGTTTTCAAGGCGATCATACTACACGAGATATTTTGTTCGACGTGTAAGACCAGAGTTATTTTGTAGTGGCATTTGTGATGGCCGACTTATATGGAAGATCGCACTTATGTATACTGCGGTGAGCCTTGCGGCCGAAGCAATAGCATATGCTAATTCCGATATCTTGATAGTAGAGATTTGAACCAAGAGTCTGTAATCGAGAGCTTGTCGAGGCCACGTTTAAAATGCGTGCATTGTCTGTATTCTCATAGAATCTACACGAAGTAATGCAAATGCGGCAGTGAACGAGACGGGCGGCTTTGCGAAAACGTTATGCTGGGTATTAAGGGAAGAACTTTCATAGTACGCAGTGCTTGCCCCTCTATGCCCCCTCAAAGGCCTTCTCGTCTCCCGCAGTCATTTCCGCTCACCCTCAGCGTACATTTCACGGCAGGTAAGTATGGAGACGACGTGCTTGCGTGCTCACGCTCACCGTGCTCAGCACCGCCGATGCCTCGTGCACGGCTGGATCCTCAACGTTCAGCTCACACACTTGCCACCATCACCCAGTCGTCTTGCTTTCCCCGGATTATCATTTCCCCCACTCAGTTATGTCCATGAATCATCAGCAAACTATATTATAGGCTCTCCCTCGAGGTACCATCTGACATCTAGTACAGCTCTCCTAGTGACAGCTAAAATACGCAGTTCTCAGACCATATACCTCTGTATATAGGCACTACTTAAGACCCATTTGTGTGCATATAGCGCACACGTTTCAGAATTTTTCGGACTGTGCGCGTAGGTGACACATGAGGTGCCAGAACAGCAGTCAAATCGGTGATTTACCGCTGAGAACACACATGGTGTGCCGTGAAGTTACAGCAGCCTGATAAATAAAGAGCCTCCCGGCGTAGGGAAACTTCTATATGCTGAGCAGCAATTAATATACAGGATCATCTCTTGAAGTGTCGGATTTATCCGTGCTGAGAGGTGGCGGGAGGTAGCAACGACTCAACGAGCCCTCGGGGTCGGCTTCTCATGCAATTGGCTGGCGGTCTGTCGTGCTGCTCGGCTAGATATAAATTCGGTATGCAATAGAGATATGACTCAATTTTGGCTTAGAGTTTTAACGAGATGAACACCATCTCCCGACACCTAGCGACCGCAGGGGCCTTCGACTAGCACATATGATCACCACCCACCAAATCTCCGCACATCGTCATGCCGCCCGTGGGCGGGGTCGCCCAAGAAGGTCCTCCCGTACCTACACGTGACAAATGTTATAATTATAGACGCCGTGCATGACAGGAAGCCGGACGCTAAACTGAATCGCGACTGTCAGATTCCGGGACAATTACTCTACTGGGCACACCAACAAAAGGGTTGGATCCCCTGGTTATCTGCCTTAAAATGAACCGGTCTAAAGTAGCCTCGCCTCCATTTTCCCTCTGCCTCTCGGTTCAGCCTGCTGGCTCTCTACTCCCTGTATCTGCTCATCCAGGACTTGCTGCGCACCCACAATGTCCAACATGCGGAATGCAGTGTCACCGTCGTGGTTTGCAACCCCTATCCCTAATCCTTCAGCGAGATCGTCTAGGAAGACAGTGAGTCAGGCGTCCGTCAAGTGCAAACGTTCCCCATAACTGAAGCCGACGCAGAGTCGAATAAGTGTATCGACCATAAACACCGATCTCTTTCCGGAGCTCATAACATGGGCAGCGGTTATAGAAGACTATTCGCCTGCGTCCTGCTCCCAGAAGGTCCCCATTGACGTCTTGTCTAAGCGAGAGCACGACATTGACACCGTGAACGAAACACCAGTCCATTCGATATCGCTAGCGCTAGTCCTGGACCCCACTTCGCTCGAGTTTGGTTTTGACCGATCTTGTTTGGATGGACTGGACGATTGCCTAGCGTACTCGCCCGTTGATGCGTTCAAAGAGACTTGTTGGCTGCAGGGCACCCATACATCGCCGGTCCGGAAAGCCAATGCAAGATCACCCAAGAGGTCCGCCACGCCCAGACAACGAAGACGGGCAGGTCCCTTGTCGCCGCTAGCTGCGCAGGGTACTTTCGAAAATGACTCAGACACGGATTCAGATGATACTGCTACCCTCACTGATGACGATCATCGCCTGGACTTGGCTGATAACGACTTGTTGAACTTGGATTACACGGGAAGATCACAAACTTCATACGTAAGTGTCATTGCATTTCTGCATCGTGTCTTCAACCTCGTTCGCCGTGGAACTGTTTCTTTGAATTTGAGTGGCATGCCCGGATCAAATGCTAACTTTTCTTTCTTCAGGATGATGAGAAAAGCTTGTACTATGGAAATGAGAAGACATCGTTTATCTTCTTCGACGCTTCCCCGTTTCCAGTCCGCGAGCAGAGCGACTCTGTCGGCTCATTCCCTATACCAACCCTCCCGCGAAAATCTGTCCCCAGTCGACTAGCGGCATTCTGTGCAAATATTCCAGGTAGTCTGACTTTCGTGAGATAGCCACGCTCTCTTACCTCATTGTGGAAAAATTCGAGGCGTTGGTATGTCACCGCTGACATGCGTTGTAGTCTTCTGCGTGGTCCCTTTTCTTTCATACTCATTTATCTTTAGACTTCGTTCACATACATCTCAGCACCTTCCATACACCTTTCCCGCAGGACATTCTTTCATGTCCCATATGACATATTCTGTATTTACCTGGCTCTTCGTTACAGCTGACAGAACCTTCCCGATATCTTTATTCAGTATACGCTTACAGTCTTTACATTTGTATGAATGCCAACCATATACCATTCTGTATCATTTGTTCTCAGTAGCTTTCTCTGTACGCATCTCACACCACCTCTCATCGGTCCTGTACCCGTCCCCTTCCCTGTAATCCAAAAATATTTCTATGGGTTGAGACAGATGATATGAACCCCATGACATTCATTGGACGTATCTCGTTATTTTTAGGGCCGTTTCATTTACCCTAGTTATCTTTGTCAACCCGATGCCACGGTCCCTTCTCAGAGTTGCACAGAGTTAGCCAAGTCTAACGTACATGTACTTGGAACAACGGATTAAACTTGATCCCTGATTTCTTAAGGCGACACACAACAGTCTGACGGTGGAATAAGTGCTGTGCTTCATTTCTAAAACCAATTCAACCCGTACTATCAGCCTGCAGGGGGTTATAAGGTGGCCCCCATGGGCGGCTTTCTAATCTATTAACGCTAATAATGTCAGCCACTACATGTTCATTCTCATTTTGAATAATTTGTTTGAACCATCTTTAATTGGCTTAGTAGCTACGGTTTCGGACTACTTTTCTAAAGGAAATTTAAGCGCTCACCTACTACCCATCTACGCGATTTGTGTGATCCCTCTTGGTTTACTGTTTACAGTAAATTAAGACAGGATATTGGGAGCATCTTCAGGGATTGCCCAGTACACGAACATGCCATACAACCCTCGCATTCGATTCCATTCTCCGTCACTGGCACGGCGAGTTCCCCATACACCCGTCATTCGCTGGCCTCCGTAGTCCAGAGTCCCTTCATAATCCCACCCAAACGTGCCGTATGACTTCCTCCACTTTATACTCCTTCGACCATCGCCCTCAGTCTTGCCCACTGTCCCTTTACGAATAGTGTATGGCATAATGTCACGTCCTTCTGCACTGAATGAGTGTTTGTCGGAAAACACCAAGTTAAGTTCGCAGAACATTAAGGTGGTGCCTGACTGCATATACGTCCCTAACCAGCGAGTAGGTATTGATGCAGTTGGAATGACCTTTCCTTCCCAAAAATTGGGGAGCATGTAAGATTCTAACTTTACGCGCCGTCCCTCGGAAGTCTGTACTAAGCTTCCAAGCGTTCGTATAGCTCTACAGACTAGTGAGCCTATATCAGCAGATTTCTCTCGAAAGTTCAGCAATACATCGCGATCGTCGAAGAATTGGTTGGTGAACGTCGCATGTATTGACACAGTCCGAGCTATCCATGTTTCATCGCCGACATACTGTATAGCCCTTAAGGGATATAGAAGTGTATCGAGGCTCCGAGGAATATCTTCAGGCCTTGCGAACTTCAGAGATAGAGCTTCTACATTGGCAGATGTAGCTACGGATGAGTAAGACTTGCGAGAGGGCCTTGCATCTATTAAACGAATTTTTTTTTAACTGATTAAATAGCGGTCGATATGGAGGAACTACCGTATATCATTTCAGCGATTATCTCGTCACTGAGAACTTGTGCCTGTCTGAGGCAAAATTTTGTCTTCCAATCGTAGCCTACAGGCTCGGCCGGTGGTTCGTACGTCTTCAGAAAAAGAGCCTGGTAGACAGTCTGATCTGAGTTGACAGCGGCATAGAAGATGCTCGAGACTAGGGAGAAAGATATGACGTCTTTGAGTACCGGGAGCTCTGCTGCAATGCGTTTGAGAAGCTCTAGTGGAAGGGTTGATATGTAGTTCATAATTGCTCAAAGATAAGACGTGGAACAGGTGATAAAACCACGGAATCCATTCTCATGACTCCAACAAATGTCAAAGTTAGCCCGATAATCAAGGAGGCTCTACATCTCCAAAAAAGAGGGTCCCGTATAACGTACCCGGAAGGGAACAGAAACCAACAAAAGGTAGGTGTAAATGACGGAATGGGACGGAATACCCGCAATTATTCTACCTATATTACACCGGTTTACTTATTTCAAAGAACACAACACTTACATATCTTCTGAGTAATTCCTTGCACTTGCAACCAGGGGAATTCCGTACGAACATAGACCAAGTGGCAATGCTTCCCAAGTCAGAATGAGTTGACCATCTTTCTAACTGCATTGTATAAGACTTAATAACGGCGAGATTCTCACTACTTCCCAATATTTTCTATACCGCAACTCGATGATCCGAATGAATTGCACACGTATAAAGATGCGACATATTAATCTTAATTACAGCCATGCCGCTACTTGTGTACAGAACTTCTACACGTACGAGCAAAAACAGGTCACTGAGCTTACCAACCTATTATCGCCCACCCATAACTTGTAATTGAAAATAAAAGCCATAGCAGGTTTTTATTCTTTCATACCGTCATTTTGCTAGCATCTGGAGACAAGCGAAGCACGTACAGGAAAAACAGGCACCTTCCGTGCAGCCAAAACAGGCTTTAGCCTCTTCAATGCGATTCGTGGTGGCTGCATTCACAATGACTAAAGCCTGTTCACTTTGGGAGAAGTTGGAAAGAACGCACCGTAGGTACATCAATCATGGCGGCATGTATTTTCTCTTTGACCTCTTGCTCCTCATCCGAAGCACCAGGCGACGTAACGACATGCTATGGGAGCGCTGCGAGTCCTAGAATGGAATAGGACTCAAGGAAGGTGGTAGCGCCGCACGATGTGGTACAAAAGTGGAATGAAGTGGTCGTGCCGCGCGAGGTGATACAACAACGGTGAGTCGGCCCAGGACCAGTAGAGGGTGTTCCAGGATACATGCAATGGGGAAGCAGTGTCAACGTCTAATGAAATAAATGTGAGTATATGCTGTTAGAGTACAACATTATCTCGAGATGATCATGCATCCCTTGCGTGGGGGATAATCTGTAGTCATGATTAAGTGCATATATGCGCTTGATATGCGCTCAAACTTTGAGATCAAGCCTTAGACTCACAAGATCCAATAGTTCCTTGCATTCTTCCGATGTTCCCTCCAATGATAAGCGTGTTATCTCGCTCAATGAATGCTTGCAGGCCGCCACGGCATCGTCAAAGAGTTGTACAAGGGAGTCGTACTCATCACAGATGCAAATATTATTCAGTATGCTGAAGAAGCAGAGAGCATCGGAAGCCTCACCTGTCATACTGTGACTCCGTATCAGAATGCTTAATACCCCTGCCATCGAGTAACCCTTTAGATCCACGAACAGCGACACTGCGCAAACTCTGTGCGTGCCATAGATGCCAGGGCGCCTACACAATACAAGGCGGTTAAGTGAGCAAATGTATACTTGATATGAAGTTTAGCTTACCATCTCTGTTTTGTTTGTGTAATTGTATAGCCAGGCCTTCGACGAGAGGACATGATGGTG
Source organism: Stropharia rugosoannulata (assembly GCA_028532985.1). Classification (NCBI taxonomy): domain Eukaryota; kingdom Fungi; phylum Basidiomycota; class Agaricomycetes; order Agaricales; family Strophariaceae; genus Stropharia; species Stropharia rugosoannulata. Next base: position 4,547,309 of record JANCIK010000001.1, on the reverse strand, counting down.
GGAGGAAAGAGAGATGATGATAGATAGCGGAGCTTGGAAAATGTTAACGCGTCTAGGGCGCGTGTCTAAATATAGATAGTCAGGTGATACACCGCTGAACTTCGTATTCTCCTTCTCCCCCCAAACACTGGAATTCCCTCATTCTACTTAGAGCCCCATAGCAGGCTCTAATATACTACTAGAAGATTTTTTTTTGTTCTTATTGGATATTCCAGTGTCTGAATACTGAGCTTGTAGCGAGAATGTTCTAGCCAAGTTCTAGCAACGGGGTGCATTTTTCTAGCTTGGCTTTTTCCTCCGGACAAATGGTACTGAGTATAGAACTAAGTACTAATGGTTACTGACTAGACTTCAAATGCTAACATTTAGTATTGATACTAAGGCAAATCATAACTGTGCGTGTTGCGCACGCACCCAGCGCATTATAGTGAACATGCATCATACACGCAATGAACAGAGCAAGCATGCTCTTGTAATATTAACGGACCCCCTCTGCAGCACTGTACTCTGCAATAGTTAATGTGTACTTCTTCCTTGACAGATTGAAAAGTTCTTTGTCAGGATTTATCCTATTCTTTAAATATTTCACGAAGTCTTATACCTGGTTTAGAATGTGGTTGTAAGGATTTTGACTCCCCTTGTCACGCAAACAATATTTCCACCAAACTGGCAACTATACGCAAAGAATTATAATACTATTAACAGGGTTTAAGAAACTTTCCATTTGCTTGTAACTACTCGGAAGTGTATGGTATTTATTTCTACAGGAGGTAACCATATGTAAGTACTTACCGTGTCTTTTCGTATACAAATTCCCTTATAACGGGACCGCTTTTTTGCCGATGTACAATCTTATCAGTGATGCTGATTACTTGCTGCGATGTATTTGAGGGCGCTTAACTTTCTTTCTCTGCGATAACCATGTTCACATAAACACAGAATGTGGAGTGGGTAGAGACCGTCATTTCCATATCGAATATCGCTCAGACTCCTAGTGTATTTATCAATACATGATACATATTCTCCATAGAGAGCACAACTACCATAACAGCATCGTAGCTTGGTGTCTAGGTGTCAATACGGTAGCTACTGGTAACTCGAGCCAAGATAAGTATGCCGTGACCGACGTCTCCCCGTCAACCTATTTTTTCTCATACCGGAAGACTCTGCGAGACTTAGATTCCCAGCAGAACGCGCACCTGACTTGGGGCAAGATCATGGGTTAGCGCCTAGTGAACCTAATGTACTTAGCAGTTACTGCACAATCAGGTCTGGACAAGACGGGAGAATCTCCAAACAGATCCCTACCCTAGGTCGTCTTACTACCCAAAAAAATAGAAACACACAACTCAGTTTCAGTTAGTGGCCGAAAAGCCCTGAGCGACAAATTGGAAGATAGAGGATGACGATCGAGTACTACTCACAACACGGTATGCATCAATACATAAGACAGAGGCGAAGATCATACTAAGCCTTCATCAAGGTACTTAAGCGTATGTACTGCACTCATCTTGAATCCATGCATTGATGCGACCATTGACGAAAATGGTAAGATTAAGCAACTCGGAGTGGCACTGTGGGCGCCATTTTATGTACATCCGCAATTCACTACCTGATGAAACTTTCGGGATGTATTGGTGCGCCACACTATATCGATCTGTCAGTAAGAACGTCATATAAACAAATAGACCAGGGCTGCATACACTCACCTACTAATATGGTAATTTGGTTGCTTGAACAACTTATTGATAACTGCCAACTGGTTTCAGTGCATGAGTCAGGGCTTTAAAAGGAGAAATAAACAGGTGGGATTGCGATGGTGGCGCTCGGAGAGCCCGAGTACTGGAGTAAGAGCTGTAGATTTCAAGTGCAAGCCAGTGGGACTTACTCCAGACGAAGTTGAAATCATTTTTGATGCTGACCCGGAGTTTAAAAGTTTGTACATAATCAAAAAAAAAAAAGAAAACACGCACGATCGACTTTCCACAATCGAGTTGAACCCCACGGATACACAATTCTATTTACTAACCGCCACCATGACTGCTTCCTCAAGCGACGCCCTCAATAGCCGTATCTGCTCAATACTTTCAATGCCGACCGAGCTTCTCTTGGTCGTAGTCGAACACATAGAGACGGATTATGACCTCCTGGCTCTTGCGTGTACTTCTCGTCGGCTTCACGAAATAGCGCTGAACCAGCACTTCAGCAGACACGGATTTGATCCATCCTGTAAGGAAGTGGACTTGCTCTTCTCGGACGATGTCTCCACGGACTTCTTAAGAGGACTTGCTCTCTCATTCACCCTGACGGGGTCGTCCATTGATAGACTATCCTACGACTACGGGTACACCCACGACAGTATGGCACCAGTAAACCAGGTGCGGCTTCTGACACAATATATCTCTAAACTTTCTTCCGTCAAATCTATCAGTGTACGACTTGCGACTCATCTAAGGGGTCCCCCCGAGAGGTGGTATAATATGAATATAGAACTACTCAATACTATTCTATCCAAATCATGCACATATATCCAAATCACGACTTCATCTCTATCAACTCGCGACGAAGGACCGAAAAATATGCCACCTTCTTCTAGACCCATAGACTGGCTGAAATCGTATTGGCCGGCCAACTCTCAGCCTAGTCACTCCCGCAATACACTCAGAACTTGTTCCATTGCAACATTTCCTCGGTTTCTACGCCCTTTCTACTATCACATGTTGGACTCAAATTCAAGTTCAATTACCAAGTTGTCATTCACCACCATATTTGGTGGCGGTACAGATTGGGCAACAATGCTTGCTAGTTTGGTTTTCCCCCGGCTCGAAAGCCTTTCAATTTCATACTGTGTTATTGCCCGCGATCCACTCGCGAAGTTCCTACAACGGCATCCAGGGATATTGACCGCCTTCGAGTATCACAATATTCGATACGACCCCCGCCCGAAAGCTCCATTACGAACACGACTCCTCGACTTCGTCTTCCAGTCTTCCCTGGAGACACTCACGGTCTCCCCGGAGCATATGGCCCACTTCATGCCCTCTTCATCTGTGTTCCAGCGCCTGCGTAATGTGGTGATCCTCTTAGAAGAGGGCGTAATGCTTCAGTTGGAGGCAGCGCTGCGTGCTTTGGTTCCTTGCGTAAATCGAATAACACTTACTCTATCCATCTCCCGTCCCGGACTCGGCTTTGGAGTCTGGTTCTCACACATATATGGAGTTTATCCGACAAAAACCAGGTCAAGAGCCCGTCCGGAAAGCGAGCTGCACTGCGTGGAGACTTTGGTGATGGATAGCGGTGAATCGGGTTTCGCTGACAGCCTTGCACTACATAACTGCATGCCTCGCTGGTTATCGCTGTTTCCAGACCTGCGCGTGGTCGTGTTAAAGGGGCAACGAAAACCGTACAAGTATATTGTGGGAGAAGAAGAAGATACGACCGCTTTCATCCACGGCCTGCAAGAAGCGTGTCCGCATATCCACTTCGAACATAGCACAGAATGACTGTTGGTATGAATGTTTACGTTGTTAATAATATTGCTTCCATGATATTCTTAAAATCTGAATTCAGCCATACCGTGTACTGTTGGTAACCATGAAGTGCTTGTCATTGGCTAAGATGAAGTGGAAGTTAGGTACACGCGAAATGACTTTTCTCATTCATGTTTCGAGAAACCCCATAGAATACATTACACACTCTTTGAGCATGGGTGACTAAAATACACAAGTATCTCTCGAAGACTCCGTGATTTCATAGTTCAAACGTAAGAGGGGCATTAGTGTTGCGGACTGCCACAGTACCTGTTCGTCGTACATTTCCGGCGATACGACTCCTCGCGGAGTCCTCATCCTCCCCCCAGCGCACTGTACCAGCCACGACCTGTGCCTCCCCTGTCCTATGAGTAGTGTAATGCACTCGTCGATCCCTGCCTTGCCCACGCGGATCCCGAACGTCCTGATGCTCGCGCAGGACTATCGCAGTTGAGGACTGCAGCTGGAACGTGCCCTCGAAGGCTGGGTGCATAGCCAACTCCGCGGGACCGTTCGTCGTCCCCACACTCAAGTCAAGTGTTGAATCTGCTGGCTGTGCCATTAAGCGCACCCGAAGATTGCTGTTCGTTGTTGTTGCAGAGACGAGGTACTTTGAACGCAGGGAGGGGCTCGTATTGGTCAAGCTGATCTGTGCCTCGATGGGGCTGAGTGGGAGAGCTGTCAGGTGGATAAAGAGGGGCTAAACCAACGCATCACTGACCTATTTGTGTTGACCGCCGTGAATATTGAATCGGGACCATCGAGCCCGACATTCACGTAGATTTCATTATTGCTCGTCGCCATTACCAGCGATTCGGTAACGTTAAATGTTCCCCGTATCGCGCCATTTTTTGTTTCAATAGTTGCTGAACGGATACTCAGAGACTAAGTGTATGCTGAAATCAGGGACCAAGTCAGAAATTGGGAGAAGAAGCACGTACCTCTGCCTCAATGGACGCGCTTGAGCCTCTCAAAGTGAGCGAATCAAAGTTGAGCTTTTCGTTCAGGTCAGCAAATTTGTATGATGAGAGTGGGGCGTCCAGCTTAAGCCCCGTGACATGAAGTAGTGGCTGCCCTGGCCTCGCTTCGGGGAAGATAATCGTTGTTTCGAAGGCCAATGTCTCCTCCCTTCTCCCAGAGTACGACCATCCCCGCCATCTGGGAGTCTAAATCCACGATTAGACTAAAATTCCAACGAGAGGGATAAAAATACCTACAAATATGCCGACTCCATTTGGTACTCGTCCCACCTTAGTTGCAAACTTACAAACTTTCGCGCGGTTGCGTGTTGTCTCCAGAATATAATATACATAAACCATCACCGTCACCTCATCTTTGTGTTGCTTGGGCGATGTTGCCACTTTGATTGAGCCAGAGGATGCTTGACCTCGGGAGAGAATGGAAAGCATGTCGGAGTTGAGGGGGAGCGTAAAGGAAGAGTGAGAACTGTAATCAAACTGATCTCTATGGGGTTGTAGGGACGTAGTCATATTATAGGAATCATATATCCCAGCGTTGGTAATCCATTCGCTCCCTTGGATGCAATCTGACAAGGCCAGCCCAGACGGAATGTCGTAGTCCCATTGAGCCTAGAAACGTGACCTCAGCCTCGTTTTGCGATTACTGATAGGTGAGATTGACATACATCGTGGTCTTCCCAATCTCTGCCTCGAGACGTAAAACTGATGAGGGCTCTCAAAAGTCCTCCTAAGAAAAGCAGAGCTAGGACCGCTGCGAAGAAAGCTTGATAAAAACGCGTCCGTGTCGAGAATTTGGGTTGAGGTACGTTAGCAGCTAACAGGTATGTAGACCCATAGTACGCAGGTGGACTTTCATCGCGTAGGAGAGTGCTCTGCGAAGCTTCTGGACGTGAAGAAGGGGGACTGTCGTGAACTGGTGTTTTCAGCGTGTCCGACGTGTCGTCCGGTAGAATCATTAGAAGCGATGCAAGAAGTCGAGAAAGCGGTATCGCCTAAGGCTTTAAACCGACAAATCCTTCGAGGAACACCAGTACAAGAAATGTATGGGCTTCACTGTCGGACCAATGGGCGTGTCAAGTTTCAACGAGTGGATGGCTAAAGGCAAGAACACGTCAAATCCTTCATCAACGACAATCATAAACGTCCACAAACATACGGACCTTATCTATCATGTGAACGGGAGCAGTACAGATGATTGTCAAACGCAAACGATGATCGATGACAGGCTGTTCAGATGTCCATATTGTGCCATACAGTGGGTCCGGGTCCGGAAAATGGGCGCCTGCAAGCATAGGCAATCGTCCGTCAAGGAGCTGGAGACTGTGTGACAGGTAGGGATATGTTGGTACTGGCTTATACTGGGCCGTTGTTTAGCCTGGGGATAAGGGTAATCATCAAAGGTCAAAAGCATGGCAGCGTTTGAATGAGCGCATCGCAGTTCGCACGGCAGAGCGCGTAGCACGGAGTTTGAAATTTGGACTGTGGGAATAACGGACCCACCGGAGAAGACCGAAGACATCAGTCACTTCGTGCATATTTGAAGTTCATACTGACATCTTCTGCCATCCATCTACATCTCACCTCTGAACACATACACATCCAACTAGTCGTAGTGTAATAAATGTCGAGTGGGAACGGACCTGCTCAGGAAAAGTGATTCATGAGAGTTGTAGTCGTTTTTGCGCAGTGGCAGCGGTCTTGGCCTCCCAAGGTGGATGGTGAGAAACGAGTTAGACAATAGGGTATTCAACAGAGTCTCAAGTTGCATGTGCTAAATTTGAATGGAATAGAAATAAGGCTTCACGAGCACACCGAGGTCATTCTGATTATTCTTGAACAGTGCAGACACCCACTCGCCGAATTCATATCTAAGCTAGGGTTACCGTTTTGAATACTGGCTGAAATTTCAGGTAAGTTAGTGGCAAGCATCATGGCCCATAATCAAAAAGAAATTTTTTGTATGGATATTCATCTACTGTGCACTGACATATTAATGTTCAAGACGGCATCGGCTCTTTTTATACTTCGAGCTTAATAAGTGCTCGATAGCGATAAAAATCACTGATTTTTACTACGTGAGCCGATGAACTCTAACCAAAGGATAAGAGATCAAACAATATTCGGTCCCATGGTGCTCTCGTATCATGTGTCTTACTCATCCGATCTCAAATTTACTGGCAATAATCTGTCTGGGACAGACACCCCGAGAACCTGGGGTTCTCAGGTTACCTGAGATTTGATAAAACTTGACTAAAAGTTTTTAAAAAAATCAAAAATCAAAAATTCTCAAACTTCAGGTTCCTGGGGTGACAGTCTACCCACCATTCTCAGGGTGCAACTGAAGGACTCACAGTAAGTAGCATTTCAGCATAATTAATCCCAAAGTTTGCCACCACGAATCCGTAAAGGGATTGAAAAGATACAGCCGGAAGGACATTATCCCCGCGGTCGGTGCGTGGTGTCACTTTGTCTGTCAGGGACCATGTAGACGACAGAGGGATTGCCGCCATTGATAACGGAGCGCAGGCCGGCGACAGGGTCTACCTGTGGTGCGTTTCGAATATGTAGTGAACACACACAGTTAACTGATTCATACCTCTTACTCTAGCACTTCGCCTTAGGCTACCGCTATAAAAAGGTCTGCATGGAACCTGTGAAATCAGCCGAGCTCCGCCCCATACACCACCTATTTGATACGTCTTCGCTGGCCGAAGACCGTAGACCAAATCAAACATGAATTTCTTCACGGCCTTCTTCACCTTCGCGCTCCTCTGGACCAGCGCGCTCTCCGCCGCCTCCTCATCGCTCACCAGGATAGAAAAAAGAAACCTAGCGCTGGTTGCAGATGACTATACCGTACTAAGCGTGAGTCCGCCTGCTTGACACCCTACCGCATAGCATCACCAAGCGCTTTCTGCACAGAGACGCGCGAGCCACGTCGCCGAGGCCCACAAGTTCGCAGCGACCGCGAATGGCGACGCCCGGGCAGCACACCTCGACGCCGCGCAAGCGCACCGGGAGGCCGCCGTGGCGCATTACCACGCGCACAACAGCGCCGCAGCGGAGCTCGCGGAGGACAAAGCTGATGCACACGAAGGGGCCGCGCACGAGTTCCACGAGATGCAGCGTGGCCACGCCGAGTTTGCGCACAAGGCGCGTGCGGGCGAGCTTAATGCGAGTCACGATAGACATTTAGAGCAGGCGTACGCCTCTGCGAAGCATGCGCAGGAGGAGACGGTCAGCGCGCATTTGTCGAAAGCACATGCCGTCAACGCTGTGGCCACCGCGAACCATCACAGGGCGCTCGGAACATATTAGTTATTTGTTCCGAGAAGAGTAGGGGAATAAATATATTGCCGCTACGTAGTTTTTTTTTTCGTGTTGCAGTAACCGTTAGGAAGATGGCGTACCATTACATGGGGCCAATACTGTTTCTGAGAGCAGACCATAAATGATGGTTTAGATATCCCTCTATCATGTCACGCCAGAGATGGCACTGAGTCCTCATTTCTAGATTCTAATCATCTATCATACCTTGTATATGAATATTACATGTGGACCTATGTGACGAGATACAATCCTAAAGTAGCCTGAAATCTGAGATGTTCTAGTCTGTAGATGATCATAATCAAAGTATACGTAACAACAACAAGAAAGAAATACCACACTAAATGAGTGTAAAGGCGGTGTATTGTAATCTTTACTTTTACGACACCTGCAGTTGAATACTATGACATACTATCTCCCTATCCTCAGCCGCTCCTCGCCAAATAGATGCATACCACAATCCCCAGGTTTCGTTTCCTGACGTATCTCAGGGATCGTGATAGTCATAACACTCTGAGTAATCCCTTCGCTAAAGGTAACACAACCTGGACAAGGTGTCACTGAAAACCTATCCCATAATCCCATAAAGGATCAATACCCCTCCGAGCTATGTGTTGAGACTCAGAGTCACAACTTTTGCAGACAACTGCCATCTGATGCCGCCCTCCTGCGTCTACCTCATCTCAGGGTCAAACTGGGGCATAGGTGCGTCTCTCGTACTCCTACGACTTACTCCTTCTTCTTACAGGCCAGATTCAGAGCTAACATCCTCTCGCCTCGCATACATATACAGGCCTCAGCCTCGTGACTGAAGTACTCACCACGCACCTCACGAGGATAGAGATAGGCTCGGTCGCGTATTCCGTGAGCAAGGCCGCACTGAACTGGATGACGAGGAAGATCCACTTCGAGAACGACTGGCTTAGTAGTATGTATTTCTTTAATACGACCCGTGCCATGTATGAAACTGACACCTCGACATATAGTCACTTTCCCACTCTCACCCTGGACCCGTCGACACGGAAATGTGTACGCACTATACTCAATTTACTCCAAGTTTACTCATCTCACGACTGGCTGCCATGCGTACCACACAGTACGATCGAACGTGGCGGACGATAAATCTGGAAAGTTCAATCAGTTCTGGGACCGTGCCCACCATGGCGGATGTAAGCAGCAAGATCATTGGGATAGTTAATTCCTCTACAAGAGAGATTCACGGCGGGAATTTTCTCAATGTTCAAAGTGAGATAGTGTCTTGGTAGAGTATTGAATGGTGTTGAGAACGATGGGCATGCTTGGATGCCTGCGTTCCATTGATTTTGTGTCGATTGGATTCCTGGTCTGCCGGGATAGCGCACAGGGGTTCTTATTATATGTTTTGATCGTACTATGTTGTTGACCTAAGTCTATTCTTCCGCCAAATCGAAATGATGGGTGTTATTAAGTAGTAGCGGCCATGAGCGCGTTTGCAGAGAAGGGTGATAACTAGGAGGGACTGTGTGATGGGAGTGGGGACAGGCAGGGTAGATGGGGGCAGTAAGCATGTGTGGATAAAGTGGGATTGGCCAGGATCTGGGCCTGGTGTGAGGATCGCGCACACTGGGAAAAGCTCTACTCTCGTCGGATTTGTGTGCCAGATCTGCGGCTGTGTAAGCAGGGATGGTCAACTGCTAACATGCGCGTTGTACCGACCAAGGGGGGTACTCCGCGCGTACTCTCAGGATGTTTCTTCCAACGCCTCCCTCGTCTCCTGCCTTGTTCGTACCAACACGTACTGGTTTGGTGCTAATATACATACCTGTCATTTCCTGTCGCTTCTCGTTCACTGTCACTTCTCCTACATCCCCGCCTCCACCCCGTGTCCCCTAAATACCAACCATCCCGGACCACCTGCGTCATGTCCCGCCGCGCAGTCGTTCCAGTCTCTCTCTGCAATAAATTGAGTGGTACTAGAATACTCAGCTATATAGGGCTGCTGGTGATACGTGGTACCTGCTGTTGCATCATGGTCGTATGGAAACGGGACGCGGCAGTGGGGGACGGCACGGAGCGGGAGTGAAAACTGAGGAGATGTGGTGTGATGATACGGCAGGCGGGAGAGCCGAGCGAGTTAGTGAGGTGCGGTGAAGTGGTGGAGAGGTTGAAGGGCGCAGCGGGAGAGAGCTGGGGGAGGATGGTCGGGACAGGACAGGGGCAAGCCGCGTAGACGTGCGACCGGGATAGAACCGTGCGTACTATGAATTGGTGTGGATGGTCACCTGCACCACTCACTGGCATATTAACGCAAAGGAATATGTTAAGATTTGGCGCAGTGGTAAGGAATAAATCTATGCTATTGTACTCGTCTACACATCCTTTATATACCTGTAGCTAAGTATTCTAGAACTATCTACAACTGTCCATAGAATGTGTATGAGTAATACAGAATGAAGATATGAGTCAGTGGAATAAAGATGAAGAGATTGTGGAGTACAATGGAATAAACTAGAAGTGTGTAGTGGACGACTACTATGTATGTGTATTTCCAACACTCCCCCTTAGTCGGCCAAGACACCAATTCTGTGAGTAAAGTTCTCGTGTATGACTCGTGGTAATCCCTTGGTAAATAAGTCGGCCAAATTATATGTAGTGTTAATGTAGACAATATTTAGAGTGCCACATTCGACTAAGTCCCTTAAGAAATGATAGGCAATGTCGATGTGCTTTGTGCGAGCATGGAATTCTGGATGATGTGCAATAGATATTGCTGATTGATTATCCGAGAAGATAGTGGTTGTTTTAGGAAGGGAAAGTCTAGTTCACGAAGCAGTGAACGATGCCACAGTACTTGCTTTGCAACATGTGTGGTGGCAATATATTCAGCTTCTGCTGTTGAGAGAGCAACTGTAGCCTGTTTCTTTGAGCTCCAAGCAACGGCTCCCCCTGCAATGCATACAACATATCCACTGATTGATTTCCTGTCATGTCCAGAAGCCCAGTCGGCATCACAGTAAAATTGCAGTTCATCAGACAAGGTGTCGTCTGATCCACCATAGGTAAGCTTTTGAGTTCGTGTACCTTTGAGATAACGAAATACACGCTTGATGGCACTCCAGTGCTTCGGTTTTGGGTCGCTTGTGAATTGTGCAAGTTTATTCACAATGTAAGCAATGTCTGGTCGTGTTCCCAGTGCTAAATACATTAGGGATCCAATAAGCGTAGCAAATGTTGACGAGATCCGAGTGGTAGAGTCGTCTTGGGTGCCTAACTTATAATCAGGTGTATCTTCATTGTCAAGCTTCACATTTGGGTCAGTTGGTGTCGTCACAGGATTTGCATCACACATTCCAAATTTTTCCAGGAGTTTATCGATGTAATGAGTCTGTGAAAGCGTGATTAAACAGTCCTCCTGATGTATTTTGAATCCCAAAAGAATAGAGGGTTGGCCTAGTGATTTTACATCGAATTTGGATTTCAGTTCTTTCTCCACAAGATCGTTAAGCGTAGTGCTTGTTGAAATGCCAATAAAATCATCGACCCAGACCAGTAGAATTGTGAATTCATTTCCATTTCGTCGAATATAGCAACAGTAATCAGTCTTGAGCTGTGTGAACCCAATTTCATTTAATGCGCTGTTGAGTTCGTGGTTCCACACATTTCCTGCTTGTTTAAGTCCGTAAAGCGAGCGGATAAGTCGACAAACTTGTCCTGAATTGTCGTCGTAGTGTGGAGGTTGAGCCATGTAAATTAACTCGTTGACGTAGCCGTTTAAGTAGGCTCCTTTCACGTCAAATTGTCGAAGGTGTAGATTGTGCACAGCACTGATTGCGAGCAGTGTGCGCAAAGTTTCAAAGCGCATGACTGGTGCAAAAGTTCCATCTTCACTGTAATCTGTGCCTGGTTTCTGAGAGAAACCTTGGACAACAAGTCGTGCCTTGTACTTGGTGATATTTCCGTGCTCGTCTCGCTTCTTGGTAAATACCCATTTGCATCCAACTGTTCTTCGTCCTTCGGGTAAGTATTCTTTTTCCCAAGTACCCATTTTAATTAATGTATCATATTCGTCGTCCATAGCAGTCTTCCATTGTGATGCTTCATGTCCATTAAGTGCTTCTTCAGCTGTGCGAGGTATATCTGGTTCGCTGATAGAGTATGCACACTCTACTTCATCCAGCAGCACTTCTCGTATAACTTCTTGTGCCAAATTAGTGCGTTCGTCCGAGATAGCTTTTGCGCGCGAGGATATAGTTGGTCTCGTGACGTCTGGTGGTGTATAAGATGTAAGACGGTCAGAGGGTTTGCGAGCATCTGGATTTCCAATTAGTTTATAGTCTATGGGTGCCTGATGTCTGGAAGAGCGTCGAAGCTCGTTTGTATTTGCCTCCCCTGGCTCTATGTGACTTGTGTGCAGTTCTGGGGCTGGAGACGGCGATGGGGAAGGTGTGTATCGAAGTTGTGGTTGAATGGTAGGCTTTGGGACTTGTAATAATTTATATGCATCGTTTGTGGTCCTCTGGGGGTTCTGCATATTTGAAGGTTCGATTTGCGAGGCTGGAACACTCCCTGGCTCCCCTCAGCCTGCAAACTCGGTGGTGCATCATTAAGCACAACTTCTCTGAGTTCTTCGTCCTCATTAAATGCCACATTGCGAGATGATTTAATATTTCGATGCTGAGGGTCATAATAACGCACAGACTTTGATCCCTCATTAAATCCCACAAATATCATCTTTTTCGAGCGAGGTTTGAGCTTGGATAAGTTCCTGGTCTCGTCTAGCACCCAGATATCACACCCAAACTCTCTCAGGTGCGAAACATCCGGTTTTCGTTTATGCCATGCCTCGTAAGGTGTCATACCCTCCAGAGCTCTCGTAGGTGCACGATTTCGCAAATAATTTGCATATGCCACAGCTTCATCCCATAAATAAAGTGGCAGGTCTTTTTCGATGAGCATTGCACGTGCAAGCTCCAAAAGTGTGCGGTTGTACCGCTCTGCGACGCCGTTTTGTGAAGGGGAATAAGGTGCTGTATTTTCTATTTCAATGCCTCGTTTAGCCGCCCATGTTTTGATCCGAGCATTGATTAATTCTGTTCCATTGTCGAAGCGTAGATACTTTGGGTACACCCCAAATCGTTGTTTAACTCGTTCTGCATGTTCTTCAATCTTGTCAGCTGCTTCTGTCTTGTCCCGTAAAAATAATACAGAGTTATAGCGCTTTGCGTCGTCCATAAATGTGATGTAATAATAAAATCCTCCAATAGAGCGGACCCCAATTGGTCCCCACACATCACTCATAGTGCGCTCCCCAGGTGTGTCAGAGCGATGCTCCGCTTCAGTAGGATATTTCTTGCGGGTCTGTTTGGCTTGAATACATGCTTCACATGATCGAGGGGTATGGATGTCTCGTCTACTGACATTCCATTCACAAGATTATCCCTATTAAGTTTTTGTAGTGATTGAATGTTAATGTGGCCATATTTTCGATGCCATTGTGCCCAGCTGAGTTTCTGTGTTGTGGCGACATTTGCACGTTCCTGTGAGATGATTTGTGCACGTGCATTTAGCAAGTATAAGCGCCCATGTTTGGCTCCATTTCCTATGACTTTGTTTGTGCGGCTGAAGAGTATGCACTTTCCTCCTCCAAAGGTTACGTGTCCTCCATTTTCGTCTAGGCGAGCGAGAGACAATAGACTGTTTTCGGCTTCAGGAACATAAAGTACATTTGACAGACAGTGTGTAATAATTTTGCCATCTACGTCGAAGTTGACATTGACAGTTCCACGGCCTCGTGCAAGAGCTGGTTTTTCCCCAATACCGCGGATAGTTGAATGGCTGAGTTGTTCATATTGTGTGAATGCCTCCCGAATGGGACATATGTGTGATGTGGTTCCTGAGTCTAAGATCCAGTCATACTTTGAAATTGCAGTTGAATTTCCTGCGGAGTGTGCCATGTACGCAACTTCTTCATTAAGCGTACTATTAATATCCTCTCGTGCTTGATGTGATCTACCCGCTCTATGCGGCCCTTTCCGTCCTTTCGGTCCCTGGCCTTCGCGTCCGCCCCCTTTGGCCCAGCAGTCCTTCGAGATATGTCCCTTCTTGTGACAATTATAACACTCCTTGTCGGAGCTGTCCTTCTTGCTGCCTGGGTTCCCACGGCCTGAATTTCCACGTGCTTGTAGTGATATTCCTGATGCAGACTCGCCTCCACGCTCCTTCCTGCGGCGTGATTCTTCGAGTAAAACAGCAACTAATTCTTGTGATTTTAGGGTTGGTTTGTTCCCACTGGAACCAAGAAATGATGAGGCATAATTTTCCCATGACTCCGGAAGTGAAGTAAGAAGAATCATAACAAAATCCTCATCTGTGACCTTGCTGCCGAGAATATGCAGCTCTTCCTGTAGTTGCCGTAGTTTTGCAATATGTTCTGCCATATCGCATCCTTCGTCTGCCGCGGCCCTGAATAGTGCACGCCGTGTGGCCAATAGTCCGAGACGGCCCTTCGATTCCTTTACAACACACAGTTGTTCCCACATCTCCCTAGCCGTGGTTGCTCCCATGACATGAACCATTTCGGCATCACTGATTGCTAGCTCTATTCGGCATCGTGCCTTTGCATCCCCTTTGTTCCACGCTATTTGTTCAGCCTTTTCTGCGGCTGTCGGCGCTCCGGTTATAGCTGATCCTGGACATTCTGCACCTTCTTCGATATATTTGTCCAGTCCAAGGTCCACCAGTATTGCGAGCATGCGGCGCTTCCATGGCATCCAATTGTGGGCCTTCAGTAATTCCATACGGTAGTTTCCAAAAGATTGTTCTTCTGACATTATGTGGGAGTTGAGATAAGAATAGAGTGCGTGACGATGTTAAGATGTGAGTTTGATAAGAATAGTTAAGCGTTTGGATGTTACGTGATTATGTCCTCTTCAGGGCTCATAACCTGTTAAGATTTGGCGCAGTGGTAAGGAATAAATCTATGCTATTGTACTCGTCTACACATCCTTTATATACCTGTAGCTAAGTATTCTAGAACTATCTACAACTGTCCATAGAATGTGTATGAGTAATACAGAATGAAGATATGAGTCAGTGGAATAAAGATGAAGAGATTGTGGAGTACAATGGAATAAACTAGAAGTGTGTAGTGGACGACTACTATGTATGTGTATTTCCAACAGAATAGGACGAAAGCACGAACAGGCGGAGGAGCGAGTTGTCGATGGTGCACAGTAAGCCGAGGCGTGGGAGAGAATCTGTGAATGTTCGCACGCCCCAATTTCTTTTCCACTTACCCGTCTTTGGATTATGCCGAGACCAGTTTCTACGCCCTCAAAGAGCCCACATGACTTGGAAAAAATTAAATCAATATTTGAAAGACGAGTCATACAAGTTTATACTAAGTGATTGCGCACTGGACAACGGATACGGACACCTAAACAAAGAATCCTACACAATCGGACTCCGAGCCGAGATGTATTTACCATTTCTTCAGCTCGTCACCAAATGTAGCCCATTTTCCCTGTACAATGGGTGTGATCGTATTCTGGACCTCGGGGGTGATCACGATTGCGTGGACGAGAGTCTCCAAATTCTGAGTCTTTGTGGTGAGACTCGACCAGCTCTGACTGAGCTCGCTTGTCGTATTCCCAAGGTCATTAGACATATTCTCTACCAAGCTGACGTAGTAGTGCGTGCTGTTCAATTTATTGATGTCATTCTGAATGCTGCTGATATCACTCGTTGTCTGCTTGATTGCATTGGTGATGGTGTAGATAATCGCTCCTTCAAAACTGTTTATTTATAATGGGTCAGCCCAGAGTTTGAAAAGCTTACCAATGCCAGGCGGAAAGGGCCAGTACTGTATACAAAGAGGATTATGGTCAGATATTTATTTGAAGGCAATAGTTAAAACATACGATAACCCAGCTCCATTTACTGTAATCAGCTTCAAGGTCATTAAGGCTCGCTTTCTTGACCGAGAGCTGCTGATTTAACTCGTTGACATGGCTCGTAACCTATATCAAGAGGGACTTAGATGAGTGGCAATTCACAAAAAGAGTATAATGTGAGCGAACTATACCTTGTTAAGCGCGCCTTGAGAGTCTGTACGGAACTGGATGAAGATATCCTCTGCCCTTTTTGCAAGATTGCTCCCATCTTGGAGCTTTTGCCATCTGTCCTGAACCATACGCTCCATAGAAGCCCCATCCGTTCCCCAAGAGAAAGGGTCTTCTGCTCCTGAGGAAAATGTAATGTAGAAGTTGATTGCCTCAGCTAAAGCAGGGATGAGACTGGAAGTAATTGTTGACGCTAATCGAGTCGCATCATCTGCGGAATCGTTGTAGAGACCCCTATAAGAAAATATTATATTTTGTATTCTTGTCATCGCAATATGTATGCAGTGGCTGTGTTTACTTACTTCAGAATAGAAGCTATCTGCTGGTACGAGTTGGATGCGTCAACCAACTGAGCGCGATTGCCACTCAACACAATGTCCGATGGCGGGGAAAGAGCATATGCCAAGTCATTGAAAGTGCTGGCCTGTGCCATGGCCCTTGCCTGACCCGCATTACTGGTTGGAGCGGCGGATTTATCAAGCAAAAACGCATATCCAGGCAGCAAGGCCACGTCGTCTGAGGGTGGAGGCGGTGCTGCTGTCTCGACACTGGCGTCAATCTTAGCGCTTGCAGATGGGAAGATTTTTGCCAATGAAGGCAGAGCACGCTGTCCGGAAACAATGGAAATATACAGATTGCGCTGTTCTTGAACGTCATTCCAGTTCTTGATTGCACCTTTGATCATATCCCCTGTGAAATAGGCCGTTTTGTTCCTGTACACAACACTGAGTATCATATACCACACGTCTGAGTAAGAGAATTGCCCACGCATCATAATTGGCCTGAACATCATTTAAATTAGAGGAAACAGCCTGCCAGACTTTGTGCAGAGCATTCATGAGGCCTATTATGCTGCTGAACAGAGGGATGAGCACCGCAATCCGATTACGAGTGGCCTCTGACGTAGAAATAACGCTCTTAAGATCATTTATAACGCTGAGTAAGATATATTTCAATATCAGCGAGAGAAGAGTAATAGTTGATGAGAATTACATTGAAAGTTTCCCGGCAGTTACGGCATCGTTGACCATGCTAGAAAAGGTTTTACCAGCAGTAACGCCAAGCTTGAGAGCAAGTGGTCCCTTTCCATTTGCAAGCGCGGCAACGGCAACGGCGGTGAAGGCTACTCCAATGATCCCGTCAAGGATTGATCTGGCCTTTGCAGCATCCTTTGCTTGCTGAGCTTCCTCGAGCGCAGACTCGTTCTGAGCAATCAGTTTGTTTATCTAAATCGACAACTTGACATTTATGGGCGTCCGTTTGCACATTTAATATCACATAAGAAATCAGAGATTTTCTTTGCCTTATATTTGTTAGTCTGGTCCGCATTATTGAATAAATGGTGCGCATTTCAAAGTTTGTAATGCGCATCACTCAAACACGGTCCGCATTTCAAAATGTGCAATGCGCACACAGCAAATATAGTCCGCTTTTCAAAATGCGTAGTGCGCACAACTCATTGAATAGCCCGCAAATGTGGGAATGATGCGCATTACAATGTGCCAACGCCGCATTTCAAAGAAAATCATTAAAGGCCGCAACATTGAGCACCATGCCGTTCTATGCCGAGAGCGGCATCTCGCCGAATTCGGATCAATGGCGAGTAAACGGCACTGATGACAGATCTACTACGCTGACGTGCAATGTCCCACGGGTCTATTGAGACAGGGACTGTATGTAGGCTTTCAATAGTACATTGAGTACCCCTGGAGTTTAATCTTAAATCAGTGGTGATCTCTTGTTTCTGGTGTAGAAGAAATTGCATACCCAAGTTAAACAAGGGTATTAGGCCCCCGGGTTCGGGTACAAACTCTAGTACATATCTAATGACATTTCAATTTGCTTCCAGCTGAGCGGCATAAGACCAATATTTTACAAGAGCACATGAATAGATAAAGGAGTATTTAATATACACGGATGACTAGTATGTCAGAGCACCCCTGCTATGTGGATGTCTTAGAAGAGTCAATGCACCTGCACTTCATGCAGATCCATGGGAACCTGTGAACATCTGTGTATTTGTGCTCCTATCTCGGCAGTGAAGAACTAATATTATATATAAATTAAATAGTAGGTACTTTAGATATTTGAATAACTAATAGTGGTTTCTGATAGAGGACCCCTGCACTGTGGACTTGTGGAAGAATGCTCGACGCAGATGCACTGAGTACAAATCCGTGGGAACATGCAAACCAGGCGGAGTTGATACAGTGGGCCAGCCATTGATCCGATCTCGGCAAGATGCCGTGGCACGGCACACCGATATATGTTGCGGGCTTAATGCTTTTGTTTGAAATGCGGCATGCACACGTTGACTTTTAATAATAATGTGCGCTGATTTCAATTGTGCGGACCATTTTTTAAGTTATGCGCACCAAAATCTTAACAATGCGCACTAAATCTTCAGTTGTGCGGACCATTTTAACAAGTGTGCGCATTGTGTAATTTGTTGCGGGTGTCCAAGTCAATGAAATGCGGCATATTTTAATTTGTAATGCGCCTTAGGCACGCTTTTTTAAAATGTGATAATAAATGTGCAAACGGACGCCCATAATGAAAACTATTTTGAGATGTCCGCAACTTAAAAAAGTGTGCGCAGTTTTTAACTTAACATGCGCGCAACTGAAAAAAGTGTGCGCACAAAAAAGTAGGCAGCGCATCTATGAGTTTCATGTACACACCTCTAAAAAATGGTCCGCAACCCATCAGTGCTGCGCGCACAATTGCAAAATGTATGACTGGTGTAAAATCTAAGCGCACCTCAATTTTCGGCCTGGACTCTGGCAGCTCGGCTGCTACGCTCGCCGACTCCGGCATGGCCATAACAGCCGGCTGCCTAGCGTCAAACTTTTAGCTTTCCTTGCCCATGGCTACTCCCCGGCAGTAGCACAGTTTGGTGTAAACATATCCCACTTTTACTGAACCATAGCTTTAGGTGAAGATGCTTGGTATTTGTCCCGACTCCTGCACCCTCAATACCCTTCTTGCAGACGCTCGGAGTTGGCTCGGAGAGCCTGTGAACAGGATCGCAGACCAATCACAACCTGTACATGACAAAGCTTAGGTAAGCCGGCATGCCCTACCACCGAGATGCCATTGTCCTGGCCGAAAATATAAGTGCGCTGTTTGTATTGTGTTTGTACCTTGTGAAGCATTTTTCAGGTGCGCGCACGTTGAAATTATAGTTGCGCTGCATTACCTCATATGTGCGCTGCTCTTTTATACGTGCGCGCATGATAAACTCATATGTGCGCAGACTTTTTTCAGTAGCACGCGTGCTAAGTTTAAGTATGCGCGCACTTTTTAAAGTTGCGGACATATCAAAATGGTTTTTAAACAACATAAAACCGCGAAAAAACTCAATGAATCAATGTCGGAATAAAAGTGCAAACGGACCGCCATAAAAGTAGGCAAAAACAGAATCAAACAACCAAAGTTCTGTCCCTCGCACTGAGAAGTATCTACCACTGCGGCCATCTGGTGATATCTAGAGCAGGGGCCAGACCATCGAGTCCTAGCAGCCAGCTGGCCGGTATCTGCCATCCATCTCGAAGTCCTTTTGCTTCCTTTGTAAGCCTTTCTTTAACCCATGGGTCCTTCCACCAGTGTGGCGCACTTCCAACCTCGGCGGACCATAGACACGCGAAGCAGCTCAGATCGGGGCGCCTTACATAGACGTCGCTATCAGCTTGGTTCCGATCGAAGTAATTGATTGATAGGATCATGGATGTGTAGCTTGCGCGGTAAAGTACTCGTAGTTGAGCATCATCAGCGGGCTTTTTTTCTGTGGAAAATTTAGCCCTGGAAAGCGTGTGATTGACCTCGATCGACTGTTGCTCCAATCCGTGTTTCAGCCACCACATACACACGTCTGCTGGACAGTCCAGGAGGATCAGCGAGAGCTCAACGGCAGCGGCAACATACTCTGCCCCAAAGAGAGAATATTGCTCTTCCATAACCTTCTGATAAAACGAGCGCATCACTTTGTTTGGGCGCGGATACCAGGCCGATGTGCTTTCCAGCTCTGCAATAATCCTATAATTTGGCTTGCGTAGGCCCTCATTCTGAGCATTTCTTGAGGGAAGGAAAATGCGGTACACGAGCTCTGATGCGTTTAGTCCTTTGTTACGCCCCAGGATCCCCATTGCAAGGCAGAGACCAGTACCGCCAAATCCATCAAACGTGGACGGGATAGATTGTCGAAGGCTACTGGGTACGCTACCGATTGCTCTAGAGATACGTCTGCGAAACCCTTCCTTCTCACCCCAGAGTAACGATATGCGTTTATCGTTGGAGTATCCGTCACTAAATATTCGCGCCTGAGGCGTATCGATTGAGGCCTTTTCTGAATCATTGTCCTCATCTGGGGATAATCCGCTGAGTATGTCTGTTGGGTCTTCCCATATGCCCGTGCGTGAGACTAGCGTCCCGCCCCACTTATCAGACATATTTGGCTCTGTAAGCGTCTTGCGTGGAAGTAGCTGTAAGCGTTTCCAGTCGGCAGCACTTCCACAGTATTCTGTCATACTCTTCTGAATTCCCGTACGGCTTGGGCCTGTCCAGGACAGCCAGCGAAGACGAACATAGACGCGATTGCGCCATGCTGGAATAGTGTACCGCACAATAGCAATTGCTGTAGCTGTCGACAGGGTGAGTACACCTAGGGAGTCACTGCTGTTCCCCGCAAGGAAAGAGATGACTATGAGAACAAATGATGTGCAGAGCATCAAAGACACCGCCGTCCACCACATGTGCTCGTGGAGGGCAATCCGGAAACGGAATGTCCACATGCCCTGGTCCTCGGAAATTGCGACAATGGTGGTGATGAGTCCTTGCAGGAACGATGTGATGACAGCCAGAGATATAGAACTCCAAAGGAGTGCAATTTGAGCGGTGGAGTTCAATAACAGGAACTGGGGGGCACCATTTCCGACTGGTACAGGGAGCGCGTTGGTAGCAGTAATGAGGTACATTGATAAAGCTAGTGGTAACATGTTAATCAGGCTTCGGTAGTGCGAGCTCAGAGGTACACTGTTTAATTTATATGACTGAATAATGTTGGCCGACTTTTCTCTTATCGATCCGGTGAGTTTATTTATGGTGAAGTCGAATACAAGTTAATTGTTTAAGTACAATAGAGCACAGCGCAGTTGCTGTGCATCAGATATTCTATTTAAAGCCCCAAATTTGTCCAGTCCGACATCTAGTTGAGTTTTAGAGAGCCATGTCAGCAATGTGTTTATAATAAGTATATGCAGAGGGCATAGGTTTAAAACATTTCAAAGCTCGAGCGTTGAACCCCTACATCTATGTATGGAAAAGCAGACTTTCCTACCTATTTAACATGCTTCGGTGGCATGATCGCACAGCGTAGCAGATGTTATGAACAGGGCTTCGGAAGGCTATGGCGGAGATGGAGACAACGATCATACTGACGTAATCAAAGCATGCCAATCACACGCAGCATTTGTGCAGCATGCTTGACATACACCCCCGATCTCTGCTAACCGTTCAATTCCACCTAGACCTTATCGATTATCCTGCGTCATCCGTCAGCTAGGAATGGATGATCTTGACATATTACTGGTTCCTCTCCTTGTCATGACGTTTGTCTTCAAGATCACAGGCTACATGGAAAATCAGCATCTATGGACACTTCGCCTGCGAATCTCAACCATTGAACACCACATTAGTATTTCATGTATCATGTTTATGTGGTTCATGGCAATGAAGATCGTGCTTTTCCGACAACTTCCTCAGGTGATCGAGGGATATACATCAACCATTGCTTTGGCAGTCCTCACTTCAATCCTATTGACCTTGTTCAACTACGTGCTCCCGGCGTATGTCAATAGAAAGTATCTTTTGTTGCGATGGAAGGCATGGAGCGGGCCATCACGGACTGCGATCAGGTGTGATCTTGTCTCATACATCGGCGATGCAGAAGATTGGAAGCACCTTAACACACTGGCACATGGGATGGTAACGATTCACCCGGTTGAAAGGTTCAGCCAATTACCCTCGCTTTTTCGCCCAACGAAGATATATTATGACCCGACAGACATCCTCGCATCATCCACAGCGTCCATAAATACATACGACATCCTTCCAGCTGCGCAAAGCAAGGCGAGACATGGAGTTTATCAGCCAATCATTTCAGGCCAACCCGTCTCACTACTCTGGGGAGAAATTACAGGCTTTCAAAGACGCTGCAGCCGGGGTATTCTATCTGCCCCTGCATATCTTCTTTCTCCACGCCCAATGCTTATGGATGGAGTTGATGCGCGGGGAATGTGCATAGCCGCGGGAGTCCTGGCGCGCAACAAAGGGCTCAGGCCATCCACCATTATCTGTAATCTGCACACGAAAGGCATGATTAGCAAATTCGAGCAACAGAGCGTTTTTTGGCCCCGACCCGCAAAAACGCTCAGGAGCCTGTTTACACGAGAATGTAGACATTATTACTCCGGCCTAGGCACTGCATTCGTAACCGCTGCTGCCGAGCTCGCCCTTCTCATGACGGACGCCCCAGTCCATGTCGCTGCTGATTGGCTCGATGCTTGCCTTGAGCATCAAGACATGGAACTCAACAACACAGCATGTACGCTAGGCGCTAGTCACCAAGATCTCGAGATTCTCTACAGGGGGCAGTACGCAACAATGTTGGCTAGCCTCAGCTCCCACCGCCCGGGAATTCGTGTACGCCCAGAAATACTTGTGTATGATGCATTATGTCAGAGTCTGGGAATGGCTCCAGGTCAATGGTCTGTGTCGGAGAAGATGAAGCGCAGACGGCAAGTTGAATTGGATGCGTTGGGGCCAAGGGTACTTATGTTAATAGACGCACTTATTTAGTAGTAAACCGCATACAAACTAGGGGGTGGGATATCAAGTATATCAAATATAAAGCGTATACTGTACCATTTTAAATGTTTCGTCCGTCCCATGTCCCAAGGGCCATGTACGTGGATGAAATCGGTGCTTTGTCCCGTGTCCCAAGCCCAGTGGACGAAGAAATTTTTGAAAATAGCTGAGACCATACTCCAAAAAGGGCAAAGAGAAAAAGCAGTGTGACGAGCAGTGTGGGCTGTCATAGGGGCAAATAGAAAAGGCAGTGTGTCGGTCAGTGTGGCCAGTGGGTCAGTGCATGGTCAGTGTATCAAAACACACTGACTTACTGCCAAGCCACACTGACCTCACACTGACCTTTGCACAGCTTTTTTTACTGTAAAACATGCTTCATCGGCACGGACACAGCATGAACCATGGCGGGACACGGCATTGCCTTGCCGTTTATTACCGCTGGGCAGTGTTGATCAAATACCACCTAATGCAACCACTTCTGTGCACATACTTAGCTAACTAGCACAGAACATGTGTGCAAGAAGTCTTCTTATTAGCATGTTCTAATGTGCACAAGCCCTGCTAACAGAGTCCACCACCCCCTGGTGCAACAGTGCTTCTCGGAAGGACCAGCTTGTTGCCAGCTGCTGCCACACCCTGCGGCACGTCACGGCATGGATGGAACGTTTTTCGCAATTGGTTCGCCGCACTTGAGCGGCATCGCAATCACTGCTTAGTCGCAAGTATTGGGACAGGCTCTCGGCTAACACAAAATTTGAATGATATTACATTCAAATATTGTCTCAGTCGAGGCATGATGACGCCTTGCGCTCAAGCTTCAGTGGCTCAAGCATAGTTAGGCGTGCATGTATGGCGGTCTTATGTGGAGTAAGAATACTGATTACGGTCAGCAGAGCACTGATAACGCTGAAATGCATTTTTGTCGCAATGAAAACTCTATGGGAAACATCCAGAAGCAACGAATATACTTTGAATTAGTGTACATGTCAAATAAATCTGAAAAACAAAGGGAAGCCTGGGCTGCATTAGCCAAAAAAAAATCATTGGCTATCTTCCTCCCAGTAAAAACCTGATGGTGAGGGAATTAATATGCAAACGTCAAGTGCCTAAATACCAGAGCGTACAAGTGGGCCTTCAGATACAGCCCCACCTGTACTACTTCGAGCCCCAGCAAATCAATCTTCTCTGTATCATGTCTTTGAACTTTGTAACCGCTCTTGGTCCTGCTACCAAGCTCGACTCCCTGTCGAGTTTTGCCCCGGACTACGTCACTGCTCGTCTCGCGTTCAACGACTTGCTCGTATTCCCGCATCTCGAGGTCATCAACATCGACGATGCCAGCACTACCAACCTTCTCTCTCTCGTCACCGACGGCAACAATCGGCTTGCCACCCTGTCCAACATCGACATCGACCTAGCGCGTAAAGTCATCAGCTATGACGCGACACTCTCTGCCCTCGTGGGCTCGCTCAGTGTCAAGCTTCTCGTCGCGACCATGCAGCCGGTTGCGCAAGAGTACGCGGACCATGCCCGGGCCGAGTCGGAATCAAACCAGCAGTTCTTCGTGGATGTACGCCCATGCTAAAACCACATTATCGATTCAAAACTGAACCAAGCGCTGATTCACCGCAGTTTACGAATTATATTTCTTCGGTCGATGACCGCATTGACACCCTCACGGCGTCGCTCAAGCAGCTCAACGATCAGATAGACCAGCAGAGCGCGGCGCTCGAGAGTAAGAACATCATCGCAACGTTATGGGAAGTTTTCAAGGTAAATAGACCTTATTCATTATCTGTCTAGGGCTCTCTATTAAACTTAAAACGGAATTATAGACTCTGTACAAACTTGCATCTACTGCAGAGGCCTCGGACGTCCAAATCGCAAGTATTCTTGGTGTGACAATCAGCACCATTACCGGCTCGTTCAAGACTCTCTGGGACGATCAGTTCCGGCTCCAGAAAATTATCTCAAGTCTGCAGGGCCTCCGCAACAGAACATCTGATCTCAAGGCCCGCTTCGTCACCTTGAGTAACGCCCTGAAGACAGTGACCGCCGCGTCGCGCAATCTTCTGGATGCGTGGGACGACGTGGCCGCGCGCATGGAGCCTATCTCGGACAGCACCGAGGTTGTCCCACCAGCGCAGGCAACGCAGGTGACTAACGCATGGGCGTCCGTATCTTCCGACGCGCAAGCCTACATTGAGGCCTTGCAGAAACCTACTGCAGGCGTCCCGAATGTGACATTGAAGTCTGCTCAAGCGCATCGTATACTCTCTGCCAAGTTTAACGCTATCCCCAAGGTCCCTATCAGCCAGGCAGAGATTGCCTTGCATAAATTGGCTGCGCAACACGGCAGGGAAGCGCTGTTTGCGTCCTTCAGCCTTAAAAGTGACGAGGTGCTGAAGTTAGCCAGGCGAGTAAAGAAAGGATGCACGATTAGATGACATTTATGACTTACTCTTTATACTACATTTGTTTAGCGACAGCGACAGCGATATTGTGGAGGCCGTTCTTGGGTACGTGTTTTTGTTTCGACCCGTTCAATCCATTCTTATTGTGTACATGTAGCCCCCCGGGAGACACTCAGCAGAAACTGGAAAAACTGGCTGACGACACTGGGCGTGTCATCGATCAATTCAATGCAAGTGTGGTCGCATGAAATCAGATTATATCAACCACTAATTATGCTGTGTGCGTATTAGAATCTGCTTTCCCAGCCTTTCCTCGACCAGTACAAGTGTACCAGTCCTGTCGACGGGTCCGACTCTAACTTGTACACGGTAATGAACTTTTATCGGAACAAATACACCACTCTTCAGCAAGACACCCTTCCAGTTACGCGCAACCTAGGCGCATACGCCGCTCTCCAGATTACCCTGCTTCCGACTGTCGTCCCTGACAGTAAGGCGTCGGATACTGATCTGAAAATGAGTGTCTTCCTCCAGACCAATGCGCCCCTTGTCACACAATACCAGGCACAAGCTGCCGCGCTTTCCGCGCGTTCGTAAGTTCTTCAAGGTTAAAATACGTACTTCATATCCAGGTTAGGCTCACAAATATTCGCAGCACCGAAGTAAAGAACGAATGGGACAACGTCATTAACCTGGTCAACAAGCTGATAGCCGAGTGTGACGAGAATATTACAAAGTATGTAGGCCACTTATTCTTTAAATATTATTTTTTCAATGCATATAAGCTGACTGACGTATCTTTTGTAGGTGGTCCAACAGCATTGACGATCTGACCGAGCAGCAAAAGAAGATGACTATGTACGCAATTCTTGCGGCCTTTGGGGCCTTTATTGCGTTCACTGCTGCTGTCTTTTTGCCGGGTGTGGGCATGCTAGTTGCCCTTGGTGCAGGAGGTAAGTTGAAACAAGCACGGAAAGTCCCAGTTTCACAGGATGACCTATATTTTTCTCCCATTTACAAGCTGCGCTTGGGGCCCTTACCGTTTATGAGGCTATATCTGCATCCAAGGTTAGAGCTCTTCACTACATGATATAACAGCCCCCTCTGATGTCCATTTAGATCACAGTTGCCATAAATGAACTGCAAGGGTCAATCACCAACGCTAAGAACACCAAAGCTCGTCTCCAAGAGTAAGTACTACCTCGCCGCACTAAAAATGGCTGTATCTCTGTGGCTGACTGTGTTTGTTACCAAGTCTGCTCCCGTTCTGTACAGCCATTGCAGACAGCCTCTCTTCGGTCTCGCTTATATGGGCTAATATAACCACGGCCTTGTCCAACCTGAACACGTTCTACAGCGTTCTGAGTGGCCCAACCGGTCCTGTCATTTTGGATGCTTTACGGCCACAGGTCATCAATAACTGGACAAATGTCCAAACTGGAGTCAATAATTACATCGCAGCGGTTGCCAAGTGAT
Source organism: Stropharia rugosoannulata (assembly GCA_028532985.1). NCBI lineage: Eukaryota > Fungi > Basidiomycota > Agaricomycetes > Agaricales > Strophariaceae > Stropharia > Stropharia rugosoannulata. The sequence continues at coordinate 4,520,619 of JANCIK010000001.1, read as the reverse complement.
GCATTGTTTTCTTTTCTGCGACATGTACATGTACATGTACAGTACATACATAGTCTCCTTCTGGCTTGTCCAAATGTATCTCGTGTAGTGACCCAAATTACACGTAAATGTACCCATGACTTCCACTTTGCTTCCGCTGGCGCACGTTTCTGGAGAGAAGATAATCTTGTAGGCTGTTGTACGGAATGAATTAGCACCTGTTCCATCGCGACCATTATCATGCAGCGTCTATCTGTCTCCACATGTGCGACGACTGGCTCCCTCACCTACCTTGGGGTGGAGCAGAGAGAGCATGAGCCGCACGCAGAACTTGAGAGGGGGACCGTACAGATACAAAACTTGACCTAAGTTTTATTCAATGCAATTACCCTGATGCCATTGGTCGTTACACCATCTACGACGACGACAAAACTTAGCACCTGGGACACTCTGACCCACGTGGGACTGCGTATGCCCGCTCCTTCTCCTTGTTCCAGGCTCATCCGCGCCGTCATTCGCTGAGAAGCCAACATTGGGAGTCGTCCTAGGCATGTCAGGTCGCCCAGGGCATTGTTGCATGCAATGCACTATCTTGAACGTCACAAAACACGGCTCGGGCATGGTTCTTCTGTGTGTGCGGACTCTGGAGATGGGTGATAAATACAATTAGAAGTTGGCGTAGGATAACTGCTCACTCTGCGTCTGCCGCGGTTAGTGGTGGGTCCCTGGACGTGGGTTCTGCACATCTGCCGCGGACGAGGACCCCTGTGAGCGACTCGCAAGTACCGTCGTTCGCAGGCATGGTGGTCGCTTCTCAGCTGTCTCCAGTGTTTCCGAGCGGAAGTGCGCCTATCCCCCGCCCTGCAGTAGGGCATGAATTTCGGGCCCGCTCAAATATTGTGCGTTGTTAAGCAAAGCCTGGTATAAGGGTAAGAACCTGCGCGTTCTTGCTCAGCAGCGCAATGTGCTCACCTTTACTTGTTTCTGCAGTCATCTGGCGTACTCGTCCCAGGTGGACGTATCGCAAGCATTGGGGAACTCGAGAGCACAGGAGAATAGCGGCAGTGAGGAACACGCAGCACGACATGGGATGCGCTGCACGGGAGCATCGCTAGGTCGTGCATCGGGCCCTTACACGCAACTGGGGTCCCCTCGGCGAGCTCACCACGAGCTCTTGGCTACGGATATTTGAGACTCTTGAATCACAGTTGGACCAGTGCCTGTTCAGCCCTAAGCAAGATCTTTACAGACTCCTAAAGGAGGAGTGATATGAAACCACGAGGAAGCACTTCATGTGGAAGGAGTCCAGGATGTGGAATGCACACAGAATGACACAAGTCGGCAGCTGGTTGGCCCTGCAGAGTGGAATGAACAGAAATTCATATAATCAGACCCAATCTCCTATCTGCCGCGAGTCAGGTAGGACGCGCGCATAGCAACAAGCCACAAGTCGCTGTGCACCAGCATCATTGCCAGGAAAGGGCAGGACACGAAGGCTTTACTATGAACAAAGACTTTGCTACTATGTATAATACACAGCATGCCAGCCACCAGGGAGAGTGTGCAGATCGGAGAAAAAGACATGCGCGGACGGGCAGGCAGAGAAAGTAGAGACGTCGTTGGTAGGTCGGAAGAGCGAAGCAATTTTCGGCAGGCGGGGGAGTGGAGTCTGGAATGGCTGTTGGCACAGGAAGCTTCAGAGTTGATTGATTGATTCCTGAGCTTGAACCAACATATAGGCTACAAAAGGGAAGGCTCAACCGTGAGCCGGGGCCGAAGGGTCCCTGCTAGACCCATGGGGGGTATTAGTGGATGGCAACAGAGGTTGCACAGTTGTGAGAGGGGGGCATTCCGCGAGGACGAGGAGCGCTCAAGCAAGAGGAGGCAAGCAGAGGGAGGAGGCAAGCAGAGCAGAGCGCGTTTTCGGACTCAAGTCGCGCTGTACAGTAAAGCACAATAAAAAACTCAGCGTGTATGCGGATGCACTGCAGGAGAGTACTAGTGTAGTCGAGCAGTAAGCCTCGCCACGCATCCGAGACGCATCATCATCTGCGCCAGCAGCAGCAACAGACCGAATCAGCAGCGAATTATGAAGACACATGTGCAGGGGATGATTGATGAGCACTTGAGTGAGCAAGCAGGCTCCGCAGGCCCCCAAATGGTGCACGGAGAACAGGCGTGCTGGCAAGGGGGGTTTGTGGGTGGCGGATGGCGCGGGGTACCAGGGAGAGTGGAGGGCAGGGAGAACAGAGCACAGAGAGCGCGGGGGAATGCATACATGTGTGATGCATGAGAGAAGGAACAGTGCAATGTTGCGTATGCACTGCCAAAGCCGCCTGGGGCAAGCCTAGGGTCCGTGCAGGAGTTAGAACTAACTTAGAAGCGACTGACTTACCATAAGCAAGGGACTGAGCGAGGCATGGCGTGGGCTAAGAGCATTGCAGTTGCGGTACATGGACGAACAGGGACACATGGATTCACAGGCGGGGCTGGAGGGATCAAGGAGGGATGCGGAAAGAGAGAACTTTGGGTGGCTGCGGCCGGGCCGCACCGGCCGCGGAGAGTGGCGAAGTGATACGAATCGATTCTCATATGGAAGTTGTCTTTTATTTTCATCGATTGCATTATTCCAATAACAACTAGTAAAAGCACATCTAGGGACAAGAACTGTGGTGCTGCGGGAGATACTCGTGTGCGTGGGTGATGCCAGTAAAATCGGGGAAAAGTGGGAAAGAGGCTTGGTCAGAGAGTGCCATTGCAGGAGTGGTGTAGAGTACATGTGAGTTCAACTAGCCGTCACTTTCACCCAAAATCTCCGGTCCGTCTAGTACAGAGAAGAATTGAACGGGAGACGCAAGGAAGACGGGAAAGGCTTGCGACATTATTATGCATGTGCCTGAACCGTTTCCTGCAGCTCCTCATCCACAACTTCTGAATCCAATGAAGGGGTCCTGTGGAGTAACCCCAACTACCCGTCAACTCATACTATAAACAATGTCCCACATACTATGCTCGCACTCAAGCGCAGTCCGCCATTTTCTTCTATGCCCTTCGGAATTCAATTTTAACTGAATCGTTTGGTGTACGACCATCACCTCGACAAGCCAAATATTTCCGAATAGACCGGAGCGCTACCCGACCAGGACCGCTAGAAGGGCAAATAAGGTCAATATGGCGCTGTAAAAATGCGACCATTCCAGGACTTGTGCTGCAAGAGGGAAGGAGGTACTGTAGGGGAACAAGTAGAGCATAAGCATGGTAATGCTTTTGACTGTTGTGGCCGTCGAATTTATGCATCTTGTACTTGTATATTTTCACGCCTGCATTGCGGTAAACTCGATGTGTTCGACACATTCTTGGAATAGTTTTATTCACCCGCAGCCCACCGTTCCAGGAACTCCAACAATCATGACAGCACATTCCAGTCTTTTGATTTAGCTTTCTCAAGGAGAAATACTTGTGGCAGAAGTGATTGAGTAGGGCCATGACAGTAATATCAAAGTGCTTCCTGAGTATTGAAGAGCAATTTGGCACTGGATATTTGAGGGGGTCCTCTTTTATTCCTGTTTTTAATTGTGGAATCCTCGGCCATAGACTAAGGAATGCATCATCGATGTTCTTATGTGATTTAGGAAGGGGTGGCAAATAAGCATCTATGTTGGGATCAAGCCTGTGTGGAATAACTCCATATAGAACAAATAGAGCAACGAGAGGACGATGCGATAAGCATGACCACAGTGGCTTCCCCAGTTTCGGAACTATGTGGTCGATCCAGGTAGCCCATATAAAATTATGCTAATTTTCAAAGGAGTCAGATATGGTGTGATATGTGCGACCAGTAGCATACCTCTTTTGGCCTGCTTTCAAAACAAGAGTAAAACATATATGCGTTCTCCATAGGCCAGCGTCTATCAATATTCAGTTCACTTGAGATTTCCTGCCAGGGCTCTGTCAGCGATTCTTGAGATACAATCATGCTTATGAGATGATTATATATATTGCAAGTGTTGTACTTTTGTGTTTTCTTCAAATATAAAACACAAAGACGAGCTGTCCGAAGTTCACATTCTTCACGTGATCCCACGCCAAATTCTCCACTACGTGTTTTGTCGGAAAGATAGTCTTTGAAGGAAGCATGAGTAAATGAGAGGTTGTTCAGAGAAGTCTTGATTATTGATGACAGAGGTCCCATAGCTACCACAACGTCTTCAACACCCAAGCTGTGTAATACGGCGATATCAGAAATAAAGTAAAGGCCCGCTTGAAGACAAGAAATTACTGCAAGAGCTACGGTGTTGTCCGGATATGACTTTAAAAGAAGAGTATACATCGCATCAAGTTCTGCAAATGGCAAGTTTCGTGTGGCTGGTCTTAGACCCATAACGGTTTCTAGGCGATGATGAGGGAGTTCATAGGGCGCTGAAACATATTTGACAACCACCGATGCAAAGATGAATTGTCCAGAGGCTTTTTCCACTAGGGAATTAATGTCATGATCTCCTGGCCAACGGGAGGGAATAAATCGGCTGTATGTATGTTTTTCTTTTATGTCTTTCAGTGAATCCTCCAGGAATAGCTTTATATCTGCATCGGGCTTGTATAGCCAATCGAGGACAAAGGATTTCCAGAGTCCCAACATTGGACGAGTGTTAAACACGTTCATAATGTCAACTTCTGGACGACTTGAAATTAGAAATGTTACTGGTGCTTGAACAGTTGCTACTGCAAGGGCGATGCTCTGTAAAATTAGGCGACGGTCGGAAATGTTGATACATTCATCTATGCCATCGACAATAATGAGTGTTGGACGCCGTGTGTGATTATCGAAGAAGCCGGTTGAATACAAGTGCTGTAGAGGCTCGATGACAAGTGATTGCATTTGAGCAGGGAGCGCCTTTGTAAATATTAAAGGGTTTTCTTCAATGATGCGTCTGAAAAAGGGTTTGGAATCCGGTATATTCTGGATTATTTGATAACATATAGTGGCCACAAATCGTCGGGGATGGTCTCTTGACCGGTCAGACTTTGAGAAGAAAAAAGTAGCAAGCAAGCGGTTCAGCGCGGCAAATTTCTCCGCCATGGTTTGAAGAATAGCGGACTTGCCTGCTCCAGCAGGACCATAGAGCCAGGTAATTCTGGTTCCGAAGCTGCAATGTGTACCATTACAACGCTGATCAAGATGATCAAGGATGGTCGTCCGTGTGTGTGGATGACAGCGAGGTGGATCATATCGAGCCTCGGAGTCGTACAGGGCGTTGGGTGCCATAGCATCTACCACTTTGTCTTGAAGTCTGGCCATTAGTACATTTCGGTGAAAGTAATGCTTCTAATGGTACATACCAATAAAGACACGAGCCCTTCCGCTGTGGTCGATAAATGTTCCGCCTGTGATTATGACTTGACTTGCATTTTCTAGCATCTTGCTAATGTACACAACACGAGCTTCATAATATCACCGCCAGATACCTAGCGGAAATGAATGACGAGGATGAGGTACTACACATTACTATCATGATACCCGCCATTTTTATGTCTAATGCAGTATGCTATAGATGGAATACAGTGCACTCCGGAACTTGGGATATTCTCACTGCTCCAGGCTTGTATGTTTTGCAGAGCTCTGAGTTAGGACCTTTTCCTCAATGGTACGTTATGATATTAGGTAGATGTACCGTTTCAAGACATGTGTACAGGGCATAGTCTATACAACTTGTCTAAAATAAATCACCCACATTTGATCCCAACATACATCGTGGGAGGCTTTTCTAATACAATGTATCCGGTGGCAATAAGGATTGCTATGCAAGACTTAAAACTGGACTACGTGGACCCCCACAAATAACACTCATGCATGTGGATACACCTGTGATCCAACCATGGATGACTCGGAGTGCCCCAGCGAATCCCTTGTTTCAACCTGGCTCCACACATCACACATTCACCGGCGCATCTAAGTTTGAAAAGGTGAACCCTACATGATGTAGAACAAGTATACCTCATCCAAATATTAACACAAGCTATGCTATATCAGTGCCCTTTGGAACTCGTGCAACTTTGATAAACTATTGTATCCATCAATGTTTAAGGTGGGCTGTCGTGGACTGTAGCAAGCCTCAATTCACTTGACCCTGCCCATGTTGTGACATCGTATGCTGGTATTTCTGGCCATCGCTGGGCCAGGTCCGTACTTATCTCGTTTCCCATGCGCTTTCACTTGACATTCAGTCTGCGGCTCTCACAGTAAGGTGGTATATCTCCAACAGGAAATTTTTAGAATCAAATGTCAAGCAAGAATACTAGCGCTCGGTACGCGAGAACGTGAACATGACTGTTCTGAAACAAAGTAAATCAATGGCGAAGGTGCACTGCGCAACTGTCATAGTGAGCAACACTGAGCGGCACTAATAGGTTACTAGAGTATTGATGGAGCTATTTATAATTAGAGTAGTGAAACTATTATGACCGAAGGATCCCTGGGCTGTGCAATGCTGTAAAGCGCCTGCAGTGCTTCCTGAACGTTTGAACGTGAACCCTGGCATCTTGCTAATTGCAACATTTTTCTCCTCGAAGTTGCGCATACTACCTACCATAACTTAATGAATTTCACAGCCGGTCCAGTCAGTCGTATCATGGAAGAAAAGGCTCTCTTGCTCCCAGTTGTTACGATGATCCCACTGTACAACATACAGAGTACTGCACAGTGCTGCGTTTAGGCTTCTTTCATATAAACAGAGAAAAATGGAGCGCACACGGCATGCATACCACAGCCAAACGCCTGTTTTTCCATCTGCCTTGCCTTATACATAAGTGATGAAGTACTACATTTCACCGAGTGAGTTTGGAAAGACGCACAATTATATGACTTATACTGTTTATATAGCTTCAGCACGAGCGCCGTTGTAGAGGCTGTAGCACTGTTAAATTGTTCGGGTACGTGGTTTTGTTGTAGTACTACCCATTCCATCCGTGCTTATTACTTTGCGTAGCCCCCGCCCTTCAATAACAAGCATCAGAAACGGCATGAAGCAATTAGCCGCCGTTTCCTTTCTGCAGCATGCACTTCTGCTTCTGCGGTACGTACTTCTGCAACATATACCTCTTGCAACATGTACTTCTACGATATGTACTAATACACTCAAATTATTCAGGCGTGTCCGAATGCATCGATCTCGCGTCATCGACTCTTCTCCAAATTACGCATTAATGCACCCATGGCAGAGAGTTCCGCTGGAGCACTTTCTTGGATCTGGAGAGAACTCCGAACGAGGCTCTTGTACGGGGTGAATATATGGTGGCCCTCGTCTGGGATTTCTTCGTGAGCCGGGCGGGATTTCCTGCCAATGCACAGAAAGCGTGCTGATAAGTTACAACAACGGGTGTGTGCGCCCGCCGCTGGGCATGCCCCCAGACGTCCGATTCCGAGTCCACGACTGTGGCTATAAACCCTGATAGGGCTAAGGCACGGGAGACGATTACACCGAGCCGATAACGTGTCCAATGTCCATGGACATGTCGCGTCCGAGCGTCTAATAGCGCATGCCTGCGTGGTCAGCTTGGAGGTAAGTAGACGGACTCGGAGTGTGGTATGCTCCGCGCACGCACTGACTAGGACTAGGTTTCTCCGCGCATGCGCGCACCCTTCACCCTTGTACGCCCGTGCCGTGCCCCAGTCCCAGCTCCGGACTCCGCGTAATGAATGACAACCCCTAGCCTCGTGACCAGGCTGCTCTACTAAGAGGTATAGTCCGGAGGACCCTGGGTTAAGGTTTCTTCGGGCGACTTGCTTCTAGAGGGACGCTTACTGGTCTAGTAGGTGACCCCAAGCTCTATATTCCAACCACCATCGCCCTCCCTCCCTCCAGGGCACCCCGCCCCCATGAAGCCCTGCCCCACCTCATTGAACCGCTCCGTGAGTCTGTGTTCTTAGAGTCCCCCTCCCCTCGCGTCCTGTCTTGTCCCGTCCCCTGGCAATCCCGTTCTGTCCCTGCTATCTTGCTCCGTCTCCGCCCTCCAAGTGTAACGGCGCACCCCACCTGTAACGCTGCACGCCCACAATGTCCGTGCCCACAACATCCATGCGCACAATGTCAATTCCCACAATATCCATGCCCACAATATCCCCACAGAACCCACCACGTCCAAACCGCGTCTGCCGTCCTGCAGGGCTGCAACTCGTGCGAGCATGACTTGCAGTGTCAAGTCTGCCCTGCGGGCTGCTGCGGCCGCGGCCGCTGAGTTCGCCGCAGAGTGCAAAGACATTCAGGCAGCCCCGCGCGGCGCGGCGCAGTGCGAGGGAGGACGGCCTATGGGGCTGAAACTTGGGACGGCCCATGGGGTTGGATGGGACAGTACAGAGACAGTTGAATGGTACAAGGACGGCCAACGGAGAATACTGGGAGGGGAGGTATGGGAGGAGGGGAGGGGACGAGGGGGAGGAGAGACGGAATGCATATGGAATGGGAAGAAGGGGAGGCGAGGGAAGGGGCAGTCAGCGGTCTGCAAGGAAGGGGGGGAGGGGGGGGCACGGGTGGGAATCGGGATGCGTGGACGGAGTGAGTGTGCATGTGAGCGGTGAGTGAGTAAGCGGTGAGCGCTTGAGCGCTTGAGCAGTGCTAGTGAGCAGTGAGTGCAGGCGGGTGGGCGCAATGCTGCATGCGGATGTGGAGGTCCGAGGCCGGTCTTTGTTCCTCTCCACTGTACCCATCATTGCCCTCGCAGCGCTATCCGCACTGCGCCGCACTCACTCACCAAGCGCATGGAGAGAGCGAGCGGGGGTTAGGGCAAGCCGCGGGTATACGTCGATGTGACGCTGCGCTTGCGCGTCGGTCCTCGGACGCGTCGGACGCAATGCAAGTTGCAACAAATGCCACGAGTGGCAGGGAGGCGACGTGACACACGGGAGGTCGAGGGGCGGAACTGCCGAAGCGGGCACCAAGTGGCAAGGACGCACCGTCTCCCTCTAGGACCGAGCGGCACGGGAGCGGGATGACTGTCTGTTTGTTGCGAGAACGGGCGGGGCCGGGGGCGGAGGTCAAGTGGGGGCGGGGCCGTGGGATGGGCCGGGATGGGACGGCCTTGCACAATGGTCGTGTGGTGAGGGAGGGATGAAAGTGGAGGATCGAACGAACCAAGCCGGCACGGGAAGACGAGAAGATGCAGCTCGCATGGGGTTGGTTGAAAAGGGGGCGCACGCATATCATAGGCCCGTTATGGTACAGAGCGCTCAAGCTTCAAGGCCTCACCTAGGCCTCACACCGCGCATGACATAGAGGGGTGGGTGCATTGTACAATTGCGACCAAGGTCAACCCACACTGCCCCGTCTCGTCCCCGACCTGATGGATGGGTAGTAGAGGCAAGGTACAGCACAGCGACAGTGGGAGCTGGACTCGGCCGGCCTGCAGCACCAAGTTGGCTTTGGCATTATATCAGTCACTTAGTGCGCGCCCCGCCCCGCCCCGCACCACACCGCGCAGGCGGAGCCCGACGTGTACGTACCGGTACTGCCAACGGACTACGACACTGGTGGCCGCAATTGGTCCGCACGGTGCCATTCTTCGTTGTTCGATCTCTCTTGATCGATGATCGATGATCGTCAGATAAGATGCTCAGTGCATCCCCCGTTTCTTCCAAGTACCATATATTTATTGACTGCGCTGCGCTGCTCTGGGCATCTCAAGTGCATACACTTATAGCCCCTCCACCTATCGCCAACTTCACCCTGCCCACCAAAAATTGCACCGACCTCGAGCTTGGCTCGATCCAGACTCAATGCTGCAGCAGGACTCTGGCACGGTCGTTCCAGGCTGCTACTGCTACATTTCCTACGCCGCGAACACCTCGTCAGCCTAAGTACTACTAACAAGCAACAGGATTTATTCATGGGGAAAAACTTAGTAGCACCATACGGAACCGGGAACGCTGCCAACTGATACGTTTCTAACTCCTTTTCCGTTGACTCTATATCGCGCGCGGCCTGGCAGAGTCTCCCTCTGACCCCGAAAGATACGCTCGGTTACAATGGGCCGCGGTGCAGCGAAGAAACCGAAGAAAAATCCTGACCGGGTGACGAAGACGCGTGCTCCCGCCGGCACGACCGTATGTCCTGGATGCAGGGACGCATACAATCGACGCGGAATGGCAACTCACAAGGGGAAGTGTCTGTCTGTCCATGTCAGCCAACACATCGAACGGGGGAGTGCAAGCAGACTAAGACTACACGCTCTAGCAGAAACCTACTATGCTGAACTGCGGGCCAAGTGAGGTGACTTTCAGATAGGTGCGGTGGTTTAATGAGTATCCTGAAGATGAGTAGATTATAGATGCTCACCTTGATATCCCTACTCCAGTCCTATTCTTAATGAATTAGAGGTGGAGAAAACAAGTGAGAGTTAGTAGTTACACGATGGTGATTTCCTTTTCCGAAGATACGATGTAACACGGTATAAATATGTACATACACTTGGTCAAAAGACTTTTATTTTTGTGATCCCTTGGTAGGCTTTATCGAGGGAGCTAGCTCTGGACATTGGGAACAAGACCGCGAAAGTAGACACTAAAATTTTAGCTAATGGGAGGTGAGACCAGTTCGTGGCGAGAGAACGGCAGAATCCTGTGAAGCGCGGCAGGGACAGCTGTACAAGTGCAAGACGCACAACCTTATTCTTCTGACACGTCCCGTCATTTACTTACCTTCAGCGGCTTCTGCGCTTCTGCGCTGACAATATCGTACAGTGACCCACAGATGGCACCCAATACTCAAAGGACACTTTTTTTTTCAGGTTGCCCTACCTTCATTACTCTGCTATCAAATGGCTTAACTCGGATAATTGGGAGCGCTGAGCGCTGATGCATCAGCGCTCAGCGCTTCAGCCCCGAATAAATCCCATTTTGTTTAAGTGACTGTCAGCAAGTTAATCCTCTTTAGAACGCTCATTTTTGAATTATTCGCTTTGGTAATAGTGTTATTGAACATACTCAATGTCTGGACTCGTAAATATCCATCACAAATTTCCACACTGTGCCTTCCAATGCGTCGATCCGCTGAGCCAACTTCTCCTGCTCCATTACCATTTCTGCAATCTGCTGGTGTACATCGATTCTGGGTTTTGAGACGAATTGCTTATCATTTGACAGCGGGTCAAGTACTTGTCGGTGCTGCTCAATCTTAAATATTACTGACAGATTCTGCGGCAAGTGACGTTTGGCTTACCTTGAATAATCCGGACGCAGGCGTAAGAGCAAAGGTCTCCGGAATAGTCAATATCTGTCCTTCGCTTCGTTGATCTTTATTTGGTCGCTGACCCACTGCCGCATCGTCTTCCATTGACATGTCCGATGCCTAAGACTACTCAGGTGCTTGTCTGATTGGCGAGCATCGCTTATCAAACACTAACCATGACAGGGAATAAAACTGCCTAATGTGGGTTAGTGTGTTGAAAAGTAGACAAGTTTTTGACCTTTTTGTGATGCATACTGGCATAGTTTCTCCCCGCCCGAAGGCCTGGGATATGCTTTGAAAAGAACAGGGGCACGTACCTCGTGTTAATGGCTACTCCCCATTGCAAGATGCCGGATTCCATGCTGGGAACCCGTCATAGAGTGCTATTCACTTCAGTTAACAGAGGGAGCACGGTGGTGAGTGACGACGAGATGAATGACAGAGGGATGCATGCTGGCGGGCACAGAATGTGCTGGCAGGAAGAGAATGGTGTCAGACCTTGCCGAGCAAGACTCCGCCAGGCTAGTCTCTCGTACGGAGCAGCATGCCCACACGTAATAGCTCCCTTTGCGCACTGCCCCATCCGATTTTCTTTGGGGAACGGTGATAGGGCTGCTTTTTGGCTACAGGTGTAAACAGTCAGAAGTCCCATTGGTGGTATAGCTGCGTGCAGGAAACACAGAGGGACTAGAGTGGAGCCTGACTCATAGTCTATAGCTATCAGCGCGCTTTATGACTATAAGCGCCTGCGCGCACTGTATTGCGAGAGAGATCGGTCAGCGAGCTGCACAAGCCTAAAGTGCATAGTCTGGTCATCCGTGCGAGCGATCGGAGAGGCGTAGAATGGTTAAGCACCAGCGAAGTGCGGTGTGAGTACAGCTGAGCGAGTACCAAGGGCGGTGTGAAGGGCTGTGTGCGCATCTCATGTGCGTGCATCGCAAAGGCAAGATTTGCCTAAGTCCACACATCATGTGACCGTGGCGGCGCGCATCAAAAGATGCGCAAAAGCCCGAGGGAATGAACGACATGCGCGCAGCGAATGCCAAGGGATCAGGACACTCGAAGGGAAGCCCGGATGCAATGCGTGGACCTTTGGCCGCGCATTGCTAGTATTTACTTTACCTTATTATTAGTACACATGCGTGCATCGCATATAAACCTGTATCCTTGTCTATAGTAATTTAAGCAATTGTCTACCCACTAGATCTGTGTGCTGGGTTCTGTCCCAGGCCGTCAGTGGGCTGTGTTTAGCTTTTGTTAGGGTTTTAACTGTGAAGTGTTTGTGAATCATAGGAGTTTTGGATAGCTTCTGACCACCGGGTCATTTGGAGAGCTCAGTGAGGAGTCAGTACAACCGTGTACAGAAACTCGCACTGTAGTGTTTAGACTGTGAGACTGCACCGCCGGGTGAAAGACTTTGGAGAGTCTTGGATTATTGGACTTTGGAGAGTCCGCGCATCGTACGAGGTCACGGACCGGAAGTGCGTCGCTAAAAAACAACTTATTTCATTTATCATTTTGCTTTGCGCACGCCACTAGCAACCGGGCTCTATCCGAGATTTACTAGAATTAAACCCCTCCTTACAAACGAACTTGCAGGCACTACTTGCTATTACAAAGACTAGAGGACACGAGGTGCGCGCATCGCACGCCCAGAACGGGAACCAGAGCAGAGCATAGATTATACTACCATTTAGTTGAGGGCGTTCGCTCGATCTAAGGGATAGGATCTCGCTCCGCTGGGTGTGTGTGTGTGTTGTGTTTCGCGATTTCGAGTCTAGCTACGCAGTAGACCTCTCATCTGGAGCCCACCGCGAGGGGAAGGTTCAGAAATCTCAATTAGTGTTTCGGGAACTACGGCTTGCGCCTATTACAATAAATTACAAAAATTTCAAATAAAATGGGGACGAGTAATAAGCGAGGCAAATTTCCTGCGCCTTCATCGCTCGCCGAGCCAGAAGAAGCCAGACCATCCTTTGGAACGGTGCCTTCACGCGAGAGAACCACGAGGAGCAAGAAAGACGCTGAGCTGGTAGAGCCGTTGGTAATTACACCGACGCAAGATAGAAAAGCAAAGAAAAGAGCGAGGGAGGAAGCGCAGTTGCATATCGATACCCAGGGATTAGCGCAGCGCATCCCAGGGGCGCTCACCGAAAGCGACTCGGAATTAAGAGTAGGGACTAGTGGATTTTGGGGACCACCATCTGGCATTGAATCAGAAGACCAATTAGTGGACGGTGATATTACACTTGAAACTGCACCATTCGGTACTTCTGATAGCCAAGCTACCCAAGACACCCCTCCTCCATTCTCGGAAGTATTTGGGACTGCTAAGACGTCCGCGCAGCGCACAGCGGAAAATAGCGAAAGTGAAGCAGAGCACGTAGCGAGAGATATATTTGAAGGAGACTTGTCAGATCTTTCAGAAAGCGAACGAAATTCACCCCCACGAGAACCAGAAACTATGCCTAAGGATATGTCCATGCCAGTACGCGGTGCGCGCAGCGCACCGAGCTTCGATCCTGCTGCAGAGCGCGATGAGCTGCCGCGGTACTTCAAGGACCTGGAGGATTGGTTTAAGCACGCGGAGGTAATGGAGGACGATGAGAAGAGGGGATATGTAATCAAATATGTACCCATGCAGACGGCGGAGGAGTGGAAGAATTTACCAGGTTATGATACCAAGGGGTATGCGGAGCTCAAGAAAATGATTCTCAACGAGTACCCGGAGGTGATCAGCATTCAGACAGGGTCCATCGTGCGGCTCAAGAAGCTCTGCAAGGAGAATCAGCGCATCTCGGAGGAAGACCTCCAGGTGTTGCTAGACTTCAAGCGCGCGTTCTTGGCTGAGGCTGCTAAGCTCACGAAGGCGCCTACCCTGCTTGCGAATCATACCTTGGTGACTTACTTCACCAATAGTCTCACTGCAGGGTTCAGGGATCGCTTGTTTAATAAACTGGACATTGATTACACGACGCATGCATCGTTCGACAAGTTCTTGACTGAGCGCAATATACAGTTCACTGCACCTACTGGGGTGACGGTAGAAGCGCGCACCAAGGACATGTACCCTCTCAAACAAGTAGCCGAGATGGCGGAACAAATGGCCTGTACTAAGAACCCGAGCACGACGCTGAGCCTAGGGCGCGAAAGCACTGATGGACTTATGCCGGTGCCTGCCATCAAGACTGAGGCCGCGGATGTTGGTTCGCTGCGCGGAGAGATTGAGGACCTGAAAGGGTTCGTTGCCTCCTTCAAGGATACCTTGTCGTTAGTGGAGAAGACAGTGGCGAAGTCGAAGGAGTCGAGTAAGAAGGAGTTGGAGGACATTATTCGCAATGTCATGGCTGCGCGCGCCGCACCAATGTCGGTGCCTGTGCAACCAGTAGCCCCCATGATGCCCATGAGCGCACCAAGTTTTGGTGGACTGCCACCTAGGCCCTTCCAATACCAACAACGCCCGGAGCCTCGCTGTTTCTACTGCAAGCAGACGGGACATGTGGTTGCTGAGTGCATTGTACGGCAGCAAGACTTGTCAGCGGGGAGGATTGTCATCACAGAGGCGGGGCGCTTACAGCTACCTGATGGGTCATCGATACCTTGGGACCCTTCGCACGCGATCAAAGAGCGCGTCGATGAATGGCATAAGAAGAACGGGCAGCCTGCGCAGCAAGCGTATATGGCACCTGTCCACCCTTCGTACATGGGTATGCCTCCTAGCATGGTATACTCGCAGATGTACCAACCAGCCAGTTCCTTGGACGAGACCTATGAGGAGCAGATACGCGCGCTTCAACAAGAGCTGGAGAGTAAGAAGGCGTTCCTGAAGGAGCACGCATCGGCGAAGACACCTGAGGAAGTGATAGAGGAACAGCGTCAGCTAATAGCGACTATGAAAGCCGAACGCGACGCTGCGCTCAGTCAGGGTTTCGATTGAGTCTGATGAAGGGAAACACGGGCAGAGTTATGCGTAGCAGCTCTGATAAACCCAAGAACCCGGAGGGCGCAAATAAGAAGTTACCAATCAGAAATATACCCAGAGCATCAGTTGAGGACGCGAGTGAGAATGAGGAAGATGAGCTGCGAGAAGTAGTGGAGGAGCAAGGTGCGCACAGCGCACCAGTAAAGAAGAAAGTAGTGTTCGAGGTTCCTGCAAAGGCTGGGCCTAGTGCACGACCAGCAGCAGTGCCATATGTAATGGTACCTCTGCTGCGCGTTCCGGAGAAAGTAAAACCTAAGGTTAGGGAAGAACCCATACCTGTAGTAGAGAAGAGGAAACCTGCTTATAAGCTGCGTGCGCCTATCGAAGATGAGGCACAGGCTGACGCAGTCCTCAAGCACTTAGAAAATCAGAAAATTGAGATCACGCAGGGCCAGTTGTTAGGCATCTCGACTGCAGGTTTTAGAAGAAAATTCGTTGAGCGCATAGTACCGAGAAAGGTACCATTGGATTTGAATACGATGCGCGTATTACAACTAGACTATGATGAAGAAGAGCATGAAGTAGATGAGGCTATCGCGCAGTTAGCAGAGGAGGAAGAGGAAGAGGAGTTTATGCAGATGGACGAGCTACCAGTGGCCACTTTCCTTACTTGCTCAGATGAGTGCAGCAGACTGCAACCGGGGACCATCATCATGGAAGACCCGTACAAGCAGTACGTCTCGACTCTGCAGCCAGGCGAAAAGCCTAAGGGACTTATTGTGGCGCGCGAATCGCACCATCTAAAGGCGGTATTCCCGCTCATCAATGGCAAGGGACATGCGGAGACGTTGCTCGACAGTGGGTCGCAGATTGTGTCAATGGCACAGGACACCGCTGAGCGCTTAGGACTTAGTTGGGACCCGGACTTCACTATACGGATGCAGAGCGCGAATAAGCAGGTGGAATCCACCAAGGGCTTAGCGCGCAACGTACCATTTGTGTTCAACGGACTGACGGTGTACTTACAAGTGCATGTCATCAGCGCAGCGGCTTACAAGGTGCTCTTGGGCCGGCCGTTCGAGATCCTCACGGAGAGCAATGTGAAGACATGCGGCAATGGAACGGTTGAGCTTACGCTCACCGATCCCAACACACAGCGCAAGCTGGTAGTACCCACCTATAACCGAGGGTGCGGTCCCAAGATAGTGCAGCGCGAACCTAAGTTGCAGGACCCTGGCACGACGGAAAACCCTAACGCAGATCAGGATTTTCAATCCTCGATGATTTGATGCGTCAAGGAGAGGTCGTGTTGATGTTTGACAGCAATGATCGCACGGGGAAAATAGAGATAGCAGGGTACGCGCTACCAAAGAATAAGAAGCGGTTTGGGAGCGCTGAGCTCAGGGATGTATACATGGCCCAAGCAGTACATGAGGCAAAGATGGAGGATGATGAGAAAGAGAGAATATACAAGTATTTTCAGCAGCGCGAATGGCGCAAAGAGGAAGTAGTCAAGGGAGAACCTAGAGGGCAGTTCCGCGCATCGCACAAGGAACAGGTCCTTAGTAAGAAACAAGGAGTAACGCGTAAGCGCTTGACTGGCAAGAATGCCACAACCGTTACGGTGCTCGCAGGAAAGAAGTATAAGCCAGTAGCTGAGAAAGTCAGGCCTGTCTATCAAGATTTACCAGAGAAGTTTAGAATAGTGAGGGAGATTAAAGGGGACCCACTGAAGGACATGCCACAATTGTCACCACATCCGCCAGACTTCGTACCTACAGGTCGGTACACCGCTGAGTGCATGGAAGGGATTGACAAAGCGCATGAAGGGGACTTCTTGTGGTCCGAGGAGCGCAAGTTGGTGCATCAAGTTTTCATGCAGCAGAACGAGGTGTTCGCGTGGGATGACACAGAGAAGGGTAGATTCTGTACGGACTTCTTCCCTCCAGTAGATATTCCTACTGTAGAACACACGCCTTGGGTATTGAAGAACATTCTGATACCACCTGGAATGTATGAGCGCATATGTGAATTCATCGCCACCAAGATTCGCGCAGGCACGTATGAGCCCTCGAGCTCATTGTACCGGTCGCGCTGGTTTACAGTGACCAAGAAGGACGGGGTCTCGTTCAGAATTGTGCACAGTCTTGAACCGTTAAATGCGGTAACCATTGCACATTCAGGACTACCTCCAGCAGCGGAGAGTCTAGCAGAACACTTTGCGGGGCGCGCATGTGGCGGCATCCTGGACTTGTATGTTGGGTACGATGAGCGGTTGTTAGCAGAGTCCTCTAGAGACCTGACTACATTCCAGACGCCGTTCAGTGCGCTGCGCTTAGTAACCCTACCTATGGGATGGACGAACTCTGTGCCCATCTTTCATGAGGATGTCGCCTATATATTACGCGATGAAATACCCGAAGTTACAGAGCCCTATATAGACGATGTACCTATTAGGGGACCTAAAACGCGCTACGAGTTAGAAGGAGGAGGATATGAGACGATACCAGAGAATAAGGGAATAAGGAGATTTGTATGGGAACACATGTTGAATGTCAACAGAATCGTGCAGGGCATGAAGTACTCAGGAGGAACATTTAGTGGAAAGAAGTCCATACTGTGCACGGCTGAGATAGTAGTGGTGGGGCACTTGTGCACATACGAAGGGCAAAAGCCAGCACCTGATAAGGTGCATGCAATCCTCAATTGGGGGCCATGCAAGAACATCAGCGATGTGCGCGCATTCATGGGCACAATGGGTCTGCTCCGTATTTACATCTCAGACTATGCAAAGCGCGCAGAGCACATACAGCGGCTATTGCGTGGGAAAGAGCCCTTTGAGTGGGGGCCCGCTCAGCAAGCTAGCATGGACTCGCTGAAAGACGGTGCATGCAACGCACATTGCGTGAAACCACTGTACTACACCCTACCAGGACCGATTACTTTGGCTGTAGACACATCATGGCGAGCAGTAGGGTTCTATATTTATCAAAAGGACCCACAAGATTCGAAGAAGAGGGTATATGCGCGCTTCGGATCAATACTGTTAACGGAACGCGAGCAGCGCTTCTCACAGCCCAAACGGGAGTTGTATGGACTCTTACGTGCGCTACAAGCCTGTTATTATTGGCTCATCGGTGCGCGCAAGCTGGTGGTGGAAACGGATGCCAAATACTTGAAGGGCATGTTGGAAAATCCGGGCATGGGCCCTAATGCGACTATTAATCGCTGGATAGATAAAATACTTATGTATCACTTCCAGTTGAAACATGTTGCGGGCAAAACCTTTGGTGCGGATGGTTTATCGCATAGGGAAGGGCAACCTGGAGATGAGGCATATGCGCACTCCGAAGAAGATGATGATCAGGCGGTGGGACCGCTCAAATATGAGAAAGTCTATGAAGATGACCCAGATCCCCTGGACTTTGAGGAATTCAAGGAACAGATCGATGATCGCGGAGGGTATCTATATACAGGGCTCCTCAACGAGTTGTTTGAAGGTCCCACTGCGTGCAAGTTACCAGAAGCGCGCTCTATAGGCTGTTTCCAGCAGGAGCTAGAACGCACACGGAAAGAGACGGAAGCGGAAAAGCGGGCCGTGCAGGACTTCATACAGAAAGAGAGTGTGCCGCTCGCGCAGCGCGAGTACTTAGAGAAATTCATACTAGCGCACGCGATACCCGACTCCAGAATAGAGGATCTGGAGGATGAGGAGTACAATGAGTGCAACAGGACGTCTGCAGGAAGAGATATGGATGAGAAATTGCCGATGATACGCTACTGGTTGCAGAATCCAACCACTAGGCCTAAAGGCATGACGGAACGAGAATATCAGAATTTTACGAGGAATGCTCATAACTTCTTCCTAGACAAGGACGGACAGATGTACCGGAGATCCATAGATGACGCGCATAAGTTGGTGATAGATCAGGCGCAGCGGACACGCATGCTGTGCTCAGCGCATGACAGCTTGGGGCACAGAGGAGCGTACGCTACACGCAAACTGCTAGCTGAGCGCTTCTGGTGGCCTGAGTTGGAAAGGGATGTCTACTGGTATGTGAAAACATGTCATGTCTGTCAGTTAAGACAGAAGACAATCATCCAGATCCCGCGCACCGAGACACACACGCCGTCTATCTTTCAGCAACTACACGCGGACACTATGCACATGTCCCCGGCCTCCAATGGGTATAATTACATAGTGCATGGAAGATGTGCGCTGAGCTCATGGGCAGAAGGGCAGCCATTAAAGAAAGAGAATGCCTGTGCGATAGTGCAGTGGATATTCGAGGACATTATCTGCCGTTGGGGCTGTCTACAAGAAATCATCACAGATAACGGTGGACTGTTCCGTGCAGCGCTCAAGTATTTAGAAAAGAAGTATGGGATTACAGGGATTACTATCTCCGCGTACAACTCGCAAGTGAATGGAAAGATAGAGCGTCCTCATTGGGACATAAGACAGATGTTGTGGAAAGCGTGTGGAGGGACAGAAGGCGCGCATAAGCGTTGGAGTAGATTCTTCTACCATGTGTTGTGGGCGGATCGTATCACTGTGCGACGAGGATTCGGGTGTTCCCCATTCTTCATGGTGACGGGCGCGCACCCCATACTACCATTCGACATAGCAGAGGCGACTTGGCTGGTGAAGCTACCAGATCGGGTACTGACTACGGAGGAGTTAGTGGGGTATCGCGCGCGTGCACTAGCCAAACATCGCGACACAGTAGAGGAGATGTGCGCACGAGTATCAAAGACGAAAAGAGATGCGATCAGGGCATTTGAAAAGAAGCACTCGGCTAAAATCCGTGACTATGTGTTTAAGCCAGGAGATGTAGTGCTAATGAGGAACTCGGGCATAGAATCCAGTCTGAACTGTAAGATGCTCGCACGATGGAACGGGCCTTACATCGTTATCGCACGAAAAGACGGTGGAGCATACTTAGTGGCAGAGATGGATGGCTCTGTGTTGAAGGATAAGGTGGCGGCGTTTCGCCTCATTCCCTACTTTGCACGAAGGCAGCTGCGCTTACCGGACGGCTTGGATGATATAATTGATCAGACCAAGGAGAACCTCGCTAAAATGTTAGAGGCACCGGACTATGAGCCAGCTATTCCCAAAGATTATATCTTTGACGAACCCGGTGTACCCTCGGGTAGCGGTGCGCTTACAGTGGAAGAAGATGAAGAAGACGATGATGACTGGGGCGAAGAAGACACTTAGATGTGCGAGCACCGTAGGAAGAAAAGTGACCACAATATAATATATTGGGTAAAGAAGATGGGGAATACAAAGAGAGCTAGCTACAGACGCCCCTTTAAGGCGCGCAGCGCACATTGAGCCAGGCTATCTACTGGGCCGGTTTGTCCTCGGCGGCAGTAACGCCAGTAACGTCGAGGCTGCGCTGCAAGATGACAAGTTGCTCGACGAGGAGCGTGCAGCGCTTGAGGATGAAGTCGACCTTGTGGAGATCACAAATGATCTCTGCTTGTAAATCACCAATGAGGCGGCACGTCACCAACTCGGAAGGGTTACCCGTGTTAAGGGGCTCCTTAAGGAGGTTAGCGGCGGCATCAAGACAAGCATTGACCTTGTCATTGTCCAAAACGAGAGAAGTGCCTGAGGGAGAAGGGTTAGAAAAGATTAGTAAGAGAGTGGTGCAGTGCGCGCACCTTGCATAATAAAAGGAGAGTCGGGGAACGTAGGAACGCCCTCTGAGCCCAGCCTGGCTTTCTTAGGAGAGGCTTCACCTGCGGCGGCGTCACGGAATGAGCGACGAAGCTCGGTCTGACGATAAGTCATGCCTCGACCAAGGGGACGAGAGCGGTAACCAGGAGTGTCTCCGCGCTCGCGCTGGTATTTCTATAAGAATCTAAGTGCGCGCAGCGGAGACGGGTCAAACACACACCTGTTTAGGAGTATCAGGAGGCGCGGCGTGCTTCTTGTTAGGGCTCGGCTCGGGTGTATGCTGCCTGCTGGGAGGACCTCCCTCAGTCGCGGCTTCAACTTTATCGTCAAGGGCCATCTTTTTGAGGAGCATGTAAAGTTGCATGTTAGTGATGTCTGGTAAAGAAGCTAAGGTTAGCCACACCTTGTCATTGTCAGAATCAGGAGATGTAGTACCTCCAGGCGCGGAGGCAGTCTCAAGGTCCGCAGTTGCGGAACACGTAAGAACGCGAATGTTGCGCTGCGCGCACCAAAAAGGAGATTAAGTATAGAAAGGGTTAGGAGAGGAAGATGAGCGCACCGGTCCAGTAGGGGTATGGGTGCGCTGACGAGAAGCGGCAGCCTTAGCCTTGAGGACTTGTTCATGCAAGTTGATAAATGCGTTGGCGGCAGGGGAGAAGGAGCGAATGTGGTGGTCAGCCTCGAGCGACGTATATATGGTGCGAGTCTCATTAAGGATCTCAACAGCTTCATTGTTGTTTATAACGCGAGTGATACCGCCGTGCGCGTCGCGCCAGCGGTTCTGCAATCGTGCCAGATGAAGTCAGTAAAATACAACAAAAGAACCGCGCGGTGCGTGCACCAAATCGACAGCAAGCAGCTCCAAGCTACCAGTATAATTCGCAGGAGTGGCAGAGGCCAACCCACGGATATCCTGGATCAGCGAGAGTTGATGCTTGACATTGGTGAAGTTAAAAAGAGGAGCATGAGTAGTAGTCATGGTAGTGGTTGAGAACAGTAGGAATAGAGTGCGATGCGCTCATACAGAGACGGCGAGCGTCTTATATAGCATTCGCTGGGTTGATCAGTGCTGCACACAGCTGGTGACTGACCGAACAGCAGGCCCAAGGAGTTAAAGGAGGGACTTTGCAAAAGGGTCCAGATGGGTCATAGCACAGGGCTACACCTGTCTAATGTTACATTCACAGAGATTGAGTGGGATGGAAGGGACCTGAATACAAGAGCCCATATAGCAACAAGAAGAAAGGGGAAGATCGTGCGCGCATCGCAGCAAAAGAGTACTCGCATCAGAGGAGATGCAGGTCTTTCCCCGTTTGGCAAAATGATGTCTGTTTTGGGATTGATGCCGAAAATGCATAACAATGTTACCCGACAGTCTTATTTAAAATACAGGGTCATGACACATGTACCAAGGAATAGATGCTAGCTATGACTATAGATAGTTATCAATGGAAAGACAGCAAAATGTCAGTTCGGGAATTAAACATCCTAAGAAGTGATTGTCAGGGTCAGCACAGCGCACGAGGAGAAAGACCCACAGGAAAGAATTCCTCCTGGTAAAAGACCTGGGTGGCATAGTGGAGTTGTTGGAAGTGTTCAGAGCGAGGGAGAGTGCCGTAGCGCTCAGCATCAGTAGTACCACACAAGCGCAGGACGAGCTCGCTATAGTGAAGCTGAGCGCACAAGTGCGAGATGCGAGGCGAGTGACAGGTAGCTTCGGTCAGCGCCAGAGCCCGCTACAAGGATGTCAGAGCCGCGCACAAAAAGGTGGGAGAATGGGGACATGCGTGCACTGCATGGTCTTGAATGTGACGCATCATGTCTAGGCAGATGGTCATGGGAAGCAGCGGCGCAGTCGCAGCCTCAAGAATAAAATGAAGGGCGCCTATGTAGATGCAGCAGACGCGCTCATGATCATCGAGCAGAATATCAGCTAGCGCCCGCTTGGGTAGAGCAGCTAGGCGCAGGAAGGAAGGATCAGACCTCGCGCGTTGAAGGAGATTACTTTCGGTATCGAAGGAGGGCATGATGACAAAAGACATGTTCATTGAGGGATCATATATATCACTAAACGATCCATCAGAGCCGTGCACGGGCTCAATCGTAGCTAATATCATCTACTACAAGGGCAGCGTCGGGATCTATGTCTAGAATGGCGGTCCCTGTTGGTTCCGAGGGTGGGAGATTGTGAAAAGGCATGCCAAGATGGCTGTACCGATCGAGAATGTGAAGAGCGGCGTTGCTGAGCATGCGCGCATCGAAATGATCATCGCTGAATCTGCACTGAGCGCGGCCTTTGTAAAACACGATTGTCATGACTAAAGACAGGAATTGGCGATTGAAATCGATAAAGCGCAAAGGCAGTGTAATGCGATCCTGGAGGAAAACGTCAGCAGAGGAAGCGCTTGCATGAACATAAGGACTTTACCAGTGAGCGCACGAGGGACTGAGCAGACTGTAGAGGAAAGTGAAAAGGGCTGTTGTTGCAGTCCTCTGCGAGCTCCGCATGAACGGCAAGTTGTCTCAATATAGCAGTAAACTGGTGAGCGACTGCGGTGCGCTGGTATCAGAGAGTCATGGAAGGCAGTAAAGAAACTGTCAACTGGGGACAGTTGAATTTATAGTGGGGGGGAGAGATGACCTAGCCAAGCAGGGATAAATCTAGGTGCTTAAGGAGATACTGCAGGAAGCACAGGAGCTCAGGGCAGAAGTATGCATGTCTTTCATATGCGCGCATCGCACGCATCGCACTTGCACTCGCTCAGGGACTACCACAGAAAATAAAGCACTTAGGATCACACAGGAAGGAGGCAAGAAGATAATTCCAAAGCATATAATAGTAAACAAAACTACTCTACATATGCTAGATAGAATAGTTAGGAAAGGAAAAAGAAAGAAGTACAAAATAAAAACAAGTGCTAAAAAGGCACGCCCCGCAGCAAGACTCAGGCCTCCATATGATTGCCTTCTTTACCAACCTCTTCGCCAGCCGAGACCTCGGGACTCAACTCAGGAACCACAGACGCGGACTTGTAAGAACGAGAGGGAGCTTTTCCTTTGCCTTTCGAGGAGCTCGCTTTGGAGGCGGCGGGACTGGAAGCACGCTGCGCGCGCGGAACAGCTTTGGTGGTGGTGGGCGATGGGTCGGCGGACTCAGAGTTAGAAGGGTCGAAACGGGGATGCACGGGATCATAGAAAGAAGTGAGGGGAACGAAGTCAATGGGGCGCTCGGGATCCAAGGGTTGGCAAAGCACATCATACAAAGTGCAGAGGGCAGTAAGATCCATGGACCTGAGAGCATCAAAGGTCTCACAGTCGGCAAAACGAGACCCAATGATAACATTAGTAGGCATGGTCGCTGCCATTGCCTGAGCTAATTGCACGAGCTGGATGAGCTCTGCAAAGTGTAGACGCTCGAGGCCTCGACGGGCCTCCTCCGCAGCGCGCGCCTGTTGACGGTAGGCCTCGAGACGAGCGAACGATGCACGCAGCTCTAAAAGAACGAGTCAGTAATGGATAAAGTAAGAAAGAAGAATGCGCGCACCGGCGGGGGATGTGCGGTGCCAACCAGCAGACCCCTCCAAGGCGCGGTCGAGTTCTGGACCAGTCATTGCCTGAAAGCAAGGCCCCCGACTATCGAGGCGGCATTTGGCGCACTTTTTACCAGGGCCGCACAGCAAACAGAATATGCGATGTGGTGCCAACTTGCCGGAACTATTGGAAGAGCGGTCACATAGAGAGCAGGAAAGCCCAGGCTAGATAAAACACAAGTTAAAACAACAGGAAGCAACCCAGAAGAAAAGGAAAAGCTTACCACAACTGCAGCCTCTAATTGGTTTTGAGAAGGGAGCTGAGCCATGGAAATGGCATCAGGAAGGGGTTTGCCAGCTAAGGCCAGAGAAGCTGAGTAAACTCCGGGGAGCAGATTGTACACAGGATAAGTGGATTCATAGGTAGTCTTAGAGGAATCAACTCCCTCGAGACGGGAGAGCTCGGACACGCCGCTTGAAGAAGGGACCAGGGGGACGACTTTGGTGCGCGCACCAGAAGAAGAAGTAGGAGCCGACGCACGCTTCTTAGAAGGCCCAGCCACAGCCTGTGGGGCAGCTAGAGAGGTATTTAAGTACGAGACAAAAGTTGGGGAAAGATCACATACCGGTTTGGGCAGCGTCTTTGCGCGCACACTTGACCTTGGGCACTGCAGGCACGGGCAACGACGAGATGGGAACAAGTGCGGTGTGCTTACGCTTAACGGAAGCGGCGATAGGGGCATCAACCACTTCTGGTGAGGTGCGCGCAGAAGGTGGTGGAGGGGCGGCAGGAGAAGAGCGCTTACGTTTGGTAGGCGCTGCAGAAGTCAGATCGACGACGATGGGGGAGAGGGGTCTAGAAGGGGGATCAGGGGAAGGGGGTGGAGGTGTAGACGAGGCACGCATCTGCTCGGGCGGAGGCATGCCTATTGCTTTGGTAGGGCCGCTCACCTCCGCCTCTGGCCCCAGCATCTCCACGTCGTGTTCGGACGACTCGAGGGGCAGGAACTGAAGTCGGGGCTCTGGCTGAGCCCCAGGCAACCAAGACGGAGGGAAGGCGCTAGCAAAAGCAACCTTGTAAGAAGTTAGCTGTAGAGGGACCGTGAGCGCACAATATAAGGAAAATGAAAAGGGGACTTACGGGTTTTAACTCGGGCTCGGGCTCGGCGAACCATAACACGCGCTGGGTTATGTCCTCAGAACTCCATCCGAAAACGGGGTTGTCATCGCCAGTGGCCAAGAGAGAGAGCAAGTGACACAGCTCACGCGTTCCCGCGTGATGAGTGCCATCCACAGGGAATGCGCGCACATGTCGTTCGACGGCGAGCCCGAACTGTTCACAAAGGGAGACGAACTGGGTGATTTCCTCGGGGTCCAGTTTGTCACGGGCACCCAGGTCCTCGAAGGCGTCGTACTGAGCTAATATGGGACGGAGGCGGTGGAAGTGATCTGCGCGGTCGAGGGTGCGCTCGTCTTTTTGAAGTTGGAGTAATTTGCTAACGCCGCGGAATGCCATGAAACTTTTATGGTCCAAGGTGAGAGAAAAGTAAGGAAAGCTGTAAGAGTTGAGACGGAGAAGCGAGAGAAAG
The DNA here is from genome assembly GCA_028532985.1 of Stropharia rugosoannulata. Taxonomy (NCBI): domain Eukaryota; kingdom Fungi; phylum Basidiomycota; class Agaricomycetes; order Agaricales; family Strophariaceae; genus Stropharia; species Stropharia rugosoannulata. The sequence goes on along the minus strand of JANCIK010000001.1, from coordinate 4,494,691 downwards.
AAAGAATGAGGGGGACAGAGGAGCTTGTTATATACCCAGGAAAGAATAGCGAAGGAAAATTCGGGGTATAAGAGAAGCGGACGGCGATGAGCGCATGTCGAATAAACTTACCGGCGATATGCTAGGACAGCGTGACGGAGAAAGAAGGTCCAACAAGGTCCGGAAAGGGAAAGAAAAGGGCCTGACAAGGAAAATGACCCAAGCAGGAAGTCAGCGGGGAGCGCGATGCGCATATGAGTGCGGTGGCAGTTGTCTAAAATAAGTTAGTAGAGAAAATTGGGGTGGGGGGTACCTAAAGAGGAAACCAAAGGGTTGGGTAGAGATAGTGACTCGGACAGAGGCGCCGTAATGGACCACATAAGGCAGTAGCTGGGCTGTAAATACGGAAGTAGGGGAGCCTGGTGAATTGCTATCGAGGATGCGATGCGTGCATCTGAAATTGACTGAGGACAGTCAAGATTTTAGTGGGGGGGAGATGATAGGGCTGCTTTTTGGCTACAGGTGTAAACAGTCAGAAGTCCCATTGGTGGTATAGCTGCGTGCAGGAAACACAGAGGGACTAGAGTGGAGCCTGACTCATAGTCTATAGCTATCAGCGCGCTTTATGACTATAAGCGCCTGCGCGCACTGTATTGCGAGAGAGATCGGTCAGCGAGCTGCACAAGCCTAAAGTGCATAGTCTGGTCATCCGTGCGAGCGATCGGAGAGGCGTAGAATGGTTAAGCACCAGCGAAGTGCGGTGTGAGTACAGCTGAGCGAGTACCAAGGGCGGTGTGAAGGGCTGTGTGCGCATCTCATGTGCGTGCATCGCAAAGGCAAGATTTGCCTAAGTCCACACATCATGTGACCGTGGCGGCGCGCATCAAAAGATGCGCAAAAGCCCGAGGGAATGAACGACATGCGCGCAGCGAATGCCAAGGGATCAGGACACTCGAAGGGAAGCCCGGATGCAATGCGTGGACCTTTGGCCGCGCATTGCTAGTATTTACTTTACCTTATTATTAGTACACATGCGTGCATCGCATATAAACCTGTATCCTTGTCTATAGTAATTTAAGCAATTGTCTACCCACTAGATCTGTGTGCTGGGTTCTGTCCCAGGCCGTCAGTGGGCTGTGTTTAGCTTTTGTTAGGGTTTTAACTGTGAAGTGTTTGTGAATCATAGGAGTTTTGGATAGCTTCTGACCACCGGGTCATTTGGAGAGCTCAGTGAGGAGTCAGTACAACCGTGTACAGAAACTCGCACTGTAGTGTTTAGACTGTGAGACTGCACCGCCGGGTGAAAGACTTTGGAGAGTCTTGGATTATTGGACTTTGGAGAGTCCGCGCATCGTACGAGGTCACCGGACCCGGAAGTGCGTGCAGCGAAGCCGTTCGCTAAAAAACAACTTATTTCATTTATCATTTTGCTTTGCGCACGCCACTAGCAACCGGGCTCTATCCGAGATTTACTAGAATTAAACCCCTCCTTACAAACGAACTTGCAGGCACTACTTGCTATTACAAAGACTAGAGGACACGAGGTGCGCGCATCGCACGCCCAGAACGGGAACCAGAGCAGAGCATAGATTATACTACCATTTAGTTGAGGGCATTCGCTCGATCTAAGGGATAGGATCTCGCTCTGCTGGGTGTGTGTGTGTGTTGTGTTTCGCGATTTCGAGTCTAGCTACGCAGTAGACCTCTCAACGGCTCTTCCAGGTACGACTCTTTAAACTCTGTTGTAATATTTAAAACAAGTCTATGTAATTATTATTGTGGATCCCTTGCATCTCCAGTTCTCATCCACATAACACAAGGCACATGTCCGTTCTTTCTGCGTCAAACCCCGCTCAAATTTGTGCCATGTACCTGCATGCACATGTAGCTCCCCTAAGTAGCACACAGTACATAACTCTCCCGCTAGCCGCGGGGAATAGACCCAATATTGTCCAACATGAGGGTGGAGGGATGCTGTTTGCGGGAAATCTAATATATAATAAGATCTGCTTGCAATGTATATCGCACCTGCATCCAAACGCTCTGCTCGCCGCGGGGCATGATCCAGAACACAGTGTGGTAGTAAATCCTCCAAAATAAGGGTGACAAGAAACTGTTTGCAGAAAGTCAATATATTGGATCAAGGAAACAGGACATTCTATATACAATACAGGCAGCGGATGGTGCTCGATACGTCTAGTATGGGCATGTACAGAGAGTACAGAGCCAATACAAGGAGATATGAAGACTACTACACATACTTGTGTTGGCGCAGCGCTTTGCACTGCACCTTCCTCGTACAAGACGACATTTACCCCTCCAGCGCATGTTCCACTCGTTGCAAGGCATGGACCGCGAAAGAAATGTGTCTTCCTTGGTGTAATGTTATGTGTCCCGCTCGATATCTGAGGTGGGTAGCAGGAGAGCGATTGCCGGAAGTCGATATATGGTGTCGGGGCGTGAATGGGTGGGTTATGTGTATAGTAATCGCATCACAGAACAGATTATGATACTGTGGTGTACAGAATATCAAAAAGAAAATACAATGGACAAGAGTCGAGGGACTTACAGTTACTTGTGTCGGCACGGTGCTTCACGCTACACCTCCCTCGTACAACACAGCATTTACTCCTCCACCTCATGTTTTGCTCGCTGTGAGGCATGGACCCCAAAAGAAAGGTCTTCCTTGGGGCAATGTTCTGTGTCCCCCGCTTGATATCTGAGGTTGTCAGTGGGAGAGCGATTGCCGGAAGTCAATATATGGTGTCGGGGCGTGAATGGGTGGGTTGTGCTTGTAATCATATTAGAGAACAGGGTAGGACACCGCACTGGAGAAAATATTAAAAAGAAAATACAATGGACAAGAGACAAGGGACTTACAGTTACTTGTGTCGGCGCTGTGCTCTCGCGCTGTGCCTCCCCCGCGAAATTGACATATACCCATCTAGGTTGGGTGCCGCTCGCCGCGGGGCGTTGACCCCAGAGATATAGATGTTGAGAATGGATAGTTGGCGGGAAGCTGATTGCGGGAAGTCGATATGTCGTCTCGGGCCGTGTATACGTCGCACATAGTGTATTCTGCGTTAATTTGTGCTACAAAAAGGAATTTAAATATAAGTGATGTGGTGAGCAGGTGTGCGATGTACCTATGAAAGAGAACAGTCGTTATTCTTTAGTTGCGGGGGCCACTTACCATGGGGCATCGACTTCTGCATGCAAATGACATTTACTGCTGTGCATCACTGTGTCATGAATGGACATGGGCCTGCTGTGTGCTGGCACTTGCAGGACGCGCAAACAACATGGTGAGGCAGCGGGCGGCGGCTCTTGTCGACGTGGTGTCTCTGGTAAGTCTTCTGCATTGCTGGAGACATATTCTCTGGGGGCCGGGGGCCTGACAGTCACATTGTGAAGATTCGAGCTTGCAGACATCTACTTGGGACGCTCTTGGGAGTCAGAAGTTGCCAGGGCTACTGCAGCGTGTAGTCAACATAAGAATTCAGAGAGGATTATGACTTACCCGTGTTGTCACTGCTTCCCTTTTGCATTAGCATTGTCTGCTGGTTGGGAGTGCAATGGCTCACTGCAGATCAGTTCAGTGGGGCGGGCTTCAAGTACCGAGGTCGTCTAGACGTCGAACGAGTCAGTCATGTACAGCAAACAAACATGTAGCACGACATACCCCAAAGCAGACAGACTGGCAGCATGGTGAGTGGGCACTTGAATGAGAGTGGGCCTACAACATACTTATATTTGGCTGTAGTATGTGTGCTGGCATGATTGCGGGACAAGAAAGAGCGGTGTATGTTTAGTTCACACGCTAGGTCCGGCACTTTGCCGCTCTCCGCTTAGGGGCGCCCTGCCCCCTCCTGCAATGTCCAGTAGATTTATTCTATATATCGAATAAATACATGTAATATACCTACAGTTCTACAGACAGACATATAACAAAAGCCCCGATTTTGTGTATAGTCAAGAGTCATGTATTCAAATTTGGTATGTACACGGGTGAGGGGAGTCTATACATACAGCTGCATAGATACTATATATGGGTACAAAGGAGCCTATGTAATTATTATATCAGTTACAATGCACTTACACCGCACATTCAATGTACAGGAGCATGTTAATGTGTCCACCCGGACATAAACTACAGCTGGAACAGAGCATGCTGCATAGTTCCCTGCTCAGCTCCTCCCCCCCTCTTTTCTTGTACAGAGACTGCAAATTAAAGCCCGTAGCTCGCGGGACCCTGAGGCTGTGAGTTAAGCGAGGAATTTTCGGTTTGTATTCGGAGCTTTTCACTCACCCCGTGGTCTTGGAACTTACATATGCGTAAGACTGCATAGCACGAAATATACTGGTTTCTGCATAAATTCCCGTTCCCAGCTGCTTCCAGTAGGCACTCATAAGCTATATTTAGATATGAGGCGATGAGCTAGGCAGCTGTAGAGCAGGAGCGTCGCGTGCGCTTGCGAGCACGGCTCAAGCGCGCTGTGTGTTGCAAAACACGCACTGAGCCACGCACGTTTAAAATAACATGTATTCAAAATTAAACCACACAGGATATTTATGGAAGCTATAGGTAACCTTTGGAATTGTGCAGAGATGAGTGAACATAGCAGGTACCTGTGTAGAAACACGCATTTGCTTGATATTAGAAAATATAGATAAACGTGCATAGCACACAGTGATTGTAATTTAAATATGGCTTACCCACCTCATGAGAGAAGGTCAAAGTCAATACACAGCGGGTGCGCGGACCTCGCAGCCCAGAACATGCTGGGACACATACACCTCCTCCTCCCTTCCGCATTCTCGTCCCATTCCACAGAGAAAAGTGCGTGGAATCTTCGCTTATTCTAGCCGATAACGTGATATTCTGATACCGAACAATGCCCGGTAGACTGACTGCTAGCGCAATTGGTATCCAATTCACGGAAGATTAGTGCGTAGGAGCGCAGGGTGAGCGCTCCTGTATTCCCGCACGTATTATCCCGTTTCCAATAGTTAGGGGTACTGTATCAACACTCTGCACCCCCAGTACATGCATGCATGTGAAGTATTTGAGCGCAGTATCTCAGAATGAGTGCGCGCCCACTGTGCTATTTTGCAGACGCTCCCGTCTTCCCTTTCTGATTCATATCCAAAAACACCATTTTTGAAGGGAACTCTCACCTTGCCGTAGTATTTGACACGAATGTGCCAACCTGGTGATGCGACCCAGAAGGCAGGCGCAATTAAAAATGTTTCGTTGAACGTTCAGATATGTCTGTAGATCAACATTGCCCTACAGTTATCTATTATGTTTCATATTGTGTATTTCTTGTACAGACTGAATATGTTTATTTAGGCGATAGCTGTAACTTGTGTACCGGACAAACTGTAGTATTTACATCTGGGATGCGGACAAGATAGTGGGGGACATGTACCATGCCCGCATCCCGTTCCGCATATTCTCCACGGAAACTGTTATTGAATAGTTTGGGTACCGAGCATGCCCGCTAACACTTACGTACCAGTGAACAGCTTGAATCCCGCCAACTGACACTTGTAAATTAGAGATTGGGTTCACAAAGTTTGGTTGGGGTACCGCCCAATTCAGGAATGCCGCATGCATGCCAGGACAACACCTGCACGTAAAATGTACCTCAATTACCAGTGAAATCAAAGCACTCTTACAGTTCAAGAATATGTGTCATTTGTCTGTTGTGTACATTTGAAGACTGAGCAAAGACTCAGTTGAGAATGAGTTACGAAGGGAGATGTATATGCACCTTAGTGCCAAAATATACCGGGGGATAGTTGGAATACATAGAATGATTTATTAGCAATACATACTGTAAGTACATTAATGAAATTCAAAATACTGTATAAGAGATGGTGGGACAGTAACCACGATTGAGGGTCGATGCGGGGAGGGGACCAGGGATCCGGCACTCGCTTAGCAAAGTGGACACACTACAGGCAGGACCCTGAGCCCGTACTTTCGTTCACACTCCCATGTTCGCTTCGCTCACATACCAGGTAGTAAGTACACTCAGTCTGAAAACATATATAAGCTGTATGACTGACCTGATATTTCCCCAGTTCCCTGCTCTTCTCATCTAGTCTTCCCTCCTCAGCTCTCTTTCCGCATACAGCAGGCGGACGACGTGGTTCGACATGCTTGACCCTGTCCACGTCACTGGCTGTGACGACCCAGGTGAGCTTGACGCCACTCTGAACGACAAGACATTGACAATGTGCGGGCTGGAACGCTATCAAACGGACCAGCGACTGCCTGCCTGTCAATGACAAGGGAATCACAGAGGCAACATGTTTGCCAGAACGGTTGCAGCTCGTCCTAATTCACAGGTAGCAGTGGTCTTAACAACGAAGGTGAGCTTTCTGCGTCCCACAGATAAACTGCTCCTTGCTGACTTGCACGCAGTTTAGCAGGTGTTTGGCTCGCCGTGTGCCTCAGCTCACAGACAGCTACGGGGCGAGCATTCCATTCATATCTCAATGTACTCGGTTTGAGTAGATCAGCGTTGTTACTGTCCAAAGGCACCAGAGAATGTAAGTTAGATTGTGTGTTCTTAATTCAGAGATTGCTGACGCATACTGGGCCTCCAGGGCTATTCTTCCTAGGTGAAAGGTGTCATTGTGGGCTCATGAGATGCAGCATTATGCACGGAAATAATTCAAGCTCGTCCTGAAGCGCAGCTACGTTACTGAGTAAACGGAGAAGGTGGGTTATGTCAGGGCTAACATCTAAACCAACCTGACGAGAACCTGAGATGACCACATCTCTTGCAAGTGAGCTAGTACACTGTGGTTAGTATGCAAGTGCAGCCGCAGGATCACTTTAAACAAACACAAGTTGTGCTTTTCATGTTATGCGCTTGGCTTGAGCTCCAAGCTTCTCGAGTCAGGGCATTGGCACCCTTGTGTCGTCCCGAGATAGTACGGCCTGTCACCTGTGTGCACGGCTACGGGTTTAATGTGAGTGTATCAGGTCAAGTCAACAGGTAGTGTCGCCACACTGCAGTGAATGACACGGTCCAGCGAACGACCCCATGTGTACGAATGAGTCGACTCGGGAGAACTCGCCCAATCTCTCAAACAACTCTGCCTAATTAGTACACCGCCGATGTAATTAGAAAGTCTTATAAAAGTAGTTGCCTATATTGACCACCATAATACCAATTGTACAAAAATATCATCCGATAATTGCTGCGGCCGAATGGGTGGAATAAAAAGGGTACGATCCAACATGTTCTTTTAAATTTGAGCTATGGACTATAGCTGTGTTCGGGCCAAGCGCTAGCTAGGTCCCGGCGATGATAATGGGCATCGGCGATAACAATACACATCGGTGATAACAATAGATTTCAGCGATAAAATGAATATCGGCAATAAAATAGGTCTCGGCGATAAAACACCTTGACCAGCGGCGATAACAATACACATCGGCGATAACAATAGATTTCAGTGATAAAATGAATATCGGTGATAAAATAGGTCTCGGCAATAAAACACCTTGACTTCTGTGAATGGAAAGAACTTCAGTATTACGATTGAGCCTATGACTTTCATTACGGATGGTAGGAAATTTAAAAAATGTTTAGCAGTCGGCGGTAGAATTGGTCACAAATTTGAAGCAATTATTGCATCACGGTGATAAAAATGCTTACGATCGGCGATCAATCACTATCATCAGCGCGTTGATGCTTTTTTAAGGTGCGGCGATAATAAATAATCACGGAAATAGAGTTGACAATGAACAGTCACATTGATGGCCGGCAATAAACTCTACATTCTGGCTGATTATTATCAGGATTTATGCAATGAGAGAGAAAAAATGATACATCGGCGATAACTTCATTTAACCCTTAGTGATCTGTGGTATCAATTCCATGTCATGACCATCATCGGCGATAAAGACTTCTACATTTGGCATTCATTCACACAAAACTTGATGATAATAAACATTATCTCAAGAATCTTCGGTCTCAAGTAATTCACATGTTAGTGATCCCTAAGCACTTAAACACACGTCGGACCAAGCAATGCTATTCAATATATACATGAAGCTATATACATCACTTCAATTAACTCAATGAGGCAAACGCACGGAACGCCGTGTTCCAGTAGATTCAGAAGGCACTCTTGAAGCAGCCCTTGACGGTGCCCTTGAGCGCGAACGGGGTTGTGGGGAGGTGGGCCTTGAACGAGGCTGAGCGGACGCCGCTCGGCCTCTCTTCGGGGGTCTTCCAACTCGCCTTGCCTCCTGGACGGGGTCTCCAACATCTGCAGTGCTTTCAATTGTGGTGATGTGAGGTACACCAGGAAGGCCTTCGGGCATAACAACATCGCCGAGTGTGTCAGGCTGGGACGACGAAACCTCAATCACGGGAGATAACGGCCGGCGAACAGCGTCAACTGGGCGCGGAATGATGACTTCATATGACTGATCTTCGCCTACAACAGGCTTGCCATCCGCTATCCCCTCGTCATCTGAGCCAATGTCCATATCCTGTATCACATTTTCTGCAGACCCATCAGTTTGATGCTCAGCGAGCATACACGCGTCCTTGGTGCCCTTGGCAATCTCTCCATCTTCTGCAGGCTCGGCGATAATTGCATCATTGGCGATACCAGTTGGCTTCGGGACACAGCTTCCCAACGCGACAGCGACATCCATGGGATCAAATGGTTCCACAAAAATGTTCTCACCATTGTGGACCTCTGTGTCAGACCCACCGGACCGTACTTGCTGCTCCTCCAAATCCGGGATTTGAAGGTCTGCCTGGAACATGTGCTGGATGGCATCTACTTCCACTGGATCTTCATTTCCTGTTGATATGTGATCTTTAAATTAATAAATTCTGAGAAAAGAACAAACATAACATACTGGGAATTGAATAATGTCGGCGAACATCGTCCAATTGCTTCATCTCATCATCCATCTCTGAGATGAGTTCTGATTCTTCTTCTATGACTCTGGCACGTGCTTTGGCAGCGGTGATAATATTGTACGCCTGGGCATAGACCGCATCGGAGATTGCTTGAGCGCACTTTTCGGCGGCAGCAACGATCTTCTCGGCGGTCTTGCGCGCCTGTTGGATCTGCATATCACAGTCTGTTCCGGCGTCTGTGGAGGGTGTCCGATGTTGAGGGTCACCAAGTCCGAGAGCCGTTTCGATAACAGCGAGGCGCGCGGTCACAGCAGAATGTTGGTCGGCGACACGATCAGCCAACTTGTCAAATGTTTCTAAGTTCATTGTTGTCAGTAAAGTTGAGAGTATATCATGAGAACAAAGAAATTTACTGTTTGTATATGTCCGGCCGATCTCTTTGTTAATGAGACTATTATTCCATGCCGCCTTCTGTTCGACATGAGAGAGCCTGGCGTCAATTCGATGAAAAATGGTGTTCCAGTCGGGCAGGGAAAGGCTAGAGGAGGTCGACTGCTGCTGCGTGGCCGACGATGCACCGGCCAAGACTGAGATGTTGTCCTCACGAACGGTACTTGTTCTGTCCATTGCTGGAACTGGAGGAACAATGGTGCTGCTCGGTACCGCCGTGACTGATGTGTTCGGCAGTGTTGCCGAGACATGGGAGGCACTGGCCACAGCAGGTCGTGCGTCTGGAAATAAGATTTAATATTTCAAATTAGGACTTATATATGTTAAGTGATGTGTGATGGTTACTGACTTTTTGCTCGGCCCTTGAGATCATCAACATATACTTCAACAACCTTTTGCTTGCCCTTGTCGACGGTGGGTGTGCGCTGACCTTCCAGCTCCACCCTCAACTCCTGCCTAAACTGAGATGGGAGTTTTGTCTTGGACCCCGAAGGTTTTATGAGGCGGTGCTCAGCCGGCCGGTTAGAAATTGATGCAGTCGGATCGACTTGTTGAGGGGGCTGTGGGCGTGCAACCTTGGCGTCCCCCGGCCCAGTGCGCTGCGTTGCCTCCAAAGCAAGCTTTTTCATGGTCATCTCCGCAATTCCAGGGAGGGACCGCCGCGCTGCTTCCAGGTCAAGTCCCTTTGAAGAGGGGTTCGGTGGGGGTCTCGGCCGGACTACAATGACATCTTCGTCTGACAGAGCCAAACATTAATAAATTTAGATCAATGTTAAACATTGCATAACATAGACAATAAATACCTTCTATTTCATCGTCTTCCTCGTCATCACCTGCTGCTGCTGTCACGCCCTTTTCGGGAATGGACGACTTTTTCGCATCGGCCGGAAGTCGACATTGCGTCTTTCTGTTCGTGCACTCAAAGCACGCTAAGGTCGCCCCCTGCTTTCGCTGCCGCTTGACATGGCATGGGTAGTCATTGTTGCGGCAGTACCTGCATCGAGGAATCCAAAAAGATCCAGGCTGGATCTCGGCATGAAGCCTTTGGGTCGTAGGGCGTCTCGATGATTCACCGTAGTCCTGGTCATCATGCTCGTCGTCGGCCCGATGTTTCTTCTTTGGTGCATTGTTGTCGGCCGGAGGCGCTTTTCTTTTTTGGACCTTAGGCTTCTTTGCATTCCCTTTGTCCTTCCCTTTCGGCTTTGACGGACCAGCATCGGGCTGCATAGACAGCTGCCGAATACTGGTCTCCAACATTGCAACATCTTTCCCACCCGATGCTGCAATGCCTTCGATGTCTTTAGCCGTCGAGACCGGCCGGAAGGACGCAGTGTCTGCCTGAGGTTGTCACACCGCTTCTTCATGCTTGTAAAATGCATTGAGCGCCTCGGCACTGGAGTCGATGGTGCGGAAACGACGCACAGTGGCGAGGAAACTCCATCGGGACCAATTGACGTTCGGCTTGAGGACGTGTGAGCACACATTATTCTGCCAGACTGTAAGATTGATATACTGCATCATGAGGGTAAGCTTGCTCACCAGTTCTGGACGCTCCCTCCTGAATATTTCTGGAAACTTCCTCTCCGTCAACGCCTGGCGAAACAAGCGCTCCAACCTATCCAAGCGGGCCTCGTACTCGGCGACATCCTTAGCATTGGCAGTGTTCATATTGAGTGATCGGCGGGAGCAATGAAATGCGGGCGGCAGAACTTGGAGGGACAGTGATGGAAGTGACGGAACAAGCAAGTCAGACGTGGCCGAGATTGATCAACAGAGTCACGTGTTTGCTGACAAGATATATTTGGTTTATGTGTGTTGAACCAACACCATCACGGCGACACCATTGATCTCTGATGAACTACGCAAATACGCCCGCCGAGACAGTCTTACAACTTCAGAAGCGTCTTCAACATCTGTTAGAAATGGCAAGGAAGGAATGCTCAGTTGGTGATGCAAATTCAATGGTAATGTACACTTTAACAATGTTTAATTCAATTTTATTCTCATGTTGTACAGCCTCTTGCACCACTCGGTCGCCCATTCGTTCAAGTATCTCCGATGAGCGTACAAGTTCCAAATGACCCTGTGAGATAATGATTCAATACGGCGTTACAAATTTCACTGATGCTTGACACAAAAAAGCCAATGACAGACAAGGAGTTAATGTCATTACATTCCAAAATTCTTGCCTATAAACAACTTGACGGCGGAACATATCTTGAAGCATGCACACTTGTCTACTTTGAGGAACTACGCAGTTTGGAAAATGCTACTCAGCAACTCAATGCATGGAAGAGACTCAAAACTGTCGCGGAGCACGATCGGCAGGAGTTAATGAAAATTATCGCCGAGGCAAAGAAATGAAGGTCATGCTTGTATTTAAATACATAGGTTGACCATCGGCATTAGTTTGTATATACAATTGATCATTAACGATTGCCACGCCTACCAGTCATGCCAGAACGTGTCCGTGCATCAGGAACATACTCCGATGGACCCATGTGCTCACTCAAATGCTCCACCTCAGTCTTTCTAGCTCTTTTTTTTTGAACTTGAGTTTTTGTTATTTCCTGATGTTCGGCCATTTCTCCATCAGTGTTGCATATAGGGGCCGGTGATGCAGTATTTCTGGGTGTTGGCAACATATGTGCAATAGCATGTAAAGCACTGAGCGACGGCCGGGTCATAACTTGAGCATCAACGTTGAGTGAGACGCCCGAGGCAGGCAACCAATTGACGGCATCAAGATTTGTAGCAGCAGCTGTCGTAACTGCTTGTGATGTCCAGACTATAGGAGGACCAGGTGCAGAACCGATTGGAGGAGGCCCTCCGCTTAGGGTCAAATACTGATGACCATCATGTGTAATATGAGGTTCTGCCGATGACCGAGAATATGTCATAGGCTGAGATGCAATATCCCATTCGGGGGGACTGTTTAAGCCGGCCAATCCCAATTTTTGATTTATTGAGGGACAATTAGACAAGTGGTCAGAATGGAGATGTTCATGAGAAGGAATAGTGCCTGGATGATCATTGAGAATAATCTGAGGTGCATCGGCCGGAGCTACGGCCGACATCTCGCAAACGGTGGCAGAGTGCATCAGGAGCTGAGGGTCAATATTGCTGTTGTGGTCACTCTGTGTCATTGATTCCGCTGGTAATTGAAAGGTAAACAAACAGTCATTGAAATTGTCTCTCGGCAGTGAAGGCAACGCGGAGACCACTTCTGAGTGAATGTCGGCCGGCACTGATGCAAGCATGGTGGTTTCATCTCCCTTTGCCAGGGCATTCATTATCAACATTGTTATGTTTCTTGAAAATCTGCTTACCAAGAGTTTATGTAGTACAGGCCCTTGAACTTGTATGGTGCCTTTTCTTGTCGGCGCTTTCTTCGTTTGTATATTCTTTTTTGCTCTTTCAACCTCTTCAGGATACCTCGGATTGTCGGGGTAAATGGCAGGTACACTGTTATTTTTGCCTCCCCTTCGGGAGTTATTGATCTTTTTGAATCTGAATACATCGGCCAATGCATGAACGTGCTGACATTCAACAATATAGTTAATGAACGTGATAATCTCGGCCTTGGAGATATACTTCGGCGGCCTTAGTTGAAACTTCGGGGGAAGATACTTCTTATCAATGTACTCATTTTGTGAGGCGACAATGTCCCTCCATGGAGTTGAGGTGAATTTATGACAACTTGCAATTTCTGCAATCACATAAAAGATGTGAATATGAGTATTGTAACAATTGATGTGATGTGCATCATACCATAATGCATATTGAGATAGCCTCTGTATATGACCAGCAATTTCTCACGATCAAGATCATCAAGACTGGACAGATCGGCCGGCGCATTGATGATTTTGGGCAAGGATTGGTCTGCCTTGATAATTGCAAGTTCCGGCCGATCTTCTGACACCGACTGATATACTCCAGCCAGTGTGTTGACCTTCGTGATGTAAGATTTCAATAGACGACAGATGTGGTCACATAACGCCCTATGTTGGTCCACAAATGAACGACATCGAACGCCGACGACAGAAGCAATATTGTCATGACTAGGCTCGGTGTTCAATATCGGCGAACAATGGCTGGACAAGTTTAATTACTTACACATTATAACCAAACTGATATCCATTGTGAGGACCTGCAGTGAATGTAATAGCAAATTGCCCCATTTCTAACCAGTTTCGGCGATCGGCATCGGCGATACGTGCTGTGCTATGCTTTTTGCAACGTCTATATAGCACCACAGTCAGATAATGAATAAGATAAATGACTTGCAATGGTGACTTACTCGGCGCGAACTTCAAATGGAAGACCTTCATCGGCAATCTTCTTTTTCTCGGTGTTCAACTTATTCAAGTCTTCTGCAGACATTTTCTTTATGAGATTCCCAACAGCTCGGGACTTGAATGGAAAGTAATTGTCAGGGCAGACATCATGAACAATAGCTTTGTTCTGCAGTCTATAGATTTCAGCATATACATCATTGCAATGATTGATCCACAAGACATTGCTTAGCTTGACTGAGAGTTTGGAAAGTTTTTTCACTGCTCTTGATCGCCAATTGTTCCGTATATAGTCCATCAATGTCTGCCCAATTTATGAGAGTTATTTTCCACAGTGGAGGAAATTTGATATACCCTTGAAACGTTCTCCTCATCGATAGCACGACGTCCACCTGGTACACGGGCTTCCCAATGTTTGAACAATGCAATCAAAATGACTCCACAAATAATATCTCGACGCTCTATTGCTGAGAGGGCATTCATGTATTTGTCTTTGAACGCATGCATGATGGTTTTCTCTTCCATATTGTACTTGCGACCGTTGTAACGATGTCCATGACGGCAAGGCGGGTAAACAGGATCGATGGGTTTTGAGGAAGGCATTGTCAGATTGACAGCCATTTTCACTACTTGTTCGGAATTATAGTGGTACGTACAGTGCACATGTGTTTGGTTAATCTCCGCGTGTACTTCATGATTGTTTAATTATACCGTAGATCCCTTGATAACTGCGCCATTTATAGCAATGTTGAACATGTGCCGTTGATCTTCTGACTTGTTTAAATGTGCAGAAGATGTCTTCTTGTTGTGAAGCAGAACCAAATATAAGGGATACATATGTATAAGACAAAGTAAATTTACAACAATACGGGTGTCGAATCATCAGATGGCATCCCGCAACAACAAAAAACGAAAACGACCTCAGAAAAAAAAGGGTGTCATTTTGGACTCTGATCCTCGCATTCATGACCATGTCCTGTATGAAAATGATACTGCATTCATCGGCGGCTGATCACGCAATGTTCTAAACAAACGGGCAATGGAAACTACTTACCCAGTCGAGCCGAGCACCTCACGAACAACAACCCAGCAGTTGGAAGATATGGCAGACTTACAGTTTAACGTGCCTCCGATTGAAGCATCTGATTATGACCAGCCGAGGAGAAGAAAGGTACTGCCCTACATTTCAAGGTTTCTCATACCGATGAGTAGTATTCATATTTGAAACGATCAGAGTGGAGCGGATTATATTAATGAATTTGTTCGCCGTGCAAAACCTATCCTCATTGCCTTGGTAGGAAGAGAAGCGCCGAGTCATGCAGTTGTGATGTGTCAAGGTTGTGCCGACGAACATATAGCAATATGGCGATGTCGGGATTGCGAAACACCACTCATGCTTTGTAGGCGTTGCATGAGACAGACCCATACCAACAACCCATTTCATCGCTTAGAAAGATGGGTCAACGGGTATTTTCAAAGGACTGAGATGTGGCAGGCCGGAGGTTACTTGCTCGTCAAACATAGGGCCGACCTAGATCTATGTGCGCGGCTTAAAGAACAAGTCCGCGTATTGGAGTCATTTGAACATTATAAAGATGCAGCGGAGCAGGAAGATTGTAGGAATCAAGCATATGTATTCACATGTCCGATGACAGGCAGCCGGCCGGCCGGACATCGCGATGCAGATATGTCCACCAATCCGGAAGAGGTGACTCCAAATGCTGATGATATTTTTGAGGATGAAAAGGAGTATGAAGAATACTTTGACACTGTATTTGCAGCTGCTCTCAAAGGCAATAACCCCGAGGATCAACATGACATCGATGACATCGCCGACACTCATGAAATTATCGCCGAAGAGGACGATTTAGATCTTACTCATCATGATATACCTCACTATCTGACCTCACAAGAAGATAATTTCAACTTGCCGAACAATAACATTCTAATGCATTCATATGTATGTGTTATACATACTAATGGGCTGCATCATTTGGCATTGGTGACATGCACATGTGGAGGACAATCCACTGATGATATAATCTATGATCTCATCGCCGAGCGTTTGATTCCAGCCAGCTTTATACGAGTTTGCACAATTTTTACAGCACAGGTGCTTGATCACTTTAGACTATGCAATTTGGAACTCAAAGCCTCGGCGTACCAATTCTTCTTACTCTTGCGCCGAGTGACAATGCCCTCAAATCCGTTGGCGGTTGCTAACATCTATAATATTTTTCGCCGAATGACATGCCTATGGCGTTGGATCAAGAAATTGAAATGGAATGGATTTGCGCACAACGATAGAGATCCCATGAATGTTAAGCCAGGGGAACTGTCAGTATTTTGCCCCGCTTGCCCCACCCCGGGCATCAATATTCCAGAAGACTGGAAGAAAGAGGAAGCGGAAAGGTAAATGAATTTGTATTTAATGTCTGTGTTATGATTGACCATTTTGTCAATAATGTAGCTTTGTCTATCGGCGTATCTTCGTTGCCGATGGTAATTTTAAGGCCGATCATGTCAGAAATGACAAGGCCACAATGGACATTTGGTTGTCTGAAGGGGGATTAATGGAACCAGTTCAATCAGAGTATCTGGCCTTTTTAAAAACTGCCCATGAAATTGCAATGGTATGTCATAATTTTTCATTGTATCACTCATCTGTATTGATCTCTGTGCTTCATCATCATCGACGAAAATATTGAACAGAAGGCCCCATGTGAAAATTCTTTTCGTGCAATCATGACTGCATTGTTGGCTTCATCTGCATGTGATCGCACAGGCAAGGTTGCTTTTGCATGTGCCAGACATGGGTGCTATGCGCCGAACAGTTTGGTTGATTTGTTCAAAGGAGAACAACAGAAAAATGTTGACTTTGCGTTCTTGAAAGCCTTGGAAACCACACAGGTGGATGCCGCACAGGGGGTACTCATCATATACGACATAGTCTGTCAATACATAATTCATCTCCACAAAAGGATTGGTCATCTTCTCCCAGCCGGCCTATCCATCGACTCGGCAATCGGCCTTTTTCATGTGCATGCTCACAAGGATGAATGTTTTTTCTGTTATGAAACTTCATTTATACCTGGTGCCGGTATTACAGCTGGTGAAATATTGGAGTCAATGTGGTCAACCCTCAATTCCATTTCCCCGACAGTCAGAACAGCAACACTTGCACATCGGGCCGAGGTCTTGGATGATCATTGTAACGATGCTAATCACAAAAAGTGTTTAGGTATGGTAGATGGTCTCATCCGGCGCAATGGACAGTCAAGGTTTGAATTCTCGAAATCATTGGAATATTATCAAGACCTTTCTAGTTCAGTTCCTCCAGTCATATTGAGGGAATGGCGTGAAATGATTACTTCGGCGGAAAATGGCCGAGTCACGGACAGATCTGTAATGGACATATACGCAGCACGCATCAAACTGGGAAATGAGCAAGACTATGGTTGGCCCGAAGATTATGATCCAAGTCCAATTGAAAAATGGCTAGATCTTGCATTCATTGTCGAGGAGGAACAGTAAGAATTTCAATATGTTCAATGCTTCATTATATCACTCAATGTTTATTAGGATGGCTATTCAATGTAGCATTCGGTGTTATCATCATGACAAGCGCGATTCCTCTATTGAAACCATACAAAAATCTTGTATGGCATTATTTCACAAATTCAGCCTGCTTGCGAAGATGGAGAAAGAGCTTGGCATTGTCAAACTGACAACGCGCGACATAATGTCTGAGCCACCTGTAATCGCCGATGCTCCCAATATTGCCGAATGGGACATTCTGGATGCAGACAAGAATGTCAATGGTTCAACAAATACAAACTCAATTCCCTTTGTCCCACCTCGCAGATCTGGTAGACTAGGCACTGACAACGGATTGGCAGAACCAGATGAAGGCCTTGATTCAGACAAACTTCCTGAACTTATTGAACTGTTGTTGCCATCATATCTCAATGTCAGCAATGACTATGCTCCGGCCGAGATGTCAATGCACCGCCAGAGAGCACATCGCTATCTGTCTCAAATCCGAGAACTCATCGCAGAAAAGTCTTTTCGCTACACTGATCAAATTTGAAATGCTCCCAGAAAGGGTGTCCAGACTCGCAGCAGAAGTGCCATTCTGGACTTGAACCACTGCATATCACATCTATGTCAAATGTATACATGGACAAGAAACCGTATGATTGCTCTCGGCACTACTACGAGTTGTATGGCTTCCAGACGTCGGAATCGAACGTTCAAGCACTCTATAGAATCCCCTAATCTTCAGGAGCTCATATGTGAAAAGAACGACGCAATAAACACAACACATACCTTTAAATTCGATAAAACATCGGAAATTGGGGGAAGGAAGGTAACATAGCCGGTTCTCGCCTTCCAGGCGACCAAATCCATTGGTATTGAGCTCGTTAGAATCGCATAATTGCCCACATTCTGAATCTGGGGCGACCGAAGGCTCGGAATAAACGGATGAGAAGGGAAATGGTGAACTGTACCAATAGGGGTCTCCAGATGGTGTTAAGTTTGCACGTCGAATACTGGTTCGTTTGGAGTGTTTTTGGGTGCGTTAGAAACGTATAGATGAGCTAAAAACGTACCAAAAAACCGCTTTATAATGCGGTTCACCGTTCCGACGATATACAGCAATCTCTATTGGAACAGGCCCATTCCATGATCCATCCTTGTCTGCCCTAAGCCCAGGTCAGGATCCAACAAGGTAGCAGCCATCAAAACTGCCTGAGTAGAGTGAAGCCCAAGCATACAAGTAAAGTTGGGTGAGGGGGGTGGGGAAGACAAGAGTGAAGTGCAAGTGAACTTAGAGGACTTAGTCGACTTGGTGCAATATTGGATAGACTTACATAATCAAATTATCGCACTATTTGAAGTACTTAAATGGGCATGTCACCCACATAATGTGTATAATTTTAATGTTTGAAAATCAACAATGAAGGTGGGAAAAGTCGTTCAAGCTGGCTTTATTTCCCCACGTTGCATGGAAATTCAAAGCATGCCAGGGCATGCCAGGACATGCCAAGGCATCTCATGACATCCTAAAGTAGTTAAAGGCCCCATCAATTGATGATCTGATCGCACTTTCCTAAAGTGCCCTCCGATCAAAAGTCTTTTTCGTGATGAATGATGCTCTCGCCGTGTATTTGGAGCTCACAAAGCGTGATGTTCGGTGTAGCACAGCTGTGCTACAGCCAAATCAACAGGGCTCAACGAAGTTGACATTGTCATGGATCTGGCAATCCATAAGCAGACGTAGGCTGGCTGGCATAGCGCACATGACTGACAGTGAAGATGAAGCAACTGTGCTGGAATGTATGTATGACTTTATTGGGGTGGTCAAATGAATTACTGACGCTGACCTCGGCGATTCAATTTAGTCAAACGAATTCATTGGCTGCGTGCAAGGGCCAGTCATGATAGATGGCACGAGGAACGAATTTTTGTCAAGCATGAGATGAATTGGACGGTTAGGTACTTTCTGCATCGCCAGATGTTCTGGGCTAATGCGCTGAGGGACTACCCTCACATGCAACACGGTGCCCGCGGATACGCCGAGAGGAAGCGCCGAGAGTGGTTTGATATGGCCGAGAATGCAGATCAGCGTTTTAAAGCCTGCTCAACCGATTATCTGTCCCCATTATCAATTTAATGAGACCTTTGTATTTATGGAGTTTTGTATTCAGCCGGCCATAATGTCTATCGGTGGTTATTCAAAATGTAAATGCTTTTTTTTGTATGGGCGATAACTACATCACATGATTCTTTTTCACACGAATAATTGAAAAAAGAAAGTCAACCAATTGCTGTCTCTTTCTTATCCATCAACCATCACCAGGCCAGACCTATATCAGAAAAATGCCGCAACTCATCAATATTTTCAACCCAGTCACTCAGAAAGCATTCGCCGAACATCCCCATCTCCCATATTTGAAAGAGGTCGTCGCTTATTGCAAGTCGCGTTTCCGCGCAATAATACCCGTCATTGCAAATTTACCCACTGGCAAGCAAGAAGTCAAACAGAAAATGCTTGAAAACTTGCATCGTGAAGTTGTATGTACATTTTAAAATAATGTTACACTTTTCAGATCGCCGAGACATTTATACCAGAAATTTGCAATGTTTCACGTGGGTATTGGCGCAAGTTTATCCCTCGGAATACCCACGCCGATTGTTACCCGAACGTTGGCAAATCAATTCCTTCTGTCTGACTCCAATGACTTTATCTTCGGGGAAGACGTCCTGGAAATGATTGCTCTATACCCATCGGCGCTTGACACCGAGGAGCAATACATTATTGAGTCACGATATGAAAATAATTGGTGGAAAGAATGTAACATGCTCCAGCCGTACCTGGAGAACTTCAATATCAAGAAATGTTTGGAAGTGCATCGCAAATTGAAGATTGAACACCTTACCCCGAAGGATCTATCTCCGGCCGCGAAGCGGAAACTGCTTGAAGAAGTTTGCAAGGTCACCTCGCCAGCCGCTGATCACGTCTTCCCCAGGCAATTAGTTTTCGACCTCCCAGCACAAAGGTGTAAAAATTGTATCACTCTAACAGCCCTCTGTGTACATTCCTTTACAAAACTTGAGGGCATCATTCAGTCCGCCGACGGGATGATAGTGTCTTCTGAAAAGGATCACAATATTGCTAGTCGGTTGGTCTCCGCAGCTAGCGAGATACGCGAGCGACTTCTTTCCAAGCCCGATGGACATACTCCTTCAAGTCAAGAAATCCTCTCAATGAGACCATCGGCCTTAGGAACTACAGCCGTGAGTCATACTGGTTATCTCAACTCCCTTCCCACTGCTTTTGACAAGGAATGGTCTGCATATGAAACCGCCGAGGGTGACAGTCTTCATGATAAATTCTCTGTTGCCAGTGGGCAGGCAGTTGTCCCCAACCAGAGTGCACCAAGTTATGCCGAACGTAAATTTCGTCAAATTGATGATGATTCAGATAAAGAGCAAATCACCATACCATCATCGCCTACACTGTCTCTGGATTACCCCATTTCAGATGAGTTCCAGGACAACAAATCATTGCCTGATCCGACCATTTCTAATTGTCAAGGTTGGTTTATCTATCTCCTCATTTTGAATCAGTTACTTATACTATATTTTTGTATAGTTACATCAATGTCGAAGAATGTTGTTGTTCCCCCGATGGCCGGCCGTGTCGCGCTCAATAATGTCAACTCAGGTTAGTTTTATTTTGTCCATACACTTATCAATACCTCTGTACTGACTGCTGTGCTCCCAAATTCAACCTATCAGCGATATCTCAAATCCTCATGGTTCGCCGATGATCTCGGTTTCGCTGACCCCGATGGAGTAGTTCCGCTGCACAACGAGTTTGCAGATTCTCATCATTCGGAAGTATCTGAAGACCGAGATTTTGCAGTGGGCCACCGCTCTTCAAAAGTCCCTGAGGACAATGAATTCACCGAGTCACACCATCCTGACCTGCCTGTGGACAATGAATTCGCCGAGTCACACCATTCTGACTTGCCTGAGGACAATGAATTTGCACCGACACGCGCGTCGTCCTACATTCCTGAAAATGCACAGCACCAGCCTGACCTGTTGCCTGAAGACAATGAATTTGCTCTAACCCGAGAGTCGTCATACATCCCGGACCACGCAAAATCACACCAACCTGACCTGCCTAAGGACAACGAGTTTGCTGCCACACCGCCGCCCGAGACTCCACTGGACAATGAATTTGGAGGTTTGTTGAGTCTACTTTTCTGGCATATCATACTCAATCAATCATAGACAGCCCCACGGCCGGACATCATCAGCAAACCCGGTACCTACTATACAACATCACAAATTAATAGATAGTACTATAGACTCATAACATGGGTTCTTGACTTTGTAGTATTCCATAATCTATATCACTTCTATATAATATACTTATGTTGCTATGAAGCATTGTGTATTTTTATGTAATGCCAATCCTTCTACACATAGAATTGCATAGCATATCACCATTGTTACTGGGTGTTACATGACTGGTTATATAGAACTGTATAATGCTGTATATCGCTATAGAATAATTATATAGTATTATGGAGGATAGCCGACCTTCTATGGAGCATTATATAGTAGAGACTACAGTTTATATAGCATTTGATAGTAATACACACTATCTAGTACATAGTACATAGTTACATCTACACAGTCCAGACTCTAAATAGTGCAACTTAATACAGGGATATCCTTCGATCCGACTAGGAATATCTATGGAACATGTAACAGATTATATTAGAGGAGGCTAGTAGAATATGTAAAGGTAGGAATATCGATGTAAAAAGACGAATGGGTTGTTGAGTAGAACTGAAAACCTACGGATAAAGAAAGATGTCATCAAAACAGGGCATTAAAATGGGGCTATCATAAATGGCAGGCCTGCGAGTAAATTGCGCCATGTACGACTTGATCAATCAAAAACCAAAACGGGGTTGTAGGGATTTTCCTCGGCAACGCAGGACTTGTTGAGAAGTCTCCTGAATTAAATTAACAGATATCAGACAATGAAGTAATGCAGACTAGATACATACATTCCATTCCTTGCCCATGCTTCTCGATGCAGTACAAACTGTGTCCAGTGATACTCGTTATTTTTCAAACTGTCGATAAGCTTTATGTATGAGAAGTATATCCCCTGGTAGTTCTCACTACTAAACTTCGGTCCTCGAAAGTTCCGTCCGGGCTGCACTCCATTCACTTCCCATTCATAGATGCAGTAATGCAGCTGGCAGACAATGTAGACCCGTGAGCAATGGAAGACCAACACTTCAAATACAATACACGTACGCAGGTCATCACAAAGGCAACGGCACGGTCAGGAACACTTGCCTTAAAATCATCAGGATAATGCACGGCAAGACCATAGGGAATGTAGTACACTGCATGTATAAGCTCTTCAATGGCGGGATGAGCAATGTTCATAGTCTTTCCCTAGAAATAGAGCATGAATACGGTTTAAACAACTACATAAGCTAAAATACTTACATTGTCGTCCTTGTTAGGATGTAAAAGAAATGCCCCATCCTTGAGGAGATCTGCAGCATTTTCTTTAACCACCTGCTGCCGGTGAAGCTGATTCGGATATTCGCCATCTGGTACAAGGTGCTGACAGTACGAGACAGCAACAATAGCGCGGCCCGTATACCGTGTTGCGGAGCAGAAGGTAGCATGCTCATTGAAAACCTAGAAATATGAGATTACACATGAGGTATATAACTGGCAACGGAATTAAAACATAACCTTACCAAGACACTTTTTTCCCGAGTGAGAACTGCAAAAGAAATACAACTTAGATGAGTGTCCGCCACTATAAGATGTAAAATAAAACATCACCTCCTTTCAATTTTATCTGAGATATTGCAAGATGCTTCTTCAGCTCCCTTGCTATTATCTGGTCTGCTATATGAAGATCAGTGTCTATTTTCGGAAACATGTTTTCCAGAGCAACATGTTTGCACATGGCGTTCTTGGCCGAGATGAGGATCTTCTTCCATGCAGTGGCAGCATAGTACCTTACAGTGGTGGGCTTTGGTGCAGCATTCAGAGGTGTTTTGGAGTGACGCTTAGCCCTTTTCTTTGGTCTTTCAGCTTCCGATGATAGCTCATCGTCCCTGTCACCCCCTTCTTCATCTTCCTCATCTTCTAACTCACCATCCGTAGACAGACTCTCAGATCCAGGCCGCCCAGACATGATACTGCAATGATTACCTTGTTGAACCTGGTTCTGGGCTTGGGAGGCTGCGAGAAGCGCATTAATAGCTGGGGGTTGAACTGGACAGTTCCGTTGATAATGGTCTTGAAGTAGGTCTGTACCGTTGCTGTCATCAATGACCTATGATTTATCGATGTCAGTAAGCAGTCGATAAACCTGTGCATTTAGCAAAATTAACAGCTACCTCCGGATGTTCAATATCAGACATAGATTTGCTGGCATGACCTACAGAGAGCTCGCCCTCTGATTCAATCTCATCTTGCTCATAACCGCTGGATGCGGACATTTCTTTGTCGCTTTCCATGTCCAAGTCCGAGTTTGACCCCCGCTCTGATGCTTTGTTGTCATTATTTGCATTGCCGGTATGGTTGATTGAAGTCCGAACAATGGCAGCTGTGGATGAAGACGGAAGATTGGCACTGTCACCTTCAGCATCGCTATCCTGGATAATCTTGTGAGATTTCTGTTGATGAACAGGGCGTGCATATTCATTTATATCCATATATTCATCCTGACTGGATGCATCTCAATGAACAGATAGGTAAGTATAGGTCAATACATAGCTTAAACCCCATACCTCGTTGAACTGGTTTGTGTTTCCCTTCACCAGCTTGAATGGCACACTTAGTAGCCTCCTTACATGCTCGGAATGCAATTGCTCACCTTTCTGGGTGCCCACTTCTTTCCCATTGCCAATCATCCGATGTTTTCCTTTACCCGTAGTAGCTTCTGTTATAGGCTTGTCCTTTAGCCGACCATGTTCATTGTCACTCATATCCATAAATGATTCGCCTAAAATTACTAGTCAGAAATACTATAGATTCCCGTAAAAGAGAGAGTACTTGGTTTGATCAACGACGGGTTCTGCGAAATGGGAGACGGATCAAAGCCGAACCTCGATCCTGACAAGGCTACTGGTTCAACTTGGCTTGACGATGGGACTATGGGCTGTTTTGGAAGCTTCGTTTTCACAAGAAGGGCCTTCGACTCTTGTATTACATGTAAAGAGGCATTCTGGCTTGCCTAATGATCAATGAGTTAATGTACTAACGTCTTGTTATTATTGAGAAACCTCACTTACTTTGTCAGCAGCAGCCTTTCTACTCATCTTCTTTTCTTTAATAATTGGAGCCATCATATTTTCGGGGACCTGTTCAGGTATTTGAATAGTAGGTTTCGGCTTTGGAACTGGCTTCGGTTTGACAGCGTTTGCAACCTTTTCCAGTTGATGTGCATGTCCACCCTTACCCCAGGTGCTGCGTACTGGACGGCCTTCGGGCACTACCTGCACTTCATTGGATGGGGATGTATTAGAAGACGGCTGAACAGCCGGATTGAGAGCTACCACGGATGTGGTGTTAGTAAGTGGTGGAACTTGTATCACTCAACACAATGCTTACCAGGTACGGTTGACTTAGACTTGCTTTTCTTTGTTACTTGAACTTGGGGGGCAGCGGGTTCTATGTCGTCAGCCGGTGGACTTGTGCGGTCTTTTCTCTTCTTCGACTTAGGAGCAGACATAATGAGCTGTGAATAATGAAAATTAAGCAAAAGGAATGTTGTAAAAGATTAATAGGGAATGTTATAGTTATGATGGAGGGAGTTATGACACGTCTATGTTGTGTTTAGGCTCTCCAACGCAAGCTGAATTTCAATTCATGTGATCCTAATGTTCCGGTCAGGACTAATCAAACACAAGTATTCAAGCTCGTTACCGTTGAGTACAAGACATAATCACTTGAAGCTTGACTCTTGAGGTCACACAGATGGGAGATGGGTGATATACCCAGATACGATGTAAATAACATATATCATTGTTATACCGGCTACAAGAACGCAATACATACAAACGGCCATCAACTAGTCCAGGATGAGAGAAACAGCTGGCCCGCCAGCAACGGAAATGGAGTGCTCAACTTGTAACCGTTAAATTAGTCAGTGCCATGATAATCTGAGTGTATGATTGATTTACTTACCTTTATTGTTTTGAATGACTACCGGCATACTTGTGTTTAGGGCTTCTATTTCAAAGCCGTTTTCGACAAGTTCATTGACAACAGAGCTGACATAGTTTTCAGCTGTTTTGCGCTGCACTTCAGCCTTCTGAAGATCCCTTTCTGCGGTTTGTAACTGAGCCTCTGCGCGCTGAACTTCGAACCGAGAACGACACAGTTGGATGAGCATGAATTCTTGGAACGTCTTGGACCACTCCTCATGTTGAATGGCGTCGTAAAGGAGTTTGGAAGCCTCTTCTAGTGTGGTGGGGGCTATTGGCCTCTTTTCCTAATTTAAATTTCAACAGAGGTAAGCCGACTGATTTTGATGAGTTTTGAAGAAAAGCTTGCCTTGCAGATGCTATGCATTTCTTCATGGCGCAATAACTTCCTAGTAAAGATGGACACAGCTTCGGAGCGGGTATACATATCCGCACACGATGTAATGGAGCACGAGTCTGATTTGTAGTTCATGATTAACGAGAACGAGGGTAAGTAGTGAGTGAACAGAAGGACGTTCAACCGCTGATGGTGAGAAACGTTTCACCATTGATTTGTAATGGTCTTACTTACCTTCCAAATAGTTTGCCTTTATCAACCAGAACTGTAACCTATTAATTAATTAAAGTCTAGGCAAACTAAAGAGATTGGTGTGAGGTGCGTCGTTTATCCCTTGTCCTATCCCTCTAGTATGACACTCTGCTCCAGACTCCGCCTTCCAGGCTCCAGCCCATTCTACTAGCACTTCCAGCAACTGCTAACCACCTTGCCCTCCCTACCTACCTCTCACGGAACTGTCTGGCCCTCGTTCCTTTGGCCAGCTTATTATAGTGCTCAAAACGAACTGAAAAGCCATCAGAAGAGCCCGAAAAGAGCCTTCACTATTGACTGTTATAAGTCGGATGCTGCCTTGCAGAAGGAGATAGAGCACAACCTCTCCTGGACAATGTGGATTTAGGATGCTGAAGGTATTGAATGCAGGGACGTCCCATTGCTGAACCAAATCCGTGAGTGGCTTCCTAGGGTAATATCTCTAGCCCTACTAACTAAATTGCTACGTAGTATACCCATTCAAGCTGCCGGCGGGCTACCTGGGATCCTCATTCATCGGCGCAGCACTCATTCCATGCAGCTTCGATACGAACACAAGCAACGTTACTTCCCTTGTCCTTGCCGTGTTCTTCCTATTTATGCTACAGTGGGCATGCACTGAGAACATACGGCAGTGCTATATCTCACCCCTCCTCAGCGGCTCTACCGGATCCACCACCTCAAGGATCTCCATCTCTGCAACAGCATATGCATGTGCGTTGGTCAATCTGATCAGCGAACCAGCCCTCTATGAAGTGCTCAAGCACCTGCACTGCGCGCAAGGTTGTCCTCAACATGAATGCAGAAGCAGAGGCTGCCCTGCCTACCAAGTAATGCTCTACTTTGGTGGCTACGCTGCCCCGACGCCAGCCCAGGCTAGCTTTTCCTCTCTCTCTGATCATTCTTCCATCCTCAGCGCGGCCCGTTGGCATGATCACTGAGTTCCATTCAATTTCCGTCCTTGCCATATTGGTATGCACAATGGACCGCATAGCGTGCCTTCGCTGGACAGGGTTTGGGCTTATGTCCATGGATGTGTAGAGCGGCTCTCCTGGGGCTTGTGTTGCATAGGAGGGCGCCATGGCCCATCTCTTTGCTGTGTACGGCTGTACATTCGTTGCATTATTCCTCAAAGATGGCCCCAAGCCCCAAGGAGAAGGTAGCCTAGGTTCTGTCAGTTTCACGTGAATGCAACGAACAATCTCATAAACAAGGATGGATGCGTCTATGTTCCTCTACGCTTGACATACTCGGAATTTCATTTAGCTTTCGTTCGGTTTTGTGTACCTATGTAATTGCGTATAATGTTTCTTTTTGTAAGTATGTATTTATGTAAACGCTCTGGCAACCATATCATACAATGCCTTCAAAAAAAATGACATTTGCTCAATATAAAATATTCTGCGAATGTGCTTTATACAACAACTACATAATACTGCTCAAAGAGCGCCACAAAACATAAATTTGGTGCAACTTTGATAGGCCAGCAAGAAGTGATCCCACGGGTTAGCTTGTTCCGTACCCGTCTCATATTCTATAACTGCTTGCTTATACATTTTTGCAACCTTCTGGTAGTGCCGCATGCAATCCATCTACTGTCCTTGATGCTCAAAGAAGTTCAAGAGCCAGTCAAAACTTCTCAATCATCTTAACCAGCCAGTCTCATCTTGTCTTACCTATTTCGAAGAGCACGCAAACATTGCCACATCCTTGATAGCCAACACATCTCCCACTACAAGACTGGATGACGAGAACATTTCAGATCAAGAGATGCAGGATCCTGAGCCTACTATCCTGGATCAGAATAATTTTGTGGTAACGGAGGAAGACTTTGAAGTTCAGTCTCCTGTGCATAGCTTCCCATCTCCTGCTTCAACGGGCCCCTTCATAATCAAGAAGCATCCAAACACTCCGTCGGTTTATGGAAGGGGAAGCACGCCCTTAGAAAACTTTGCCTGTGATCGGTTTCATGAAGCTCGGCAAGAGGGATGTATTTACTATCCTTTTGCCTCACGCAGCGAATGGCGACTTGCATCTTTTCTCCTGAGCTCTACGCTGAGTCAAGAGTCAATTAATGTGTTTCTTAAGCTAGAATTGGTTCGTTTTATGCCGCTCTAAGTCTCAATGTTTCATTAATTGGGCAATAGGTGCAGCGCATGGGACTTTCATTTCAAACAGCAAAGGACCTTCGAAATCGTGCTGAAATGCTACCACCGGGGCCTCTGTGGAAGTTCCAACCATGGCAGACGGTCTTTCCAACAAAGAACCCATTGAACTTATACTACCGCGACCCTATTGAATGTTTGGAAGCATTTATGAAGTCCCTTATTGTCGAGAAATACATCGAATTCCACCCCTTGCAAATCTTTCGATCTGCCGAGGGAGCAATGAGAGTTTATACGGAATGGTTGACCGGTGATGCAGCGTGGAATATGCAGGTGAGTAACTCAATTTAAACGATTCTTTGGATCATTCCGTAACTTCGGTCAATCATATAGGATGCTTTACCAGAGGGCGCAACGATGTTAGGGACAATCCTTTCATCAGATAAAACCAATATATCATCTATGACAGGAAATAGGATCGCTCATCCGCTCCTCATTAGTCTTGCAAACCTCAATATGAATTTCCGCATGAAAGCTTCAAATCATGCATTTCTTCTCTTGGCTCTCTTGCCTGTGCCAAAGTTCATTCATAATAGGAAGCGGTGCAGAGGTTTACTTGGAGATCGACTGGTTCATGAGTGCTTAGACTTTGTTCTTCGACCGCTAAAGATTGCCGCTCGCATAGGCATCATGATGTCAGACCCCTTGGGGTTTCGATGTTACTGCTTCACTCCATTGGCTGCCTATATTGTTGATACTCCGGAGTCAACCCTTCTCGCAGGAGTAAGCACATCCAGCTCATCAGTTACATTGGCGACGCACCAACACTTTGGTGACAGTTTCCGACATGAACCACGAAGAGGTTCACATACTATATCCCAACTTTGCGGCCTCGAAGAACGTGTTAATCCCTGGAACATTGAAGCATACCTCAAGGCATCGGGAAATATTAATCTGAATGGTGTACATCGTCCCTTCTGGGTGGATTGGCCGCTTTCCGATCCTTCCGTCTTCCTAACACCGGAACCATTACATCACTGGCATAAGGCATTCTGGGATCATGATGCCAAATGGTGCATTGCAGCAGTTGGTGCGCAAGAGCTTGACTATCACTTTGCTGTCTTGCATCCATTTACCGGTTTTCGACACTTCTCTGAAGGTATCTCGTCTCTGAAGCAGGTAACTGGCCGGGAACATAGAGAAGTTCAACGGCATATAGTGGGTGTAATTGCAGATGTAGTACCCTCAAACTTTGTCATTGCAATCAGAGCACTTATGGACTTCCGCTACTTTGCGCAGTCTATGGAAATCGACGACATAATATGTCAGAAGATAGACGCTGCTTTGTCCGAGTTTCATGACCACAAATCTGCCATTATCAAAGCTGGAGCACGAAGGGGGAAGAATGGACCCCTCAATCATTTTCGCATTCCAAAACTCGAATTTTTGCAAAGTGTAACTTCAAGCATTTGCTTAAACGGAGTAGCCCAGCAGTGGTCGGCAGATGGGACAGAACGCGCCCACATCGATGTCATCAAGAACCCATCCAAGTTATCTAATAATCAGAAATATGAGTCTCAAATCTGCCACCATATGGATCGCTCAGAAAAGTCTCATCTATTTGACATAGCTGTCACTGCTTACGAGTGTAGTCAAGCAGCGTCTGGCGCCCCCGAAGTGACCTCCGAATGTGAAAGTAACAGCGATAAATCTTGCGACTCGGACACCGAAGGGCCAGTATTACCAGTAGCACAATCAAAATGTGCATTTGCTGACTATTTCTCCAAGTCAGCAGCTTCGAGTAAAGCTAATGTTCTACCCCAACGGACCTTTTTCATTGCTAGTACAGCCTTTCACCTCAATCGTAAACCAGTCTTGAACAAAATAACCGTTGATGCCGTTGCACAATTATTCAACATTTCGGATCTACGAGCAGCACTTGGGGACTTTATCCGAAACTTTTCAACTTTGGAAAATGGTCACATATGAAATATAGGCGGTCGAAGGCTATCCAACAGTGACTGTTCTCTTCCTTTCACATATCTTCGCGTCTGGCATAAGTTCCGTCTGCAAACCAAAGAATATAACTTTCCCCACTGCATTCTTCCGTCACGAACAGTAAATGCCAGTCCACCTTCTGGTACATGGACAATGGGTCATTACGACCCCGTTATTATTAATACCGACCCTAGTTGTATATGGCCACGTAGCGGTCTTAAAGGTATAAACCGTCCTCTATTTCTTTCTTAATATTACATGCTTACAATGTCACCCAATCACAGGTCATCAAGTAGTTGAAGTACGTTTGATTTTCTCCATCATCCCGGATGAAAAATGGCATAACATAGTATCGAGGCTCAGTGATCAATTTTTTACATATGTGACACGCCTTGATATTATACCACAGGCTAATAAACCGTTCTCGGGACAGTCTAGGGCCCGTGTTTTATATCCAGAGCTTAGCACCTCTATGTATATGCTCAAACGTGCGTACCGTACTGGTAATGTGCCAACCGGGGACATTCTTCCATTAAAGCAGATTAGGGAACTTGTTGAACTGATTCCGCGATTCGGAGATAAGGCAGATCGACGTTTAACCAAGTATAATTGTGTTCAGTACTTTAATGAGTTTCGTTTAAATAAGTACTTTAGTAAAGAGCTATTTCTTGCATTGTCGTTGTCGGATTCCTACTAAATATACTTAGATTTATTTTCCTTGAGCCTTGGGTATTTGTACACGTTCACTCTTGGTAATATACTTAATGGAAAATATTTCATAGCAACAGAATGTTCATAGTGTGTATACAGTTGTGTATTAGTTGGTTGTATCTATGCAGCACGATATAGTTCTATGTAGGGTATCGTAGGTATTATGCTATTTATACCTACTATAAATTTAGCGGTCACATTATGTTGCATTATGACCCAATGACCGGATTTGCTGATGATATTCAAAGTGCTGAGAGCCTCCCAATCCGCAAGTGTGCAGGTGAGTCTGGTCTACTTGAGATCTCATTTCATTCATCATATTAAGACTATTTTTGTACCCCATTGACGAAGCTCCGGCCGGCATTCCCAAAGCCAACGACATTTTTCACCAACCCATTGATGACGAATTCGCAGGTCCGTAGTTTTCAGAATGAACTTGATATCACAGTCCATTATCCGAACCATAACTAATTTGCTTCAGAAGACAGCATTGTTGCAATGAGCAATGAACTGCTTCCTCTGGATAACGAGTTTGCAGATGAGACTATGACGCAAGACGTCCAGGAGAGTGATCGTGCAAGCACCGATGAACGTCTTGGACCAGGGCCCTCAGCCACGGAAGATAACTACAACTTCTATAGATACATCCAACTTGAAGATGTCATAGACCCTGATGATGATGCTGTTTATGCATTGGCCTTGGATGATAGCGACTCCGAATATCATGAGGGTAGCTCGCACTCCCCAGAAGACTCATATTATAGTGACTCGGCGGATGAAATGTATATGGATGACGGCGAAGACTAAAATGTAAAAAAAAAGTTGTACATATGTTTTACCTCTTGTGTTGATAGACTATTGAATGTGTTTTTACTGCTCCTTCACATTCAGTTTTAATGACCTTCCCAATGGTAGTCATTGGGTATATATTACTTGACATATCTCTGCTATTACTGACATATTTGTGCTCTCGGGGCATCCGGCCCATTTTCCGCTGAACAAGGCTTTCCCGGCGATCGCAGCAAAGTCGGGGAGTGTTCGCTGGACCCATATGGTACGCACACACTGTAGTCTGTCCCATTTAGGCTTACGCTTGAGCGAACGAGCGAACTCTCTCGACCCGACTGATACGGCTACAGTGGGACCGTTCTCTGGTACGTCTTGTACGGTCCAGTGTAGCTACGGTATGTGAAGTCAATTAACTCACTAATTGAGAGTTAACTTTTACTTACCTTGCATAGACCATTGTTTTCGCGCGTCACCAGGTGACGCAACACTATGGCAGTCCATGTGTACTTTTATTCCGCGCAATTTTTTGATCAATCTTGTGCCCCGCAGAAAAGTTGAATGCCCCGCAGAAAGTTGAAGTGCCCCGCAGAAGTTGAAATTCCGCGCGCGCAGAAATTCGGTGTCCGAAATCTGCGCGGGGTGAGTTTTTTGAGTCAAATACATGTTTTTTGTCCAAAAGCATGCATATAAATGCCCGCGCGGAATTTTTACACTGCGCGCAGAAATTTAATGCAAGGTGTGTGTTGCGCGCGCAGAAATTGAGAAATTGACTTGTACTCACATTTTTGACGTGCCGACGTGCCGGAGCTGGGATTTGATGATGTAAGTGATACACTCGGCATCACGGAGCTTGGCATTTCGGACTTTAAAAACACCGTGGAAACTTGAAAGCAAGGGTAAGGTTGACATTAATGGCGCCCGTCTACTTGCCATTGAAAATCTTGTAATCGTTTTGCTTACTTCAAAGATATACCAGACCCATTAATGTGTGAATTATCTACCTAAGTCAGGTATAACATCTGGTTGAGTGGTTGTAGTTGGGTTATATTCAAATGCACCCGACGATGCCAATCTTTACTATTACTAAACCAAGGTAAAAAAGACATTTTGCAGAGAAAGTACATAGGGATTTATTAATCATATACATTAGCTTGCTGTAAGCTATAAGGAGGGGATGACAATTGTATAGTAGGCTCTCCACTCGCTGCCAGGAGGCCAATTTCACACGCTTTTTCAGAGTCCGATGTGTGAGCTCCGTGATGCCGACCGCATCACTTACATCATCAAATCCCAGCTCCGGCACGGCGGCACGTCAAAAATGTGAGTACAAGTCAATTTCTCAATTTCTGCGCGCGCAACACACACCTTGCATTAAATTTCTGCGTGCAGTGTAAAAATTCCGCGCGGGCATTTATATGCATGCTTTTGGACAAAAAACATGTATTTGACTCAAAAAACTCACCCCGCGCAGATTTCGGACACCGAATTTCTGCGCGCGCGGAATTTCAACTTCTGCGGGGCACTTCAAATTTCTGCGGGGCATTTAGAAATTCCGCGGGGCACTTAGATATTCTGCGGGGCAAAATATGGTTCATAAACTTGCGCGGAATAAAAGTACACATGGACCGCCATACAACACAGGCGCAAAAAGAACCCGATGACAGTGTACATTTAAAGTAAGTCGAGGTCAATTTATATTAATACTTACTAACACCCACATATCCTGTCTTTGTGTAAGCGCTCGTAAGCTCGAGATATCCGTGCTGGTTCGTGTGAGTTCTGCATGGTGAGTATGAGTATCATTTTAAACATACAACCTCGCTGACCTGCGCTGGTGTGCACTTGTCCTTCGAGGCACAGTTTGGTACATCTATATACGGCCAAGGTAATCAATTTCAAACGGATTTATGGGATCTGGATAGAGCTCCGATCCAGGCTGTTGTATGGGGCGAACAAGTGGTGGCCCCCGTCTGGGGCTTCTTCGTGAACCAGGCACTGGGCAGTGCTTCCCGCCAGTGCACAGAATGCTTGCTGATAGGTTACATCACGGAACTGTGCGCCTGCCGCTGCTATGCGTCCAGTCTCAAGGGGGCTGCTTCAATTGGAGAAGGCTGGAGACGCTTGAGCCTACATAAAAGTCCGTGAGTCCATGCAAACACTGCACAACCATTGCAAGGATTTGGCTTACCTTGCACGAACAGGCTGTGATACATAGATTGCACAGACGCACACTGTATCGTGTATGTTATTCTTTCTGCTTATCATGATATATGGTACTCATTCATTTATAAAGCGCGCAGGACAGACTGTAATACATAGATTTCACAGACGCGCACCTACTGTGTTGTTGGAAGAAGACGAGCAGGTGATGAGATATGTTCATGTGCATGATCAATGACTCGGAATGGTGCGGACCTGCAGCGTCTACCAGCCGTGCGCGCAGTGCATCTGTGCGGCGTGCTGGTCCCTGTTAGTGCTGAGGCACAGGAGACGATTATGCCGAGCTGATAACGTGTCCATGGACATGTTGCGTCCGAGCATCTAATAGCGCATGCCTGCATGGTCAGCTTGGAGGTAAGTAGACGGACTCGGAGTGTGGTATGCTCCGTGCACGCACTGACTAGGACTAGGTTTCTCCGCGCATGCACGCACCCTTCACCCTTATACACCTGCACCGTGCCCCAGTCCCAGCTCCGGACTCCGCGTAATGAATGACAACCCCTAGCCTCGTGACCAGGCTGCTCTACTAAGAGGTATAGTCCGGAGGACCCTGGGTTAAGGTTTCTTCGGGCGACTTGCTTCTAGAGGGACGATCACCGGTCTTGTAGGCGACCACAAGCTCTATATTCCAATTCCGACCACCGTCTCCCTCCCCCCCAGGGCACCCCGCCCCCATGAAACCCCGCCCCACCTCATTGAACCGCTCCGTGAGTCTGTGTTCTTAGAGTCCCCCTCCCCTCGCGTCCTGTCTCGTCCCATCCCCTGGCAATCCTGTTCTATCCCTGCTATCTTGCTCCGTCTCCGCCCTCCAGATGTAACGGCACACCCCATGTAACGCAACACGCCCACAATGTCCGTGCCCACAACATCCATGCACACAATGTCAATTCCCACAATATCCCCACAGAACCCACCATGTCCAACCCGCGTCTGCCGTCCTGCAGGGCTGCAACTCGTGCGAGCATGACTTGCAGTGTCAAGTCTGCCCTGCGGGCTGCTGCGGCCGCGGCTGCTGAGTTCGCCGCAGAGCTCAAAGACATTCAGGCAGCCCCGCGCGGCGCGGCGCAGTGCGAGGGAGGACGGCCTATGGGGTTGGAACTTGGGACGGCCCGTGGGTTGGGATGGGACAGTACAGAGACGGTTGAATGGTACAAGGACGGCCAACGGGGAATACTGGGAGGGAGGTATGGGAGGAGGAGGAGAGACGGAATGGAATTGGAAGAAGGCGAGGCGAGGGAAGGGGCAGTCGGCAGTCTGCAAGGAAGGGCGGGGAGGGGGAGCACGGGTGGGAATCGGGATGCATGGACGGAGTGAGTGTGTATGTGAGCGGTGAGTGCGGGTGGGTGGGCGCAATGCTGCATGCGGATGTGGAGGCCCGAGGCCGGTCTTTGTTCCTCTCCACTGTACCCATCATTGCCCTCGCAGCGCTATCCGCACTGCACTGCACTCACTCACCAAGCGCATGGAGAGAGCGAGCGGGGGTTAGGGCAGGCCGCGGGTATACTGTGATGTGACTGTGCGCTCGCGCATCGGTCCTCGGACGCGTCGGACGTGATGCAAGTTGCAACAAATGCCACGAGTGGCAGGGAGGCGGCGCGACACGTGGGAGGTCAAGGGGCGGAACCGCTGAAGCGGGCACCAAGTGGCAAGGACGCACTGTCACGGTCCAGGACCGAGCGGCACGGGAGCGGACTGACTGTCTGTTTGTTGCGAGAATGGGCGGGGCCAGGGGCGGAGGTCAAGTGGGGGCAGGGACGTGGGATGGGCCGGGATGGGACGGCCTTGCACAATGGTCGTGTGGTGGGGGAGGGATGAAAGTGGAGGATCGAACGAGCCAAGCCGGCACGGGAAGACGAGAAGATGCAGCTCGCATGGGGTTGGTTGAAAAGGGGGCGCATGCATATCATAGGCCCGTTATGGTACAGAGCGCTCAAGCTTCAAGGCCTCACCTAGGCCTCACACTGCACATGACATAGAGGGGTGGGTGCATTGTACAATTGCGACCAAGGTCAACCCACACTGCCCCGTCTCGTCCCCGACCTGACGGATGGGTAGTAGAGGCAAGGTACAGCACAGCGACAGTGGGAGCTGGACTCGGCCGGCCTGCAGTGCCAAGTTGGCTTTGGCATTATATCAGTCACTTAGTGCATGCCCCGCCCCGCAAGGCAGAGACCGACGTGTACATACCGGTACTGCCAACGTACTACGGCACTGGTGGCCGCAATTGGTCCACACGGTGCCATTCTTCGTTGTTCGATCTCTCTTGATCGATGAATCATGATCGATGATCGTCAGATAAGATGCCCAGTGCATCCCCCGTTTCTTCCAAGTACCATATATTTATTGACTGCGCTGCGCTGCTCTGGGCATCTCAAGTGCATACACTTATAACCCCTCCGCCCATCGCCAACTTCACCCTGCCCACCAAAAATTGCACCAACCTCGAGCTTGGCTCGATCCAGACTCAATGCTGCAGCAGGACTCTGGCACGGTCGTTCCAGGCTGCTACTGCTACATTTCCTACGCCGTGAATACCTCGTCAGCCTAAGTACTACTAACAAGCAACAAGATTTATTCATGGGAAAAACCTTAGTAGCACGATCATACAGCGCCGGGAGCACTGCCAATTGCCACGTTTCTAACTCCTTTTCCGTTGACTCGATATCGCGCGCGGCCTGGCAGAGTCTCCCTCTGACCCCGAAAGATACGCTCGGTTACAATGGGCCGCGGTGCAGCGAAGAAACCGAAGAAAAATTCTGACCGGGTGACGAAGACGCATGCTCCCGCTGGCACGACCGTATACCCTGGATACGGGGACACATACAATCGACGCGGAATGGCAACTCACGAGCGGAAGTGCCTGTCTGTCTGTGTCAGACAATGCATCGAACGGGAGAGTGCAAGCAGACTGAGATTACTCAGGTGTTTGTCTGATTGGCGAGCATTGCTTATCAAACACTAACCATGACAGGGAATAAAACTGCCTAATGTGGGTTAGTGTGTTGAAAAGTAGACAAGTTTTTGACCTTTTTGTGATGCGTACTGGCATAGTTTCTCCCCGCCCGAAGGCCTGGGATATGCTTTGAAAAGAATGGGGGCACGTACCTCGTGTTAATGGCTACTCCGCGTTGCAAGATGCCGTATTCCATGCTGGGAACCCGTCATAGAGTGCTATTCACTAAGCACTTCAGTTAACAGAGGGAGCACGGTGGTGAGTGACGACGAGATGAATGACAGAGGGATGCATGCTGGCAGGAAGAGAATGTGCTGGTAGGAAGAGAACAGTGTCGGACCTTGCCGAGCAAGACTCCGCCCTAGTCTCTCGTACAGAGCAGCATGCCCACACATAATAGCTCCCTTTGCACACTGCCCCATCTGATTTTCTTTGGGGAACGGCTCTTCCAGGGACGACTCTTTAAACTCTCTTGTAATATTTAAAACAAGTCTATGTAATTATTATTGTGGATCCCTTGCATCTCCAGTTCTCATCCACATAACACAAGGCACATGTCCGTCCTTTCTGCGTCAAACCCCGCTCAAATTTGTGCCATGTACCTGCATGCACATGTAGCTCCCCTAAGTAGCACACAGTACATAACTCTCCCGCTAGCCGCGGGGAATAGACCCAATATTGTCCAACATGAGGGTGGAGGGATGCTGTTTGCGGGAAATCTAATATATAATAAGATCTGCTTGCAATGTATATCGCACCTGCATCCAAACGCTCTGCTCGCCGCGGGGCATGATCCAGAACACAGTGTGGTAGTAAATCCTCCAAAATAAGGGTGACAAGAAACTGTTTGCAGAAAGTCAATATATTGGATCAAGGAAACAGGACATTCTATATACAATACAGGCAGCGGATGGTGCTCGATACGTCTAGTATGGGCATGTACAGAGAGTACAGAGCCAATACAAGGAGATATGAAGACTACTACACATACTTGTGTTGGCGCAGCGCTTTGCACTGCACCTTCCTCGTACAAGACGACATTTACCCCTCCAGCGCATGTTCCACTCGTTGCAAGGCATGGACCGCGAAAGAAATGTGTCTTCCTTGGTGTAATGTTATGTGTCCCGCTCGATATCTGAGGTGGGTAGCAGGAGAGCGATTGCCGGAAGTCGATATATGGTGTCGGGGCGTGAATGGGTGGGTTATGTGTATAGTAATCGCATCACAGAACAGATTATGATACTGTGGTGTACAGAATATCAAAAAGAAAATACAATGGACAAGAGTCGAGGGACTTACAGTTACTTGTGTCGGCACGGTGCTTCACGCTACACCTCCCTCGTACAACACAGCATTTACTCCTCCACCTCATGTTTTGCTCGCTGTGAGGCATGGACCCCAAAAGAAAGGTCTTCCTTGGGGCAATGTTCTGTGTCCCCCGCTTGATATCTGAGGTTGTCAGTGGGAGAGCGATTGCCGGAAGTCAATATATGGTGTCGGGGCGTGAATGGGTGGGTTGTGCTTGTAATCATATTAGAGAACAGGGTAGGACACCGCACTGGAGAAAATATTAAAAAGAAAATACAATGGACAAGAGACAAGGGACTTACAGTTACTTGTGTCGGCGCTGTGCTCTCGCGCTGTGCCTCCCCCGCGAAATTGACATATACCCATCTAGGTTGGGTGCCGCTCGCCGCGGGGCGTTGACCCCAGAGATATAGATGTTGAGAATGGATAGTTGGCGGGAAGCTGATTGCGGGAAGTCGATATGTCGTCTCGGGCCGTGTATACGTCGCACATAGTGTATTCTGCGTTAATTTGTGCTACAAAAAGGAATTTAAATATAAGTGATGTGGTGAGCAGGTGTGCGATGTACCTATGAAAGAGAACAGTCGTTATTCTTTAGTTGCGGGGGCCACTTACCATGGGGCATCGACTTCTGCATGCAAATGACATTTACTGCTGTGCATCACTGTGTCATGAATGGACATGGGCCTGCTGTGTGCTGGCACTTGCAGGACGCGCAAACAACATGGTGAGGCAGCGGGCGGCGGCTCTTGTCGACGTGGTGTCTCTGGTAAGTCTTCTGCATTGCTGGAGACATATTCTCTGGGGCCGGGGGCCTGACAGTCACATTGTGAAGATTCGAGCTTGCAGACATCTACTTGGGACGCTCTTGGGAGTCAGAAGTTGCCAGGGCTACTGCAGCGTGTAGTCAACATAAGAATTCAGAGAGGATTATGACTTACCCGTGTTGTCACTGCTTCCCTTTTGCATTAGCATTGTCTGCTGGTTGGGAGTGCAATGGCTCACTGCAGATCAGTTCAGTGGGGCGGGCTTCAAGTACCGAGGTCGTCTAGACGTCGAACGAGTCAGTCATGTACAGCAAACAAACATGTAGCACGACATACCCCAAAGCAGACAGACTGGCAGCATGGTGAGTGGGCACTTGAATGAGAGTGGGCCTACAACATACTTATATTTGGCTGTAGTATGTGTGCTGGCATGATTGCGGGACAAGAAAGAGCGGTGTATGTTTAGTTCACACGCTAGGTCCGGCACTTTGCCGCTCTCCGCTTAGGGGCGCCCGGCCCCCTCCTGCAATGTCCAGTAGATTTATTCTATATATCGAATAAATACATGTAATATACCTACAGTTCTACAGACAGACATATAACAAAAGCCCCGATTTTGTGTATAGTCAAGAGTCATGTATTCAAATTTGGTATGTACACGGGTGAGGGGAGTCTATACATACAGCTGCATAGATACTATATATGGGTACAAAGGAGCCTATGTAATTATTATATCAGTTACAATGCACTTACACCGCACATTCAATGTACAGGAGCATGTTAATGTGTCCACCCGGACATAAACTACAGCTGGAACAGAGCATGCTGCATAGTTCCCTGCTCAGCTCCTCCCCCCCTCTTTTCTTGTACAGAGACTGCAAATTAAAGCCCGTAGCTCGCGGGACCCTGAGGCTGTGAGTTAAGCGAGGAATTTTCGGTTTGTATTCGGAGCTTTTCACTCACCCCGTGGTCTTGGAACTTACATATGCGTAAGACTGCATAGCACGAAATATACTGGTTTCTGCATAAATTCCCGTTCCCAGCTGCTTCCAGTAGGCACTCATAAGCTATATTTAGATATGAGGCGATGAGCTAGGCAGCTGTAGAGCAGGAGCGTCGCGTGCGCTTGCGAGCACGGCTCAAGCGCGCTGTGTGTTGCAAAACACGCACTGAGCCACGCACGTTTAAAATAACATGTATTCAAAATTAAACCACACAGGATATTTATGGAAGCTATAGGTAACCTTTGGAATTGTGCAGAGATGAGTGAACATAGCAGGTACCTGTGTAGAAACACGCATTTGCTTGATATTAGAAAATATAGATAAACGTGCATAGCACACAGTGATTGTAATTTAAATATGGCTTACCCACCTCATGAGAGAAGGTCAAAGTCAATACACAGCGGGTGCGCGGACCTCGCAGCCCAGAACATGCTGGGACACATACACCTCCTCCTCCCTTCCGCATTCTCGTCCCATTCCACAGAGAAAAGTGCGTGGAATCTTCGCTTATTCTAGCCGATAACGTGATATTCTGATACCGAACAATGCCCGGTAGACTGACTGCTAGCGCAATTGGTATCCAATTCACGGAAGATTAGTGCGTAGGGAGCGCAGGGTGAGCGCTCCTGTATTCCCCGCACGTATTATCCCGTTTCCAATAGTTAGGGGTACTGTATCAACACTCTGCACCCCCAGTACATGCATGCATGTGAAGTATTTGAGCGCAGTATCTCAGAATGAGTGCGCGCCCACTGTGCTATTTTGCAGACGCTCCCGTCTTCCCTTTCTGATTCATATCCAAAAACACCATTTTTGAAGGGAACTCTCACCTTGCCGTAGTATTTGACACGAATGTGCCAACCTGGTGATGCGACCCAGAAGGCAGGCGCAATTAAAAATGTTTCGTTGAACGTTCAGATATGTCTGTAGATCAACATTGCCCTACAGTTATCTATTATGTTTCATATTGTGTATTTCTTGTACAGACTGAATATGTTTATTTAGGCGATAGCTGTAACTTGTGTACCGGACAAACTGTAGTATTTACATCTGGGATGCGGACAAGATAGTGGGGGACATGTACCATGCCCGCATCCCCGTTCCGCATATTCTCCACGGAAACTGTTATTGAATAGTTTGGGTACCGAGCATGCCCGCTAACACTTACGTACCAGTGAACAGCTTGAATCCCGCCAACTGACACTTGTAAATTAGAGATTGGGTTCACAAAGTTTGGTTGGGGGGTACCCGCCCAATTCAGGAATGCCGCATGCATGCCAGGACAACACCTGCACGTAAAATGTACCTCAATTACCAGTGAAATCAAAGCACTCTTACAGTTCAAGAATATGTGTCATTTGTCTGTTGTGTACATTTGAAGACTGAGCAAAGACTCAGTTGAGAATGAGTTACGAAGGGAGATGTATATGCACCTTAGTGCCAAAATATACCGGGGGATAGTTGGAATACATAGAATGATTTATTAGCAATACATACTGTAAGTACATTAATGAAATTCAAAATACTGTATAAGAGATGGTGGGACAGTAACCACGATTGAGGGTCGATGCGGGGAGGGGACCAGGGATCCGGCACTCGCTTAGCAAAGTGGACACACTACAGGCAGGACCCTGAGC
This sequence comes from Stropharia rugosoannulata, assembly GCA_028532985.1. NCBI lineage: Eukaryota > Fungi > Basidiomycota > Agaricomycetes > Agaricales > Strophariaceae > Stropharia > Stropharia rugosoannulata. The sequence goes on along the minus strand of JANCIK010000001.1, from coordinate 4,453,212 downwards.
CCGTACTTTCGTTCACACTCCCATGTTCGCTTCGCTCACATACCAGGTAGTAAGTACACTCAGTCTGAAAACATATATAAGCTGTATGACTGACCTGATATTTCCCCAGTTCCCTGCTCTTCTCATCTAGTCTTCCCTCCTCAGCTCTCTTTCCGCATACAGCAGGCGGACGACGTGGTTCGACGTGCTTGACCCTGTCCACGTCACTGGCTGTGACGACCCAGGTGAGCTTGACGCCACTCTGAACGACAAGACATTGACAATGTGCGGGCTGGAACGCTATCAAACGGACCAGCGAATGCCTGCCTGTCAATGACAAGGGAATCACAGAGGCAACATGTTTGCCAGAACGGTTGCGGCTCGTCCTAATTCACAGGTAGCAGTGGTCCTAACAACGAAGGTGAGCTTTCTGCGTCCCACAGATAAACTGCTCATTGCTGACTTGCACGCAGTTTAGCAGGTGTTTGGCTCGCCGTGTGCCTCAGCTCACAGACAGCTACAGGGCGAGCATTCCATTCATATCTCAATGTACTCGGTTTGAGTAGATCGGCGTTGTTACTGTCCAAACGCACCGGAGAATGTAAGTTATATTGTGTGTTCTTAATTCAGAGATTGCTGATGCATACTGGGCCTCCAGGGCTATTCTTCCTAGGTGAAAGGTGTCATTGTGGGCTCATGACATGCACGGAAATAATTCGAGGTCGTCCTGAAGCGCAGCTATGTTACTGAGTAAACGAAGAAGGTGGGTTATGTCAGGGCTAACATCTAAACCAACCTGACGAGAACCTGAGATGACCAGATCTCTTGCAAGTGAGCTAGTACACTGTGGTTAGTATGTAAGTGCAGCCGCAGGATCACTTTAAATGAACACAAGTTGTGCTTTTCATGTTATGCGCTTGGCTTGAGCTCCAAGCTTCTCGAGTCAGGGCATTGGCACCCTGTGTCGTCCCGAGATAGTACAGCCTGTCACCTGTGTGCACGGCTACGGGTTTAATGTGAGTGTATCAGGTCAAGTCAATTAACTCACTAATTGAGAGTTAACTTTTACTTACCTTGCATAGACCATTGTTTTCGCGCGTCACCAGGTGACGCAAAACAGGCGCACAAAGAACCCGGTGACAGTGTATGTTCAAAGTAAGTCGAGGTCAATTTATATTAACACATACTAACACCCACATATCCGGTCTTTGTTTAAGTGCTCGTAAGCTCAAGATATGCGTGTTGGTTCGTGTGAGTTGTGCACGGTGAGTCTGAGTATCATTTTAAACATAGAACCTCGCTGACCTGAGCTGGTGTGCACTTGTCCTTCGAGGCACAGTTGCCAGGTACCTCTATATACGGCCAAGGCGATCAATTTTGAACGGATTTATGGGATCTGGATAGAGCTCCGAACCAGGCACTTGTCCAGGGTGAACATGTGGTAGTCCCTGTCTGGGGCTTCTTCGTGAGCCAGGCACCGGGCAGTGCTTCTCGCCAGTGCACAGAATGCTTGCTGATAGGTTACATCACGGAACTGTGCGCCTGCCGCTGCTATGCATCCAGTCTCAAGGGGGCTGCTTCAATTGGAGAAGGCTGGAGACACTTGAGCCTACATAAAAGTCCGTGAGTCCATGCAAACACTGCACAACCATTGCAAGGATTTGGCTTACCTTGCACGAACAGGCTGTGATACATAGATTGCGCAGACGCACACTGTATCGTGTACGTTATTCTTTCTGCTTATCATGATATATGGTACTCATTCATTTATAAAGCACGCAGGACAGACTGTAATACATAGATTTCACAGACACGCACCTACTGTGTTGTTGGAAGAAGAAGAGCCAGAGATGAGATAAGTTTGCGTGCATGATCAATGACTCGGAATGGTGCGGACCTGCAGTGTCTACCAGCCGTGCGCGCAGTGCATCTATGTGGCGTGCTGGACCCTGGTAGTGCTCAGGCACGGGTGACGATTACACCGAGCCGATAACGTGTCCAATGTCCGTGGACATGTCATGTCCGAGCGTCAATAGCGCATGCCTGCATGGTCAGCTTGGAGGTAAGTAGATAGCGCAGGACGGATTCGGAGTGTGGTATGCTCCTCTCCTCGCATGCACTGACTAGGACTAGGCCTCTCTGCGCACGCACGCCCCCCTCACTCTTGTACACCTGCGCCGTGCGCCAGCCCCAGCTGCAGACTCCGGACTCTGCATAATGAATGGCAAGCCCTAGCCTCGTGACCAGGCTGCTCTTCTATGTAAGAGGTATCGTCCAGAGGACCTTGGGTTAAGGTTTCTTCGGGTGACTTGCTTCTAGAGGGACGCTTACTACTGGTCTAGTAGTAGACCCCAAGCTCTATATTCCATAATCCATCACCGTCTCCCTCCCTCCCTCCCAGGGCACGGGCCCGCCCTCATGAAACCCCGCCCCACCCCATTGCACCGCTTCGTGAGTCTGTGTTCTTAGAGTCCCCCTCCCCTCGTGTCCTGTCTCGTCCCGTCCCTCCAATCCCGTCCCGTACCTGCTATCTTGCCCTGTCCCCGCTCTCCACCTGTAACGATGCATGCCCACAGTTGTCCGTAACACCGTCCGTTCCCACAGTAACGCTGCACGCCCACAAAACCCACCGCGTCCAAACCGCGTCCGCCATCCTACAGAGCTGCACCTCGTGCGAACATGACTGGCAGTGTCAAGTGTCCCCTGCGGGCTGCCGCTGCCGCCGCAGAGCGTAGAGACATTCAGGCAGCCCCGTGCGGCGCGGCATGGTGCGAGGGAGGGAGGACGGCCTATGCAGTTGGAACTCGGGTGGGCGGAACGGCTCACGGGGGACACAGGGACGGATGAACGGGTTACAGGACGGGACAGGGATGGATGAACGGGCGGGACAGGTGGGCCGCAGGAATACTGGGAGGTATGGCGAGGCATGGCATTGCATTGCACGGAGCATTTAAGGCCCAGAGGTGAGGGAGGGGACTGCAGTCAGTGGTCGGCGGGGTTCGATGTGCACATTGCGATACGCGTGCGGCCAGACCCGCGGGCGCAGTGCGTAATGCGGATAGCGTTGCGAAGGTGATGGGACGATGAGGGCGATGCGCAAAAATGGGAAGAGACACTCCCTGTCCAGCTGCGCCCACTGGACACGGTCCACGGTCCACCAACCCAAAGACCCTTACAACCGCATGCAGGATACCCCACTTCCACGGCGGCCCTCCGCTCAATCAGTGACTCACCACTCACATGCACTCTCACTCACTCCGCTCACTCTGTCCATGTATCCTGATTCCCATGCGCGCTCCCCTCCCCTCATCCCATCCTTGCCGCATAGCACCGAGTCTGCGCACTCCATGCCACCCTGCAGAGGAGCATGCGCCAGACTTTAGTAGATATCGTGCAAGTAGACTCCGCGATCTGGAGCGCTGACGCATAGACATTGGAGAGAGCGAGCAGGCGGGCCGCGGGTATACCGCGATGCGTCTGCGCGTCGGTCCTCGGACGCGTCGGACGCGATGCAAGTTGCAATAAATGGTGCAAATGGCAGGGAGGCGACGCGCGGAACGGGACGGGAGGCCGAGGGGCGGAACCGCCAAGTCCAGGGCGCGGGCGGGTTGACTGTCTATAAGTCTGTCTCTGTGTCTGCAAGAATGGGCAGGTGCGTGGGCGGGGGCGGAGGTCGATTGGGGGCAGGGCCGTGAAATGGGCCGTGAAGTTCTGGGATGAGCGATGCCGGAGCGCGGAATGGACTGACTATCTGGTTATCTTGGAAGTCCTGTCTGTCACGTCAACGGGATGAAAGCAACGCAAAAGCGGACCGAGCCTGGAAGCTGGATCCTGGATGCAGCTCGCATGGGGTTGGTTGAAAGGGTTGAACTTGAAATGAAGGCGCAAGTGGGCACCCGAATGGAATGCGCAAGCATATACATGTGGCCTCGTGTATGCAGAAAGCTGAGCACTGCTGCCTGCGGTCCCAGCCACTCTCTTCTTCCCCCTCTCCCTTCTCCTTCACCCTCCGAAACATAACCCGACCGACTTCTTGTGAGTCGATTGTTTCTTATATTGTGTTTTGTTTAAGTCAACATATCATAGGCCCGTCATGGTACAGAAGCACGACGGTGACTGGTGACCACCAACCATATGTAATTATGTTACATTTCCTTCGTCCGTGTGCTCCCGCGTCAAAGGTGGGAAAGGGTGCGGTGAGGGAGGACGGACAGTGGACGTGCGCAGCACCCTCCTCCACCCATGCTACATGCTGCTGCACCCCACTGCAGCCACAACCGACTGTCGTCCTCCGCCCTGTCTTATACCCTGGATCCCGTGGGTTCTATCCCGCCCTTATTGATTCATGAATCATAAGTATCCCCATCCCCGTCCCCATCCGATCCCATGCTATGAGCAGAGCACGGCCCAACACTGATACACCCCGTCTTGCATGCGCGCTTGACATATGTATAAAGAGCAGGAGAGTCGAGGCGGGAGCGAGGCAGCGAGAGAATGCGGCCGCAGGTGCGATGAAGGCTGGCGGAGGGCGGAATCAAGGTGACAGTGGGTGACAGACGGCACATCGCGAGACAGACAGTATGACGGATTGCCAATACGGGACGAGGCCAAGCTGATGGCGGGGATTGCACTGACAGCTTCTATGCGCACTTCTTAATTTGATCGGACAACCCAACCTCCAGCCTCGCGTCTCCCTGCCCCTCCGCCATTTACCTGTCCTCGTCCTGTCCCAGTCTCGCACCCCATCCTGTCCCCCTTTCTGTACCGGGCAGCCCCATCTTGCATCGCACCTTGGGCCTTGCATCTCCCACCTTGCGCATGGCATGTCCCGTCTGTCCCCCTCGCGCAAATACACTGCCCAAGCGCACACGCCTATTCCCTTCAAGTGCCCACGCGCACGCGTCTGTCCCCTCCCACGCACACGCATCCATCCCCTCCCACCGTTGCCGTCTCGTCCCACCAAACAGAAGCAGCCACAAGTCACACCCGTCCCATTGCACCGCACCCTATCCCGCCGCACCATCGCATCCACCCGCAATGTGTTAGCTCCTGCAATGCATTCTCAGCTCGGAAACTCCTCCGCATCCCGTGACGAGCTGTAGTGCTCCTGCTCCTGCCAACGAAGATGGTAAGTATCCTGCCATCCGCCTCTTCCCTTGACCTCCCTCAACTCCTATCTCTACTTCCCTGTCCCGTCCCTTCCCTGTGTCCCGCCCCATCGCACGCCGCACAGGCACTGCCAATGCAGCCGCTACCCAGGGACTAAGCGCAGGCCTATGTCACACGTGAACATTTCTGGAGTCTCTGCGGGGCCAGACGCAAGTTATAATGGGGACAGTGCAGGACGGAGGAGCGAGGTCGCAGTTGGTTATGTGGGCATGGATGGGCATGGGCATGAGGTGTTGCATGTTACGTGCCGCGTTGATGCTGCGTGCTGTGTGCAAGCACGAGCGAGGGCGGGACTTGCGCGGGATGGAGTATGGGAGGGGAGGAGAGGGATTAGAGTATAGAGGAGAGTGCGGATGACGGAATGGTGTTATAAGGTAGGGTGGGTCGAGGGGTAAGTGTGCAAGTTGCTATGCACGGGCGGGTGGATCTGTCTCTTTGGAGACTGCTCAGCAGTCGCACGCCTGGACTGGTGCCAGGTAGAGCATGGTGCCGATGCAACTGTAGCATGCACCTGCCCGCACAGGGCGAATGTAGGACACCAGGCAGGCCGCGATAACCTATTGCAAGGCCGGTCCTACGCTTAACCAACAAGTGCTCTAGCATAGTACTATAGAGCCGTATGCGTCCGCACATGGCCCCTTCTCTCGCTGTACATTGTACAATTGTGACAAAGGCCAACCCACCCCGCCCCGTCTCGTCTCGTCCCCGACCTGACGGATGGGTAGTACAGGAAAGATACAGCACAGCGACAGTAGGAGCGGGACTCGGCCGGCCTGCAGCGCAAAGTTGGCTTTGGCATGATATCAGTCACTTAGTGTGCGCCCCGCCCCGCACCACACCGCACCACGCAGGCGGAGACCGACGTGTACGTACCGCTACTGCCAACGTACTAGATAATATACTGCTGGGTGAATTGCTTTCTCTTAATCTTTTTTCGCGTCTATATACATAGGTATTGGGTAGCAATAACAAGACCACCGTGCCTTATGAGTCCCCCACTCACGACCCACTGTACCGCCATCCCTCCTCCGCGTCCTGGGCACCCCATGCTCCCTCTCTCCCGTGCTCTAAAGCGGCGCTACGCACAGCAGCAGCAGAGCAGTCATGAACATGGATAAGACGCTATTTTAGTCGATAGATAGACCGTAGTGTGAGTGAGAGCAATTTCATCCATCTCATATGGGTCAACAGGCTTACACGGGAAAGCATATGTCCATGTATCGTAGTTGCTATCCGCATTTGCTGAAAGGGAACGTTCATTGAACCTTGCGAGTGCTCTGTGCAGAAATAGAAATCAAAAAAATGCACTGTTGTTAATATTGACTGTCGATGAAATAGACTCACCCCACACGACCAAAAAGTAATCATTAAGAATTTGACCCATTTCAAGTAGGTTTTACTCTTGCAATTGAAATATGGAAATAGGGGCATGCCATCTTCACGTCTTTGAATTGGGGTAGCTGTCCATACTACGGTCTTAAGTCCACATAGTTTCGTCGCATGCGGGATTTAAGGCAGGCATATAGAGTAGCGCTGGTCACGTTGCTATCAAGTACGTCTGCGCCTATGCCTGCGCCTTTGCGCTCCCATGTCGAGCCGTGGTGCTCGTGCTTGGCTCGCGCTCCCACTTACAACAAATGGTATGTATCCCCGCCGACCGCACCTGTCCCAGCCCCGCGCTCCGTCGCGCCGGGCCGGGACCATGCGGCAGTGCGTGTTATAGGAACTGCCTTTCACCGGCACCTTCTACCTCGACGTTTCCTTTTATCTTCCTTATATTTCCCCATGGCAACTACTACAGAGCCAGTTACTCTCCCATTGGGTGTATGCTTCATATCAACTATGACTTATATACTAACTTACATCCATATAGGACCCCACTGCAGACGCGCCTGCGCCACCCCGTCGATGGAAATCTGGGGATCCGTACCATTTCAAGCTACCTGAAGTGGAGGGTGACAGTTTTGAGATCCTCTTCAACCACTTACGCGAGCAGGATCAAGCGCAGTGCAGTGTTTGGAGGGATGAGGTCAACTACCTGCTTATCTTCGTTAGTAGCCGCTTCTTTGGTCTCTCTACGGAACAGATGCGCTGATGAGTACTACTAATGTACAGGCTGGTCTGCTCTCTGCGGTCGTTACTGCATTCATCATCGAAACGTACAAGACACTATCCCCGGACCCAAATAACACGGTCGTCAATCTGCTGTCAGTCATCGCTGCCGCTCAAGTGGGGGATGGGGGCAACCAGATTTTAGCGTGCAGTGAGCGTGCAGATGCACGCTCATGCACGCCCAGTCACAAATCGTCACAACATTCGCACGCCGTCATGAAATATGAGTTTGGTACAAGTACAACCGTTTTGCCGTCGTTTTGGGGCCTCTTACTGTCTAATTAATAGAGCATGGTTAACAGTGCTACTCATAAGTTATATAATATGGATAGATTAATGTATAACAAGACAAAATTGAAATTGAAGGTTACTTGAATACAGCTATACTACTATTGTCTTTCATTCCGGCTTATTTAAGACTTTGGACTCTTGATGCCTTGAGATATAGTGGATTGAAAGCCAAACTATAATATCCTTGTTTAGTAAACTCACAATCTCATAGTATATTCAATTATGTGCTACTTGTCCGGTGGGAACTTGAATCAGATCATGAATTCATATGCAGTTTCACTCCCAATTTCACTCAATCATGGACTATTAATGATAGCCACCTATGTATCAGCTACTTCAGCTACCTGAGAATAATAGGCTGTTAAGTTAGCACTAATGCTAATCTTACTATCTCTACTTTACTATGAATCATGTCACGCATGTCCCACCTTATGGTGAGTTATTTGCACATTTATTCCCACATCCCCCCCCCTCTCACAACGACATGAAATTTTATTGTATTATGATTATAACTTATGTACAGTATTTAAACATAATGGTATACATCTTTCTGATTTATCCAAACTGTTATACTCATAGAAATGGGCCAGAAACGGTCACATTTTCTTAAATTCAGTGCCATCATTTAAATTTCCCACGAGTGTTCCCCCCCCCTCACTCGACTGTTCCCCCCTCTCACTCAAAGTGTCAAACCTTATAACGCCAATTCAATATGGGTAACATTACTAATACATGTTGAATATGCTATTAACAAGATTATATCATCAGCAAGACCTTTAGAATAGTAAAAAAGATTGATTTTATAAAGTAGTGAAATTGTGATTGCATCATTGGTACATGAGATAAATAAAATATACAATTTATACTCCATAAAATGGAAGCTGTTTATGTTACCTTCAATTAGAGGGTTTTACAGGTGGAATCAGAGATTAAAGTGTTTTGAGAGGGAGGGGGCGGACTCCGATCAGGAGAGGGGGGGACGTGGGAATAAATGTGCAAGTAACTCACCATAGCACCTTGTGTCACATGCACGCTCATTGCACGCTCACTGCACGCTCGTGCACGCTCGTGCACGCTTATGCACGCTCACTGCACGCTCATGCATGCTTGTGCATACTTGTGTATAGTTGCTGCTTTCCATAAAACATAACCTAAATGATATCAAATTTTAAGATTAGCAGACAAGTAGCGTCCCAAACCCTCTTTATTTGGCTTTGTTTTTACTTGCCATTAAGTTAGTACCGGTTGAGTACTGGTAGATTTTCTATTACTATGCACCACTGACAATATAGTTTGGGTCAACTACGCTTGTGAGTTTCGACGTAAGCCGCTTCTAGCCGTGTTTACCTGACTCGTTTTTTAATAGCTTTCAACAGCATGGGCCGAACTTCGAGAAGTTCAAGAAACCAGAGCCCATCAAGCCTCGTCCTCGAAGCAAGAAGCACAATATTGGTTGAATTTAATTAGTAAATCTATAGCAATTAATAGTAACACTCAATTAATAGTAACACTGGGATAGTTTCACGGTCTCTGCTGGTATTTTAATCACATTGAATGCTAGGATACTTATTCTAATTGTAATCCAAACCAGTCCCAGTGAATGCATGCCCAAGTTGCCCAAGGTAAATAATGTGCACGCTCAATGCACGCTCACCTATAATGATTGCACGCTCGTGCCAAGACTATGCACGCTTGTGCACGCTTGCATCAAACTGGTGCACGCTCGTGCACGCTCGCGGCCATCAAATGCACGCCCGTTGCATGCTCGTGCACGCTCATTGCACGCTAAAAAACGTGTGCCCGGGGGATGGGACTCAGAATTCAACAAGGGATTTCATGCCCCTTATAGCTAAAGACCCATATCAACACAATTTCACTGCACCTTCAGCCGCCCTCAATTTGAACACGTTCTTCTTTGTAAGCCTCGTTCTCAGCTTATCCACGGCACTCTTTGGTATAGTCAGCCTTCAGTGGTTGACTGTCCATGAATCCTATCCAAATACACTGTCACCCCAGCAGAAATTGGCACTGATCAATATGCGGATGGAATCGTTTAAACAATGGATGGTTCCCGAGCTCTTCGCGTCATTCCCCATACTCATACAACTGGCGCTTGCCGCATTCTTCATCGGTCTAATCTCCTTCCTGTGGAGCATTGATCACACCGTGGTCATCCCTATTGCCATACTCGTTGGGATTACACTGTTGTTCCTGATTGTAACTACTGTTCTTCCGGCAGCTCAATACCTCCTTCTCGACTGCCCATATCTCATCTACGATGGGGGAAGTAAGCTACCGACGGAATGTCCATTTATGTCCCCGCAAGCTGCAGCATGCCACTATCTCGTAACATCGTCAAGAATAGTATCTGCGTCAATGTCTTGTGTCCTAGTGGCGGTTATTCTAATTCCGATTCAAGCCTACCGATGGTCCGTTGGTGTCGTCAAGCAGTGGAAAAGTCATATGCCCCGGTTTATCCGCTATATAATTCGCAGATGTTTGCATTGGCTGGGTAGAGCCCGTCTCAGGCTTTTCAATCTAATCCGATACCTTTCAAAGTCAACCTCTCTATGCCAATTTCTCGATACTTCAATCAAGTGTCGTACTTGTTTTGATCACCAAGAGTCTCTATTAGACCATTTATCACAGGGTGAGGTCTTGCCCGGGGCAAAAAATATCTGGACTAGTTCTGGCGTCGCATGGCTGCATGCCCGCAATCATTGGTTCCTTCACACCACTCCAGATGGCGGGGCTTTCCTCCTTGAAGACATAAGAACCCCAGTACTTGATGGGATTCAAGGCATTCAGCGCGCTTTACAAAGTGCCCCCACTCCTTCAGAAGAGCTCCTTTCGGTTGCCATCTCTGCTGTCAAAGAATATCCTCCTCTTCCTACCGCTATATGTCTCTTCATAGACTATAATGTCAGACATTCCGGCCCAGACATACAGGATTTGAGTCCTTCATACACTTTATTTCATGGCACTCCCAAGGAGGTTTTGGGAGATTATGTTGTCAATCAACTGCTTCATGTGGATAATCGTAGTCTGTTGCCAAACCTGCCACCCACGGCTATCGGACTTGCAGCTGAACTTAAGATGAAAATGATGGGTTATGTTTATGACACAAATAGCCTTGGCAACTTCGAAGACAGTGAACTACCCCTAGGTGTCGAAGACGTTAGTTATCATCATTATCACATCAGGCGGTCGTCTGCCAGTGTCAAACAAGGTTTGTTATTCTCATTTCCACATATACGTTATTATATTCTCTCATTGTGCTGCGTTTACACACAGTAATTTTACTTCAATGGGCAATGGTCATTCAGTTATTCTTCGAATGCATTGATGGCATGGGGGAGCACAAAATAAATGGAAAAAGCAGCCTGGCACACCCAGTCTTTCAATCTCACCTATACTTCTTTGTACATGTGGTAGAGTTTGACACTAAATACACTACCCAGGTCTATGTCCAAATCGCCCTAACACTCCAGTTTATCACTAAATCACTCGACAAACGTGTTCAGAGTCCCAGTGTCACTGACACTGTATCAGAATCAAGCTCTACTCAAGACCATTGTCTCTTCTACTGCGCTTCATATTACTTTTATACTGCTACCAGATTCTCAATAACCAATGCCGATATCATTACAGAGTTGAAGCGACTTCAAAGCTCTCTCAGATTATACAAGGAACAAGCCTATATACACCCGTTGGACATAGGTTGGCCATTAAAGCGAAGAGTTTTTATCGGTGGTCGAACCTGGTACCCGTTGCATGATTGCGGTGTATTCACGTTTACGGAAGGGTGGTGGAAGCTAATCGAACGCTGGCTACCACCTGTTCAGAATGAGGTCGTAAACGCCTCTGATGGCATAGCTATCACCGTTTCTCCCCGAACCATCAATGACAATCCGGCCTCCACCAGCTCGGATCATCCCTACTCCAGTCCTATTCTTAACAAATTAGAGGTGGAGAAAACAAGTGCGAGTTAGTCAGTAGTTACACGATGGTGATTTCCTTTTCCGAAGATACGATGTAACACGGTATGAATATATACACTTGGTCAAGGACTTTTATATTTGTGATCCCTTGGTAGGCTTTATCGAAGAAGCTAGCTCTGGACAGTGGGAACGAGACCGCGAAAGTAGACACTAAAATTTTAGCTAACGGGAGGTGAGACCAGCTCGTAGTGAGAGAACAGTAGAACGCTGTGAAGCGCGGCAGGGATAGCTGTGCAAGACGCACAACCTTATTCTTCTGACACGTCCCATCATTTACTCACCTTCAGCGGCTTCTGCGCTTCTGCGCTGACAATATCGTACACTGACCCCACAGATGGCACCCAATACTCCAAGGACACTTTTTTTTTCAGGTTGCCCTACCTTCATTACTCCGCTGTCAAATGGCTTCACTCGGATGATTGGGTGCCTGTAAAGCATCAGCGCTGAAGGCCTGAAGCGCTTCAGCGCTCAGCCCTGAATAAATTCCATTTTGTTTGAGTAACTGTCAGCGAGTCAATCTTCTTTAGGACGCTCATTTTTGAATTATTTACTTTGGTAATAGTGTTATTGAACATACTCAATGTCTGGACTCATAAATATCCATCACAAATTTCCACACTGTGCCTTCCAATGCGTCGATCCGCTGAGCCAACTTCTCCTGCTCCTTTGCCATTTCTGCAATCTGCTGGTGTGCGTCGATTCCGGGTTTTGAGACGGATTGCTTATCATTTGACAGCGGGTCAAGTACTTGTCGGCGCTGCTTAATCTTAGATATTACTGGCAGATTTTGCGGCAAGTGACGTTTGGCTTACCTTGAATAATCCGGCCGCAGGCGTAGGGGCAAAGGCCTCCCGAGTAGTCAATATCTGTGCTTGACTCCGTTGATTGTCTATTAATTGCTGGCCCACGGTCACATCGTCTCCCATTGATATGTCCGCTGCGGCCGGCTCTGGATCTAAGCGGTCATCCTGAAGTAGGACAGAAACGGGCTCTGTATGATCCTCTTTTTGCGCTCCCGGAGGGAGACCTTTGACATTCTGTAGAACATCCGTCCGCAATAAAGTAAATGGGACTACGAAACATGAGTAAAATACATAAAACACAAGAAAGGATGTGTGACGTACCTGGTTGAACCAAGGCAATTCCTTGTTCGAGTTTCCTGAGCATTTTTGTCCCGTCCCTCGCCATTCCTTCGAATTCCGCCCACTGTATGTCGTTTTGTTCGTTGACGTCAACTTTCTCTCGATATAATCTAACCATGTAATCCACGAGGCAGAACGCGGGCTGTATAGCTTTTAGTTCTAGCCTTCTTTTGTACAGGGTCATCTGAAAGAATGGATGATATTTGAGTAGGAAGATATGAAGCTTCAGCTTACCACTTCCCGCCAAAACGCCTTTCGTTCTTTCATGTACGCATCCTGGTCCTGAGATTGCCACATTTGAACAATGCGCTGGTGCATGTCAAAAAGGTCCGCTTGTAAGGAAAGGTATGCGGCGGAGTGAGAAACACATAGTGTGGGTAATTGCGATGGGCGACGCGCACACTGGCAGTGCAAAAGGACGGTACATCCTTCAACAGCGTACGAGGGCATGTAGGTAAGTATGAACGACTTATGCAGCGGCTTGACTGGAGATCTGAATGAACTACATACGTTCTAAATATGGGAAACGGGAGATGATCGACGCAATGTTACGCTAGTGGTTGCCATGGACCGTAAAAGGCACTTACAATTTCATGGGGATCGCATTTTCCAGAATCCATGTACCCTAAAGAAGTGAAGCGTCTCAATTATTTCCAGCTCCATCCTCTCATAGTTTAAGCCTCACATTTGCGATGCGCAGCTCCAGAGTCCAACCTGTACTAAATTGTCCTTGACGGGGTTACTTACAGCTGTCCTGCTCCGTCCTTCGTTTAATCAGGTGCGTATGTACAGTACCTTGTTTCTAACCTATAGCTCTAGAAGGCGTTACTAGCTCAACCGCCCTGCTATTGCCTAGGAATAAGTAAGTGCCTTAGTACGAATGGAGATGTGGAGAGTAAGCGGCGAGCGAGCGCTAGACCTTGGCAGCCCGGGTTCATTGCACAGTGTAATCTCATTCCCACGAACCACGCGCACAATTAGCCGCAGCTCATCTAGCAATCGCAGCTCAAACTTATAGTTGCCGCAATTCACGTAGATTCCCGAGTCGACATCTGTAACGAGAAAATGTAAAGAAAAATGCGACTGCAGCAGCAACTGCGGCGTATTTTGAATATCACTATATCTCAATCCAAACCTGTCATTCACATATTTTCGGGTGATTCGGTTGCGGGATTTACTTATTGGCCACTATTTTTATAAGAAGGTATAAGTATATGATCTAACGCATGCTAACACTTATAGCAAATCTCGTCTCCCTTATCACACCACTTATCCAGCGCCTCCAGACATCTATAATGTCTGATACAAATACATGGTTACCTCCCAGTGATCTTACCACAACAAACCGGGTCCCCACAAATGTGGAACTCGCTACAGCTAGGAAACACATTGCCCAGCTCGACGGCGACTTGCTCTCCCTGCGGTCCAAAATTATGGAAGCGGAAGCATATTTACAAACTCTCAAGGACAAAGAACAGCTCATTTGTGACAGGCGTCTTCCTCTCGAGAATATCGTGTCTCCAATGCGCCGCATTCCGGAAGACATCATCCGCGTCATTTTCTCTGCCTGCCTCGAGCCGGATTACAACCCGAACATGTCATGCAGGACTGCCCCTGTGCTCCTTACCCGCATATCTTCCGACTTGCGCAGGGTTGCGCTGACTACGCCGAGGCTGTGGGCCGCCGTACACATCCCTCTTATCATGTACCAACGGACGGAGGATTGGCATCAGCAAGCGACACTTACGATGTCGGCCCGCAAACGTGGGCTGCAAGAATGGCTCCAGCGCTCTGGTCAGCTGCCACTGCGGATCTCTGTCAGCGAGATTCATCAAGGTGGATTGCCAAACATGACCCTTGAATGCCTCAGTAAAGAGATTCTCGATATCGTCGTGGGATGCTGTGCGCGGTGGGAAGATATCAGTATTTCAGTGGACACAAATCTGAGTCGCAGCTTGATAACGTCGCTTCAATCACTAACGGCAGGTGACACGCCCTGGCTTCGTGGACTTCACCTTAGTATACGGAGGCAGCGTGGCTCCAAGATTACACCATTATTGCTTTTTAACACTGTTCAGAGGATAAACGGAATCAGCTACACCGAGATTATCTCACCGGAGTCTTCTCTCCAGCTTTCAACCCTCACTCATATGGACCTGACCCCCAACCGTATTCTATACTCCGTGATTCAGGACTTTGCGCGCGTCCTCAGGCAGTGTCGCAATTTGGTTAGCCTCCGGTTCTTTATAGTAGAAATTGTCCAAAACCCTGTCGTCCTGGATGTCATCGATCTCCCCTGCTTGCAGCATCTAGGTATACACGAGGACGCCCATCTGAGCTGCCAGCTATCAATCTTTGCAAATGTACGTGCTCCACGTCTCGAGCTTCTCACTTGTTACCCTTCTTTCCTCGTCCCGGAAAACATGGCGGGCGTGCTCAGCAGTTCACCGTATGTCACGGCGCTGTCGTTGAGCCGCACTCGGGCAAGCACACTCGTTGGCGTTGTCCAGTCTTGCCCCAACTTGACAACATTCTATATCACCTACATCCAATTCGACGGCAACTCGATATCCCCAGAGCTGCTTCTCGCTAGGTTTGTGCACGGCAATGCAGAGCATGTTTTGTGTCCTCGCTTGCAATACTTTCGCATCGGCGTGTCCATTCCAATCAAAGATGTCGGCGCTCTACGCAGTTTTATCATGCAAAAGATGGAATGGTCGCCACACCTTGCACGATGGAGAAAATTGTCCCTGCCAGTAACTCTCTCAAATGCAAATTCAGACGCCATTTCCATTCTGTCAAAGCAGCTAGATACCTCTCGAGTAACGTTAGATGTGACTTATAGCGTTCCGGAGGAGGCTTTTGCCGCGTGTTTATCTATACACGAGATACCCAGTCGGGGAAATAGTCTCTGGAGTTTTAGTGGCATGCCTAAATTCTGATGGTATAGCACAAAGCCGTAGGACGAGTCGGAGTCGACCTTGTCGAAAAGAGGGCCTCAAATGTTTATAAGTTTGCAATTTGAATCGTCGTGTGGCATGATACTACTATGACGTTCAAAATGCCGTAGTACAGCCCTAACCTCTTTAACACTTTCAGTCGCAAATGGCAAATGGCTCAACGCTCGCCGCTCAGCTCTCAACGCTGAATTTTGGCTTTTTGTCGGCAAGGTATGCATGCCAATAGATGTATTTCGCACGGTTCGGGAATTAGCATACGTCGATTGCTCAACAGGCTCCCGAGTCCCGCTCCATCGTTCATTCCCGCTTCGTTCTCCGTTTCCCCTCTGCAGTTCTGATAGCGCCACTACTGTTCCCCTGCTCGCGTGTGCAACCATACCACTCATTGGCCGCTCGATTAGTCTGTATTATCGCCGCTACGACTCGGAGGTAACCCAAGATCGACTCCTGTTTTCCCCAACTCCAAGTTAAGCTGATGCATGGAGATCCCTCTTATGTACGTCTTTTCTGTTTCCGGGGGTGCTCATGCTTGTGCTCGCTCATGGACATCTCATGGCCAGTAGGCTTGCAGCACGCATCGCCGCATATCTTGCGCACCGCCCTATCCTGGCCCGGACAGCCGCTCTAGACGTCTGTCGCCTCCAACCCCCTTTTGCCTGTCACCACCGTCCGTCTTTCCCGACGTCTTTCCGTCTCCCCTTTGCTTACGCTTTATTTATTTTTCGCTCGTTATCCTTTGTCATCACTGCTCTACAGTGCCGTGGTGTGCCTGTCCTGAGGCGACATCCGCCGTCCAGCCAACTGAGCAGCTAACCAATCAATGCTTGCATGGGTGTACACGCGTCGCACTGCAGCTGGTTCGGACGCTATGCCCCGTCCAAAATACTAGTGTTCTCGCTCAAAGGTAGTCGTTGCGGCACCACTGCTCGTTGACTATCACTCGTGGTTGACGCTGAGTGGGGGCGCCTCTGAGACTGACTCGATCACGACTTTCAGCACACAGGCCCACAGGCGTAATTGTCATAGTACCGTGACATGAGCGCTGAGCGCTGAGAGAGCGCGCATATATGTACGTCCCATCTACGCGGAGAAGCTCAAGTTCGTTCCGTGCTTGGAGGGCATGATTGGACGGTGCGGGCGGCCTTTGTCTCTTTCCCGCACCCTCGTACGTGTTGCATAGTCCGAGCTGTGCCTCTCGGGGTGCTCTCCTATTTTCGATGAAGGCCGTCCCGCCTTTGGAGGTATCGCACCATCGCCTTTTCTACTCTATTTCTTGCCCTTTCTCAGGGATGCTAGTAAAGCTGCGACGTACCCGGGCTGGCCGTCCCCGAGCGCTCCTTCCATGTCTTCGGCGCCTGGTGCTTTTTTATTTATTATTGTGCCAACATTCACTCCGTGGTGTTGAGGCCTTTTGCTCAACCTAAAAGTAGGAAAAACAATTAAAAAACTAAAAAACTCAATTGTATTCAAGATTTTTTACGTAGTTTTGAGTAGACCGAAAAAGCTCTACTTCCCGGAGTGATTGTGCCTTCCTTCTTGTTTTACCATTTACAGATGTACACTGAGCTACTTCTGCTGCCCAGTATCGCTGTGGAAAGGTCATGATTCTTGACTCACCTTTTGTTGAAATGTAGTCCGTGAGATACACCGGCGCGCATCACGCGCCCAGTGGTTCTGGAATCTATATCACTTACTGTCTGGACGAAAGCAGATCTGCTCCTTAAGATTTGGGAAGGTACACTATAGCACATCCCAGAACAATTAGCAGAAGAGGTCCAGTTCAGATTGAAAACATATGTCGTACTACAGCATAGAAGGCATGTAAGATTAAATAGGCGAAAATAAAAAAGATGCAAAAAGAGGATAGAAAGAGGACAGAAGGGGAGGGGGATGTAGGAGGAAATTGTTTAGTGGTACCGTAAGGAAATCTAACTGGAGATGTTTAAGAGATCCAACTAGATCCGCGGTATATAGGTGTGCTCGCAGTTGTGGCACGCAGAACTGTTTATACTCGAGTAGAGTAATGGCTTCGCGATCATGTCACGATCGATGGTTGGGAAGGGTCTATTACGGAGCCGGGTGGCTACCGCATCATGGCGGATACATACTCTCGCTCTCTTCTTCCATTATGCGGTTGCTGTGGAATAGGGTAGCTCACCGCAGCCGTGGGCGAAATTTGGGCAATCCTTGAGCCGCATACCGGGACTCAGCTACTGGACAGCATATTGAAGTTGGCAACACTAAAGCGACACGCCACAGTCAAGTCAGTCTTTGGGTTTTCGAAGTAGGGAGAGGGCCAGCTCACCGTTTGTCCTCACATTTAAGTCACGAATAGGGGCACGACGGGGTAGCTTTATTTTCGCTCGGCGGGTATGCTAGTAGTACACAATGGGGTGCATAATGGTGGTTCGCTGAGAGTGTACCGTCTAGATGGACGGTGCTGGGGCCGCTGTCATGTCGATTCGAGGTCTTTCTTGGTAGTTTAGTTCCCCCATGATATCGTTGAATCATTGGGAGAATGTGAGGTGGTGTTGGAAATTCGCTGAGGGGTGTACGTTTGAGCGCTTGAGCGCTTGAGCTATGAGGGCTCTGGGGAGCAAGTAGTGGTATACAGCTGATGAGACCGTGAGCGCGAGCTTTTATGTGTATGTGGTCAGCAGTGCAACTGCTATTATTGGCACTCTCAGTGCTTGATACGTGTTCAATGCATAGTTCATCAACAATCCATCAATGATGTTTACGCCATTGCTATGCCTTTTGCGTGCTCCTTGTCAAAAGAAGTCTCTTATTGCTGAAATCGAAGCAATAAGACACAGCTTCACGATCGGCCATCAGGGTTTCATCATATCCCCTTGGTAATAAGCTCCATATGTCTCTTGTATGTTTGTTGTAGTACCACCTACCATCACGGGGGATGAGCTACTAACCGCCTTGGGAGCTCTGTAGAGTACATATCTCCGAGGCTACAAAGGATATGTATTAATAGTACTGTATGATACTCCGAGTTACACAGGATTTCGCAGTTTTGGCAAACAACGGCATAATTACCGCAGTCAACTTAGCTGTTACTTACTACTACATGTACTTCATCATTCCTATCTGTCTGAACTGCCATACATCCACTCTGAAATTGTTGATTGACAAATAAGAAGAAAAAGAATGGTTTATTATTCATCGATATGAAGTATCAACCTGGCTGTACCATAATTATATGTGGGTCAATAATAATTAATTAAAGAACAAGAGGACGAGATTACTGTACCTGTACGCGCTGAGGCTAGCGAATTGCAAGCTGAAATCTATTGGTAATCCATTAGATAACTTTGAAGCAAATTGGAGCCAAGCGGCAATGCACCTCATCCTGAAATTGTAGTTCAATTGAGTATGTGTAAGAAATTAACACAACGGCACAGGGTGGTAAACGTCGACACACGGTTTATAGATACAGAGTTACATGCTGTAGCCCGTGGTACTCTAAATTATCTTCTGCTACAGAAATTAAATCCGTTTTGTGGCTTGCATACTCCGAAGAACTCAGCGTAAAACTTGGAGTCAAATGACCGCCTTTAGAGCACGAAGCAACTTTTACTTGATTTGTGGACCGCACGCTCCCCAGCGTAGCGTTTTCGCAGACTAATGGGATTGAGAGACATGGCCTTGATATTGTTACTTTGCCATTTTCCAAGGAAAAATTGACAACACCAAATATCCGTGTTTCTGCCGAGGCTTCGTAATCTCCAGTGTAGAGACGAGAGTCTAACAATTGATAGCCCGCCCACTTACCATATAGATGACCTTTAGGCTTGAACCGGGACCTATTCGAAGTGAGAAGCCCAGGAACAAGAAGCAATTGCATACGCAGACCAACGTGCGTTAGGAGGAATGGATTGCTGGGAAGTGATGTGTCCAGCTTAGAGGAAATGCCGTTCACCGGTGCTGCAAGATCAAAATGTGCAGACCGATAATTGTATGCTGTTACTGTGCTTGGGATAACGCTTTCGTAATGGCCCTCGTACCCGTGATTAAACAGGTCCAGGATATGTGGAGTTGTGTTCAAGAGCTCGCGCATAAGCCGAGTAAAGGCGCGTTGGGAGCCTTCACCGTATGCAGTCGATATGCTGACATTGAGCAGACCCATCAGAGAATAAGCGCTGTCTTCTTCGCGGGTTACCCTCCGCCGACTGGCCATCTGCAATCGTCTGGATATTGGGATTAGCTCTGGCTGCCCTTGCCTGAAAAGCTTCATCTCCTTTGGCCTGATCCGTGCGGCATGGGCAACGTCGTCGTGAATATTTTTGTTGGTAAACTCGTTCCAGTGTTTGTTGTATACCACGACCCTCCAAGGCGCCACGAGCTCTTGCAGGGTCCATCCGCGCGTGAACCACGAGTCTTCGCTCAGCGATGTCGCATTGTCGGTTTCTGATAGATATATAATGCATACAGCAGCGTTGCGGTACCATTTGTACATGGAGCGAATGGCTTCGTCCAGCTCGGCACTGCTCTCCTTGTTGATGCAACATGTGTCGATCCAGCTCAGACAATACCCGTAGTTCTCAGCAGAGACTCTGCAAAAATTACTGATCTTGGAATATCCATGGATATTTTGGAGTCTTGCTGCCCAGTTCTGGAAGGTGACTTCTCCGGATCGTTCCTTCGACCATGTATGAGAGAGGATACTGTATCCTGAATGCTCGTTTACCAGCTCCTCCAGCAGCGCTCCCGATGATATGTCTGCTTTGGTGCGCAGGTGCACCGATTCAGTCCACTTTGCAATAAAGTCTGGGCGATTGTCGACCGCCTCAAGTATCTTGTTCTCCAGAAATGCAACCGCCTCGCGATGGTCGACCAATTGAAGTGTAGTTCCAATTAAATCGAATGCTAGTAGGCGCGTCGGTAAAAATGATACAGCACTGCGGATCTTACTGGACAGCTCGCGTCTAAAATAAGACCTGACTTATAAATCGTCAATCCCTGTTAGTTAACGCTTCTTGCTTGAAAGATACGTACACTGTGAGGGCAAAATATGCGGTCTACCGTCCTTGCTGACTCTGCTTAAATTGCCGCCAGTGGGTATCAGAGCTGCTAATGAAGGCGAGGCCGTGATCTTCTCGTGAGACATGTCTTGTGATAAAATTGTGCGACAGTTGTACACGGTCTCCGCAATCAGCTCTTTAAGACAGTCAACTAGCTTATGCTCGACTGATTCTTTGGGAGGCGTGCGACCTGCGGCGAACAATTCCATTAATACAAAATTGAGTTCATGAAATAACATACTTACTCATTCTGAGAGATTCCAGCTTAGAGCCTGCATCCTCATATGTTATATAAATGACCTCCGCGTTGATATTATTATTATGGTGCGGTACATACCTGAAGTCATGCACTCGTACACGAGAGGCTTCACGAAGTCTTCTAGAGCCGCAAGGAGGCTACGTGCCTGCGGACTATCGGCTGCTCCTGAGGTTGGCATATCTTCACGACCGTATCAGCAGAAAGGTTAGGCGCTATGAATGTCAGTACCTACCTCGTAGTGAAAGCATCAGGTCAATCTCACTGATTAGATTCCAATAACGTTTTCCCACGACTGAATACCACAACAGTCGCTATTTTGGCCCGCTTACATGAGCTTACGAGGAGCCTGACTTGAACCTGACAAAGGACTGATGCGGTACGCGGAAATGCCGGCCCGCCAACAACGGCTTATTTAGCGCCCACTCAGGCAACGCTCAACGCGTCCCTGCTTCCTATATAATCAGCCCCTCTTTGGTGTTATGGACTACAGCAACACCACACACTTTGCACACCAAGATGATCCCTCAGAAAGGAGCCGTATACCTTATCACTGGAGCCAACCGCGGAATTGGTATTTATATACCGTCCTCAACAAGGACACCTTCCGTTAACCATTATTACCTTATATCTAGGACTCGGGCTAGTCAGCCACATCGTAGAGACTTTCTCCGACGCATTTATATACGCTGGTGTCCGAAATCCAGTCAACGCCACCGAATTGCACCAACTATCATCAAAATATCCAGACCGCATTGCCATTTCGAAGTACATATCCGGCGACGCCAAGAACAACGAGGACCTCGCCAAGGAGATACGAAATCGACATGGGTATGTAGACACAGTCATCGCAAACGCAGGTGAGAAGGTTATCATGATGGTCGTTTGCAGATCTCTAAATTACCTTCCTCGCTAGCGATATGCAGAATGAAGGACACGGCTTTGGAGACACCTGTCGCCGATTTCAGAGATCATTTTGAGGCTGGTACACTCTTTGAAATACGCCAGACGTCTCCAGTAACAGTTCTCTCAGGTCAACGTTCTCGGAACAATTACCCTCTTTCAAGCTATTCATGACGTATTGAAGTCGAGCACAACGCCTCGATTCGTCCCGATCAGCAGCGGTGCCGGGTCTATAGGACACCCCGCCATGGCATTTCCCGTTCGAAACGCGGCGTATGGAGCAAGCAAAGTCGCACTAAACTACGTGACCAGGAAGATCCACTTTGAAAACGAATGGCTGAGTAAGTGTCCTGACTCGAATCAAGGTAGTGCGAAGCTTACCCTCGATGTTTCTCTCGTAGTTTCTTTCCCTCTTGCCCCTGGGATCGTCGACACTGACATGTGTGAGTTTATATTTTGTCCTGTCTCTCTCAAGATATCCATCGGCTAACTTGTTCTTCAATATATACAGTCGCTGAGAATTCGCCGCTGAAGAAAGCAGGAGTCATGGACAAAATTGAACACAAAATGCCAGTCAGGAAACCACGCGAAGCCGCTGGACTCATCGTAGGTGTGATAAACGAATCGACGAGAGCACGTGACGGCGGGGAGTTTTTAAGCCTCGATGGCACCCGCATTTGCTGGTAATGTCCTGTTCATTATGCGTTTTCTGTATCCCTGTTAGTACACATATACTTTCAATATGATATTTCTGCCGCGCGGAGAAATGCTGCTGCCTGAGCACGCTGTGGAAAGATTCATTGACATTGTGCGCGCGAACTGCATTGGTGGACAGCTGGGAAGTTGTACCCGGTGTCCGGAAGCTCACCGATCTAGATCAGTCCAGAGCATCCATTTCCCGTGCGTGTGAACCTGTGTGAACTATGTATAAGTAGAATGTAAAATACGGACATCTCCGTGATGTCATAAAACCTGAATAAATGGCAATTAAATGAAGTACTCGTCCCTGAGGTGGCGAATAGGGGTCCTGAGCAGAAACGGAAACATTCAGCTTATCTGCAACCTTCAGAGTAGTCTGGTTAGAAGTTATGGACAGATTTTATAGCATTACGCGCGGCGCATCATAAGGTAGGAGGCGCACAGCGCGACGAGAAAAAAGAGTGAGTTCTGCAGTAGCTGCAGACCATGTCTAAGAAAAGCCAGTAAACTGGGCGGGTATTGTAATGAAAACGACTGCTGTAACGCAGTAGTGAACAGATGGAAGCGGGTAAAATGAGTATCCAGCACGAGCCCAACAAATAACGGAAACAGGGGATAGAAGAGCAAACGACAGAAGTTAGAAACGAACGTGGTGCGTGTAGCGAAGTATTGGTAACTGGTGAGAAGTGGCCTGTTGCATTCGTAGAACAGTGCAGTCGACCACGGTTGAAGTTGAGAGTACTATCCAAAGTGAGAAAGACTTGACGGTCGTAGTTGCATCTTGCAGCACATCACCGACCGGAACATGACATCCGGTCTACAGCACCATGAGGGCACCTGCCATTGCTGCCACCATCACTGATGTTCCCGCCCATCCAATGCTCATTCCTAAAACACGAGCAGCAGCTGAAGGCAAGGTGCTCGAGTCAGAAGGAGCTACGGTCTGCACGACGACGACGGTGCTCGACGCTCCGCTGGGATTCGTTAGCCCATTTGCGAGACCGCCCACTGCCGGTGTGGTTGAAGGCGTAGTCGCGCCCCCGTTTGCCGCCGCAGGAGTAGGAGTGGACTTCGCCGTTGTCGCACTGTCCTTGCTGGTGGAGGATGGTGTCGCGGCGGCATTAGATGTTGCGGATGTCGAAGACGACTGAGAAGAGGAGGTGCTAGAGCCCGTTGCGGAAGCAGAGCTGGATGTCGAGCCTGACGCAGTGGCTGAAGCAGTGGCACCCGGTACGGGTGTGCTAGGTGCAACGCTGCCATTAGGGTCGGTCGGGTCGGGTTCTGTAGGCGAAAAAAAAATCGCGCAGAAAGGACAAGATTGAGATGGTATATGAGTAAGAAAAACAATGTCAAGGGAGGTAGAACATACGGTCCGGGCAGATAGCGCCAAGGACACCAAGAGTCGTACTCTGGTCGCTGAGATCGCAGATGCCTCCACTGGTCGCGCACGTCGTTGTCGCCTGTGTAAAGTTGGCCGAGGCGCACAAGCAAGCAAGGTCGGTCCTGTCGATTCCCATGAAGTTAAAATCTCTTCAACAGAGTGACATTTGGCATAAGTGACATACAGTTTGCATTGGACGATACCTGCGGCGTTGTCCGCACAAGGCTGGGCACAGGCAGGGAGGTCGGCGACGGTGAAGCCGCCGCCATTCTGCGCAATTGCGGGCACGATCAACCCTAGGGTCAGAACGGCCGCGAAGAAGTAGATTCTCGACGACATGAATACTGGAGTAATTTTAGGGTATGTAAAGACAGGAAAATTTAGTATAGCGTGTCAGTCGGTGGTGGAGAAGTCTGAAGATGGCCGTCGTTGTCAACATTCACTGCCCCCTTGCCAACAGAAATCACTTATGACCGCCCGGCCCGCTCTGATTCAGCTTGGCCCTCACGCAATCTAAAAATAGCCCATCACCCTCCTTGCGTATGCCTCTTCTGCTGTATCTACAGATGCGACTGTCCTATGGGAAGAGGATAGATATGTATGGCATTTTTCACGGCTTTCCAGGCAGGTCGTTCTTCCATCTCCCTATACCATCTAATATTTCATCCTGAATATCAGCTTTGAGTACTAGGGCATTTATTCAAGACCAACCTGTCTACATTTGGCTTCGTAGCTATGATATCAGTACCGGTCTCGGGAAGCATTGCGGCAAGAGGCAAATGGATAAGATCGGCAAGTGTGATATTCTTTGATTAGTCTGTCTTCAGAACGGATGGATTAATAGCTTGGATTTGATCGAACTTACATCCCCTATTAGAAATCTTTGTCCATTCAATATATTATTGTAGACGTCTAGCCTCTCCGAGAGCTTAGTGAGATGTTCCTGGACGATAGCTGGATCCGACTTCAATCCCTTCAGCCTAGAAGAATTTGAAATCATTTGAGATCAGTGAATTGGTTATAACAACGTGTAAAGATACCTCACAGATTGTAGAAGCTTTCGGCGACTGCTTTACCGGCATGTTCGTTAAAGTAACAAATCTCGACGGAAAGTGCCTGGTGAAGCAGACCCAAGGCTTGTAGGTCCGATGGTATCAGTGGTGTTCCTTGGTGGGCATACTTTGTTGCGATATAATAAGCAATTGCTCGACTTTCATACAGTATGTATCCGTCGTCGTCCTGGAAATCTGGTATGTGAGCATTACTGACCAAACTCGAGATGAGCTTACAATATATGGAACGTAGTTAAACGGATGCTTGGTCGCATACTCGGCTTTCTTTTGCTCCCCTCTATATAGGTTCACGACATGATACTCGAATGGAACCTCTTTCTCGTGTAAGATTAGGGCCACGAGACGTGTGTATCTGGATACATCATGGCCGTAAAGTTTGAGAACCATTTTATGGAACCTTACTTGCCTTGCGCAACTCACTTTTTATAGGTGGGGGTCAGCTGGGAGTCTGCATTGTTCTAACTTCTGACAGCTGACATTATCTTATCTAAAGAGGATCTACTAATACGTCGTACTAGCTGCCTGCGCCATCTCCATCCCCTGCTAGAAAGCGCTGTTTACTCAATATTCTGTCGTAGTCTGTGTGAGAATTTATGAAAATATCCTTCCCCGAAGTCTGGCATAACCGGACGTTTGATTACACCAAATGATAACAATTTGACTCTCACATTCTAGTAAGCTTATGGGTCGTACATATATATTACCCTCGTGTACCACACATGCTCGGTTAATACGGTACTTCCATTAATATCGCTTGATGACACTTCCCAGAGCCCTGTGTATTGATGGCTTCAGATTATGATAGGATTGCTATCCGAGTATGCATAATAAACACACAATTGAGTGGCAACCGTGGGGACAACTAAACCTTACTTACGTTCACGGAGTAGGAGCAAATAGCGCGACAGTGGCGCATGCTGCGGAGCAGGTACCCAGACCGGCATTGCAGGCCACCAAGACTGCAGGCGTAGCAGCGGAGGCGACGACAGTTCCAAAGGTAAAGCCAGCGGCTGCGTAGCATGCGACTACGACTGCGTTACATCCTGGATGAGTTGCGCACCTCAGTATACGAATTCGGGAAGACATGGGTCGGCGAATCGTACCAGTTTGACATATACCGTAAGCTATGGGTCCCGCCATGGCGGATTGCATGCCCGCGAGAGCGACGAAGACAGGTGCCACAATATTTGTGAAGCGCATTGTCGAAGTGCTTTTAGTGGGTTAGGATGAGCGACAATTCAAGGGATGGAGGTTATATATGTCCTCTGCGTTGATCATGAAGCCCCCCGGCGTTGCTGACTTCTTTTACACTTTTTGATCGCGCAGCTGCGTAGAAGCATGCAGAAGTATATGTACGTATTGGAACGACACGGCGATCACAGTCGATATCTAAAAACCCTGGAAGAGCATCAGAGCGTGACTGAAGGGTGTCCAACATGCTTGGCCATACCTTCTAATAGAAGCATAGAACTGTTCTCCGTCGAATAAACTTTGGTGGGAACACAGCTTTAGAGATAGGACAATTGAGTTTCTGTGTGCTCCACTCGTGTTTGCCGGCGTCCAATCGACGAGGAAGAGCCTTCAAGCTCTCTCTCTTTCTCTCTCTGTGCGAGATAACTCCGAGTTATTAAAGCACACCTGTTTTGCGCGCGTCGAGAAGAATTCCTATACACGTTCAGATGGCAGAAAATTCAACTCCATTACCAAGTACTGTATGATACGTTCGACATAACTCCATACGAACCGAGTTTTGAGAGCCGCTTATCGCATGTCACCATGGAATGATGGTTCCGTCTATATTAATAAATTGACCACCTTCTTTCTCCCGCGTTGCTTCATCAATAAGAGTTAATAGGCATACTGCAGCCTGCTGGGGAGTCAGAATCGTTAACATCTTCTCTCTCATTTTCTTCAGAGAACCGGAAGAGTCTTTGGCATCTGATGCTCGCACTGAACACGTGGGGTTAGCTTTCAGTTGGGGACTGAAACTATAATATACACTGACTTGCATCTGTCAATACGGCTCCTGGAGACAGTGGAAAGGCAACTAGAGAGACATCAAGAAGTATTTTCGGTGGTTTTACGATAAACTGACTCAACCAGTCGTTTTCAAAGTGTATTTTTCTCGTTACAGAGTTTAACGCAGCTTTGCTTGCACCGTAAGCAGCTGTACGTGAGGGGACAGACATACTAGGGCCACCAATAGAACCTCCAAGAGAACTAATGGGAATAAAGCGGGGTGAGGCGCTGGCTTTGAGCAATTCGTGCATGGTTTGGAAAAGTACTACGGGGCCGAGGAAATTGACCTAATATTTATCCAAGTTCATGAGAATGACATTTACCCTGCGATTGAAGCTCACCTACTTCGAAGTGCTCTCTATACAGATCAAGGGGCGTTGTCTGCGCGGTATGCGTCATCTCTGCAACTCCTTCCCAGACTCGTGAGCGTGGATTGGAGAATCAAAAGTGACGCATGTCAACATCATACCTGCATTAGCGATTACTGTGTCAATGCGACCATGACGCTCTTTTATCTCCGCTGCAGCCCTTGCATTGCTAACTTCGTCCGCAGAGACACATTTCACTATGCTTAATCTTCCAGAGTGCTGCAACGACAGTTCCTCCAAGGAAGACGTCTTCGCAGGGTCTCGCGCTCCCGCATATACGAAGGCATCGGGATGTTTCTCAAGTATGTGTTCAACTAGACCGAGACCTGCGTACACTTTATAGTTATCCCGTTCTATATGTACCCAACACAGGACATGACATACCAATGCCGCGGTTTGCACCAGACACGAAATATACGACAGAGGGACGTGATGTCATAGGGACGGAAACAAGAGTATTGCCAGGGACCGTCAAAACGTGTCAGGACCACCGCTATAAAGGGCACTAAAATAGAGCCTCCCAATCTGGTCAATTCAGTTGGTGAGATGTCCTGCCATCTGGCCACCTAGCATTGTCGCCGTTCGATGGTATGGATTTGGTATGGATTTGTCCAGAACATTTTCATATATGGTTTGCGATTTAAGAGGCTGCTCGTGTTTTTCTAGCCTTCATTGGTGCCTGTGAAGCATGTCTGCTCTTACCTTGATCACGAAAATGAGCTGGAGATCGAGACGGATGCAAACGGATGGAAATGCCCGAGTATGAGAATGTGTTCCGGGAACAGCTTTGTTGTGGCCAAATATTACTTACGTGAGCAGAGCTCTCATCCTGCTCAATCACGTCATGGCTCAAGCACTCACTGGCAACAGGCGCTCAAAATTATTGTTAACTTGTTTTTGATGTTAAAATAAGCGTAGCACTTCGTGATTAACACATGAGAAAGGAATGAGTGAATTCACGTTTGGCCTCGGTGAGCTCAAGAGGCAAACGGATGCGGGAAAAGTACATCGATGGCCTACTAAATACTGTGAAGTAATAATAGAATAATAGCTAGAACGTTTACAGAACAAAAGTGAATGACAGGTAAGTAAGTAACAAAAATAGATTAAATGGACAATAACTCAATAATTGGGTAATGAATGGAAGAAACTCAGAAAGTACTCATTGCGTACGCTCGCAAAGCACGCCTGATGCGTCTGGAATTCCAACATTTGACCCATTCATAATAGTTGTAGCCATACCACCATTTGAAAGACCACATAGTTAAACTTCTGACCAGAGGCATGAACTTGTAGACAGTAGAATGTCATATTTCAAGCAAATTTCAAGGGTACTAACTCAAGCGCACGAGACAGATTTTATGAGCCAATCAGCAGATACTCCCTTCTTCACCTGGCCGTCCCATCCTTGGATAATCGATGCAGTCTGTTCAGCTGTCTTTCCTCTCGCAGCGACACTAGTATGGACAGCAAAGTGCCCGAAGATCCCCACGCTATGATTGGTCCCGGACTGTCGCAACGTAACTAATAAATACATCTTGAAAGTGAGATGGATCAACAGCCTGCGCGTACCTGGGTTACATCACTCTCTGAGCCCACATCGCTTGCCAATGATTTTTGAATCACTGAAAGAATCTGGTTAGTATCTTTTTACTTCTCGACTGAAGGCTCGGTTGTAATATACCAGTTGTGAATTCCTGATCGTAGTTTGTCGGAAATCTAAAAGTAGCATGATCATGGCGTGCCCTGTTCAGGGATATGTTTCCCATGATCAGGCTCATGACCAGACTAGCTGGCTATGATCACGATGGACCTTATCTCATCATGCCAAGCCTCGCCTGTATAGTGCCAGGGCTTATGTATATGATATAGCACTATGTTCACGGAGGCAAACTATTATTAACGTACCCGTCATTGACAACGGTTCTAATAATAACATGTCATTAGGGTAATTGTCGAGTGTGAGTTAAATATAATGTAAATAATGAGTGATTTCTGTGAGCATTTGCTGTTGGAATTTACCATAGCTATTACTAATGCTACTGTGTTATCTGATTACAATGTCAATGAGTAAATCACATCGACACAGAATTAAGAATAGACACGGATTTACAGAGGTTTTTGTGTTAGGTATTAGAACAGTAGAAGTCCTACTAGGAAGCCCACCATAGACGATATGTCGCCGAGGAGTGGATTTACTGTTGAATTAAGGGAGTTTATGTGGACATTCTTAAATTCTGGCCATTGAAAGTGCTTACACAGTAGTTCCACAATGGTTTTCTGCCCGCATGTAGTCCGCCGTAGCACGGAATTTTAGTAGCCCAAATACAGAAACGGCTGTGTTGCGGACCTAAGATTTGTATATAAGATAAGTGAGGTGCAAGAAAGAGAAACATTGCTCCATCCTTTCCAATTAATCTCGCAAGATTTCAGAATATCATTTCCACAATGACCTCTCGCATTCCATCCATCGAAGTTCCTTGTCGTTTCTGTGGGGAACTATTCAAGGCACGAGGTGTTGCATCACATGAAAAACGATACTGCAATAAGCGCCCCCGAGATGAATCCGAACAGACTGCAATACGCCTCAATATGCAGCACGACAACCAAACATTCGAGCTAGTGCATGATGCCGTGCAAGCAGGTAAGTTATATCTTTTTAAATGTTACACGAGGCAAGCTCTAATGTGCTAATTAATATTATGTAGAGGAATATGCAGCTTTCAATATAAATCGTTCACCATCTCAGCCGGTGCCCATGTATGAAATAGAATCCAAGCACATCGCAGATAAATGTTAGTATTTTGTCAATTCAGATTGAGAAACTACAAAACTCTAATAACATATTATTTAATGGACCTAAGTAGATGAAAATATGACTATCGACTCCCAGTCAAGAGGACCAGATAGTCCAACAATGACATTTCAGCTAGAAGCACCAGGAGCCTCCGAAACAAATGAGGACAATGGCATATTAAACTCATCCGAATCCGAAGGGTCTGGCTCTTATGTCGTACCCAATCACAATGACATAAAGATTGAGTACCATCCATCATCACATCGACCGGCTCAAATTCTGTCCTTTAGCGAATATTGCAAGTTTACAGACATTGATCCAACTGAGGAGTCTGTCCGTGCCATGGCAATGGCACTGTTCCTCCGCAGTAATGCCCCAAATGATTCTCTCCTAGACAATGTTTACCATAATCGTCCTTGGCGTCCATTTGCAACGAGACTTGACTACGAGCTCGCAGAGGTCATCCTGGACTCGCACATGAATGCATCACAGACTGACCGTATAATTTCCATTATCCAGCAAGTTGTCCAAGGTAGCCGCCCTGATAGTGTATCGTCTACTAGTGGAATGCCGGACAATTTGTTTCAGAATTCACTTACTCTGAATCAAGCACTATGTACATTTCAAAACAGCAATGATTTGGCCAATGCGTGGGAGAAAGCACGACGTTTGAGGGGGACTGGTGTATGTTTAATCTTTCCGGTTTTTAATGAAATTCAGTGCTAATAATTATCAAACAGTTTATTAAGAAGACTATTACAGTAAATTACAAGAAAGAGGAGTATGTTTATGATGTATGGTGCCGACCGCTTTGGGATTGGTGCTTCGAACTTCTTACAAATGAGGCCATTGTCAAAGAGTTCCATTGGGTAGCCAAAAGGTTGTCCAAGTACAATGGATCCAATTTTGAACGCTTTATCGATGAGCCGTGGACAGCAGATGCATGGTGGGCAATGGAGGTATGTTGTGCTCATATTAATATTTAATTTCAATGTCCCTAAATTTATTCATACAGAATGTGCTTCCGGCTACTGCATCACCTTTTTTTCTCACATTATATGCCGACAAAACAAGGCTTTCATCGTTTGGTACTGAGAAGGGATACCCCGTAATTGCCCGCTGTGCAAACCTACCAGTTGCAATAAGAAATGGAACTGGAGTTGGCGGTGGTCGACTAATTGGCTGGCTTCCAATTGTATGTGTCGCAACAATAACTTGTTTGGGGTACACATGAGTTGATATCTAGCTCTATTAGCCCGAAGAAACAGCAGATGGCAACAAGAAAACACGCTTCGTAAATATGAAGCGTGCCGTGTGGCACACAGCGTTCAAAGAAATTATTGCTTCCTTAACAGAATACACCGAGTTTGGTGCACTCGTTAAATGTGGGGATGGCATCAACCGACAGATATTTCCTCGTATATTAATTCTCTCTGCGGACTATGAGGAACAGTAAGCAATAAATCTGTACTATTAGGGTTGGACCCATATAATTACATAACATTTGGCTGACGTCCATCAGATCTATGATCGCACTTATTCGAGGAGGAAGCAGCAAGTTTCCTTGCCCGATTTGCCTTGTGCCAAAAGAGGAGATACCAAATTTGTCTAAGCAATTTCCCAGGCGGACAACAGAAGAAATGGAGCAAATATGGGACGACAGCCAGGAACTTAATCAAACCAATCGAGAAGCGCTCTTGAAGTCTTACGGATTGCGCGATGTTGATGTAAAGGTGAGATAAATATTTCATCATTATTACATTTTGGTATACTGAACTGCAGTGGTCCATTGACATTATTACAGAATGTTTTTTGGGGCATTAATGGCACTGATGTATATTTTGTATTATCCTGGGATCGTCTTCACGCATATCACAACGGTCTCTTTGCTGATCACCTTTTAAATGAGTTAAAACGCATTCTTGCGGATGCTCCGGGACGACAAATGGCCATTGAGATTGACGAAAGGTAAGTTGACCAGTCAAAGTGTTTTGACATGATATATTTCTAATAATGCACTTAATTACTAGGCTCAAAGATATATCACCATGGCCAGGCCTGACACATTTTACTTCACTGGCTGCTACAGGGGACTTTGCGGACGGATCAAAGTTTGAGGATTTGAGTAAGGTACTTATTATAATATATACACCTCATTGTTATTTGATCTCTAATAGACTTTTAACACACATGACTAGGTAATTTTGTTTGCCTCAATTGGGGCATTCCAGCACGATTCGAAATCCCATTATGGAAAAGGGCCAAACAGCCATCAAGAATATTCACGCGAAGGTTACGCCCTACTGAAAGTCATCCGCAGCTACCTCGAGCTCGATATGTATGCTGGCCTTAGTATACATACCGAGTCTACTATTGCCGCTGGAGAGAAAGAATTACTGACTTTTGAAAGTGCTCTAAAGGTGAGTAATTTCCATTCTCATAACAATTTTATTCTGTATTCTGTACACATTTCTAGGAGTACCAGAAAGTTACATCAAACCCATCGAAAGCCTGGGACTTTCCAAAGGCTCATACACATCAGCACATGTTCGAAGATATACGCAACAAGGGAGTCACGCGAAACTACAATACCAAACCTAGTGAAAAGGCAAATGGACCACTAAAAAAATATTACCAGCGGCACACAAACTTCAAGCATGTAGCAAAACAGGTGAGTTCACAGTTTAATTTTATTATTATACCGTCTACATAACATAGTATTAATGTGTCAAATGTCACTTATTTACAGATTCTTGCGGTCAATGAAATGGATGTTATATCTGCAATGATACGATCCGATATTACGATGTATGATGCAGCAATAGAGATGCTGGAGGAATTGAAAGAGGATCATGGACCGCAGAATGCCACTTTGGAAGACTCCGAGGACTTGTCTATTGCGGATTCACAGCAGGAATCTGACACGGGTGCCCATGTAGATTCCCGTATGACACACGGGTCTTCTTTGCCGCCGTGTTCAATTTCCGACCTAGTGAATGCACATGCCGGCGATGTCGCCTTTACGGATCTTCGCAAGAAGTTGATTCGTGCTCTTTCAATTAAACTTAATGTTGCCAGGATCCCACTTCAAGATTCTGATATGGTATGTTTGTATATTAACTACGGGAATGCTTGACTAAAGTTAGCTGATAAGGTCACACCTTATCAATATCTCAAAGCAACATTTACATCAGTTGTAGACTGGCGAAACAACACAAACATTATAAGAGCCAATAAGCTCTTTCACAATAAGCCAAGATATGATTTTGCTCTTGTGAAGGTCGATGATGAACTTTGTATCTTTGTTCAGGTCATCTTTATCCTTCAGATCACCTATCAGTCAAAACATCATTTTATGGCTCTAGTCCTCCCATATGACGTGGGTCGTCTTCCCATGAACCGCAAGCGCGATAGGGACCTCAGAATCAGGCGCCTTTGTCCACGTCCACGGGCTTCCGCTTTATTTATAGATACAAACTCCATCATCCGTGGTGGATTACTTGCGAAGGATCCTTTGTCCCCCGGTGCGGAGCATTTAATTGTAGAATTTATTGACGAAGATATGTGGATGCGTCTCAAGTCCACAAATCTCGTAATCAATGCCCCAATTTAGTTACGTACTTTGTACTATTTAAATTGCAGCGCAAATGTAATCTACTATGTCTATCAATGGTACTCAGATACCCCATGTCATATGGTCTGCATGAGCTTGGTGAGAATGATACTATACATACTATTAACAACACCTCTTGAATCAGTGGAAAACTATGTGATAGCATTAATAGCTTTGGACCATGAGTAGTGATAACATAAAAGTGTAAATACAGAGTACGACCACTGTTCCAGTACGCATTTTCCATAATGTCTCGCAAACCCACTGCGCAGCGGTCTGTCGCTCCTATTGTTCGTTCATATGCTCAATACCCCCTTGAAATGAGCACTGGATCAGGACAGAGCATTGGTACTGGCTCATCCAGTTTAGTATCTTCTATTTTTATTTGCAAATCTTCTTCTAACTCGCAAACACTTTGTACAGCAATGCACACTCCCGGTGGAGCTGAGGTTATAGGTAGCAACACCGCTGCAGGCGGTGCATACACAGCATCAGTTGCACGTGTGCTTCCAGCATCTTCCTTTAATGCTCCAGAACTAATCAATCCAGAGAGGTTGTACGAGGTATGTCATCCAATTTATTCAATGGTTCAATCATTATATACTGACAGAATATTTAATGTGTATGAAATGGCCACGGCCAGGCATACTTACATGCACTTGAGGATGTGTCCCGGCTCAAAGAGGAGAACCAAGAGCTTAAGGAGGTGATTGCCGAGCTTGAACTCAAGCTCGATGGATTTATCCACGCTAGTCGACGCCCAGGCACCCGATTTGGGCAAGACCTTGAGATTGTGGAATCCACGACGCGCGAGCAAATATTGGAGAATGTCAAAAAGTTGGGACGTACATTCATTGTTTTTTGGAACTTGTTTGTGGAAGCCCAGCTAGCTAATGTTCCCTGTCCATCATTTGCGTCCAGTGATCCTATTCGCTATTTGAGTGCGGAAAATGCTCTTGCTGGCGCAGTAGCTGAGCTTTATGAGGCTAATCCACCTGCCTATCACCCCATAATGTTTAAGCCTTCTTCTCCTGGATATTTGAGCAAGTACTGGACGGCTGTACGTTCAACCTGTTATGCAATTGTTTGAAGACTTGTTATTAAATTTCTTCTACTACAGTTTATTCACGCTGGCTCAACGGCGCGGTCAAGCACTCTGTCGACACTCCGTCGTGATGTCATAGCTGACATTTTTGGATTGCCAACAAGGTATTTTGTTGACGACACTACATACCCTCGCAACACCATCCCCGAAATCCAGGCACTGCTTGGTTACAACCCAAACCCCACCGGTAATAACAAGCGGTACCCCGCTTTTCCGCCACTTCTGTATGAAGATGGAGACATCACAAAGATTACTGGCCGGTTTTTGAGAACAGAACTATTTATGGTGTGTTCTTTATCATATCAGACTCTATTTATATCGTCGTTTCACACTGGTGTCGCCCTTTATAAAGGTTGCTCGAGCTGTTCTATTTGGAAAATCTGCTATACATGATGTTGGGCATGCTGTGTCTCGTAAAAAGAGCACGTACTTACGCCTCGACATACCTGTCCGCACTACTTACGGGATGCTGGCATTTTTTGCAACAATTGTGTGTATTTGAATTTATTCTTATATTCAACGGTTCACTAACTTTGAATCAATATTAGACTAGATATGTCCTCTCACACGATGTCTCGTTTGATTCGGTTACAGGGGTCGGCGCCCAATCAGGAATCCAATATGCAGTCGACTATGCCTACTATAAGCAGTTCCTCATCACTGCGGCCAAAGCAGGAGGAGTTGAGGTGATTAAGAACCTGTTGGCCACATGGGACAGGGAACTCTTCTCCAAGCAGAACAGGCGTCGCGGACATAGCATTGGTGAGGAAGACAGTGCACGTTCTACTAATGCAAGCGGTCCAGGATCTGGTCAGCCTGGTGTACCTTTAACAGCAGAAAATCGTCAGCTACTTGCATCGCAGGAGATTGAGCGGGAAATGGAAATGCTTGCCATATCGATGCCTTCTGAAGAGTCTACAGGTGAGCACATGAAAGACCTTTCACGCCTTTTATTTAAATTTAATAACAAAAACTAATTTAGAGCATCAACAAGGGGAAGAACCTGAAGCTTTCGAGGACTCGGACAGCACTGATGCTTCTGCCTCTTCGGAGTCTGATACTGAAGATATGTATTACAATCCTGTTGTGCTAAGCAAAGAGACAATGCCCACAGAAGAGAATGAGCCAGATTCAGATAAATCATCTGGCTCATACTCATCTACATCATTGAACGCCCTTGATAGCGAGTCTCAGGTATGTGCAGTAAATTTATGGAATTTATTTTTCAAGTATATCCATGATTTTCTGAATATATAATTGCTTTAACCTTAGGTCCATATTGCTGCGATTGCGGCAAATCTTGCTCCCACAGCTGGGAACACCGTTCATGACACTCACGCCCACGTTGTGCCCACTCTTTCCCACACCAATAGTCCGGCCGCACCTGCTCACACTGCTCCCGCCCATGTCAATCCTGTTCACACTGCTCCCGTCCACGATGCTTCCCACGCCGCTCCCACTTTGACAGCCCATGCCGAAGCCCACATTGCTGCTCTTGCACATGTTGCTCCTTTTGCAGCAGCAGATCCTGTTCAGGCATTGCCCGTACAGCTCCTTGAGAATGTTGCTCAGATTGCTCATCCTCGTCGCAGTAAGCGGATGGCTGTTGCTATTCCTGGACCATCCGGTGCTATTTCTGGTGACAGTTTGAATGTAAATTTAGCTCTTTCTTCAGCAAATGACACTGCTGTCGCTAGTAATGCTGCGGACTCCTCCAAGAAGACACGTAAAGCGGGAGGGAAACCGAAGAGTGCAAAGGGGAAAGGACGAGCGAATGCAGCAGTAGGCAGTGAGCCGGGACCAAGCATTATCTGATGGCATCTGAGTTCTGCTACCGGTGTACTAATATTGTCTTTCATGTATATATCTAGCATCTATGACAATACTATGAAGTCCCCATTGATTTGTACCGTGGATTTGAATCTATTGCCTTGATTAAGCATGCCACATTCTGAGAAACCGTGATATCTTAATCATAATCACGACTGTAAATTGTAAAAACTATTATTAGATGTGCGCGCTTGGTGCGCGCATTCAGAAAAAAAATGTCTTAATGGATATGGATACGTAATGTGTAGCAAAATTCTATATGTACGTATCCACAAAAGTATGTATAGCTATATAATATGTATTAATATAGTTTGTTGGAAGCTAAGAACAATATGTCAAAGGTTCTATTAAGCCAAGTTTTCGTAGTGCGCAAGTACAGTGCGCACACTATCAATCGTGTGAACCTTTAATTCTGTGTGCACACATCTATTATTAATGTGTACATGTAGCGCAGCACCTCCTGTTCTATCGTCATCCTAATGTATCCGGTGTCACTATTTCCCGGAAAAGTCTTTTATATTCCCAGCGTCGCTTTTCAGTACTGTTGTAAGTTTATTGCTGCCATGTATCAATACTTGCAGCTTGACGAGCTCCATTAATAAACATGTCAACAGCACATTGACAACGGTTGTAGTCTGTAACTACTGCTAAATATAATTTACAAAGACTTTGCCACCTTCGAGCAGCTATTTCCTCCTACCTACTCCCAGAAGATGTGGAAGTTCACCCATGTGCGAGGCGCATCGGTAACATTGTTTTATGATCTGGTTCAGCTTACCTAACCAGACCCAGTCAGCCGAACAAAATACATAACTCAGGTGGCATGACCTAATAGTTGTCCTACATATATAACATGCCTGAAGGCTTGCAAATTTCCCTAACATGTACAACGACATATGAAACGCAAGTCAAACTAGTTTATAATTATGGTAGAGCCTTTTGTATCTGAATTCGGTAGACTTGCAATAGATCATTTGAAATAACATATAGTTAATTACGTAGCTACATTAGTGCGAAGTAAGGTCAAAGCTAGCAAGAGAATCCAGATTGTAAGTCATTTAAAACAGAAATGTGACATAGACATGCGCAGTCAATAATAATAATAACTATCGTTACAAATATGCCTACATAAATGTTAGACTAAATAGACCGACATGTTCAAGGTGCCTAATAAGATATCAGTAAAAATGATCATATCACCTTTCATAATCGCGAGGCCCCTCTGATCATGGGAGCTTCGCCTGATGAGATAAACTGTCTGATCATGTTGCAGAGTCTGATCATGAAGGTCCATCTGATGATATAAGCCCTGTGATGTTCATAACGACTTGTCTCATGGCAAGGCATGATCATGGGAACCGCCATTAGGCGGCATTGACAGCATGATCAGGCCCCTGGGAACTTTCCGACATTAGTGACAGGAGAAAGCATGGTGTTAGCCTCGACGAGGAAGTCGCATGCGACATTGTTTGTATCGCGTGTAATAGGAGTGGCGGATGCGGCAACAAAGGCCATTGAGGCAAGAATAACAAGAACGCGTCCAAGCAGCATATGGACGAGAGGTAATATTGAGAGAGGGCGAGAGAGTCTGTCAAACAATATATAGAGTTTGCCTGTTTTATCGTCATAAACCCGAAAGTATATAAAAGATGACTGATAGTCCTTCCATAATTCCGGGAGCTTATAGATACACGTGATAGTACACCCGTGAGTTTATCATCATGCCTAGCAGCAGGTGCCGGTGATGGTTAGTATATACATACCCTGGTCCTGTATAGTAAGATGTGCGGCCACGCACACCCTCGCACACCCTACAAACGTGATTACAACATAAGCCCGTCAAACCAGCCAAAGCACGCGTCTCCGCACTCCCGGCATTATCTGGACGATAGTTCTGTAATGCGATTAAGCCCTCGTAAATTACCCCAGTCCCGACATTCTTTGCGTGGATCCCAGGAAGAAACAGTCAACCCCCCTGATGGAAACCGTGCAAAACTGAAGCGCTCTACCTCTCGCCTTCGTAGCGCAAGAGAATCGCTTCATCCAGCAAGCAACTCTACCGCGCCTAATATGCTTTCCTAGAAGCCTTGTGAACTTGTGGGGTATACACAAGACCTCCTCAAAGCATTTGAAATCCCACAAGCGATATCTGAAAGGGGTACTCAACAGCGTTACAGCAAGTGCAAGTTATTACAGTTATGAGACTGTCCTTGAAGGCCCATTCTCTTCTCTGGACAAGGCAACACAAGTTGATAAGCACGTTCTTTCCATGATCGAGTGTGGGGAGGGGAAGCTGGGCATTCTGTCCTATGGGTTATGGAAGAGAAAGCTGGCCGCGAGCGGCCAAATGCCCTCGTCAAGTAGGGGATATTTTGAATTGGGTCCGTATAAAATAGTGGCCGTCGGTACTGCTGATCAGAGCGCGCTTGTGGGTTCTGATATTGTGTGCCTTATATGCCAGAAGGATCTAGGCGGGTGCTCATTGCAGAAATACATTGACCATCGGAAATCGTCTGAGTGCCGTGAGAGGAAACGTGCGCGTCATCCGAAGTAATATGATGTACTAGTAGTAACAAGTCAACCTATTGCACCTTGGTCGCACCAGGTCGCACCACTGCATACCTGGCTTTGAGGCTCAGTGAGGGTTGGTTTTATGGAACTGATGAGTTGTTGATGCATTGATGAGTTGAATACATGCTTCCACAGGCTAATCAGTCTGTCAAAACTTGCTAAATTATCGATTCAAGTAGTGCATCCAATTCATGCTATAGTTTGAGGCCTGCTTCAGAATCACATGTCTTTCTTTTTTTTTGGTTTTGAGTATAGCATAAATGACCGCTGAGGCAAATGATATGTCGTTTTTATCTCCCCGTTCCCCAAAAAACACTAAAGCTCGCTTATCTTGACACCTCCTTCTCTCACGTCAATCCCATGTCATCGTTTTTGACATGCGACAGACGCAAATTTTCTATGTTTTTTTCCGCTTAATTCTTCCAAGAATCATGAGGCCTTGTGTTCTTGTAGATATGTCGAGCCTCGTGGCTGGTCTTCCTGTTCCACGGACTTACTAGTATAAATACTTTATAGCTGGAGTGGATACAACCGCTTAAACACTGTCTGAATCTCTTCCCGTCGATTACAAGAAACCAATATGTCCCTGCTAAAGCTTCCTATCATTGCTGTCCTTGCTTACGAGTTCCACGCAATGCTTACCCCACCACATGCACCTCCCGCAAAAGAAGAGGTCGTGGCCTCCATTTCAATTGACCCTCTGTGGGTTCGAAAATACAGACTAGCATTTGCCCGTGTACGTGTTTTACGAGTGCACTTCATATCGTACTAGACTCTGATAAAGTACCGGATTAGACTGGAAACATAGTTCTGTCTACTGCCGAGAGCGTCGCAATCATTGCGCTTGCCTTCCCTTCATTGCCCAAAGTTGTGGCAAACCTTGACCTACAGGGAGGCGGCAGTCCGCATTTGTTTTCACTCAACGCCGTCTCCTTGCTGGGGGCAGCATTGTTGATTGCCGGTGCTCGCCTCAGGATGTGGACGTTTCGTGAGCTGGGCAAATATTTCCGGTTCGACATAAGCATTCAGAAGGACCATAATCTGATCACCACTGGACCGTATTCATTCGTTCGACATCCGAGCTATACCGGCCTGATATTAGCAACATTGGGCTGGTTCATATTCACATTCGCTCCAGGGTCGCTGATTAGGGAATGTGGTCTCCTATCGTCCTATAGCGGGAGTTTTCTTCTGGCAATCTATATTGTCTTTGGCCTACTGCCCTCATTATTCGTGACTTTGGGAAGAATGTCCAAGGAGGATGAGGCTCTACGGGAGAGGTTTGGAGCTCAGTGGGAAAAATGGTATCAGCGTGTACCATACTCAGTCCTTCCGGGGATATATTGACGAAGGCAAACCACGTATGTTACATATGCAAGTTTCTGTTTAATTAGATGTAATATGGAAGTTGTAAACAAATTAAATAAATCTTGACAAGAGCACTGGCCGAACATCTCCACAATTTAAAGCTCCACGCCAGTCAGGCTCACGAACCAAGCACAAACGGTCTACTATCTGCCAGTCTCCAGACGAGTCAGAAACAC
Source organism: Stropharia rugosoannulata (assembly GCA_028532985.1). Classification (NCBI taxonomy): domain Eukaryota; kingdom Fungi; phylum Basidiomycota; class Agaricomycetes; order Agaricales; family Strophariaceae; genus Stropharia; species Stropharia rugosoannulata. Next base: position 4,412,366 of record JANCIK010000001.1, on the reverse strand, counting down.
GACGCCCAACTCGCTAGATATCTTCACCTACATTTTCTGTGCTCCACTGACCTCGTAAACAAGCGTAGCTTCTCATCAGTCCCTCTACGTGGGTGTGATTTGGGTGTGATGCGACAATACAGTGTCTGAAGACTGAATGTTCCTCGATGCTCGACGGCTGCATTGTTCCTGCTGTTGCATCATGCTTGCATGGTCCCTAAAGCCGCGTCAGCTGAAGAGGCTCTCTCAGCCATGCAATCCTTCGCTAGAGCCGAGACTCGTTACTCTGCAAATAGCAGGATGTCCTTCTCCGATGACCTCAGCTGCCACATAGTCCTGACAAACTGCCCCGCGCGACGACGACGTCTTCCAGTGTGATGGCATCTGCATGTGCAGCGGAGTAAAGCAGTGGAAAGAGGCCCTAGTCAAGTGAGTTGATGATTAGCCTTTCCGAGCAGCGTGTGAGTCAACGTCATGAAGCAATGATAGCCTGGTTCCTTACGTGGACGCTCGGCATGCACTAAGGCCTCAAGCATCATTTGTCCTTTGAATTCATTGAATTGGTGTGTCTGCATGTCGCTGGTAAAGGTCTACTGTGCCGACCGGCTCCTAGTAAATATAGCTCGGGCGTGGGCAAGTGGACGCGATTGCACTCGGCAGGTTGTCCCTTGCCAGCCCACTGCGTATTCAATGTATTTCTATATACTCAATTGATACCCAAGGGCGTGCTCTGCGTACGCGAGAATATCATCGGCGATCAACCATCCGAGCGCCCATAATTCCAATTGGGTGGTGTCATAGCATTTGGTGATGGCGGAGACCAGTTATGCGCAACATCTAGTTATAAGCTTGATTTCGGGAGGACTGCTCATCTAACCCCCTACAATCATGAACTCAAGCACTCTAGACGAATTCGTCAGTCGCTCGACCGCCTCGCCTTATGCTTTGGGGCTAGGTTTGAGCTTGGCAAGCATCTCCTACTTTTTCTGGGGAAACCTTGCCGGACAGACAATGGGCGCTATTGCCATCCCCATTCACCCCAAGGCTAGAGCAAAGATAGGACTTGACGTTGCAAAATCTGTGGAGGTGTTTGCATGGGCGTATAAGTTGGGATTTGTGAGCACCCTTTGTAGCGCCTCATCTGTTGACTCACAGTTAATTTCTTTGATAGCAATATTTTGGAGGATCCGGGACCGGAGCCGGTGTGTCTACGTTGCTAGCAGCTTTCACAATTCCCAAGGGGACGCCTATATCAAGAAGTTACCTCTTGCTTCTTTCTGTTTTGATGTTCTCGAATGGGATATACACCCTCTTGTTTAGTACGTTCTATCCTACATCTGACAGTTCTATGCCTAATAGCGTGCTCTAAGTGCTGCCAACAAACAACAGACTTCTTGGTCTCCGTGATAAGATAGTTGAACGAAGGTCACAGTCCCTCAAAGAAGCGTCTTTGACTGCCGTCGAAGAGCAGGAGGCAGTTTCCTTACTGCAGAAGTGGCGTTGGATGCACTATGTTCGAATAACCATGGGAGGAGCTAGCTGGTTGGGCGCCCTCGCGGCATATGTAACTACGGTCTAAGGGCATTATAATAGGTCCGCCGCAGCGTTATTCAGGTATATTAATCAATGATCATAGACACAAATGCATAAATTGGGTATAATTAGTAACGTTACAAAGCATGTGAACTTCTACACTACGTGCTAAATCAGTGCCCCTCTTTACAGCGATCACGACGGATGCTGTACTACTCTCTTTCTATTATGACTCCGTTTTGGATTGACCATCTTAAAGAAAACCAGAGCATTTATATGTACATACTATAAAAGTGTTCCATGATGGTGTGAAGTGCTACCAAAACACGTTGTTCCCCTTGTCTTTATCGAGCCTGACTGAATCCATATCCCATCAAGCGTTGAGTACAATGTCGCAGCCCACACTTTCTGGAGGGCTTCCTCGACCTACAGGGGACTCCTCAGATACAACACGTCAATCGCCACTGGCACTAAGCTACCAGGCAATTGACAGCGACACACCTGAACACGGAGATAATACAGACACAAGCATGTTACACTCTGCTGTAAACTATCTCAACACTGTCGAGACTCACCTCTCTGAATCCCCTGCTATCTATGCAAAGTTTCTCGACATTCTACAAGCCTATCACCACAAGGAGGATAAGACTAATGACTACGAAGTTTGTAATATCCTCATTCAATTGCTCATGTATTTTTTTTGCTAACCAAGACGTGCTGTATCCCCTTGTATCCTCTAGACCTACATAGTTAATCAAATAGAGGAGCTTTTTAAGGATGTTCCACATCTTCTTGAGCAATTCAAGCAATTTTCGTCATCTGGCTCTACTAGTGCGGGCAAGTAGCGGAATAGTAAGAGGGTATTTGTATATATGCAGCTTATTCTGTGACCATGGGGAGCAAATTAAATGCCGCTATCGTATACTATATATGTTTGTATGGAGTTATTACTATTGAACTTGTCATATATCTACTGGAAATACACCCAAAAACACGTCTGATCTTCTCTCAGGGGCGTAGCGAAACATCGTTCCCCAAAAAGGAAAATAAGTTACCCATATATGGACAAAGGTCTGAAGGCGATAAATTGCTTTGATCCTCCGGAGTTTGGATGTACCTCTTCCTTGAACCTCACCATGACACGCCAGCAGAAACAACTCCCCTCATACCCTCATATGCGCTTCCAGGGGCTGTCCTTTCATTGTTCTCAGCACATGCACCTCTACATGCCACCCGTTGCTTTCAGACGCAATAGTCGACTCTACCCCGCAGACCGCTCCATAAATCCACTTACGATTTTCAAGCCTGTGCTATGCCGAGATTCCTCACGCCAGGCGCGATGGGCAGTAATTGATCCTACTCCTGGAGGAATGGATCACGCTGTCCTCGTCTTTGTCGATGGCGCCGCGCCGTCCAACGGCCAGATGAACGTGCGTGCCGGCTGTGGGATCAACTACAACCCAGATGGAGACGAACATGGCTTCTGTTTCCCACTCGAACGCGTTAGTGGTGAGCCCTTAACATCGAATAGAGCCGAATTGCGAGCGGCACACGCTGCTTTGACTCTACGCCACTGGGAATGCGACGGCTTTGCAAAGATCGTCATTGCCACTGACTCACAGTACCTCGTATCTGGTGTTAATGAGTGGGTAGTAGGATGGGAAAGAAGGGGGTGGATGACTGCGAACGGCAAACCAGTTGCAAACAGGGACCTGTGGGAGATGCTGCTTGACGCCATTGAGAAGAAGGAAAGTTTGGGCGTTACTGTTCAATTCTACTTGATCGACCGTAAATGGAACCTCGCTGACCAGTATGCAAAAATTGCTGCGGTAAACTCTGCCTCAACTTCTCTGGCGATACCATGTCTTACAATGTACTCTACAGAATGATCCTGATGTGCCTACTGAGTGGCAAAACCATGATATGTTGGGACCTCGGCGTATTGGCGATGATTAACAAGGGAAAGGTCTGTATGCAAAATGCAACTTATAATATGACTTTATTCATAGTAATGGACCAGGCCAATGACTTTACGCAACCGAGATTGAGATCGTAAAATAAATGATGTACTTAATTCCCATTACATCCATCAAGATAGTACTAGTCAATGACGGTAACGTCGATTGCGAGTGAAAGACATCTCATGTCCGTCATGGGCTTGAATAGTAAGTATAATCCTTCAGACAATTCCTTCTCGTAGAGTTCAATGTCAGACACACGGTAACCGTCATATAGCTCCACGGCGAGGACTATGGTTATATGAAGTCCAGGCGTTTGCGAAATGCCTCGCGCCAGGTAGTCAATAAATGGGGCGTAGTTGATTTGACTCCAGAATGCCTTCGCACCATTGTCGGGCTTACTATAGTAGTAACATGAGCCTATTGCAGAAATACCAATAAGCAGCCTTTCAGGAACTATATTCGGCAACATATTCATTGCAACAGCAAGAATAGGAGTCTGAAATTTGGCAGAAGTTTGTCTAAAGTCGCTCTTCCAAGATAGCCGTGTTTGATATTGAAGAGATAGGGAGCTGAGAGGGCCAATCCGCGCATAGTCAACGGGTTCCAAAGCAACAATATTTACTGGAGCAAAATCAGCATCGACATAGCTTCATAGCCAATATGAGAACAGACCATCATAAGAGTGATATTGAAGTGATAGATCCTTTAATTCCCGCCCCACAAGATAGAGATGGTTGAGAGCATGATCGTGATCGTTTACGTCCAAGAGGCGAAGATGTAGGGACTCGGGATAATACTCTTCAGGGTGCTCATAGAGGAATACATCGAGGAATTGTGAATCCACGGAACAACGAAGAGATTTGAGGTGACGAAGAAAACGCGTATCTTGAGAGACGTTCTGCGATTCATCCCATGGTGAGAATTTGACATTGAAAAGTGAAAGACAGAGCCTTGAGGAGCTGATTGAGCGGAGTAGGCTAAGAGGAATGTGCTCGATTTGATTAACTTCTAGTTCCGTAAGGGTCGGACGAGCGCATATACAGGTAATTATAGATACAACACGAGAGTCGAGGGTGTCAAAGTCGAACATGCCTCGGTCCAATGGATCCTCTTTGATGTGTGTTTTGAGCGACAACTTTCTAGCCAGCGGTGTAAATCCCTCAGTAGATAGTCTTTCACTGAATACTGCGTCGGCTATAGTCGCTAGTTCTTCAATCTGGGATGGGAAAGGCTTGTATCCCTGGTTATCTTGAAGAATGAGACGAAGGTGATGCACATGTTGGGCAACACCTTCTTTCTCTTCCCAGATATCAGAAAACATAAGGTGGGCCAGCTTCCGTGTTTGGAAAGATGGATCATTGACACCCCCGAGCCCGATCTTCACAGTGAGACAGTTGAATCGCCTAAGGTTTGCCAGGTGTCGGCAACGACGGGAAACGTGAGCCAGCCTGGACAAGAAAGGGTCGCGATAATACACGGGGCTATTGACTGTCTTGGTGATTATGATGTCGAGGATTTCGGCTGGGATTTGAGTCATGGCGTCGGTAGAGATAATGTCCTTTTACAGTATATGGCGTCGCATCCAACCGTGCTGCTTTTATGGGCTGCTAACCGTGAGCCCATCAGATATTCCGCCAATTTCGCGGATGCGAAGCAGGCCTCAAGGCCTCAAGACTGGATTAACGTGTGATCGGACCTACAATCAAATCAAGTGGGTAAGTACTATGCCCATCGGTGTCACAGTGTGGAGGAGCCCAGTTTTAGAGCACGTATAGCGGCAAATAATAGTCCTCGTGGTACAACTTCAGATATTGCATTGCTCCTTCTTCTCCGCATTCAAATACCATCAGAGGTCGGCATGTATCATACAGTGGTATCAGAAGAGCGAGCCCATTTCAATCTATACACTCTGTAAAGAATCAGCGCGGGCGCAACCGCCTTTTAAATATGCACTCGCCTGGCAAAGACGGATACAAAGATAGAGACATACGCGCGAGCCAGAGCAGGTAACACGGTCTGATAGAGCAATGGTTAGTTACAAAGACACCGGAAAGAGGGTACTTGGAAGGTAAATGAAGACGCCGCTGTTGGAGAAGCCATGAGCGCTGCTTCTCTTCAAAACAATGACTTCAAGCGAGCCGGTTAAGACCGTTTTTGCCATAGAATTATGACCCTGATGGGGTACTGGTTTGATTACATATGCCTCGTGCTGATGAAGGGATTCAGCTGGAGAAAGCGCAGCTTGTTTCTTTGCATAAAGTGCATCTGACTGTGGATCGTCAAAAGGACCCAGAATCAATCGGGTCAGTAGCCGAAATGGCTGTCAGACGCAGCTGGGATGCAGACAACGGGACAATGGGTTGAGTATGTTCATGGTTTCAACAGATACGACGCACCCATAAGCTTCCTAAAAACCGATATACGCGGAGTTGTATACATATAGAAGAAAGCAAGCTACCGGCCCCAATGCATGAGGCTGGCTCATAAGCCCGCCATGACACGATATAAGATTCGTTTCAATGAGAAACGAGTCATAACAGGTGATGAGAGGAGTGAGCGCAAGAAAGATATAACAGAAAGAAGGCACGCCATAGAGTAAATTCAGCACAAGCCTTTCCTGTCGTGGAGGCAGAATTTGTTTGGAATTTGTCGAACGATGCCAAAACAATGCTCCAAGTTAATTGTTGGACAATTTGGCAAACTTGGAGGAAAATACTCACGGCTGATAGTTATTGGCTGAACATTCACTGGGAATGGGCGGCCAGATGTGGAAAAAATAGTCCAGAGTTGGTCCTGGCAGAGGATCAAGGGGGATTAAGCAATTGTCAAGCCAACTTCCGTCATCATCGTTGACGGCGGTATGTAGGCGCGGGAACCGGCATCCCGGACCGCTTTAGCATCCCCATAGGATGCCAGTCACGAGGTGGAGTAAAGTTGGAGCATTGAGCGCGTGCGGGCCAGCGGCGGCGAGCGCGCCTTTTCTTATCACAACGTTTTATGAACATGACTTTCTTAGTCTGCTATTCAATCCCACGTCCTCAAGGCCTCAACCACGGCGTAGCGACTCGCGAGGAAAGAATTTGTTCATTATGCAGACGTTTCCTCATGGGGCACCCTGGCTTGGCGACGGTTGGAATGTTAGCTCGGGCTTCACGATGATGACTTGCTCCGAGATACATACATACTTGCCAAAGATTCCTTACTAAGGGATGTTGATATGTTTGTGGTACAACTGCCGCTGGAAGGCTCCAATCAAGCATTCCAGTTTTATACCTTTCCGCCATGCCCTTACATGAATTGGATTTCTATATATATGAGAATGCCAATATGGCTTCAACTTGACCATCCCTCAGTATGACCGCCGACGCCAGTGCCAATGTTGAAAGCATTGACATCTTCCGAAAAGTCCTGGTCACTCTTCTGCTTGCATTTGTACTGTCAAAAGTAGTGACATATAGAAAAGGACTGAAGGTATGTTTGCTGTTCTTTAGAATTATTATCAAGTAGTAGATCAAATACTGACTGAATTCTCAAGGCCGTAGACCATCTACCGGGGTATCGCGTCCTCTTTCACCCATTCACACCCATTGGCGCCTTTATCCCAACAACGTGGTGGAATCCAGGATTTGCGTTCTTCTGGAATTGGCGCAGAAACAGTACGTACTTCTCATTCACTCTGAATCACTATGCTGCACGAATTCATGGCTAATGGCAGCGTACACATACCGAGACACAATTTCCCTTGTGCCATACCTTTTTGGACCCCCAACAATCTATACAAGCAATCTTGATGTGGCAAACCAGGTGGCGGTATCCAATACCGGAAGGAAAGCATTCCCGAAGCCTCCAGACACATATAGAGTCATGAAGTACATATGTTCACAACCTTTAAATACACCACGGCCTTAATCGTATGTCTTAGTCAATGGGGCGCAAATCTTATTACGGTCGAGGGAGAGACCTGGCGGAAACACAGGCGCGTTGTGGGGCCGGCTTTCAACAACGATCTGTGCGTCATTTATCTTTTTTCGAACTTATTTCTATGTTCTAAGCGGTATCAAAGTTATCAGAAGGTCTGGGCCGAAACTGTCAAAACTTACGGTGAAATGATCATAGAGGAAGGGTGGAATGGGAAAACCTGCATCGAGGTTCCCGTACTCCAGACCCTTACGTTTAAGGTAAGTATCCCCACACACTACATCACTGCCGTTCAGCCAACACTGCACTACAGTTGGCTTTGCTTATTATTGGAAAATGCGGGTTTGGGTTCCCTCTCACATGGGCCGAACCTTTGGAGACGTCAGATGGAAAAATGACCCTCCAAGAGGCTTTTCACTATGTCTCAGGCTCGGGCATAATCGACCTATTTTTACCATCATGGTTTCAGCATATTTTACCTTTCAAAAAGTAAGTGACTCCAAGACTTAGGAGTGCGCCTCTGAGCCTGACCTTTATAGGGTGAAGCGTGGCATTCAGGCAAAGAAGATTCTCATGGGGTTTATGCGTGAGCAAGTTGCGATCAAAAAGGCGGATGTCTGCATTGAAGGTCCTGGCAAAAGTAGTGATACAAGTGCGTTCTCGATGCTGGTTCAAGCAAGCGAGAACGAGGAAGATCGGTACAAACTTGGTGACTCGGAAGTGGTAAGTCGTATTGGCACTACATTATACGACTTGAGGCCTCACTTCACATAGATTGGCAATGTTTTTGTTATGCTGTTTGCGGGACATGGTAAGCACACGCCAATCAGGCTTGGATTGAACAGTAGCTAATCCAGACCTGCATCTGTCACTTAGAGACCACGGCTCACACAATCGCGGCAACGCTCGCACTTCTTGCGGTTCATGAAGATATTCAAGAGGAAACGTATCAGAATATCGTATCCGTAGTTGGACACGGGGAACCAGTCAGTATCCACATCCTTTATCCTTGAGGTTCTTGACTAATTATGCTGACAGGTATACGACGACTATCCAAAGCTGAACAAGGTTCTTGGCGCATTCTTTGAAGCCCTGAGACTATTCCGTACGTCCGGATTTTGCAATGCCAAAAGCTTGCGTCTTAACTCCATGCTCAGCTTCCGGATTTTTGATGGTTAGGCAGGCATGTGAAGATACTATTCTAAATGTTCCAAAGGCAAGAGCGGAAGAAGGATCCGATGCTCTTGTTATTTCAAAAGGGACCCATGTAAGTTTATTTGCATTCCCGAATAATTTGGAGTGTGTAGAAGTAGCTAACCTCTGTTTGTGTAGGTGGCCATCGACATGGTTGGAGTTCGTGAGTGTAAAGCATTGATACATCTCAACAGTCTCCGACGATAGTCATGTCCAGATTATAACCCCCGATACTACGAAAGCCCAGAGGAGTACCGACCATCGCGGTGGTACGAAATTGAAAACGAATCCGAGATGTTCCCTGCATTCAGCATGGGTGAGCATAAAATTTCTTCTCGCCACCTGCCCTTCCTGACTTTTTATAAAGGTCCTCGCACATGCGTAGGACGGAAGTTTGCCACAACCGAGGCAGTGGCGTTCATCACGATGATCCTTAAGGACTACAAAATCGAGCCCCTTCTCAGCGAAACGGAGACACGCGACCAATGGAGAAAAAGAGTGCTTGATGCAAGTCTTGGTCTCGCACTCGGCGTCAAGACAGTTCCTCTCGTATTCACTCGCCGGCTCCCCAATAAATCTAGTTAATAGCTTATGAGCAACTTGCTGTATTATTTAGGTACCTTTTACATTCATCTATGGCATTGTATGTCTAGATAATATTACTTATCTCACCAATTCTTTGCATTCTGTATACAGTGGAATGCTGTTTGTGAGGAAATAGCAGGGGACGACCGCACTGTGCAAAACAGCTGGGCACCGCCGGTTGCTCGCATGGAGCATACCCAATCATAGATATTTCCTGTCCGCAGTAAGCAGAGCATGTACCTGATGCGAAGGCCTCTTTTTCTCGGTTTCTTGCATAATTTTGCGAGGGGCATAAGCCATAAGTAGGCGCCCTGCGGCTGGCGACAATAGCCTTGTTATGGTGTTCGAGTAAATATGTTCAACTAAATATAGCAAGAACGCTAATTATAGTAACATCGTTCAAACTATTTATAGTAACAACTACAATACTCACTACCAAGGTAGGTTGGAACCGTCAATATCAATAAAGCGACCCCCGTCTTTGGCTCTGGTAGAGTTATCAATAGCATTGATAAGAAACTCGGCAGCTTTAATAGGGGTGAGAGGCTTAAACTGATCCATCTCCATCATTTGTTTGGCAAGGGCTGGGTCGGCCATTTCAATAGTGGCTCTCACTAATAAAATAAAATCAATGTAGTCATTGCTCGTGCATATCTATACGGCACTTACTAGCATCTGTGTCTACCACTCCTGGTGCTAGCGGAAATGCGACTAAAATCGATTACTTCAATATCCCGCACTGGTGCAAATTTGGAAATGACTTGTACTTGCCTAGCCATTCATTTTCAAAGTGGATCTTCCTAGTGATGTAGTTAAGTGCAGCCTTGCTAGATCCGTAGGCAGCGGCACGCATTGGCAGCTCTATTAAGGGGCTCCCTAAGGATGCGCCGCCCGTACTGATCGGTATAAACCGTGGGGATGAGCTGGCTTTGAGTAGCTCAAGAACTGCCTGGAATAAGACAACGGGTCCCATAGCATTGACCTAGAAGTAAATTTGTGATCAGCTGAGCGTCAATAGCTGCAAGATTATGTGTAGAACGTGCATGAAAATGTTCTTCGAACGACTTCACGGAAGTGTTGGCAACTGTATGCTCCATAAGACCAAATGCTGACAGAATTTAGAGTCGGTATGGGTATTTGTAAAGGAGCATTTACCTGCATTTGCAATCACAGTGTCAACACGCCCATGGCGCTCTTTAATCACCCACGCAAGGCTTGTATTGCTTTCTGGGTCTGCAGAGACGCATTTGACTACATGAAGTCTCCCGGTGTACTTTCCTGTGAGCTGATTTAAAACTGTTGCCTTGGCTGGCTCTCGGGCTCCTGCATACACGAAAGCGTTGTCATTATTCTCGAGTATATATTCCACCAGACCTAGACCTAAAATAGCTCAGATTAGCATTGTCATTGCCAATAGTGATTATGTGCACATACCAATTCCGCGGTTAGCTCCAGTGACGAGATAAACAGTAGTTATTGAGGTAGTAGGCATCCTCTAGTAGTCAAAAGTAATTCTGTAAAAGAGAAAAGAGGTGATCGATGGTAGAAAACGAGAAGGAAATGAGCACCTATATATGTTATCCTTGCCTGGACCCTAAAGCGCTTGACACATAGTGCTAATGTAGTTGCTTTCTTTAATTACTAATATTTAGACAGAGCCCTGAGATGAACGTCCAATCCAAATCCAATTGCTCTTTTGTAGGAGGGTAAAGTGAAATATGGCCTGATACATAGCTCCATAAATGGTGAAATAGGTGTATGTCTTCAATCTCTCTGAGAGGTTTTCCACCATATGACAACCCGATTTATCAGCACCCACCGCTTAGGTACCTTATGTATTACTAACCACTACATATGCGTCAAATCTACGACACGTATAGATGACTGAGGGAGTCTTGAGCTTGATCTTAACCAATTTAATTGAGTTTGGGACAGAGATAATCTTAGTATTATCAGCGCTTTTGATATGAGTTAATTCAGATTAATCAGCAGTAGTGACTACTTCCAATTGCTCTCTCAAAAGCCTCTGCATATGGGCACTTGAAGTTGGATTATGATTAATGGGCGGAGCTCAGACAAGATGCCGCCAAGATGCCGCAGTCTTGTCTTTGTAGGATTGCCATCATGCCGTCCTTTACAAACATCGGCTTGCAGCCGGCCGACAATATTTTATGGTTGCATTACGACGCTTACGTGCGCAAACGTTCATCTGTCCTCAATTCACGACCTCAATGATTGCTTCTGAAGTCCAAGTCCTCATATGGTCCTCCCCATCCATCTGAACTTTGAAACAAAGTGCTAAAGCAGCTTGGAAGCGCCCTACTGGCAGGTTGCTACAATGCAAACTTGCTGCGTCGCTCCTTCCTAGTCAATTCCTAGTTGGGGTATTTTGTGTTGAAGAACGCGAGCTACGCCCGTTACTATCTGGTTTAAACAAAACAGCTCCGGTTGATACAGTCCGCTGGGAAGTGGGATCGTCCATAAAGTCAAATTATCTCTCTAATCTGTACGCGTGCGTATGCCAAATATCATCTCTTTATCTACAGTGCCGCAATGTGTATTAAGTCATATTCTATAGCTCACCAAGGCAGTGTGGACCCATCAAAGTTATAGAACAGTCCCCCATTCTTCTCTCGCGTAGACTCGTCAATAATCTTCATCAATGCCGTAGCGCCCTGTTTTGGTGTCTGGGGAACATATTGCTTAATCAAACTCTCCAAGAGCCCGGTTTTGTCTTTAGCGACGTTTTCCAACACTGCGAAGATTGGCGTTAGGTCTCTTCCTCAAAGGTCGGTTCACGATGTACTCACTTCCAGGAGTCGTGACTGCTCCAGGTGCTAAAGGGAAGACGGCTAAGGACGATGTAAGTTGCATGATCTACTAGAGTATATTCGCATGTACTCACTGAGCCATTCATTCTCAAAGTTGATCTTCCTAGTGAGGTAATTCAATGCTGCTTTGCTCGTTCCGTAGGCTGCGCTACGAGTTGGCATACTTATTCTCTCATGGCCTATAGACCCGCCTAAGGTGCTAATGGGAACAAAGCGAGGATGTGCACTGGCTTTCAAGAGATCTTCAACAGCATTCAGGAGCACGACTGGGCCCACGACATTGACCTGATTTTGTCAGTCTCTCCATTTGACCGACACTGCAGGAGTTCCTTACTGTAAAGTGTTGTTCATACTCCCATGCCGGCGTTTCGATTGCAGTGTGCTCCATATTTGCATACGCTGTGGCCAGCACGCACTTAGCGTCTAGGTCATCAGGTTCCGGCTGCGTAACGCACCTGCGTTGGCAATTACGGTGTCCACTCGCCCATGACGCGTCTTGATCTCCTTGGCTATGTTTTCCATTCCCTGTTTGTCTCCGGAGATGCACTTCACAGTGAGAAATCGTCCGGGGTACTTGGCCACTACTGCCTGCAAATCAGACGCGTTGGTGGGGTCGCGTGCACCGGCATAAATGAATGCACTCGGGTGCTTCTCAGCGATATGTTCTACGAGTGCAAGGCCTATGGGTACAACGGCCACGTCAATCGACCTTGTATACAATACTATCTAGACATGCATACCTATACCCTTGTTGGTTCCAGTGACGAGATAAATGGTAGAAGGAGAAGGCATGGTAAACAAGGGACTGAATCTACAGGTGAGATGTATTTACTTCCAGACAAAGATGCCCTTTTTATGCCTTCACCGTGCTAGACTCCACCTTCCTCCGGCATACGGGCCACTTATTCTGCCAATCTGCCGCTCAGACACGTCGTTGAACGGCTTGATAGAAGTAACCTTCGGTCAGAAGAACCCTCCGCACTTATGGCACGACGGGGCGTCGAGAATCTAGATGCATGCGGTCGGCAGGCTGCAGGTGAGGCGCTAAAGCACTTGGACGGAGTTCGTAACAATGCCGTGTCACCTGGTGGACGACGCCATAGTCCCTGCAGCATGTAACATGCGTAGTCAGACTGATGGAAAAGTCAGACAGGTCAATCATGGTCTGCAACTGCGCCTATTTGCAGACTGGAGTCTTCCCTGGAGAATTCTACCTACAGGATAAGCAAGCTACGACTTGGGTAAAAAGCGTGTGGCACTTGTTGCATCTGCGAATAATAATAAAAGATTGACCAGATGTCTATCCGTTTTCGACAAGCAGGTATATTCCGAGTAAAATTGTATAATGACTATCGCTATCCGCGACAGGGATGAAACCATTGAAGATCAAATTTACCATGGTACTTTACTTCCATCAATGTTGACAAACTCTCCTCCTTCCTTCTCCCTTTCTGACTCGTCGATTATCTTCATCAAAGACACCGCGGCTTGTTGAGGAGTCAAAAGCGTACGTTTCTCAAGAATCGCCTTCAGGACTCCCGATTCATCATTGTTGCGCTGTTCATTAACTGTAAAGACGGTTTGAAGTAAGTAAGGCGATTGTTATAAGCTTTTTCGGGCAGTGGCAACTAACGTGCATCTGTCTCTACAGGGCCAGGAGCCAGTGGGAAGGCGGCTGAGAAAAGACGTATAAAGGTGAGCCTAAATGCCTTATCGTATGCTTGTTTACCACTTACTTAACCACTCATTCTCAAAATGAATTTTCCTTGTTATGTGATTCAAAGCGGCTTTGCTTGACCCATATGCAGCGATGCGCATTGGAATCCCCGCCATTCCTCCAATAGACCCCGCTCCCGAACTGATCGGGATGAATCGAGGACGAGGGCTGGCTTTCAGTAAGTCGTGCAACGCCTGGAACAATACAACTGGACCCAGAGCGTTGACCTATACTCGGAATTTAGTTACACCCTCGTACAAGATCCATGAAGCTCTACATACCACAAAGTGCTCCTCGAATGACTTGATCGGAGTAGTGGATGCCGTGTGGGTCATGTGTGCGAAACCTGTTCGAGACATCTTCAAAAAACATTCAAAACTTCTCCATCTTGGAGGCCTACCTGCATTTGCGATGACTGTGTCGACCCGTCCGTGACGCGACTTGACCGCTTTGGCTAGTTCATCAGCATCTTCTTGGTCCGCGGAGACACATTTAAGAATCATCACCCTCCCAGGGTACTTCTTAGTGATATCTTTTAAAGCGGTAGCTTTAGACGGGTCCCTTGCTCCTGCATAAACAAACGCATCGGGGTGCTTCTCTAGGATATGCTCTACCAGGCCGAAGCCTGCATACGCATAGAATCACCCATAAGTCAAACGGTTACTCAAACAGGAGGACCTACCGATACCGCGAGTAGCGCCCGTCACAAGATATACAGTCCCGGTAGCTGAAGTCATGGTGAATGAGCTGTATAGCACAGAAATGCTGGGACTAACTCCAAGTTCTCTTTTATATATATTCTAGGCACCTTGAACCTTCAACTCAGAACTCCCATATGCGAAGTGGGATTTTAGGCCAAAGGATTTGAATTTTTACTGCGGAAGTCTACCAGCAGGAAGACATCAGGTATGCGCATAAAGTCAGAAACTTGTACAATTGACTTAATGGGAGGAAATGTGATTGAATTTGGTAAATAGAAGCTTATCTTCCTAATGTCGATGATGCCTTCGTCGCACCGTTCATGTCATGGCTGATTAATCATGGGAAAGACGCTATATACAGATTCCAGAGAGTCATACTTACAACGTAAGCTTCTCAGCTATAAACACTGCAGATATTATACTTACGCTACAGTGACTTTTTACTGCTTCTCTTCCAACGGAACCAAGTTGAGCGGCTGCGCCACAGACACCTATTTCTTTCCGAGTTATCTGATCCTCACCTACTATGCCTGACTACGCCACAGACTCCTGATTGACCTTGAATGGTTCATTTACATCAGCAGTAGTAGGCATGTTTTTATGTCAGGACCCATCATACAACCGTAACCCCCAAACGCACACTACATGACCTTGTAGCGTCGCTATATCATGCGGGAATGCCCAACCAATCAGACATTAAACGGACTTAACCATACATACTTTGTACCGATCTTGGTGATTTTTGCCAGGCCATATACATACGAGTAGATGCGGCTTTCGTACGCCGTATTGTATTTCAACACTCGGACATTCCCTTAGATTCTCCTCCGGTCCTCATTGAACAAAGAACAAACGCCATCCTTGGCTAGTCCTTGGCTCCTCTAGAATGAACTGGAATGTATGAACGTACGCCAACATGCACTGATGAAACATCAGCTAACATCAGGACAATATCACTTTCTTGTTTTCCGTTGTTTCTTCGCGGTTACTTCGCAGTTTGATGTGTAGATGATAACATGCTGAAGCGCTTATGGGCGCGCCTTCACCGACTATAAAATGGCTAAGTAAAGCTGAGGTGAGTACCTCCCCATCGAAAAATGGTTCAATTCAAGCTCTCTGTGTCAGCTTTACCTCTTTTTTCTCCGAGTAGATCAAGTACTAACACGATTATCTGTATGAAACCAGCCCTCTCGTCATCACCGCTCTCTTCGCGTCTGGCATTAGCGCTTTGACGCTACAAGCGCCTGTCGAGAAGCACTTCGGTGCAATAACTACCATCTCATGGACAGTAGGGCCTCACGATCCTCCTACTTGGGACCTATATCTTTCTAGAGATAATGAAATCTGGGCCTACTACGGCCATCTCGCTGATGGCGTCAACCCGTCCACTGGGATTGCCTCTATTACCATTCCTACCGGCCTTGAGCCAAGGTCCGTTTAACAAAAGAGACTTTGACCTAGCCTTTCTAATTCTATATCTGATACGTTCTAGGTCTGACTATGTAGTCAAGGCTGTCTGGGTTGAGTAAGTCGATTGATTCATTTTGTTGAGTATATCTTATCTAGCCCTTCCGTTCTCCAGCAATTTCGACCGCGTTATCA
Source organism: Stropharia rugosoannulata (assembly GCA_028532985.1). Taxonomy (NCBI): domain Eukaryota; kingdom Fungi; phylum Basidiomycota; class Agaricomycetes; order Agaricales; family Strophariaceae; genus Stropharia; species Stropharia rugosoannulata. Next base: position 4,396,345 of record JANCIK010000001.1, on the reverse strand, counting down.
CTCAGAGCCCGGCGTTCTCTCTTTCCGCTTAAAGAATTTGTAGTAGTACCTAAACTTATACGCACTGTGAAATCAAAGTAGTGAAGTATATTTCGTTTGTGGAATCAATGTGGAATAGTATTCTTGAAGACAAAAAGCAAAGCTGAGCGTGGACAGAGTAACTTGAACCGTTCCAAAAATAACACCTAAACATGGTGCTCACGCGGGCTCACACTTCAGCAACGTTATTGTGTTGGAACGGTAATTAGAACGTCAAGGAACCATCACCTCTATTTTTAGCTGGGATGAGCAGAGTTCGGCAGCGGAAGGTCTTAACCACGACGCGTGCCACTGATCTCCCAGAGCAAAAAATAAATAAACACAATAACGGCGATGTAAACTGTATTGGCTCAGATGACAAACCTCACAGAGCGCGTTAAGTAAAAATACGACTATATAGTACCATGAACAATAAGATAGACTCCCAAATAGGTGCTAAGATACTTTAGATTCTATTGCTTGCGGTGCGCAAACGTATATAAACGAAAGAGTCGAGATAGAACAGGCTGTTTCGTACGCTGCTGCAGCAAGCCCTGACCCCTATCCTGCGAACGCGACTCCGAGGCTTATACATCTCTGCTATAGCGGTGTAAAATGGACTCTTTCACTACTACAGTCCTCACTTATCTCTCCATCGCAACCTCCTCTTCATCGCATCACAGCGAGTCCAGCGATGACTCGGTGACCTCGGTGACCTCAAGTGAAATCGTCGACTACGAGAAAGCTGGAACAGCTACAAATGTTTACTGCGTTATAGCTTAAGATCACTGAGCGTATTCATAAAATTATCATGTATGTATGCATGAAAAGCTAAATGACATGATCTGCATAACTCACTGTTCGCTACAGTATTCATCATGTATTTCATGAAGCGACACGGACTGTACAACAACGCGACACCTTCACCTACCGACAACACTAACTTTGGAGAGCATACTACACCACGAATCCGCAATTCGGCGGAGAACGTTCATATGGGCGGGACACGCATTTACAAGATTAAATTATATATTCGTTCTCCTGCTCTACAGTTAACTTGTGGAGCCTATTTAATCTGTAACAACAATATCAATGCTCATAAAGAGCCGTTTTATTACTTCACATATGGTACAACAAATCTTTTGCGTGAAATATTACACTGTAGTCGCATACGCAGCCAACGCGCCGACCCAGCTCAACCCTCCTAGCACTATGCGTACATAATGCATTTGTCGCCATTTCTGCAACAGCGTGATTGCCTCTAGCTCTTCCGCAGCCGTCAACGAAACCTCTCCAGATGGTTCTACTTCACGACGGACCATTTTGTCCTTAATAGCAAGGATCCTGTTATTAGTCGGCAGCACTGCATGGGTATTAGATTTATCCCAGTCTCTTCTAACAAAGAAACAAACGCACTGATTAAAACAGTATATATCCCATTAGAGAGCATGGAGGCAGAGAGAAGTAGCATGAAGTTCTTGGATATGGGCGTTCCCTTGGGAATGTTGAAAGCTGCAACCAAGGCTGACAGACCTGCAAAGACACCGGATCCTCCGTAGTGTTTCTAGTAACCGCATCATATAGGTTAACACGCCCTTCTACAAAAGTAAGAAAATAACTTACTGCGCCTAGTTTGTAACCCCAGGCCCATATTTCGACTGACTTCGCTATGGATAGTCCGAGATGCTTTCTGACCTGCGGATGGATGGGGATAGCGAGACCCCCCATCGTTTGCCCTGCAAGATTTCCCCAGAAGAAGTACGATATGCTTCCCAAGCTGAGACCTAGACCTAATGCATATGGCGAGGCGGTTGAGCGTGCGATGAAGGCGTTCAAGGTGTTCGTAGACATGGTTGTCGTTGACAAAAGCGCCCAGTCTACGGCGCTGATGGTCTTTATACTTGCCAGCAACTTGCCAGAAATAGAAACAGTTCGCATCGAATGTTTCCGATCCTGTGACATCACAAGCGTTCTAAAATATAATCACGTCGACAAACGCGCGCGGCGCTGCTAGCCCACTCGGAGCCTGCTAGCAGAAGTTTATGCCAAAAAGGCCCGCATTCCTACCTAAAGGCCTAAAGTCTCATAAAGACCTGGACATCAGTCTGTCTACTCCAGTTCATTTTACATAATCACTTGCAAACCTCTTTGAAACCTCTCCATACATTGACAATGGTATCCTTATATGCAGGCCTCGGTAATGACATAGGCTGGCATCCAGAGCGAGGTTTTGTTCATCCATACTTATACTATCGCGCGAACGGCTACATCAGTTCAAGAGTAACTATTAGCACCATTGTAATACCACTATGATGAGTTTTGTATTGGTTTTGTACTCAACAGCTTGCATAGTACCTGGAAACTCAGTTGCAAAGCACTGACCAGAGACAAAGTGGTACCACATTCTTTCAATGTCACCTTTGTTCAACCTTTGTTAATGCTTCAGAAAGTTAGCAGAAAGCAAGCAGAAAAGTCTCAGAAAGTCACGCAAGGTATTCCTTTTATTCAGCCGTGACATATTGACGATCGTGATCCGGATGACAACAACCTAACAAACAACAACGAATCCGCCCCTGTTGCTGTGCACTGCAACCTCTACCTTCTCATTTCTCCTAATCTATTGGTGCGATATCCAATGGAACGACTGGAAATACCGGATGACATTTGGCTAGAGATTGGCAGCTATCTTTCACCGGCAGAGCTAAGGTCTTTTTCGCTGGTCTCCAGGCGTTTACGGGCACTTCTTGCTAGACCGCTGCTCCGCGATGTTTTTTGGTCGACAACCGCACAGTGTACCTTGGACATCGACGAATGGCAAACCACGAAGCGCGAGCTGACAATGTTACCACAAACGGTGACCATTAGCGTTCCATACCGCTCTGATCAGTCAGCACCCCCAAATTCTATTGGATTTGCCAGTATCCACCAGGAACTCGTATCATTCACGTCCCTTCACACTCTGGTTCTAACGGGGAGTGCATTTGGAACATCTCTTTTCCTTATATTGGCCCAGATACCCACTTTACGGACCGTCGTGATTGAGAGCTGCATCTACAGCCCCACATCTAAACGTTTTGTGGCGGGCACAGAAGCACTTGACTTGCGCACTCTTCCTCTGGAACACGTCAGACTTCATAATATCACTCTTCCGGGCATCTCAAGTAGCTCTATCCACCCCATTCAGCTGATCACAGCGGACACTCTCAAATCTCTTGACATTACCTGGACGGACACGATGTCGTCGGCGTACAGTTTCTTTATTCGACATGAATCCCAGGGGAACGTTTTCATGGTGCAGCACGGAATGGCTGTAGCCGCACCCCCAGACCCGCCGGCCCCGCCGGCCGCACCGCGCTTGCAGTTTCTGCAAGTACGTATCCCCCTCCTTACTCGTGGGCTAATGCGTAACCTCGCGCATCTCACCTCCCCGCGAACGATTCCGGCTCAACAAGCATCCCAACCGCCAACGGTACGCTCACCCAGGCTCGATTTGACCGTACACCACTGGTCGATGGAGGAGCAGCACCTGCGCGAGCTCGACCGGGCGTTCCAGGAGGACCATGCCGAGGACCTCGACGAGCTTGTTCGCGGTCTCTGGAGCTATGCGGGCCCGATCGAGACCCTTGGCGTGTTCTACCGCCTAGGCCGCGCGGACATACGGGACATGATGGCGACTGCTGCACATACCGAGGACAGGGGGAGTGAAGATGAAACAGATGAAGACGGGGAAGAATACGCCCTCCGCCATATCAAGTTCACCCCGCCGGCACACGACCCGCAGGTGCTAGGGAGACTCTTGTGGGCGTTGAATACCAAGGTCCACCCTGCCACGCGGCGGCCTGTCAGACGTCCCAAACAACTCTTCACGCTTGAGCTCTGCCTTCCGTCATGGGACATGGAGATCCTCTTCGCCATCCGAACTATGTTCTATGACATCCAAAGCGTCATTATTCAGGTCGGCAAAGAGACTTGGGACGAGGTATGTAACAATTTGTTCAGTGTTCAAGACACGTCTCAACGATCGTCACAGGGCATTCTGCACACGCTAGGTGGCAGTATTCTTACTAGCCTCCCACGCATTCATACACTCCGTATCCTCTATAAACCCTCCTCGCTCCCGGCATCCCATCCCATGTCGAACATGTACAGCGGATTTGTACGCGCATCCACGTCGCGGTTTTTGCATATGGAAGAAGTTATGTTTGTAGACACTCCACGAAAAAAGACTGATGATGTTACCCCCGCCTACTCGCCTGCAGAGAGGGATGAACAAGCCTTGGTGGTCAGGGATTACCTGTATGGGTGGAATCGGTATTGCAAGCAACTGAGGCGGGTCCAGCTGTGCGAAGGAACAGAATGGGTTCGGAGATGGGAAAGCGATGAATGGCAAAGCGTCGAAAAAGAAGTTGCTTTAAAGTAATTTTGTCACTTGTTCTGCATTCGCGTATGTATCTGTAACTATGTTTGCCGTGTTAACTGTATTTTACATGCCTTATTTTATTTTACTTAAAAGATACCTTCGAGGTTATAATCAGAAGGACTACTCGTGATTTTATTACCATCCTTGTCATTAGTCACCGCGTCACCGGAACGTCGAACTATGCGTCATATGAACCGTTTTAGCATGGTGAGCCCATCGCTCAGCGCGCTTGGTGCAATAAGTACACTCGGAGAGCATGCCGATCTTGTCGTTGATTATGTTTGTAAATTGGAGCAGACCATCGAATCCTACACCGACTTTCAGCAGCACTTCCTTCCTGAACGGCTCCCAGTCCTTGCATTGGGTTATTCCGCCTTTGTGCAAAGAGGAAGATGGATTAGGTGGATTTTCGGCCACCTCTTTCATGCGAGTGGCCCATGTTTCACGATAAAGGAACTGCAAAAGGGAATAGGGGTCATAATGGCATCGCACAACGCAGATTATGGACAAGCTATGGCTTACCCAACTATTGAGGAAGCTGGGGTGAAGATTTGCTTCTGTCGATTGCTTGATCATGGTCGAGGCGTCTGTGGTTAGCGTGAACCGCGCAGCTGCATTTGCGAGATCGCTATAGTCATGTTTCACCGCGTACAGCAGAACATTGATGGGATGCTGCTCAACAGTGATCCTACACGTCGAATGAGCGTCAATTTAGCAAGGACTGAAGCTAATGAGCATCTCGGACTCACTTCATGTGCACTTTGCAAAGCTCCATCGCAGAATAGACCATGTACTTCTCCACCGCCTCCGCCAGCTGTGAAAGGACGTTGACTGGAATGTTCTCGAGGGAGGGTTGCCGGGTGTGGTGCATGAATTTCATAAGTAGATCGAGTACTTTGCTGTCCTCAGGCAGTTTGGGCACATCAATTGTAACGGAACCGCCAAACGGGAACCCTTCGCTGAACTGTTGCAGATTCTTGGTATGCGCTCCGTACATGTGACCATCCGACGACTCTAGCACAATATCGACAGGAATGATGCAGTCCTTCACTGGATGGAGAAACCCGCTCGTAAATGACAGGCTGCAATCCATGGATAAGTTAACTCACCTGGACACGGAGGCGGCCCTACATCTATAGTGGGGTCCTGTGTATGTGGAGCAGCCGGTATAACAGAAGAAGAGATACTTGAATACATGCTTGTCGAGTATAACACCGTTCGTGTTCCATTGTTGGTATGAAGTTGACTCATGTGTTGACCTCCGTGATTAGTTATGGCGGGTGGCCGGGCCGGACTGCCGAACCCTTGGCGGGGTTTGAAAGAACCGGGTGAGCGTAGTAGGTCACCTCGTACAAAACTTGGTAGAAAGTTTTGACAGTCTTTCGAAACATCGTTGTTGATTAGGGCGGCCGAGAACCGCAAGGCTCACTCGACCATCAACATCACACCTCACAGCTTATTCTCACGCCCACGCTGCATCGTTCTCGCAACTTGTCCGCAACACTCTCAAGCTTCAAAGGCAACAAGAGTGCATAAAAAAGTTCTGCTGCCTGCAGCATAGAGTACAGTATGAGAAAGCTCTTGGGTATATGTATTTATATTGTAGTATGCTACAGTGCAACAATATACTTGAATTTTAATTTTGATCCTTTTGCACAAGATCATATTCAATCATTCTGCGGAAAACCTTCCAGCCAACCTTGGCACTCAATTCTAGTGAGCCAATATTCTTGTATAGATATTCACAGAATTGTACCATTTCATCTGAACCGAACTGAAGTAGATCAGGTCTATCATATTCAGCAAGAAGTGTATCAATGTCTTCACCCGGAATTCTGATTAGTTGATTCTGCATGCCTCCCCAGTCCTCGGGGTGCTCTTACATGTCAATTCGGCGTCCTCCGATGGGAAGCAGACTTTTGGCTTGTTTTCTAACCCGATGTGTTTGACTTTCCTTAACAATCATGTGAAGCCGCAATTGATTCATGTGGGTGACAGCTGGAAGATGTACTTACTCGTGGATAGGGTCATTGTGATGAAAGTTTACCAGAGCTTTACCAGACGTATACACAGGAGCAACATTCCCGAGCTCTTTCTCCCAGATAGGGCGCCAGTTCCGTTCCCGAGTTATATTGTATATACTTTTGACTGCCTTGAGAGCAGGAATACTTTCAAGTTTCTTCTGAGAGTCATGGCTGGTATATTTCCCTAAAAAATCAATAAATCATACATCACAACAAACAACAGTCGAATTGAACTAACCGTAGAGTTGTCACAAGTGGCACAAGCTTTGACATTTCAGAGCCCTTATCAGTAGCCGTCTGCATACACATTCCTTTAAGTAAAGATTTATTTAGCCATGATGTGCACTGATGTACGAGCTAAATATACATACCTCCGATCTTCCGAACAAGTCGAAGATACAGCACTGGTGGCACATTTGCTAATCTTGCATTAGGTACAGTGCCCACAGTGCTAACTTCATACGGCAGCATTTATCAATTGCTCCCCAAATCGCAAGTCCCATGGATTGCAACACCTTTTCGTGACCATCGAGACACCACTATTCATTAGGTCCAGAAGAGTACAAGCCGTGATGATGTACCTTCCGAGTGAGCGAATTTTGGATTCTTTTTCTACTGTCAACTTTTCGGGAACGGATGAAGCAGGTCACAACCGAGACCTTATGGGAATGACATGTGATGCTTTCGCATATTTCTCTTTCTATGATTCTTCGGAGACATGTGTATTTGTTGACATCCAAGGTAATCCATTCAATGCAGTCAATGATTTCCGGTTGATGACACTACCTTATGAATCCAGGGGAAAGATAAAGTCTCTGGACGTTCTCGTGGAGTAAACACACTAACTCTGTTCGATTTGATGGCTCGTAGGTAAATTGGACCAGCTTACCCATTGAATATTGAATATTGATTGACCGCTCACTGAAGCATTCTCACAGCACGGATCAAGCCATGGGGCTCGGTGATAAAGGTCTCGACATCATTAAGCAGTTCAAGCTGCAACACATTTGCAACACAATAGGCAAGGATTTGCAGCTTCTATCAACTACTCAGGAGGATTGTGAAGCATCAGATAGTGACTGTGATTTTGCCTCCGAGACTCGGACGTACCACATCAGCAAAAGGTGGAAAAATTGATTTCACCTTTTAACTCCGACAACACGATGGCTATGTTTTGTCGAGTTTTATGTCCTTATGGGGCATTATGCTGCGATATTCATGGCGTTCTTGGCATGAGAACACTTTAGTATAATTACGCCGGATTGTATGTATATGTAAGAGAATATATTTATTTCTTCATCAGGCATGGAATGACAGAAGATTACCTATCATATCTCATAATGTCAACTGTCTGATAGTATTTGTAACATATGCATACTCGCAATACTGAACCATAATCCTTAAACTGGTGGGATAATGTACTGATAACGTAGTGTACTCACAATACTGAACGATACTCATTAAACTGGTAGGATAAAGTATTGATAACGTAGCGTACTCATTCTATAACAGTGTAAGGACTACAGAATTCCTGTAGCTAAGCCCAATGTAGTGTTTTATTATCTTACTTGTATCTTACTTTAACCAGCTAGAATACAGTACAATAATGATGAGTCTAGTTATATAATGTATTCATAAGGTAGCGACCATAGCCTGCAAGATAATAATCTATAGAAGTATACTATAACATAACAACAGTCTTCTACAAGTTTATAGGGGATCAATACATGATATATAGGTATACGGATTGGAACAGGTTTACGCTAGGTTTTACTACCACACTGAGCTAGATAGATTGTATTTATACACTGGTTACATTTCAGAGGACAAGATTTTTCAGTCTGGTACGTATGTATTGGCATTTTTTATTATCAAATAGCAAAAGGTCCCTAGAAAGATATCAGACTAATCAAATAGACATTCAATTATAAACTCACCGCAGCGAACTTCATATGCCTCTTCTGCAGAGTGCGGCTCCCTGGTTTTCTGGAGATTCGTGCGCACTCGATGTCCTTCACGGTTCCTTCTTCGTCGACGTATACGTGAAGATACCAGATCGCAGTGAACAATTTTCCGGTCTTGTCGTCTTCGACACGAGAGAAACCGAACGCCGTGTAATGGGGTAGAGTCTCGTCGCTGTTGGAAATGTGAAGATCTTGGCTGTCGAAAACGTGTCTGGTAAGTGTTACCGAAAACAATATAAAGAAAATGTACTTACTATATAACAACGCGCCAAAGTCCGTTCGACGGTGTTTCGAAGTCCTTCACGGTGGACTGAACCTTTTCGATTGCGAGTTTCACGGCCGAAATTGCGCCCTCGCGTCTTTCTTGGGCATTGCGCAACGTTCGTTTGTGGAAATAGATGCTGTACGCGAACGCTTGAAAAGAGTAAGGGTTAAGCATTGGGAAGAGCAGGAAATGGAGTACGCACTGTTGGACATAACGAGCAGAGATGAGGACGCTTAAAAAGAGTAAGCATTAAGCATTGAGAAAAGCAGGAAAGGTAGTACTCACTGTTGGCCATGACGAGCAGAGATGAAGCTTTGCGTAACGGACGAGGAATTAAATACTCCCAACCAGCTGACTTTTGATTTGTTCTCGCAGTCCTGACTTTTCTCGCAGTCCTTAGTCTTCAAAACTTCGTGCCAGGTTTTGATTGAGGCTGAAATAGACGTACGAATGAGATGCAGCAGCCACAAGAAGGGTCAGGGCCATAGGGAACGCTCTACAGCTGTGGAGAACGGCTGCAGAGCGTTCTGAGGCGCGCCGGGACGGGGACGACGCTACCTGGCTGCCTGCACGCGTGCGGTTTTTGGGGCGCTGGTGGGCGCGGTGCCCGGGCGCAGAGGCGGGGGCGGAGGTGGACACAAAAGGGCAGACGCCCTGCAGCCGCATTGGGCAGCTGCAGGGCGCCGTACACGCACGCCAGGACGCTGCGAGCGTCCTGGCATGCGCTTTTTGGGGCGCTGGTGAGCGCGGTGCCCGGGCGCAGAGGATGGGGCGGGGGCGGGAACAAAAGGGCAGACGCCCTGCAGCCGCATTGGGCAGCTGCAGGGCGTCGGATACGCACGCCAGGACGCTCGCAGCGTCCTGGCATGCGCTTTTCGGGGCGCTGGTGAGCGCGGTGCCCGGGCGCAGAGGATGGGGCGGGGGCGGGAACAAAAGGGCAGACGCCCTGCAGCCGCATTGGGCAGCTGCAGGGCGTCGGATACGCACGCCAGGACGCTGGGAGACGTCCTGGCATGCGCTTTTTGGGGCGCTGGTGGGCGCGGTGCCCGGGCGCAGAGGCGGGGGTGGGGGCGGGTACAACAGGGCAGCCGCCCTGCAGCCGAATTGGGCAGCTGCAGGGCGTCGGATACGCACGCCAGGACGCTGCGAGCGTCCTGGCATGCACTTTTTGGGGCGCTGGTGGGCGCGGTGCCCGGGCGCAGAGGATGGGGCGGGGGCGGGAACAAAAGGGCAGACGCCCTGCAGCCGCATTGGGCAGCTGCAGGGCGTCGTATACGCACGCCAGGACGCTGGGAGACGTCCTGGCGTGCGGTTTCGAGGGCGCTAGTCGGCGCTGTGCCCGGGCGCAGAGGCGGGGGCGGGGGTGGACACAAAATGTCAGACGCACGCCAGGACGCTCGCCGCGTCCTGGCATGCGCTTTTTGGGGCCCTGGCGGGCGCGGTATCCGGGCGCAGAGCTGGCAGTCGGGGTTCAAGTCCCGGCGCAAGCTGCTAGGCGTTAATGGCGGAGACGCCCTGCAGCTGTTTATTTGCGACTGCAGGGCGTATTGCTGCTGTGCAGTACTTTGCATCAGTCCCGGAGCTGTTTTTCAGACGAATATTTGTGACTGACCTCAGAAATTAAACCAAGATTTGTACCTCCTCCATCTTCAAAACATGAACTTTGCTGAACTACCAATTTCATTCAAGCCCCGCGGCAGTCAGGAGCGATGCGCGGACTACAGGTCAGACCAACGATGAGTGCAGTCTTGATTGAGTCATTAGGAGATCGGAGATCCTTCCCAATGTCCTAGCGCTTTTCTCTTTAATATGGATATTCGAATCGCTCATCATATCAATAAGAAGCGGTAGCGCCTGGTTAACCAACAGTGTCGAAACGGCGGGATCAAGGCCCTCAAGAATCGAACCACAGGTCATAATCACCGCCTCGTGGAAGTGCCAATCCTGGCCCTTAATGTTCGCTTCGATGAAGGAATAACTGCGGCGACAATTGTGTCTTGAACGGCAGACAAGTGACAGCAGCCACAGACACGTTCCAGACGGGTAACGGACGACCTGTAGTAGTAGTGGTGCAGTTGCTCCCCTCGCGCATAGAAATGGCTCCCTTGCGCCCGTTGAAGCACTGTCGAACAAATTAGTATCAAAATTTTAATACTGGAGTCTGGCGATGGATGTCCGGGTCCGGAGGGCGTTACAGACGTAGGCCAGGACGTCAGCGTACAATCGGGTACTAGGTGGCTGCGTCTGGCGAGCATAGACGGACGCGGCGAACTTTGGTTTCTCCGAAAACCCCCAACGGCCTATCGTTCCGGACCTGCTCAGATCACTACATATGGTTGAACTATGTGCTAACATGTCAATATTCAGTGGCTTAGCCACATGGAAGATCAGATTCACACGTCTTTCCCTCTCCTCCGCAAACCGTTGCGGAGGAGAGGGAAAGACGTGTGGAAACCCGCGACAGATTTTGTACGCAGCAATACTTTAGGGCGAGCGACGCAACTACCGGTGACTTGGTCGGCCCGAGCACTGCGGTTCACTGGGCCGAAGGCTGGCCCGACTAGTGCACCTAATCTCGCTGCCATTAAAATTATAGCCAATTAAATAGTTCGGTGCCAGAAATTCGACAAGATTATCATAAATCTATATGCTTAGGGTTCCGTGTTTGACTAAGCGAATGGTGCCTAGGTGTAGTATTAGAGCTTTACATATCCAGAACCTCCGTCTCCCCCACGTCAACTTATAGTGAGAGAATGAGAATGCATTGGCCGAAGGTCTTGTAAGGAGCAAAATAGCGCTTCTGGTACATACTGGAGCGCGCGTCTGAGACGGGGTCGGCTTCGAAGTCCGTGACTCTAACCACCCTGCCATCGTCACCCTCTTCCGCCCGTTCGTGATTTCGCGTCTCAATGAGGCTCTGTCAGCGCTGTTGTCGGTTTTTGGGTAGTCATACAACTTCAAGAGCTTATTTCCGGCCTAATTAATCCATTTTGATACCACATGAGGAAAAAATTCAAGGTGTTGTAACTCACATTTTTAGAAATTGCCTGTCAAATGATTGTCGTCATCGTCATCGTCATCATCGGGGTCACTGGCTTGCGTATCTGAGTCCCCATTGCTAAGCGAATCTTCTGCATCGTCCTGAGTATGGTTGGTCCTCCTTCCATCGCCAACATCGGTGGCAGGCTGCACAGCCTGCCGGTGAATAATACGCGCAATATTTTGCGCATCTAAGTCATTCTCCTCCGGGCTACACTCGTTACCTATGTCGTTAGATGACGAGCAGCGGAATTGACCTCTGTGGCCAATCCCACATCCTAAAAACCGCATGAACATGTCGCGATCAACGAATCTAAGGGCAGCACAGGTAAATTCAAGGAACATGAAGGAGCATAAATTAGCAGCTTACATGCCAACATAGTAATAGGTCCAGGCATCTTTTTCACTAGGTGCTTGTGCTTCCGATGTAGTAGTGGTAGATAGCTCGATTGGTTTAGCATCCTCGAATGCAGGCATAAGATGACATCCTCTCAGTACAACTGCGGGGTCTACAAAGCCGAAAGCAGACTCATCAGAGTGTGGGACAATTTTGATTTTTGGTAAATGTGCTTGTTGTCGACCGAAAGGCCAACTAGGGACTATATCGAGCCACCGCACCCAGAGGAATTCCATCCTCCGCATACGGTAGTCGCGAGAATTCCTGCCAGTATGTTGTACATTGGCATGAAATATACCGATGACTTGTGCGTACCAGAACGGATGCGAATTCGGCGCTGATTCGGATGACGGTACGATGATAAAAGGGTGCGTACGGGGATTAACCGTGTCATATGCTCGACGCATATCATACGTAGTGTAATAAATACGAACAGTGTGAACTTGAAAGATTGTCTCATGCTCAATCCGAACAGTGAGACGATCTTCTGGAGTGAATATTCTGTCCATGTTTGGGTCAGAGCCATTTGCAAGAACACGCCTTAGAAAATGGTCCTTCAAGGAAGAGATGAAATTCTGTAGTACGATTTGTCAGTAAGATTAAGACAAGACAAAGTCCAAGATGACGCTACCTTCTTTGCCGGATTATCGGAATCTTTCAAGACGAATGTATATACATTTATTGCGTTGTTCCGAGATTTTGATATATAATGATGGTCTTCAAGACAGCCTTGGTCAGCATTGCTGACTTCTTCTTGCTCGGCAGGGAGGAGTGCCTGCATTCTAACATATTTTTTTCCAATTTGTTGAACGGCATTCTGTTTATTTGTGAGACTATATAATCGTTTGACGACACGATGGGCTAGTTCTCCCTACAGTCGCTACGTAAGTCGCCGTGCCCCCTTGCCTAATCAATAAACGTACCAGCTGTGTTGAATACGAGTCAGTCGTACCATATAGTCGTATGTGTTCAACGTAGTCGCCAAGAAAGTGGTATTTGACCGTCTTTAAATTCAACGTTTTGGCTTGTCGTCCTCTAGAAGGGGTGGGTCGTGACTCTATAAATTAAATTATAGACAAAATTGGACAATGCTCATGCATTATGAAATTGCCCTGACGACTCACTAGTGAAATTTATATCGGCTGATTCTCTATTATCTGCAGACATCACTGCGGATTGGTTAACAGTACTTGTCTGCCTGTTGCTGATTCGAGAAATAGTGGTGCTATTATTTAGTTCACGGCGCTTTCGAGCAGCAATTTCGCGAGGAAGTTCTGAAGTTGAAAATTCTGAACATGTCAGCTCCTGGAAATTTTGCATTAGCAAACCAAATTCGGTCGTCAAAGATTTAAGCAAAGCGAGCGAGGATTCAGTATGCATGCGGAGCTTGGCGAGGGCATGCCACTCAGCCGTCCGATAGAGCAGTTTCATAAGGCGGCGGTTATGTGGTTCAGGAAGAAGGCCTTCAAGGCAGGTATGGCACACTAAGTAGGTATAAGCCCACAATTATACATTTATTCGTTAATATAGATACCTCATACCTGCAGTAAATCTTCGAAGTCACGAGCTGCAAGCTTTTTCATTTCTGATGAGTTTTGGGAAAATGTTCGGATAGTACCAGAGCCAAATGGCGAGATTTGACGATATCTTTAGATAGGTGAGTGCTATTACTTAATAGCAGATAGTCATTGTACCAACCTTGAATCGAGAACATTCACAAGCGTGTCGGAATTGTTCCCTGCGGCATAAAGCAAACGTATAAGCTGGGTAAAAAGAGCCTTCCATACACCCAGCTCGAATTCGTGTAATAAATCGACGACCAGCATTTTTGAAGGATTGAAACTGGGTCCTAGTCGCTCAACAAATGCGTTCTGAGTAGTGATTTTAACAATCATGTAGTAAACGATAGTCTATGACGCACTATTGTTGGAACCCCGGAGAATTTCTTGATCAATTCGTCAACACTGCTGCTATTAATTGCCTTGGCACATTTGTAAATAAGTCTCCGGGCTTTCTGAACCTGAAGGGCAAAATATGTTCGAAAACCTTGGCTACGATTGATGATATCGGCGGGACAGCCCAATTTATGTAGATCTGATTTCGATACGAGGCATCGTGGACAAGGGAAGAGCCCATTGTCACGAATTGTAGCCAGTAGGACTCTATTTGTGAATGTGATGTCAGTTTTATAGACGCAGATCAAGTAGTGATTAGTACGAACTTTTCCGGATAATTGGCGGAGTAAGTGAAAATTCTGGGATATACCCGCCGCTCAATCCCATCGACGCACATAATGACGATCCCATATGTACATGCATGAATAAATTCGTCGTCGAGGATGATCTTCCACGCGCCTTGCACTAACTCACGTCGACAATGAGTGATGATAGACTGTTTTTGAGTCCGCCATTTGCAATGAAAGGTGGACGCAAAGTCCTGGAACGAATCGGGAAGCTACAGGTGGCAAATATGTGGTGAATAAATGTCTGAACTGAAAGTTATGATTGACAATGGAGGTACTTACAGATGGAATGTAGGCTAAATGGTACATAGACCCTGAGCTTGGCCTTGACCGAATATACTTTGAAAGATTGCCCAGCATAAGATATATTGGCCAGGCTTTGGCGGTGCCAAAGTTTGTAAGATGCGTAGCATCCGATGCAAACATCAGAGCTGCCACAACCTTTTCCCTTTTGCATCCCGGATCGTCTGGAGGAAGTAAACCGCGTCGTTGAATATTTTCATGCTCCTCTAAAAAAGCATCCGACGTATAGATTTCACCAAAAACACGTTCTTCTTGGTTCGTGACTGGAGACGTATGGTATAACTTGAAAGGTGAAAAGTGGAAAAGATGAGCCAACGGGCCTTTGAATGCATTGATAATCACTGCTGTTAATTTACGGTGCAGTAGTCCCGGCACAGAGAAAGTCTTCGGAAGAACGCCAGGTGCTCCGGACGGTACTGAAATATCAACCTTGCTTTCTTGAAACTGCTGATAAAGCGATGATTTTTCTAAGGAAGAATCAAGGCGATAATTTTCTGTATGGGCGTCGAACTTGAGGAGATGACTTTGGGAGAAGTCGGGAGCTAGAATAACCTTTTGTACAAATTCGTTCAATTGGCTTTCTGATTTAGCAGTATTCCCATTATTTAACCACTGCATAACTCGGTGAATTGTCACGTTAGCAAAGGGCCAGTATGATGACGCAGCTGAGTTGGGAGCCTCGGGTAAACTTGAGCAAGAGGATAAACTGTTCTGTGGGGGATTATCCGCTAAATCATCTAGAGACAAGGATGCATCAGGATCGCGCGTAGGCCTGCGGGGATAGTCTCTCCAGATTCCAAAAGAGTTGACGGCTGTGATTAAACGGTCCCGTACTATGAGAATCACACGCCGGACAGCCCCCGCTTCTGTCTCTCTTTCTTCAGGTGAAGCTGGTTGGGGAAGAAAATCATCGAAACGACGTGGTAGTCGATAATTACGCTGGGGGCGTCCTGTTCGCGTGAGCTTTGGACCGGGAGATGGAGCATCGACATTCATGGCATTTTCTGTCATTTGCTGCGCCTCTAGTTCCATCTGGCCTGCGTCAATTTGCATGTTTTCGGTTTCAAATGAATTTAGAACGCTATTCTGGTGGGTGCGAGCATCGGTAGACGTGAATGCGACCTGTTACAGTGTCAACTTCAGTGGTAGATAAAACATAGTTAAATTTAACAAGATACCTGCAATCGTTGCTTGCGGTCCAATGGCTTTGGGAGGTGACTCAACAGTTCGTGCATATGCCCACTTGCTTTACGAGCATCTTTCGCAGTTTGGCGGAGGCGCTGGACATGCAGACAGGCTTTCTTATGACGAGCTAGCTGTTTACTTTGAGGAAAAGTACGGTTGCAGCCAGTGACACATGAAAGCTGCGACATGAGTATGATGAATAATAATAAAAAGCCTAGAATTTGCGGACGCTTCAGTGGGCGAAGATACCTAGATAGGAATAAAACGAGTTCAAGATTTGGTGTTCATGAAAAAGAAGGGATTGAACACACCTAGTAGCCAGCATCAAGTGTTACAAAGGGCTGCCAGACAGCTCAAGATTTAGATTTCATGGGAGTAAGAGTGAGTGAACTTACGGTCAGCATCTTATGACTCGAGTCATTGATCTACTCTGATTTCTGACAAAGGGTTCTTGGCATCCCTTATCTAAATATTCCGATTAGATCAAAAACATATAGTACTTATTCAACGCAATCCCGTAGTAGAGGGGACATAGCAATGCATGAGTCACGGTCTACTTTATTCCACTAACAAATCGTCCATACGTACTAGAGCGAATATATTCTACAGAGAATGTCAATATTTACAGTTCATTGTCACGGACGTGTGGCTATGAGGGACTCTGTGATTAGCGAGAACCAGGATAAATTTGCGCAAGGTCAGATTTAGCGAGTTCTAAGTCAGGATTCGTTTTGGTCGGCCTAACTCCTGGCTTCCGTACCAAACATATGTTTCCTGTAATTCGTACAACACTCAAGGGAACACCTTTCATGTCACCAGCTATCGGCGTGACTAGATCACCCTTCGATGTAGGTGGAACAAAACTAACAGATACCAAGGCGATGGACTTGACTTCTGTCTTATCCCTCACTTTGGCGAGGCCATTATGTAACCCCAAGAACTCGACGTACGGGCTATGCACCAAGTCGTCAGATGTGGTTAGTTTGAGCCTTGACCGCTGTAAAGATGGGTCTTCAAGCCAGTGAACAGGGCGAGACGGTGGGGTACGGGATGAAGGATCCCATGCAGGGCTAAGACCTTGAAACGATTCAGTGTGATCCCAAGCTGGCGTACGCTCAGCCGCAGCACTTGACGAGCCTGAAGGTTTAGTAAACATCGACGAGACATACGTTGCCTGTAACGATTGCCCCACTGCCAGCCTACGGGTCTGTCTCTCCGCATGTGTCCTGAGAGATAGGTAAACAGAGGCTGAAGAAATGTATAAAGAAGAAACTTACAAGAGCGCCAAGTCGACCAATCTGATTTTAATCCTTTGCTGTAAGCGAGAGTCTAACTCCAAAAAAGCGTATCCATCTGGGGTTGTCGACTTGATATATCCTGTGTAGCCCTTGTATTCGTTCATTCCTATCACCATAACGCGCTTCGAATTATATACATCGTTTGGGTTGCGTTCACCCAGCTTTGCCCACTTTGCACGGCGAGGCTGCAGACCGACCACATCCGGACTATGAAAGGTAACGCTCGACGCCGAGACATTGACCTGCGTCGAGCAGTTGTCAGCTACGCGTTTAAATCATAGTGAAGGGAATATATATACACCAACCTCTGTACTATACTCACCATCCACGACAATTAATTTATCCATCGAGACGCCAACCACCCAGCCCACTAATCCCTCGTTTTTGCCATCAAGAATTTTGACTTGATCGCCGACCGCAAACACTGCTCGCAGAGTATCCACATACATATCTTCAAGTATGTCTTGTGAGGGCACGTAAACAGACACCACGTTATGCATAACCCCCTTAACCTCCCCAATCATATGTATATATGGCCCCGAAACGACCTTCACCCTGTCTCCAGGTTTCATGCGCATCTGTGCTATTTGTTGCGCCGTCTTGTCTGCTTGAGCGTTTGAGACTAGTGAGGTCTTTCGAAATAAAGCCAATTCGACTGAAGACGGAAGGGGCTCTAGCAAGGGGAGAATAGTGACGCTGTTCAAGGCAACCAAAAGGCACCCATCGGTGGAAAACATTCGTCCTTTCCAGGTGAATGTACCGTGTAGTTCTCCCATTGCAAATTTTCGCTTGTGTATACTACGACGGTCAAACAACGCTTGTGGAGGTCGAGACTGTCCATCCTCTGCATCGGCAAGCCTCGGAATCAAAGCAAGGTATTGATTCCCATCGTTTCTGGCCTGTACGACGAAACCTGTATCGCCAGCGTAATGGCGCCATTTGCGTGTGTTCCCCTTCACTCTAGCCCAAGGCCAATGTTTCACCGCAAATGAGATATCCAAAAATCCCAGAATATCTTCTGGAGGAACAGGACACACTTTCTGCGGATTGAGTTCTGAAAATGATCGCGCGATTTTCAACACTTGGTCGACATTGCTAGCTGCTGCATATATCCGACCAGGTATCGTGGTAGACAACACAAGCACGGCGGACTGTTCTTGGGGAGAGGAATGCATTGCTGCGTGTCGAATTTTGAGAATCGTCGCTTTTTCCAATCCATTCTACAGTGTGAACCTCAGTCAGAAATGTCGAAGCATTCGTAATGGATTTTACCTTGCATCCAATTTCCCATAATACATCGCTGTCCCGAAGATCATGCCCATCACTACCGAGGTCGTTTTCACGACGACGCTGCTGCTGCTCATGGGCTCTTGCGCAAGCGCGGTTTAATAGCTCCTGCCATTGTGTATTGCCCTCTTCGTCGTGCTCTTCCCTTATTAGATGGCTCGAAGGACCAGGGAGTTCATCGTCAGTGAGATCTTCTACAACATCGTCCTCTGCAGTAGGAGACTTCGTAGTAGCTAATTATTTGTAGCAGTAATGGCAGAGTCGTACCTTGAATGAATTCTCCATTTTCTCCAGGACTGCTCTCTTCAGAATCCGTTTCGTTTTCATCAATTTGAATAGCCTCGGTATCGACAAATAAATTCTACGTTAAAAGCTCAGTTGACTGGCACTCGCTTAATGCTTTTTTTCCTGCTCCTCAAACTAACCCTCATATTTGCACTACCCTTCGATTAACACGACTCTATCTACGTGCGCGTGTGCTACACCTGCAGACGAATTCGGATGATGATGGAGAAAAGAGAAACTTAAGCACTCCCACTGCCCAGCTTAATATAGGACCTCGGAGTTTAGGGCGAGCGACGAGCGTCACGGTCCGATCTCCGAGCAGATAAGATAAGCAGGCCAGAGATTGTGACGACGACAGGTCGTCCGTCACCACACGAAGTTTAGCCAGCCGTCACCGTGACTGGGGTAATCGTCCGAGTCCTCCATTGCCTCATCACATTTAGGGTCGCTTTTATGGAGGTCATCGGCAACGTACTCAGATTCTTTCAAGGCGATCCCTCACGACAAGACCTCAGAGCCGAACTCGTGGAGGCCTTCCGGCGCATTACGATGACCCTTGCACTTATACCTGAAGCTTCTCGTCCATCGTTCCCTCCTATCGACAACCTCGCGAATGAGGACAAGTTGTGGTCCAGCACTCTACGAGAGGAACTTAGGATATCCGACGCCTTTGCCCATCTGCTTGTGGCAGAGCACGAAGTTGTTGCTGTTGCCTCTAATTATTCTTCCTCCCTTTCTGCGTGTAAGGACACAAACCCGCACCTCTCCATAGTGGCATGTATTTCCACTCAAAACGACATCGAAACGCAGGGTTTTCAGGTTGAAGAAGAAGAAAATACAGTTCCTAAAAATTACATCGCTAAATTTTTCTGGAAATTGCTTATCTCGAAGAACCCCGAGACAAAAGGCTCTACAGAGCAGGAAAGTAGGGCAACACCGCCAACTCCGGACTTGGAGAATGCAATCCCTGCCCGCATTCTCGAATATGTGGAATCCATGCTTACTGACCAATGGTATGTACCATCTCAGACCGCGCCGTCGACAGCCTTTTCTCACTTCGTAGATAGGCAGCAGCCTTCGCTGGAGGTGCATTCGTGGATCCTTTCGCAGATGCTGACAGCAATTGGGCTGAGAGACAGTGACCATCCAAAAGCCGCTGAGCTCTTATCCCAGTCATTTGATCGCACCCTCCAGCGATATATAATTCTCTACAGCCACAAGAAGACGCTGAATAGAGCGAAACACCCCAAGTCAGTCATAATCTTGCAAGCATTGAAGGAACTGCAAGAGATCCCTTTCAATAGCTCTCTTCTCAAGTCCTACAACGTGAAGCCCAAGTACGCGACCCGACAAATATTGAACGACTGGCAAATCTCGAAAGCTTTGACTATCTTGCTAGACGACGGTTTCTTGGCGCAAAAGATTCAAATCCCAAAACTTGAAGCGCAAGTCAGATTGTTCTCTGCAGCATCAGAGCAATCTACTCTTAAACTTTACACGCCTTCGACGTGTCGTGAATTCCACCGCCTGTTATGTTTTCTCCTTGCCGCTTTTTTTGACTCTCTCAATAGGCTAGCAAGCCACATCGATGGCGACTCGATCCTCTCTAAGGCGGATTTCCAACAAACTTTGGCAGATGCTGTCATCTGGACGAATATACTTACCCTTTTAGCGCGGAGTCGGGTTCTCGAAATGCACATCATAAACATCCAGCCGTTGTTGAGCGCTTATATTGATGAACTAGAAACACAGGAAAGCAACACCCCCACCAGCATGGCAAATAAGGTGTCAGCAGCTCAAGTAGACGGACAGGACGGACAGGATGAATGCGAACAAGCCGACTTACAGGACGACGAAATGGACGCAATCGCGCTTGCATTAGTGAAAGGCTATGTGAACTGGTTTCAACTAATTATCGCAGTTCTCGACGCGCTTCAAATCATCGTGCAATTTGTCAAGTCTCCTCGTTTTATCTTATCTGGAATATCTGTTAAGCTCCTCTTCGCCTCATCCCCTAACCGCAACGCCATGAAGTGGTCAAAACTCTTCCAAGATGGCCGATTCTTCCCCAGGGAAAACACCCCAGCAGAAACAGCTGCAAACAAACCTGTCAGGACAAACAATCAGTTAGCACAGTTTTTCTTATACAGGGCTTCGAAGGCGCATCAGGATAAACTCTTCTGTGAGGTGGCCCTGTTGATACTAGCCAATTGGCCCACCAAAAAAGTGGCAAGAAACAACTTACTCAATACAAATTTGATGAAGAGTGTCGCGGAAAACAAGGCGATAGGAATTGCTCAAGGGCATCCCCTCGTAAATCATGTCTCTGCATTGCTTAAGGGGGAAAATGCGCCTTGGACAACCGCATCTGAAAGCGAAGCGAAAGAAATAGTCCAACAGCTTCTCCAAACTTGCTCGAAGCAGAGGTTGAACAATGAAAACTTCTACCTCCAGTTTCTCGACAACGCCCAGTTTAGGGGAACCGTTCACTCTGAAAGTTTTCTTGCTTCTTCCCTCCGGCATTTCATGGAGTATCGCACCAACGCCTATTCTAACACCAACCTCAACTTGGCCGAACTGCAGGTATGCTACCACTCACCCCCATCCTTTCCAAAGCTAAGCCTTTCTTGGTGCGTTGTAGGCAGAGTGCTATGGACGGGTTATTGGCGTGTCTAAACGCTGCTGTCCGGTTTGTTTTCTCTTTCTCGATATCCTCATTCGTTACGGTACCTCTGCTAAATCTGCCGACGTCGCCGCGGCTTTGTTTGCAAACAAAGAGCTGTTTCCACCTGACAGCTTAATTGCAGTAGAAGCCAACACTCAACACACTTCCGCTAATGCCACCGGCAACATTGCCGTTTTCTCCGTCACTCAGCTTCCTGCATATCTGGTTCGGGCTAGACACTCTACCATTTCTTCCTGCACTCTGCCCCCAGGTGTTCCTAATGAGGTTCTCTTGAAAATGATTGCTGTATTAGGTGGAGTGCTACGGCAGGTCATGGTCAATATTATGGAAGAAGCAGACAGGGATTATCTCAAATATCGCAGGGGGTCCTATGATTCGGCGTCCCTTTCCATCTACAGTGCCTCTGAAGGTGGAACTTACAATGCAATGCACGTCTTCGATAGTCGTCAAAAGCATTCACACCCAGGAAACCCCTCAGAAGCCGGCGATGTCCCATTGGCTTGATTTTTTTTTTGCTTCATCTTCACTGGGAGTAGTCGTTTTCATGTATCTTGCTAGTTTTAGTCGTCTTCATGTTCTCCATCGAACAAAAGGTGGGGGGACTTCCCCCACCTTTTGTTCAATATAATATTTGTTTCCTTGTGTTACGTTAAGTGTTAGTGGATCAAGCAATCTGTGGGACAAACCATCGCCGGAATGCCGGACACCGCCGACACACGGCATCCACCTAAGGTGCTATGCCATGGATGAGCCGTTCACGGCTGACATCAATTTTTGTGAT
Organism: Stropharia rugosoannulata; assembly: GCA_028532985.1. Lineage (NCBI taxonomy): Eukaryota > Fungi > Basidiomycota > Agaricomycetes > Agaricales > Strophariaceae > Stropharia > Stropharia rugosoannulata. The sequence goes on along the minus strand of JANCIK010000001.1, from coordinate 4,374,151 downwards.
CACGAATACACCATCACGTGAAACCTCTGCGGCTCGCCCTGAACTTCGTGCTGTGTTAAAAGGTCGAAATTACATTGAACAAACTTCTTTTCCTCCGATTTCAGATATGCTGTAACCATTGCGTCAATTTGTTGTGCGGCGGTGCCGCTGTGTAGGTACTCGTTGTACGTCCACCTTCCTCTACTGTATAGTTACTTATAATCAGTCGTTGTTGTAGATTTTTTCTAACTGCGCTGCAGGGTCATCCGTGCGGTGGTCTTGGAGGCAGCGGGAGTTCAGCTCATATGATTGATATTGTCTCCCTTGCGCTGACACTCAATTTAGCAGGCGCACTTCGGATGGCTTTGAGCCACAACACGAAGGCAAAATCATAGAACAGGATCTACCAAAGGTTAGCAGTAAGCAGCTTATATCGCGAGTTGCAAGAGATATTGAATGAATGCATGCAGTTTCTCGCCATATGGGAGGAGTCGGTCTTTATATGTCCCTCCGCGACTACTTACCTCGCTTGCGGCACATCCTGCAGGACTACAGTGAGTGAATTCTCATAATTCGCACCTCATCTGGACATATTCATGCGTACAATGACATGCAGAGGGCACGGCAACAAATCCTATTTTGTGGTCGACAGCGTCCGCAGCATCTTCGTTGGTGCGTCTACTGAAGAGGGCGTGAAGAGTCTCGACCTCTTTACAATATCAGCCCCGACGAGGGGAAATTCATGGAGTACCGCACTGGCCGTCTCATCCGCCGACGCCCCCTGGGGCCGTAAGAAAGGATCAGCGTTCTGTGAGTTTTTAAACTTCCTCACATATAAGCACTTGACAGAAAATGGTGCCGCAGGATGGGCAGGAACATATTTTTTCATGGACTACACCACGGAGATTGCGGGTATCTTTAGTACCCAGCTCACTGGCGAGACGAGTGGAAGCCGCGGCCCCGAGAATTTGAAGGCCTTCACAGCCTTTGAGGAGACTCTATACGCAAATCTAGTTCAGTGACATGCGGATGTGTTTCCTCAAGTATGACTATTTAGGTATGTTGTACTCATTCACTCTGCAATTTTGTGGACATTTGCCAACCGCTGACGGGGTATGTGAACAAGGGTGAACGAGCAAGGCAGTATTCTGTGTCGACTAGACCACGGAGACAAAGCTGTCAGGGCCAGTAAACCGAAAAGTATCAAGATCAGATATGCATTTGGGGAAGTTGCCGTGAGAGACATTATTCATGAACCAATCCGTTAAGACAGACAGACATTAAGACAAGCGCGTTCGTTACAGTTCCCATGCGGCAATGGTCGTTCAATATGCAGTGGTCGAAATATCAATTCAGTTCTACAAGTTTCGTGATATAGCCCACATAACCAACAGCAGCACCGGCTCCTGAATCCAATCCACTCGCCACTTGTATGCCCTTCCGTGGATAAAGACTAATTTCATTCTTCGTTACTCCAGCGTTGACAGAGAGTTTGCGAGGGACTCGGTGAACAGGAGATTCATACAGTCATTACACAATGCCCAGCATTGCCATAGGCTATCATATGAATTCCATATTGCATTGTGTATATTGCCAAAAGCGATGACTGATGGACAGGAAGCGGGAGGAAGCTGCTGATAATGCATATGTACGTGCATGGCATGGAATGATTTACACGTTGTATATGTTTTGAGTGCAACCGACATCCCTGGGCCTAAATACATGATCCATGACGCTCGACCCTCAACCCGATAAGAACCCGATAAGAAGATGCCACGGAATTTACTTCTTGGGCATGTCGACCTCGATGATAGTCAAACCTGTAACAACACAATATGCGGAGTTAATTTTATGGATTTCTGCGACGAAAAGGACACGCACCAGGAGGCAGGCTCTGCTTGAGCTTCTCAGCCTTCTCCGGATCGTCCACCGAGAGTGTGTAGAGATACCGTGAGCAGCGGACCTTGAACTTGGTCTAGGTCTTGCCATTGGAAACCTTCGAGGGGATTTTCTTTATGCGCGCTTCTACAAAATGGTCGGGTACGTCAGAACACCAATTCCTCCAAAATATCATCCGGGAAACGCGTCTATTGGTTTACATTAGCAGATGAGCCTCGGTCTATAACGCTTCCCAAAGAAGATGAGCCTGTGGTTATTGATCCGATATCTGTGGGTCCTCTCGAGCGGAAGCCCAGGCCAGTGTTCAACTTCGTCTACTCCTCCTTGCTGTTGATACTCTGCCCGCAGATGAACTGCTATCCGTTTTACGGTTGTTTGTTCTTCTCACCCGTAATCGTGAAATGGCCAACCAATTTGTTAAACGCGACGGACTAAATATGCTTTTCAGACGAATCAGGGCGTCGGGAGTTTCAGGTATATTGCTGCAATACTTTGCCATATTGTAGAAAACACATCGGTAGTCCAGGCCATTATGCAGCAAACTATCGAATGTTACTTTAACCAACCACGAACGAGGCTTACTATCGATGTCAAAAAATACATCAGAAATTGTAGCTCCATCGCTTTTGCGCGATATACAGACCTTTATTGACACCACAATATCTGGCCAAAATCATGCTGGAAAATAATTTTGTCGCTTTCTTTGACTGGCCGCTGAGGTGGATCTTAATTACCCTAACGCTCGTAACTTAGTTGTTGCCATTCTTCGGCCAGTACAACTCTTCTAAGTTTATTTTGAGTAAGTTTGTGTATGTGCCATTATTGTTTGATGCTGTGTGTCCTATTTAAATCGTACTAAATCTTTTAGACTGCAATGCGAGTCATCCTGAGTCACTTTGGTGACTCGTTCACTGGCGGCTAGGTATATGAAGGGCGAACGGTGCCGCTGTCTCCATTGAAATTCCGTGATCCCGCAAATATCCAAATGTCCTCTGAAACCAACGATCCCGCTCCGAATCACCCTCTACCCACGCCGGACGCGGACTCGGATGAACACAGTACTAGTCCATCCGCACGTATTGCATTTTATAAACGTCGCCTGGCCGCGTGTGAAGAAAAGGTGAAAGAGCTCTCCCAAGGGAAAACAAAAAAAACCCCGTACGCCGATTTTGCATTAGTAAGTTATCACTACTTCACTAAGTTTGCCTATAGTACAAATATCACCATGGGACGCGGAATCAGACGACTCGTAACTTTATATGACTCCCTTGACGATCTTCTTCAGGCTGCCGACGACCACTGCAACAACGAAGACGTAGACAATGACGTGGATTTAGATGAGGAGGGTCAACAAAGGGAGCAAGAGTACGTTAACTATCTGCTCCATTTGCTTACTACTATATCTGAAGAACTATTAGGTCTGAAAATCGATATGCTGCATTTAAAGTGCTCGTGCAAATAATTCCTTCCGTCCGAACTGCGATAGAAGATCCAGATATCGATGTTGATGCCTACTTAATGCAGGTTCGTCTGCATTCTTTTATTTCTTGTGCATACTATACCATGAAGCTTATTCCTGATAGTTGCAGAAGGGTGCAAATGACGCGCGCAGCGATGATCTTAGGAGAATCAAAGAAGAGGTTGCATTATGGCTCAATGCAGAATATGCTCCTAATCCCCCGCTAAATACAAAATGCAGAGATGATCGCGGATTGCAAAATGATATAACAGGCCGTCTTCTTTGCTCAATTGAGTTTGATTGGGATGATGAATTGTGAGTTTTAGAATTGAATTTGGTTGTATTGTGTGTAATTGATTTATACTCTGCAGAACTTGTAATGGAATTCGCGAAGGTACTATCAACGTATCAGAGGAATATTTTCTTCGATGCTTCTATCCTTACGGAAAAGGAGATCCTGAGAATGTTGAGAAAGGATTTTTGCGAAGTGGCTTGCTTGTTAAGGTATGTTTATCATAGGGTATTTGCTAGCTTATATTCTGACGCTGTAGTAGACCTATTCTAGTATATTTATATCACCTTCATCGTCTGATTCATTCAATGACGAAGATGAAACTGGTTCAGCAAGAAAGAAAAAAATTGTGTCAACCTCACAAAGAAAGGCAACTAAATGCAATGTTGCAAACATTCTTGGCATGGATGGTCGAGTTACGCCAAGATCTATTGCTTATGCTGCTGTCTTGGTGAGTAAATTTATATATTGGTCCATTTGATTGATCTAATTATTTCAATTCTATTTTTTTTCTGTAGCTGGCCTTTAATTTAACTAATGCTAGTTATTGGGTAGAAGTTTACAATTCCTTCAATTTTCGGGCCCTGTATGAGTTAGTGGTTGATTTTTTTGAGGCACCTTGTGGACCAGAAGCACAAAAACGATCACAAAATCTTCTTAAGTGGTGGAGCAAGTAAGTGTTGCCAATTGATTTTGCTCTATTTAAATGCCTAACTAACTATTTATTGCATAATAGACAAATATTTCCGTATCACAACAACACATCTGTAAACTTGCGGAAATCCCGAGACAAGCTAGCAAGACAAAGAAGACTTCGGGAAACCACACCACCTATATAAATAACCCATTACTAAATATGCTTATTCTAGTTTATATTTTAACTTTTGGGAGTACATAGTATATAAATACTGCAAAATAATTATTTTTTTGTAATTGTTGTGGATCTAAATAAGAATCAACAGAAAGATATGACAATCTGGGGGCATATACTAACAACATAAGGCTCATGTTTATGCATGAGTGTCATAAATACTCATATTGGATGTGACCTGCCATATCCAGCGCCTCAGATGTAGTTTACACTATTGAGGCAGACTTACATATACAGACAATATGAGTCCCATGTTTAGATGTAGTTTACGCTATTGAGGCACACTTACATATACAGACAATATGAGCCCCATGTTTGTACATGAGTGTCATAAATACCCATATTGGATGTGACCTGCCATATCCAGCACCTCAGATATAGTTTACGCTATTGAGGCACACTTACATATACAGACAATATGAACCCCATGTTTGTACATGAGTGTCATAAATACCCATATTGGATGTGACCTGCCATATCCAGCACCTCAGATATAGTTTACGCTATTGAGGCACACTTACATATACAGACAATATGAGCCCCATGTTTGTACATGAGTGTCATAAATACCCATATTGGATGTGACCTGCCATATCCAGCACCTCAGATATAGTTTACGCTATTGAGGCACACTTACATATACAGACAATATGAACCCCATGTTTGTACATGAGTGTCATAAATACCCATATTGGATGTGACCTGCCATATCCAGCACCTCAGATATAGTTTACGCTATTGAGGCACACTTACATATACAGACAATATGAGTCCCATGTTTAGATGTAGTTTATGCTATTGAGGCACACTTACATATACAGACAATGTGAGGCCAGATTTGTCCATTATTATAATCTATTGGTAATACTTTAATAATACTTGCACAGAATAGCAGCAATTGTAGAAATCTTCAAGCTAGTATAAACACTTTATATTCACAGTTGTAAGGTTTCTTTGAAATTGCATCAATGATGATACATTACATCAATTGTATGGGATTTGTAAGATATTTTATATGGTTATCCATTTTTCCACTTTTTTCTGATGCACGGGCATGGTAAAATCACCAATAATGGTACTGACGAAAACAATGCGCTCGAAGGTAATATTTGCTCTGAATCGACGGAAGCACTGGCTAAAGCCTCTGAAAAAGAATCTGAGGCCACAGATAAGTAAACGACCGTTGATACAGGTATCTAGCATCTGTTAGGTAGTCTTACTTCAATCTTATGATGTTTAAGCACTTGTGATAAGTTGTGAACCAGCTAAATACATACATTACATTACATATTTCTTATAATCTAAATGCATAATGAATATTCTACGGCAGTACTCTACGCTTCAGAACTGTTTTACACATTCTTGTTGCCTTCGAAGCTTGAGAGTGTTACGGACAAGTTGCGAGAACGATGTAGCGGGGGCGTGAGAATAAGCCTCGGCTACGTGAGGTGTGATGTTGATGGTCGAGTGAGCCTTGCGGTTCTCGGCCGCCGTAGTTGATGTTGGACTCTTAACTTCTAAGAATAACTTACAAAATACGTTAGTAGTGGTGGGGCTGAATGAAGGAATTATATAAGAAGAGCATTATGTCCAATCTAAGATCTGCCTTGTAAATTTCAAGTACAAATATTACATAAGTACACTAAAGGTGCATGATGAAACTATCACAGGAACTTGCTATCCACTTAAGTATAAAGTACATACATCGCGTTTCACATACTCGTTTAAAATTTTAGTAGTATATTATATGTATAGCGTGCCCAGACCGTCTATATTTACAAAGTAACAAAGCTTTCTGGGATTTGGCAGGGATTTTTTGCAGGGCCTTGGGCTATGCAAATTTTAGCTTCGGTTCAAGTCCTCATGGGAGTCTGAATTTCGAATGTATGTGAAGCGGTACCGACCTATTTTCTCTCCGAGTCTCCGAGTCTTGTTCTTCTTTGCATTTTACATCCTACGAGCATCCTGGGATGATAGGGGCTGAATGACAGGCGTGATAGACTTTGCGAAAAAATTTCTCTTTCTTGAGACAGTATCTCAACTTTAATCATAGGGGAATCATTCTCGTTAGAGGTGCAGGGTCCGAGTTCATATTTGCTCTTCCACGAGTCGGGCTTCGATTGAAGTGCCGGATTTTCGTTGGTGTTCGGATTTCCTTTCGACTCTATGTATAGAGGATATTCACACACCTGTATCATGAGGACAAAAGTCGACGCCCAAAATTGTAACTAATTATCTACACATATCCGGGATTATTATCCACCGAATCACCTTTGACATTATGTAGTTCTCGGAACATGTTTCCATCCTTCTCTACTTCACATTTTGAATAGTCACACGGGATGGTCTTAGTGCTATATTCCTGTTGAGTCTGCTCAGGTCCGATTTAGCTTTCTTTCCTTGTCATATGATACTTGTGGTAAATTTATCAAAGACAATAAAGTAGCTGTTTTGGAAGACACGTCGTAGCTAAAGGGAGAGGTCCATCGCTCGTGTGTTACCAGCTTATGCACCTGGTTCACACTGTCAATCTAACTTACGTGATAGCCTCTGACATAGACACTACGGCAGATAAAAGTTTGTTCCTAATCACGTAAAGTTTATTCATAGCACAGCGTAATATTAGCGTAAGTACATTCGTTCGTCATGAGTCCAGCAAATAGTCGTGAGTCCAAAATACGGGTAGAAGAAATACATAAGGAGAAGTAGCGCGCCGGTGCAAAACTCAAATCATTCTAAGAAGCTGTCCGTTACATAAATCCCGGCGAGACTGGTCTCTTTTGGGCACTATGATAGAATTGTCTCCGCATGCCTTGGAGCTACTCTGAAGGCGGTACGAATCAACACTGGAGTACGACGGCGCAGTGTTAATCCGGCGTCAAATAAATAAGCTCTGACAAAGACTCACAAGGTGGGACACGGGGCGATTCCCCTCGCTCTCGCAGGCGCTCTTATCTAGATGAGTCCGGGAAGGAACCACCACTGGACGACGTTCGCCCAGGCATCCCACTCCTTGCCAAATTGCTTCCGCATCTGCTTGTCTTCGGCGTCCGCCCGGCTGATGCCTACGCAGAACGTCCACAGCCACCACGCCGCCCAGACAGCGCCCGCAGTGCGGCCGCGCAGGGGTCCGCACTCGGTCATCCACGCGCCGCGCGTGAGGTGGCTGAACGCTAGCCCGAATACAAGCAGGAGAGAGCCCGTGTAGGCAGGGTGGCGCACGTAGGCGTAAAAGCGTGTGGTGATCAGCTTGTGTTGGGGGTGGACCGTCAAATCGAAGGTGAACAGTGGGCCCAGGACGCGGAAGCAGTCTAGTCTGATGTACGCTCCCAGACAGACCGCCAGGACACCGAGGAGGAAGGAGGGCGTCAGGCGCAAGAGTGTGGGAGGCGGTGGGGGCGCGAGTGGGCATATCATGTTCGACAACGCGCTCACCACAGGTGACGACGGGTTTGGCAGAAGCGTACGTAGGTAGAATGCAACTTCAAAGCACGCGCAGAGGTATGCGATGATTTGATGGCACTAGTAGAAGACGGGTTCAGAACATATAAACTCGCAGAGTACATCTACCGTACCTTGAATATCAGGGGAGCTATCTGCAAAATGTACAGCTCTTCCGTGTGATAACGAGTGCTCGGCTTGGTGGGATTTGGTGGGGTGCAAGCGAGGCCATTGCAGAGGGCTTGAAAGGTGGCGAGGACGGCGCGGGCAAGAGACATATTCTACTTTTGATTGAGGAGACCTGGAACGACGGAAGTGGGGCTGCTTTTCAGTGTTTTTATACGCCCCTTTCAGAGTTTAAAATCTTCCAGATATCCTTTGAGAATTACACCATCGTACGTACGAGAGCTTGAGGCCAAACGAGATGCGCCGTGTCCGTGGGATCGGTAAGAGAAGACAGAGCTTATTTTGGGAGGGAGCTCGATTGGACATATCGGCTTTCGCACTGGTGCTTCGAGGTGCAGTGTTTGCTCATAGATCGGTTTTTGAGATGCTCAGTTGATGGCATTTGTCGCAAATGGGAACGCGGTTCCTCTGGGAATGCTGCGTCGTGCAGGCTAGTAGTTAGTCCAAAACTTGCCTCTTTACTAATTAATTACTAAACGTGCGGCCAGTTTCATGTCCTATCTCCAAGGCCTTGATAGCATATAAATAAGCACTATCGCAAAGCGGGTGATTGCAAGTACCAGGAATTATCGTTGACGTTCAAGTTCCGTAGAGTTATGTGTTCGCCGAATCATATGGCTTAGATTAAGTGTCTCTGACGTCCTGGACGTCTATAAAAAAACAGCACATAATAATAATAATATTTAGACTGTATCAGGTGCTCTCACGAACAGACCCCACAAAAGTGAAATGGCTGATATGCGGGGACAGTGGATGTATGACGAAAGGAATTACGGGCCACTACTCTATGGCTACTAGTAGCGTGATACGCATTCTTCTGCTTACATATCATTTTGCGCGACAGTGCCAAAGTACGTGACCTTTCGTCATTCTTAGGGAGTTGTGTATCAGATATCTGTTATTATCATGTGTGCAAGTCAAGTGCAAGTCTCCTTGTCCTAAATTTATCATACTACTTTATGTTTCAGTGACATACAAATTTGTGTTGCCTTTTTTCCAGCTACTAGGCCAGAAGCTCTAATCAGCCTTTGACAACGTTTCTTTAGGCCGCCTTTGAGGATCGTCTTGGGACATTCACATATTCGATCGTTGAGTCCGAGTGTTTGTCGGTCCGCGGAGTTTACACACACAGCTGACCGTGTCCATAACATTCGTGTTGACCTATTAACGTGATGCACAGCAGCTCCAGCTTGGAGCTCGCCGTATCTGCTGGCCTTCATGCACCATGACTGACCAACATCAGTAGCCACGTATTATTGCCTAACTTTCGCCTTGGGTTCGCTTGTTCCCGGCGGACTATGAATTTGTTGAGCTGCTATCTAGATCGGGTATCGATGTTCTTTCACCGCAATTCCGTCCAGGTTTTCCGAGGATCCTGAGTTCTGACTCTCCACCGTAAAGCTTATCACTCGGATCACCGTTGCCTTGAAGGTCGAGCGTCAACTTACACCACCATGTCTGCCAATTGGACCCCGGAATCGTGGAAGGAGAAACCCATTGCGCAAGTGCGTAGGTTAACGCATGTTTCATTCTTGTGCATGACCTTTGCAGGATGTTGCATACTCCAACCAAGAACATCTGGAACGGTGAGCTCCTTAACTCCTAGGCGTACTAGGCCGGGGTGATCCCGGAGGAACCCAGGAAATGAGTTGCTCACGGCGGAACCCAAGGGTGTTAGGCAAATTGAACACAATGCCTCATCTTGTCTCGCCCTCCGAGGTGAGTGAGCTACGTGGAGAGCCTCACGATTCAGGCTAATTGATGCTATTACCTTCGCTGTGCTGTATCCTGGATTTTCTTTGCTTCCTACTGCCGTATTCCCGCTCCCTATCTGCTCCTTGGTCGGAAATACACGTCGAATTATGTCCTCGCTGTTTACGTGTGCTCCTTGGCTCTGACCGGCGACTTTGACCCATCGCGACTGTCTTTGTTTTGCTCTGCAACGTGATTATAATGCCGTTCGACCGATTACTACCGGTACTGAAACACTGATTCATGCCTGAATGTCGTCCTGGTCTCGTCTCTTGATGGCTTTTGACCTGCTTCTCGACAAATACTTCAATTGTTTAAAAATGTACTCCCATTCTCTGACCGTCTGATTGATTACGGTCCTGTTCTGGGCTGGGCTCATGATAAATCAACGAATTGTTCAATCTACATGACACAGATTGAACGTCTAAGGCACCAACTTGCGCAGGTGCAGCGTGGTGAAGCGTTCCTTTTGCACGCCGGTGACTGCGCAGAAAGTTTTGACGCTTGCACTTACGTGAGTAACTTTCTTTCAGACTGCTGCACTTGTTTCGCGCCAAATTCTGCAAGAAATTGCATTCAGTCTTTCCATTCTTTCATGCGAGGCCTTTTTTTCTCTGGTAAAAATTCTATTGCGGTGGCGTTTTTGGTCATCGTGTCGCGCCACCTGGCATGTACCGTTCAAGACAGACGTTTCGACCGAGCTTTTTGTTTTCTTTCCGCCCCCTGTTCAATCGACGAAAGGACGGGGACTTCCTCGGTTTCCTTATAGATTCTTGACGTCTACCTGACAGTAGGCGCGCTTCTAAGCAGTCAACTGCTACCATTTCTAATTCTGTTACCAAGACATGCAATGCCATCATTGGCTTTTATCTGCACTTTTGCCCGCCTCCCCTGATCTTCATCATAACGCGAATACTGCGCTTTGCGCTTTCTAGCCCTGTTTTGAATTTCCTGCCATAGTCCCATGGTTGGTGAAGAAGACGGATATTACTCGTCTTTGTAATCAGTCTAGGTCCTTCGTTAATCTGCCCAATTTATCTATTTGCAGTGCTCTTCCGCTCTCCGTGGCGAAGCCCGCCTTCCCCGTTTCTTTTCATTCTTCAACTTCTCAAATTACGCCGCTATGAAGTTTATTAATCCCCTTTCGCTCCCTTTTGTTCCGTTTCCTCACTTCTTTTCCGTAGCGGGAGGAGCTGGGAGGCGATTTCACTTATATTATCTCTCACTTACGCGAAGGGTTGCTGATTATCATCGCCTTCACAGGAAAATATTTCCGCCAAAATCGGTCTTATCTTGTCATTCTCTCTTGTTTTGATCTGGGGGGCGCGATTACCTGTGGTGAGTGTTCCCACAACGTTTTATCTCAGTCCCTGTGCGAATAATCCATGATTTCCACGTTACTTCTCCGTTTTTTTCATCTGTATAGGTCAGAATCGGGCGGATTGCTGGGCAGTACGCGAAGCCGCGCAGCAGCAGCTACGAAACCGTGAACGGGGAGAAAGTACTTAGCTTTAGGGGGGACAACGTGAACGGGTTTGCATAGTCAATTCCGCCGTTTCTGATCTATAACCGCAACTGGATTTTCCTAGGTTGGACCCAAAAGACCGCGAGCCGGACTCAGAACGCTTGCTGAGGTATTTTTCATCCTCATTAGCACTGTCTAGAAGACATCTGATGTTCCCCTCGTTCTCAGGGCCTACTTCCACTCAGCTACCACCCTCAATAGCCTGCGGAGCCTGTTAACGTCTGGATTTGCCAGTCTGCACCACCCCCGAGAATGGAGTTTGGATCACGTCCGAAGTGAAAGCTTGAGGTATGTGCGTCTCGCACCCGTTTCCTTTCTCTTCGAGCAATTCTTGAGGCTCCTTGATCGCCGACGTCTGATATACTATGGGGAGCGCACTTTCATGCCCTCCTCACGGTGCATCGCCCTCGATAGCAAACTGTAGCGCGGCTCTGTTCATCTGGATCGCCAATCCGATACACTTTTGGGTTTTGCTCTGCATTTGGATTTTGCCTTATTTCGTTCATTTTTCGGGGACGTTGCGCGATGCTTTTCCTTTCTTTGATTCTCGAAGAGCTGTGTTCTATGGGATAGACGAATGTGCATAGTCTATGGAACAGTACAGGCATACAAGCTCTATCGGTCGTATCCCTCAGAGGATGCTCTATCCGATAGCGTCTCGCCACCGCCACATTTCTTTCTTCCAGCCGCGGTGGTGACGGCATGATATGGGCCGCTCAAACACGAAGCGACGGTTGTTACCGCCTCATGTCGAGCTTGTCTGACTTAGGTTGTCTAATTACTCGTCCTTTTTCATTCTTGCGTGCGTTTCAGCAGTGTGTCATAACGATTTTTGGCGGAGCGATAGAGTATCGTCGGTTCCATGGGCATTTTCTAGGCCTCATTACTTTCTGGCCCTGTTTTCTTGTCGATTTTCCTGTCCAGATCCCCGCTCTTGTTGTAGCTATTTGTCTTTGCGGTCTAACGCCTTGCCTTCTTACAGACGTGAATTTGAGACTATCGTCGATGGACTCTCCGATGCACTGGACTTTAGCAAAACGATCGGCGCCGACGCCAGCGCATCCTTAGCGTACGAACAGGGTGGTGGACGCGGGACACTAGGCGAGGTTGACTTCTACACCAGGTACACATCTATCCTAAATGTATCCGCCAGCTTCTTTGCTAAGCCATTCGCGCGTTATCAGCCACGAAGGCCTGATGCTTGGGTACGAAGCGGCTCTGACACGCGAGCTCCCCGTGCCTGCGTCCGTAGTGCTCCCGCCAACGGCGGTGGCGGCGCCTCCTGGTGCCACTCAGAAGGCGTTCTACAACACCGGCGCACACTTCCTCTGGATTGGCGACCGCACGCGCCAGTTGACGGGCGCACACGTGGAGTATTTCCGTGGCATCAGAAACCCAATTGGCATTAAGGTCGGCCCGAGCATGGAGAACGACGAGCTCGTGAGGGTGCTGGATGGTGCGTGTTTCTATTTCTCGCGCCCATTTGTTATTTTCCACGCGTTGTCGCCTTCGACGTCCACGACGCTTCTGTCCCTTGAGAGTTCGTTGCCTTTTGCGACCCAGGGCTCCTTCCTTTAGCAAAGGTGAACGTTGATGGGATATCTAGCCATGGGGACCCACTGCACCGGATACAGGGTCCCACGGACGGCAGTTGATCAACTGGGAGATCTAGACATTTTGCTCCCCTGCTCTTCGTGACTATTTGATGCATCCCATTACTTCATTTATTCGTGTTAAATCTCATGTCTACGCCCCACAGTCGTCAATCCTGATAGGGAACCTGGACGAGTAACACTTATTACACGTTATGGCGCTTCGAAGGTGCGTGGTCTGACCTGAAGAGATTCTTATTATTACTTTTGCTCCTTTGCATCTTTACCTCACGGTTGCGCCTCTTCGTGTCTCAATGGGCAAGGATTCTGCTATATGTGGCACTCCTTATCACTCTGTTTTGTTGGGGTTGAGTTAGTTGTGGGGAGGCTATGCTGGAATGGTGGACTTCGACGCCACCTCCAGCATTGGAGTTTGCCTGCTCATGGCGATTCTCATCCTGTCTGATCAGCCGCACACTTCTGCCCGACATCAGCGCCGCCTTCTCGCGTTGCTTTGTGCGACTCAAGATCATTCCCCAAGGTCAAAGGCCTCTTTATTTCTTTGTGTTATATGATTCGTCCAGATCTTCTATCGTGCTTCTCTGTGTATTTGATCCGGGCTGCTGTAAAGGGACAGGTGGTACCATACGCACAGGATACATGCCTCATAGCAAGTCTCAGGGAACTTGCTATTCCTCCTTCTAAACGTCACCGATACTATTCTACTTCACTGGAGTTACACTTCTGTTGTCGTGTCAGCGTGTAACTGGGGGACAATATTAGCAGAGGAGGAAGTAGAATGCACACTGTCGGACACTTCTTCCTTATTTATAACTCGGACTTTTTTCACCGTTTTAGTCGTAGTGCCAGTTACTGACCTCTCCCTCATCTTCGTAGATTGATGATCACTTGCCTGCTCACATACAAGCTGTGAAGGAATCAGGCCATCCAGTGGCATGGATTTGCGATCCCATGCATGGAAAGTGCGTCCATTCTACTTTCAATGACACGAACTTTCCTGTCCTTCCCAACCACGCCTGCGTTTCAACCTCGCCTTTTTCATTTCTCTCAAAATGGATTTTATTTATTGCTTTTCTGATTGTGCGAAACGTTTTACTTGTTATCTTCGTGCGTGCTCTGCAAAAGTGACGAGATCAGCGGGTCGACAGCCAGAAGATTGATGCTCAGTAGTCGCGTCTAGAAGACGGCAAATCTTTGGGCTGCATATTCTCTCCTTCCCTTTTATTGCATTACCATTGCCAATCTAATTTGTCTCATCTCCAGCACGCAAACCTCTGCATCTGGGCTGAAAACCCGCCACTTCAACAATATAATCTCCGAAATCACCTCCTCACTGCGCATCCATTCGGCCTGTGGATCGCGCTTGAACGGCGTTAGTCTCGAATTCACAGGAGAGCTGAATGAGGAAGGTTATTCTGTTACTGAGTGTCTCGGCGGTAGTATGGAGCTTACTGAAGAAGAACTTGAGCTAAGATATCAGGTGAGATTGTAAATTGTCAAGATAGGAATCTCTCACTGACAGTCGATTCTTGCAGTCGTTCTGCGATCCTAGGCTGAACTTTGAGCAAAGCCTGGGTAAGTCGTGCATCCCCTCACTTCCTTGTCGTGTACCCCATTTTCTACAACGGTTACTAACTCATTCTCATAGACATTGCTTTTCTTATGTCGAATCATTTCAAGAAGGAGAGGCGTAGCCAAAAATAGATTTACATGGTCATGGGCCAATGAGTCATGTCCATCCAAGCATATTGAAAATATCTACCGTTCCACACTCATAAAGCTATATTGTACGTCGGAGATAGTTTCATCCTTAACTCAACCTTGCGGTCAATGTCCTGGGCAAAATCTTCACCTCACCTGCTGCGGCGCAAACCGGATGGAATATTTCTTCCGTTGTACAACCTGTTACAGCCCGTGTTTAACGTGTTCAAGTACCCGGAACTCATATGCAACGCTGCAACGGCTTCAATAATTTCCTCTAAATCAGCTACGAAGAGAGCGCTTTTTCCACTACTGTATATTACATGTTGATAGACTCTTAAAAACACTACACTCTATAGGTGTCATCGGTCATTCACCTCAGCGTCCAAGAACGTTTACGACAACTGCAAACGTGGTGGTGTGTCGGGCCGGCTATAGCTCTTCCTAAATGAGCTCGGTCCGTATGTCAAAGTCGCTTTTTGCGTGGCATAAACCCATTTGTTTTCGGCGCACCTGGCCGTGTTCTATTAACTTCTCGACAGACCGAGATGAATACATTGCAGTGACACGGGTGACATATAATTGAGATTTCAAGGCATTCAGGCAGACATGGTCTACGACAAAAGATACCTTGTCATATATTATTACTGAGTATGTAGCGTACATGCTGTCTCATCAGAACAGTTTCTGTTTTGCGTTTGTCAGATATCTATAAGCATTTTAATGCAGTCGTCCTTTGAGGGGCTAGTTCACTGACCGAGAATTCCGGTGATGCTGTCTCAACAAGAAACAATCCAATATCGGAGGGGATATCAAATATCAGGTTCTGTATTGATTTGGCGTCTGAAAATACTGGCACTACGATGATTATATTTGTTGAACCAACACTCTGCTAAAGGCAGGATCAGATATCAAATACTTACTCCACTAGCTGATTCGGAACGACCGCAAGAAGGTTGATTTTTTTTCTCGGATCCGTAGTATGTACTTCTTTCTTGATGCAGCGATGTGCTCAGGCGTTGATTACTCTCATTTCAGAAGTGAATGTCAGATATCCATGTTTGATACTCCAATGATTGATCCTTGGTGAAGGACATGGCGGGCTCTCATCAGGTTTCACCAGTGCGTTCAGTCCTTTTTTCTACCTCATAGCTCCAAGAAACATCCAATTGAAAGCAGTTTTCTGAGCGCTGAACCTGATGAATCTCCCGACGTCCCCGAAATTTACTCAATTCGACAAAGCTCAAATGGGCATGCATACTGAAATTTACGATTAAGTACTTTTTGAAGCACGGTACATATTTGAGCCCCTTGCATAAATACCTTACCTTACGTACTCAAGTACTTACTGGCCGTACTCTAGACTACTCTGCGTATGTAGGCGAGAAATTCCCAAATCTCCGTGATCGTTCCGACGTATTGAGCGCTCCGAAGCTATTTATAGAGTGACCGCTCAATTCCGGCATCAACAAATTGTCAACAACGTGATCATTCCTATTCCTACGACAGCCTGTGTAATTATGTACCTGTAACCTCAGCCATTACCTACACACGGACGCTTCTGAGTATGTCAGGTGTGTTCATTGTGAGTATGCATGACGGACGAACGATGTCTTACAAGCCCGTGCAGCAGCAGATTCCACAATGTCGGATCTTTTAACGTTGGTCTCTACGGCGTGACGTAGCAGTTTTATTAAGAATAAACGAGGTCAAAAAGCTTGGAAGAACTTGGGATGACCGACATGAGGCTGCCAGTTTGCAAGTTGGGCCTATAGATTAGTCTTGGAATAATCCAGACTTCCGGTTCTCCGAGTCAGAATCATGCTGATCATATTCCGCCGAGACCCAAAATAACACCCTAATGACAGGATGTCTAGAAGACAGAACCACCCTGCTGCATGCTTCGGTCATAATCACAATCTGCTCTGGAACTTCCGTGGCTTTTACACCACAGCTTCACTGCATATGAGCCACGTCGAATAACAGCTCGGCAGACCCGTTTTTATATATAAGTGTACAGATTATTTCATCCCCTCAACTATCACTGTTGCCCGACCATGTCTGACGAGCGCGTTACACAGCGGCAGTCGCCTGTATTCAAGCTCGATGAATTTTTGCTATGGCTCATATTCTCAGAAAACGCCGATATGAACATGGACCTCGCGGAGACCGGTCACCTCAGCCACGACGAAGATGCCCATCCTTTGACTACCCTCCGCTTCTCTTCTCAAGTCTGTTCACAGTGGCGGAAGATAATCCTCCGCGCTCCATCCTTATGGGCCCAACTCATCGATATCGAGGCGCTCTCATGGAGCCATGCCAACTGGAGAAACGAGGTGCTCTTGCGGACAGGACAATCCCTCTTGAACGTCAAGGGCAGCATTAGATTTGATCCAGCTCACGAAAGCAAACAGGCCTCCGGGGACTACTTTCTCTCTGTTTTAGACCAACACTGGTCGCGTATTCGGCGGTTACACATCGAGGTGGTGGAGATTGGCGTGCAGTCGACCGACCTGGCGCGAAAACGATGGCGCGTCCTTCAGCAGCCAGCACCAAGCCTAGAGCTCTTCCACATACACTTTGGACTCAACAGTCTTTCTAACATCTTCGCTGCGGAAGACTATCGCCTATTCTCAAACAACGCGCCTGCTCTTCGACACTTCATCCCCGTTAACCTCAACTTCCCCCTGTCATCGCCATGTTTTGCGCGTCTTCAGACTTTAAAACTTTCCCCTTACTTTGACGTCCCTCAGATACTTCGCGCGTTCCAAACGATGGAACGGCTCCAGTTACTATCGGTCAACTTGGCGTTAATACCTACGCCGGAATCTGGGCCCCTTCCTTACGTCATTCTTCCTCACTTACGCGACATCCACGCGTTCGGGTCGACGGGCGCCTGCATGCCACTGCTTGACCACATTACGCCTGCTCCCGGGTGCCGGTTATACCTCGAAACGCTCACCGAAGGCCGGCATAACTCACATCTCCTGGAAACGACCCAACGAGTGCTAGCTCGTTACTCCAAAAACTACATCAACGTTTGCGCTACCCCTTCAGTATCAATCAATGCTCTGTTTTCATCATTCACGTTTTTCACGAATTCCATGTCCTCGATCAGCAACCCGTTATCTCCCGATTTCAAATTCAAAGTTGATACGCTGCCCCACGAGTTGCCAGCGCTCCTCAGCGCGCTGACCGCGTGTAATTTTGACGATGTCAAGACTTTCTACATTGATTCACGCGGACTTCCACCGTCAGACTCCAGCTTTATAAAACTCTTCAAGTCCTTAGCATCTGTGGAAGAAATCGAACTGACGCCTGATGGAATGGACTTCCTTCTTTCCACGTCGCAGTCGAACGACGAGTACCAGCTTTTCCCTCACCTTCAAAACATAAAGGTCGCTCCATTTATCACCATCGCCAATACAGACATGGTTCTCCCTTTCTTACAATGGCGCCGCAACTTGGGAAAACCTATCTCAACATTTAACTTGGAGTTTCATTCACTATCTGGCTTTCCTGTGAACTTCACGTTCTTAGAGGAGATGAAAGGGATGACCGTTCTTTGGAAATCGGGTCAAGAATTACACTCGTACGTATGCGGCAGTGGAGATCAAGAAGTCCTGAACTTCAAATACGACCCCATTCAACTCATGTACGAGATTCGAAAGCTGTAACAGATATCGCTTATTTGTTGTAGGATAAGGCTTGGTCTTTTCCAGGCCAGTGACAGATCTTTATTCTTTATAGGACCGTACTTACTAACACTACATCATACATATCATTTGGCTCTTTGTTGCACATTTGAGTATTCTTTGTTGTACAGGTGGTTTAAGCCTTTGCGGCCAAGACATCAACCTTGACCAAGTCCGGCGGCCCAGTGAGAAGCTCGTCTACAGAGCCAAAGAGGGCAGCTGCCACCTTCCCTCCGACATGTGCAATGCGGCCTCCTTCGCTGCTAAAGAAGTCGACGATGCCGAACTTATTTGTCCCGGGGAACTGGAAAGCATACCACACCAATGTCTCGGGCTCATCGAGAACCAGCCGACGAGCGCCCTAGAGTAATCGAGTGCATCAGCCAGGGTCCCTGCTCACTGACAGCTAGGTGACTTACGACTAAGAAGTCCTTCACTGTCTGGACCTTGTCTGCCTTCGCCTCAAACAGCACCCGCAGCCCGACACTGAGTCCGGCCGTGCGGCCCTCTCCGGCCCCGGCTCGCTTGACATCGACGACGCTGGCCAAAATGTCCACCTGGTTTATTTCTGGCGGCTGGCTGAGCAGAGTCGGGGCGTTCTGCATGAGAGCGGCGGCGATGGGGCCGCTCAGGTGTGCGTTGCGTCCGTCCACATTGGCGAACGAGTCGAAGATGGCATACGTGCTTGGCATGACATCTGCGTATTTGATAGCAAACCACTGAGCAGTACCAGTCTCGGTGAGGGACAGGTCATATCCTATCTGGAGAAACGCGCTAAGCTCGGCGTCCTTTCCATCCTGCGCAACGACCGGGGCTAAAATGCCAAAATGAACTGAAACAATCGCATTCTTATGAATCAGTCCTTGTTGGTAGCTCTCTGAGTTCACACTTACCTTCAGTTGGAACGGACATGTTGTATTGCAGTCGAGTGAGTGGAGGTCTGGAAGGTAGAAGGAAGAGGTTCTTGCCCACACAGCGTTCATTTCTTTATCTCGACAGCTCTCACAGGTCATCAGATCAGCACCAGGTACTTCAAATGTCGATGTTTGCCATAGGAAACTTAAGTTATGGGAAGATAAGAAGATTGAATCCCGGCAATGAAAGGCGTCGTATACCGGTGGAGAAAGTCTGAGAACATTCAATCCGGGAGAGGACAGCGACAGATTACATCATGAAGATAAGATTAGATGGAAGGAGCTGATGCCTGTATGATCATCTAAAGCCTCGGAAGTGTTCTCAATTGATTCTCAACTTGTCCTCAATGGTTATTTGACATGTCATCAAAATGACATGACGAATTACTCTACGTCTCCTACTTTCTCATGGGAAGAACGTAACGCGTCCCCGCTCTAAGTCAGAGTATGCGACGCGACGCGTTAATAACTAATTCAAGTAAACTGCGAAGTTTGCACGAGACGAAACTTCAATGCGACGCACTCTACTGAGCCTATTTTTTGTATAAAAAAACTCTGGAGCGAGCCATGAAGCAACAAAGTAGATTTTATGGTCATCCTTGTACTACTCCAGCTAGTCGTACTATTTACAGACGAGTTTAATTCGGAATAAGGCGTCAAAGATGTGCTCCATACGTACCTGGTTCGCCTCCTTGAAACAGCGCGAGACAGCAGATCTTCGACATAATGTTAGCGAATTCAGTCTTTTACTCTAAAGCACCAAGCCAGATTAATAGTTATCACAGAGCAAATACAGGTTGGTTTTTGCGTACTTACATACCATTGCAATAATAGTGTTCGTATGGATGGGGATATGTGATTTCATGTCTTATTTTATACTACGCATTGTCAGATCTTTTTGAAAGCTGAAGCTTGAAGCTTGAGGGGGCTTTCAGAAGGGTGGGGAAAATGTTTGTCTACTAAAGCAGGGGCACTTGTTGGGCACTTATTTCGTCGGAGTTTGTCAGTTTCTCCATCGCATAACAAACGGTTTGATGATGTCGTCGGCGATGCACTAATAAGTATCTTAATTGCATGTGCTATCATCTCCTTCGAAAATAGTTCACCGGACTGGGAGGCCAAAAGATCATGTCTAGAAGTCCTTGCTACAGCCTTTAAAATTCTAACGGGAAGGGTAAGCAGAGTATAGTTGGCGCTGCACGAGGATGGCTCTCATCACAATGGCGTCGCTTCGCTAAATCTTGTTCGCCTTACATGAGCTTACATGTCTGCATCCATCAGTAATTTATCAGTCGTCGGGTGTATTAGCACTGCGGGTTAGTGTGACCAGGCACACCATCCTTCGGCCCCCGTAATGTTCTGGAATCCCATTTAGCAGGTCACTATTGTTCTGTCGCAGCTCTACGGTGCACAACACATACCTTCGCAGAGCCAAAAAAAAAAAAAAGAAGATGGATGGCAGCGCATAATGGCTTCGAGGCTCAGTGTTCAGTGAAATTTTTGTCCAGAGCAGGTCAGCTTCGTTGATCTGGTGGACAATAAGATTGTCGAAACATGTGTGGAGTGACGGCAGTGATCGAGTGGCACTCTAACAGGCTGTGTGGGGGAGATTCAACTTCACGAGAGGTAGGAACCTCGATAATTTTGTTGGATGGAACAGACTGAATTTAACTGATCTGACAGAACGTAACAAAGTGAGAAGTAAAAATGATAACGACACGGGAGCGTATTCTCTAAGTGGGGCGAGATAACAGCGGATATAATATTACAAGGCAAGGAAAAGTTTAGTAATAAAAAAAGCGCGCGGCGATATAGGGAGGTTGAATATTAAGAGTAAAGGGGATGCTGTCCGTAGCAGCATGTATACAAGAAATAACTAAATGAAATAAATGGATGAGGGAGTATCAACAGTCCTGCGTAAGACCCTCGACGATATAAGAGAAAGGCGGGAGAACGGAGGATTCGAACCAGATATTGCTTGTATAGAGTGCCGAGGAAGAATCCCACATTAACGAATCGAGCTGTTTTGACTCTCCATTGAGGCAGACGTCGGGGTCGAATGTAGGGCTATCGCCGCCGAGTGGCACATACGACAGTAGTTGATTGCAAGGGGAGTTCAATGTGCCCGACGCCGACGAGTAGAACATTTGCAGAAGTTGCTCACTCGTATATGTATAATCGATCATCGTATCCAGGTCTCCGATCGGTAGCTCGACGTCGGTCGACGAGGCGGGGGACGGTGTCGAGTATGTTAAGTCGGGAAGAGGTGGGAGGTCGTCCGCAACCTCCGTTGTCTGAGAGATCTTGACTTGTGACAGTCCTGCAGAATATGCAGTGCTGCTACTTGCTGTACGGCGCTTAAACGATGGCGATGGGCGAGAACCTTGCCGACTCTTGCGTCGGCTCGTTTTCTTGATCAGTATGTCTTGTTGAGTCGGGTGTTGAGTTCGTATATGATTTCTCAGGTTCGCTATCTGTGATGTCCTGTGGCCACAAGCATCGCACTGCGGGTAACCTCTACCGAAGACATGGTAAATTATCGAGTCACCGACGAAGGGAGAAGCACGTACTCAGGGAAATGGCTGAAGAAGTGGCGACGCGTGTCGGACATGTTCTTCGAATTGTATCCCGGTGAATCTGGCTCGTGGAGATTGCAAATGTGATCGCCATCCTTACTTGTCGTAATATAGCTATTAGCTATCTTCTCGAGAATTTCCTGTATGGACGAGGGCATTCGTTCAGTCACTTAAAGGAATGGACCATCCACAGGTACTTACCCGGACGGCCCTCGGATGGGAGCTGACTTTAAGAGCATCGTCGATTTGTTTTTGGTGCTCTGGCAAGAGACGACACTGGAGATAGATGTAAATTGAGAAAGCGATATAGGCGATACCTTGGCTAATATTACTATTAACGTACCAACTCAGAAGACCTTGACATCTCGGAAGATATTTCTGGTACGGGGCAAGTGCGCAAAGTTACTTAAGGTGGGGGAGGGGAGCTGAGATGCGCCTTGTATTTGTCTGTATCCCAATTTATAGGGCACAGCACTTTGTGGTGTGGATCCAGGCGACATGGAGTCCGGCGAAAGAAAAGAACTTCTTATCTCAAATTAAGCGGTTGAAAGAAAGAGATTTGGGACTTGGGAGTCCAACAGTGGGAAAGATTGCCCTTCGTGACCGACCGAAATCGGCACCTTGCGCTTCATCCCCTTTTGTGCGCGACTGCTGGTTCGCTTCGTTCCGCCCATCCTTAGCGGTGTGACGGCAGGAGCAGTATATCTAGACCAACAACTCTGTAAGCGAACCAGAGCCCTCAGAGCCTCCAGAAGCTAAATCAGAGTACACTACCTGCTGTATTCCCTCTCTGCATAGGTGTAGATGCCTCACGCCAAATCCAAGTCTCTTTGTGTTCTTGATCTGGATTGCATACCATATTTGATTGCTTTGTGTTGAAATTTCGATGTCCGCTGCACAGAGCTGCATTGTGCTCGCCCATGAGTTGCTGTCTGTTACTGTCACAGTCGCGAACATTAGAGCCAAGCGAGCATCAAAGGTCGTGTCACCCGAAGTCGTTGCACAACATGTTCGGCGGTGCGAAGGCATGACAAAGGCGGAGCCCGGGAAGCATTGGCGTCCGTCCGCGTATCCATCCCCGCCAAATACCGCCTCTTGGAACAAGGATCACTAAAACAAATTAATCAGGGCGACTCCCACTAGGCACGGCATAGTATAAGGGCTTCATTTCATAATGAAGAGATGGGAGATAATCCCGAAGGCCCAATATTTGCTTCCGCCGTGCGCTGATGACTGTTCAATTTAGGAAAGGCTGAAAATAGATCTGAGGCGCTAACTTGGTGAAAGGACTGTCCGGTAATCTAAGAGGACGTAGAAGATGAGCAAAACTGTCGCAGAGTCGCAGCCGCCTTTCGCGCGGCGTCGTCGCCCATAATGATCTGTACAGATATAAACTAGTGATTAACGATAAGATAGACCGGCCTCTACTTGATCAAGGCGTGGGTTTACTCCCCGTAAGAAAGGCGACCAGATGAACGTCGATAAAGGAAGGCATCCACTACGGCGGGGGTCCGGTCAGAGGCCGAATATCCTTTTGTCAGGGGACGCATGCAACGCACAATGCTCTCATTGTTCGTCGAGGAGCTTCCTATGTTTTGGGGAGCCAGAGCACTGCGTAGTGTAAAACGTGGGCCGCAAAGCGGTGAGTGGTGCTGGCTAATGGGGCAAACTACTTCCTCGCGAGATGCCTTCCAGGACACGGACCACTGCCCAGCCATGATCGTGCTGACAGCTTCTGACTAAAACCGGGGAGATCAGCTGAGCCGCCGTCCGCCAGGAAAAGTTCTCACCGCTCAAGTGTCAGATTCATGCCAAGATCGGCCTTTGGAGAGGCGAACAGTGGTCAATAGTGGTCCCTCCAATATTCGAAGTCCTTCCCGTACCCACCTGAGTACGAAGGTACTAACACCTCGATCGATCGCCTCGAGGTAGGTGAGCCCATGTAGCCCTTTCTTATTATCCTAGAATAATCACTTTCAACGTCCACTGCCTCTGAAGGTAATACGACCAGAAAAGCTATAAAGTAAGGCTCACGTAGACATTCTTTTCGCCACGTAGTGTATACCGCACTGTGGAGAATAGCTTGGTCTATAGGGTCATCGTCCCTCACTGCATGCGGGCTGCTAGAGCTGCACGAAATCAGTGGCATACGGTGGAATTATCCCGCCCTCCGAGTCTGGCTGTCACGACCAATCATACGCGTGTCACATCTCGGAGGCAGTCAGTACCTGCACCATTGTTCGTACGCGACGGGCTCACCAACGCGCGGACAGATCGGGCTTGCGGCTGCTTCATCCAGCACAAACGTATGTTTTTTGTGCCTCGAGACGGTATGTGGTATGTTTGAGTTTGATCATTAGAAAACAACCCAGTACATATGCGGTAAAAAAACTGTCTCTGTGCAATATCTCTGCAAGTTGACGATCCCTGGGATGACGGCGACATGGAGAGATCGTGTCCAATGATGTTCATCGGCGACAGTCCCTTGTCATTAATGGGTGTAACGCTGCTTGACGGTAATCATTAATCCAACATATGCGCGTCACTATAGTCTACGTTCAGACGCGTACCGCAAGCGAGCATACGTAAGGCACTCACCTCTCAAGTTTCAAAATGGGATAGCGGGAGCCCTTCTCCCCCAAGACGAAAGCAGTGTTCACAGAATCGAGATCTATCTGAATGTGCTGAGTTTGGATAACTGTTAGTTTTATAGAACTGAAAAGTCCCAGAGCAAAACAATGGGCGTTCCAAGGCGTTCCACTGTTCTCAGACCACTTCAAGCTTTACATGCGGTAGAATCACTCTCGTCGTCTCATCGCCCAGGCATAGCCATTTCCATCAGGTATAATTAGGTCCACAGATACATGAAGTCAGGAAAAACGTGTGCATGTATGTTCATAGCACACTTTACAGGGGATGGCTGGGTAGTCCTGTACGTGCGACTCCACAGGCCTGGTAGGATCTAGTCCGAAGGCTGGTCGACGACGGGCTCCTCCGAGTCCGACTCGACCTCGCTGATGAATGCCGAAGGGTCCTTATCAGTGATACCTGCAGGAACAATTTGGGGTTCGGCTGCAGGAGCTATAAAATAGTTAGCATAACGTTCTTTATAAAAGGGAGATCTTAAGGCAAGACGACTTAAAAAGTCAAAGAAAAAGAAAAGCTCGGAGAAAACTATATCTGTAGCTTTTTCAAGACTGGGATCCATAAGATGTGCAACGTATTTGGCGAGAGTTCTCCACCAGATCAAGGGCTGTCGTCCATGGAAGCCACAACATCCATCAAGAAAGGAGACCGAAACAGGGCAAGGAAAGCAAGAAGTGTGGGCCATCGGAAGGAGCTCACCTGCAAACATGGACGCCGTCTTAAACGGCCGCTCAAGTGAGCCCGTTGCAGGCTTTCCTAGCACGTGAATCGAAACAAGTGACGCGTCGTAAATGTTTTTGAGTCCCATGAGAGACTGGATAAATAAGGGTTGCGTGAACTTGAAGTACAGGTGCATGACGCCCATCATTGCTACGCCCGTGAACACTGAGCGAATCTATGCGGCAAAGTAAATGTTATATGGGTTGTTAAAGAGGAAGCGAGACCACTGACGAGCTTGGTTGTTTCTGCAAGGTCATATTCGCGTACAGTCGTGGTGACTTTCTTAGGCCCATCTTGTGACTGGTGGGTACCATCAGCACTTGACTAATGTTTTATAGGATTAGACATACCAGAGGCGACGCAGGTTCCTCTTTCATAGAAATGTCAGTCAGTCAAAGGGGCTACATTGATCCCGAAAACCACGCAGACACACCGTAAGTAAGCACGGTCTTGTCGTTCTTCCTCTTAATCTGAAAAAAGATGGGGTTAATACAGTGTATGAAGTTCTAATTTTCATACACGCACAATAATTGATACATAAAAATATGTTGCAAGCGCGAAAAGTTGGGAGCAGACGTAGCCAATGCGAACATAATTGAGGGTATCAGGATCGTCAAAGGGGATCTTTCGCGCCACTAGACATAAAGATATCAGCATGCATGGTCAGAAGTTCGAATCAGTACAGACCTTGCATGGCGCCGAGCGAAATTGCCATATTCTGAACAGCCGAGTTCATTTTGAGAGACGAGGTGTTGGTATCCTGCAAAAGGCGGAATGACGAGTCGCGCCGGTGTATGCATGCTTGGCGTGTCCATCAAAAGCAAACAGAGCAAATCAAAAATCAACTATTAGGTAATACCAATTATGTATGTTTAACGTTTACTCCAGTGCGGTTCAAACGTTCACTCTTGGTTCACTCGCTCTGACAACGCTCTGAACTCCCTCCTCCTTCTTCCACTTAAGCCTCCACCATTTCCCCTACTGACCTTCATATGCGATAAACCACTCTGACTGTGCCCGCGCTCAGAAACAAGTTCCATAAATATGACAGACATGTCACCTAACCTAGCATCAGTTTCCACGCACAGCACTCTAGCATCAGTATTCGAACGTAGCCAGACGTTGTCTCAATACATCCCTTTCATCCTTAGCCAGCGCTCTAAGCAGGCAACTTGTGTTCGTGTAGTGTGATAAGCAGGTAAATTAATTCTTACAGAAGATACGAATGTTCTCGCACGGGAAACAATTCATTATTAGCGGAGGGTCATTTGTCGTTGAACAGCACGCTCAGAGGTCAGACCTTGGTATGCCCCTTTGCGTTTTCGCTGGTATATGAACAAAAGCTAATTTTCTTCAGACCGTTTATGGGATCAGGTTGTCCCCAATGCTCTCTATAACTCGAAGGTCCGGTTCGACCCTCCCCGTTGCCATCCTAACACACGACGTGCTGTACTCGATCGTTTACATAGGTGGACTCAAGGTGGGAACGAGCCTGAGGAAGTGGACGAGACTCGAGTAAAGGGCGAACCTGACCCACCCGTTACTTGGATTTATGGGCCTGCGGGTGCGGGAAAGTCCGCCATACTTCAGACAATGGCGGAAGAATGCGACGAGATTGGCATCCTTCTCGCCAGCTTCTTTTTCTCCAAGTCAGATCCAACGAGAAACCACCCCCATGGCGTTGTTCCAACTATCGCCTACCAGATGGCGACCAAGCTACCAGCTCTCAGGCCTGTTCTTCACTCAGCAATAGATCGTGATCCGTTCCTTTTCAACAAGTCCATGGAGGTTCAGATGCAGCAACTTATTGTAGAACCTTTGAAGGACTTGATTGCTGCCGGGATTTTCGACGATCGGACAACGTCCCCAAGGCTAATAATTATAGATGGGGTTGATGAATGCATTGACCACGCTCTCCGTGCTGCTCTTCTCCGTGCTATTGCCAGTATCCTCATCAACTACCACGTACCTGTAATCTTCCTAATATCCAGTCGCCCGGAGCAGGACATCACTCACACATTCAACTGCTCCACTCTGACTGGGATCTGGGTGTCTGTTGTTCTAGATAACAAGTACGGGCCGGACGAGGATATTCGCCGCTTTCTCCAGGATTCTTTTGCAGACATCAAATCCACACACCCCCGACGCCATGCAATACCGTCAGACTGGCCGGGAGAGTCTGTTATCAGGCATCTGGTAGGCAAATCGTCTGGGCAATTCTTATATTCTGCGGTTGTCATCAAGTACATATCAACACTCTCCGACCTACCTCACCGCCGTTTAGACGTGGTGATGGGATTGCGCCCAGTAGTCCATGATCTACCCTTTGCGGAGATCGATACTTTGTATACCCACTTGTTGTCCTCACTGCCTAATCACGGATCGGAGACAGTACTGGACATATTATTCTTGGTTGTCAATGAAGATTTTGGTTTCTCTTTTGGCGTCGCCGATCTTACTCGATTGTTTGACTTGGACGACGGAGATGTGGAACTGCTACTCGCTCCGCTCACATCTATTATCCAAGTTAGTTCGCTTGGTTCGGGCCATGTTAACAACTTTGTCATCTTCTTCGCGCACGCTTCTTTGTCAGACTTCCTGCGTGACCGATCCCGCAGTGGTAGTTTCTACATGAACATAACAGATGACCGGTATATAAAGTTAGCAGGCCAGGCAGTAAAATACCTGAGCTCGAACGCATGGGAAACAGCCACATCTGAAGCTATGAAAGAGAGCAGCGCCCACGCCTCGGAATGTTGTTTGAACTTTATCACCTCTATCATAAAAAATGTCGATCTCAATGACGAATTGTATGAAGTGCTCCACGTACTTAGACTGGAAAACACTTGGCCGCAACATAAAAGCATCAGATGCTGGGAGATTCCTCTTCTGTTGGGAGTCTTAAAGGATACGGTATGTCATCATTTTAACCAAATGATAAGTATGGGTCTTGTTAATTGTCCATCTAGATCCATCAGCAGGATTCCCCCTGGCTCCAGAACTACACACAGCTTTACGACATTTACATCGGGATTTTGGCACCTGTTCTACGGCGCTCAATGACAGCGTACCTTTCGGATACAACTCTGAAAACATTCATGATCATCTGTTTGACCAGATACCAAATACGCAGCAGACACTGGCAAATTAAGTACTGGGAAAATGACAAAATACGAAGTCTTCTTCATCCCGAGACGTTCAGTCCTGTCGATGAAGATTCGTTTGCCTTTCAATCTCTGGCTGCATCTTGCAGTGGTATAATAACCGACTTTCTTTTTGACTCAACTGCACCAGAGCATCTATCTCTACGCCGGCGAGACTTCGATGATGCAGCGATCAAAATACTAACTTACCTGTGCAAGAGATGGCGGCGCTCATCCATTAAGCTCAGTCTAAGTGTGAAGAGCCGTGACCTAAAGGGTCGTTCTAAAAAATCCAGGTTCAAGCCTCACGACTTGAGCTCTAGGGAGCTACGGACCCGGAGACTACAATTTGGAAATCAAATGAAGCCACCAATGAGCAAGCGTTCTGAACCTTGCGAACTAGGTCTTAGAATTCTGCCCACCATTCTCAAACAATGCGGAGGATCGCTACCACTGACTGAATTCATTCATTTACACATGAAAGACATGGTCAACATAAAACCGTGGACAGAACTGGCGCGCGTTGCTTTGTTGGAGTACCTATCTCCCACTGAGGGCTGTGATCAGTCGGACCTCGAGGCCGAAATCGCATATTATGAACCAACGCGGGGCCTCCGCAAAATTATCCACGATGAATACTAACATTCTGTCATATTGCTTCCGGAACAATTTTAGCTATTATACAGAGTTGTAAAGACTACAAGTGTCAAACGTTGTTGATATACATGAAAGGATCTGGTCGGAGTCCAGAGGCCTCCAGTGGCCTTGCTTTTGTTTTAAGCGTGAATCTACTATTTGTGTATAGGACTTACGTACAATGGCTACTTGGTTGACAGGCCTGATATGGCCATAAATGGCATGCACTTATGATGAAAGGGCCGCCGTTCCGTCGCCTCAGACCGTACTGAAAGATTACGGAAGAATTAAATAATTATTTGGGCATGTGTAACAAATTATTTCGACGTTAGTATTTGAATGTGTCGTATCGTTGGCATTAGTCCATATTTGAAGTCATTCGTCCCTTGATCATGCCACGTCACGCCGTTCGAGAGAAATGGAACAAAATATCTGTTCGACGACACTGTAAACGGTCAAACCAGATTCTGTACAAAGCGCCTGCTGAAGGCACGATTGGGAAGTCAAACACCAAGGTTCCCCTTAAAGCACGTGTCAGGCTCGCGCAATCAACAGACAAACAGACAGGCAACTTACCTGATATGATAGAACTCGCGATAGGTATGAGGAACATATCAACAGAAGCAGACATAGCGAACGGAACACAAGGGACAATCGGAGACATCGTACTCGATTTTCGTGAACCGCCGATATCGATTGAAAATGGAGAAGCTCAACTGAAATTTCCTCCGGCAATGGTACTATTTAAACCAAACAAAGGCACAGACGTGAAATTCGAAGGCATTGCGGCCGGACTAGTTCCCATCACTCTTGCAACAGCTAAATTTATTAACCACAAATAAGAAATATGGCAAACCCGAAAGATTTTCAATCACACGACAACAACTTCAACTTACGGCAGCTTACGCTTTCACGGATTATAAAAGTCAAGGCCAAACTCTAGGAACAATAATCGTGGACATCAGCAAATCATTTCCTTTAACACCTTTTCAGGTGTACGTTGCGTTATCAAGGAGCAGAGGGAGGCAAAATATACGCTTACTTCGCGAATTCAACGAAAAACTTTTTACAGAACACCCAAGCGAGGAACTAAGGCAAGAATGATACGATTACAGGAGCTCAGCAAGATAACAAAGATGAGGATTATACGGGGAGAGCTATGACGCACAAACCGTATGTACTTTCCAGCCTGTACCAAATGAACTTATTATCTTATCTAATCTTATCTTATCTCAAATTTATGAAACAGAGATTCATTGGTATCGTTACACTTTTTCCAAATTAGGAGGACTTTCGACCTGGTGGGACCTTAGCTTTCAGCACGGTGACTCGGGAAGCCAAACATGTGCCGATATAAAGCAATTCTGGCCCCACGAACTCAAAGGGACCTATATATTCCCGAGAACATGTAAGCTCTTACATTTTTACCGCCATGGACTCACAGCGCTCAACATCCTTCAGCGCTGATGACTGGAATGATGCCAGATTTGAGGAACTGGAGAAACAGTTCCTTCATTTACCTGAAGAACTGCATGACCAGTACGTTTACAAATACTACTTGCGCCGTTTTCTATCACGTACTGACCAACGTTTGTGCATGCAGGGATAATACAACGATAGAGGAACCCGATGACCTTAGCGAGCTATATAAAATGTACTCTGCCGTTGTGTTTCCCTATGATTGCGCTCAGACCCGAGCCACTTCTTCTGCTTCGTACTCAACACTCGCGCCTATATGTAACACGAAGTACCCCGGCAGTCTGGCAGCATCTGATCCCCAATTTACCACGCCGACTCTGCAAGAAGACATCCCTCAAACAGAATGGCAGACAGAGTCTTCAGCTTCGACTCCGTCCCTCTCCTACTCCGCCGCATCATCTCCTGCCAACGCTTATGAGTATTCCGCCACCGATGAAGGACGATTATTTACTCCAGACTCAGATGTTTCTGATACCTGTGACGCAGCAAGCATTGCCTCTGATAAGGAACAGGGTGCCGAAGACCCTAGAACGGCTCGGGGCCGCAAGAGCTCTCTCGCACCACGCAGAAGGAAGCGCGCTGTAGAGGACGACGATGAGTATATTGATGAATCATCAGGGTCCCTTCGAGCCCCTCTGCGAAAAAGGACACATATTCGGCGCTTGGACGATGATGACGAGCGCAGTCAGACTCCGAGAAAGCGCTCAGGAAACACAATGACTAGATCGAGAGATTGGAGGTGCCCACACTGCTCTCTAGCTACATTTACGAAAAGTGACCTTAAAAGACACGTCCTGAAACATGAGGCCAAGAAATATTTCTGCAAACATTCTAAATGCAACAAAAGACTCTTTGCAAGAATTGATGCTCTTAAAAGACATGTCAGATTATCCCATCGGGATTTTGGCAAAACATTATTAGGAAATCTCACTGAGATTTCATGATTTCGTTGGCTATTAATTCAGATCTTGCGCGTCCTTTGCTGTCTTTTTTATCTTTATATGTTGTTCACGCTTAATTACAATTGTGTTTTTCTGTATAGACATTCCAGCTTAGTAACAAGTTATTCAATGATTTGGATATGAAGAAGTTGTCGCAGTTCTGCATCATTTATTGTAAGTTGACATTTGTCGATCCTACCGGTCCAGATGGGTGTTAAGGGCTATAAAATGAAGGACTTGACAAATTCTTACAGCATATTAAATGGGGAGGACATGGGTCCACAATCAAGCTGCTATCTGCTTCTGTAGATGGGTTAGCACTCGGGAACGGGATACAACTTCAGCATGAACTAACCAGAACGTGCCTTCACGTCCTCTGTTGGCAACGCATGTACAATAGAAATGAACAAGGCAACGGCGAGGATAGCAATGCGCATGGTGGCACAGAAGGATTGGTTTTTGCACCTTTGATTAAATGGAGCGACCTTTATAGTCGCCTGGCAAGGTAAGACATGTCAATCTGCGTTATTGTCTGTCATAATCTTTATCATTTGGCACAAGATTCCCAGCTTATCGTGCGTCGCTTCAAAATAGGATGTCAGCGCTGGTACCAGTGATTATACTAGTTCAAGATCAATTTGGGAAGGTGCAGTTTGTTGAAGATATGAATCGAGATTGTGAGCCGCTTTAGCTGGATTCTGTCTGGTAGTACTTGAGATGATTCGAAGAAGGTACTTCAGTGAGTCACGGAACTTGTAACTCGCAAGTAAGTCGGGTAACCTGACTGACAGCCTCCCCTGAGTAGCCGCGCCCAATTGGCGGGCAATATCCCTTTGAATACATTTTTTCTCCGTACGGAATGACACTACCCACGAGCGAGCGCACTTGTATTGATCAGGACGCTCACTGTCACTTACCACCTTTCATCTACGTGTGGTGGGCAAGCGCAAAGAGGGAGCGTAAGATGATTGCTCCCGACGTTAGGAACAGCTAATCACTTGTATAATAATTACGAGCCGAGAGAGATTACGTACCAGTGGGTTGTTTGAAAGCACATTCAATATGTTATTTATATTTCGAGTGCCTACAATCGATTTGGTACTCGGTAGATAATCTGTCCTCAGGCCGTCTTACTTCTGTCGGTTACATCACATTGTTTTGCACAGCGAAGGCAAGGGTTTACTCACATGCAAGACTGTAATATTATCAATTTCTCGATCTACATTCGCCAACTCGAACTTAAGTCAAACCCATTCCCTGACCGCGAGTGACTGTGAGCGAGCACAAGTTCTACTAACTATGTTAACCTACTTAAATGCCCTATATAAGTAGCAGTTATACAGCCTTTAAAATAGAAAGATTGGATTAATTAGATCTTCTTGGAGAGGTTGATGTACTGTAGTTAAGGGTTGAGAGAAAGGTCTAGATTAAGCCACCGCCCATACTAGTTTAGTCAAAGATCAAATAAATCAAACTCCCGAGTTTCCCGAAAGCAATGGTACTAAAGGTATTTTTGAACGCAGGAAACAGTCTGGGCAGAAATATACAACGACTGTAAGTTAGAATAAACATAGCGGTGACATTCGGGTTCCATATTCACATTTGTGAGGGCATGATGGGTTTCCAAATGGTTTTGCCGCGAAGCGTGCCGCCGAGGCCCACTCACTGCCGAAGGTACGGCAATCAAGACTTCGCAAATGCCGTTCATATCTGTCAAGCAAATGTCACTTGGGCTCAACCGTTTCTTTTCGTCTGCCAAGGCAAACTAGCAGGCTTCCGGCGTTCAATGCATCCCTGGTTCCCAAGAGAGCAGCTCAGCAACGGAGACATGAGATACACCGACGGCTAGGGCTACAGCATACATAGATCGCCAAATGTTTGCTGACGAGCTTGGCCCACCGTCCATAGTGGATGACTGGCGTTCCTACAGACTCGTCCAGTCTGGGTGAGTCAATCTTGGAAGAGTTATGTTCTTTGTCTCACTCACACAGACAAATGCCTGATAATACAAAAAGACGCCTTCAAAACGCCGATCACTGTCAAGTCTTGTAGCCCTGGATGAGCACTGTTCGGCGGCCGTGGCTGTCAAATGCAGTGTGCGAGTTGTTGTAGTACATACGTGATAACTTCTGCTGGCGTCAAAGAATACAGAGAAATTGCAGAAAAGAGCGCAATAGCCAAGTCAATGCCTCGCAAGTCGCTCACAACAGATCTTGACAACTCAAGTCTCAAGGGCCTGAGTTCAAAGTTGCGGCTTATAGTAAGCTCATGTAAGTGGAGTCGCTTATCGTGTCTTCCATCTTCAAGTAATACCAACATTAGGGAAGCACGCATATGAGAAAACTACCGATACCCCATTGCTGCAATGCTATGTTCGCAAATTAGACCCTGTATCAGAAAATAACCTCACTTACGTCGAAGGTGGATACGCGCTACATAAGTACTTAAGGTCTTGAGGTAAGTATCTTTCTGCACCCCTCATTACCCCTCATTTCTATCCGCCATGGATCCACCGTCTCTCTTAGCGCTGTGTCTCATCGCCGGGACATTGTTGCTGAGCCTCTACTGGCTACCGAGTCGATCAAGGAAGACTCACCACTACCCTCCCGGGCCGAAGCCTAAATTTCTCATTGGAAATATGCTCGATTTTCCAACAGCTAACGCAGGGAAGGTGTATATGGAATGGGCTTCGAAGTACAACAGTCAGTCTCGCCTCAGTTACGCAGGGTAACAAAATATTGACTGTGTTCAGGCGATATTCTTTTTGCGCAGGCGCTTGGATCAAAAGTAGTCATTTTAAATGAGTTTGAAGATGCGGTGGAGTTGCTTGAAACAAGGTCGCAGAGGTATTCGGACAGGCTCTTCCTCCCTGTGCTCGAAATGTATTTTTGTTGTCTTACATTAACAGAACGGAGCCCATAACTCATTACGCATTAATAGGATGGGATGGTCGGGCAACGTCGCCTTTATGCCTTACGGCAATTACTGGAGGAAGCATAGGAGGATTTTGCAACAGAACTTGCGTCTGGAAGCATCCTCCCACTACAATCCCATCCAACTCACTAAAGTCAGGAAGCTGCTGCGCAATCTTCTCGACGATCCGGAGAATTTTGAAGAATACAGCAAACTGTCAGCATCTTGTTTTTACCTCTCCCGTGTAGCTGCTTATCGGTTTTGGCAGGTTTAACGTCGGGGTGCCGTTGTCTATGCTGTATGGATACGACGTTGACTCTGTACACGATCCCGTTATCGAAGCGGCAGACAAAAGCGCTATCATCGCCACGAAATTGTTCATGCCTGGAGCCACACTTCTCAACGTATTCCCTATCCTGAAGCACATCCCTTCTTGGTTTCCTGGTGCTACAGCGAAACGCTTGACCGATCTGACAAAAACACTGACGGCGGAAACTATCCGAATACCGCTTGAAAGATTGAGAAGTCAGATGGTGAGTAACTGCTTGTGATAGCCTTGGTCCGTGATAGAGTATCTGATGACATTTTGACCCAATGCAGGAGAAAGGACCCGTTCCCCCGTCTCTGCTTTCGACATTCTACGAGAAGAAGCAAGCCACGGCCAAAGCGGGCGCTGATAGAAAGAATCCCGATACTTCTAAGACGGTCTATGCATGTAAGTCGATGATCACTCATACTCTGCACGCTCATTTTCATCGTCATCTCAATCGTAGCATACTACGAAGAAGAACAGGCCGTGATAAACGTTGCATATACGGTGTACGGAGGCGCATCTGACACTGTAAGTCTTCACACCAGCTCTCACAGGAGTACATCAGTATAACTAGTATCGATACAGAATGTAGCGGCATCAGGCACCTTCTTTTATCTCATGGCCACCCACCCGGAGGTACAGCGCAAAGCCCAGGCAGAGATCGACCGTGTCATAGGAACGTCTCACCTTCCCACATTCGAGGACCGCCCAAATTTGCCCTACCTAGAGGCTATTTACCGCGAGGTCCTGCGATGGCACCCGGTCTTGCCCATCAATGTACCGCATATTTTGACCGAAGATGACTACTACAAGGGATACTACCTTCCTAAAGGTATGTGTCTAACCTACTTCGTACGACTTGATGTTTATACATATTCTTTATAAAGGAACTGCCGTTATAGCGAACATTTGGTATGTTGAATTGTTTCCGGGGATCATTAACTTATGCTCATTCACTTTGGACTGGATAGGGCAATGACGCACAATGAGAATAAATACAAAAACCCTGATGTCTTCTCACCAGAGAGATTCTTAAATGCTGACGGAACATTGAACAACGACAAGCGCATTATTGCTTATGGGTTTGGACGCCGGTATGCTTTGCATTCACTTAAATCTCACTGTATCTAGACTAATGTATTTCTCTTGAAGAATCTGTGTCGGGAAGCACGTCGCATCCTCATCCGTATGTTCTATTTATCGTAAACATATACCTGTGGAGTTGTATTAACCTGTTCACGTAGATGTGGCTGGTCATCGCTTCCATTCTTGCATCGTTCAACATCGGTCCAGCCAAAGATTCTCAAGGGAAGGAGATTCCCATCAACCATGATTTCATTGAGAATGGCATCATCGAGTAAGTGCCTGTTTACGAGCTGTTTATTTGACGTCTGGGACCAAAGCTCATCTTTTGTAATAGTCACAAGGCATCCTTCAAATGTTCGATAACACCGCGTTCAAAACGTGTCAGTGATTTGATCAGGGAAGATTGATTATTACTATTCAAGTAACTTATTAGCGGACAACATACATATCTATTAACTTATACTTTCCTTATTGATGGACTTATCAGACAATTTATCGAATACGCTCATTCTTCTTCAGTAACTTACAATGCGAGTGAAGATCGAGATGGTTTACATATCAATGCAGCTAGGCGTGCATGTAACAAAGGGCCTGTGAGAAAATGTGGGCGCTAAAACGCGAACGTTGCACTTGCTTGCCAGAATTGGCGTATGCGATAATTTTCGCCCACTTTCTTTATCTCGTTCTGAGATCAACTAGACAGACAAAAATAGAATGGATCCTGGGTGAACGATGGACCTGTACGTCCATATAACTTTTTTCAAGTCTTGAGATTTGTCGGTGCTCGTGTACAGTAATCGCACGGTCCTTGAGACGCTGAAATGTTTTGACCGTTATATTTCTACATCCGACTGGTTATCGCTCAAAATATTTTTCACGCGCATGTATCTATATCTAATACATCTCTCTCCAAAATTTAGGGCTGTAAAATGAAATGGTGTTTAAGATATCAGCAAAAGATGCAGATTTTGGCTTATCACCGCTTACACCAGTCCTTGAGACGCGTCACATTCTGATGGTGATTATCTATTGGGAGTCTCGGCAATCATTGGCAACAATGAGGCATTGCTGACTCAGAGTCAGAGACGCGGAGACTCGGATGGTGTGCTCGATTTGGAAAGTGTGACGTGACCTGATAAATCAGGGATTGTCTCAAGCTCGAGGGACAAATTGCCACTTGAGTATATTCCTCCCCTCATCATAAAAATTTAATGCATAAATAGTGTACCTTGGGTTAATTATATATTATATCAAAAAAAAGATTGTAAAAAACGACAGTAAATGAGTGGAGACAGCCTCTACAAAATTGGGTTTTTGGCCGTCCGCCAACTATATCCTCAGTGCTGAGCTCAAATCTTTTTCGATGGATGTGAAATCCTACAGAATAGTAGACGTGGCCTATATGTATACATTACAAAAAGAATTACAGTCATATATTCTCAGGTACTTGTGCAATTCGCATTTGTCTCAAGGAATAGTAGTGTCTCAAGGACCGTGCGATAACTGTATAGCATCCATCGGCATCGGAAACCGTGCCCAAGCCTTAATTAATTGATTGATACGAACTATGCGGCTCCAGTCCAATCGTACTGTCGCCCCTAGTATGTTAACCGAATACATGCGATTACAGTGGGAATACACGACTTTACAATGAATAATAGCTAGGGTATCTACAACGTGAGACTAGTACACTACTCGTGTTTACGCACTGGCAGAAGCTCATGATCCTCCCCATCATTATCCATAGACAATGGTATATTTCGAGGCGGTAAAGGTAGGAGTTGAGTCAAGCTTTCCGTACTCCGTCTTTTAACATCGACCGCTGTCCCGGGTTGACTCTCCATATCTATAGGTCGATCTTCAAAATCCTCGTGTTCATGATCTTCCTCTTCGTCCGAGGAGTCCGGATCCAGGAAGTGGAGATCAATCACATGTGCTCGGAGGAGGGAGAGGAGACCGCGGTCGTCTGGATTCTCGTTTTCACTGATAATCTTTGGGTAATGCGCCAGACATTCTTTCCTGAGTCTTTCCTTCTGGAAGGCGTGTGCTATTCCGACTAGTGCAAGAGGCTTTGACCCTGATAAACAGTAAGTCATGGTCATCTTACGTGAACGCAAACAAACTGGTACTTACCATACATAATGCGCAGTATGGTCGCGCCGAATATTATCGCAAATATGCCCCCCAATGAAGTCCACAGACCACCAACGGAGGCGAGGCCAGCCAGAACCGAGTTCTCTCGGTAGTCTTGTATGAGCACAGTTTTTCCAAGTCCAAACGTATACGGGGTCCAAAGACGTAAGGTCGATATATTCTCTCCACGTGGTATGAGCGGGGAAAGACTCGGGTCTGGAAATGTATCCACAGTCCGAGGAAAGTAGAACGCACTCGTTTGCTATTGTAAAACATGAATAAGTAGCTTATTTAAGTGAGAAGGAAAACACTGACCTGGAAAATACCGAAGGCAGCAAGGGCTGGGTGTACGAAATTCTCCCGGACGCCGACTGATACAGAGGAGACGACATTCACACCGGGTATCAGAGATCGAATCATGGTCTCCTCTTTTAGGAGCACGTCTGTGTTGTTGGTTAAACCCAGAACCATAGGGAAGTTCATTTGCTGCGGCGAGCCGAGCATATAGTTGAGCATAGGTATCAATCCTGTAAAGTCCATAGAGACTACGACATCCGGCAGTCTCCATCCATTCGTCTCATATATTGACGCACATTGGAAGAGATAGATCGCGAACATTTCATGGCCATACTGAGTCCGGTGTTTGGTCAAACTTGAAGTACCCTTGCATCCGGGAGGATTAACACCTTTCTCGACTGGATGCCCATTAGAGTAAGAATCGGAACATAGAAAACCGTCATGAGCACGTACGATTAGGCCATAAGGGTGTCACATTTACTGAAGCGAAGAAAAGATCTGGGCTTATGGGCATTACTCTGGTGCTGTTTACAATGAGCCGAGGCAAAACCTATTCGCAGTCTAAAAAGTTGTACACAGCATGAACAAATATGGACTCACAAATGCAATATTCCAAGTCGGAAGCTCTATGGCGTCTGCGAAGTCGATTGGAAGAGCGGATGCCTGATACTCCTTGATGGGTGATAGCGCGGTTTCTTGCATTGGCTTGAAGATCAGATTGAGCATGAGGAAACAAGCGAGAAGGACGAAGAAAAAGAGTCCTATAGCGCCTCTAATGCATCGCGTTATCGGAGATTCCCCACTGCATTGCGGTAATACGCTGAGCACATGCACATTGCTGATCACAGAGTTTACTATACTTACACAAAATGAAGTTTCCACATTGATCTCCCGAATATTCGAAAAAACAGGTTTTCTTTTGCCATTGAGGCACTCGAAAAAACATTGACCGGTGTCCACAGATGCCTGAGTTTACTTCTGATAATCCCCATTACGCGAAGTAGCGCTACTAAGATGAGCGAAGCTGTCGTGATGAATAACATGACGGAGAATGTTATAGTGCTTTCTGGAAGCCATGATTTTGGTTTTGCAACAATGCTGAATGCTATGCATCCTGCGGTAATTTCATTGCCTTAAACTTCATCGGACATCTGAATGGGGGAATACACACCTGATATCTCAACGAGGAGAAGTAGAACATCGATAATACCGTAAAAGAATCTCCATTCTATAAGGCTATTATCGTCGAATAAGCCAGTAGAAACAAAAAGAACGACAGACGTACTTTACCTTGCCAGGTGATGTACAAATATTACTGCAAAGAACACGGCAATAATCCATCCATCTTCTATACTGAACGCGTCCAGATATGTTGTGCTAATTACGAGTAGTGTTAGAGAGGACGTTGCGAGTACTCTGACCAGGTAAAGAGGCAAAGTGCCTCCGAAGACAGCTCGAGTGCGTCGGTGAGGCATATTGAGGGGAGGCAAGAGACGAAAAGACGGGTTCGGAAGCCTTAGAGCGTGTCAGTGTTCTATATACAGTACATGCCAACGTTGTGTCAAGGCGATGATAGGCAAATGATGGGAGAGTCACAGCCTCGTAGTATGCCTTGACTTTGATGGGCACACCTTTTCTATATATATATTATATATTCCAAACGGTGACACTCAGTAAAACCAAGCAAAACGTAGCCTTTCATCTCCGACTTCGGTGACCCACTTCATGCAAGATGTTGTCCTGTGTGCTGATAAGCAGAAACCCTCAGGGTGAAGAGGGTTTATACAGTGCAGATGCTTTGTTGCTATATAACCAATAACAAACCAAATTGAGGGAAACCAGTTGATCGCCTTGATTCTCTGATTCTCACATATGATGGCCTTGGCGGCATCACAGACTCGCTTAAGCGCCTAGGTAGTAGGCGGTTCCTGTAAGTATGTATTAAGCCAGGTAATCACTGATGCTGCGTATTCCATGCCTTCCGCGGTGTGCATAGCTGCTAAGTACATATGTATGTACATATGTGACTACTCTGACAGAGTAAACTGAATGGTCTTGAAATGTCATACACTACATACTATATGACCGGCATCATTTGTTCATGGGCTCAGTCTAGCTCTATACAGACTAAGCGCTATGCAATTGAGTGTCGGAGAAGGGAATAGCGCATGAGAAAAAGAACATTATTACCCTCGGAGAAGGGTTATCAGCGGTAGTGCCACGGTCTCAATTCACTGAGTCATGCAAATTTTGTCGCCAGTCTTATGTCCTATTCCGAATTTTATGCTTTGCAGCACTGTCTGAGACCTCGTA
The DNA here is from genome assembly GCA_028532985.1 of Stropharia rugosoannulata. Taxonomy (NCBI): domain Eukaryota; kingdom Fungi; phylum Basidiomycota; class Agaricomycetes; order Agaricales; family Strophariaceae; genus Stropharia; species Stropharia rugosoannulata. The sequence continues at coordinate 4,333,628 of JANCIK010000001.1, read as the reverse complement.
AAACTACTACACCCGCTCCAGACATCTGGGCTTGATGATGTAGGTTGGCCAAGCCTGCAGGACGGTAATGGAAATGGTTCATTCAAACATGTGTGAAGTTCTTCCCGGCAACTGCCGATAAAGCTTAAAGCCGCGATGCCGCGCCGACCGAGGCGGCTTTCAGCGTCGATGTTCTTTTGCACTACAATCTGTATAAGGCACAGTAACTGCTCTCGATGATCTCTAACACCGTGTCAATGGAATTGTCAAGCTCAGCCCGATACCTATATACTCTCGGAACAAAGGAGAGGCAGGGCTTCCAGATTCAGAGGCTTCCAGGTCTCCGCGCTACCCAGATGCTTCTGCTACGTATATACCAATGAAGTATAGAACCGCACTAGCGGAAATATCCCAGTCAACGATTCTCGGGAGGTGGTAAGTACTGCTTTATCTAGGACTTCATCAAATCGAAAACAAGTCCTATAAAGAGCTTCTGTGGACAAGCTCCAACCGGAACTTCCTGATAATTGCAAAGATCTCATAGGATATCGGGTGGCGGTCGCATGACTATGTCATTCGGATACTGTTGGGATACTGAGTACTCTGAGGCTCAGGGTTTGTTTGGTTACGTCTTTGTTTCCTTGCACATCGGAAATGCAGCTTAATCTTTGAAAGATTCAGGACTTGCGGCCTCAAGGTCTCAAGGTTGGAGGGGCGTACATAACTGTGACCTCACTTCAGGGACGAATTCTGGGCGCCTGATATTGTAAGACTGTGATTGGCTCGGCATTGTTCGGCAGGACCTTGCCACCCCAAGATTGATGTTCGCAAATTTAGTGCGATGGTCCGAAACCGAAATTCGCTTCTTCTCCCTGTCCCTTTATCGAGTCGTATTCCTCCTACACCATCCTTCGCTCGCAGCATGCCATTCTCAATGCTCGGGCAAAGCTCCAAACTTGTTGGAAACTCTGTGTCGCTTGGAAGACCGGTCCAGATGAGCAGCCCAGCCACCGTCGGCAAGCGAGCGTTCCATATGACAAGGTCCGTCACCAAAATGACGCGCACGAGGTCCAACGACGCATGTGCATCTCACCACCACCAACGAATATGTCACTGTCGAGCGATTCATAGCACTCCCTTGTCAAAATCAGTTCAGGGAACCTGGACGCCTGGCTTGGTGGTAGCATCTATCCCAGCTGCTGCGCGTCGTGGAACTGCAGCGAAAGCACACCAAGTACGTGAAAGGTCCACGATCGCAGAGCTATTTCGCGGAAATGAAGAGTACATGGCGGCGATGTCAAAGGACAACCCTGGCTTACTTGCAAGTCTGGCGCGAGAGGGTCAACGTATGTTCTATGCATGAATGCTGGAAAGCAAGTTCACCAAAATACGCTCCTTTCAGGGCCACCCTTCATGCTCGTGGATTGTTCTGATAGTCGGTATGATTCCCTGTCGAGCATCCAGTAGTGATCCATCTGACGTGAATGATGATGGCAGAGTAAACGAACAAGGGATCTTCTCAGCCCAGCCCGGGACGATATTTACCGCTGGAAACATCGCAAACCGTTTTGACGAGACGGATCCCAACTCGTTCGTATCATTTGCCGTACTCTCCCACTATAAATCTTACATGTTTCCTGCAGTAATGCTGTACTTTCATTCGCGGTTCAATCTCTCAAAGTTAAGCACGTTGTCGTTCTGGGACACTATGGGTGCGGGGGTGTTGCGGCTGCCATGCAGCAACCTCCCCCACCTTCACTGTCACAAAATGCAGACTGTGCAGTGCAAAAGTGGATATCACCTATCCGAAAAATCTACGAGACTTCAAATAGGTGCGTATTTGCTTTCTGTCGCTTTGCTGCACTTCTGTTCTTGGGTGGTGACCCCTTTAAATATTGTTTGACTTATGTTATGTGTACGGGGAGCGTTTATTGACCTTGATGATCACTAGGCCCGAAATCGTTGCTCATCGAGAGAAACAGGCGAGTGAACCTCAGACTACCCCACCGGACCTTCACGATCGTACGTTTAGTCATAATTTTCTATAATATATGCTGATAACATCATCCAATGTTTCCCCGCTTGTCTTTGCTCTCTCCCTATCTTTTTCCATATCTATGCGCTCCTCAGCTGCCTTCCGTGCCCTCGTTGAAGAGAATGTAAAGTCGAACGTGTTCAAGATTGCTAATTCGGCCGTTGTTCGTGATGTAAGGCTTCATCGCATTATGCCCACCGGAGTTCTATTGACGATATACTTCTTTGTTTGTGATTATAGCTTTTTGCGGCCTCTGCTGTCACACTCGACGAGTCACCATCGTCATCGTTAGTGATGACAGGGACGGGGACAGGCACAGATCCTATTGATCCCAACTCTCCCGAGCTGTACATCCACGGCTGGGTATACGACGTCGAGAACGGGCGCGTGTCGGACTTGCGCGTATCCGTAGGTCCCCCAGGGCGGGAGTTGCCGTTTAGCCCTTTCCCAGTCGTGCAGGATGCAGATAGCATCTCGGAGATGGGAAAGTGCTCTTGTTAGTGAGAGTCTGAGAGAAACTTATTAGGCGGTCTGGTTGTATCATTTCTCCCCGATGTGGGATGAACTTGGCATCTTTCTTTCGGGTCCTTTTTAAAAAAAGTCACCCAGCAGTCGACGACTTCTGTCTTGACGATATCTGTGTTGCGGGATGCCTGGCCAAGCTCCCCACTAGTCGTCGTGGGTACCAGCAGTTTTACGTGCTTGGGGCGCGCTCCTCAGTTGTTGACATTGGCATTGCATATAACCTGAACGTTTGCAATGGCTTCTGCTGGAAACATAGGTTCGTCGCGACTTGATTCATGGGGCCAATCGTCCGTCTTTTGAACTATACACTACAGCTCCCTCACCTTAGACACCGGGGTGCTCTGAGCTGCTCTGGCTCTGCCCGGTGCCGTACATTGAGTCAATTTGTCGCGAGACTGTACGTATATCAGACGCTTGATTCTTCATGCAGTGGGGGTCTCAAGCAATGCAGGCCAAAATCTAAGCTTGCGAAAGAGCTGTGGACTTGACTAGAAGAGCAGATTGCTGCGCCTGTCTACTAAGCAATCAAGTGCTCCATACCTTTGTGTATTACCACTGCTGGCAGTAGCCAGTTTTTTGTTGGGAAAAATGTAAAAAGTTTTGTAATATGTTTAAAAGAATCCCTTTGGTATCGGGCTTCCTATTTCAGGCAAGCCCGAGGTAATTTCTTATGTTAATCTAGCTGAAATACGTATTTCTGAGAAAGATAAAATACATTTTATCCCATTTCTACCTAGCATAAATTGATGGGCGCCAGCAGTGAACGTTTGAACGTCCATCACTGCGGGCGCCCACCTGTATATGACAGCCAAAAATGTGTTTTTAAATACGTCTTGTATCTGTTTCAACATCTATGGCCTGCTTTGAATAAGTCAGAAATGACCTCGGGCTTACCACCTATGGTAGGGCCGAAGCCTTTATCTCTGCCAAATGTATGTCTGGAAATACATGGCATATTTTGTAACACATATTTGGTCGCCATATACAGATGGGCGCCGGCAGTGCATTATGCTATAGGCCACTGCGGAGCGCCTTACTTTAAATTTCCCATCCCACAAGAAATAGCTTATTTAGCGTAAAGTCATTTTAATTTTTAATTATATTATGCCCTCAAGCCGAGCACACGCCGACCAGTACCCATTAATCTGTTTAACGGTGCTCCAAGGACTGATGGGAAAAGTTGGTTCGTCAGTATTTATCAAGTTCTGCATGCATAACTAGGCCATCTTCTCTCATGCACTCATCAATCTCCATGGTTTTTGGCCTTTCAACGACGATGACACTGATGCGTCCGTTAGCTCAATTGTAGCCGTATCTAGCCTCTCTTGTGGCTGCACTCTGAAGCTGAGCTCTGTGTTGTTTCTGAACGTGGTACCTCTGTTTCTGGTCAACTCGACGCGCAAGATTATCAGCGTTGGGGCAATGGTCTATGCTCAGACAAATCAGTCATTCCGGTGGCCCCATATTAACAAAGCTTTGGTACGCACAGTTATCTGTGCAAGGATGTCAGACATGAGTCCCCCAACTTGTGTCTTCATGAGGAAGAAAATGAGCACGCATAACGTCGTGAGAGTGTAGAGAGCGCCCGACTCGACCATGATAGCGATTGTGGAAATGTACTGGGATTTGGAGGGGGGATATGATCGGCTGTGCCACCAAATTCTTCCAGCAATTGCGAGCGTAGATATGACTTGGTTAGAAATGGACAATGTTAAAAATGACAAAAGCCAGTTGGACACGGCGTTGAGTCCGCTCAAGTTGTTTAGTGAAAGTGTGGCGAGTTTTATTATCACTGCGTAGCCTGACGCTGGTAGAGTTGTAAGCTCCTTGCATGTTATGTGTTGCAGTCTTTGAAAGTGTGGTAGCTTACCTGCTGTCCCGCAAATCAATGCAATGGGTAATAAACATACGTATTTGTTTCTGCCCCAAATGATATAGGATCGCCAAACCAGGACGCTATCCCCTACGATTGACTTAAAAAATTCAACATTAGCTGCTTCGTACAGAATTCTGGGCAGTAGAGCACGGGATTACGTTTGTTATATAGAGTGCCTTGGGTGCAATCCCAATGGGCCCTGTTAGATTTAACCAAAATACTTTGGGTCCACCAGGAGTATCCAGTGCCAGAATAAAGCCTTCTATGAGTGAGCGAAGACCCACAGCAACATAGGCCGTCGACAGTAGAAACTGAAGAGAGGTGGTGAACAAGAGGATCCTGAATAAGAACCAAGCGTTTGTAATGAATCAATTTGAAGTCACAAGGTAGAGAAACGGACCACGTAGCGCTGCGCGCTCTCTCCCTTCGTCGCTTGATCAGAACGTAGATACAAGCCACATACACCATGGACCTGCCGGGTCGCTTAGAGTCAGCATGACATACTATAACTGAATAGTATTGCCGCCCTGAGACTCACGCGATTCCTTATGGAGAACGCCGAATCAGGTAAGTATTAACATATTTGTATCTTTGCATACCGTAGAGCAGGGTATTGCACCATGTGCCCAGGAGGCCTGCCATCGGAGCAGAGATATCGTGGAACATGGTTCTGAGGGTGGTAGGTAGAGGAAATAGGGATCGATGAGAGCAGCCTTTGGTCGTAATAAGTACTCACGGAACACGTTTATTTAGAGCAGTACTCTGCATTATTATCCCAGACTGTCCTATCGGCGCTGTGTCGTGTGTGGTTTTTTCGGTGTCAGATATATTTTTAGTAATAAGCAGTCGCTCATTGATGCCTCTAGTTCAGGCTCAGTTAACCGTGTAACATTCTTGATCGATGTTTCTCATATCTGGAGAAAGTACATTTATCGTCATAGTACCAGATGTAACGATGTAGAAAACAAAGACCATTCGAGGGACTGCTATTGCGAGTAATATCAACTGGTAGAGCGGGACCAAGGTCCACAACGCTACTGGCGTACTCAGTCAGAAGCACGACTCGGAGAACAGCATGGATAAGTCCTGGTTGGTAACATCATTTATGTTCAATTCCCCTGTTATATGACATGCCTTGAAAATATCCTGAAATTTGCGTCTTAAAAGACTCTACTTCAAAATGCCAACGGTACTAAGACGTCTGACAGAGCATCTTTTCAACATCACATGGACTGCAGGTACTCTGGGACTGTATTGTATGTCAGAGGCTCAGGTTTGTAACCATCAATCAATCTGTCCATTTTTGAGCTTATAATATTTCGTTTCCCATACAGTTATTGTCGGAATATTGGTTTCCTTTGAACCAAGACCTGGAGCAGTGTCGAGAGTGAGCAAGCAGAAGTGCGAGCGCCGTGCCGCTGCAGTCTTCCAGCTGGGGGGCAGAAAGAATACCTACCCCAGAAAACGAAGGTGCGAAGAACGAGTCTAATTATATTTTGGCCTGCCAGTGACTCTGTGACAGTGAGGCTTCTTCATGAAAAGTTTGAAGATTTATTTAGATGGGCGCGGGAGCTTGATACTTGTTATAACAACGTCGAGTATTTCGTTGTGCCTGAGCTCACTTTTTTTTGGAGTATGTAATTAATCCTCAGTGGGTAAGGCATTAATTTAAAGTAAAAATGGGGCTTCTTCTAGCCTGCGTCAGTAGAAAATTTAGGTTTATGAGCTTGGGCTAGAGCAGGGCCATATATGAGGTGGGAAAGAGACCGATGAATGTGCTCCTATTACCACTGACCCTACACCATGTGGGTATGGACCCACGGTGATACTATCGAAGCGCCGTTGAGGATCATTTATATACGTTTCTCTCAATTTGATCATTTAAATGACACAACATACTATCGAGTCTCTCTGCTCAGTTCGCATGGCTGATACTCAGAGAATAGTAATGAATCCACTTTAGGATATTCTTGTAAGCATTGTCAGGAAGATCCCCACCAGAAAGCCAGGAATAAACGTTTCCTTCTCCAAAGGGTAATTTCACACATCAAGGCTACGTAAGATGCAGTCGCCTCTTTGACAATGGTTCACTGTCGCTAATTTAATGTTTTATTTGCATATGCATAGCGTAGCAGCGCCAGAAGCGTACACCGATCAATTGAATCTTGAATCAAGTGGATGGTGGCGGTGCGGCTGTAGATTCACATGAGGTCTCATGAAGTTTACTGTACCAACTTAAGTTGAAGCAGCCATTATTCATAACACATCATCATTTTTGAATTTTAAAGATACCGCTTCAGGAAGCTTTATTTCAACCAGATACTGTTTGACATAAAGCTAGAGGATAGAGGTACAATGCATGTGCATGGGCTTTGAAATTTGAATGAACGTTTCTCTCTGCGGTATCGACCGGCCCGTATTACTATTATTCCCACATTCTTTGCTGCATACATTAATGACGAAGATTCCTATCCACGTCCGACGTCCATCTTTCCTAAAGTGCAGTCTACTGACACACGGTTGCTATGTGTCCCAGACTCTCAACCTCCTCGACATCTGTATTAATTATGGACAGATACCAGATGTCGTTCAATGTCACCAATAACGACTTACCCCCGGCCAGCAGCTGAGTCCGCGACCGGACAAGAAACATCTTGATTCCAAAATGCAGGCCTACTATGGACAGGATACTTGAAACTTGGGATTGTGCGCATGTTCTCAGTGAGGCGTACTTGGCTCAGTTGCGAACGAGGTGCGCGGCTCCGCTGCATATTGTATAATGTAATCGTGCTGACCTCGACACAGGGGATCAATTGTTCACGGGAAGCGACGGGGAGGCAAGCGAGACGCGAAGCAGAAGGATGCGTTTGAGAAACTGGATCCTTTCTATCCGTCATGGAGAAAATTGATCATCGGGGACATTATTAACGGGGTAGCGCTGTTATGCCGACAGCTTTCCATTTAAACGCCCGCATGATTTGCCGCAGACTTCCATCCTAAGGCTTGCATTCGACGACATAAACCTACACAAAGCTTCGAAATGGCGTTTGCTACCTCGTTGATTCTGGGCAAAGAAAGAGGGTCGTCGACCCTTGCAGTGACCGTGACAATCTTCATCGTGGTTATTACTTTGAGGACATTGTTATATCGACGTGGATTGAAGGTGTGTTCTCCACGCCAGTCTTAAATGTATGCGCTGATGTGGTGCTGGCTAGGCTGTTGGCCATCTTCCTGGAATTCGCGTCTTGTTCCACCCTTTTTCCTTGCCAGGAGCGTTGATCCCGACGAACTCATGGAACCCAGGATTCGCCTTCCTTTGGAACTGGCGCAAAATCAGTAAGTACTTGTATTCGTTGAAGATCATCGTGATTTACAATGTTTTGAAGCATATGAAACCAGCGATACTGTATCAATCGTATCATATCTTTCGGGCCCCCCTACTATCTGTACCTCAAATCTTGAAGTTGCTCGCCAGATTGCTGCTGCCAACGGAAGTACAGGCTTCAAGAAGCCAGAAGCGACCTTCGTAGCACTGCTGTATGTTTTGCTCTTTAAATTTGATCATCATCGCATTTCTTAAAGCAAAACAAAAAAAAACTCGGGATGATTAGCCAATACGGTCGAAGCCTTCTTACAGCCAATGGTGACACTTGGAGGAAGCACCGACGCATCACTGGACCTGCCTTTAGCCATAAGCTGTAAGTTGTACAATGAGTCCCATTGAGCCATGGCTCATATTTTTCTTGTCGCAGTTACAAAGCTGTCTGGTTGGAGACTGTCAAGTCGTATCACGAGATGGTGGACGGTGAAGGCTGGAGTTCGAAGGAGCGCGTGGATGTCCCTATTGTACAGACTCTAACTTTCAAGGTGAGCATCACAGTTTAGGTCTGTACATCTAATTGTCGATCTTAAATCTTAGCTCGCACTTCTTATTATTGGGAAATGCGCCTTCGGATTCCCATTTGACTGGTCGGAGCCTGCCCAGAATCCAGATGGAAAAATGAACTTACTGGAAGCGTTCCACATGGTGTCGAAGTCCACCACAATTGACCTATTTGTCCCCGGCTTCGTTCAAAACATGTTACCGGTTGAAAAGTTAGTTGTCACCTTCATCACCTCGTTCATGGAATCTTACCCCCTTTACAGATTCAAAAAGAACGTCGAAGCAAAGCGGGAACTCATGCAATTTGTCCGAGGCCAAGTGGCGGAAGGCAAGGCTAGTCTACACTGTACGGGGTCGGAGGGGTCCACCGCCAAAAAACACTTCCTCCCGCTGCTTATTGAGGCTAGTGAGCGAGAGAATGAAAAACTTAGACTAAATGACTCGGAGCTGGTAAGCAGAAATAAGCTTGGAATAAGCTTGGTTGAAGAACTAAGATTGACTTCATAATAAATCTTAGATCGGGAATGTCTTTATCTTTTTGTTCGCTGGTCATGGTAAATGGGGAGATTCTGATTGACTTTAGGGAGCCTCACTAACACACCGTTTTAGAGACTACGGCTCAGGGTCTCACAGCCGCGATTGGCTTCCTGGCATCTCACCACGACGTGCAGGAAGAAATATACCAACATGTCGTCTCGGTCATTGGCCAAGAGGGCGATCCGGTATGCATATATAAACTTGTCTTTACTGAGGCTCACCGCAGCATCCAGGTCTATGATGACTATTCTAAACTCAACAAAGTCCTTGCTGCGTTCTATGAAGCCGTTCGAATGTTCCGTGCGAAGTTATCTAATGTTGATCTAATTGACGTTGCTTACGCTACTCTATTTCTCAGCCGCCGGTTTTCTACTCATGCGAGAGGCTGCCGACGATGTTGTACTGCACGTCCCCGATGCTACCGGTGAAGCCACCCAGTCAGTTCACGTAGAGAAAGGCACTCAGGTATGGTGTTCTTGACTTAGCCACTACAGCGTACTGAATAAGTATAATAACCTTAGGTGATTGTTGACATGGTTGGACTGCGTAAGTACGCGCCTTGATCCTATGGAACCTTTTTCTGATCGGGCACATGTTACGCAGACTATAACCCCCGTTACTTTGAAGACCCGGATGAATACAAGCCCTCACGATGGTACACTATTTCGAATGAGGCGGACGCGTTTACCGCCTTTAGCTTGGGTGCGTATATTAGTGTTTTTTTTCTCCTTCGAGACTGGGTGTAATCTGTTCGGTAGGTCCCCGTGCATGTATAGGCAGAAAATTTGCCACAACGGAAGCAGTTGCCTTCCTCGCGATGCTTATCAGGGACCACAGGATTGATCCCTTGCTTAAAGGTGACGAAGATATAGCCCAGTGGAAGAAGAGAGTACTGGACGGAACAGTTTTGCTCAGCTTGGGGGTTAAAGAAGTTCCTGTCACCTTCACCAAACGAACAAAGCACTAAGGTTACGCTGATTCTCCCTCTTCATCTTTAATACACTACCGCACATGTGAAAAATTAGTATCGTGGCTAATACAGCTAATATTCCCTTTTGCCACCCCTGGTGATTTTTCCTACGAAAAGAGGGACATGGACTGGCCATTGGTACTTGGTTCAAGTTAATTCGGATGTACGCGCCGATGCATATGTCGTCTAATCTACCAAAGAGGATGGTGAAGATGACTTTTCTGCTCGTGCTCACACGAAGTTATCCGTATCAATGTAAAGTTAAACCATATTCCGCTTTATCTGAATGACGTTGTCTGTATCAGAAAAGGTGGGTAACCCTGAACACCGGCGGAATTTATAATGGCTATACCTTCTGATAATATTCATAATATTCACTTCATCCGGCGGAGCTGCCACTCTCACTTTTCGTGACCCTTTTAGATATGGAAACAATAACTGGAATGCGTTTCCCGGAGCTAGCATCCCACCTCGTTTTTGTACGCGAGTGAGTCACCATGTTCAGTGTCGAAAACCCGTCAGTGTGGCGTAGTTGGGGCCCTGATCTCGGACGTCGTCTTGGAATATGAATGTACATTTTCATGGATGGCAGTACGGGTTTAGTGACGCGAGTCCTTCGTGTGTCGTCTGATATTTTGACTGGAGATTTAATCGGAATTTGAGGACGTTTAGAGGCCTTTGGTATAGGAAGGACCAGTTCATCCGATTCTGAGCGCAAAATCTAGTCGTTATTAGCATAAGATCGCATGTCAAGATAAGTAGAGAATTAACCAATTCCTCGGGAGGCGTTCGTATATTCGATATCGGCAATTCTTCCGTCTCTGAGACTTTTACACGCTTGTGCGGTCTCCGAATTCTGGGTGGAAATTTAAGAGAGTCGAACACATCATAGTCATCGGTCCTTAGATCAGCAGAGCTACGCTTGGAAGATCGTGTCAGTCTTCGATTGGGTAATGTCAATGGGGGAATCGTAGTCTATGGATCCGTTAGCCAAGCATATATAAAGCGGATCATCCTCACCTTATCAATCTCCTGCGTAGTATCCAGCTGCTGCCTTTCTGCTCTCTTCAGACGTCGTGGCGTCGGTGGCTAGAGGTTTAATCTGATCAACTAAATGAATAGAAATTTCAACTCATGCGCACTGGTGTTTGTATCTCTGACGCAGAATTTACTATTGGGCGACTGACACGGGAAGGTATTATCTGTCCTGATTTGATCTTAGACGGTCGCGTCACCTCCGGCTCTATAATTACACTGCTCGACAGCGGTATCCTCTGGTTATGCGAGCGAGACTTACGCCGACATATTTCGGTAGTTAATATAAGAATAATAGACTCTAGTTGTTCTGCCTGGGCCTCCAACGTTGCGCATGTTGCCTGCAGAGTTGCCAGAGCGCTCTTGACACCAGCTAATCCGTGTTTCACTACTCTGCAAGTCTCTTCCAGATCTTCAAGAGAGGCCTGTTGCATATCGGAGTATTGTTCAGGATCAGACATCCAGGACGCTCGGGCACAAGATATCAGAGAGCAAGATTCAAAAGCGCAGGACGACGTAGCAGTTCAGAGCTCAGGGAACTTGAAGGGATTCGTGGGAAGATCACGTATGAATTATCTTATCTAAACAACTTTCTTTTCTTTTCTCACGGGGCTATATAGGCTGTCTTTTCAAATGACCACATACACGCGACGCGACGGACGAGCAACAAATGAACTGAGGCCTTTGCACATTTCTTACGATGGGTTGGCAAGAGTAGACGGGTCGGCAAGATTTGGCTTTGGTGCGCAGAGCGACTACAGCTTCGGAAATTTGTTCTGATATCTAGCTTACGGAACCCTGGTTGTGGCATTCCAGGTGACGAAACCTCCGCCCTAGCTTCAGTATCGGGACCGATTGAAGTGCGACTGGCAGCTGAACTTCCTTCAAAAGCCACCTTTGAGGTCATTGTACGGCCTCTATCAAATATACCTGCAACTGAAGCCAAATTCGTTGGGACAAGCGTAAAATCGACACTGGAACCGTCTCTGATCCTGACCAGGAACCCACGTACCCTAGTGCAGCTCGTAATACAATCTCTGACGACGCCGAAATCACCGCTCTGGAAAGATGCGCATACAGCAGCTATGATCAACGCGAGTACCCTTGCCTTTCTCCGGGCTGGATCAGTTCCTATGAAAGGCGTCGTTGCGGCAGTGGCAGTTGGTCGATTAGCGGACGGCACTCTTGTTCTTGATCCGAGTGAAGACGAGTCGCAAACACTGCGGGGCTCTGGAGGTTTTGCGTTTATGTTCTCCGATGAAACACACTCTCAACAAGCCAAGTTCGTCTGCGTCTGGTCGAACTGGAGGACGGCGACCGGTTATTCCGCCGATGAGCTCTTTGAAGCAAGAGAATTTGCAAAATCTGGTGCTACTGTCATATATGACTCCATAAGGCGCAATGTGGAAAGCCTTGGAGGTGCAACCGAACTAAGGCCACAAATCACTCAGGCGAAGGAAAAGGAGGGGGAAGGGGAAGGCTCTGATAATGATGAGAAAATGGAGATATAGCGGTGCGTCATCTTGCTTAGTTCTTACATTAGAAATCTAACCCTAGCCAAGTTGCTTGCCCAGTGGCACTGTATTATGACACCCTTGTTTATTTCAACCATCTTGTCGATACTCGAGTATATGCATGGACGCAGTGACTTTCACGGCGATTCTCCGTTCTCGAACTGAGTATACATATCATCTTATGCTCTACTCCAACGTGTCTTAATCACGACGTACTCGCTACGTACTGCCAACTTTCGACATGGATTCGAAATATAGGTCAAGATTGAAGATACTGGGGTTTAATTGTCATAAATCCTACCAATGTACTGGATTCGAATTTTCAAGCGCTTGATCAACTCCCGATGTCCCACTGCCGCGGTGTAACCAATATGTAATTCGAGCCCCCTGAATCACGAACGGCATGGGGCTGCCGCGTGCGTCGCCTACCGCCGCCTCGCATGCAAATCTTTCCCGCGGAAGCGAAGGCGGAGGCAAGGCTCCAGAAGAGTTTATGTGCTTATGGCTCAGGCAAGTACAACTTACACTGTTGATGCTTTTGTATCGCTGCGATACCTTCAAAGGACTGCGTTAAACTGGTCGATTAAGTTGTGGCTACACTACAAATGTCCGGCTAGAACCGGCAGTTCCAACCTATCGAAGCTCTCGCGCGAAGATGAGCCGGAATTGAACTTGAAGTCATGAACGCCCAGGTGACCTCAAACGACCTTCAACTTTGACACTAAGGAAAGCGTTAGCGAAGACTAGAAGAACCCAATGTAAGGATATATCAATGCTTCAAAATGCATAAGGTATGTATATATTTAATACGGTTAGTATACATAACCTTTCGGGTTCGATTTTATTGTTCGCTTCCTGAGCCGGTCAAGTCCCCATGTGCTAAGTATCTCATAGGCAACCACGACGAATACCCCAAATTTTAGTGCTACATAAGTATTTAACTTCGCATTCATTTCAGCAAATCTCTCATGAAATCCTGTAAACACGAGCCACTAGTCAACTAGCCACTGGTTCGTCACCGCGTCACCTGTGACTGCACTCGCTTAAGTGTTAACCGTATGCCCAGGAGTCTGGGGAGCCGTGAACGTGTCAACGGTCAGCGAGTCAGGCGGTAAGTTTGTACCTTATCTATGCCTTCAAGTATCAACATGATTGCCAACGCCGATGGTCTGTCTCTGCGATCCGTATCAAGCTCGTCATTCTCAGTGGTGCACCTCGCTTGTGGCGAAGCATGTCTATGTCATTTAAGTCAACGCATAAAGTATGTCACCGCCACATTATCAACGTCGCTTGTGTACTGAACTTGCAGTCGTTTTATGATAAATTTCAGGGTGAATCTCATACATATATATCGCATTGCTATGCATGCCGTTGTGGAATTACGTAGGCACGGTACTCGTAACACGACAGGATTCAACCTGCCAATAATTCGGACTACGAAGCTCTCCAACAGTCCACCCTAGGGTTCGTTCAACTTCGACCGCTCATTGTTCCATCGTTCAAGCTTGGTCCAAGCCTATCGGTTTCTTGAGAACGTACTCGTTGAACACCACGCACTCTGGTCTACATACCGGCATAGGCTTTATGCACCTGCTACGTTACCATCAAAATCTTATAGTTTACTCCAAGTGATTAGAGGCTTTTAGCCCGTCGAGTATCAGGTATCCGCGAGGCGCCTCATTTCAAATCCCGCCATCCGTACGGGATGATTAACGGGCACGAGTTTTTGCGCATAGTGGATCCCTGGTCTTGTCAAGCCACCTCATGCACACAGAAGTAAGCACGACGTATGTGGTGCATCCGGGGACTTCCACAGGTTCAAATATGTCCGCGGCATGGGGTTCAGAAGACAGGGACGGCGAGTAAGTTAAACAGCGAAATCTAAGCTAATGCGACCCTGACCATCTTGGACTGGAACATGATCAAATGGATCCTGCCCTCCCGGGCCATTTATGCGAGGAATATAAGAAAGCTAATCACAATTCTTGTCAGCCCCTTCAATAAAGCGGTATGAGGCTTGACTTGCTGTCGTTTTTGCCTTTCTCTCTCTTGACTGTCGGTGGTCCTTTGAACAGTGCAAACGATCTATTGCACGAATATGACTACGTCATTATAGGCGGAGGGACAGCGTACGTTTTCACGTCATTAGCAGAAAGGACAGCAACTCAACTTATTTTCCTTAGAGGGCTTGCTGTGGCCAGTCGGCTCACTGAAGACCCATCCACTACTGTTGTTGTTCTGGAGGCTGGTCCAAATGCTGAAAATCTTCCCGAAGTAAGACTGCATCCTCTTCACCCCTTGCTATCTACACAACATTCATGAATAGGTATACATCCCCGGCTTAGCTGGCAGCGGGGTGACGTTCACAAGTTTGAACTGGGCGTATGAAACGGTCCCTCAAAATAACCTCAATGGAAGAACGGCGGTCATCAATGCCGGTAAGGTAATGGGTGGAGGATCCATATGTAAGTATCCGATCACATGCGACTATAGGACAGCTCACTAATTAATCTTTATTTACAGTGAACAGTATGATTTTCGTCAGTAACAATCGTGTATTCATACGTTCAATTATGCTTATCATCATTGCAGCCTCGGGCAGAAAAAGAACAATACGACTTCTGGGGTACGCTCAACAATGATCCGGAATGGACTTGGGAGACGGTGCTCCCTTACTTCCGAAAGTCAGAGAATTTTTCGCGGCCTACCGCTGAGCAGATTGCGAGTGGTGTACGATATGATGAAACCGTACACGGATTGGACCCCCAGATCGGACGTGTCAAAGTCGGCTACCCTAATCATTTCTTTCCCCAGTCCTTTTTGTGGCAAAATGCCTCAGGCTTCCTTCCCTCTCCCGATCTTGCAAACGGCAATCCACAGGGTACAGCTGGGATTGCACCTGACTCCTTGGATGCTCAAAACAACACCAGGTATAAAATCTCGTGCATTGCACGTCTCTGTCTGTTGACTAATCTTTCCTTTAGATGTTCGTCAACGTGCGCATATTTCACTCCATATGCCGGACGCCCTAACCTGAAGGTCTTGACCGGGGTGTTTGCAACACGCATATTATGGAAATTGCAAGATGAATCCGATCCCAGTCAGCTTCTACCGCTTCAGGCGGAAGGAGTCGAATACCGGGCCAAGAACAATCTGATACAGAGCGTGAGTGCTCGCAAGGAGGTCATTGTATCTGCAGGGACTCTTTCTACTCCGAAAATACTGGAACACTCCGGGGTTGGCAATGCTACGTAAGTTGTACATGCGTTCGTCCCGCACGTCTCGCTAATGCACTTACCACAGCATCCTCAAGAAGGCCGGAGTGACGCCTGTGATGGATCTGCCCACTGTTGGCGAGAACTTGTCCGGTTAGTCATGTTCCGCTTACCTTATCAAAACGCTAAAGCTCGTTACAGACCACGTTCATGGATGGGCCAATTCGTTTACAAATGCATCGTATGTTCGGTCAGCTCTTTACCTGATATTGACTTATTGGGAACGGCAGAATTACCCGGGATATGTTAATGGATCCTCAATTCAAAGAAGAGCAGATGAGCCTATGGATGCAGAATCGCAGCGGTATGTCATAATCTTTCCACATCGGTAGTGGATCCCTGCTTACCATTTATTTCTTGCTCGCCAGGCATCCTTTCGGCTGCGCCCCGCTCTCTCGGAATTGCCGCTGCATCTGATCTATTCACTGCCAGCCAGCTCGACAGCGCTATTCAAGAAACGGAAGACAGCATTGAATACTATGCTCGTGAATTCTCTAACGGTAATGAACAGCTCATGAAAGGGATCGAAGCGCAATACAAGTTTACTATCCAACTGTGGAAGGAAGGAAAGCTCGCTCCCGCAGAACTGAACCTAGGTACGAGCGTTATATATGCGTGTTGCTTGTCACCGACTGACATGACGCATATCTTGTAGAGCCTGGTTATTCCGGCCCTACGCCGTTCGCGGAACGTCCACAGGTGAAGTATACATCTGTCAATGCCGTCGTGTTCACGCCCTTCTCGCGTGGACGCGTCCACATCAACTCCTCGAGTCCTTTCGACATGCCTGAGATCGATCCAGCGTATTATACCCACCCGCTAGACCTGACCCTCCATACGAACGCCATCCAACTCGCACGCAAGATGCTACGCACGCCCCCACTCGACTCGATCAATCTACGCGAATTTGAGCCAGGACTGGGTAAAGAGTCTGACGCTGATGTGGCAAACTGGGCGCGTGCCGTTGCGACGACAGACAACCATGTCATTGGCACCATGGCTATGATGCCGAAGGAGATGGGAGGTGTCGTCGATACACATCTCAAGATCTATGGGATCCAGAACGTGCGCGTTGTCGGTCAGTAATGTATATCCTCTGCAGTTCTTCCTTATTGAAGTGACCTTCTATAGACGCGTCCATTATACCTATGCCAATTAGCGCCCATATCGTAAGTTGTTTCTGAACACTGTTACGGAGACACGAAGCTCACGCCAAGCCGTAGTGTTCCACCGTATATATGATCGCAGAAAAGGTAAACTAAGTTTTATCATCTTTCATATAATCACGAACTTATTCTTTCTACCCTCAGGCTGCAGACCTTATTCGCGCAGATGCACTACTTTGACCCAACTTCTTGAATGCGTCTGAGCACATCATTTGTACACATATCTTACTCGAGTATATCTTGTATTTATATAATCCGCTTTGAATATATCGTGGCTGCTCTATTGACCGGACTTCATCTTCTGAGTATTGAATTTGTTGCTCGACCAAATAAGATTCCGCTTCAAGTGTATCATAGTTTCAACCTTTCTTCACTGACATAACGTGGGGAGTCTGGGTCACTGACCGCATCTCAGATATTTCGTAAATTGAAAACCCAAGCACACCTTGGTATTTGTATTTCCCCCTTAGAGCGGCCTGGTCTCGAGGCTAGCTTCTAACTGTTACAACAGCGGTGGCATTGCTGGAGCCGATCGGCTTAGTATTAATAGACTTTCGGGTGACGTTCTATTATTAGCTTCTGTGTAGGCTCATACACCCATATTGCCCTATACTGCATGTTACTGCGCTTACACCTCATGGGCACTTAGCACAGTGGTAGCGCGCATGCTTTGCACTTCGCATATCTGCATGAGGTCATGAGATCAATCCTCATAGTGTCCATTTTTGGCAAATATTACCTTTTTCGATCCCAACTTCCAAGGTTGATTAAAATTTAAAATATAGTAATATACATAACTTATTAACTAATAAGAAGAAATGTCACCGTGGGACGTCGTGGCACGTACGCTATGATTCTGAATCGTGATAGGAAATCAGAGTCTGCAGTTTGAACTTTGAATTTTGCTTCCTCAGTAGTGTGTCCCCTTTCATACTTCAATTCATCAAGATAATTCTTTTAAAGAGACCGGGGCGTCTGAAATTTACGATTGGTAACTACTTGGAACGCCGGCGAAGTTGTGCGTCATGTTGGTGCGTGACAATTATGCGCTCGCCGCTGTATTAAATGGGATCATAAAATTGTTTGCGTCAAGCCTGTATTGTCTAGAATATCTGCACACCTTTTCAACCATAGAGTTAGGAGAGTGACTGTGCTCAATGCCAAGCAACGCCGAGAAATCTGACTTGAATATCGGAGAAATGTGTCGCCAAGTTCAAGTCAAGTTCGAACAAGAATAACATACAAAATACGAACTTCAAGTCAAATTCAAATTCATGCCTACTATGTACATATTGTTAGATAGCTGGACTGCCAAATTAGAACTCTCGGGTCATATCCTCGCACGGGTTTATAGTAGTAGTCATTATTAAAGGTATCGTAAAGATCATAATCTTATGACTCGCAGGCAGAAATTATATCATGTTCGTATAAGATATACTTCGCACCCTAAAAGATCAATGCACCAGCGATGATAGGGCCAATGAAGGCGGCAGCGCCACGAAGGCCGGTGAGCGTAGCGGCGGAACTAGTGCCGGCGGTGTTGGTTGGAGCAGCAGTACCAGTAGTCGGGCTCGTAGCGGATGTACGTGGCGTGCTGGAGGAGCCTGCCGTGCCGCTCGAGGTGGGAGTAGTAGAGGCGCTCGAGCCTGTAGTACTCGATCCCCCCGTTTCGGTTGAGCTAGACGATAAAGTGAA
Organism: Stropharia rugosoannulata; assembly: GCA_028532985.1. NCBI lineage: Eukaryota > Fungi > Basidiomycota > Agaricomycetes > Agaricales > Strophariaceae > Stropharia > Stropharia rugosoannulata. The sequence continues at coordinate 4,315,138 of JANCIK010000001.1, read as the reverse complement.
TGGGACGCTGTTGGCCCCGGAAGGAGTACCAGTGGGGGTTACGCCAACTAGTAAAGAGCTTTGGTAAGAAATACGCGGTTTAGTCATATTGATTCCTTCTACGTACCAGCTGCACATTGAGAAGTTTGAAGAGCGACGGCCGCTGCCAGGTCTGAGCTGGTACATCGCTCGGAAAGGCATGCGGCCGCATCGGTCTGGGCTTGAGCAGAGGCGCAGACGCAGGCAGCGTCAGTGCTGAACATCATAGCAAATAAATATATTAATACTCTACTATCAACAGTTCATACGACTTACAAGTCACTGCAGCCGTTGATTACGGCTGCGCCAGAGATACATGCAATGACGCATGGACTGAGACCAGCAAGAGCCGAAGAGGTCGCATCCGGCGCACTGGCCGTGTCCGAAGCGCTCTGCGCGCTAACCGCAATGGTGGCAACAGCTAAGGCAGCGAAAATCTTGGAGAACATTTTGAATACAAGTTCGTTTTGCGAAAGGTCGTAATAGGAGCTGGCGCTGGCAAAGAAGTGGAGCGCTGTCCCCCAGCATACCTGTGCTTTTATACGCACTGTGAGGTATGATCGAAGCTCCCGCTCCCTTCCTAAATGTTCTTGGGAATTTCCAGAATTTAACATCAATTTCATATGCATTCGCGCATCCCGACTGATTGTGGGGCCCCTTGGGGTATTTTAGGGGCATCTTCCCTTTTTGGCCTTTCCGATCATTCCGTCTCACTTTCAAGCCGAACACCATTTCACTTTTCTCCCTTCATGCACGGTTGCATACATGCAGGCAACATGCAGGCCAAGGAATCCGAAACAAGTACTAGCGGGCGCCGTCAGGCCGCTTCATCAACATCTTTGCTGCCCTTTACCTGCGATCTATCGCTCTCGGCAGTTCGCAGGTAATGGCATATGAAGTTGCGTAATTTGACGGTCATCGAGTCCGAGTGACCTATTGGACGATTCTTTGACTCTTGTCCCACAGGAGCATTGCGGCTATAAAATGCATCTACTTCACCCTTTAAGTGCCTTACACATGACATACGTCTCAACAGCAGATTCGCCTTCTGTAATATCATATGCACAATGCGGCATGTGCAGGGGAAGGCAGGGAATGATCCATGCCGGTGTCTTTATGGACCTTTTACTGGCTAGTAACGTGTGGCGGAATGGTAAGCATAAATCATACTTTGACGAGCCAATCTTTTCTCCTGGATGAATGAGACTCGTTGCAGCTCACTGTGTCACGAATACAAGTGTCAGGCTTCTTGAGTCCTTGCCTGGTACAGGTACCAATTATTTGATGCTCGTTGACTAGGAATCTTGACATCGTCCCGCCAACTACTAGAGCGCCACCACCTCTACGATCCTCCTATCTTTACTAGTGCATATATCGCTTGGGCTGGGGCTACATTGGTCGTACTGACTAAAGCTAACAAAATATCTATTACAGTGTATACTAAATACTACAAACCAAATGTAACTATTAGTATGGTCCCAGAGATGGCATGGTCTTCAGGCCGTCTGTACTGCTACAGCTATATAACAGCAGATGATCATTGAGTAAGTAGTATCAGCGCTTCAGCATCAGTATATTGAATCATGACCAAGTACTCCAGTCCTCTCTTCTTCCTCACCCTCTTTTCATTCTTGTCCAATATAGTAGCTGCCACGCCCCTTGTCAGGTACTCTAGCGACGATATTGTTGAGCTCGAATGGGAACCGTCCGGTTTCGAATATCCAGCCGTCGAATTTCCAGTGGGTCAAAGGATCATCTTGGGCTACAACGGATTTAACGGCAATCCCAGAGCTCCACAGGCTAGCTCTGGTGGAGAGCTCGGAGCCGTGTTCTACGTCGCAGATGTCAGTGCACGATATTTTTTTTTTTACCAGTACTAGTCACATTGATATTAGTAACTGTGATTCGACAGTCCGTCGACCTTGCGAAACACTTCGCGAACGGCGCGGACCATGCCAAGGACTACGTGTGTATCATCACAGCAAAGGCCGACGAGTGGACGCGCCAACGAAAGGTATGGGTCCCGGGACACGTCCTTGCGCTCGGTGGACCTGCGATTAACGGCCAATACGTCGGGGCGGTACTATTTGCACCTCATGCTCACATTAACCCCGGCGCCGCAAACGTCCCTGCCAACCTGTACCAGTTGGGCATCCGCCAGGCACAAATTGCAAGTCTCGATGTTCAGGCGGATTGCCGTCCAAAGGCTCAATTTGTTAACGATCACCACACCCTCAATTACCATGGCATGATTGCCCCATGGGCCATTGAGACACCGGCTCTGTCGTTCTCAGGCATGGAGGTGTGGTTGAAGGCAGCCAGATTGCCGTGGAACTGAGAAGGCCCAGTACTTGTGCTGAGGCGATCCAGTTGGCTTCGGATTGTTGTTGTGATTAGTTTCTTTCTCGTCTTCCTTCTGTATGTGTGTACTCCGAGTTGATCTTGGAAATGTGAATATAAACTCTGCTTTGACATAACCGTAATGTACTCAGCTACAGTTAGTCCCCGCGCACAAAACCGCCACGGTACCTTCCTGTTCAGTGAAAGGTGTACCGGAAAGCAACTTCTGGTTTTATATGGTGTCAGAGGATAAAGTGGTACTCGTTAGAAATTGCAGTATGATGCGTCTGGATCAACTCATCGTGCCAAACATCGCTCATGTCTTGGAAAACCTCCATTCTAAACTTCTATGTAATGTACGGCAGCGTTATTCGCTTCTTGGTACGGTTCAGATTTGCTTACTTGCAATATACCTCTCTTCGAGAGTCAGTGAGAAACTCATAGGAGTGTCAGATTTGGAGTAATAATTATTTCACTCAAAGGTAGGGTTACATCAATAATTATGAAACGATAGAAAGCATACAATTGTCCCAAAAACGTCCGGTTTACAATGCTGCTACTAAAGTACAAGGTGTCTTGGAGGCATGGTGCAGATTGCGGTAATGAAATACGCCACTTGACAAGTAAAGCATATGGTCAAAGGTTCGTATGATTCCAGGACGGTATGGTCCTCCAATCTCCCTGTACATCTACAAAGATACATATAACAGCCTTCAGTGCGGTTTCAAAATTATCAGAGCCAATATACCAAACCATGGCAAAACAACCCAGCCCGCTTTTCTTCTTGATCCTCCTTGCATACTTATTTAATGTAGTAGCGTCTACACCACTTCCCAGCTCGTCCGACGAAGACGATCTCGACGGCAACTGGGAAACGGACGAGGCAGTCGAATTCCCTGCCGTTGAATTTCCAAAGAAGAACCAAAGAGTCATGTTGGGCTACAATGGATTCAACGGCACTCCCAGACCTCCTCAAGCAAGCGCGGGAGGAGAGCTGGGAGCGGTGTTCTACATAGCAGACGTAAGTACACATATATTATGGCTCATGTACAATTGTAATTTACTCACGAATTAACAGGCCGTCGACCTCGCAAAGTTGTTCTCAAACGGCGCAAACCCGAACAAGAACTACATCTGTCTCGTCACAGCAGACGCCAACGAGTGGGCCCGCCAGCCGAAGGTGTGGGTGCCGCAACACGTCCTAGCTCTGGGAGGCAACGCTATCAACCGTCAGTACCCTGGCTCAGTACTCTTCGCTCCGCACGCGCATCCCAACCCAGGCGCTGTCCCTCCCCTTCCCGCTCATGTATATCAGATGGGTGTCCGTCAGGCACAGATTTCTAGACTCAATCTCCAAGTAGACTGTCGCACCAAGGCGCACTTTGCCAACGACCACAGCACTCTGGACTATCATAGCTTGGTTGGCCCATGGGCAATCCAGACGCCAGCTCTGTCCTTCTCCGGTATTGAGGAGTGGTTGAAGGCTGCTGCGGGTTTACCGTGGAACTGATTTATATTTTCTCTGTATGATTCTTCTCGGACGATTCACCGACTTTTGAGAAAGGGGTTTGGATCAGGTAGTTGTAGGGCTCAGAGGAGCCAATTCTGTACATAGTATGTTGTGATAAATAGTTAGGAGCAAGCATAAGTACCGTGAAGCGTTGAACGTTGAACATTGGACAAACGACGGATCAATCCAGGCTTCGGCTGCCCGGCAATGTGAACCCCATGAAGGTCTTTTCAGACTTGTTGACAACAATCTTCCAAGAATTTCCATCCATCTAATTTTATATCCCCTTCAAACGCGAGCCCAATAGGATTATTTCATTTAAGTCGCGACGCTATAATTCTCCAGAATTTTCCTTCCACGCCTTACCACAGCTTACCACCTTAAAAGTGTGTCAATCTACCAAAGGCCGTATTATCTATATTATGTCGTCATCCTTCGCACCCGTATATCTGGTTACCGGCGCTAACCGTGGCATTGGTAAGCCTTTGAATGTCTCCTTTGGAAGCGAACTAAGATCTCTACGTAAGGGTTTGAAATAGTCAAGCATATTCTGAAGAAACATTCCGATGCATTTATCTATGCTGGGGCTCGCGACCCAGCTAATGCTACCTCTTTAAAAGAAATCGCTACCCAGCATCGAGACCGTGTGTCCATAGTGAAGTGCGTTTCTGCGGATGAGGGAGATGCTGCAGAGATTGCAAAGGAAATCAAAGAGCGCCACGGTCGTGTGGACACTGTAATTGCCAATGCAGGTCAGTTTTACCTGCTTCTGATGAGGTTCTGCTGTAACGTTTGGAATAATGTCCCTTTAACATTGTATTAGGCATCGGTTCTATGGAGTACACTGCCCTTGAAACACCCGTAAAGCTTTATGAAGAACTCTTCGTAGTAAGTGGCGAACTAGTGAACGCTGCGCTATGATCATATCTAAATCCTACGCCTATGTTTAATCTAGGTCAACGCTCTCGGACCCATCGTTCTGCTCAAGGCAGTACACGATCTTCTCAAAGCCAGTGCCTCTCCTAAATTTGTGCCTATCAGCACAGGTGGTGCAAGTACGGGTAGTCCAATGATGGCTTTCCCTATCCGTGTATCAGCATATGGAGCAAGCAAGGCCGCCTTGAATCATCTAACAAGAAAAATACACTTCGAAAATGAATGGTTAAGTAAGTAGTTGGAATAACGTTACAACACCATAACTGTGATTTAACATATGCATATCAAAATCCTAGTTGCCTTCCCTCTTGCCCCGGGTGCAGTAGAAACTGAAACGAGTAAGTATATCCTTGTCAATCTGGAAGCTATTACTTAACTGTTTCTGTCCGCAGTGAAGAACCATTTCGAATCAGACAAAACTGGGTTCGGAAAGGCTATACTTGAGAAGATTGAAACATTGAAGCCTCAGGAGGCGGTGGTATCTTTGATGAAAATTATTGATGAGGCAACAAGGGAGACAGACGGAGGGGAGTTCCTCAATATTGACGGCACTAAGCTTCCTTGGTAATTGCAAGATGAAATAGTAGAAACCGAGCTTGTTAGTACCTAGTAGTACGTACGCCGCAATGCTTTACGAAATCAATATTTGTGTTTACATGGTTCCGACACAGGACTTCAGTCAGCATGACGAATCCCAGCGCAAGTATCTGGTGCGCGAAGACTTGCCGCCTCTTGCCGCTTGTTGCGTTGTGTTGCGGCATTTGCGTACCACTTCACCTCTATTTGCCAAGATGACTGTTTAAGTCCCCATTTATAGGTCTATTTATGGCATTACGTGCCGTCAAATGGTATTTTCATGTTGCAACTGGCTTTGTAAACTTCGTTGTACCCTCTGCATCAACAAAAAGTACCAAATGGCTACCAAGCGAGCTATTTATATGTCTCAATGCAAGATGACTGTCCTTCGCTTAATGGAGAACTGATGGGAACTGGTGGGAAAGCTCGAGTACACCCTTGTACATAGGTGTAATTTATCACAATTGTTGCACGACAATGACCTGTATTGAGGTCCGGGAGCATGATTTATAATATTGCTTAATCAGATTTGAGACAAAAACATCAGTCGCTTACTGGTACGCTATTATTAGCGAAAAAGGAATATACTAGGACAGTCAGAGGATAGTGAGAGAGGTAAGGGAGTATTTAAAGGACGTGCTTTGCATTTGTTCTGTCAATACTTACAGACATAATATCTGTCGTATATCTCTACTCCACCGTACTCCTAAGATGACTTCTGCCTCCAGCACTGTTTACCTTGTCACGGGCGCTAATCGAGGAATAGGTAAGAACTCCCATTACGCGGACTCATGCAAGATATATATTGACTAGAGCACTACAGGCTTTGGACTAGTTGAACACATTCTGCAAAATCATTTAAACTCTTTTGTTTATGCTGGAGCGCGCAATCCAACAAAGGCATCCGGTCTCGAAGACTTGATTAAAAAATACCCCGGGCGCTTATTTATATTCAAATGTGTTTCCGCCAATGCTGGAGACGTCACAGCCGTAGCCAAAGAGATAAAGAAGCGCCATGGTCGGGTCGATACTGTAATTGCCAATGCGGGTTCGTTTCTATCGTTCTACCTCTACAGATTATTTTGGCTAAAAGGAGGTATGCCACGCATCTGCAATACACTATAGGCTTTGCTAATGTGTCTTACAATGCGCACACCGCTCCCATCACACTATACCAGGAACACTTTACTGTAAGAGAATACATACCGATCAATTTCGACAACTCTAAGCCGAATCATGTTCAATCACAGGTGAACACACTGGGCCCCGTCGTACTCTTCCAGGGCTTGTACGAGCTACTTAAGGCCAGTTCTTCCCCCCGCTTTGTACCCATCACTACGGGAGCCGGTTCCATTGGAAGCCCCATGTTGTCAATCCCGATCCGGACAGCTCCATATGGGTCCAGCAAAGCGGCATTGAATCACATTACAAGGAAGATACACTTTGAGAATGAGTGGCTGAGTGAGTTAGCATTCCATGGCATCCTACATTGTACTCTGACCACAACTGTAATTACACATCAGTTGCCTTCCCGCTCGCGCCAGGCGTAGTTGAAACCGAGGCATGTACGTGTCTTTATAAACTGCTTTCCAATGAAGTCTACTTGTCTAACTGAGGTGTCAGTGGCGAACATGATTAACAATGAGGACAAGGACGGCGTCGCTAAGTCTGTATTAACGGGAGGTCAGATGGAGGTCAGGAGCCCACAACAGGCTGCTACAGATTTGATCAAAATCATCGACGAAGCTACCAGGGAGAAAGACGGAGGGGAGTTTATTAACATTGATGGCACCAAGCTGCCCTGGTAAATTTATGTTGACTTCGAGCTTATGCTAGGTGAGTAGATAAATACTTCGGGAAGAATTTTGTTGTGTACAATGTGCAATGAAAGTTTGAATAACTGTGAATTACTGAAGCAGAGAACTATTGCAATGCAGAAGGTTTACATACATGGTACTTCAAATAGATCTTCCAGAGTCAAAGTAAAAGTGAAGAGGGAGAAACAGTAAACTCATAGAAAGTGACCTTAAAAACCGTTGAAGTGACGGAAGGAACCGGGTTATTCCGAGTCGCGGGAATGTTTATGTAATTAGGTCATGTGATAACGCGCTTTGTTGTCGCGACGCGCCGGCGGTAATTACTTACAAGGGGATTGGAGGCGGATATACTGGAATGTTTAGCTTGGTTCATGTTCATTGTCCTATAGAGAGCTTAGATTTCCTTCTCGTTCTCTGGTATTTATGAGTGTAACGTTAGTACAATTTGATTACTAAGTAAATGATGTGGCTTGGGTCACAGAGCCGCTTGCGAAAGCGGGTCGCGCAACACGTCCTTTTTATCGCAGAGTCACGCACTGCGTGATTGAGATTTTTCAACATAACCTAATAGCTTTGTAACTACTCTTTCACTCCACTCTCATATCCTAAGACTGCAGTGACCGCTCGCTGACCGCACAAATGTTGCATTCATTTTCTACGACACGTTCGTATGCAACGTGGTCCAACTTATATCAGGCCCCCGCGATGCCTACTGATAAACGGCGAGATCTCAGTTTCATCGACTATCAGCGGCCCTATATATACATTGGAGGATCTTCTCGATTTATCTATTTCTTCACAATACATAGTACTTACATTGCTCACGCAGTGATCCACCTATCTGCGACGCTTTTCTGGCAGAGATTTGTACGCTGTTCGACGACAATACGAGCTAGTCCCAGTCAGACGTCGTCAGCGATTCAATAGCACCAGCCCAAACGAAGCCGCCGTCCCTTGTCCCTTTCACCTTCTCCGCACAGAGTCCAGGATCCTGGGAATACCACGTCTGGGGGCAAAGAAAGCACTACTGAGGCAGCGGCAGAGGTTACCATGGAACAGCTGAAAGAATAGGGCTGGCCCGCAATAACTCTACTCAGCCGAAGCTCTTTGACACCCAGGCTCCTGCAGATTCTCTCAACATGAAAGAATATTTGAGCAGTATTACCTTCTGTAAGAACTAGTAAGCGCAAATTGGCAGCACTTACTCGACCCAACAGAGAATCCGAGCGACCAGAGGATAAGAATAGAGAAGCGAGTGCGAGAATATTCACTGAAACGAGATCGCCTCCGGAGCAACCCAGAAAGAAGATGAAACAAAGTGCGGCCAGCATAAAATCAAACAAGAAAGTACCGCTTGTGTGCGTATGTGGGCATACCGCAAAAACACAAAAATATATGGAGATGCACATGCAGAGTAAGAGGCACAAGACACCGAGCGTACGTTGCCTACATCCTGGCTGCGAGGACTCGGTGTGCACGGGCGAAGACACGTTAAAAAGGCATCAGCTCGATGCACATCCAGGTTGGGAAAATAACAACATGTCGGAGTAAACTACTAGTACTTTTTGAATTAAATAGGGGCTACTGCTTGGTTTATGCCCAACAGACTCGTAGATCCTGGCCTCCCCAAGGATGAGCTGATGTGTTTTGTACTCCCTATTTAGCAGGATCAATTAAGCTTTCTTTAATCTAAAGGGTGGTAGTATCCCTAGTTTTAGTATGAATTAGCGGCGATTTCCTGAAACCGCACTGTTGTGGATCGCTCTTGCAATTGCTATAAATAGATGCATCCCGGCCCGGTGTCGAGTGCTGTTGGGTGCTGTTCAGACTGCGCTGTGTTTTGCCACTTCTTTTACGCTTCTTCGTCACACATGTCCCTGAGGCATAAATACACATGTTCCAGACAATCAATCACCGGCGAACCTTTATAAGCACCCGTTTTTGCGTGAGAAGGCACGTCCTTTCTTCCGTCTCCCTGCGGTACAACCTTGCGACTTGTTGCTCTTGCAGTAGGACAGATACCTCGCATGTCTTCTCGACTTGACACAGAAACGAAGTCGTCTCAGGATGATGAAAGCAAGGACAAAGAGCTCAATGTTGGCACGAACGAGGCACCATCAGTTGAAGATCCTGGACAGAAAGACGAGACGAAATCCGATATTCCTGACGGCGGTCGACAGGCATGGTTGGCGGTGGCAGGCGCGTGAGTCACTAAACACATACGAATGCAGACGCATACTCATCACTAGCTTGATTACAGTGCAATGATACAATTCTGTGGATTCGGGTATGATATGTTTACTTCCAAGCACAAGCGATGCAACTGACCGTGAGTCACAGCTATACAACAAGCTTTGGAGTGTACCAAGGCATGTATGATGGAGATCGAGATCAAATGTTTCTCCATTAATCATATGTTGCAGACTATTACACCCGGATTTACATTACAAATGCTTCCTCGTCGGCCATATCGTGCGTTACTTCACAATCCCTGGCGAACTTAAAAAGTCCTCTTACCTTTCTTTAGGTGGATCGGCAGTATCAACGCTTTTTTGGTGATAGTTAGTGGATTATGGGCTGGAGTACTGTACGATAGGGGCTACTTGTGAGTCATGCATACACTTGAACATTCCAACGGGCAAACGTTCTTTTACCTAGCTATCACCTCCTTTATGGCGGATCGTTTCTCATCTCTTTTGCACTCTTTATGCTTTCATTAGCACAACCGGACCATCTATATCAGGCAGGGTCTATATCATTGCTATTTACCTGGCGACTGATTCAAAAATCTAGAACTTCCTCACACAAGGGATATGCCTCGGCCTTGGTGCCGGGATGATGTATGTGCCCAGTATCGCAGTAATCTCTCAATACTTCAGCCACCGGCGTACCTTGGCTATGACCTTTGTCGCGGCGGGGTCCTCCCTAGGAGCAATAGTACATCCAATCATGCTTAACAATCTCTTCTCTAGTCGCCTTGGATTTCAGAAGAGTGTGCGCATCAGCGCTGCCTTAGTCACTGTCGTCCTCATTGTGGCGTCTTTTCTACTTCGACCACGCTTCGTTCCAAGTGATGTGAAGAGGCCGTCACTTTTCGGATCTCTGCGCAAGTTCTATTCCGAATGGTCTTTCATAGGCATAACCATTGGGTGAGTGCTGGATTTAAAGCCCGAACCGCGATGGGCACCGTCGCTGACAATACCAGAGGTTTTTTCTTTCCTGTTGGGTTCTATTTCCCTCTTTTCTATATTCAGCTGGACGCAGTCAAGCACGGTGTTAGCGAGCACCTTGCATTCTATGTGGTAAGATTGGATCCTCTTTTCATTCCGAAGCCATGTTCTAATTCCTCGACTGCGCAGCTTGTTATATTGAACGCTTGCAGCTTTATTGGCCGTCTTGCACCCGGACCTTTTGTACACAAATTCGGTGTCATAAACATGATTGTTTTCGCGTCGTTCGCTTGCTCCACACTTATCATCTCGATGATTGGGCTCACCGGTGTAGGGAGTGTCATTCCCATCGCTATTATATATGGGTTCTTTGCTGGAGTTTGTGAGTTCGCATCCCACCAGCAATCAAATTAACGCTCACTGTTATTGGTAGTTGTCACTCTCCAGGTACCCATTGTTGCAGTTCTGACTAAAGATATGTCCGAGCTAGGGTGAGATCTGTGTTAAAACTGTTAACGTCATGACATTAAATGACAATGTATACCCCTTCAGCGCTCGGTTGGGTGTCGCGTTTACATTCTGCGGTGTGTTTCATTCAACGAGGCTACATAGTGACTTATTTGTGGCTCATATTAAATCATTACCTTAGGATTTGGGGCGCTCATAGGTATACGGAACTGTAAATCTTCGAGTCACTTTATACTGACTGTTTAACATCAGGTCCGCCCATCCAGGGTGCTCTGCTCACCGATAAGTTTATCTGGTGGAGACCCGCACTGGTCAGTGGGGTGAGTCTATATATGCTTCATTTATCATTTGTGTCTGCAGCACGTAGTGACTCTTTTTCGCAGATTTTTGCAATGATTGGCACCGCAGCATACGCCTCTATTATCTTCACATCGCGCCCCAAAACTACAACCGCGGCTCAGGGAGCATGATTTATGATGTATGGGCTTATAATTTACATGCCGGATGAATCAGCTACTCGAAGTAATTTATAGCGGCCAGCATGTCGTGCCTTCGTGTCACTGTTAATCCAGTGCAACAGATAAATATAATGGATGGAACAGAATCTTCTGGTTCAATGATAATCTGGGAGAAAAATGGCGTAGATCTTCATTACCCATTCCTTAACAGACTCCGCTTTTTTCCATGGCACTAGAAGCAGAAGCACTGCTCATACCAAACTGTATGGGAGAGGTTATATTTGTCTGAGCTTGGTCAATGGCTGTGGATGATATCTCTGACTCTCTGAAGAGTCCCGCCTTCGTTTTACGGAATACTCGACACGCCATGATATTCACAAGGACCGCATACGGACCTTCCATTACTTCTTGCAAAGGGGCCGGCACTGACGATGCGACAGATAGTGCCACAAAAGGGATCCCCACAGCAATAGTGATACTAGTTGGTCAAATCAATTATTCCGGAGTGCTCATGTTTTTAGGCGACTGTGTACTCACAGGTAGTAGATTTGACCGTCAACCAAGAGACTCTTAGAAAATTTAGGCAAATTCTTTCCCGAGAACATCACCGCAATGTTCTTTCCGATTCCAGCATCAACAGCGGCAATTTGGCTCAGTCTCCACGTAATTGCCAGGAACACCAATGTGTCGAATATTATCGGAGACACATCTGCGAATTGAGTGTACTGCGCGGCTCGTGTGTCTTCACAGTAATGTGCTTTACCAGGCGCGTCCCCGCCGTCAGTGCCTATAGGAACCAGGATTGATGAGGCTAGAAGTGCCACCCAAAGTATATAAAATGCGGCGACCACAATGCGGTTTCTGTTGTATATGGCACGCAAGCGGAGAAAGAAGAGGAAGGCTGTCGATGAGAGGGATATAATGCAACAGGATTCAACACATTTGCTGAACCTCGCACAGTTTGCACCCGTCGGAGCCGCTAGGTGTGTGCATATTCTATAAATTTAAAGCACGTATATTTGAAGTGGAACAGATACTTACTTGAGTAAATTACGCCCCCCAGTACGTAAGCAAGTCCTCCTAGGCTAGATAAAAATGTTATATGGTCAGTTTAATGCCATGGCATTAGGAAGAGTTTAGGCAGACCGAGCAGAGATATACGTCAGCATCGCGACACTCCAAGTAACCTTTTTCTGCCCGAAAAACAGACGAATATCGGTTGGCAGGTTATCCAGAATATCCCATATAAGAACCTCGTTTTTTCCATTAGTTAAAAATGCTCGAACGACTATAGGGTAACGACTTACAGCGAGCGCTCCTATCAAGCAGTAGGTAGTCACCATAGATTGATACGCCGCTGTCTCGCCCATTGATGCCAGCGGAGGTGAAACAGAAGTACTATTAGCTGGCGGCATGTCTCACTAGTTAGTGTTTAGATAGCGAACTCAGAGTGTGCAGTGGTGCTCAGTGTACTAAATGCGCAAATGCGACATCTCTTACTTATACCTAGAAGCTTTAGAACGAAGACTATACTACTTTTCCACGTTTTACACCAGTTGATGGATCATTTTAATTGTAGCACGCGCCTGATGCAGGCGATCATGTACTTTGATGGATCAGGTCAAAATTGAATGTAACCAATTTGCTCAAACCCACGAGAAGGTGAAGAAGGTAGAGCACTTTTGATTATCCGTGACTGACGCAGGTTCGTTGAAATCTACCAATTCACTTAGCTTCTAATTTGATATAAGCGAGGGATTATAGAAAATAGCTCAGGTGTACTTTCAGATGCATGATACGAGACGTGTCCCCTCTCGATCGCCAAGTTGGCATTTCTTGATATAATGAGGAAGCCGGGGTTCTGCCAGTGTAAAACGGGTGAAACCAAGTATTCTATGATTTGTACACGGAGATTCTGGCCTTGATCTTGGACTCTTGTTAGTAGATTTCTCTTTCAGAAACATGCATGCATGATGACCGTCCACAGATCCCCACTACAGTCTAAGATACAGGAACCTGTTCCTCAGAGATGTATCAAACAGAGAAAAACAATTGATAGATCAACATGAATATTTGAATATTGACCAAGAGCAAAAGTATTAGGAGAAATTGGAACAGAGATGGCTAGTATATGGACAAGATTCGCAAAAAGACGACTGGAGTTCTCAGATGTGTATATTGGTGGTTTGTATACCTGGCGACTGCAGGCGACGGCTCAAGCGCTCACCACTCTTGGCGTTCTTGACGCCAAGACTATATTAGGCGCCCATTAACATGGGTCCGGATGGTGTCTGTTGTTACTTGGTTGTTATAGCTTTCAATATCAAATGGGCAGAAGGATACACATTAATGATATTTAAATCCTTGCCGTGTAATGCGACGTGTGTACATAGGTTACATATAGGTTCCTTAGCTACTTTAAACCTTGATTGTGGGTTTAAGATGGTACGGTTCTTGGTTCGGTAGCTTGAATAAATACAGTGGTGTGTAAATATCTCCGTACTGCAGAGGCTAAACTGGGCTAGATTCTTCATCTCCTTCTATGTTCTAACACTGGACTCCCTTTTTTTCCACACTTGAGGCAGATGAGCTGGCCAGCCCAATCGGTATAGGCGAGGTTATGTTGCCATGAGACCGATGAATGGAAGTGGATGAAATCTCAGACTCTCGGATGAGTCCCATTCTCGTGTTTCGATACACTCGACACGCCATAATATTTACGAGCACCAGATATGGGCCCTCCATAACTACTTGCAGAGGGGCTGGCACTGATGTCGCAAAATTGAGTGTCACAAAAGGGATGCCAACAGCAATAGTGATACTAATAGAGTAGTTTCGGTCAAATTACTTCGGGCTGGTTCCTTTTTTGGTGATTGTGTACTTACAGGTAATAGATTTGACCATCCACCAAAAGACTTTTGGAGAGTTTGGGCAAGTTCTTTCCAGAGAACATCACCATAATATTCTCCCCGATTCCAGTTTCCACAGCGGCAATTCGGCTGAGTCTCCACGTAATTGCCATAAACACTAATGTGTCAAAGACCAGAGGGAACACCTGAGCGGCCTGAGTATACCGTGCCACCTGTATGTCTTCACAGTACCGCGGGTTGCCAGGCATACGTCCGCCGTCAATGCCTATAGGAACCATGATTGCTGAAGCAAGAAGTGCCAACCAAAGTACATAAAATGCGGAGATCACAATGCGGTTTCGGTTATATATGGCGCGCAGGCGGAGGAAAAAGAGGAACGCCGTTGATGAGAGGGAGATAGTGCACCAAGAGTTAACTGCTTTGCTGAATGTCGCACAGTTGGTACCAGTCGGAGCCGCTACAAATTTTTTACGGGTCCCATTAATCTAAAGGACTTATACAGACGCGAAGTGAAACCTAAAACACATACTTGAATAGATCACGTCACCCAGTATATAGGCAAGACCTGCTATGCTAGATGAAATCAGATTTTACATTCAGCTCAGCGTCCCCGCGACAGAACATACTGAGACAAACCGAGCAGAGAAATATGCCAACATCGGGACGCTCCAATTCCAATTGTTCCCGCCAAAAAACATACGAAAATCGGTCGGCAAGTTGTCCAAGATGTCCCAAATGAGAACCTGATGTGAGCTTAAGCCACTTTGGCTCGAACAACTGCAGATTGAAGACTTACAGCAAGCGCTCCTACCGAGCTGTAGTTGGTTACCATAGCCTGATACGTCGCTTCCGCGCTCATCGAAGCCAGCGGAGTGGACGGCACAGAAGAAACATTGAACGACATTTCTTATCTGTGGCCGTATACTGAGGTGGGCTGCCTGACTGTTACATTGCACGCAGCACCCCATATTATATCTAACTGCAGAGCTGTACACTTTCTCAAGCCTTTTATAACCTTTGATATATCATATCAGCACTACACAGGCGTCTGATGAATGCGTCCATGTACGGTGATGGCTTAGACCAACCTCAATACATCTTGTCTTTCCAAGTACTCGGGAACATGGGCAATCTGATTATCAGTACCTGAACTGATTCATGTAGACAAGTATGCACATTAATGAGCGCGATAGAACAGAGCAGTTCCCTGTATCTGATATTTTATCCCATACTGACAGCATATACTCAGCATCACGCTCTGATATCAATGAATGTGATGAAGTCGACCATTCACTTGGTCTGTATACCCACGACATGTTTCACAACGATTCTAGGTGAGTGAGAGTGAGGTCGACGATTCGAGCCACTTTAAGCTAAACACTCACTGGACTTCTGCAGCCTAGTCATTTAAGTTACAGAGTATATAACTGTACCTTTCCAATGCTTATTTAAAGATCGACGTGAGTCCGGCCAAAGTTGGCGCCGAATTCTCATCGACATCGACCGACGACATCGATCCGAGCACCACATGGTCCTATTTTTAGAGCCAATGTGGTAAAGATATCTTTAGCGCTATTGGTTCCGGCCCGGCCGCAGCTAGCGGCTTCCTGCAAATACTGACATCATTCAGGTAGTAGTACTAATAGTACTATGTGCTTGCCCTTAAGACTAATGTGGCATCATCCCTGCGAGGCTCTCTTACTCCGTCCTTACTTACGAGTTATATTGCAAGGACGTACTTCAAGTACAGTGCCACCCGCATCATGCGACCAAAATCCGGAGCTCAGGAAGTAGCAATGAGTCTGTGTGTGGGATGCCAGCACTCCGCACAGGAGGATGCCGATTACAAAGGCATCGGGTACCAGTCCGAAGCATGCTCCATGCTTGGAAGAATATACTTAAGGTCCACCGCGTCGCGATTGACATAGTTCACTTTCTTCTGCTGGATAGTTTTCTTGTCTAGGTCCCTCCGAGAGAGTAACAAGTCAGGCCATGGAACAGAGCTCAACTTCGAGTACCCTTTCAAGCCCCCCTTCACCGCCTCCTATTGAAGAGCCAGCACTGGACATAGAGCACGTCTATGTTCACGACGATCCAAGGAAATGGTCACAGGGCCGTAAGGTACATCATCGTTGGCTACCATCAAATCACGGATGCCTTTCATACATGTTAACCAGAACTGACTGAAGTCTCAGAGATTCACCCTGGCAATAATTTCGTGCGCTTCGTTGCTCCTCACTATATCTGTTAGCATATACAATCGTCAGTGGTGTTTCTTCTCAAAAAACTATTGTGGAGTGATGTCTGACGCGACCTTAGCTTCCATAAACGATATTATTGCGGATCTAGACACGACTTACCAAAAAGTTTCATGGACCTTATCAGCCAACGCACTTGTTACTGGTGTTACACCCCTGTTGTGGGGAGCGTTCACCGAAGTTTACGGACGAAAAGTGAGTATCACCCATCATTTCACCTCTGCAGACGCTTACAGCTATGTTAATAGGTAGTCTATCTAATATCAATAACAGTGAGCTCATGTGCTTCTCATTCAAATGTTGAAGACTGACCGTCGGCGTGGGCCAGCTATTCATTATTGGGAGCGGGGTTGCCGGCTCCTCAAAGACAATCACAGTCCTCATTCTCATGCGCGTAGTGCAAGGTATCGGGGTAAGTGTATCACATGGATCTTTGAAATTGGTACACAGCCGAAACTTTTTTTTTCGCACAGGCAAGTGCAGTTCTCACACTCGGCGCGGCATCTCTTGCAGTACGTATTTTAAAACTGTATCGTGGTTGGTGAACTAACGTTCATTCTACCAGGACATGTATGATCCCAAAGAACGGGGGTCTGTGATGGGAATTTACTATGCTGCTCCTCTCCTTGGCCCCTCCTTAGGCCCTATAATTGGCGGCGTCCTGACCGAATTATTGTCGTGGCGCGCAACGTTCTATTTTCTCGCTATATTTGGCGGCGTATCACTCTTTGCTTTCGTTGTTTTCCGCGATACTTTTAGACGCGAACGGAGCTTATCATACCAGGCGGCGCTTCGGCAAGCTTTAAGGGAGAAGGGCGGCACCGCCCAAGATAGCCGCCCTGCCTCGGAGTATACAGTTGACGCGGAGAAACGGAGCCCCGTTAATGATAACAAGAGACTTGATGATCCGGATTCGCAGGCCCTGCATGCCGAGATGAATACTACTCTGAAGGTAGGACTCCGACACATGCAAATAGTTCGGCCGACCGTCCTGGTTTTTATGCGGATAAACAATGTAATTATACTATCGGCTTCAGGTAAGTTCCTATCCTTTCTACGCAGTATGGTCGCTCACGAACGATACATCATCAGGACTAATTTTTGGTGGAATAAGTTACTGCATACCGTTTACGACGGTCAGGACCCTGGGGCAAGCGCCTTATAACTATAAATCGATTGATATTGGTTTGGTTCTACTCTCCCTCGGAATTGGTAGGTGAAAATTGGAGCTTATATGACCCTATGATCTGATGTTACCACCAGGAAGTATCCTCGGTAGCGTTATTGGCGGGAGATGGTCTGACTATATCAGACGGAAGTACCAAGCGAAAAATAATGGAGTTTCGAAAGGCGAAGTCCGTGCAACTATAAACGTGCATGTATTGAAAACCATCACTGAGCTCTGTATACTCTAGCATCGTCTAAATAGTGCCGTCATTATGTTGCCGGTCCTCCCTGCAAGCTTGCTTGTCTACGCCTGGACAATTGACAAGAAAGTGAACATCGCTCCTATTTCCATTGCACTATTTTTTGTGGGCGTCTCTTCCGCGTGCGTACTCAAAAAATGCTCACTCAATATGGAAAGCTGATTGGTATTTTTTTATCAACTTGGTGCACAAAGCTGGATGTACTCGAGCATCCTCGCCTATATAGTTGACGCGAATACAGGAAGATCGTCCAGTGCTGTCGCAGCGAACAGCTTCCTCAGAGGGAGTACAGCATTTGTAGCCGCCGAAATTGCCATTCCACTCCAGGTGACTCACATTCAAATGGTTCCCATTCTTGTACACTAAACATTCAATAGGACGCCGTTCAAGACGGTGGCTTGTACACATTGATTGCTGGGCTTATGATTGTGGTAGCCGGTCTGGTTTTACTGCTTATAAAAAAGGGAACGGAATGGCGCGAGAAGGCGGAAGAACGAGAGAAACGGCGGGCTGAGTCTAATTAGGAGGATAATCACTGTTTGAAGACTGATCTCCAGCAGAATTTTAGAAGATTTAAATATTTACCAATAGATGTTTCCCTTGGCTGTCGCTGTTTTATTCTGGCACTGCTTATCACCACCGGTACAACAGAGACCACTTACTGAGCCAGTCGCTCAAAGCCACCGAAAATGCTTCAACGATAAAGTTACATAAGTTTCTTGGTCTGTGCTGCACACTGTGTCGGCTTGACCTCTATGCGATTACCAAATAAGTGATTACCCCAGATATGGATATTAAGTGGCCCATAACATACTAAGTAAGCACTGGGTGGACTGCACATGGTCTGATGTGTGATAATTTGGTTAAAAGACAGATTTGTATTCGCATTTCCAAGGTCAACTTGGAGCACATTCATACAAGGGAAAAAAAGATAAGGAAGAAATCGGGAGAAACTCTCATTCTACTCGAGCCCACGACGGGTGGTCTGAGCACCTACACTGACTCAGCCTGTTCAGTACCACGGCAACCTGTCTGCCTTCAACCACACGTCCATTCCAGAGAAGGATAGAAGCGGGGTTGCGATATTCCACTGGGCGATCAAGCTTTGGTAGTTGAGGGTGGTGTGGTCATTGGCAAACTGAGCCTTGGGACGACAATCTGCCTGGAGATCAAGTCGTTTAATTTGCGCCTGGCGCACGCCCATCTGGTTCAGTTGAGCAGGAATGGGCGGGATCCCTCCAGGGTTGATGTGATCATGCATATAAAAGATTACATGGCCCGGGAACTGGTTGTTGATCGCAGGTCCACCGAGGTCATAGATGCGTTGAGGAAGCCACACCTTCGGCACGTTCGTCCACTCGTTGGCGTTCGCCGTGATGATGCAAACGTAGTCCTTGGAGTGATCCGCGCCGTTCGCGAAGTGTTTCGCTAAATCAACGGCCTATGGATCATGATTTCTTTGAATATCTGAGCTGCCGGAGAAATAGTAGAGTTGAACTCACATCTGCAATGTAGAAAACGGCACCGAGAAGTCCACCTGCGCTAGCCTGCGGAGGCCTGGGTTCACCGTTGAATCCGTTGTAGCCCAAGATGATCCTTTGGCCTGCTGGAAATTCGATGGCTGGATATTCGAAACCGGACGGTTCCCATTCAAGCTCGATAACATCGTCGCCAGGGTACCTGACAAGCGGTGTGGCCGCTACTATATTGGACAAGAATGCGAAGAGGGTGAGGAAGAAGAGAGGACTGGAGTACTTTGCCATGATTCGGTATACTGATGCTGATACTTACTCGATGAACATCTGCTGTTATATAACTGTAGCAGTACAGATAGCCTGAAGACCATACCATCTCTAGGAGCATCCCATCAATCACATATGGTCTATAGTGTTTTGTTATTTTGTAGTGTATAATACAGGCAGACTGAAGACCATACCGGCTCTGGGTACATGCTATCATTGGGTATGATGTTCTGAAGGGTGTACGTTGCTAGCCTGCTAATGGTACTACTACTAGTGTTAGTTCTTTGAGATATATAAGGGACAAACATAACTGACTGTAGTTTGATTTCAAGTTCTCCTATAGCTGAGTTAATTTTGACATGCACATTGTTGCTTCCTGGCGAAAGTAGTACGAAGTCTGCGCAACTTCACAAAGAAACACAAATTTTCGACAAAAGACCAAGCCTGGCCTTATGTGTCTAAAATAATAATGATTTTGCGCTTTTTGATCCCTTTCCCTTTTCTCTTTGCTTAGAACTTGAGGACAGTGCGAAGAGGAGGCTTGTCAAGTTTAGTACCAGTCGTATTAGAATGTTTGAAGATGGTGGCGCTAGCTCATAGTACGAGTTGTCAAAACGTTTTGCCTTAGTGTACACTTGGTGCATGGTGCACTGGGTATCAATTGAGAAATACCATTTGCCATTTTATGGTAACAAAATTCCTTTTCAGTTCATCGTGGAGGCCATTAATTATATACTACTCATCGATCATTTAGAGTACTTACAATGTCCATGAAGACCCGCTCATCTTCAAGGGATTTACGTGAATTTTTCCTGGTGTATAAATCTAAACGATGAGTGCGATGAAGTGCTTAGATCAAACTTGGTTTCGAGTGGGGAGACTGCTGGGACTTGTAAGGGAAGGAAGCCGTGAGAAGTTGATTGATATAATATTGAAGCGGAGTTCTAAACGTTGGAAGCTCCATTTCGGGAGGCTCCAGTTACACAGACACCGAACGACCCTCGTCCATACTTCTTCAAACATCACAACCGCGTTGAAAAGCACAATTGGTAAAAATGGATCCTTTTGAAGTAAGGATGCAATTTATTGAAATTCTTCGCCGACTGAACGCGTTAGTATCGCAGTTTTTGTTAATGTTCGATCTTGACATGCAATAGCTCGCAGCAGTCCATACAAAAAGTAGTGAGCTTCGCTATAAAACACTTTCCCCCATGCGGTGAAGATATCTGGGACTGTATACTGGAGGAAACTCAGAAGGCGAGTTCTTGATCGTTGGCGCTGTCAGCGGAGTTGTCTAATGCGCGTCTATGGCAGGGGTCCGTCAACTCTCGGATAAATGTCCTATACTTTCTTGACTCCTTGTGCGAGACGTCACTCATGGTGAAATCACACTCAAAATCTGAACGCTCTCGGTCGGTGAATGCGAATGGACTGTATGTGCAGTTCGTGTCCCGCGACTTGAACCGCATTGTCGAGTCGATCGTCCCAGAAGGAAAGCAGGGTATTCCAAACTTGATTAGTGCAAAGCAGGTTCTTACGACTTGACTGTTATCTTTGAAACAGCCCTAACCCGTTTATATTACAGATTCTGGAGAACTGGAGAGCTAAGCGCTATGTCGACCCACAAAAAATTGACGAGATCCTAGCAGCTCTCGATTCCCGCCCCATTTCAACCACTTCCGGCCCCTCGACGTCGCCACAGCAAACCCTTTCCCGCAACGAAGTAAACAAGCGAATAGAACAGGACAGGGAACGACATAAGCGCTTGCGTGAACGACGGTGGGTGCAGCCAACCTCGCACAATCCAGCAACGTTCCAGCCACCCCAGCTGGCCTGCTTCTACCCCCTGAATGACTCCGTAGACGGACAGGAAGATTTTGCGCTGGATATTGAGTTTGACAATGACTGGGAGACTACCAGTGACTGGAACGAAGATGACGACGAGGCGATTGGTGAAGAAACAGAGTTGGCATTTCGGGATGATGAGTCCATGCCGTCAGAGCATTCGTAGATTTTTTCCATTCTCTTCTGAGCAATGTACTTCTATTATACTACAAATAAATCTCAATCATCAACAACCTAGAATTAGTGGGACTTGTGTATTGACTTTGCTACCGCTGCTTGCGATCCGGCTCGTGTTTGGTTTTGCTTGGCAAGGGTCTCAGAAATTTCATATCTCGCATGTGTACTTACAGCCACCGTTACGCTTCAATTGGTTCAGGATCTGCAAGGCTTCTTTTGATTTCCCTGGCATTTCTCTGCCCACCTTTTGAGTGCGGATTAGGGTCCTTGAATCTGCCTGGCACTAACCGCGTGTTTTCCGACAGGTTTCTTTCGACTCTAGACGTTGAACGTTTCGAAAAAGCTTGAGGTTGAACCCAAGTCTGTACCACCTACGATTTTCGAAGTATCGTCGCTGCAAAAGATGGATCTGGACGGCATGGATATTGACGACTCTGTGGAATTTGTTCCACGTACGAAGAAATTCAAGGTATGTAGCTAACAGCACTAATTCAACCGCATATATTTATGACATCCGCAGCACCAATCGTACAACCAAAGCCTTAAAGAAGTCCATCTGCCATCTGCTTTTAAGCAGACCCATCTAGAAAACGATGTTGGAGTATGTAAATGTCTAAGTCTCCTATAAATTTAATCTCAATGTGTCTCGTAGGATAATGATTCGCACTTTCACGAAGCACTGGACCACTGGCGGCAATTAAACCTTGCGCCAAGCTTTGTCCAGTTTGCGACGAAGGCGGATTCACTTTCTGCGTCAATGCCACTTCTTTTGCATAACTGGCGCGAGATTTATGAATTGTGGGAGCAAGCTCTAGATCGCGCAGACGACGAAGGATTGAGGGTACTACTTGAGTAATCGCATTCATTTTGCAACATGTTCTGCCCTGACGACGACCAGCTTGCTACAGAAGATGGTGCACGACCTACGGACCACGGTGTCTCCGGTATATCCCTCGTTATTAGATCGCCTACTTGCTCTCCTGCCCCGGGCTATATCCGCAGCGGCTCTGACGGCACTCCTCGAAACGTTATCTTCTCTTTTCCGATATCTTCTTATTCCGGCTATTGACAAGACTTTATTACCAACCACCTGGGACCGTATATGCGCTGTATTACCCAAATGCTTGGGCGAAATTCAAAGGGCCGTCGCAGAGGTATGGGGAGCTACGCTGAGACGGATGAAAGTAGGCCCGCGCGAAGAAGCCACGCGACTGATAGCGCAACATACTTCGACAATAGAAGATGCGAGTGCATGGGCTATCATCTACGCCTCTAAGGTATTTTTTATTACGTCCATTTTGTGTCATTTAGCTAAAGTATTTTCCCCTTAGTCCGTTTCACAAACGTTGCATACATGCACCCCATCCCTTTTCCAAACTTTGCTCTCCTACCATATTTCTGTTACCGAGGATCCGGAGCCCACTTTCACGCTCATTCGTCGCTCGCTGACCGCCCTAATTCATCACGTCAACACTGCCGATAACTTCAGCCCTGTTGGTGAAATTATCGTCACGACGTTGGTTTCCACTTTGAAAGAGGTAGATACATCCAATGACTCCGACCTTTCGCGCCTTCGCAGAGCATTTGAAGTTGCATCGACTGTGGCAAGCGTGCGACATGGCTCGCGCCTCACACTGTCTCAGAAGTCTACCCTATTCGCGGAGCTCGACACCTTACCTGTCATTCCTTCGCTACAAGTACCATTGCTGCGGTATACTTTGTCTCTATTAATGGCAGGGGAAATGTCCCTGTGGTTGGGGCCGGGATTAAAATTCCTACAGCGAATATGGAACCCGACGGACCTCCAGTTCTCGCTCAAGCTTCATCTATGTCTGGCAGATGCGGGTTGGCATGGCTGGAAGCTCGTTGCAGTTCCCGTGCTGTTCAAGACAATTCTCAAACCTGAACTCGGTTTGCTGGAAGAGACGGGACAGCGGACGCTGATTGCATTCTGCGCGGCGTTGATGAGGACGCATAAACTGGGAAATTTATCTGATCTGGATGCCGTCTGGAAGAGAAAAATGGAAAAGGTAGTGAGTGGACGGCTACATGGTGGCAGGTGGAAGGACGGTGGCATCAGCTCTGCGGTATGTCCTCGTTTGCTCTGATGTTCTTCTTTTCCGCAATTTACAGAACTCTTTCCTACCAGGTCATCGAGCTGGACAATTTATTAGCGTTATTGCCACTCTGCTCAGATCCTATGGCTCCGTATTTAGTCGAGACTGTGAAATCTTATATCAACCAACCTGTCGAAGGTCAAGATGCTAAGAAGATTGCGCGAGTCATGGCTTCATGTATGCATGCCATCGCTAAACGGGACGTGAAGGAGTGGAGTACATCGGTTGAGCTTACATTATGGACGAGGCGTGCTCTTGAACATTGGGCTAGTTATCACGAGCTGCTGTCAGGTTTGGTTGCTTTGGCACAGACATGGTATTTATTATTCCCCTTGAATCGTAATCCATTTTTTGACCATCTTCTTTTAAAATTAGCCCCACCACACAACCACTACCACTCCATGAGATATACCCCCGCTTGTATGATTCGTTCTTGTCTCACTCCCGCCCTATCCGACTAGCTGCTCTCCACCTCCTCGACTCGAAGCTTGTTGACCCGAATCACGACCAAATTGAAGTACTGAAGCGGTGTCTGCAGGGCGAAGAAGTTTCGCTTGATCTGCAGGGCGTGCGAGAGCGAGTCCTGAGGATCGGACGCGTCGGGCAAGTCGTGGGAGATGAGAAGGGAGCCGACCTCTGTGCTCGCTGGTTAATTGCTCAGCTAAAGGTCAATCTTCGCCCATTATGGTCCCCGGCGGCGGCGGCGCTGGCGTCGTTATCTCACAGATTTGGGGACCTGGTATGGAGACTACTCTTTACGGAGCTGCAGAAAATGAATGAGCCAACCGAAGGGGGGGCGCATAATCATGTCTATCTAGACAGGGATCAAGTAACGAGTAATGAGGACGGATCTGATGGTGCGGACGGTGATCCATGGGAAGAGGAGCGGTCGTGGCGCGATCCTAGCGCACATAGAATAAGGGAGATAGTCATCATATGGAGTGGCACGGTAGGCGAACAGGCCAGAACGTCGAAGGTTAGCATGCAGTTCTTCAAGTTGTAGCGTCAACTCATTCAGTCTCGTACTTCAGGAGGACGAGGAGGAGCGTTTCGACCAACAGTCCTACGAACACCAGCTCCTGTCAACCCTCGGCGAGTGTGCCTCTTTGGCAGAGAAGCACAATAGGGACCTTGTCCCTTATTTCTTGCAATTAAACGGCCATACCGAAGCCTCAGTTTCCACCAGCCTTTTACCCAAAACCAAGCTACTGGCATGGTTAACTTTGTTCTCAAAGTTTTCCAACCCTAAGGCTCTCTATGGGACAGATACTCTTCGCGCTCTTTACATGACCCTACTATCACATCCGGATCGTTCTCTCCAGAACACTGCACTTGACTGCCTTTTCACTTACAAGTCCCCCCATCTAATGCCTTTTGAGGAGCGACTCCGGGCGCTGCTGGACGATACTCGCTGGAGGGACGAACTTTCTCTGCTCAGTCTGGATACTATACCTGCAACATCCCGGAGCGATGTCATTGATGTCTTCATCCGCCTTCTTTTTGGTATTATGCTCGAGAAGAAAGGACGCGGCCGAGGTGGAAGTGGGGGAACCGATCGAAGAGCGGCAGTCTTGAGCGCGTTCACGGGATGTACCGATATGGAATTAGGCCTTCTTGTGGACTTGATGCTCAGGCCATTTGGTTGGGACAGGTCGAGTGTCGGAAGCCTAAATCTTGCCACAGAATCTGTTTTTGTCCCTGAGACCCTCGATACTTCCATCTCGAACAAACAGCTCTCGGGTTTCCTGACTCTCCTTGGCGATGTTTTGAAGAACATGGGATCTCGCCTTCGCTGCTACTGGCCTGCACTACTCGGGACGACCATCAACCTGCTCAATACTGTGCAAGGTAGGATCGACGTGAATGAGGATGCAAACGCTCAAGCTGTAGGAGATGGGAAGGATGACGAGGCTGAGGTCGAGGATGTCGAAGTCATGGACGAGACTGAAGTATCCCCTATTACGGCGCGAAAAATTGCTCGCTCTATCCGCCAACTCGGGCTCAAACGTTTCACAGACTTTTTCAGGCTTGCGGTCGTCTTCGACTTTAACCCCTACATGAACGCTGCTTTCACTTCGTTCATCAACCCGCGACTTCCAAACCTCGACAAGGAAAACACACAGGCGCCTTCCGCTTTATTGGAGCTCTTCTACACCTGGACTATCGATGGGATGTATATACCTCTCCTTGTCGATTTCAACAACGATACCCTCCCCAAGATATACGACTGCTTAATTTCGACCAACGTCAAGCCGAGCGTTATATCCCGCGTGTTCGATATTGTCGATAATCTCCTGAGCTGTGCGGCAGATGACGACTACACAAGGGATGCAGCTCTGAAGCCCCACGTGTCCCGCCTGCTCACGAACCTCGCCGCTGTTCTGGAGAGGGCGAAAGGCACAGCTAATATTGCCACGCCTATCGGTCAGCGTCAAATCAACATCCTTTCTGAAATTGCTCAGTATTCCACAAATGCCGAACAGGCGTCAACTCTTCTTGGGCTTTTCAACCCCCTCCTCCGTCGGCCTGCAAAGGTTGTCCCCGAGAAAGTGAAGGCGGGTCTGGTCAAGATCATAGGCGATCTCATGCACCTTGTTCCGGATATGCAAGTCACGGAAAGCGCTACGTACCAGAAGACATATGCGCTGTTGGCACAGCTTTTCCAATCCTTGCGTTCTCGGTCTGCCCGTCTCAGCCTAGTCGCTGCGTTCCATCGTCTAGCTCTGCTTGATGATTCGCTTGTTGGTTTGGCTGAGCTTGTCGATTCGATGAATGCCTATTCTACGAAGAGGATGGACGAACCGGACTTTGATCGACGTCTTGTTGCATTGGGTGAATTGAACGAGACACGGTATAAAACTCTTTCATGCTCCGAGTGGCTCGTCATTTTGTTCAACATGCTCAATTTCATTCAAAACCCGGAAGAATTGGCTGTCAGGAACAGTGCTTCCTACGCTATGCGACACTTCATCGATATCGTCGCGTCTCCGAACTCTCTTGAATTCGAGAAGACGTTCGTTAATGTTCTGTATCCGGGTCTCAAGAATGGGTTGCGATCTAAGAATGAGCAGGTTCGCGTGGAGGTGCTCAGCGTCATTGCCTACTCTGTTGAGAAGTGCGAAAACATTCCTATGCTGCAAGATATGCGAGTCTTACTCGAAGGGGGTGACGATGAAGCAAACTTTTTCAATAACATCCTCCACATTCAGGTGCATCGACGCTCCAGGGCTCTTAGGAGGTTGACAGAACACTGCGACGCGGGCCACTTGAAGAGCGTGACTATCGCCGAGGTCCTCATGCCACTAGTCGCAAACTATATCGTGTCGACAACTGCTATCCATCACCACCTGGTTACCGATGCAATCTTGGCAACTGGTAAAATGGCGAAGCAGTTATCCTGGGGAGCGTATTATGCACTAATACAGAAGTATCTAAAGCTCTCTCGGTCGAAGGATGAATCGGAACGGGTGTACGTGCGGACCCTCGTTGCTCTGTTGGACAACTTCCATTTCTCGATGGAGCAAGAGGTTGTATCTGAATCAAGTCACGATGACAATGAAGATGATGACGAAGTCGAGCCTGTGGAGGCTGAGGCTGCAGCAGAGGAGGTCGCCAAACAAACGAAGAACATAGCACGCATCACTGACGCCGTCAATCTCCGTCTTCTGCCTACCCTCATCGGTCATCTAGAGAAGCAGGACGTCACCATCGATGACAACAACCGGATCCCTCTTTCTATTGGTATCGTCAACGTCGCTATGCACCTCCCTCAGGCGGCTCGTGAGGCCCAGATTACGCGCCTGCTGACTATCCTCAGTCAGATTCTTCGGAGCAAGAGTCAGGAAACTAGGGATCTCGTTCGGGACTCTCTGAATCGTATCGCAGTCCATGCCGGTATTACCTACCTTCCTATCATCATGCGGGGGTTGCGAGCTGCTTTGTTACGAGGTCCCCAGCTGCATGTGCTTGCTTACGCTGTGCACTCGTTGGTAGTCCACATTACGAATGGGGAACATGCCGCGAAGTTCACGAACCTCGATAACTGTGTTAACGATGTCGCTTATGTGTCTGCGGAAGTCATCTTTGGAGAGTCGGGGAAGGATGTGCAGTCTGAGGATTTCAAGACGAAGATGCGGGAAGTCAAGGTATCGTCGTCCCGAGCTTTGGATACGTTCTCGACAATGGCCAAGTTTATCACACCTTCACGTATAAGTGCCCTCCTTGCCCCTGTCAAGACCATCATGCATGAGACCGAGTCGGCCAAGACCATGACACTTGTCGATGAGGTTCTCAAACGCGTCGCTACAGGTCTGAATGGAAACCAGCACCTCGTTCCCCCCGAACTCCTTGTCTTGTGTCACACTCTCATCAGCCAGAACGCCAAGTTCCTTCAACAAAGTGCCGCGAAAAAGAAAAATAACATCAAAGGCGGTGCTATCGTACAAATGAAGCGGAACGAAGCGAAGACGGTTGATCACTATGCGAACAATTCATTCCGGTTTGTGTAGCCCTGCTACTGCCCTTTTCTGTAACTAATTTTTACATACAGTTTCGTTGCGTTTGGTCTGGATCTGCTGCATACAGCGCTAAAGCGTAATCGTTTTGACTTCAGGGATTCTTCCCACATTACGCGCCTAGAGTCCATGGTCGTGGTGATCGGGAACACGCTATATTCTACTAACGCGACAGTACTTACCCTTGGGATACGTTGCTCTGCTGAACTTGCAAAATGTCCTTTGAAGGCCATTGAGAAATCACTCCCCGTCGTCGTGCGTCAAATTCTCGACATTATTAAGCAGACGGGTAATACCGAATCTGAACTCGTGCAAGTGGCATTCAAATCCCTCGCTACGATTCTACGTGACGGTCCGCCCGTTCAAGTGAAAGAAAAAGACCTCATCTATCTCATCGAACTTCTTTCCCCTGATTTAGAAGACCATACCCGACAATCATCCGTTTTCACCCTATTACGAGCTATCGTCGCGCGCAAATTCATTGTCCCCGAAATATACGATCTCATGCAAAAGGTTTCGGAGGTTTCAGTCACCAGTCAGTCACCACAAGTGCAGGAACTCTGCCGGGGCGTCCTACTTCAGTTCCTCCTCGATTATCCTCAAGGGAAAGGCCGTCTTCGGAACCAGATGGCTTTCTTTGCTAAAAATCTTTCTTATGTACACGAAAGCGGTCGAACTAGCATTATGGAGCTACTGGGCGCTATCATCATCAAGTTCCAGGCCAATCTGATTCATGAATATGCGGACCTCCTTTTCGTCGCATTGGTCATGGTGGTCGCCAACGATGAGTCTTCCAAATGTCGGGAGATGGCTGCTCAGTTGATCAAAAACTTGTGGAAGAGGCTCGATGAAGAAAGGAGGACGGTACTCCTGTCGCATTTGCATTCGTGGGCATCGCAAAGAGCACAGCCACTGTTATCTTGGGTGTCAGCGCAGGTCTGCGGTTTCGTGATCGATGTTGCTCAAGCAGATTCTCGATCATACGTTCAACCTATCCTTGAAGATCTTAATACTTCACTGTTACGTAGTTGCGGAGCCTTGAATGCAGTGGAGGAGGGAGACGACATGCAGGAACAAATGGACGTTGAATTGGAATGGCAACTACCGTATCACTGCCTCACCGTGTTAGGGAAAGTGCTTCGAGTTTTCCCTGAGTTCGCGACAGAAGATGACGCAGTTCCTTGGCCCTTGGTTGTTCAGCATCTCTTATTCCCTCATGCATGGGTTCGCACGTCAGCCTGCCGTCTTCTAGGACTTCTGTTCACAGCCGTGCCCGTTGCCGCCCCACGGTCTGACCTTCCTGATGAACACCCACTCTCCGCTCCCGGAATGAGGCTCGTAGCGCAAAAGCTCACTCAACAGCTTAAAAGCGAACACCTTGACCAAGCCCTCGGGCTGCAAATTGTTAAGAACCTATTTTACCTCGGGAAGTGCTTCTACTGCATACCGGTATCTGAGTCTAGCAGCGCCGAAGCCGACGCTGCCAAGATACTGGACGATGAAGAACCTACCGCCAATGCGACCGATCATCAAAACAAGCAACAGGGAGATGATAGTCTGCAGGACCTCGCCAATCCTCTGCCCTGGTTGTTCTCGAAAATCTCCTATCAGATCAAGTCTGGTCATATTGCGCGACGCAGTAAGGCGACAGGAAGGGTAATTCATTATATCTTTTTTCGCGCCTCAATATTGATATAACCTCTGTAGACAAATTGGTCGCAGCAACCGCTGGCGGGCTTGCGGTGGTTTGCGGCCATGGCGTCACACATGAATGCAGAGCGACTAGAAAAGTTCCTCGTCCACATCCTCACGCCAATGTATCGCATAACCGAAGATGACACCATCCGCGATTCGCAAATGGGTATGTAACTGTGCTTACCCCATCATTTATCGCTTCTTATGTATGTCCCATAGATGAGCTGAAGACGACAGCGGTCGAATTGCAAGACCTAGTGCAATCGAAAGTGGGCACCCCGAAGTTTGCTCATGTGTACAATCAGATCAGGCAGAGTGTTCTAGGCGTGAGACGAGAGCGGAAAGTGGCAAGAGTGATGCAGGCGACTACGAACCCCGAGGCGGCAGCAAGGAGAAAAATGCAACGTAATGTCATTAAAAAGGAGAGTCGAAAGAGGAAGGAGAGAAGCTTCCTGTGGGTGCTATTTATCTTTTCACATTCTTTCTGACTGACGCTTTTTAGTGAGGCGAGTGGGAAGTTCAAGCGACCTAGGGAGGAATAGTTCATAAACCATACCGTCATGTTTATGACACGATTAATCACGACATCTATCTGCTTTTCATTTACCATACTCTTCGTCACTAATCTTGTACTGTACAACCTCAAAAAGTAAGCGGGTGGTAATGTCAATTGAGTGGGCTGAAATGACATTTAAAACTGCGGGTAGTAGACTGAGAGTATCGCGCATACATACGAAGCCCATCCATAAGATGAATGGTAGCTGAGTACTAAGTTCACATCGTGCCAGGGAACCAAAAGGTCCTTGAATATCTGAATCTATGTCAGGGTCTGTCGCTAAGTGATTACGGTCTGGCCTGGAAGATGATTGGGAGGTAAGGTCAGATGGATGTCTGGTAATCAGTACTAGCAAACGGCACGGGCGCCTATTTTACTTAGCCGTGATGGCATGATTGATTGGTTACTATGATATCCATCGCGTTCAAGGTGACTGTTTTAGTGTATGTCCAAATTAAAATGATCTATCTACTCTTAGTCGCCAAGGATGTATTTCTGTAAAGCCTGCATGGCGGGCAGGTAAATCACTGACACAAGGTCACACGAAGTGAAGAGGACCAAGCTGTGGGATTGGACAACCGAGAAACGGGTACAAGTGGTGGTAAACGACTAAAGAGGATCGAGGTATCTACAAGGTAAATAAGGGATACGTCATGTGATGGGTGTACCGTCCTTACAATTTCATAACTTCAAAGAATATGTATTATGCAAACGTCTTCAATCATTCAGTTTATGTGCACTTTATGCCAGTAATACATGTCGGGTAGGCGAATGTAGTTTTTGGACAGGCGTATACTGTTGAACGTGCTACCTTCTTCTCTTTTTACTGGAACCCGTATAGACCGGAATATTCACCAACTCCTTGTTGAACGGCTAAAACACCATTAGAAATTAATTACTGGTGGTCCGCAAAGGCATTGTACATACATACATTTGATGCCCAACCATTGGACGAGTACTGATTATCATCGCAATGTGCCAGAGATCCAAACGAATTTTGTATTTCGGACATTATGGCAGGTTGTCCAGACTTTTTGAGGTGCATTTCCCGCAGTTTATGGATAACTAATGACGTCTTTAGACCAATAGCGTTGACATCCTCAAGTGTGAGTGCTTCTTCGCGTTTGATTAAGCTTGTGCATCCTTTGACAAACCAGTGCGGCACATTGAACTTTTCACCCAACGTCATCATGTCTATTGGACTTGACGGCTTGTGCTCTTCCTTGCTTAACTCAACGATAGCTAGATGGCGTACACTTGTAAATCCCCACATGTCGGAGATCATGAGGGCGGAAATCCAATCCTCTCTCACTGTGATTTCAGGCTTGCCTGATAAGTTCCTAATATTAATTAGTTATCAAAGACTGTTAATTGATTTGGCTATATCAGCTTACAAGGGGTAAAGAACATCGAGAAACGCAACGAAAGCTTTCTCGGATATGCCTTGTAAATGAACTGGCCTTTCCTCCGAAGTTCCTTCGCCCCCATCGGCGCTCGAGGTAGTAGGAAGCGAAAACATCGTGGAAAATAGCTCATTCTTGTCGAAAAGGTGTTTTGGGACTTGGAATATGGTGTTTTCGACCTGGAAACGATTATAAACTGATTAGGAGCTCGGTACCGGGGCAATTGTGGTCTGACCTGAAAGAAGACGGACGGCAGAAAGTATCTAGAGTGGCGCAAAGGTTGCGTCTCGTAATCCTCTAGAGATGGCATTGTTGTTATTAGTTCTAGGATGGGATGGGATGAGTAATGACCATGAAGGGACGAAGAGCAAGCCGGGACCCGGGTAAGGTACGGGCGCTTAATTGATATTGATCACATGCAGCATTGGCGTAGGCTCCTTCATTTATTTTCAGGATATATATTACAAGACAGAGAGAGACCCCACTGCAATGTCGTCCTGCCTTCCTTTCCTCCAAGTAATATATCCGCCATTTACTGTACTCTTGTTAAATTGTACAATATCAAAAAGTAATTGTTCAAGCAAATGTGTTCAATTATATATTTCATTTATTTGATGAAACGATCTTGGATTTTGGAACTACCAAGAGCCACATTGGACCTTACGACAATTCAGCGGGTTAAACCCCCCATCCATCATTGGTTGACGTTGTCCAGGAAACACTACCGCGTTGCCCGCTTTTTTTGCCCGCCTGTCATAAAAATTACTTGTAGTTCACATAAATGTTTCACGTATTCACCTTCAAGGGCTTATGAGGCGTAGAAGGCCAGTCATTGGACGGAGAAGCCCAGCCTGGAAACGGATAGTCATCACAACAGGCCAGAGATCCAAAGGAATTCTGGATCTCTGAAGTGACGGTGGAGTATGCCGATCCTTTAAGCTTCATTTCCCGCATCTTATAGATATTCAGTAACGTTCTGATGTCTACAGATTTAGCCTCCTCGAGTGTGAGGCCTTCTTCGCGTTCAATCAAAGTTGCACATCCTTTGAGGAACCAGCGCGGTACGCTGAATTTCTCGCCCAGACTCATCATGTTTACTGGACCTGGTGGCTTGTGTTTTTCCTTGCTTAACTCGGCGATTGAGACATCACGGACATTTGTAAACCCCCACATGTCGGAGAGCAAGAGAGCGGACGTCCACTCCTCTGTCGCTGTAATATACGGGCTGCCTGACGAGCTCCTAATTGTGACTTTGTTCATAGTTAATCACCATATAGATCATTTACTCCACTTACAATGGATAAAGAACATGCAGGAATGCAGCGAAGTCTTTTTCCAGTATGCCTGGTAACTTGAGTGGCTTTTCCTCTGTATCTCCTTCGCGTTCATCAGCGCTTGATGGAGGAAGCGTAAACATGGTATGAAAAAGCTCATTTGTTTCGAAGCGGTATTTAGGGACCTGGAAAATAGTGTTTTCGACCTGCAATCAATCAGCAATTGAGTGGTGTGGCAGCCGCGCCAGGTAACTGTGGTCTAACCTGAAAGAAGATGGACGGCAGAAAGTATATCGAGTGGCGCAGTGGAACGTCCTGAGTTCCATTAGATGTCATTTCTGCTATTCAAGTCGTAAGATGGGATGTAGTGAGCGGGAGGGACTAAGAGCAAGCCTTAAGCAAGCCGGGTAAAGTACGGGCGCTTATTCACTTCTATCGATATCTACTATCACGTGCGACATCATAGCAAGTCCTCGTTTTATTTTTAGAGCAACTCATGAAAATATTAACCTACTCGAGTATACTCAATCAATCATATGGGAGAAAAAGTACTCAAATTTTTCCTCCCTTCTAGTAAATCAGATCAGTGTCATTCTTCCTGAAACGCGATTCAGACCTCTTTGAAAATCTGTCAACTTCGGTCATGACGTAGTATACATTATGTTGAGCAAAAGTAAGGCAAAGGCGATGCTTCATTTGACTTAAAAATGTGCTTTCTTGTGAGGACTGTCTGTAGAGGTCTACAATGGACCACTGAGGAGCAACGGGTTGGCAACGGGTCAGGTCACCGTTGGGCCACCGCTAGGCGTCTTTGACTCTTTGACTTCCCGGCGGGTGTGTCCGGGAGACCGGGCCGATTGACCGGGACATGCGCATTGTCGCGACGCGAGCGTAAACCATTTTGTCCACGAAATGCCCTTCAGCCCGTATCTTCCACATGTACTCTACTCTGTCGCTCTCACCTCTATCTCTATAAACCTGGTCAGCTTCAAGAAGACCGCAGAAGATGAGGTCGCGCGCGTGAATGCGCAAATATCCATTTTGGAGTCAATAAAACAGCAGCTCCAGTCAAAGGCCCCGTTGTCGACGGATGAGCTCGAGAGGCTGAAGAGACTGGCGAGCAGGTCGTCTGTCGACGCGGCTGCGTCTACTGAACCCAAGGAAGAGATGAAATGGCGCGATATCTTTAGTGGGAAGGGGCCTTCAGGGCAGGAAGCAGAGTTAAGCAAGTGGGAACGGAAAGATCTGGAAGAACGTACGTGTGGTATCATAGTTTATCCTAACCGATAGTGCTGATTGCTATTTGTACACAGTTCAAAAGGAGTTCTCCAAGTAGGCGGCATTTGAGTACATTGTGAGGCCAGCAGTCTAATTGTATGGGTACCTTCATTTGCCGCATATCTCACTGCAAAAGCTTCACACAACTGTAACTCAAAAGAAATGAATCCCTCCGCTGAGTTGCTGTACTAATTAAGCTGACGTCGAGTTCGCGTTGAGCTCTTGGGAAATATTCAGACGTTGCTCCAACCGTTGAACAGCGACGCTCTCTTTTGTATGGGTGCTTCTAAACACCACGAAGACGAGGATAAGCTCGTGCTCATTGTACTGGAATATGAGGCGGCGAGCGATGTAAACCTGAACTTCGGGAATGCAAGGAGAAAAGTTAGCGTTCTGTTAGTAGTTATATGCATTCTCTAACGGCGTACAGCAGGAATTTGCTTTATTGTTTTTCACAGCCCAGCTGACTTGACTCTAGATCGACTGAGAAAGGACTCATTTCGCGTCTGCATTGGGAATAAGAACGCTCAGTATGTACAATGACTCCAAAAAAAGACCGCGGGACTCTCTTTCGGAGACCTCCTGCTTGTTCGCCGTCCTTCGCCGTCCAGCGGAACCCGCTGAAAGACAGAGAGGCTCCATAGTTCACGTCAATTGAAGCTTTCTTTCTTCAGATCAGCTCGGCTTCTTGGAGAACCACAATCTCACCATTTTTTGCCATTTTGTGATTGGATTGCCACTTGGACTGCCAACGTTTTCCATCAGGGTAGTCTCACTCTCGTGTAAGCTTCCCATAACTCTAGTTCGTTTCCTCGGTCGCTCCAGTGCCCGTCACCAAGCTCAACTGCGAAGCATCTGCGCTCGACTGTACTGCCAACCATTTAGACAGGCTGCTATTCTTCTCAGTATATTGACTCGCTTTGCTGAACAGGACTTCGGTGCTCGCGTAGTGAACTGCCAATGTCTTCCATCAGGGGGGCCTCCGCTTCTTCAAACAGTAACAGGTTAACAGGCTATGGCATAATCGGAAGTCACCGAGACGCCAGCTGAACCGTGACGATAATATGACCATGACGAACGACTGTCGACAATTACTTTTCGATCGAGCAAACGCGCAGTATAAAGTGTAGTATAAAGCCGACTTGAACTTCTTTGTACCATGTGAGCTGTTGAAATAAACCTCTTCAAGTAACTGTGCTCCTTAGTCAAAGTATGCAGCGGAAAGCGTAACTTGCAGTAGTAATATCATGGCGCACGTTTGATATACTACTTAAAATCAAATATTCATTAATTGTATGTAATGTAGTTAGTGCACATAGCTGATAGCAAGTAAGAACAGAGCGTCTTCAGAATAGTAGTATACAAGCAGTATCACATAGATGAGAGTCATAACAGAAATCGAGCTCAAGCAGGGCTTCATACATTGCTCTAAACAAACTCAGTCACGAGCTCAAGGACACCAGCCTCTAGCCGTTCGAGTTTAGTTTGCAGTTCACTGCGCCTCTCCGCTGTCTTGCGGTTTTCCTGCAAGAGATCTTTACATATAGCTTCTCCGTTCGGACCATTGATACCTAACTGCGCAAATAGTACTTTCAGTAAACCTTCAGGAACACCAAGCACGAGCTCGGCGTCAATAGCCAAGGGCACGTTATCAGCAAAACGCTTGTACGCAACTAGCGAGAATGATTATCATGTCAATATTTGAACTTAGATGTAAGGAATACTTGACACTCACCCTGGAAGTAGGCACGAACATCAGCCATAACCACTAAGGCGGATTCCATACGGTCAGACGGAAGCAACTTGGGGAGATCAGCCTCGGTGACGCCATTGAAGCCTAGGTCAGCCAACCCAGACAACACTTTAGTCAAGGCTACCGAGTGTGCTGACTCCTGCGGGACGGGGCCTTGCACAGTAGAGAGTGATATAGATGGTGCCGCTGGAGCAGCTGCAGTCTTCGGCGCCGGCAGAGTAAAGATTGACTTAGGTGTCACTGTCGGAGAAGCCTGTATACTCTGAGGCGTTGACGCCTTTGCGGTAGAATTTGATGCATTAGAAGCGGGTGAGGGGGTGAAAATCGATGATGAAGATGTCGGTAGTGTCAACGGGTTGGATGAGCTGGACAAAAAGGCTCCCCCAGACGAAGAAGGCCCGGAGCTGAAAGTTGTCTGACTGGCCGGAGACAGCTGGCCAGCACCGAGACTGACTCCATTACTTTGCCCACCGAATGTGACAGGTGTTGTACGTGCCGAGTAAATTGGGGCCCATATGGATGCCTGCGTGCTCGCGGTAGAAGGATTAGAGGCGACTGACTGACTAACGTTTGGCTTGTTAGCCTCAAACATTGGAGATTGGACTGTTGCCGTTTGGGTGGACGGTGTAGCCAAGCTAAACTTAAAGATGCCTTGGGTTCGTGGAGAAGTTTCCCCGACCATCGTCTGAAGCCGCACTTGTTGTTCACGCTGTCCTTTATAATAAGCGAGGAACTTTTCCTTGTAGTCCGCTAGATAATGGGTGTTCAAAGTAAATGGCGAGCTTTCGAGGCGTCGCAGCCATCGTACACGTTCCCGAGCACGGCTGTAACATTCATCAATATGCTGTTGGACAATAGCGCTGATCAGAATGACTTATATTAGCGCATGCTCTTTACTTTTTGGTGAAATTAACTCGTACCCTACTCTCTGTTCAAGCTTTCCCTGGCCCAATGAATGTAGATGCTTGGTAACAATCCGTTTAACATGCTTGGACACCATATGATAGACATCCTTGCAAAGTTCTTCTGACGGTTCTTCCCATTGTTTGGTAATGTTTTCGATGAACATCTTCTGTACCACGAAAGGGTAGTGGCCAGGAAGCTCACGGGTACGAGCCCTACAGCAATATGTTAGACCAGAATACAGTAAAGATAGCCATACATGGTCGGCTCACATTTGCATAGAGAGGAGAACGTCATCTATGGGTATGAGGTTCTTATCTCCTTTCTTGAGAGAGTAGTATTCTTCTTCCTCGCGAAGGAACGTGGGAGGGTGGAATTGAGCTACTGTTGCTGACGCTTCGAAAGGCCAGAACTCGGGAGCAGTAGAGCGCACCGCCCTTTTAAATTTCTGCTGTTCGGGATGAATTGATTGAATAAGTCCCCTTTCGGTTGAAGAGCTTGTGCTGTCTGGTATGCCTTGCACATACAAGACCACGTCCTGGGTGAAAGCGTGCAACAAGGTTAAAACCTCGGTTCGTGGGTCACTCGAAGGTGGGGGAGGGAGCTTCGCCAGTGTTTCTCGTATCTGGGTGATGGATTGCCTAAGTTCGGCCTGTATTTGAGGTAGCCTTATTTATTGACAAGGTCAGCGTATGGATCATCACTCAACAAAGGTGAGACGATCTACACACCTTGCAGCAATCAAATCCGAAAGAAGATTTGTGAGTCGATTGACGAGGTTATCGGTTCCAAGATACTTGCGGTACGACTCCTGAAGGTCACACCAAGGCGGTGTAAAGGAGAAGTATTCCTCCTCCGCCTGCCTGGCCTGCTCCCAGGTGATGTTCGCTTTGATATCAAGAGACGAGGGCTGTTTTACACAAAACCAATTGTTTTCCAGTCGTTCTTTTTCATCGCGAATGAAAGGAGTCCACAAGTACTCCTCACCAGCGGGAATACGGTCAGGCTTGGTTAGGACACCTATAAATGTGTCAATGTCATGTCTCCCAACAACGCATCATCAAAGCGTACCAATAGTTCTTTTGCCTTCTGGGTCATGCGCTTTGACTAATCTGTGAGCGCCTTGGTTTTCGAAGTCGGCTGTAAGTCGTAAAGCGATTAGTAACATGATCTTGGGAAGTTAGTATGGCTTACTTTCGCAAGCAACTGTTAGAAGAATCAAACAGCTGGGCTTCTTGATATACGAAGATACCAGGCTCTCCACAAGACCAATGGTGCTGTCACCAGCTCCTTGGTCACTGCTAACGCTCGCAAATAGACCTACGTACAAGACCTATGAGTATGATCATACTTCGTCAATTATACAGCAAGACTTTACCTGGAAGATCACAAAATGACAGATCCGCAATGTCCGGGCCACTTATCTGGAGGGTGATACAGTTTCCAGAGAACTTTAATTCAGGATCCTCGAGGTCGGTGTCTGGTTCGTTCAAGAATCTCTCCATAGGTTTCGATGGACTCAATATGGCACACTGTGCACGTCGAATGCGCTCTTCTACATGAGCCTTGTCGTGTATAATACCTCCAAACTGCAGAATGCGTGCGTGACCCAGTTGACGCCCAGTGGCGTCAGTGGTTATGCGAAGAGAAACGATGCATTGCCAGGCTGATTCGGTGCGCACAAGCTTACACTCTATCGGACAGCTACGGGGAAAGGATAAGCGAGGTTTAAGCAAGGTAAATGAAGAGCCGTGTGGTAATGAGAACCCACCGCGTGCAAGTGCCTGACTTGCGTGGCAGGCTGATTCCAGATATAGCCTCTATCAAAGACGACTTCCCCGCACTCTGGTTCCCAACGACAGCGATTTGTGGCAAGTCCAAGTCTAGCTGGACGCTGTAGTAGGAGATAGAATTTGTGACTTTCCTTTCATCAGACATGTTGAAAAGACTGACCCTGTATTATGCAGCCTGTTCATCAAGTCCAGCTTTCGGCGTATTTGGTCCATAGGTGCAGCCATGTTGTGTGTACGATAGATTTGAAGTGACTGCTGAGTCGTTTGCACTTACAAGTGGGTCTCCGTCAATGTGTGATGGTTCTTGTTAAGTAGCAAAATAAATGCGACAGGTTGTCGTTGGGTTGGCCGCTTGGCGACAGGGCAACGACTTGAAAGGGCCCTAACGTGATCGTGAGTATTAT
This sequence comes from Stropharia rugosoannulata, assembly GCA_028532985.1. Lineage (NCBI taxonomy): Eukaryota > Fungi > Basidiomycota > Agaricomycetes > Agaricales > Strophariaceae > Stropharia > Stropharia rugosoannulata. Next base: position 4,275,836 of record JANCIK010000001.1, on the reverse strand, counting down.
ATAAGCGGTTTCTCTGACTCAAGACTCTTTTATCGCAAGTTCAAGGGAGGACACAAATAATCGAAACTCTAAGAGAGAAGAGCCAAAATTGTGATCATTCTCTACTCACCAGTAAACCTTTACTACGTAACTCGGAAGAGGACGAGTTTTAAACTTCAAATACAATTTAAAATAAGACATCTGTAACTTCATGCTTCAGTATTTTGACAAATGCCGATAACGGAAGTAACCTCGCAACAGCTTCAAAGTCCTGAGCCTCAGCTTCAATGCGGGTCAGATAAGACATACTTACATTCAAGAGAGTTACAACCGCTCCCAAATGGATGTATCACATCCCGCTTATTAGTTGCTTATTAGACCGCCGCATCAAAACGCTTTCTTTCAGTTATCCCCGGATAGCACATCGCTCATCACTTCTTCAAATGGGTCAATTTCGGTGCCACCTCCACTTGACCTCCACTGTATATAAAGCATCAGCGGACGATGCAGGGCGAGCCATCCTTAAGTACAATGCCCACCGCAACTGATCAAAAATGGAATCCGACTGCCAAAACGCCTAGTGCTCAGCATGAGAGGGCCGCCCCGGTGTCTGTAGGTAGACAAGGGGAAGTCGGCTTGTCCAACTCGCAGCTGAACCAAGGCCGTCGTCGTACTCTGGACCTAGTTAACAAGCTGCACAATACTGGGTGAGTTTCCGGACATATTAAATGTGCATTTTAATCATTGCATACTTGCCTTTGACAGAGTACAGGTCGACATCGACTTACCTCAAATCGCGGTCATTGGGTCCCAGAGTGCTGGGAAATCATCTCTAATCGAGTCGATCTCGGGAATCACTTTACCTAGAGCTGCAGGGACGTGTACCAGGTAAGTATACGCGGTTATGCTTAGAGCTTCATATGCCTAACCTGCGTCCAGATGCCCAACGGAATGTAGATTGTCTCACAGCGACAGCCCATGGCAATGTGTTGTTTCCTTGCACTTCATCACCGATGCAGCTGGCCAGCCCTTAGGACAGGCTCGAAACGTTCTTTTCGGGCCCACGATCTACGACAAGTCTCTCGTTGAAGACCGCATCCGACGCGCTCAGCTGGCCGTCTTGAACCCGAAGCTGCCTCCGGACACGTTCCTGTCAGAAAAGGAGGAAGACACGAGGGAGCGCGGCGACCAGCTCAGCTTCTCGCACAACTCGGTGACGCTTCAGATTAGCGGACCAGAGGTGGCGGATCTGTCGTTCTGCGACTTGCCTGGTACGTGAGGATCTTTAACAGTCCGGGACGCGACCTGACGCGACGGACGCGACGCGTGTTCTTCTCACAGGTTTGATCGCTAGCGTCAGCAGCAATCGCGGCAGTGGCGATGACATCGGTCTTGTCCAGAGCCTCGTCACCTCGTACATCAAGAAGCCAAGCTGTATCATCCTTCTAACCGTTGCCTGTGAAAGTGAGCATCGTGACGCTATTGCGTCTCACCTCTGTACTGTACTGAAGAAGCTTCGCTGTGCCCTTTGCAGCTGATTTCGAGAACCAGGGTGCCCACCGTCTCGCTAAGCAGTATGACCCGGATGGGAAAAGGACAATCGGTGTGTGTATATCTGATAGTTGGGTATCATTAGTACTCACTCGTATCACAGGTGTTCTCACGAAACCGGATCGCATTCCAATCGGCGAAGAGGCTAATTGGCTTCCTTTCATCAGAAACGAGAAGGAGACATTGGAGAACAACTGGTTCTGCGTGAAGCAGCCGTCTTCCAATGACCTCAAGCAGAACTCAACCTGGGAATATGCGCGGCAGAAAGAAAACGAATTCTTCTCAACCAAGGCTCCCTGGTGCGATTTGGAGAGTATATATCAAAAGTACTTGCGCACCACCAACCTGGTGGACAGGCTGAGCGCTGTTCTTTCTGACCTGATTTCGAAGCGGTACGTCCACTAAGCTCACTTTTCGTCTGTGCATCTGTCGATATACTGGAATGCCCATAGACTCCCACAAATCCAGGACGAACTCGAGAAGTCTATCCTAAATACACGTCTCCTTTTGTCAAAGCTCCCGCGGGAGCCGTCTTCCGATCCCCGAGGTGAAATATCAGCCCTGCTGCATAAGTTCGCCAGCGACCTCGACCTCCATGTCAGAGGTGTTTCGGATGCAACGGACACCAATATTGGAAATAGCGTTGGGCTAATCCAGTCAATTCGCCCCGCGCAAGAGCGTTTCCGAGTAGCTATTCGTTCTACCGCTCCTAAATTCCGTCCCTTTGAAAGACGCGACGCCGGAAAGAAACACCTCCGCCCGGCAGGCTTTTTGAAGGCAGAGGAAGGTGCTTTACCGGAGGGTGAGGCCAGCGATGATGAAGGCCCGGAAATATTTTGCGTCGATGAGCCAGATTGCACTACAAGCTTGAAGCGGAAAAGGCCCGATGCCAACGTCATCTATATAGACGAGGTTCTTGAATATGCACACCGGTAAAAGGAATTAATCGCGCCTACGCCCTTGTTACTCACATATTTTCCAGTGCCCGCACTCGTGAACTCCCCGGCAACTTCCCATTCGTCGTGCAGAAAACGTTGATCGACAAAATCATCAAGGAATGGCATACACCAGCGCAAATCTTGTGCAAGACAGTGCACAGTACTGTGCTTGAGTACCTAAAGGTCCTCGTAGAAAAACATTTCAAAGAGTTTGGTCAAGGTCACCTCGAGCACCGAGTCAAGTAGGTTTTTATGCCTTCATTCATTCTATTTATGCCAATGAACTGTTTTATCCAGAGCTATTATGCAACAGCATATGAAGACACGCCTTGAGAGTGCCGAGAAAGCCGTCGCGTGGTTGCTTTCCCTTGAGGATCTGCCGTTCTCGCTCAACACGCACTACCTGGCTGACTACAAAAGCAAGTTCCTTGCATACTACAAGGGCTCGCGGGAGGAGTATAACCGTGCGGACCTTATCAATGCTATTCGTGAATACGAGAACCCTTCATCCCCTCAAGCAAAGGGAGGGTTACCAACTCCTGGGTCAAGTGTTGAGCCCACGGGAATAGCCAAAATTCTAGCGGGACTAGCTGAAATTGGGGTCAATGTCCAAGCTGAGGACCTAGCTAAGCTTCTCCCCCCTGATCGCATGGAACCAGCTCTCGTTATCATGGCTGATGTCCGCGCCTACTTCCAAGGTATGTCTTCATTTTCGAGAGTTCTTTTCATACGCTTATGCCTGGGATCTTCAAGTGGCGTACAAACGGTTCGCAGACATCGTCCCGCTGGCTATCGATCGCGAGCTTGTTCGGGGAGCTGCGGCCGATGTTCTTCAGGTTCTCAACTCGAACCTGGGAATTAATAGTGTTGAGGGTACTCGTATTTGTAAGGAGCTCTCGCAAGAGAGTCCCCAGGTCGCCGATCGCCGCGCCGACTTGCAAAAGAAACTGGAGCGCCTGGAGTCCGCGAGTGAGGAGTTGCTCTCAATTGGCGTATGAGATAGAGCAGCTTACGGTATTTGCCCTTGCTCTTCCCCATATATTATTTTGCTATCGATGACATCTTCGCTCTAATTTCACTTGTGTAGTTTTGGTCTGTCGTAAGTGAGGTAATTATACCTGCATGAGTGGGTAAGTTCCAGCTAATGTCCTCGCAAACTCCTATGTGCGCGTCCGTCGTCCTTCTGATTCATGTAAGATCTGACAACACAGCCTGAGAGAGTGATTATAGGACGTCAAGTTGGATGACTATTGGCTGTGGTCACGCGATGTAGCCGACGCCGTCGACCTTGAGACTTACCTCTTTCGGATAATCGTGCTCGCCCTTGACCGGTACATAAAGCAGTTGCCATGAAGAATCATAAACCGTACCCGAATTGCCTCTCACCTCCCTATAGCTCGGTCTATTCGCCTACAACATTTAAGTGAGTGTTTTTGCGTATTCACTGACTCTTTCTGAATGCAACCTTTACAGTGACCTGCTCTCAGAGTGACTACCACGACTCAAATGACCAGTGCATCGTCTACCGCCCGACAGACTACAAGCTGTGGGACGTCGTCGGCGACAACGGCTGCGCGCTGTGCACTGAACTCAAGCTTGTGGAGCTGCTGAAGGAAGAACTGACGCGCAAGGCGGCGGAACTGCGCGTTCGCATCAACATGTCACATAGCACCATCAACCAACGACTACCTCCCGAGGTGCTCGCCATGATTTTCGAGGCATACACTTTCGACTCCTCATATGAAGAATTCCTGCACGACGACGACCCGTTCCCAAGCCCTCGCTCGAAACCTGGGAATCCCCTTCTCCTTGGTGCGGTGTGCAGGACATGGCGAGACGTTGCATGGTCGACTCCCTGGCTATGGGCATCCATTACAGTTCGCGTCGACCTAAGGGCGTCTGGGCACCAAACACAAACACAGCTTGTTCGCGAATGGCTAGCGCGCGCTGGGTCTCTGCCCCTATCTATCCGCGTCCTGGAAAGCATACGGCAGCGCAATGGCGATATTTCCGTTGTGGGCCCCCTCATGACCACCATCAATCAATACTCCCTGCGGTGGCGTAATATTCACATACACCTTCCAACATGCATGTTCCCCTATATCAAGCCAGTGGGGCAGGGCGCTCCCATGCTGCGGTATCTCAAGGTCGAGGGAGAACATCACTTCTTAAATGACGATTCAATGGACGATACGGCCTTCAATGATATGCTCAGACTCGGTGAGACGCCGCAGCTGAAGTACTTGTCTATGCACCGGATCTCCCTCGTGCATCTTAATGTGAATTGGGGGAACATTACAGAATTTAAAGGTGATAACATGACAGTTGCCGAGTGCCTGGAAGTGGTGAATCGTTCCCCGTTACTCGAATGTTGCAGCTTCCAGTCAACCAGCGGGTCAACACATGGATTGTCCCTTCCCTCCACACCAATTCTCGCACAGCACCTGCAGTCGTTCTCGGTGACGTTCCCTAATCATTCTGGACAGGCCCTGATACAAAGCGTCACCGCCCCGCGACTCAAATCATTCTCCGCCATCGCCCCACCGAGCGGCAGTCTCTCTGCCTTCCTATCTCGCTCGAACTGTCACCTCGAGTACCTGTCCGTCGCCTTTTCGGGGGATCAAGAGGCACATTTTGTTGATGTCCTCCGCGCACAGCCATCACTGACGGTGCTTAACCTCGGCTGGTCCCCGCTCCCGGATCTTCTGCTCACGGAGCTTGCCCGCGCATACGATACGCCCGCATCCCCGCCCGGGTTCCTCCCGAACCTCCAGATGCTCGAGTTCATGGGCATGTCGAACGATTTCTCCTGGGAACGCTTTGCGCGAATCTTTCCCCCTCTCCCGCGCGGGGACGGGGAGCGCAAGTGCTCGCCCGTGCGCCCATGGCGCAGTGTTAAGATGACGATGGTGCGCGACTTCGGGAGCCCGGGCCGTCCGGGACTGCTATACATCCCCGACACGGTGCTCCGGCGCCTGCGCCACGCGCGTACCTGTGGGATCGACGTCGAGGTGAAGATCGCGACGGGGGTGGATAGCTCAGATGCGAGGGACTGGGTACGAGTGTCTGAAGAATTCTGGGAAGTGGAGGCGGAATCAAGGATGCCGAATTTGGTTGAGCCTGCTGAGTGATCTGCTGCTGCCGCATGCCGGGTTTCGGGGTGGGCTCGGGGACACACTCCTATCACGATCCTGATCCTCTAAATGGTTTTGCGAGCCCTTCCATTTGCTTTTCGGCGTTGGGAGACGGTGGGGCTGTATTCGTCGATGTCATTGAGTGCTGCCAGTGTACTAGCTGGCAATTGGCTTGGGTAATCAGGTTCAATCGGCATGGATCACCATCGAGACGAACAATACGGGTCATTTGAACATGAACTACGAGTGCAGCAGACAGGAATCCATTTCTGCACATTAATAGGGTCGGCTCAAGGTCGGCTCCACTTGAACTTGTTAACAGTTAATCTATGCCAAACGCTTTTGGGCTTGTTCCCGAGGATGGGCCATGGGACCACTCACCAGGTGATATACCTCCCCCATAGGTCACTCCCTGTATGTATTACTTATACCAGACTGTATTCATGTACATAGTATCCCCGAGATCACGCACTGTACTTTTATAATCGGCTACGAGAGAATAATCCTTGACTGATGACCTCTGATGACCCTAAATGACATATCCTGGGAATGAGGAGGCCGTTGAAACTTGGTTGAGATAGGTTGTGACTATGCGCCCACATTGGCCTGACAATTATTATTTCTGAAATAGCGGACAGTAGTACGCCCGACTGTAAACATAAGTTTGACTGGTAGAAGTGCGTAGATCCGTGAACGCAATGTCAATGCGCACTTCTTCTATGGGCGCATGATTCGGTGTATGGAGAAATCCTGTTATTGGAAAAATCAGACTTTAGAAATTGATCTACTGAGTACTTTCAGGCAAGATGCATCATTCAAATTGACTTGCCACTCTTGGTCGGCAAGCGGCTGCGTTGTCGAACAGATTGAACTTGAATCAAATACGGCAGTTTAACGGCTGTACTCAACAAGTACTCAGCAACGTTTGCATTTACAGGGATATGAATAATGTATTGAGCGCCTATCAACTTAAACCGCTGTAACTTACAAGCAAAATGCCGGAATCTATGCAGCTGAGCCGTCCAAGAGCCATAGGAATTTATATTTCTCCCAATCACGTGTTGAGGCACTTAGTATCTCATCAATAGTAACTCCCTTCCTTCCTTCCTTCCTTCCTCCACCATTATGCCCTGGTACGATGCCATGCTTCCCAGGACTTGAAGAACACAGGTACTGATCCACTGAAATTTTGCCAACCATGTACTTACTGAGCTTGTAGAATGGATTAACAATGAACTTCACAGTGGACTTCGCACTGGCCTTCGTTGGGCCTTCGTTGGGCCTTCGTTTCTACAGAGTGATGACCCCTTACCATCGTCATGAGAAAAAAAAAATTAATGGCTTACTCCGTTATGACTGGAGCAAGGTATGTATACTGCTAATCACATGTAGAGAAGGTACTTCCCAGTGCTTCCCCTGCCAACTGTTATCCGATCTACAGAACTTCCCGTATAAAGCATATTTGTTTCCCAGCAACACAACATAGAGGTTAGTAGTGATAGAAGCTTCATCTCCGAGTCGGGCGCTGTCTTTGCTGTTCCTTCCGATTGTGCATCACATAAGCTCAACCATGCCTTTTTGAATTCTCCCGACAGTGCAAGTCAGTCCTGGCGAGGATAGAGAAGATACTACTGGCTATATCGGTTCCCTGAACGGAAGCGGCGTGAAGGAAGTGCCCGACGACTACCACCCATCTGCGGAATTCTCGTGTGTAGAGAGCAGGTTGAGTTGCCAAAGATAAACACTAATTCGTCCAAGCAAGCTACTTCGGTGCATCTTCAATGTGGAGAAGCCCAAGCGTGAGTAGGCCCTTGATGTTGCACGTGCAGGGCATCATCACTCGCTTGGGTCAGCGGTATAACAACCACATGGCGTCCTCTTCTTCCTTCGACCATCGCGCCCTGCTACGCTCAGCGGGCCCGGCACGAAACACTACGAAACACCAACTCCAGGGGAAAACTCACGCTGGTTCGGCCTCTGCAAATATATATAATTGGCCCCCTCCAAAATGCCTCTCCTTGCCCAGTACACCGCTCTCCCGGCGGATCTCTGGGCTCTCGTGCACTCGACCGCAAACACCATGACAAATGCACTGTGGTACCTCACTGCCTTCCTAGCCTCGGGGCCCATGCTCCAGAATGGCGCTGTGTCTGCGCAGTACCTCCTAGGCCTCGGTGAGCCGCGATCTTTACCGTTGCACGTCTTGCGCGGCTGACCCGACCGATAGGAACTGCGGATATTACAGGGTACGCGTCATTTCACCCTTCAACTTGATATATGCCTTAGTTCGAGCACCAGACCCGTCGTCGAGACCAATATGATGGTAGTTATTGCCTTGTTCAAGGTTCAGACCGTATACTGAGGCGGGCTTTCTACTTCTTTCAACAGGGATATGCCTCATTGGCACAGACCGACACCGGGTTGCATATGCGGGAGAGGAGCAGGGCATTCATTGTCGCGGACGCCGCTATACCGAACAACCGAGTGGTGTTCATTAATGCCGGTACGTATCGGCTGTCCTGGAGCTGTTGATTAATTGTGACGGTTACTCCACGGAGGCTTTTATGTTAACTCAACTTCTGTGCAGATATCGCAATGGGCGACTCGGGCGTGCGCCGCTCCATCGTGGCCCAGCTTTCGTCCCAATTCCCCGGTGTCTACACCGACGCTAATATTGCCTTTGTGGGCACCCACCAGCACTCTGGGGTCGGAGGTTACCTCGAGAATCTGCTTCCCCAGATAACTGCGCTAGGATACGTTCAGCAGACCGCGGACGCCATCATCACTGGCAGTGTGCTTGCCGTGCAACGCGCTCACGCCAGTCTTGCACCGGGCAAGCTTAGCCTGGGCAATACGACAATACTGAATGCTAATATTAACCGGTCACCCACTGCATACTTGGCCAATCCCGCCGAGGAGAGGGCGCAATACCAGTTTGATCAGGACAAAGATATGACGGTTCTCAGATTTGATGACACTAATGGTAATGCTCGGGGCTTCCTGAGCTTTTTCGCAGTCCATGGAACTAGTCTCTACGAGGTGTGTGCATATGTATGCGTTGTTAAACCATCAAAGTGTGCGCTGACCTTGATAATATCAAGAACAACACTTTGGTTAGCGGGGACAACAAGGGAATGGCTGCATTTATGTACGAATGTCAGTTGCTGTCCCTAATTTTTTATAGCGAAACCTCACATTTCACAGCCTTCATTGAGCCCAATAGCATGCCAGGAAACGCGACTTTCGTTGCTGGCTTTTCACAGTGTATGTACTCCCTGCTATCATGGATTGTTGCTCCATTTAACATATTGTAATCTAGCCAACGTCGGTGATACTAGTCCAAACACGTATGTCAAGGCTGTGCACAGATAAGCTCTTTTTGCATGCTTAATTACCGAATCGCAGGCTTGGTGCCTTCTGTGAAGCTCCCGGACAGCCATTTGACGGACAACCCTGCGATGCAGATCACTCGACATGTGGAGGGACTGTACAGAACTGTCACGGACGGTTAGTTCTTTTAATTTGACTTTAGGCGAAGCAGTGAGCATAACATTGACTTTTATGAACAGTGGCCCAGGTTTCCGTATCTCGGATTTCGAGTCGAACAGGATTATTGGACAATTGCAATTCGAAGGTGCCCAGACAGTCATGAATGGAACACTTTCTCCAGTCCATGGCACTGTTAAGAGCGTGCATACCTACGTGACAATGTTGGTCAAGCTCATAAAAGGAGTAAACTCTCTCTTACGTGTCATGATTTTGTTCCCCCCTAAGGGCAAACCATACTTTCACGCTCCCCAATGGAACTACGGTCTCAACCTGTCCAGCAGCCATGGGTACGCCGTTTTCAGTGCTGAACAATTGCATACAGATGGTTATATTGTACTTAACTATCTTTGCTCGTGACAGGCTTTGCCTTCGCAGGGGGGACAACGTAAGATGTCTCCCTATCGTATACGGCTTCTTTTATATAACTTTAAACTGTTCTCCCCCGATATTACAGCGATGGACCGGGTGCGTTCGACTTCGTACAGGGAGACAACTCTTCTACCCCGCAGTACGTATCATTTCCTGTTACGTCTGTCCGGCGATATTGAATGTCAATTTTATCTGATAGAAATCCGTTTTGGGAACTGGTGAAAGGTAAGCCCCGTTCGGGGATCCCTTTTTTCATATGATTGTGATCTAACATAGTCCCGCTCTATTTTGGCTGTGTGCTGGTATTTTCTAGGCGCTGTAACACCTCTTCCTACGTCTGCACAAATAGCTTGCCAAGGTGCAAAACCAATTCTACTCAATACGGTATGTGCTGTCACCCGCGAGCTGCGGGACATCGACGTTGCGAAAATACTCTATTGGCGAAGCCGTGTCTGACTCTTTATAGGGCTTCGCACATACGCCGTACGAATGGGCTCCAAATAGCGTGGACATCCAGATGTTCCGGATTGGCAATTTTGGTACGTTCTTTCATTTAAACTTCCTTTTTATTCGAGCCCCGCGGAACCCAGTCCAAGATAATAGTAACCAGTGTCTTTCTTCTTCTTCTGTGATTTATCTGCAAACTTTATTTGTGCTCAGTATGATCTGCAAGCTAACCGAATGTATACTTATCTTCCCATCTTACAGTTATATTGGTGATGCCCGGTATGTGTGGTTTGAATTTTAAGCGACCTCACCAACTGCTCATGGCTGTCCCGTCTTGTCTGTGCTCCCCGTAGGTGAGCTCACCACCATGTCCGGAAGACGTATTCGGTTCGTGCTTCATTTATCTTTACATCTGTCCTGCGGCTAACACGACAACTTATTACAAAAAAAATTTCAATTGAAAACGCACCGCTTTTTCTTGGATCTTCTTTTCCCCGCTGGTCACTCGGACTTTTTTATCGGGCTCTCACGAAATGTCTAATCCCCCAATCTATTTCTGCTTCTTCGATCGCACAGCGAAGCGGTGCGTGCAGAGCTGATCTCGAGTGGCGTCCTCGGCGCGGATGCTTATGTCGTTGTGGCGGGCCCTGCCAATGTGTACGCCCACTACGTCGCGACGCGTGAAGAATACGGCGTGCAGCGGTACGAAGGTGCCAGCACCATTTTCGGTCCATGTAAGTGCTATCGCGCGTTACATCCTTCTCCACATCGGCTATCTCCTGTGAGGGCTTCTCTGCCATACACTTATAGAGAGGTCTCCGGACTTCTGTTGATGAGCCTGAATGCACAGTCCCGTTCGGCGGCCCCAGATAATTAAATTGCACGTTTTCTGACATACGTGACGCGTCTGTCTGCCTATATCTGTCTGGCCTGGCCGAGTTGCGGGCAGCGCACCATATATGCTTTATTTCTCTCAATAGGTTTTCGCAAGTTTCTCATTACCGTTTTTGGTTTGCAGTCACTCTGGAAGCGTACATCGACAAGTACTCGAGTTTGGTCCCCTTCCTAGCCGATAACGCGACGGGTACGCCTGCATCTGATGCACCACCGCCAGAACAGACGTCGAAAGTCATCTCACTGCAGGTAAGCCCTGAAAGCTTTGAAGCTGGTAGGCGGGAATCGGAATCATCTCTGAACAATAAATATAGACTCCTGTGGTATTCGATGCAGCACCTATTGGGAAGAGCTTTGGTCAAGTGCTGACGGATGTGAACACGAACACGCCGTACAACGCTGGAGACACCGTCACGGTGACCTTCGTGGGTGCGAACCCGCGGGTGCGTCTTTTATTTCTGATTCGAAATATCTATTACTGATCCCCCCCTAACCGTATGCCCTTTATCTTCATATAGAACAACCTTCGCCTTGAGGGAACTTTCCTTACAGTCGATCAGTTGATTTCTGGACAATGGACAACTGTGCGGACCGATTCGCATCCCTCTACAATCTATAACTGGACACGAGTTAGCACAGTACGTAACGTGATGCGAGCCTGCTGGTACGCGTTCTGACCGCTTGGCCCCAACAAGGTTCTTGGGACTAGCACTGTCAACATCTTGTGGTAAGCTTCACGAAAGAAGTTTGTGATTGACCTGTGCTTACGGCTGCCATCTCAGGACAATTGAAAGTGGCACACCTGGTAAGTCCGAGCCTTTCGTGCTCTCTCACATTAGTCAGGCCAAGGTCAGGCGCTAATCTGTCACTGATTTGACTAGCTGGAACCTATCGCATACGCTACTTCGGAGATTCTAAACCCCTCATAGGTTCTATATCCTCGTTTACGGGCACTTCTTCTTCCTTTACTGTCGCGTAAAGCGATTATGCTGACCTGCGCCGTTGTGTTTTCGTTTTGATTGACCGTGCCTTTAGTATTCCGTTATAAGTAGTATGTATATACCTCGGCTGAGGCTGAAGCTGAGATTGAAATTATGTATGAGTACGTGCGGCTGCCTCGAGGCCGACATGTGCTGATTGATTGTGAATGACTCGGTATGAGTGACCTGCGAGTGGGAATGGGGGCGCAGCCGCGGCCGTGCCTCTCGTTCTCTTACCACCACCACCCCTACACCTATACCTAGTATTGTGAAAGGAAGGAAGAGGGGACGATGTTCCGTAATTTCGCCAATCAACTAGCGGAAGGCGTATCCGGCACAGATGCGAAGAAGGCGCTGTCGCCGACGCTCCGCCCGGACATCTACAGCCTGATAGACAGTACGAAGGCGTGGGCGGGCGCGGGCGGGCAGGCGGGGGACGGGGTGTCGTACGGTGCCCTGCTGAGTGTGGTGTGCAAGTACTTCCCGAACACGAAGAAGCCCGGGCTGGAGTCGTTCGGGCGCGCCGAGGGCGAGATCGCGGTCGTCGTGGGCGGGATAACGAATATGGTGCTCGAGCTGAGCCGGTGGGAGGGGATGGCGGCGGGCATGGCGATGCGCACCTGGGTGGATGCGCTCGTGGATACGCACGCGCGGGTGGCTGCTGCTGCGGACCAGGACCAGGACCCGGCGAGGAGGGACGCGGTGGCGGTGGGCATCACGCGCGGGTTGAACCAGTTCACGGACGCTGCGCTCCTGACGAAGGACTTTACTACGAGGATCCAGATTATATCGTGCTTGAAAACGGGTATGTCCTGTGCTCTGTTTCTGTATCTGTTCTTCACGGCCCCCGCGCTGCCGGGGGGTGTGGGTGTGGTTGCTTCTCCCGCTGACGTCTTTTGCACACCCGTTTCTAGTTAGCGCGAGAATATATGGTGCCGGAACCGACGAAGCCAGGCAGAGCGAGGCGATGTGGAGTTCCAAGTTCATTTGAAGATACTCAGATACGCACCCCAGTTGATGGATTGATTCATATTGGTGGTGTTTCTCTTTTGTTCGCAGACATAAGTAGATTATATTGGCAGGTTGTGGTTCTGGTTCTGGTTCTATTTGACGCCCATACGATGTGGAGGTAACTACATGTGCACAGTATACATACAATTTTTTTAAAACTACTTGCAACACTTTTGGACTAGCGACGAGTCGACGGGATCTGAGCAGATAATAGTAATAGAGATCATAGACAGGCGAACGGGCGAACGAAACGAACGAACGAAGGGTGGAGTATGGGAACGAAAAGGCTAAAGATGTATGTAAAGTGGCGGAAAACGGGTGGGTATACAGGCGAAGGATGACTGACTGATTGTGATGCGTGCGCGGCTGGGCAGATAATAAGATAAGTAAGTAGTAGATAGTAGAGCATGGGATATGCAGAGCATTCTGGGGTTGGGGGAAGCGAACAGATAATAATAAACAGAGCATTGCTGGGATGGGTGGGGGTGTTATGTAGGACTTATATAGGTAAAGGCACACGAACGTATGGAAATGAATTAGTTGGAATGGGGTCGATGGGTAAATGTACATAAATGGCGCGGGCGTAGATGAATATTACTTGCAAATGAAAACTGAAAATGAAAAATGAAATAAAGAAACGAAATAGAAAAAACGAATAAATGAGAAACAGAAATGATAAAGATAGGGCACAAAGGGATACTACAACAGGCAGTTTTGTTTTTACAGAGCGGCGGAGAAATTATAGTGCCTATTGCGAGAAAATGGGTTATTATTAGACGACGCGAACGAGGGAGCGAATAGAAACGGAGAAGCGCACATAGTTTGGTACATCCTCAACGGAGTAGGAGGAAGCCGACGAGAGAAGGTGGTCGCTGCCGGACATGACGACGGACATCGGCCGACTGCAGTCGATGGGACTGGGGTACACTGATTCTGCCGGAGAAGAGGTGGCCCAGTCCGGCCGCATAGTCGTGTATGGGTTGATGTCGTAGTACGGTGTTTTGGACGTGCCAAAGGACATCATGTCGGACAGGCTGAAGCTGTCGTCTGTGATATGGAGCATCGGGTCGTCGAATGAGAACTCTTGTTTCTGTTGCTGGTGGTGTTGGTGCTGATGGTGCTGGTGCTGGTGCATAGACTGGTCCATGGGAATGATGCCAGTTGCAACCGAAAACGAGGCGTGCAGCTGGTGCTGCTGCTGCTGTGATTGTGACTGTGAATGTGAAGTGCCGAGGTAGTTGAAGCGGTACATGGCTGAGAATATGGTCGATGACGACGATGACGAGGAGGCGGCGTCCTGGACCACACGTTGGATTATAACATACTGGGAAGCATCTGCGCCGCTGTCAATCAGAGGCGCCGTAAACAGGGTCGAGGGGTGACATACCAGCGCTCCGCGCAATAACGTCCCAGTAGCCTGGGACCAGGGACGTCTTGTAGAGAAGAGAGCCATCAGAAGTAGGCGACGCGAGGGATTGATCGACGAGCTCTAGGCTGGTCGCCTCGGAGTAGACGACGCCGTCGTCGGTGTGGACGGTGAAGTAGGACTGGGCGGACGTGGGCTGCTTGGAGAGAAGCGTGACTGTGGGGTCGATGTCGCGCAGGTGGCGGGCGTCTGGGGATGCGTTGACGACCTTGTAGCCGCGCTCGGCCCAAAGGCGCTGTTCTTCGGCTGCCTCTGCCGTAGAGGACCAAGACGCGGTCAGGGCATCGGCCGCTTGGGAGTCCTCGGGAAGAAGGTCGATATATACGATAGTTTCGGGCGTGTCCTCGACGCGCGGCTCGACGCCGCGGTAGAGCAGGCTCTGGAGGGTCGCGTGTGCCTCTGTGGGAGTTGGGGGCGCGCTAGCTGAAGAATCGCTGGAGGATTCAGATTCATATCTCAACGGCGGAGGAAAAGCCAGATGACCATCCTTGTGCTGATACTCTGGGGACTGCGAGGGAGTACGGCACGGGCGGCGCGTGGGCGAGAGCAGGTTGAGGACTGCCAACGCTGGAGGGTTAGCGTGTGCGCTTGGGGGGATGAACGCGGACTCACGGCGTTTCCCGCCACACGTATCTCTCAGCTGCTGGAGGCGACTGCCTACCTGCTTGGCCGTGCGCCGCTTGCCAGTCTTTTCGAATATCCAGTCCGAGATGAAGCGGTTGCGCATCGGGAAGCGACCCAGCAGACGCGTCTCCCGCGAGTCGTCTGGCTGGTAGTTCTCGAGGCCTTATAATGTTGTCAGCCGATGCGCACGGGGTGGTATAATATGTGTATACCTTCAATGAGCGCGGCCTCGAGCTCGGGCGGCCAGACGACCTCGCCTCCTCTGAGGGTCTTCCAACTCTTGCGGCCCTTGACTATGGACTGGAAGACATCCTGTGTGCGTGGGTTCTGGAGCTGAAGCGGCGGGGCCTTGAAGGCGTCGAGAGCGGAAGGCGAAGGCTGGAGGGTGCGGGACGGGGACATGGGGGGCAGGGCGTCTGAAAAGACAAGCGGATGATGGATTTCATTTATATCCCGCATCTCAGTCTATTAACACAGCGACCAATGGGCGTCGGTTCTGGATCTCGTCATTCATTGAGACTTAGGCCGAGAGGAGTAAAGGCTATCCATCCAGATCTGCCACTCACGCCGGATTCGTGGGTTCGCTCGGCCTCATCACGCACAAATGTCCGTGTAGCGCCCCTCGGCACAGGGCAAAGGTTTCACTCCTGCTGTACCTTGCCTCTTACCCAGCACCATTTCCACCCTCAACATCACTATACAGCTTGAATAATGTCCGTTAAATCGTCGCGATATCTGGGGTACGATGCGGCGTTTGGCTTTTGGCCTAATCAATCCGGGCTCTGACAACTGGCAGCCGCGTCGCAAGATCTTGTCGATCTCGATTCAACAACAAACTCTGTGCATCGCCACCCGGTATTGCCTCCCCCCGAATAACTCTTCGTCCAAATCCAGCCATCTCCCCCAGCCGTTTCCCACATTCGGCGACGCAATAAACAATCGCACGCCCGGACCGCCGGCTATTTGCCAATACATGGGTTACCATATCCGTACAGAGAT
Organism: Stropharia rugosoannulata; assembly: GCA_028532985.1. Taxonomy (NCBI): domain Eukaryota; kingdom Fungi; phylum Basidiomycota; class Agaricomycetes; order Agaricales; family Strophariaceae; genus Stropharia; species Stropharia rugosoannulata. The sequence continues at coordinate 4,259,935 of JANCIK010000001.1, read as the reverse complement.
ACACGCGGATAGCAATAACGAGAACAAGTCGCCTGTAATACTAGTCTATTCCAGAGGAGCAAGTAAACTGCGCACGGGCATCCTAAATGCTGGCGCGTCTAGGAACAAGGTCGAGGTCTAGCTGCAGGTACGCGGTACGCGCACGCCGGGCGTGGAGAACGACCGTCTGCGCGCTCCGTCGCTCCGAGCCCCCATTCCACCTGGTGGAGCAAATGACATATACTCGAGCAGAAAGAATTATAATATCCAATTACATACGCACGAGGTGAAACATGGGCTGAACTTGAACGTACATAATGTTCACTGGACGGGATCCGCCCATTTGGAAAGCTCGATGGAAGGTCATAGCTGGCGCCTCGTGAAGTGGCGGCTTGCTGGGACGCGCGCCTGGGCGGCGGGGATGGTCCACGTTTGGCGTCGCTCGGGGCGCGGTAAAGTAATATGCACGCCGGGGAGTACCTCCCGCCGCCGTGCTGACACCAACCAAGTCATCTTTCATTGGTCGGCCGCAGTCCCTATGTCCGTCTCCTAATCGCAGAGGAATAGGAGAACGCGGGGGGAGGGGAGGGGAGTGATGGGGGACCACAGATACAGCACAGAATCTAGGGCGTATATTCGAGCTCTGGATGCTCTGCGTGGATCAGCAGAAATAGAGTGTGTGTATGTGTATTGCGAGTCGGGTGAGAGCAAGCAACCCATGTTGTTATTACCACCAAGGTACACCCTGTTCCATTTTCTGATATCTTCTCTGTTGGAAAGCGACAGAGACAGATTGGATTGCGTATCCACCCACACACACACGCTGACAGGAGGCGATCTCAGAGCTGATAGATAGATAGATAGATAGATAGGCGTGCGTGCTACTGAAAATCAATTGTTCATGTTCAAGGCGACCTGGGACAACGGCAGTGTGGGTTGGGAAGTTACCTTCGGTTCCGTTGCGTAGCGCTCACACTGCAAAGCCTAGTCTATAATATATACTCGCGTTTCTTTCTCGTTTCCTGGTGACACGAACGAGCCTACCTGCCTACCTGCCTGTCTATCCTCGGGCATATACTATACGTGTATTGAGTCACAAATCAATCTTTTTTCAGAGGCCGAACAACAACACCACATATATATATAAGCCAATGCACAACCTTGGAGATATAAAAGACAGCTTATCATTTCCCATCGCTGCCCGGGTGAGAGAATATCAATTTTTCGACAGTCTCGGTATAGTTTAGTTTAGGCTAAATAAATTGTTTTGGACGAATCCTAAAAAAAAACAGAAAACAGAAAAAAGAAAATAGAAAAGAGATAATAGAATTGATATATTCACGGATTCGCAGATTCGCGGGCACCAGTTGTACTGTGCATCTGTGCATCTATCTATCTGTCAGCGCTAATTTGTTGATAGCAGATGCGTACTATACGCACCACACGCGTAGTATGTATAGTATGTATATTCCCCCGGAAAATAGCGATTATATTGGCTTTAGCAATGCCACACCCGTGAGTTGGCGAACTTAATATGCACCCCCAAATCGCATCGCTGATTGATTTTTGGAAGCGCTTTAATTAACGCTCTGCAAGGCGCACTGGGTGAAGGGCGTAGGGTACCGTACTACAATCGGCCCTGTGTGTTCTCCGCGAACACGAGCAGCGCATTGTCCTACTACGTCATCGGCGGCTAACGCCAACGCCAAACACGATCGACGGAGGGGGGCGCTGTCTGTGTGGCGCCGCTCCGGGGCAGCGGAAGAGACCCCCACCACGCCTCGCGGAACACAGGTTTTTCAATTTCAAGTCGTGGCCGTGCGGCCTCATGGCCTTTGAACAAAGCTTACGTAAGTACTGTCCGTCCTCCCGCGCCCGATTCCGAACAAGGATGGGAAGGTTGGTGGTAGGCTCTTGCCGAGTTTGTTTTTGCCGATGTATGTTCTAACTTTGGTGGTGGTGACTCTTTCTCTCCCAGCACGAATCACGATTACGATTACGATTTAGGCTTACTTACACCGCCCGCCCACCCTGACACGCCTGGCACGCCCTCGGAATTGCGCAGATGCTGCTTGAGCGCTTGAGGCTCCGCATCCGCCAGATGCTGCCATGCATAAGCATAAGCATTCACTCCCTGGCTTCCTTTTATGCTGATCATCAGCTGGGTGAGTTTTGACAGGCGAGCCACTGGGATATTTCGTCTGCGCCCATTCAATATCCAATAGCGGGTGGAAATCAAATCAGTCCCCGTGCGGTCGTGCAGAGCAGCTCTCTCTCCACCAGCGCGGCCGCCCCGTGCACGGTGTGCACGGTGCACCGCAGGGTCCACGTCCATCATCGGATGAGATGAGAGAGCAGGGTGCCAGGTGGGCTCTGTACCACGGCCGAGTGAGCTAAAGATAGCTCCCGATAGCTTAATTTCAGTGCGCTGGAGGCGATTAACAGAACAGAACAGAAAATCGGCGCCCGCCGTGCGTCTGACGATGTGGTCACTGCCACTGCCACAACCCGTGCGGTGCATATCATCATATCATATCATCATATCGTACCGTACTATACTATACTATACTCACGCTCATGGCGGCCTCGTCGAGAATCAACGATGATGGATGATCACCAGTGACGCATGCGCACGAATACTACCACCCATGATACAGTAAGTAGGATCATCACCATCACTGATTCGTCTTTCTTTCTGATTTTCATGTCGTAGCGTGCGCAACGTGCGGGCGGCGCTGGGACAATCATCATCGTCATCATCATCATCATCAAGAGCATTATCACAGTTATGAAATCATGATGATAACTATGCGCCGAATCAGTTATCGCAGGTTTCTATCCTTGATGTGCTAAGTGAGTGAGTGAGTAAGTAAATCACGGTTATGAAATCATAATGATAACTATGCGTATCCTTGATGTGCTAAGTAGTTTAGAGTCAGTGAGTGAGTAAGATAGTAATGCTCATCATTGACCTCATCCGTCATAATAGTAAGGTTTGATAATTAAATGTGATAAAAAGCTCATGATCTCCTGCCTGGCCGGGTCTCTGGGCCCGGAGGAAGCTCAGACTACGTATCTCGGACATCCGAATTTAATTTTTCTCCTTCTCAAAAAAGAAGGAAGACTCGTCATAAATACACCCGCACAGCCCTTCATTGAGCCTCTGAAGTGCATGAAGCAGCGAGACAGCCAGCGACACGGTGCATAGCGCGACTGCAGCACTGAAATAACTTACACTTCGACTGAAATATTACAGAGAAGCTCGCTCGATGACTAGCGCGTGAAGCAATATCAGCTTTTTTTGGTTGGCTATTCAATTGTGTGACTACATACATAACAAAAAGCTGAAGATCGCCGTCCTTCGCGTGTCAACGCATTTGTATGCATTGCACATTGCACCGTACGCGTACTCATTAAGGATTCCTACAATGTACATATTCAGTTCGGTGTGACCGGCAATCAGCATCATACATATATATCAGCTTCAACGCGTCCTCTCACTTCTGATTCCAACAGGAACTTATGTGAAAGAAAGAGAATAATGGCTGCATTTTGGGCTGTGATCAGAGTGTGTATGTATGTAAACAAGGAAAGGGCGGCGAACGGGAGGTACGTGAACGCGTGCCTGATGTCCTAATCCCCCTCATGCACATTGCACATACATAACCCGGAGTGCCGTCCCTCTGCATCGCCTTGTTCTTCTGCGCGCCTATTTTTAACTCGAGTCAAATGGCCCTCGCCAAAGATTGCACAATCTCGTAAACACCGCAATCCAACCGCACCAGATCGGCTTCGCGATAAATGAGCGAATATGGGGAATAAGTCAGTCAGTGTCTGTGCTTGTCTGTCTATGATGACCCAGAGGCAGTGGGTGGACTTGCGCTCGTCGGTCTTCATTTTTCCTCTGTTGGGACTCGGACTCGGACTCGTATGTAACTATCGTGGGAGTTTTTATATGTAAACGGTCAACAATGCCCCATCAAAACCCAAATCGAAACTCGATATTAAACGCCTCGAGGCGTGCCTTGGAGGCTTGGTATATGCAGCCATGTTCCTATCTCTTACCAAATCAGGACAAGGACGAAAGGCAAAGAAAGAGACATTCTCCACACACTCACAAGTGCGCGATGGCAGCAAGTGGCCAGTGCCTGCGATGTCGGATGCACGGAAGCATATGTGCTGAACGGTGGCCGAGGCCCGAATGCGCGCGCAAAGAAAGCTTGAGCGCGCATCAACCGTAAGCGGGCGGTCTCGTAAAAACATACATTTCAAAAGTTACAACTTTATGTACGAAGTGAGCGTCGGGGAATGTTTTTCAGCAATTCCCGTGATAGAACATCTACACAACACAACTGTCCTCGGGTAAGTAAATATGCAGCAGGTAGGTAGGTATTAGAAATGAGAGTATCCAGGAAACGGCAGGTAGGTATCAAAAATAGTTCTGAACAAAACATCAACAAAACATGAGCAGCTCAAGCTGCCCTAATAACAAACAGTATGTATCTTCTGCAGCACATGGCGTCAGTCAGCGTAACGTCCATATATGAATAAATAGTCCTTGCGAAGAGAATGGCTCCTTCCGAGAAAAAACTTTTTCTACGGCTCCATTGCAGAATTACTTGCGACTCGGTGGTTGTGTGACGATAGCAGGGACAGCAGCGTCTGCCCCTCCGGAACACGCGGCTGCAGTAGGCACAGGCACTGTCAGTGCATTCCACGGGTCTGGGTAGTTGCACCCCGGGACGGGCGTCGGCCCCGGCTGCACGTCGTTCGTGTTGAACCAGCCGTCACCCCCAGAGGCGACCGGCTTCCCGCTCGTGTCGGTGAACGTCGGCGCTGGCAGGGTCGCGATGGACCCCGTGGAGGTGTACACGGGCAGCAGGCTGATGTCCGTCCCTTGCAGGCTGCTCGGCGGCCATGGGTACTGCACCGTCACTGTAGGCGCGAGTGTTCCTGCGCTGGCGCCGCCGGTCTGCCACGACTCGAACGTGTTGTCCCATACCGGCCCGGCGGACGGCCCGCACGCGCCAATCGCGACGCGCGGGTCCAGCGGCATCCACCCGCCCTGCAGCCCAAGCTGGTACGACCACAGTGGTGACTCGACGATGCCCGCTGATGAGTTCCCGACCTTGAAAGATGTGAGGAAAGGGTTACGTTGATGACCCTGCAGCGCTTACCTTCCATGTCCAGAAGAACCAGTCCCGGAGCGCGTCCATGGATGCCTCTGAAAACGCCTGGATGCCCGCCTTGGTGCCCGCGTCCCAGCCCGACGAGTCTTGCCACACGCTGCAGTCGCCGCCGAAAGTGGTCTGCCCGCCCACGCCCTCCAGGAATAACCCACAGTCGTTGAACCCATTACTAAATTCACCAGCGTATGTAATCCCAAACGCCGACCGACTAGAATTTAGCGCACACTCAAAGTCAGCTTCTTTCCACTGAGGCAGGCAGGCACCAGAACACGAGAGGGCATGACGTACCTGGCGTTAAGCTCAGATTGCCACCGATTGCAGGCAGCTTGGGGCCATGTGCCGCCTGCGCCGGGGCCTGTGCCGGTGTCGATGGGTGCGGTGGCGGACGAACCATCGAAGGCAAAGTATGGATGCGTGTCAAGCGCAACGCGATCTGAGCCCTCCATGAAGCCTGCCCACTGCGTAAGCCCCTCGAACCCATCATGGATGCTGATGACGGGGCCATTGCCTACCCCGAGGCCAGTGATACCGCGGATCATCTCGTGCATCTCGACGTAGCTGCAATACGGCACAAGTAGTAATCAGCGAAATCTGATCTTTGGGAACAAAGAAAAAGAAGTATTACAAGCCGCGCAGCGTCGTGTCCCCGATCGACTTGATCAGCGCCTCGTTCATGATGCCGAACATGGGCACTACGTCTTTCCACTCGGGTTGCGAGATAAACTCGGTAATGATGCGAATGTAGTTCATCGCGCGCTGGGCGTTGGCCATGCCCATAACGCCCATGAGGAAATCGACTTGACCATCCTTGCCAGAGTGGTTGAACCCTGCACCAAGCTCATCAGCGCGAATGATTGTCTGTGCGACGCATAGCCTACCATTTTGAGAACCAGGAATAGTATGCAAATCGAGGTTGACACGTATTCCATACTTCCTGCACCACTGGAATGCCTGTACGATGTATCTAGCACAACCATTAGCTCTGGCAACGAATGGAAGACTATTAAAATGAAATGAAACTTACGTCCAAGCCACCTTGGGCAAGAATGGCTCGTCGTTCCATGTATCGATCGCCCAGAAGGGAATAGGGATTCTGACCCAGTTAAGGCCAGCAGCAGCTATTTGCGCAATGTCCTCTTCGGTCTGATATTACATGTTAATAAGCTCTCGTTTATACGAAGCTAAACTAAAGCTTACAATGAAAGTCTTGTAGTGGTCTTCAATCTGGCCCAAACCTCCCCCGGGACTTGTGTCAGCGGTCATAGCCTCGCTGAGCGTCCACTCGTCTATAGTCCCTGGGTATTTTTGAAACAAGGCCGGCGCGATGAACGGCTCTAGGACAAACCAGCCGCCGAGGTTGACACTAGAAGCATCCAAAGCAAAGCAAATCAATCAAACCATCTGCAACGGATTGACCAATGAAAATAGATGAACAAGTACATACCCATAAATACGGTCGTTGGCGAAATCCCAGCTTGCGTTCAAGGGAGGTGTCCAGGAGTTCGGGAACGCGTTGTTATTGTAAGGGTCATTAGGATCAAACCACCCTATGGGTAAACCGTATCGTAAGAATTCTCGTTGGAAGAATATAGATGGGTTATTATAAGATTCGAGTGGAGTGGCGCGAGCGTCGATCTAAACATAGAATCTGCCCCGCAGATGAAGCTTTCGGCACAGGTCATCCGCAGTAAATGAAACCTACAGCGTCCGTCGTCCACGTACCACCCACATGGAGGAAAGTAGGAAGAGAGAAAATGAGCACTCACATATTCCCCCAAAGCTGTTGCTGTAAGTGAACGTCGACCCGTCACTGGCTGTCACTGTAGATCCGTCGCCACCGGTAATTGCAGCTGCTGAATGAGGCGTCGTCGTGCCACCCGAGCTCGTCGGTGACGACCCGCTCGAGGTGGGGGACCCTGACGCGCCTGGTGGCTGGGCGAACGACGAAGACTTGTGCTTCCCGGGTTTTATAACCGTGAATACGATCGGCAGAATCACCGCGAGGATCACAATTATCAGCACCAACACCCCGAAGATGATGAGGCGCCGCCGTGTCCGCCGTTTAGCATTAGCAGTGCGCCCTGCGGGTGTGGGCGTTGCGCCGGGGTCTTCCTGGGCGTAGGCTTCGCTCTTTTCTGGGAGCAGCACCGCGGAGTCGTTTGGTGTCCCTGGTGTGGCCTGCAGAAAGGATTCCCTTGGTGACTCGCCCATCGCAGGTAGTGACTCGGCGAGGTAGGGTGCGCGGGGTGATGCGAGGAACGACGACGTTTCGTCCTCCGCTGGCAGTGGTATGTGGGCGGCCAGGGGATATGACCCACTCGTCGCAGTGGAAGACCTCTCAGCCATGATTCTCGACTGACAGGATCAGACAAGAGGAGGATGGGAGAAAAACGAGTCTTCAAGCAGCCTTCTTTCCACGGTATTTTAAGAACGAAACGGTCAATATATACCACCACCACCCATGATCATCCAAAGATAGAGCCTATTGCTATTGAAGTATACAGCCCAGCAACACATGACAGTGGTCCGGTCAGCGGTCAGAGATGCTGCTTCGTGCTCCGCACACCACCTGTATGTATTCAATTACTCTCAACTCATCACCGGGGATTTGCACAGCAGGAACGTCGAGGAAACGCTTTCGGTCGGAGAGGCAGCACCGGCAACAGGTTTCGGATATTTTATACGAAGACGACGCTAGTTATTTTAGGACCAAGATTGAAGACTGGATGGAGGAGAGCAAGTAGAAGTAGCTAATAAGGATCAGCACAAGTAATACGTATCAGCCAGCTATGCACACTGTAAAGTTTAGTTCGGCTCTTAGTAAAGTACCCGGCGTACGGCAAAGTCGGAGATGGGAATTTGCTATTTTTAGAATGATCATGATGTGGAAGATAGATACAAAAATCCTGCACATTGGCGTTTGGGCGAATTGTTTCCTCGTCGAACGTAAAAAAAATAGCATCCAACGATCCCTGTACAATTGTATTTTCCTAATGATATTATGGGAGACCATTTCGGCAGTACAAAGTTGAATGTTGAGCGCTAATCAAGACTAGAGCATCAGGAAGGACCCTTGGTTCCAGCAGGAAAAGAACCGACTCGGACCAGAGCTTTTCGCTACCTAGCATCAAAGAAAATCTGACGGAGCATCCAATGCCTACGTTAGCCTAAAAAGTAATCATTTCACAGTCTTGGTACTACGCGTATGATCAGGTTGCCACTCACGCGAAGGAGATTGTTAAAGGCTATCACTTTTACGGTGTTCATCAAGCTCTTCTAATCGCAGAAGGTTTGTCGTCGCTTTAAAATCAAATAAAGCATGGTTATTTGATGAGCTTTTTCAAAGCGCTAGGTTCTCTGAGGATGAGCCTTTTCAAAAACAAGTTAGCATCGAGTTTTACTGTGAGGCGTCTTACATGATCGGTAGCATAGAACCTACAGCAAATAAAGGCCTGTATGAAGTTATGTAGATCCGAACACCGCCACCGTAAGAGTTCCAATTCAGACCTTCGAGTATTCTGAGAGCTTGAGCTAGTAAGCATGGAGATATTAACTGCAAGGCTTTCCATTACATGTCAATACCTTTTTAATCTTATGGTCGCATAGGGGTAGAGATTCTTTTTAACTTATCAACATCTACAAATTAACTACGGGACTCCCGGGACCGTAGTACGGACCCGTCTGGCCGCTGACTGTAAATCCGAGGTGTACCTCTCCTATCCGAATGGCTATGGGACCTGCAATCTCCTATAGCTATTTCTTATGCAATGCAACTTTGTCATAGATAAATTCTTAACAAAGGTTAGGAGAAGAAGTTAAGGAAGTAGTGGCGTGGATGGTGTTATGTCGGATCTGAAGTACTGACTGTTCTATGTTGGTCGATCTAGAATGGATAATCAGATTATATTCTACATATGGGAGCAGTACGTAGAAAGGAGACATCGACGAAGCCACTACTCTGTAAATATCCATCGGCTGTATATCTCATTAAAGAAGTGAAAATAATAATCAGGAGTGAATTGGAAGTGGATATTTGGCCCTATGTTCACAATTCAACACGTTGAAAATTCCCATCTAAATCTTGATTATAAAGCTAAATATTCTTGAGATGGCAAGGTCACCATCTGAAACGTCCTTGAAGCTTGATATCCAGATACACCGTCTTCTTTGACAGTGAATTGGAGCTGCGGTCTTCCACCGGATTCCAGGACACCTGTTACAACACTGAAATGAAAATAATTCAGAATTTTTCCCTTCTCATAGACAGAGAACACGTTTTCCGATGGGCGGGGGGTTTGGAGGAGTGGTCGAATGATTACAAAGTCATGGCGGGTACACGTTCCTCGACAGAGAACACGTTTCCCAACCAGCGGGAGGTCCAGGACGGGGTCATATGGTGTCAACCGTCAGAAGTACGGCGCTACTATCCATTTCAGCCTTCCGCCTGTTTGCCACATTAACGCGCCAGACGTCAAATACATTGGAGCTGGTCAAGATCAAAGAAGAGTAGAATAATAATATTCTAGTTTCAAACGTACATTGCATTTTAGCAGGACCGGTACCCTCCTCCCGCCGCGTTCATTAGTTCTTACAATTCCTGGAGGTGCCTTATGATAGGTCGCAAAATTAAATGAGATAAAGCAACCGACTCCACAATCTGCGACAACACAAGCCTGATGCCATAATGTGCCTTGTTTGTTGTTTCTCAACAGGGTTGTTTGTTTAATAATCTTCATGTCACGTTCATAAAATATGGAAATAAACACTCCGAATTTGAATAACCTAAAAAATATTTTGACGGCGGCTCCGATTTGTGGAAATGGCTGACATGGAAGCTCCATTGAGTGCAAATGGCCGAAGTAGAGCTACTTTGGGTTACTCTTTACTTTACAAATAGCACTTTAATCCAATTCTATCTAAGAATCAATGGGAAGTGTAGTTTTGGTCAGTTGAGATGAGTGGCGTCAGGCGAACATGACTCTCCTACGGCAGCCTGGCGTGACAGGAAGACTGCACCACGAAGTTAACGTTGTATTGATTGTTGATTCTTTTCTGCCATAGACTATGCCGCCTGATTGGTTCCTGAAATTTCCAATAATAGAAAAGCGCGTCTCTTGTACCATCCTTCAAGTCAACTCCAACGAGGGTTACATTGCAAGCTGTAGTCGCAGCCTCGTAGGCCTATTACCAGCACACTTCTTAGTATCATGACCTAGTAATTAACGTTTTCCTTTTCTACTTAAGCAGCGGGGAAGTATAGAGACCTGATATAGATAGTTAGAACCCGAATGAAGAACAGCGAAGAGGGACTGACAGTAGAGCGCTCTTCAACTTGAAGAATGAAGATGGCGGCTCGGAGTACTTTCCGTCCCTATCGTGGCTGGTTACATTCAATTTTGCGGAGGCGTTCTGAACGTGTACTATATGTCGACCTCTGATCTGAATGTAGCATCCGAAGTCATTGAAGCCTCTAACCGAAACAAACCAGAATGTTTTTATGCCTTGACCTGCCTGCCTGACCCACTGCAACCAAAACCACATAATCTTACATACATGAGGCCAAGCAATAGCGTTGCCGCAGCTGGACAGAAGAACATTTGAGTGGCGCTTGCTAATTATTAACGTAAAAGATGGCTTAGATGTCAGAGAAGGACTTCTTTTCCTATGTAAGTAAAAGTTTCTGTGGCTCGCGTTGGCATTTCTGATACACATCTGTCTGGACGTGATATGTTCAACCCATGTTTGGGTAGTAGAGAAAGTCGAGACTTACCACTTCTCATCATTTGCGTCTTCTAAGAGCTCAGGACCAGTTGATCGTAATAGTTAGCTCCAGTTCAAGTCCCGAGAAACTGAAGTCGCTGTCGCTAGCGAAGCTTGAAGCTTGAAGCCTGGAAAGAAAATACCAGCATCAAAATGTTGAAAAGTAGCGTGAGATTTCAATTAAATTTGGCCATGGCGGACAGGCCGTGATATCACCGCAGGCTGTGCTAGCCAAGCTGGGCGTGACCTGACCCAAACCTGACCGGTGACCAGCAACGATTAGATTGGTACTCGCTAGACTTTGAGTAGGCTTGGGATTGAAGAAATACTGAAGATAAGGTCTTGTCCGTCAAAGCGAGCTTAAGCACTTGTTAGGGTTGAAACTCCTTTCAAGTGCTAGCGATCCGCCAGTCCGAATATCATTTGCGTCGATTTGATGCCGCAAGATATGTGGGTCTAGTGAATAGTTCCATGAACGCAAGATCCGTTGATAATGGCCATTATATCGGAACGTGAGTTCCACTAGTCACTGGTCAATAAAGGATTCCTTGAGCCCTTTGAGATCTTCAATCAGAACTACCCATCTATTACTCATCGTAGTTTATTATACTGAAAAAAGCCAGTAACACTGGTTGATGCTCTCTAATAGACGCCCAAACTCTGAAGAAATGAATTGAAGCCGTCTCCTGCATACCCAAACGAAATTATGCCGTGATCTAGGTGAAAGAGCATCTTAAGTCTTGGATGGTGAGTCACCATGCTGTGTAGGAGTGCCTTGATAACATAAAGGTGTCGCCAGATAGCAGGGAGTCAGTTACAGAACCTTGCGCAGCAAAATTTCTTATTGAAGAGATAATGTTCTGATGGCCATAGAAATGATCAAGACGGTTCGAAAGATCAACCTCAAGGTATTAACCGAAAGCAAATATAATATATTCGACATGACATGTCATATTAACGGGTCTTGCTTCACGTCTGGACTGTAGCACGACCACTGACTGGTTTCTAGCTGCAGTAAACAGTACAAGGGGCTCTTCCTGCATGCGCGAAATCGCCAAGCTCATATTACTGGAACACTTCTTTAACATACAGTTTTATACAACATATGAGCACATTTTATAAAAGACTATATCAGTGTTATTGCGAGGGAAAAAAAGGCTAGTAATTCCCAAGTTCCGGGGTGATATTCATCCAGAAGTTAGAAGATGGCGTCCGGAACTTTCACCCTGTCACCACGTCGGGCCGTTTTGGGCCTTAGTATATCCCATAGCTCTTTGTTCTAGATGACTTTTATGTGCAAAATATACCGAGCCTCTACGCTGATTAGGCCCTTGCTCAAACCCGTGTCTTGACAGGATACAGTATATCCAAAGTGTGCCTGAAAGTAGTTGAACAGTCAGGTACCTGCTCCCGTAAACAAACTGTAAAAAATCACACGCTTGCGCAATGCCCGCGGTCACAATAGCAAGTTTTCGACCTCGTCTGATTCAGACAGCGAAGAGGGATATACATGCGCCCATCGTGGCGCGGAAGTTGTAGGTGACCGGCCATGTCGCGTCGCCATGACGTCGTTGAGCTCGCGAGGCAAACCAAATCAAGCGTGACCGTGGTGATGACGGTGGCGGCGGCGGCGGCGTTGTGGGGAAGCACAGATCGCCATCGCAATTCCTGTGCATAGGTGCGGTGACAATACCACGGATCAGACACATGGTGCACACCTCCGATACCGTGTTCATCAAACAAAAGCAGCGTATCATTGACTCATTACACTGCCTACACACTTCGTAGATTTTTGTCAAAGGATAACGGGGAGATTTCCGACGATGACAGGGCGCAGCTTCATAACGGACAAAACATATACATACCCTGAGCAATTTCTAAGCCATTTGGAGTAGAGGTGTGTGTACGTTCACTTCCGACGGAGCGGCTCTGTGCAGGAACGGAGTCCGGCGAACCATTCATCAATACCAAGCAAAATTGCCGGAACACTCATGACAAACATTCAAAAACCCTAGAAGCCCCCTGACATACACTGACATACGTTAGCCCTCGCTACTGCCGCTTAGATTGAACACGGGTTCAAAATCCGTACTTAGAGGCGAGTCTTTTTCGTCAGTCTCCATTTGTTTGGCAAATAAAACACTGTGGGGTGGAAGAAGCCATCACAAACCCGTCATAAAATACCGTCTAACCACATTGGATATTGATGCTACTACCCTGCAATTTTTATCATGAACTGACAATGCTGGTCCTCTGTAGACCTTCGACAGACGAAATGCCAGAAGGGTTAGCCTCGCATTTAATATATCTCTCATGAGAAAAGAGAATATTCTGTGAGACATAGAAGTTCATAAGAATCCACCTTCTAGCCATTCAGAAGACCATTCGGGCTTTTCAATATCCGATTCAAAAACATATGGAAAGCGTTGACACTACATATGAATGGTAATGACATGTCAAGGGATCTACTCACCTCCACTTGCGCTGGATATCAGATGCAGTCAATCACAGTGATCCATCATGGTGGCAGGACCAGATTTATTTAGTATTGTAAATCTGTGTGTAAGTACTAATAGCATATGGGTACATACACTCGGGATCATTTCCTAGAAGACATCTCTGAGTTGTCAAGATTAGATGTATGTGATCCAAACAGTATATTATCAGAACAGAACAACCGTCTGGATCACAGCTGCGGATTTCGTACCTTGAACGGATCACCCGGATTGCCGTAGTCCCTTTGAAGGCGATCGAGTCCAACCAACGATTCAAACTTAGTACCTATTAGCAAGTACTCTAGTACGAGAAATTTCGGCTTTCATGAATTATACTGAGAAGTACATATCGTCAGTATGCATCGAGTTACGCCGGCGTCGGTCTTCGTGGCACAGGGTTTTGGGTTGTCAGTGGCTGTACTCTACACTGGAATTCGGAGCTAAAAATAGAAACGAAGTCTGATATTAATACACTGTATGATATACGCAGTGGCACAGGTTGCAACTCAAGCGCTCATAACTCAAACAAAAAGGTGTTTTCATCATAAATCACAGCCCCGTCTGAGTTACACCAAGGGGACATTGCAGTATTTATTAAAATCACTTTGCTCCGTCACCAAGTTGGCGGAGCCTCAGAATATCCGTCTGATAATCGCAGAGTGTGCTAACTGGACACTATGTAACGGAGACCTTTTGGACAGATCCATGGGTACCGCGGCCTCTTACTGAGGATGTACGGCCTCTAAGTACTTAACCACTGCATCTCCTCGTATGAGTAATAAACAAGATTCTGGGATGATCACTTATCGGAGCAAAAGCCGGGCGACTGAATATCAATTCCTTCCAGAACACACGGCGTCCCCACAGAGCAGTCTTCTAGTTCACAGGACATCTGGCGGAAATGCCAGTAGTGATAGCTGCCGTGGCCACAGGAACTATAATTGAACTTCCATAACGATCAAACACTAGTTTTGACGCCCTCGTTGAGTCATTAGACTGACAATCGATGGGTCTATGCTTCGTTCCCAGTCCGTTTGAATAAGATAATTGCGACGGCGGTGTTCTGATGTTAGTTTGCGCCTGTTGGTATTGACGTATCTTGAGAAGGGAAGGAATGCCAATGTAAACAGGGGAGCCCCGAGCTTGATACGACGTGTCTTGAAGATGTGCATTAGCGCTGAGAAATCAGGACTTACTGATTAATTTAACCCCTTCAGTTAACTAGATTCATTACCGCCCTGTGACAACGATGGTCCTTCTCATGCACGAGAAATATGAACCATACAAAGAATACACCCCTGGATCGATATCGGCCGTGTCATTTTCCTTTTTCTGGGTGTTCTCCATGCTGTTAGTACTGGACTGTGACACAAATATCAGGATCGTGGCACATGAGGCACTCTATATCATAGAAGAGCTACTGTCGGCGCTGGGCGCTGATGGTTGAAAGGACAGAAGGTTCTCTGAGACCTGAGAACGCGAAATATATATTTCAGAATAATCGAAGATAAGGCTAAATTCGAAATGGGAGTCCGACTGTTTGCCATATTGAAGTCCTAGAAAACCATCATGCATCTTTGTTTCGTTCCTAGGTCTACACTGTCAAAAAAAATTGTAAAAAAGTTACATCATAGGCCTACCATCTCATCTCAAGGAAGTATAGATATTCCCTGAACAGGAGTCAAAATTCAAGGTGCTGCTTATCGTGACTACATAGTGACGGATACCGGTAAATGGCGTTGTTCACCCACGACGCACAAAATAGCTCGTTGGTATATAAAGTTTAAGTACCTTAAGTTGTTTGCAGAATTCCATGTTGACCGGTTACCGGTCAATCCCCAATGTGCTTGGACTGCGGCACTGGCTGCAAAATAATATCACTTGGGAAATATGAACTGGTAGCAAGTAACGATAGTCAAATTACTAAAAGTGTCAAGTACTTTAATGGCTTCGTGGTCTCCAAAGATGCTTACCGCGCGGTAGCTAGACTGGCTCGAAGGTACTTATGCAACAGACACGAAAGTACCGACCATTTCACATGATTCATCAGGTGAAGGATTTTATCACCCATGAAATGAGACAACAAACTACAATATGAGCCTCCCATAGCAGGGAAATTTGCGTAGATCCAAAACGCGCAGGTCCAAAATCATAGAATACTTCAATAAACACGACCTAGGTCAGGTGGACTGCCGCCCCATGTAACTGATACAACGGGACAAGGCCCGGCCGCAAAGATGCGATTTGTTTTCACGAGCAAAATGTGAGAATTAAAGAATGAAAAAGAGAAAACGCACGAAAGTCAGTAATAACAACCTCTGAATACTGTGTTGGAGTATATCAGACATGAATATAGAAAAGTAGTGATGTTGTCAGATGCGTTGGACAAGACCTATGATTATGAACTGACCTTGACCTAGTAACTAGTATTCGACCGCATCATCGTCATCAGCTGGTGCCTCGTCCTTTTTCTCCCCCTCAGGGGGAGCACTCTTGGATTGTTCCTTGGGCGGTGGCGCTGCCGATGCGTCATCTACGTCCATCTCTGCATCCTTAGCCTGCGAGGCAGCAGCATCAGTAGTAGAAGACTGAGGTGGTACAATGTCATCATGAATCGTCTCAGCCTCGTCCTGCTGCTCCTCCTTATCAGCCTTGCGGCGGGCTTCTTCGTCTGCGACGCGCTGACGCAATTGCTGTATTTCCGTTATTCCTGTAAGCCTCTCCTCGCGGAAATTTTCCCACTCTTTCTCAACAGCCTCTCGAACCTGCGGTAACGGATTGTCAGTGATGATTTGACGAGAGTAGATATGGTTCTACCTCTGCCTTTCTCTGGGTTATAAAAGCCTCCTGTTCGGATGTCAAGATGGCAGGAAGGTAATACAAAGGTGGTGGGTGCGACCGGGGCACTGGCGCCAAGGGGTCTTTGGAGGGGGGAGGAGAGGCAGAGTCGAGGGGAATATCATCCGATGTGATTAGAAAATTCGCAAGGATTGGAAGGCGCGTCCGCCTGAGTTTGTACTGCACAACCGTCAAATATCATACAGAGAAAATGCTACGTCACTTACAATCGAGTCCTTCAATTGAAGATCTTCCTCCCTCCTGTTCGCACTGGTCTTGTCTTTCTTTGCATCCTCGGCTCGTCTGACAGAATCAGTCTCTTTACGAAGCTTAGCTTGTAGTCTCTGTTCTATTAATTGCCTTTTCTTGGCCTGAGACAGAACAAAGGTGGTCAAATGGCAATTTCAATGCGCTTATAGATACACCCTTACCGCCTCGCTTGCGTTGCGCTCTTTATCCTCGATCTTGGCTTTGTTGAGCGTTCCGACTAGTATTCCAAACATACTTTTTCCGCGTTTTCTTTCATGTCCTCCTAGTGCTGCGTTTAAATTGAGGCGGGGCCGTTTTCGTGTTTCGCTTGCTGTTTGCGTTGGTTCGGTGGGTGACATGGGTGCCTCCATCTCGGGTTCATTTTGAACAGAGTTATGGTTCCTGGCATGTAATTAGATCAGCATACTTGAGTTCTCAGCAGAGTAACTCACTCGTCGGTAGACATTGGGACGGAGAATAGGTCCAGAGAGGCAAGTGGTGTAGTCGCCGCAGTGGTGCGGAACGGTTTGACGACTGATTGCGGAGATTGAATCTTTAAACTCCACTTACGCCTTGTTAATGAGGCCTTCTGGCTTTCGAAGCAGTAAATGTCCACAAAACTCGGTATGCATATGTTTTTTTAATCCTTGAAAATATTATCTTGCATGAAAAAGTGCATTTTATAGTGTACGATACGAGAAGCAGAACTTTTGTTGTCAACGTTTACGCGGAGCGCAAATTATGCCGTACGTGGAATGATGGCATTCCGACGTTACTGATAAGTTGGAACCACAACGTTACAATGCCGCCCAAATCTTCAGTCAAACCAACGAAGGCACCTCCGGTTGTCCAGAAGACGAGATGGAAGAAAAATGATGGGCCTAAGAAGACATTAAATACGCAGGAGCAGCTGAAGCGGTTATTTACGACCCTGTGTCAACAGATTGACGGTGGCCATTTCAGCAACGCGGTCAAGACATGCGACAAGAGTGTGTTACCCTATCTTAGAGATATCTCTGCCACAAAATGCTAATACATATTACAGTACTGCGCATACAGCCCAACGATGCGGATGCACGTCAAACGAAGTTGTTTGTGCTGTTACAAACGGAGCAGTACGATGCTGCGCTCGCTCTCATCGATCTCGATGAGGACCTGGGAAATCACGCATATGAGCGGGCATACTGTCTTTACCGCATGCAGCGCGAGTCAGCAGCACAGGAGGTGCTGGACGAACTCAAGAAGGATCTGGGAGATGAGGGTAACAGGGGCGTTATGCACCTTGAAGCTCAGTTGGCAGGTCCTACATGCTCTTAAGCAACAAAATTTTCTGACATTTTTCATCCCTGAAGAAATATCGAGAAGGGTCTTACCAGGAAGCATTCGATCTGTATAATCAACTTCTGGATACCGCCGAGCCAGTAAGTCTCATGTTAGCCATTGATTAGAAAGCGTTGTTAAATCCTTGATCAAGAATTCGGAGGAGCATTCAGATATCCTGACGAACCTTCAAGCCGCACAGGGCCACCTCGAATTCATGGAACGTGGATATTTGCAAGCTCTAGATGCTCTTCCGGCTTCAGTTACGTCCACTCTCGAGAGCGCCCCGCCACCTGTTCAGTCCTCTCCACCAACCACAGCACCTGCTGTTGACACGAGTGCGTCTGCTGAAGTGAAACCCGCTCGCCCGCCCAAGAAAGTGCGAATGTACCGTGTCCCTGCAGGCGTTGTTCCTGGAGTCACGCCGCCACCCGATCCTGAACGTTGGCTGAAGAAAAGCGAGCGTTCGAACTTTGGGCAGGGAAGGAAAAGGAAAGGACAAGGAGGAGGAGGAGCTACGCAGGGCAGCTCAGCTGTGGATCATGTCCCGACACCCAGTTCAGCAGCACATTCGTCGAAGAGTGGAGGTGGTAAGAAAAGAAGGCCTTAAGTTGGTAAGCTTCCTTCGTTGTATTTGGTTTATCCTCCCAACTGATTTGAACGTATTCTAGTAGTTGTTTACGACCTTAACGTCCAGGTTCCTTAATGAAACCTTTTCGAATTTCATTGTATACATCGCGACCTCGTGTGAGCCTTGCGGTCAGTTACATAACAGTCTTCAAGTTCCAGTTTCGCTCTGCCTACACGTTAACTCATTTTATTTTTCTGCCATTGACACCATCGACCATAACAGTGCTAGTACTTTTCAACATTTGCTCATTTCCTTTGAAAGCGGGGACTTTTATCGAGTGATATCTACTTTGCGTGAGCTCTACGACGGTCGGCTATCGGAACTATCGTTATGCCTCATGGTTTCCTCCAGGTCTTACAGTTAGTTCCATTTTCATTGATATCTCGAAAGTTCCCAGGTGTCCCGGTCCATTTTGCTCTATTCCTCAACAGCATGTGACCACGCGGTTAAAGGCAGTCTGCAATATGAAGCAGCGGACGAACCTTACTTGCACGCAAAAGCGAACAGCGTGTTGCACACGGCCTTGAAACGGAAATACAAAGTGATCGCACACTGTAAACTGCCCCGTCTGGGGCCTCGCAACACTCCGGAACTCATGTTTCGTCTCAAGGTATTACAGTAACCCCGTCCACCCTATACGGCAAGTTTCTGTGGTCTTTTCTAAATGAAAAGGTAGCTTTGTGCCACCTTTATCACGCGCGTTCTTTTAATGCCAAAACCTTTTCTGATTATCTTCCCCACACGTGCAGGAACTAGAGCAGCATCTGGCCGAGCTGTGCGCATGCGCGTGCCAGCCCCTTACACCGCCGCTTCAGCGCAGAACGCTCCATCACCATGCGTTAACGGCCTGCTTCACGCTCGAGTTTTGACAGGAGCGAAAACTCATTTATGCTGCCTTTATAAAAGGACTAGCGATGCTGCAGGGTATCTCCAACCCTCTCATCCTTTACTACTCCTCTCGACCCTCCTAGCTAAACTTTGATAATGTTGCTTTCAAAAGTTCTCGGTGTCATCATCCTCGCCCGAAATGGCGACAGATACAACTACTACCAGGACCCCTACACATATGCGGGCTCTGAAACCGAGACCACCGCTCTCGGTGAGGTAAGTAACTACACTACTAACTGTTGAAGTACCTTTGTCTAAAATATGCCTCACCAAGGTCGAATCCAACCGTCTCGGGACTGTCATTCGGTCCACATACTTCGACAGCAAGTCCCCTTCGTACATCGAGGGTATCCGTTCAGACCTCGTGGACAACAACGAGGTGAAGGTCCGCGTCAAGGCTGGTGTCGAGGGCACCGTCGTTTTCGACTCGGCTATCGCTCTCCTCCAAGGGCTCTTCCCGCCCAACCTGAACAACAAGATCATACTCGCCAATGACACGACCGTTGTCGCTCCCCTCGGCGGATACCAATACGTGCCTGGTATGTCCATAACGAATGACCTAACGTGGTGCAGGATGTCCAGAACTGACAACAAATAGTTGAAACCGTCGAACCTGGCAATGATCGCTCCCTTGAAAGCTGGACTGACTGTCCTGTCAGTATAAGAATGAAGCTAAAGCTCTATCATCGTACTAAGACTCCATTCCATAGAACTTTGAGAAACACATCAAGGACTTCTATTCTTCGAGCGACTTTAAGGAGAAGGCTAAGGAGGCTGCACCTTTCTTCTCCGCTGTCCGTGACTTCGTCTTTGGCCGTCCCACCACTCTGGAAAACGCTGTAAGTCATCTTGTGCTAGGATTTATTCGCCATTTACTAAGTACAATCCTGTGTATGCGTGGTGAATCAGTGGAACGTAAGTTGACCATTCACATTGCTCAATTTCTGCTTAACTGTATACTCTTCAGATCTACGACTACATTAACTCTGAGCTCGTCCACAACAAGACCTATGCCTACCGTCTCCCACCCACCTTCATCGAACAGGCGCGTCACTGGGCTAATTACCATGAGCGTGGAATCTTCTCTTCTGATGAGGACATTAACGGAATTGCAAACAGTGAGATACCTCAATGAAATGCACTCTTATCACACTCTGACATTACTTTCTCTGTAGTCGCCGGCCGCACCATGCTTCACACCATCTTGAGCTCCCTCGAGCGCATTGCTTTCAACGGAGACCCCCTCCAGTTCATGCTCGTCGAGACTACCTACCAAGCTTTCATTTCCCTGCTCAGCCAAACCGGTGTCACTAAGGAGAAGCCTGAACTCGCTGGAATCCGTAAGCTCTTTTTTTTTTTTTTTTTTTTTTTTTCTCTTTTTCGGCGATGTTTATTGAACTCATTTTCCCCAGCTGACTACGCCTCTGCCCTTGCCATTGAGCTCCGCCGCGGCTCTGCCCCCGATATCCGTGACTTCCTTCGCTTCAGGATCAGGAACGGTACCGCTGGCGAATTCGAGGATATCCACGTTTTCGGACACCATGCCGACATCCCCTTGACTGAATTCATCTACCGCGCTGAGGTATGACACCCGCCTAACCTTACATTATTCAAAGCTCAACTATTCACAGAACGCCGCCATCACGAGCAACAAGCAGTGGACCCAAGTTTGCGGTGTCTCCCCGTCCGTCGATGTTCTCGGCTTCAAGGCCACTCCCGACAGCCTCTTTGTGTACATCATGGCCTGCCTCGGCCTCAGCGGCCTGCTCTTCACCGTGGTGCAGTACGTCCGCATGCGCCGTGCGGAAAAGCGCCGCCTCATGCTCAAGGGTCAGGAGGTGAGTGAGGTCAAGGTTGCATATCCATGCTATGGCTCTGTCAAGCCGTTCCCTGCGCGGAGCACACACATCGAGGACCAATATCATCCCCGCGGGGCGACCAATCCCTATGACGAGCATACGTTTGTTGCGGAGGAATATTATCCTGAACGTCCCCTGTGGATTATGTGAACGCGCAGGGCGGATGACGGGTACTTGCTGGCTGCGTTTTCTCTATGGCTTATGAGGTGGTACTTACTATGCTGATTCGTCGCAGAACATGTATACCACCGTTCCCACTATGGTCCAGGACCAAAAGGTCAGGCTTGTTTGAGGGCAACGCCTCACTGACTGCTATCACGTCGTCTTCGTGGACTCTTGGCATGCCGAAACGACTGACTATATGCCTCGCGAATAAGTAGTTTTTTGATAACATATTCTAAAAATCATCATTGTCTGCATGTCCCACATCTTGTCTTTACATGCCTTTCATACGCTCTTTCTATTTATAAATATCCCTTTCTAAAATCCACAAAACATGTTGGAAATCCAATGAACTTCATCTGTCCAAAGACTATGTTGAGGTATGTATCCATCATGTAGTCCGCTGTCAGCGGCCCAATTGGATTTATGGGCCAAGCTTTTCCATGCTTACATAACCAGCTTGTAGCTTCGCAGCCAGGTCGTGTCCACTCACCGCCGCAGACATTGAGGACGTCTGACGTTACTTAGCAGTGAACATAGCCCGTGTCTCTGCTTACTTTTATACCTTGTGTATCCTTGCAAGTTCCTTCTCTCATCTACCCGCGGTTAATCATACCCGTCGAAAATCAGGTTATATTGTCTGCAGTTTCCATGACTCCTGATTCTGATAGAACAACAATACTACAAGAACACGAGATGAACGGACTCCTTCGTTTGTCAAAGAGTCTCGAGGCTGTGCACCATGTTAGTTTAACATGTAGAATGGACCGCTTTTCCGTCCAACACACACTTTGCCGCAGGACGCCATCAGCCAGCGAGCACCTGTAGCCTTTCGCAGTCACAAGGAGTTGTAATCGACCGAAACGACGCAATCATCAAGCTTAATATTTGGACAGAATGGCTGAAGCTGCAGAGTGCTGTAGCTGCTGTTTCCTTTGCTGCGCTTGTTTCGGTGAGTTGTCGATGTATACTTCCTTGACAAATGAAGTTACTGAATTTGTTGTGATGTTTTCTCAGCTGTTTGCGGTAGAGCCTGTTTATGGCGTCAGTTCTTCCATGACTACTTCGTCCAACACCCTGCTTACCTCAAACCTTTGTAGTCCCTTTACCAGGATCACGAAAACGCGCGAAAGAAATGGAAGCAGACGAACTGTACGCACAGCAAGTGGCGGAGGAGGAGATATTGAGGCAGGGGCGAGACAGGCATTCTCCTTATAGCGCAGATTATCGGCCCACTGCGCCCATGACTGCGAATGGGGGCAGGGCACCTCCCCAGCACGGCGGTGAGTAACCTCGGGTGCATGATGTGTCTAAATTCTTACACGAAAACATGCAGATCCGCGCATTGATGCACAATCTAGACCTCCGTACGGTGAACAGTACCCAGCTCATCCATATCCACCTGGGCAGGCTACCCGAGACGCGTACCAGTACCCGCAGGACCCACAACAGCATTCCTCTCACCAACGCGGGACGTCAATCATGAGTGGGTCTACCCTGCAGGGTACAGAAGACGTTCCCCGCATGCCCAGGGAGCAACAATATGTCCAGCCACAGCGACAACAAGGGTTCCCGCTGCCTGACCATAGGCCAAGTCGTTCGGATGGTCGTGAACCAGACCAATTGCGCAGAAGTCAAGGGACAAATGAGAGCCGGGGACACTACATACATCCACCACAGCCCGACAATAGGCCTCAGAGCTAAGGGTACCATGTGGGACCAACCTTATTTACTTCTATTATCGGCTGCTGTCTCTTTGTATCCCTGTGTGCGGGCCTGGGGCCTGTAATAGAGGGGGATTCTCTCTTGTGTTTAAAACCGCGCTTAATGTCACAAACGGGCACTAACTTGCTTCTCCATCTCTTCAATTTTTTGGCAAGCTTGCGAATGTTTGCCTGTTGCTTTACCATAGTCGAAGACATGTGTGTCGACGCTTTCTTACTCACATGGCCGTAAAGCTAAATCCAAGCTAAATAGGTCGCCCTTGGGCCATAATATTCGCCTCCGTATCATTACTCGATGGTCCTAGCCGTTGTTTCTGAGCAATCACATCAAACTATTACTCCCCAAGTGACGCTTTCTGCAAGTTAGTTCTCACAACGTCTGCAGGTGAAGGTAAGATGATGTAGTCTGCGATTATCTGGACACTTACTGCTATCTGAAGAGAAACACCCTTCGTGTTGCGCAACCCGTCAAATAACGACGTGAAATATACAGTAGGATTCCGCGCTGAATAGGAAACAGCCATCATTAAGAGACGTAGGCGAACGTTGAGAGATGATCCAGTGCTTCCCATATCCGTTGATGCGAAGTAGAAGTTTTTCCAATAACGCACAAGCTCCATCTCGCCAATGGTTTGAAAGCATTTCAACAATGCTTGATTAGAGCTGTAGGCATACCCATGTTCACAGCGAATGGCTCCCGTTATGTTCAAGTTGATTTCTAACTTCCGATTAGTCGGATGAGGTGGGAGAAAGCGAGTTATGCAAGAAAACAAGCTGGGAGTGTCCGAGTGATTTGTACCCCACTGCTTCCTCGCATGAATAGTGAGTGATGAAAGTTGAGGAAGTAGATCATATTGAAGGGTGTCAGTTTCAACGTAGTTCCCTATGCATACTTCAAAATTGCATAAGTGGTTATTTGAAGCACAAAGACTGTTTTAACCATACCATTGAACAGATTGATGGTTAGCGTTGTAAGAGCAGGACCACCGAATTGATGAAAATCTGCATACAATTTTTTCTGCCTGATGGGTGGGCAGATGTATGTGAGGCTTGCCAAGTATGGAAGTTGCCTATTCTTTGTAATAATCGTCTCCATGAGTCCGTCTTCGCAGTCGTATGTCAGTGAACGGAGATTGGAGAGTGGGAAACGACCGTCCGATGAGCCTGGGGATGGGGACGCATCCTCAAGCGGCGCAGAACAGAATGATGCAGAATTTAACAAAGAAAGTTCCGAGATATACAATGATGAACAAAAAGATGGTGGTATGTTCTTTATGCCGGAGATGGAGAGGTAGGAGAGATTTGGACGTACGCATGCCATGTATAACGCCTCAACTACATCAGGAAGGTCGGATTCCAATAGCGAAAAATTATATCCACTATTGCCACTGATCTCTATGGAACAGTCTAGCAGTGCTGGATTGCGAAATAGTGCATTAAATATTGATACCAGTGAGTGTCTGACATTCTTTGCTTCTTCGTATGCCTTCAATTCAACCTCCAGCGTCTGTATATGCCGAGGAACACTTTCTTCTGCGGGCCAAAGTGGCGATGTGATGATCTTCCTGAGAGCCTGTATTCGAGTTAGTTGACGAGTTGTAGACACACGAATAATGCACTTCTTGAACTGGTGCCTAAGGGCCGACACGCGGAAATAACGGGATACCAGCATTATTTTTGAAAGATTGTACTGGGCTGCTCCTGACTCGTTCACGATCGCTTCAAGAAGCTCAGGCGGAAGGAAGGGCGGCATGGTGCTTCAGAATTTTGTTGAGAGTGACTGAGTTCCGATTGCTTTGGGCAATGTCTGCGCAGCATAATGATTGCATAATAATCACAATCAGATACTAAGAACTTGCTATAAATAGACCAGCAGCCACGATAATCACTATCATAACGTCTCTCATCGATGCCGCTTCTCCGCATCCGCCCATACTTTCCGCAGCTATATGCCTACGACAAGTTGTCTTAATTCCCATGTTCTGTTTTACTTCTGAGGGTGAGCTTATAAGGTCAGATGCAAGATGACGTGGTTTGAAACAACTTCAACACCTACTAGTGTCAGAGAAACACCTTTAGTGTTACGCAGCCGGTCAAATAACGATATCAGATAAGCAAAATCTTGATCATTCAGCCGGGAGTGGGTAAAACGTGAGGGGCCCCATGGAGTAATTAAGAAATTAAAGGATACGTTAAGAGCCGGTCCAGTATGCGCAATATCCGTGTGTAGAAGCTGGATACCTTCCCAGTAACGCACGACCTCTCTCTCACCAAGGGTTGGAAAGCATTTGAGCAGTGCCTCTTGATTGCTATTGGCATACCCATATTCGGAGTAGATTACTGCCTTTAATATCAAGTTGATGCTTAGCTGACGATTAGGATGAGGTGGGAGAAGAGGAATTATGCAACTAAACAAGGTAGGACTCTCAGAAAGGTGTACACCACACAGTTTGGTCGCACGAATAGTGAGCAATGAAAGCTTTGAAAAAAGATTGTATTTGAGGGCACCTGTCTGAAAGTGCGTTTCTGGATACACTTTCAGATTGCATGAGTAATGTATGATAGAGTGTGAATATTTCAGCCGTACCATTGCCTAAATCAATGGATAATGTTGTAAGAGCATCACTAAAGCGGTTGAAGTCTACAAATAGCTTGTCGCGCCCATAATATGAACAGTTTAAAGTAAGATTTGCCAGGCGGTGGAGTGGATGTTGTGCAAAAAAGGTCTCGATGAGTCCGGCTTTGCTGTCATATGTTAATGATTGGAGATTGCAGAGCGGAACAAGAGCATTTGACTCCGCGCCTGGTGGAAGTTTGCATAGGGCCACATCATCCTCCAGCGATACAGGGGTGAATGACGTTAACTTCAAAGATAGTTCCGCGATGTATGGCGATGAGCATATAAACGGTGGTATGTTTTCTATGCCATATATGGAGAGGTAGGAGAGGTTTGAGCGTACACAGGCCCCGTGTAACGCTTTAATTATATCAGGAAGCTGCGATGTTATTTGCAAAAAATCACATTTTCGCCCATTAATCTGTAAGGAACAGTTTGGTAGTTCTGGATTGCAAAATACTGCATTGAAGATCAATACCAGCGAGTGTCTGACAGTCTTTGCATCTTCACACAGCTCGAATTCGACTTTCAGATTCTGAATATGCTGAGAAACACGTTCTTGGTCCCGCCACAGTGGTGATGTGATGATCTGTTCAAGCGTGACTATCCTTGCCAGTTGTTTGAGCGCGATTACCCGAGCTAATTGGTCAACTCGACCAGCACTAGAGACATAGATGGTGCACTTTTTGAACCGATTCCTAAGGGCCAAGATGCGGAAATGATGGGATGCTAGTGCTATTGTCGAAAAAGTGCGACTATCGAACGCTGATAATTCGTTTACGATGAGTTCAACGAGCTCAGGCGGAAGAAAGGGCATAATTATCCTGAATGACTTGTGTAGCTGGTCTGAAGGAATGGTGGGAATAACATGTTATGGAGTAAATCAATTGAACATCCCAATTTCCCATGCCACAAATGCATCACGTTCAATTTCTATAAATAGACCAATGGCCGAAATATAAATTCTGTGCTCCTAGTTGAGTATACTTCTAATAAACACGAATATCACTTTGGATAACTAACATCTCAAGTGGTATACAGCATACATTATTATATTCGGTGACGACTGACAGCGAGCTGTAGTACTGTACAAACTGAACTATTTTAATGACCTTAGACCTCTCCCAACTTGGCTGCTACAATTGAGGACTTACAGAGTGGAATTAGACCTAAACCGTTTGATAAGCTTGGGGTAGGCTTGTGTGGGGACCCATTCCCGAGCGGCTCAGAGCAGAATAACATATCCGACAAAGATAATTCCGAGAAATATGGTGATGAGCAAAAAGACGACGGAATGTTATCCATGCCAACTATGGAGAGGTGGGAGAGATTTGGACGTACACAGACCCCTTGTAACGCTTCCACTACATCCGGAACATGGGATGTGATGCGTGAAAAGTCGCATTTATTTTTACCAATAAGCAGCAGGGAGCAGTTTGGCAGTGATAGGTTGCGAAACAATGCGTTGAAGATCGATACCAGTGAGAATCTGACATTCTCTACGTCTTCATACAGTTCAAAGTGGACTTCCAGCCTTTGTATATGTCGAGAAACATCGTCTACGGGTGACCATAGTGGCGATGTGATGATGTGCTCGAGCGCAACAATCCGAGCTAATTGATCAATTTGAAAAGCGCTAGATACGTAAATCTTGCACTTCTTAAACTGATTTCTAAGAGTCAAGACGCGGAAGTGACGGGATACCAGTACTTGCGGTCTGTTAGCACCGGCTGATTCAAGATGAGGTCGACAAGCTCGGGCGGAAGGAGGGCCATTATTTTAGGGGATGTGAGTTGGAGATGTGGTGTGCTTGGGTCACATTAATGCTTCGGGTGATTGGAATCCAAGTATCGGTGAATTAAGGTTGGGAACCAGTTTGGCCACTGTTGAAGTTGTTGAATATTTATTATTGCGGCAGGCCCGGCACGGCTATTGCCGAGAAGCCGGGAATTCACTCCACTGAACGTTATGAAAGAGACTTGGACGAGGCTTTGCTAGCAGTTTCTGATCTGCATTCATTCCCCCTCACATCATTCTAGCTGTACAATGTTCTCATTTATTTTTCATAGCTGACCCTCTATTTGCATACAGTTGTGTTTGTACATTTACACATCTTGCCATGATTTCGCCTCCAATCTATTTCGGCACCAATGCCCATACACCACCCATTACAACCATCATGCCTAGTATCCTGTAAAGTGGCCTCAGCAGTCCGCTCTTCCATATGAGAGGTAGTAGAAGTGTAAAACTCACAATGGTTGCAGACTTCCCACCCCCAGCCTCCCAGCCACTACCCCAGTCACAAATGGGAGCATGGCGGCGCCGCCAGCCGCACTCGCTGTGATCCATCCTATGGCACCAGTTACGAGCTCTCTGGGGATGATGCGTGCTGTGTGGCTTATGGCGATAGGGTACATGGGCCCAAAAAGTACCCCGATGAGTGAGACGGCGACGGCGTTGACTATGAGAGATGGAACGAGCCACACGACTAACTGGAGCCTGCGCCCCATAACCAAGTGTGAGCATCTACCAGGTTCATTGATTCTTGGCTGCCATGACTCACATAATTGACAGGATCGTATATACATAGATTGCGCGTATTTCTCCAATCTAAGTATACCACTTTAATTCTCCAGCAAAAGGATGTGCACGGTGATAACTTGCCTGTTTGTTGACCTTGATAAGAGCAACACGCCCTACGGCCATGCCTGGAGTAGCCATAAGCAACGGGTTCAATAAAATTTTCGTTTTATTCTACTGACCGCCGAAAAATCCTGATGCGATGTATCCAGCGGATGGGCCACCTCCCCGCGCAAATACCATGATTGTAACTATCCAGCCTTGCATTTGAAGTCAGAACGGTCATACAACTATATATGGGGGAAAGCGTACCCCCAATCGTTACTTCAACGCCTACGTAGACAACCAGAAAGAGGGTAAGAAGATGAACACTTTTCAGGCGAAGCAATCGAGAGTATTTGCTAGTACTCTCCTCTTCCAGTGTCTTTTTGGGTATGACCTCTCCTGCCCTTTCCAGATTTTCTGCATGATGCAAAGCACACACAAAGTTAACGTCAGTCAGACTAAGTTACTTTGGCTAATTGAATATACATACCGTCCTGATCTTTGAATTTAAAGATGGAAGCCTGTATGATTGCATTTATGACGGCAAATATAAATGACACGCCGTAATGCAGTGACCAATGCTTTGTCTGGGCAAATTGCGTTGCAACGAGAGGAGACACGAGAGCCCCAACGCCTGGAAAGACTTGACCTCAACTTCGAATAGTAGACAAGGACTGCAAGGCATACCGTACGCAAAGTGCAAAAGGCTCATCTTCTTTTCGCCTTCGTGGCGAACCATGGCAATGAAGCCGTTCGCTTGTGCGTCCTGCCCATGTAATGAATTATAACAGTCTGATATCCATCGCCTTATCCCATGACTCGCCTGAACTGAGACGCCCATACCCGAAGCTGCGAAGGAGATGACAAAGAGTGGGAAAGGAAGGCCTATTGCCTGAACAGAAAAGCCGCATGCCTGGAGACCGGCTGCGAAGACCAGCATCTGTGAATTAACGCCAATCATCGGCCGAGCGAAGACAAAGAGAGAAAATAAGCCCACTTTTCCAATACCGAATTTATCACCCAGTGGCATGTTCAAGAGTGCCCCAACTACAGATCCCTATCATTTTCTCAGCATCTGTTGGGCACAGATAGTTGCGTCCCCACCGAAAATGAGAGCACGAATATCCAGGACAGTGTTTCAAACCCAACCTAGGGGACAAGAGTTATCGCAGAGCCCACAAGGATGACAAGCTATCGAACATTGTAAACATCATGTATACGAGGCAGTAAAGGACCAGTAGACCCGTCGTTCCAACCAATGAGGAACAAGGACCAGCACAGACAGTAGAACTGCAGACTTGAGATTTGCTTTTCCTGTGGGGTCAAAGGTTTTGGTGTATCATCGCCAATTTCATTATCAAGTAGTGCCGCATTAGGATCGTCTACAATAGTCAGTTGCTCGTAGTCTTTGGAGTAAGCATCCTGGGCGTCCATAAAGAAGGAAGAAGATGGTGGTATGCGAATGAGTCAAGAACGACTCGTGCAAAAGGCAAGCGAAAAGTGTGTGAAGATATTCATGATCGGCCCGAGTTGCCGGTCAGCTCTGTGGCACAGAAATCGGACTCGCTCCGACCAAGTTTCGACAAGGGCAATTCGTATGACGCTAGTACGCAGATATGGAATATCGACACAATAAATAATAAATTTACAGGACCTCAGAATCAGGGATTTATCAAGATAATAAATTGATTGAGCAGCTTGCTCTCCTTACACGCCACTATGCAAGCGACTGAACGCTCAGAATACGGCGATACTTGACCTCTTCAAAATGAGCCGAATTAAGACCACTTCCCCAGCTTCACCTTGTGGAGAATTTTCCTCGTCAGCGACATTTTCCTCTGTCGATGCTGAATAACAAGATCATTAAAGCGTGTTTTAGAAGACTGGGGTTCTAGTTACATTACCAGCGTCGATTAGGTCCTCCTGCCTTCCCAGTCCGAAGAAAAAGTCATCGCCGTAGATACACACTTCACGGGACCCCCCCTCCAGACTTAGCCTCCTCCGGAGTGTCGTGGCGGTCCGAGTTCTTGAGCGGGCCTGCTCAAAGAGGGAGGGATACCGTTAGTCATTCGGATATCTTATAACTCAGTGGATCGTTACATGGTCACCTGGGACTATCATGCTAGCGGGATCGATGTTTAAGTGCGCGCAAACTATACGCGCAGCCTGGGATTCATCCACAGAGCTGACACTTGTGCGTTGAGAACGTAATTTCTCTCTGAGGCGGAAAATTCTGAGCGTCGTCTTCTCTCCTAGCTGCATCGTCTCGTCTTCGCTAGGTGGAGCCTCTCGCATTGCCAGTTTGATGTATAGGGGAGCAAGATGTATAGGAGCGACCCTACATGACTCGTATATCTTGACCTTCTGGATCGTAGTCACTCGGGGAAGGTCTTCTATACCGCGTATTGCACAGAGTTGAATTTCTGTGAAGTGGTTCTCGCACGCAATTTTGAGGATCGAAGTCCATTCTGCGACTGATGCAGAGCTGTAATCTGAGTATTTCCTTGACTCTTATATTAGAACGAATAAGTCGAGATCAAAGTCTGTTGAGCCACTCACTCATTGTAGATTACCCATAGGAAAGAACGGAATTCTGAATGACTAGCATTAGCTATCGTGACTGGATTAGACTTGCTTGATCCTGGGCGTGGTTGATCTTGGGAGGAGGGCGTGCTGAGCAGCTCCTTAAATTTACTTGAATCTCTGATGAAAAAGTAGCTGTGGACGCGAAACAATATGTTGTCGACCTGATAGACCGTCATTAATAAACAGAAGTTGATAGGAGAACATACAGCGCACTAGCAGATACAGATCACCGTCGGAAAGGTAGTAATCTTCGTGTTTCTGGTACTGGTTAGTTCCTGCAGACATGTGAACTAAGATGGACGAAGGTGGACAGAATTATCCAGCCTCTCAAAGGCTCAGCTCCCTTATATTTAAACGCGAGGCTCAAGTTATTCTTCGGATGCCGCACGAGCAAGCTTGTAACATCTCGTACTGATCTTCAGAATAGACATCTCAAAGGGACACTCCTGGAAGTGAGAAGGGTACACTTGGAAGCATGTAATTCTCAGAATGGAAGAGATAATCCTTCAGTGAGCATCTTTTGAGGGAATTGGGAGAGTTGTACACAAGAGCGCCTTATATTCTTGTACGGCCGAAGCGGAGCTCCATGCAGCTTCTGCTTTGGATTCTCTAGAAGGTGGCGGAGCATACGAAACGTGGAAAATTCAACAATCACGGCAACGTAAATCGAATACACGTGGGCTTATCGGATCATAATGTTGTCGACAATAATGGACAACTTTCAATAGGCGCCCAAAAGTAAGCAGCAACGAGGAACTTGAGGTGAAATTATTCTTGCTCGGATCGCATGCTAGCTGCACTCATGATGTTGGTACGCGCATCAGAAGAGCGGCATGTAACGGAGCAGTCAAATGGCAGCGGAAGACTGCGTTTTCGGCATTAGACTCGTTGTGAGCGGAATGTCTGGCATTGGACTTACATGATGAGGCCATCAGTATATTCCCCGGTGATAGGGACATCCGCGCCATTTGAGTCTTTCTTCTTGGCAATAGTGAAATTTTGCAAGGTTGCAGCCAGAGCCAGCCATGCCTTAGAAGTCAATTTGAATTCATTTTGCTGTTAATTTGAGGAGGAATCCTGCCAGATAACATACCGTATTAGATGCCATATGTTTTCCGACACAGATCCTGACGTTGGACAGAAAGAACGTGTAGTTAGAATATAGGGCCTTCAGACTCTACGGTTCATACCTTCTTCCGAATCCAAATGCGTAATCCACAGTATCGCCATTTAACTTTCCCTCCTCATCAAAAAAGCGATCTGGATTAAAAGCCTCTGGTTCAGAGTACTTCTTTGTATCACGCGAAATTGCCCTGTAGTAACTATTGCATCAAAGTCTCGTACTCGTGTGTAATTCAAGGGACATACCAGATATTGCTTATCACCGTGGCGCCTGTGTGCTTTTTTCTCAATACGTTAATTATCGTTTTTGCGAGAGTGCCAACCTTTTGGTATGTAGTATCCCTTGTATACGTCCTCCATCTCCGCTGCGTGAAACACGGACAGTGGTAGAACAGGTTGCCAGCGTAGTACTTCCCTATACAATGCTTCCACGTATTTCAGTGATGGTCTGTCGTCCCAGTTGATTATTCTCTTCGACCCAATAACGGCGTCTATCTCTTCTTGAGCCTTACGTTGAGCATCCGGGAAGCAAGCCATTGCTAGGAAAAATGTCCCTAATGCGGACACTAGCTATTGCAGGGACGGAGCTATTACTACTTCAACCTTAAAGTGAATAAGATTATCGACATACTGTGTGTGCTCCGGCTGTTTATTTGCGCTGTAAGTCAAGTATCTGGTAGGCATGAATCATAGAAATCCCCCACCTGCATAGGTAGTTGCCACGGTATCTCTTATTGCTTCAAACCTCTCCTTTGAATCACATGTTTGCAAGAGATCGGTGGCTACACAATGCGGTGCCATGCCCTCCTTCTAAAAGACTTCAATCAACGAGTGCTACAATCTAGATACAAATTACGGAGTACTTACCGTTTGTTTCAACACGAAGTCCAGTGGAATATCACGCAGTTCCATTACGTATTTTTTGCCTTCAAGTGCATGTCGTTTGAAATGAGCGCCTGGGAACCATGTTGGAATATATTTAAGGATGGGGAATGCATGAAGGAGGGAGTTTCCCGGAAGTGCTACTTCGGATAGTCTGCTTAGCGCCCGATCGGCGAGTCCTACAAAGTAGTCGTCTTTCGGTACGACCTCAATTCCATACATAGAGGACATAACCACCGCGGCTGGAAGACTGTTATAATTGGTTATATGCTTATCTAAGTAGTATAAGCTCTAAAGCGCTCACGTCTGATAGTGGTTTGTGAAATCATCAGGTGTATTGAGGAGGCCCCAGAGAAAGTCAAGTACTTTGCGCACTTGAATTGATTGGTGTCGTACTAGAGCTTTTGGCCTGAGAAATTCGTCCGCGATGCGTCTATTTCTCCTCCAACTCTGCCCGTAGCGCATAAAAGCTATAACCAGATCAGTCCAGCCCATTCTGCATTGACATCTGGCATTGAGACAGATGAACATGCAAGAGGAATCCTAATAGCACATACAAGTCCATCATGGGTAAAATAGGTCTGTCAGAGTAGATTCTTGATCGTCTTTCAAGGAGCTCGACATTGTCTTCATAGTCGTTCAATATAACTGTGTGCTCCGTAAAGTTGCGGAAATGAAGAATATCACCTGGAAACAGCTTCAATGTCATGTAGATTCTCAAATTCTGACGGGGTAGAGACTCACTCTTATACAGATTGGCCCATTCAATGTAAGCCAGCCAAGGGCGCTCGTCCGGCAAGTTACCTCTATTTCCAAGTAGTAAACTCGTCTCTGGAGGGCCTGGTGGGTATGACAACTTGTGCGTCCTGTAGTAGCGAACGTAAAGGCTAGCCAAGAGCAGAAGAGGAGACAATAGTCCACAGCCGTAGATTAACGCTAGAAAGATATCGACAGTCTGAGAATGGAGTGGCATGAGAGAAGGCAGCGTGGGACGTGTGCTGCAGGCGTAGCATTATATGAGAAAAGTGAGTGGGCCTGTAAATCGATCATTTTTCTCGTATTCTGTATGCTAAAATTGATCATGGATCATGTACAGTCTGAATTATGATCGCCTTCGATAATCACCCAGTACCCACAGTCAACTCAGTCTCCAAAACATGTGTTCTTCAGAAATAGAACTTCGCCGCGAAGACAGATGATGTTGAGATGATGGGGTGGGGAAAGAATTATAAGCACAACGGAGATTTACGAGTATACACGCGGTCATTCCGGCATATCCCGGCTTGAGCTAAAATGCCAAAGCATGTTTAAGCGCTTACCTGCTCAATGTAGCACTTACTTGCATTTGGAACGCATCATTCATGGCCTTTCCTAGATTCCACAGAGATGTTCTCCAAATAAAACGTATCATGTGGATGCGTTTGCCTTAATCTTGTCGCCCCCCCTCCAATCGCCCCTCTCTTTTCGACCTCTTTATGCATTACTTCTCCTCCCCAGCCTCGGACTACTAATTGAAATTGCAAGCAGAGCTTTCGCTATGCATGATGTCTCTTTGAAAACATTTCTATCATGGAAGGGTAAGCTCTATAATGACTCTCGTGACAATATGTTCATGCTGGGTTCATCCTTACATTCAATTTTAAGTGCTTGCCACTTGCATACATGCAGTTGCTCTGCTCCTCACCGTTCTCCGCCTATTCATTCGTTCGAGGCTATCGAAACTGTGGTGGGATGACTACCTCGTCATAGTCCCATTGACTGTCGACATATACTACATGGTCTGTCTGTGGGCCACGACTCGAGAGGAAGGTAAAGAAACGGATTGTACGGTTACTTCGCCCGTCACTTATGTACTCGGCTCGGATTGACTGGCTAGTCACAAACTGGTGGAAAACCGTCTTCCCTGCTTCAATGATTCTTTGGTCAGCCTAATTTCAAGCAAGGCATACATCTCTGGCTGACTTATTTATCATATAAATCTCAGGTCTTCAAGAGCAGTTCTCTCACTCGGCCTGATGCGAATATTTCCACCGCGCTCCCAACCCAGACACATCTATGCAGGCCTTACTATGTTTTCCGCCTTGATGTTCGCCACGTCTATAGCTTCTACGTCGTACAGCTGCGTTTACAAGAATCGTGGTACATCTTTCAAGTTTCCACTGTGCCCGCAAGCTCCAGACGGCCCTATCATGCTCCGTATCATCAGTGCAGGTGTGTCTTTGCAGCCCAGTGACAAAGTTAGTCCGTTACAGTACAAAACTTACTAGCAATTCCATATAGGGAATCTGACGTACGACTCATCGATAGCACTAGCGCCAATATACGTATTCCGCAAGGTGAAGCTCTGCCGTGCGGAGAGGCGAGCGATTTTCTTTGCCTTTGGAACTGGGATGGCGCCATGTATCATTCCTATCATATTGGTATCATTGAAGTACTACTCGATGATTCATCTTGAAGCAATTGGCATAATGTTGTGCCAGTTATTGGTTCGTAAACTGTTCTTTTTATGCCCTTTTCGAACATCTAATGCCGAGTTTTATTTATTCATTTTTCGAAAAAGGCGCCGGTGGCTCTACTTGTGTGTAATCTATTGATCGTCATGTCGTCGAGACTGCGAACTCTAAGGAGAAGAACGAAGCAGAAACTCTCAGAAACCAAGGAACGCGTTACTCGTCGCACCGGTGTGCCAGTTTCAAATGGACGCGCAACTTCTGTGTCAGTAGGAACTAGACAAGGAGACCACACAGACACTACAACGACAACAACCTTGAGAAAAACAAGGTCTACGACCCACCTGACCCTGACGGAAATATTAGATTCTTACGTTTCGTCTGATGCTATAGCTGGGGAATTAGGTTTGTTCTCAAGAATGGGTGAAAGTAACTGCCAGATGGCGCAGTGTTAGACAGACGGACCTCTTCTTAGTGCCTATCTCTCACTTTGCAGATACTGCATAGCTCGCAGAATTGGACACATTTAAACAATGGTATTATACATAATAAGTATAGCACACTTAACTAAAGGTACACCGCTCCTAAATCTCTCTTTCTTGAAATTTAAGATTAGCCCTACCAGTACTACACTTCTCTTTCGATACCAACTGCTTCATCTAGAATGTTACTCGTGTGATCCCTGGCTTCGTCGGAGACATTGGGGTCTTTATGAATGGAATGTAATATGTTACTTTTTATTAATGGTATGAACATATGGTTTACTTACTCTGGATGGCCTTCGTCGCTTGCAATGTAATCTGAGGAGGCAGCATTCTCTGTACCGCGCCCCGCATCTTGGTTAATGGGCCGACTGCGTCCCGAGTCAATAGAGTATCCATGGTTCCATTCGTTCTCCTTCAAGAATTGCCGGGCGTTGACCTTCTCTTCTTGGGGAGCATAACCTGCGTAACTAATTAGTGTCTGCCATTTCTCAGTAGTGATGTTAAAAATCACGATTTTTACCTGTAAGGGTTGCGAGGCTTCCTCGCGTTTGATTGGGGCTTAAGTCGGAAAAATTGTGGTGTTTTAGTGGTGAAGAATATGGACGTTAGGCGATGTTCAGCTGCTTTATATATCATCGCGTTGTAACATATTGGTGGCTCCGCAGGTGGTTTGCGGATAATGAGGTCGGCTATGGAGAGTTTCTGTGCGAGGGACTGCGCCATATCTTGACACGGGCTTTGTGGGTCACTATGGCTCATCTTTATGTAATTTATCTTATTCCAATCGTGTCAAGACTTGCCGCATAGCAGCTACTCACTCTCAGAGAGATAGGTTTAGTCAGAATATTATTAGATAGTAAGGTAACATACTTAGGGGAAAACTAAGGGAAACCCGTAATCTGCTCTATGTCATGCGCCGATGGAGAGCAGCTCCTCGCTCGCAGACTCTAGACGCTCCAATTTCTTCAACAAGTCGGTGCGGCGGTCGGAAACCTGGGGGTTCTCTTGCGCCATCTCCTTACATAGACGAGTCCCCTCAACACCATTAATTCCCAGGTTGGAGTTGAGAACCTGGAGGACATCGGCCGCAGCTCCTCGAACAAGCTCGCGATCAATAGCCAGCGGGACGATGTCCGCGAAGCGTTTATACGCCACTGCGAGACTCCAGACATAAGCATTTGAAGCTTAAACTCTAATTGAAGAACCCTGACAAACCTTGGAAGTACGCGCGGACATCAGCCATGATAACGAGAGCTGGTTCCATGCGGTCGGGTGGGAGAAGTTTAGCTAGGTCCTCAGGCTTGACATTGACCCCAATTTCTGCCAGCCCTCCCAGTATTTTTGATATCGCCGTTGGTTCGGGGCTGGAGTCAGGAGGGGTCCATATTCCTCCCTTCTTCTGGCGGGAAGAGGAAGGCTTCTCATATTCACGAATGGCATTTATGAGATCAGTACGGTTATACTCCTCCCGCGAGCCCTTGTAGTATGCGAGGAACTTGCTTCTGTAGTCAGCTAAGTAATGTGTATTGAGCGAGAATGGCAGGTCCTCAAGAGAAAGCAACCATGCGACTGATTTCTCAGCACTCTCAAGACGTGCCTTCATATGCTGTTGCATGATTGACCTAGCATAACAGTTTATCGTTGCACACATAGTAAAGGCGGAGTAGAAACTTACTTTACCCGGTGCTCGAGGTGACCTTGTCCAAACTCTTTAAAATGTTTTTCTACTAGGACCTTGAAGTACTCCAGCACAGTACTGTGTACAGTCTTGCAAAGTATATGCGCGGGAGCTTGCCATTCCTTGATGACTTTGTCGATTAGTGTTTTCTGTACCAGGAACGGGACGTTCCCGGGGAGTTCACGAGCACGCGCTCTAGAAGAATAGATCAAAGGTGAATTGCTGCAGGGCGATTGGGTCCACTTACCTATGAGCATGTTCCAGCACCTCATCTATATAAATTGCACTCGAGTCGCGCTTTTTCCGCTTCCGGCTGGCGGTGCCCTCCACTTCATCAACCCATACTACTTCTGGCTCGTCCTCGCTAGCCTCACCCTCTGGTACGTCTCCTTCCTCAGTCCTCAAAAAAGCGGCAGCGCGGAGATGTTTCTTTCCCGCATCTCGTCTCTCAAAGGGACGGAACTTGGGCGCGGTAGAACGAATAGCTGATCGGAAACGCTCCTGTGCAGGACGAATTGCCTGGATCAGTCCGGCTTCTGAGGCGTCAGAAACACCCCTGATATGAAGGTCGATGTCGCTGGCGAACTTGTGCAACAGGGCTGTTATTTCGCCGCGTGGATCAGAAGACGGCTCCCTCGGAAGCTTCGATAAGAGGTTGCGCGTATTCAGAATAGATTTCTCAAGTTCGTCTTGGATTTGAGGAAGTCTATAGTGGTCCGCGAAGTCAGTCGATCAGTTGATAGTAAGTGAGATGTAGAACCGTACCGCTTTGAAATAAGGCCAGACAGAACGGCGCTAAGCCTCCCTACCAGGTTGCTGGTGCGCAGATACTTCTGATATATGCTCTCCAAATTACACCAGGGAGCCTTACTCGAAAAGAAGTTATTTTCCTTTCGGCGCGCATACTCCCAGGTTGGGTTCTTTTTGAGGTCGTTGGATGACGGCTGTTTTACACAGAACCAGTTGTTCTCCAACGTCTCCTTCTCATTTCTGATGAATGGAAGCCAATTCGCCTCTTCACCAATGGGTATGCGATCAGGTTTTGTGAGAACGCCTATGGTACGATAGAATGAGCACTGATGACACATAACGTTCGAGTATATGCGCACCGATT
Organism: Stropharia rugosoannulata; assembly: GCA_028532985.1. NCBI lineage: Eukaryota > Fungi > Basidiomycota > Agaricomycetes > Agaricales > Strophariaceae > Stropharia > Stropharia rugosoannulata. The sequence goes on along the minus strand of JANCIK010000001.1, from coordinate 4,221,282 downwards.
GTACGTTTTCCGTGAGGGTCATATTGCTTAGCGAGGCGGTGAGCTCCTTGATTTTCGAAGTCAGCTGAAAAGCCTCGTCAGTACAGATGTGAGACGAGAAAGCATATACACTGATCACTTTCGCAGGCAACGGTCAGAAGGATGATGCAGCTAGGCTTCTTGATGTACGAGGTGACGAGACTCTCAACAAGACCGATGTCGTCGCCGCTGCCGCGATTGCTGCTGACGCTAGCGATCAAACCTGTGAGAAGAACACGCGTCGCGTCGCGTCCAGACTTATATAGATTCCGCGACGTACCAGGCAAGTCGCAGAACGACAGATCTGCCACCTCTGGCCCGCTAATCTGCAGCGTCACCGAGTTGTGCGAGAAACTCAACTGGCCCTCGTGCTCCTTCGTGTTGTCGCCTTTCTCGGAAAGGAACGTGTCTGGGGACAGATTTGGGTTCAAGATGGCTAGTTGAGCGCGTCGGATGCGGTCTTCGACCAGGGATTTGTCGTAGATGGTTGGCCCAAAAGTGACATTCCGTGCCTGTCCTAAAGGCTGGCCTGCCGCATCGGTTATGAAGTGCAGCGAGACGATGCATTGCCATGCAGTATTGCTGCGAGACAACCTGCATTCCGTTGGACATCTGGGCGCATGTTTTGTTCAACATTGAAAAGGTGACATATTTCAACACATATACTCACCGCGTACACGTCCCAGCAGCTCTAGGTAAGTTTATTCCAGAGATTGACTCGATGAGAGAGGATTTTCCGGCACTCTGGGACCCAATGACTGCAATTTGAGGTAAGTCGATGTCAACTTGAACTCTGTCATTGGTCAATGTCAATTATTTACGCGTGCAATGTATGCAAGAAAACATACCCAGTATTGTGAAGCTTGTTCACGAGATCCAGAGTGCTACGGCGGCCTTGACCGAGCTGCGGGTTTGCCAGGCCGACTTCGACGTGGCCTGTCGGCTCTGCTGCAGGAACCTCAGCATGCTGGGAAGCAAATGGTTTCTGTGTCGACTGTCGTTTATGCTTACTTGAGGTACGCGTTGTATTCAATGGTGACTCCTCTGGAAGCATGGCCCGTAGGTGCTAAGTTTTCAAATTTCGAACCACTGTGTTTTCTGGGTGTTCTCCTTGACACTCTTCGATGTGATGACCTGCTGAGCGGGTCCAGGAATACTGGTATACACTTTCAGATTGTAAGCGGTTGTATAGGAGTCCTCGCAGGTTGCTGGCAAGTCTCGGTGATTTATGTAGCTGTAACAAGTCCAAATAAACACGCGCAACTCCGTTCACCGACTTGCTCCGGTTTTGAATAACTTGGATACGTACACTTCACCCTTTACCAGTACTACTGGCATCGAGACAGTCTGTCGCCCTTTTATAATATCCTCCTCATAATTTCTTTAGTAGCCCCGTACTTTTGATGGATTACATGTGTACGATTTAGTAACTGCCAACGTTTTCTCAATGTTCTGATCGACATATTAACCAGCTGGTGCGTGTTTGTTGTTTACATTTTGCAACTGCGCGCTGTTTGTCTAAAATGAAACCAATTGGCCATAATTGGAATTAAAATTTCCGTATCGAGCAACTATGAAGTCATCGACAACCTTGAGAGGCACTCTTTAATTTGTCTTGACGGAACACGAACTGGGGCTGAAACGTAACACTAGATGCACCAGCTAGCGTAACCAAAGCGTAACGGCGTATATCATTCCAAAATCATTGGCAAGTTGATCAAATCTTCTTGTCAAGAGGGCGCGGCGGGAAACAGCACAAGGACTTGCCATCAACTCAGCATTGAGCGAATATTGCAACGCAAATTTGGAGCTGTGAGCATTGGTGGATGCCGTCAAACCAGCTTTGTTCCAGCGATGGCAGTCCTTGTTTTTATGCGACACCGCCACGCAAAAGCCGCTGTCAAGATCAGTGACTGTGACCGCGTAACACAGTGCCATTGTATTCTTCACGTGACGTCTTTGGATAACAATGAACGGGAGTAGCGAAATCACAATCGCCACTTTTCTTTCTTTCGTTCCACATCCTGTCTCCTTGACCACCCAGACTCATTCGCTACTCACTGCTTCATGCTCAAGCGAATGGCGTCTAGGCTCACCGCCCACGTCGGCGCTCACCAAAAGGCAGATCAAAACCTTCCGTCGCCTCCTGCCTCGGCAGATTCCCACATGCACTACGACCACAGAGGCTCAATATCCACTGACCGCACATCCGCCAGTCAGGAGCAGGAGTATGCAGAAGATGTTATCACGACAATACGGAAGAGGATACCACTACGGCCAAAGGGGACTTATCGACTAACCGACTTCATTATCCAACGTACACTGGGAACGGGCAGTTTTGGGCGAGTTCATCTAGGTAATGAGACTTGACGCTATGCAAGACGTTTCTGACATCTGTTCAGTCCGTAGCAAACACAACCTACGCTTCTATGCAATCAAGGTCCTTAACAAAGAACGCATTGTGCGAATGAAGCAAGTGGAGCACACCAATAACGAGCAACGGATGTTGGCTTCTGTGCAACATCCCTTTATAATCAATCTCTGGGGCGTGTTCCAGGATTCTGGAAATCTGTACATGGTGATGGACTTCGTTCCCGGTGGCGAACTCTTCACCCTCCTGAGGCGATCAAATGTGAGCTGAAATCTCCTATCCGTATGGTCTCGTCCTGACCCAATATATTTTAGCGCTTCCCCGATCCTGTGGCAAAATTCTATGCAGCGGAAGTAGCGCTGGCGCTTAACCATCTGCACAACGAAGATATTGTGTACCGCGACCTAAAGCCTGAAAACATCCTGCTCAATGCAGATGGTCACATCAAAATCGCCGACTTTGGCTTCGCAAAGTCATGCGAAACTACGACATGGACGCTATGCGGGACTCCAGACTACCTGGCACCCGAGGTATTCCTACGAACTGCCGTGTTAAAACCCGAGGCTAACAGTGAACTAGATCATCCTTCAATCGCGCTACAACAAAAGTGTGGATTGGTACGCGCTAGGTGTCCTGATCTTCGAGATGCTATCCGGGCTTCCGCCCTATCACCAGGCAGAGGTTAACCATATGCTACTCTACGAGCGTATCACGCGGGGACCCAGTTTCATTCGATTCCCGTCGCAGTTCAACGAAAACGCGACGGACATCATTATGAAGCTGATGGAAGGTGACGCCTCGCGGCGCTACGGCAACCTACGACACGGTGCTGGCGACGTCTTCGCACATCCGTGGTTTAGAGAAGTCGACTGGGAGCGGCTTGCCGCTCGGGAAATCACCGCGCCGTATCTGCCGCGCATTAATGGCGATGGGGACGCTAGCGCGTGAGTAACACCCGTTCCCACACTGCCTTTTTATTGTCTTTCGTGCTGATAGTTGACCCGTTGATAGGTTCGATAATTATCCCGAAGATAACGCAGCGTCGGTATACGGGACTCCCGCCCCAGACCCGCACGGGGACCAGTTCCCTGACTTTGAGTATACATTGCCCCTTTAAACGACTCCCGTATGTCGCGGTTTGGCCTATAGCCATCGACCCACTCAACGAACAAGTGCTCAAACATCACGCTGACGGACTACGAATTTCATCATTCACCATGTACGCTATACCTATACTGGTGCCCGACTATCTCGCTGCAACACATCCGTATCTACTCCACCCTACTTCGCATTCACCGGATCTATCTGGGATAATAACGACTCCTGCGTCTCTGGCTACCTGACATTGGTTCCAAGGCGCTGCCATGCACCCCGACCTCCCCCTCCGGAAGAGCCACATATTTATGGGAGTACACTGGTAACAGGGTGCACATACCCAGCGGACTCTAAACACAACCTACTTCTTGCATTTTCTCTCTCTGTTGTAATCACCTCTTTTTTAGTGTTGTCGTGTTATTTTTGTATGCATGCTTTGTATGGTTCTCATGGAGTTTCTTTATACGCTTCCCACATTCGCCGGGGTACTATGTATTGACTGCGTTTTGACTGTATCGATTGAACTAAGATTAAGCGTTACATGTGCGTATATCTGTTCTATTCGGACCAGAGTGGCAGTGCGCGTCGGAGATCAATATTATGAGTCCTTACCCTCGAGTGAGTTATTTATTTGCTATGGCAAAGTCCGTTCTAAATCAGTTCTACTGTGTGATTGTCATCGCTTTTCTTTGCTTTTTCATGTCCATGGAGTTGGTACAGTGCTGGGTTATGCCCAACCACCTAACAATGGGCTGTGTTGTAGTAGGCTCGAGGGTTGCGCATCCATGCTGTAAGAGCATGTCCACCTATATCCTTAGTACTGCTGCAGTACAGGCGAGAATGCAGAAAGCCCTTTTTCGTAGGAGATCAATGGAAGGGTTACCAATATTACTGTGTTCGAACACGAAAAATGAACGATACTTGTCGTTGAATTAATCACTCGTGATGCATGATGGCAGTTCGACAACCACACCAATACATACTTCCTTGATACATGATGTCAGCTTGACAAATGCCACATGGACGATACATACATGCTATTTTGGGTGCTATTACAGACAAACCCTGACGAACCTGTACATATTTAGACCCTTTTACAAGTACTCGTAAGTTGTGGGTGCCATGCTGATACTGAAGCGGATCATGCGCATGTAATATGTTGTTTGAGGGTATTGAAGTTCAAACGTTCATGTCTGCACCGTCCCCTTAACGGCATGAGCGACTACGGTCCAGGAAGAGGCACACGCGTCTAGGATAGACCGTTCCCCAATAAGTAGCGATGCGGCCATTTTCACACGTCTCCCCTCGCTGCCGTCTCCGTACTGTTTGGAAAGAAGCATAAATGTTAGCGCTGATATACGTTAGGCAGAGACAGGCGTCGTACCTCATCCGAATCGAGAATGTCGTAGAGCTGTTCATTGGTATATCCCTTCGGCCCACTATTCGCTTTCCGATAGGTGCACAGTTGCACCGCGAGGCGACAGATGCTGAGAAGAACGTGTTGAGCAGGGTCTCTGGGTTCCCCGAGTTCAGAGATATAGGGTTTAATGTTTTCACTGTCATCCATGATGCAAGGGCTCGAGTCCGTGTCTGTGTCTATATCTTCATTATCCCCAATACCTGAAGATTCGAGATCAAGTTGCAGTGTCAGAAGTTCGAATAGTAGCGTCTGAGATGTCTCGCTGTGAGGTCCACGGTCCCGAGCAGATAGGAGAAAGAGTATAGCCCATAGGGGAGAGGACATAGCGCCGTCGGAGTTGAGGCAAAAGGGATGTTCTGCCGACGTCTCAATATACACTAGTTGTGAATTCGATAGTGTATGTTCTCCATCGGGGAGCATCGATAGAAGGCGGTGAGCAAGGTTATTCAGCTCCATAGGCGAATAGAATGATGTAGACATAGACGGAGTAAGCGTACCCAAGATATCCGCAAGATCCCAGGTCAAACGGTCATTGTCATTCACGTCAAGGATAAAGCCGTACTGGTTAAGCAGCTGGGCGTTTGATAAGTCTTCACCATAGGTGTTGAAGATCTCCGTGTTGGGTGGGATAGCGGTATTAGATACCATCTCGTAGTATCCGTCGTTATTGTCGCAGCCTGACACGGTGAGCGCCTCGGCCGACTGAAATCCATTCTCGTCCCTATCATGGGAGCATTCGTATAAGGAACCACACTCAGGGCAGACGTTGTAGTCGCTCTGTAAAGGGACACTGAGACAAAAAAATAAAAATGGTGTGAAGGCAAGTGAAACTCTTACCTCAAGATGGACGTGGTTTTCGAGGATGTGATTAAATCTGTCGGGGAGATGTCAGTTTTGGATATAGGTAAAACTTAAAGGTTAGAAACTAACGCATCAGCTATAGGAACCATCGCTAGCCCATGGTATGCATCAACTAAAAAGGCACGAGATGAGACCAGAGAAAATGCGCGGTGGAAGCCTTTCAGGTTAAGGGGCGATGTAGTGACCTCCCCCGAGGCTCCCCAAGTGTCTGAATGCTTTAGTAGGATCGGCTTAGCAATTTCATAGTAAAATTGATTTATCTCCTCCTGCATGAAGTCGCGTGAGCTGTGTTAGCATAAATTCTATGAAATGAACAAACCAGTAATGTTCGGGTATGAGTCACTGATTGATCTCGTAACCTTGCGCATTCTGTTCCGACGAGAAACATATTCGCTGTAGTAACAGTCTTAGTAGGAGGGCCTCCTCGATCATCGTCGGTCTCTTGGTTCCAGAAAATAGGCATATCCACTGTCCCCTCGGGGAACGATTGGAGGTATCCGTACCAACGGGAGTCAGAACCCATTAACCTGATACCGCAGAGATCGTATTATGTTAGAAAGATGGCCCTGGTGTGGAGCGAAATTTGTGAATGACATACATTTCCGAGTAGAGAGCAAGAGATAGTGAAAGCTGCGCAGCATGTCCATATGGCGCAGCAGGAATGACGGCTGCCAGAGAACAAGACTTGACGGAGAGAACCGATGATTTAGGTATTTTGACAACTTGGCAAAAGAAAATTGCTAAACATGTTTCCTGTCAGCATCACAAATGCGTACGAGTCGTGCGATGTTCGATAGCCTTGTCCATCGAAACGACACTGATCCCATTGCCAGTTTGATAGCCAATCACAAGCCGTATTCCATCGCTGAGGATAATCCCATTACTTGCGCACCAAGTTTCAAGGGTGTTGAGTTGACTGCTATGGGGATAGGGCATATGTTCCAAATATGTTCAGGCCACTTAAACACGCGGAGCCCAAATGCAAGGAGATCAATCAGACAAGCAGTATAGTACGATAGAGTATTAACTGACCAAGCAGATCCACAGCTTTAACGCAATCTAACGCAAATTTTCAAATGTTGCCGCAGTGACTGGGCGAGACTGTAGACAGAAATCGGATGTTGTGACGGCGATACGCGGTCTGTGACCATGATTCCTAATACAACCACACAGCAAATACACAAATTACCATGCTGCCGAGTCTCCGAAGCTACAAACTACAGTTTCGTTGCCGTTTCGTCCAAGTTTCGTCTTCTTTCCCGGTGGCCAATGCCGCGTTTGCCTCTTGCAGATATAGCCCATAGGGCAGTCACGTACTCCCTTGCGGCTTTGACAGCATATGGTGTGGTCATGTCGGTGTTAGTTCACCAGGATACAATGAAACGGGGAAGAGGTATGTCGCCTGGTCATTCTGCCTGGATTGCCTTCTCATTTGTTTCTTTTTCTTTTTCGAAGAGGTATAACCGATCTTCCACGAGTTACTCTTCTCCATGCTTAAAAGCCGATTTAGATCATACTTGAGCGTGAGGCGCAAGGGTTGCCGACCACGCCACCCCCAAAGGCACAGGTACGTTCAATGTTGTGCACCTTGTATTCAGACACTGAGTACCTCATGGTATGTGAAGATCAAACCGGAGGATATCGAGCAATCACTTGCAGAACAAGCTCAAGCTATTTTCCAGAGGAGGGCCACGTCAGAACGCGGGCTTACTGACCGGAACTGAAGTGCGTTTGCGTCATTTGAACTGTCATTGACTCATGCGTTCTATTCATGTTGGCATTTGACCCGCTAGTGCGACATGCTTATGATGCGCGTAGGCGTATTATCTGTCGGACCTTGCCTATCGATGAGGCATTTGCAAGGAACTGCACAAGAACTGCAGGTCTTTTCAATCGGTGGAAATCGGCGCCGATCTCGCCGACTAGAGTATGTATTACCATCATATCCTGTGTTGATTTCTGCGCCTCGAGCACGATGCCTCGGCGCTGGTCCCACAAATATTTATAGTACAGCTGCTTCCAAATTTCTTGCGGGATGTCAAGAGTTTCTTCCACTTGGAGTCGCTGGATCGTACGAATTTTACAAAATCTGAATGCTTTTGGAATTCTTTCAGGTTCTGCAACAGGACAACAAATTCAGGCAAGTATAATGACCATTTAATGAAATAATATGCAATCGGCTGTCTTCAGAGGTAATCGGAACATGGTATTCATATACAGGTAATAGGTATGGTATAAATACGACAGTATACATTAGGGTCGACAGTGCTCTGGTAACGGCAGAGATGTGGATTACCAATGACCAAGGTCGACTTGGCCTCGGTCGAAACCAATTTCAACCCAAGGATCAATACCTTCGATAGGAGGGCTATTGGGCACAAGACCCACAAACCCAACCCTTGAAAAAACCTTACGAGCCATTATGTTATCGATTCCGACGAAAAGGCAGACGAGACGCTTTCCTCCCTCTGCAGAAAGCAGACTGGATAAAAGTCAGTGGGCAGCACAGGTGAAGTAGAGTTCACTTGAACTCACTATTTGCAAACCTCCCGAACGAGGTGTTCAGCACGACCCTGTCTTCGGAACTCATGGTGAGTGTAAACCTTGGTAATAGTGGCCATGTCGGGGGTGTTTCTGGTGAATGCAACGATCGACGCTAGCCTGCGACGTCCGGAGTGTCCCTGCTGAACATAGTACACCCAGACTTCCCCGTTCTTAATCAGAATATCTGCTTCTTGAAATGCCTGTCCCTCATTGAGTGTGAAAGGCGGCTGTACAGTCCAGACGTTAGCCTAGAGAATGTACGATTTCAGGTAACAATGCATACACTCTCTAGGGCAAAGCGATAGCAGAGCTTTTTTACGCCCTCCACATCGTCTTCCCCAGCCGGCTTTATCTGGATTCTTTCATTTGGCCTTGGTGGCATAGCTGTATAGCATTGCGCGACCCTGTCTAAAGTGGCGTAGCTGATCTTTGCTCGGCAGTACGGCTCGTCGATCTTTTGAATACCTGTGTATCCAGTCCAGAGGTCTGCGAATTGCTCAGCGAGGATCTTCTGGCCGAAAACCGAATAGATGCGTCTCTGGTCGTTATAGTAGTATTGGCCCCATTCATAAAGCTTGGTGATCATCATTCTCAGAGCAGGTGAAACGAGATGCTGTGGCTGCCTCATCTCGCCGTAGGGTACGGGGGTGAAGAGGAAAATGGGATATTTGCCCATGTAACCGTCAGTGCAGGATGCTATAAGCACAATTCTAGGGTCTTCATAGTCGCCGGTGTATATCACAATCCAGAGGTGGTCAGATAGATTGCGACCCTGCCCTTGCTCTCTCGCGCGTTTGACCAAGACAGGAAGGATAACATTAGACTTAACGGGCTCGGCCTTGAGGATTGTCCTGGTGAGGCTTAGGATGCGTTGGGCGTCGCTCGAGACCTCAGATTGCAGAGCCCTGATGGGAGAGGAGTTTTGCATGGCGAAAAGTGGTTTGTTTAGAGGTAAGTAGCTCGATACGAAGGCTGAGGGTTGATAATGTGAGTACCACTGGGATGCCCTGCTTTTATATGCCATAAACTGTGGTTGAGTGTATTTAACATTGCAAATGCTAGTCATGGATCGCGCACTGGAATCTTAGCACACCTGTCCATCCTATGCATATCATTGTCGCGATATCCAAACGTCTGCGTAGTAGGGCGTTTTGAAATAGTGGATCTTTCCATTTCTCTGCATACCCGAACTTTCAAATCAAGTTTGATTTTGGATAGACGCCCACTACTAATAAGCGCCTAGTATCGGCATTACCGAATGTTGATTAGTATATTTTACCCTTCACCCTCAAGTATTGCTCAAGTAAGAGTCAAATTTCTTTACATTTCCTCTTTAGCGAAATAGCCTGGGTATGTTCCATGGTCAAGGCTGTCTGTAGAGTCAGTACTGAGTCTGGACTTGGGGCGTTTAAGTTTGCATCAATTTTTTTGATCAAGTGGCCGTGATTCACTCAGGTTCTCAAAGTGATTAACTTCTAATGTACTCACTCTTGACTGACTCGCGGGTGTGTTACTGTACCTCAAGAACAGTTGACAACACCCAAGCAACATTTCACATTTTTTGGTTTTCATAATAGCATATCATCCAACAATTAATTCTGTAATGGTAGTTCTCTATCTCATGAACTGTGTACTCGTCTTACAGGGAGATTCAAGAGGAACTCACTTCTTCCTAACATCATAGACAAATTTATATTTGACCGGCAAGCTTGACTAGCTGTTATTATCAAACCTCTGCAACCTCGATTCTTCCATACGGTGCGACTTGTGAGTAAGGTCGCCTAAGTTTACAGCAGTTTTTTCCAAAACTGTTCCAAACCTGGTCTAGTATTTATGTACTGTATGTAATCAGGTACTCGGTCACACCATGTACTCGGTCAGTACATGATTCAGAGAGTTTCTCAGGCTGGAATGCCAATTTTTTTTCCAAATTACTCTAGATAAGCTTTCTTCAGTTTTATGTGTCGAAAGAATCAGGCTATTTACTCTCTTTTTCATGTGTAAAAAGTCTTAAAAGATGTGAGATTCCTGGAATTCGGCTATTTCCTTAATCCGGTTGACTATAATTAGAAGAAAGCCAACTTGCGGTAACATGTGATGATTTTTCGCACATAAGTAAGCCAAAATTGGACTGACCGAGTACGCGATAATGAGCCAATTTCGCCGCTTTTACACTTTTCGATTTTTTTGGTTCCCTCAGGCATACTGCAGATTCAACAAAGCTTTTATTTATTATTGAGTTTGTATTCCAATCTCCTGACAAAGTTTCAAAGCATTTAAACAAGTGCTTACATGGATATAGAGAAAATAGTTTTACCTGACCGAGTTCCCGATTACGTACAGTAAGACGTATTTTTGGCGCAATTCTGACCTCAAAAAAAAGAGAATTATCATGCATGTGGAGCTATAGTATTTTCTAAGTATCTCCACAGCCGTACCGGGGCTACCATAGACTAGATAAGCTGTGACATGCCAAACTGAGCGTTTGTCAAAGATCTGGAGACCTTTTAGCGGATCACCGAGCAACATAGTCGCATAAATTTCAATCTGTCTTGACGTGTTCCATTGCTGTACTAGTAATGGCAGAAGTTGATGGGCATCACTGCGGCTATCGTTGGAGTCTGTACATTAGGCACCAAGGTTGCTCACACTCAGTAATCAGGACTCATTTTACCATTTATATTTAGTTAAGCTACTAAGTCTTACATATAAACTGGTGCCGTGATTACAAGGTAATAGTATAGGTATCCAATCAGGAGTGACCTATTACGTCCCGAAAAAGTTTCCTTACTGAAAATCCAAGGCACCTTGCTTTGAGTACTTGAAGAGATCAGAAAGGCTATACCTCTCCCGGGGCACTTGTATGAGACTCCAAACGCCTTCAACGCTGTCAATATAGCCAACTTCTAGGTAAAACCGTATGATTAGACTTGTCCAAAGAGATGTGAGCATCAGAGACTGTCGATAACATGCTCTTGAATCGGAGGCACATACCAGTGCCCATCGATGTAGGGGAAGAAGTTGCCGTATGATACGCGATCGGAGGTTCAGTGTGAGCGATCAGGGAGTCAGCATTTTAGAATTGGAGGCTAAACAAGGAAAATAGGTTCCACGCTGGTCTGAGTGGTGACACTTAATACAAAATTTAATTGTTAACGATAGCTATATTAAAAGCAGCTTATGTCGAGCCCTTCACCTTTCCTAATATTGTACATGCTAGCTACATCAAGGTGGTGATTGATATCAGAAGAACGAAAGAGTCCACTAATCTGTTCCAGATAAAAGTCGACATACTTAGATATCAGCCTCTTGTTATCTGATAGGGCTAGAATCATGCACAACTTTCTATAATTGTGAGAAGGGCTGTAATGCATGATTCTCTACAGTCATACAGGTATTCTACAGACAAGATTATATCGCTCCTGTCAGCTAACTCAAGAACTCCTGTCATAAAAGAGTCATATAAGAGTCATGCATGTCAACCTCAGGTCCTAGTAAAGATCAACAATAAGTACTTTACCAAACACAAGCCCTGGTAAGAACCTAGTAAACAAAGATGAGGCCTAAACATTCCCCAAGCCACTAAGCCATATCATCAACCTACAGCAAAACCATGCTGCGGCGCTCACGATGACTTTAGCAGGATGGAGCTGCCTTGAGGCATTGAAGACTTGTGGTGTAGATTTGAATAGTCAACGTGCATTGACGAAGTTTACTGCTCCGAATACCTGAGCTATGTGTAAGCCAGAAATAATTTGTTTCATCGCATAACAAATTTCATTTTTGCTGAGCAATTAATATTTGAAAATGCCATTTTTCAGTAAGGTGAGAGCTGGTGTCAATTGCACATGGGAGTGGGAGCTTGACTGTAGAGGAAGGTGTGTCTTGCTACTAACCGACTCAGCCTTCGGAAGAAGTTTTACGTACCTGCCGGCGCCAATCTCAGGGTCTATACACATTTAGTATGTTATCATTGTTATGTATCCTTCTATTCAAAGGTGATTCAAATATTCATCAGATAATCACCTTACATACTACACGGCAATTAGCATAGTATATAACGCCGTATGTTATGGCCGGAAATAAAGTAATCCAGGACCGATTCCAAGTCAAAAGATTGTGCGTTTGATTGTACATCTGTGGCTCGGTGAACTGTCATTTGCCTTATGGTTTTCAAATCTACGATACCATTATCTCTCTAGTCTGATCGATATGAAGGCTCCCAGATGTCCAGATCATCCAAAGCCTTATCTGATGTGATGTAGGAGCGAAACATCCAACTTATTACTGTCCAGTCCGCTTCAATGGCTAGCATAATCATAATATTCCGAATCTGCACATATTTGGAACGTATAACTCCAGGTTATATGTTTATATAATAAGGAACAAATTGACATGGGCAAAGTTGCATAAACAGTATAAGGAAAAGCTGAGTATGGTCCGTGGTCTTCTAATGAATCAAAGACGGCCGTGGAGTCATGAATCGCTTCACCAATGTCCGAGTTCGACTTGGTTTAGGTCGAAACCAATTTCGATCCAGGGGTCAATACCTTCAACAGAAGGATTATCGGAATCGAGACCCACAAAGCCAACCTTTGCATAAACCTTGCGAGCCACGTTTTCTACTCCGACGAAAAGGGAGACGACAGATTTTCCTCCATTTTCAGAAAGCAGACTATGATAGATCAAGTCAATTGAGAGCGTGGTTTTCAAAGACTTTGGCTGAACTCACTATTGGCAGACCTCCCGTACGATATGCTCAGCGCGGCGCTGCTTTCGGAATTCAGGATCGGTATAAACCTTGGTAATAGTTGCCGCATTTGGCGTGTTTCTAGTGAAGGCAACGATAGATGCTACCTTCGGTTTGGAGTGTCCTTGCTGAACATAGTACACCCAAACTTCTCTGTTGTTAATAAGTATCTCTGCTTCCTCATATGCTTGTTCTAAGGTGAGGGTAAAAGGGTGCTAAATTGTGGTGCGAGCATTAGCTAATGATTTATGCGGCTTCTTCATTGAAAGGTGTTACATACACTTTCTTTGGCAAAACCATGGCAGAGCTTTGCCACGCAATTCACATCGTCCTGTTCAGCCGGCTTTATCAGGATAGTTTCACCCAGGCGTGTTGGCAAGACTGTGTTATATTGGGCGACCGTCACTGAATTGGCGTAGCTAATATGTGCATGGTAATAAGGCGCTTCGAGGCTCTTGATGCGCGTGAAGCTTGTCCATAAATCAGCGAATTTTCGAGTAATATTTTCCTGGCCGAAAACCGAGTATATGCGTCTCCTACTATAGCCCTGGCCCCATTCGCTAAGCTTCATGACTGTCAGTCTCAAGGCCTGCAGGACTATGTTTTGGTACGTCGTTATTGCGGCATAAGGGATAGGAGTGAAGAGGAAAAGAGGATATCGTCCGATCAAACCACTCGTTATAGATGCAATGAGCACAATTGTCGGATTTCCATATGAGTCGCCTGTGTATGTAACAATCCAGACGTGAGGGTCAGATGGACCGTGGCCCTGTTCTTGTGCTTGCGCACACTTGAGAAGGATAGGAAGGATAACGTTGGCTTTGACTGGCTCTGCCTCGAGGGTAGACCTTGTGAGGTTTAGGACGTGTCGGGGGTCGGATGAGACCTCAGACCACACATTCACGTTAGAAGAAGGGTGTTGCATGATTAATGCTGAGCGGTAGATCTCGTAGTAGCTGGGTGGGTTGCAGAAGAAGTTGTGATATTGATAGCGCTGGAACGACCCTTTATATATGCTAGGGTCTGTACTGCGACCCTGTTATCAGCACTGCATAGAAATTGTCCTTGACGTTTGTGCATCCGAGTAAGGACATTTATCGTAACCTCGCAGCTTGCTCGCACCTACTGCCCCGACTCGCCCTGTGCACACCAATGTGAACCCGATCGAACTCATCTGGAAAACAACTGCATAGGTAATAGGTAATGGATTTTGACAGGAGATTGAATCTTCAATAATAAGATCTCAAAACGATACTAGGTGCACTTCACAACTCTTTCGGTTCAATCAACGTTGTTAAGCGCCGCCTGCCACTGGAGAGTTATTTCAGGTGTTTTTTGTGTATTTTTGTAACATTTTCAAGGCACCGCATTGGCTCCGCGGTTGATCCATACTGACCAAACAACGCTCGGCGACCATGCTGGGCTCAAGCAACTTGTTAAAGTTGGTGTTTTTTTGTAGAGTGTGAGTAGTATATACAGATTGTAAGCCTGCAGAGCCAGTCAACAATTCCTTGATAGCTTAACTCTCAGTAAAAGGAGTTAACCTAGCATCTGTAATTCAGCTCAACAAGCTTTTGCTCGGTTCAGCATCACTTTGATTGCCGGATGTCTGCCGTGCATGTTGAGCGGCCTACTTAGAAATCTAATGCGAATTGTATCGCGGTGAATACGTTCTACATATTTCTCAATCAGCGTCTCGGTCTAACTGCGTTCCTGAGTTTTCAGTCGTGTGGCGACTTCTGACATGGTTTGGCTGTATTTTAAAGTACTGCGCCTGGTCGACTCGCAGTCACCTTGAGGCCTTGAGGTTTTCATTAGAATTTCATTTTTCAAGGGGTGTGCATCGATCATTCCCATTTGGACATTTCTCATAGTATCGTTGTAACTAGAATAGTTGTGCAATACTATCGTGAAAATTTGGCAATACCTCAACATGCCTAGGAATTCCATACCGTAAGTTGTACTACGTCAGTTATTCGGGTAGCTTCTGCCAGGGTATCGGTCATGAAAGCGTGGAGTCGTGGGCGCACGGAAATTCCCGGTGCTGTGAAATAAAAACCTTATTTTATTTAATGCTAATGTCGAATATAAGTCACTAGGTAACTGAGCAGCTTGTTTCTTGAAATTGTAAAATTTCCTGCAACTCGAATGGACTGACATGGACATGGACATGTGGATAAAGTATAGAACACTTACTCTCAAGACCTGCATCCATGACTTCATCTCAACTTCGAAATAAACGGCTCCCGCTAGCCGTGTATATAGGTAGGGTGACCTTATCTACCACTACGGTGGTTTAGACCAAGTAAATTGCGATATGTTCTGCTATGCTTCTGACAAGTGACATATGTGAATTCCATTGACATGCTCAGCTCCGTGAGATGACTTGTATATAGCTGAATTTGGAATATCCATGACCCAGGTTCGATGAGCCGACGTCAAAATGAACCAACCACCAGTGCATCAAGGGCCAGTTGCTTGCACCGGTTGGGCTAATGGACAAGTAAAAAGTAAAACAATTTTTGAGGTATCAAAACAGCTAGTGGATGAACTTGGGAATAAAACAGTACAACTGACGTCAAAGGTTTCCTAGGAAGATGATAGGGGTTGGATTGCCGGATGCCGGTGGGCAAGGTAACTTTTTAATTTAGTTTGTATAGATAACTGTTTCAAAATGCTGCAGTTAGCGAGTACCAGTTACTTGCGTAACAAGCTGGTATGCAGTGAACCTAACCTACTGGCTTATTCTTGCTAGGATTGGGAGCTGTCAAATGGCAACACAGTTTTATCGGGATAATCTCTTATCTACGATAGGCGCTTGGCGCTTAACACACAATCAGATAAGCCCTGTCACCAAACTCGTACGCTATTTTTACTCCATTATATGATCCGTTATGGATACACACCTACTAAAAGCTTCAAGGATCTATTCGGGGTTGTTAGGCGCTGTCAAGTTCTTGTAGAGTCATATATCAGCTCCAATAGTAAATACGGGAGATTTTCCGTTACAAAACACAATGGGAAGTGCTACATGCCAACATAAGTTTGTTATTCGGCTTTTCTTCTTCAGATTGAATGAACAAAAACGATGGATAGATCGTATTCATGCACCATCTCTATCTCCTTTGATTAGTCTAATCAGCGACATACACGGAAAGGCGTGTGCGTAAACTTGGAGAATTCGGAGGGCTATACATATCAGGAGGGGTTGGTGAGAGACTCTGGCGTCGGTCTCGACCTTTCATGAGACCGTGGCCGTAGTACTGCATCGCTGCATCGTAACAATGATGGTGGCGTGCAATGATACCCACTCGTTGAAGGCCACCAAATCTGAACAAAGGTGTCTCAGTACTCCTGTAATGGTATTGACATAGACTGGGTGATCAACTAAGACCTGCTCATGCATTAATGCGCTTACAGTTACTACACACAGCTTCTGTGTGAGCTAGTTTAATTCCATAGCAGCATAAAAATATTTTGTTTTTTTGAATGCGCGAGCAAAACAGCCTTTCGAGAGACTATAGGTGTCTGATGGCACCTATTCACTTTCAGGTACTACATATATGCATATATATACGACACTAAATTACTCAACTATTCCATGGGCGCCGATAATGTCTCTATGGATATAAGGTGCTTATCGGGAGATGTACTATGTCCTAAAAGAGAGTGACTTCTACACTGATGCAACACACGACTCGCTACATCTTCTACACCTGGCATTAAATATTAAGAGCGAGTAAATTATATCGTCACCCACTTTACTCCTGCATTACGCTCTCACGAAGGTTGTCCAATCAATCGACATAATTTGTGCTGACCAAAATACTTCTCTTCGCATATCCTTCCGATAGAACCGCTGGGCGGTACGCGCGGAACTGGCTTCTTATAAATCATGTACATCTTTGTCGACCTCAATCACTGTATCCAACAATCGGTGACTCTTTCTGATGGGGCTAACTTCTGGAGATTTGGATTCGGATGATATTCTATGACGGGGTGATAGCGCGTATGGAAATGAGGTACCGAGGTAGCAGAAGAAGACGTGTCTTGAATAGCTGCAGCCTCCAAAAGAAGCGTAACGTACATTTCTTCAGCGCTTTGAACGTCAGGGGGACCGGTCAACGGAGAGTGTGTAACTTCAATGTCCTCGGCCGGGACCTTATGACTATGCATGCGCGTTGGAGAAGGCGACAAACTTGAAAGGTGGGCGCTTAGTAGGTCTGGAAATGTGAGAAGCTGCAGTCATTTTTCCTTGACTCGTCCAATTGGTTGGAGATAAGTTGGGTGGTAATGATGTAGAGTGGGCCGGAAGATTGCGCACCGGAGCTGAATGGGCACGCCAATGCTTTTGGTCGCTATTCTTCATTTCTCATCAAGATCGATAGTGAAGAGGTCCAGCAAGGTACCCAAACTCTACTTAATATACTTTTAATTTATGGCGAGTCCATGCGGAATCGCCAGAGACATCCATCTCAGAGAATTAATTCGCATGTCCAGTGGATAAAAATAGAATCTGACAAGCGCCCAATAAAACGCACCTAGTGATGATATGGTACTAAGTATGGAAGTCCTTGTTCGAATGGGACAGGCACATTCAGCGACAATGTAGCTATTAGCCAGCGTATCATGGGTACGTACTAGGCGACATAAAAATATTTTCAAAGTTCGAATACCTTCAATAGTATATATCACTGTGCGACCGCTAAAGGTGAGGTTCAGTTGATGACAATGGTTTCTACGGTAGTGTATGGCTAATTACATTATACGATGTTCTTCAGGTCTAGACCTTCAAACAGAGCTCCGGCCGTGATACCAAAGGGAGACGGGTCTACTTGTGGGGTATCGTCGGGTTTAGATGTCGCAGACACCCAGGGACTACCTTGACCGGTACCACCATTGCCATTACTTACATCCTTTCCCGCTGCATCACTACCTCCAGAGATGCCAACATCTATCAAAAGAGCCGAAGTGTCAGGGCCAGGAGATGAGTTCGAACCAGCCGTTTTCCCATCATCGTTGCATGTCTCAGTTCTCTCACTCTGCGTCTTCTTTTCCTTCTTTTCCGCTTCCTTAGCCTCCGCTGCGTCCTTCACAACCGGAGAAGGGGTATCAACCTTACTTGTTACTCCGGTTTTTACCACTGTTGGAGTTGTTGCTCCTTTTTCCTGCGTTGCCTTGGCCTTCTGCGCCGCCTTTTTTGCCGCCGGCGTTTGGGGCTGCTTCTGTGCTTTCGGTGTTGGCGGCACCGGCTGCTCCGTTGGTGGCATCGGTGCCGTTTGTACCGCCGGCCGTTGGGGCTTCGTCTATGAATCAAGCAAGATAGGTGAGCGATTTGTACAGAAGCAGAGACAAGGCATGCAATACCAACTGTGGTGGAATTGGTCTCTTCCTTGGTCACCTCCTTGGTCTCCTTCGATGGCGGGACAGGACCTGCGGACGAAGAACTGAAGGGCGTTGCCGTTTCTTTGATCTCGAAGACCTCTCGAATGACAGCATCAAGCTCTGTACCGCCGAGAGTCGGCTCCATGGGGCTACGGACCCCTCCGGCGCCCTTTACCGCCCTCACTTCTTCGCGACCAGTGGCGATCATGAGTGAAGTTTCTAGACCGAGAAGTCGACCCTCCCGGACGTTCAAGGGCGTGGGTCGCGCACACAACGCGGCGTAGCGCGGGATCAAGAGGACCTTGTTCACATCGTTCGCCTGGTAGAGCGCTATGCGATCGACGTCAAGCATAGTTGCCTTCTCTAGCTCACGTACGGCGAGATCATGGACCTCGCGGAAGGCCCAGCGTGTTGCCAGCCGCAAGATGATTTCCCAGTCAGAGACAGGGGCGTCATATATGGAATAGCGCCTGCATTTTTGATCAGTAAACATGCCTAGCTCACTACACAATCGCAAGAACGCACTCGTTGTAGAACACCCAAAGGAACCGTGCAAATTCGTCTGCAGTAACATTTTCCAACACGATCGCATGTGCATCAGCCGACCCGCGGGCGGGAGCGCCAGGAGTGGCAGGTGATGCGAAATGCGCTACGAAATATTTCGATTCACGCTCGAAGAAGTACCTGTGCACCTTGAAGAGGACGTGCTCAACCTGGAGATTGCACGTGGACGTTGTTCTTACAGTGAGTATGTATGATCCTCGGGATCGACAGCGGTCTGCGTACCAGGAACGACAAGTCTCCAGTCGGGATGTAGTATTTTGAATGCTTTTCCAGCGACTTCATGTCGGTAAGACCGGAACCATTGTGTCCTTCAGCGCTCCCGTTTGTAGCCATCGTAACGTTTCGTGGTGGGGTCGTAAGAAGGGGAAGGGGATAAAGTACAAGTAGAGAAGGAAGGTGAAGGACTGCGAAGAACTCGTCGTCCCGAATCCCTTCCTTTTTGTGCCCAGAGTTCCCTTACACGTGTATCAACACGTTGTCGATGTTCTCGTATAAGACCCGATTGGCAGGCAGGGTTAGGTTAAGCGGCGGGAACAAGCGTAAGTTCGCCGCCACTATGGTGAGGTAAAATCTGGTAAAATCTGTAGTCTCATTGTTGACGAGAGGTTCCATTGTACGCAGCGAACAATGAAGTGAGTGTAAAAGAATAGGAACCTGGGCCGAGTGAAGCCTCCCTGGTGCAGACCAAATAAATGATGACATGGACAAGCTGATGATGTGTCGATCATCGAAAGTTAACACGCTGCATATCTATATCAGTGATCATAGAGTACATAATGCGTAATGGAACGAGCACCACAGCACTTTCTTGGATTTTATCCGTATCTTGTCAAGTCGGGAAAAGAAATACACATCAAGTTCAAAGATGGATACTACATATATAGTACAGAGGCTACGTTTTACAAGATATACAAAACTCAAAAAAGATATCAGCGCAAGTATTCATTGTAGTCTAACGGATCCGACTGCCTCGCTTGTGATGATTGTTCTTGTGCTTAGGATCACGCTCAGTGCCTGAAGTTAATTAGTTCAGGAACATCAGAATAAGAGTTTAATGGCTTTCGTACCATTTGGGTGCGCCTGGGCATTGGTACTTAGGAACTGGGCCGTTGCACCTTCCTCGATCTCCAATTCCTTTTCCAACGCCCTGAACACATCGCCTTCCTCGAGGCCGACAGGTAGAGGACTCCTCCCTTCATGAGAGGGACTCGCGCGCAGCTTCTCACGGGCGGTGTTCACTAGGACAGTTGCTTCCATCCCAAGCGTCTTCGACTCATCGAGTGTGAGTGGGGTATCTCGTTGGCAAAGAACAGCGTACAGTGGAACCAGATGGCGCTTGTCGACCTTGTACGTTTGGTACAACTCCATCTTGCCGACAATATCCAAGTCAGGCTTCTTGTGCAGCTCGCGCACGGCGAGTTCTTTGACCTCACTAAAGTCCCACTTGTCAGCAAGACTCAGGATATCTTTCCAGTCGCCGACGGAGGCGTCGTAGAGGGAGTATTTTCTAAAATACAGTTAATCAAGGTGAGCGCGAATGACGGAATGACGCACGGGTTGTAGAAAACCCAACAAAGTTTTTCGAATGCTTCGGGCTTGATATCCTTCAGAATAACGGGCGTGTTGTCATTAGCACCCTCCTTAACGTTGCCCGGGGACGCTGGATTCAGCTTCTTGTTGAATTCCGAGGAGTCACGCGAGAAAAAATAACCGTGAACACGGAAAAGAACATTAGCCACCTGTTAATCGCAGAGGAATGAGCGAGTGCGGAGTGTATATGAGGACTGAATTCGTACCAGAATGTGCAGGTCGGCGTTGTCGATGTAGTATAGTTCGTGTCGGACAGGGATAGTAATGTTATCGGAACGATTTGAGGAAGCCATAGGTGCTGCGATATGAGGAGAGGGTATACCTCGATCCCAGAGGTATAAGTAGGCGGGAAAGAAGAGATTACCGCCATTGAGCGCGAGAGAACAATTGCTACACGTGTATTGGAAGCGAGGCGTAATGGGCGCTTGTCACAGGTCACATCACCGTGTGCCCATTGTTTTCATTTGTTTTCCTTTAATTTGCCTGAAGTCTCTCCTTGGTCTCTCCGGTGCCGTTCGAGCAACGTCCAATTCAAATTAAAAACCGATTCCGTATTGGTGCTGCTCATAAGTCCATCTGTTAAACAAAAAACCATTTTTTGATCAAACTTTGTAGTCGATAAATGCATGTGGGCAACATGTGGGCGACTTGTGGGCGACAGTGAGAATTTACAAAGAATTGAATTTAGTGCAGGAGACAGTCTTCGGAGCAGCAGGCAAGAGCTTTTCAAAAAGAGTATATTCTATACCGAGTTTCTCTAGTCTATCAGCAGTAATGGAAGCCAATAGAAGCCTCATAATTTGGAAGTCATTTCATCTGTGATCCGTTCAAACTGGTGTAAAACTGAATTACTTACCATACCCATAATCTTTAGGATATGAGCGTACTAAGCTATAGATCATAGTGTGTCGAATAGTGCTGCGGGTATCTCACGAAATGACAAGATTTAGCCTCGTGAGAGGGTCTCTTCAGCCTCATGGCAATGCCAGTGGACAAGGGCTCAGTCTACTAATTTGGGGCTACACACAGCTGACGGCTTCTACGTGGATGGCGAAGGGAGGACTGTAAAGCTACTAGTAAGCATCTATGGCCAGTAGACTGTCATATGCGCTGCAAAAATAACCTCCCGGGTCTACAGAGTCTGCGCATTACTACTTGAAGAGCGTCCGTTACCACACCGTCAAGCCGCACTCCGCGCGATTCAGAAGCAATCAGGTGTGAGAATTGCTCAGGATGGCCTTGAGCTCTTCGGAGAACGGGTAGTCAATATAGCCGACTTCCGTTCCCTCCTTAGTGGCAGGGACGTAAAACGTTTTGCGATCGGGCTCATTGAGCGGGGTGTTATATTTAAGGCGAAGCGGGAGGTCGGGCTAAGAGAGAGGAAAAAATATGACCAGATGTAATTGCAGAACTAGCAGCATCACGTACATTCGCAATAAACAATCGCCCAAACGCTACCAACTCTCCTGTTTCGTCAGCGTGCGCAATGGCCGTCTCCCGCGTAAATCCTCCCGCAGTCAGGAACGGCCGCGGCGCCCAGATCTCGCGGAAGACATCGTTAGACTCGCGCACCTCCGCGCGGGTATTCGCCGAATTTCCGTTGCCCGCTATACCTGGTTCTATCATATGCAAAAACGCGAGGTCGGGATGCCTTTCTTTCAGTTTTTCGACGACATGGGTGAATTGTGGCACGGGATTCTTCATTCCCATATCTATTACCGTCAGCTATATCGCTTCTGAATCTATCAAGGGCCATAGTGAGGTGCGCACCAAGAAAAACGCTCCACGGGCTGAGCCTAATTGCGGTACGGTCCGCGCCGATAGCGCGCACGACCGCGTCTACGGTCTCGAGCGCAAAGCGGCTGCGTCCCTCAATGCTCCCGCCGTACTCGTCGTCGCGCTGATTGCTGACATCCTGGAGAAACTGATCTCCGAGGTACCCATTCGCGAAATGCAGCTCGACGCCATCGCAGCCCACGCGGTTGACTGCGTTATGCGCGGCCTGGGCGAACTGTAGGATGTACTCTTTAATCTCATCCTTGGTGAGTGCACGGGGAACCTGCTTGCCCTGAATGGGAATTGGCGAAGGTCCCACGAGAGATAGGCCCCGCGCTTCGAGCTCAGGAGCATCGGCAGTACGCCCCATTGCGCGAATTTGCATGTAAAAGTAAGAGCCGTGGGCATGCACGCCGTCAACAACCTTGAATTGCAAGAGGACATATGTCATTTGAATGATATTAATGTTGATTTTTGACCCACTTCTTTCCAAGCCGCAATCTGATCTTCACTCCAGATTCCAGGAGTATTTGGCCTTCCTCCGCCCTCGACAGAAATCAATGTCGACTCTGCAATAATCAGCGTACCGGGAGTGGATGCCCTCTGGCCGTAGTACTCCCTCATCAGCGAAACAACCGGCACGGCGCTGGCGGGGTCGGCCTTATACCTCGTCAACGGGGCCATCACAACACGATGTTCCAAGGACATTGTCCCGACTTTCATAGGAGTAAAAAGCTTCGAGTTCGACATCTTTGTATCAAGAGCGTAGTAGAGAATGGGATGATGGCTCAAATCCGTTACTACAGCCTGTTATCTATACCAAAATAAGACTTGTTGCATTATTCATCATGATTCACTTCGACGGAAGATATCGAGCGAATGAGAGAGTAGCTATTAGTCTGAAAGACACACGTGTGTATCGGTGGCCAATTAAAAACATATGATTAATTGATTTGCTGTACTTGAAATAGAATCTACGCCTGACCCCCGCCGCGCGGGGTGGATGAGACTGGTGGATGTACACTTTGTTAATACTACAGATACAATGTCATCAATTGCATTCCATGCTTCTGCAGCTTGTGAATCGGTACTATCAAGTCTTTATTCTTGCTTGACTTGATTTGAATAACCGGCGCCTTCTTCACAGGAAGGATGCTGATGGGGTCGGACTGGTGTACATTGACCGGATTATCCCTGCAGTTCAAAACAACAGAAAGACAGTTTTCGGGAATGACGATGTTGTCGTCGTCCTTGCTGAAGTTCATGATGCCAAATGTGATGGCTTGCGGCGAATATTCTGAGGACCTATCGTTTGTACCGGAGCGATGGGAAGAAAGAACACTTTTGCTCCAGATGCGGGAGTCCATGAGGTTATACGCGTGATATGATGTGGTCTCTCCGTAGTCGAAGTACAGAGGTACGACACCGTAGTAGTCTCCGTAACATGAGTAATTCTTGCTATGGATATCCACCGGCATGTCCTTCTCCTCGACCTTGAAGGCGGGGCAAAGAATAAGTGGCACTCGTACGCCCAAATGGGTGAAAATTACAGGCTCAGAGGGAAGCCAGGTATCAAGCAGTGAGGATATCTCCCCATCAGACACGTCAAATAGTGCCGAGCGACCCATATAATACTGTCGGATACTTGTTGGAAGTAGATATTGATTTGGAGATTTGTCGTAGGTCCTTCCATACCCGCGGTTGAAGATATCAAGTACGTGTTTTCTGGTGTTGAGGAGCTCTCGAACGAGACGGAAGAAAGCGCGTTCGGCCCCTTCCCCGTAAGCCACGGATATGTCGACTGAAAGCAAGCCCATAAGTGAGTAGGCCGCATCCTCTTCCCGCGTTACTTCCCTCCTAGAGGCTAGTTGCAGCATCCTAGAGATAGGAATTCTATCCATGTTCCCGCGCCTGCAATGTTCCAGTTCAGTTTCTGTAATCGAGGTTGCGGATGATATGCCACTGGAAAGAGTAGGAGCTACAATAAGATCCTTGTTACCGTAAACGAGTTCTTCCCATGCTTGGCCGTAGAATCGGATGTACTTGGGTGCGAGTAATTCCTGTAGGGTCCATCCACGAGTGAACCAAGGATCCAACGGAACATCCTCCAAAAACCGAGAACCGGCTAGGTATGCTATGCATATATGAGCTTCGCGGTACCATTTATACATAGATCTGATAGATTCGTCCAGTTCGCTACTGCTGTGCTTGTCGATACACACGTTATCAACCCATCCAATCGTCAGGCCATGTTCCTTAGCAGCAACCTCGCAGAACCGGGCGACTTTAGCATATCCACGGGGCTTCGTCTCAGGTGCGTTGTCCCAGTCCGGCAAGGTGACCTCCCCAGGTGTTTCCCGCATCCAGGTATGAGATAAAATAGCATATCTAGTATGTTCGTGGACCAGTTCATCAATCATGACCTTTTGCTTATTTGTCGCTTCCTGCGCAAATTCATATCCGCGCGCGGCCGTTGTCAACGTTTTGGACCATTGAGATTCGAATTCCGGTTGCTGAGCTTGAGCGAGAATAGTGCCCATAAACCGCCCAAGTAGTGCAAATCGGTCAACTAAGGTAATGTTTGAGCCAGAAGAATCGAAGGAGAGCATCCTGATTGGCATGTTATTGAAGACTTGGATACGGAGGGCTTCGAATGTCATGGATTTAAAAACAGTACTGGGCCATACTGTTTCCGGCGTTGACAATATACTTTGTAGCGAGCGTCATCGGTACTCACTGTCAGGATGCGATTTAACCGTCATGACGGCGTAGTTCCCAGCAGAAAATTTGTTCTGAAAAAGATCGGTATCGATGTCATCTGAAGGTCATTCAGAAAAGCGACAGTGAAAGTGAGCATACATGCTAAGAATACCCACATGGATCATCGATCGGGTCCGCTTGCAGGTCGCCTGAATATGCCACATCCGAACCATCTTGTGCGAGCTGCCCTAGCTCTGGTGCCGATTCTTGAGGTAAACTCGAGCGTATGCATCCAATCACCAACCCTTCCAATTCCTTGAGAAGATCTTGCCCTTTACTGGGGTGATCCTTTGTCATGCTAAAAGTACTGACATCGCCTACATTGAATTCAGATAAGGCTGCACTGTAATTGCAAAAGAAACGGTGCTCACTAGATGGGTCAAAATAGGAGTTGATAATGGGCTGCACAAAGCTCACTAGGACGTCTAACAGTCGCTGAGCATCTACAAAAGGCGGTAGGACCGCCTTCTGTGCTGATTAGAACAGTTATGAAAGGTAAGTCAATACCTTCAGACTACCTGATAGACTTGCAAGGGTGAACTTACTGGGGTCTTTCGTCATACTATACTATGGGTAACTGGTGTTCAAGGATGGCAAAGATATAGATATGTTGCCGGTCCCTCACTCCATCGAAGCTGCCCTTTTGAGCACTGCAGCTTGTTTTGGCCATCAAACCTAAATCAAATGTAGTATACCCTTCAAACCCGAATTATACGTACCTTGTTTGAGGCGACTCGGGACGTGATGGACTCATGCGTTATTCATTGTTTTTCAACCTTTCAAGAAATATGGCTGTTCCGAAGTTAGATGTGGTTCGTGGCTCATCTGGGCGGAGTTGAAGCTAATCAGTCGATGACGAGGCTTGGAAGAGGCCGTTCACTTTGATTCTGTTGTCAATGAAGGGAGCGCAAGACTGAGCATAGATGATCCTTAGAGAGACAAAAATGCATTAAGAGACGGCATGTATCGGAGCTACAGTGACAACACGGTAGTAAAGGATGAAAAGCAAATGAAAAGATGCGCAGACAAGAAGCGATCGAAGTTCAGAATTGAATCCCCGCTAAGGACCGGTGGCATTTGTGCCTTGATTTCAGCACATGAATTAATGGTTCGTCCCTTCCAGAAGGTAGTCACCCAGTGGACGACGAAAATTTCCACCAACTAACATGTGGCTTCCAAAACTACAACCGCTTACAAAAGCTACCAGTGGACCAATTTTGCAGCCGAAGATTCATGAATTTTGAGTCTCTGAGTGTCCCACTGTCAAATCAGTGCAATGTCCGACGAACATCTTCGTCCACGACGTCCACAGTGCACACCCCTGAATTCCAACCTTCGGACTGAGTTGAAAACGCAAAGTATGAGCTTTTACGCCGAGCCGAGAATGCGCAGCTCCGTCACACAGTGTATGGGAAGGCAAGGTCCCGGGAAGCTTATAACTATGGATGTCGTGAGTATTTGGTGGTGCCGGGGCTCCATATAATCTCTGGAGTTCATAGATGTCACCTTTCCCTTGTATCCCACCAGCACAATGTCATTTGACTTGACAGGATGGCTTCCTGCTACGATAACCATATCGCTCGCGCTAGCCATCGTATGGGCGCTTAAATCTGCGCATCAATTCCCTCTGAGCAAGTTGCCGTATCCGCCAGGGCCTCCATCGACGGGGTTTTTTACCGGAAATAAAAGCGACATAGACGTATCTTTTGTTTGGAAAAAATACAGTGACTGGGCAGAAAAATATGGTACTGTTTGGTGTTCTTTTCACCGACAAGTATTGAACGTTTTATCATTTCTAGGGAACATAATTTATCTCAAGATGTTTGGGAAATCGGTTATCATATTGAACTCTTTGAATGATGCCATCGAACTCTTCGAGCGTCGTTCGCGAAACTATTCCTCGCGTCCAGTTATACCCATGTATGATCTGTAGGTTCCCTCCCGACTTTCAACCTACGCAATTTAATTCCATGATCCTGAAACAGAATGGGATTTGCAAATAAAAATACAAGCCAGCGAGAATACAGTCCAGAATGGAGAAAACATAGGAGGATATTCCAGCAATACTTCAAACCAGATTCAGTTACCGCGTACCGGCCTGTTCAAATAAAAAAGATGTATGATTTGCTGCACGGAATTCTCGCCAACCCGCAAGATTTTGAACCACATGTGTACACGTAGGTCATTTATCTCGAACATTTCCAGTGCATAGACAACAGTTGTACATGTCGGACAGATATACAGGAGCAATAGTTCTGTCCGTCATATATGGGTACAATGTCGCTCCCCAAAATGACCCATACGTAAAGTTGGTGAGGTCCACCCGATCTGCGTTTGCCTCGGCTCCTCTCCCTACATGGCAAGTAAATACTTTCCCGTTACTGCGTTATATGCCAGCTTGGTTACCCGGGGCTGGTTTCAAACGTTACGCAAATTCCGTGAGGCAGCTATTAAACGACCAGCGGGAGATGCCATTCAAACACGCCATAACACCTGCGGTGAGTAAACGCCCTATTCAGAGGATATTTCATTGAGAACTCTTGAATAAAGGCTCTAGAAGGATCTCACGTACCCATTGTTTCAAGCTCAATAGCCAGCTGTACCACAGATTCCGATATAAAGCTCCTCAAAGAAGCCGCAGGATCGGGATATGGCGGTATGCGTTGAACTGGTTGCCCCAAGTATTGGCTAACATCCGTGCTATAGCTGGAGTTGGAACGGTAAGGACTGTATTATATGGAACATTCGATGAGACGCGCGATATTCAAACCAAATTTAGACGGCATCATCTATATTGGCATTTATAGTGGCTATGGCGTCGTATCCCAAAATTCAGAAACGAGCTCAGGCCGAGATAGACCGCGTCACAGGAGGGCACAGACTCCCGGACTTCAACGACTTCGACTCACTTCCATTCATTCACGCTGTGGTCAGGGAAACAGCACGTTGGAGTCCCGTCTCGCCTATGGGAATACCACATGTTTGCAGCGAGGACGACGTTTACAACGGCTATTACATTCCTAAAGGTTCGTTTTCACATTCTGATTTTGTACAGATGTAATTGAAGCGGCATACTGTATATAGGAAGCATTATTCACGCCAATGTCTGGTATGACCCTCATGAACTGTGTCTTTTGCATCTTACATTATCTTTTCACGAAGGGCGATGAGTCGTGACAGTTCAAGGTATGAAGATCCGGAAACCTTCAATCCAGACCGTTTTATCGACGAAAATGGAGAATTAAATGACGAAGAGGTTATCTACCCCTTCGGATTTGGAAGGAGGTAAGTTGTACAATTATGTCCGCCAATTTTGCTTAAATATTATTATATCTCTCATCACAGACTGTGCCCTGGCAGACACTTAGCCATCTCCACTGTAAGCTTCAATCAAACTCTTTCCCTGTACTCAGACATTTATTGGTGATAGATCTGGCTTGCAGCTGCCGCTATACTCGCCAGCTTTGATGTTGTAAGCCAGAAGGATGAAGAAGGCAATGATATACCTTTCTCTGTCAGTTATACAGACAAAGGCGTCTCCTAGTGCGTAAAAATAGCTCACTGCAAGGGAATGAAAATCGCTTACCATCTCCTTCAGCACACCTTATGCAATCAAATGTTCCATAGTCCCGAGAAATGACAGGGCCAAGCAAATCATACAGGAATGTCGAGGCGATATCTAAATCAGAAATTCGGAGGCTGAAGTCGCTGTAGTGGATGGGAATCACTTAAGGGTAGTAGAATTCCGGCCTTTTTAATGTAGCTTGATGTTGTTTTGTATGGATGACATTTTGCACTGTTAAACGGGAAAAAAATAGCGCAACAAAAGATATATGTAGACTGGTACCGTGACAAATGAAAGATAAGATCGTAGTAAAGAGGACTCGATGCGCAAACTGCCGTGATTTGACAACTACATACTAAAACTACATTAAAACAAGCCCACAAGCTCCTCGTCATCAAGATCACGAATAAGATCGCGAGCTTCCCTTGCAGGGCGAGCGATAAATGGCTTATCACTCGCTGCGCTCTCCAGAGCCTTCTGCGCGACCCGACGCATCACTCCTAACCGCTGGAAGATGTTGGGTCCACTTTCACTTTCATCATCATCATCACTGGGGTTAACAACACCCAGTATGACATGTGATGAAATAACTGAAGGTGGTGTCCCATTAAGGAGATATGATCTGGATTGAAAACACCGGTTAGTCAAAAGCCAGGATACACAATCAGATTTACATACTGTACAACAGGTCGCAGAAGTTCAGCTTGGAAAGCTAGGGAACGCACAAGACCGCCAATTGCTTCGCAGTAGTGTTCTGTAAAAAGATAAATGCTTGACATGCTTTCGATATATACAATACTTACCACCATGAGCATCAGCAAATGCTTCCGTTACAACTTCAACTGCAGCCTCAGCGGCGCTTTGGCCCACATTCTGCGACGCGTTTCGCAGGACATATGTCAGACCCAGAACGAAGCTTGTGGCAATCGATTCCTCGTTCGCGCGTATGGCGGTAACAAGTTCAGTGATAACTGGGTCCACCCTAGGTTGGTTACGCATTAAGACACCAAGGGCCTCTGCAGCCTTATTGCGCACATTAGCGCTTCCTGCGTCGCCGGTACTTTTGACGAAGGTGCGCTGTAGTTGGGGGAAGAAGGGCTTGACAAATGTAGGTATATGTTCCAACATGGTTTGCAGGGCACTGAGGATCGCAATTTTGACGCCCGGAGGGTAGGCAGTAGCCTGTGTGGCCACACGAATGAGGGGACCAGTAAAAGGTACGACGAATGGTTTGATGGCAGCTTCGCCAGTCCTGGAGACGAGATCTCCAATAGCGTAGGCGGCCTGCTCGCGTTGTTCGTTGCTCCCAGTGGTTAGTCCTGCGATGATAATAGGTACCATAGGTGCAACACCTTTTGGTAGATCGAATCCCGGAACTGTCCGGCCAGGTGCTCCGGTGGATTCAATAGTACGGCGCAGGGGGACAACTAAAGGCTCGAGTTCATCCTTCGGCACTGATCGCACGAAAGAGTCAAGCGCATTCCATGCAGCACTGTGGACAGGAACTTGGAGATCATCAAGAAGCGAGACCAGCTGCCTGATCCAGTCAACGCGATATATGGATGAGTCAAGCTCTGATGCTTCACAGAAGATAGTGAAGAGTTTACAAGCACTGACTCGTCTCACGGGGGAATCACTCTTTGCCCTAATTGAAAATGAGTATCAAGTTTTTCGACATAATTGGACCACAAACCAGCCGATTAATATCATCATCACAGTGTTCAAGCCTTCGGCATCGTTGACGGATGAAAGGAGAGCGTTAATGGCCTCATCAACAGCTTCACGAAGTTCATCTTCAATTTGGTCTTCTGAGACTTTGACGAGAGCATTCAAAATGACAGTCAATCTTCTGCTGAGAGCGCTGCCAGCTACTGTGACGAGAGACGCCAGTGCTCGGGCGTTGAATACAGACATCGGGATAGCTGTCAGAGTAGGTATCAAGACAGGGAATACAGTTGAGGCGCGGACCTAAACAAAAGTGATGAGCATCATGTGTGTTATGAACATCATGGACCTTACGTTCATCACTTCCTTGAGTGCTTGCAAAGCAGTTCCGGAACCCTTTCCGGGTTGGCGTAGCGCTTCGAGCAAAGTGGGAATAGTCTGATCAATTGCTTTGGTACCCAATTCGTCTTGGAGCACGTCGAAAGCTTGAGCTGCAGCTGTGCGCACGTTGGCCTCGTCGTCAACCAATGCCGCCCGCACAATAGAGATAATATCGTCTTCATGATCTTCTCTCTGAGCCTCGGTGGAGTTTTGCCTAAACGTTAGTAAAGCCAGACATGTCAGCGCGTCATAAGGCCATGTAAAAAATGGCTGACATGATTTCACTGATAAAGGAGCATACACCCTCCCTGGTGCGCGAGTCCGGCGATGTGGCCTTGCTCTTGAGTATGGGCATGATTTCGCCGAGGATCCGTTCACCAAATTTGCGACAAATTTCAGCCACTGTCCTAGACGCAGTCTGAATGAAATGTCGTAAGTAAACATTAGCATAAATATTAAGAAGACTCACTTCTTGTTGTTCGAACTCGTCTGATGAAATAAGGGCCAAAATCTGGTCGACAAGCGTAGGAAGAATTTCGCGAACTATCATAGCTCATCAGAATATTGAAGAGCGAAGAATAAGGAAGGATCCCTACCAGTTCGGGGGGTGTTGTTTACAAGCGCTTTCCAAATTTGTATAGATGCTTGTCTTACTACAACTACGCCATCTTGGCGAACAAGATATAGAGCAGCAAGAATCCTGTCCCGGCGTTCCACGCCCAGGACATCGAGAAGTGCACGACGGGATGATTCAGCTGCGGTCGCTTCGGCTCCCAAATCTTCTTCATCATATTCAGCAGCTTTTCCGGAAATCCCTGAAACTTTGAACAAGAGCTCTCCGACAAGCGTGATTGAAGATTGCTATCCAGAATTGAGTAAATGGGGAATGAGAAAATCAAAGGACCTACCCGAATGCGCCAGCCAGGATCGAACATTCCAGCCTCGAGCTCCGGTAGAAGTAGATCTATAGCTTTGCTGGAGTAGTTGTTGACGACCATTCGTCCGGCGCGCATAGCGGCCTCTCGCACATACTCCTCTGTATCGGAAAGTCCACCAAGAATAGGAGGTATGATCTTGGGTAAGTGAGGTTGGAAACGAGTGCCAAAAGTGGCAGGAAGATACACGAGCAGTGACATAAAGCCCTCGCGAACGGTTGGGCGAGGAGAGCGCGCATTGGCAATGATGTCGGGTAATAGACCTTCAAGCCTCTCCATGCCAAGACCGGAAAGGACCTCACTGAGACCTTGAGCTGCACCTTGTCGATCGACTCCTGAGGTATCGGTCTTGAGTGTGCGTAAGAGTCCGGGTACCAGATCTGGGAAATGCACTTCTCCCAGCCTTTCTACGAGGGTACCTAAAGCTTTAGCGGCAGTGGCGCGTGCCTCTGGGACGGGATCGACGAGAACGAGATGCACCAGGGGAAGTAGTTCATCGAGGTAGGGGACAAAGTCTTTCGTATCCGTCAATGAAGCAAGATTTCCGACAATTTGCGCTGCCTTTTTCTTGGTGTCAGCACCACGCTCACGTAGACCTCTCTCCAGGATAGGTACAACCTATGTGAAGTCAGCATTATATACGTTCGTGTAAGAGATTAACGCACCAAGGCCAGAGAGGAGTGATCAATGTAATGCATGAAGGACATTTTCAGCAAAGCGGCCAAGGCGTTAGGTGTCTTTGCGGGGTCAACTAAGGCTTTCAATAGAACAGGAACAAGAGATTGTATCTCGGGATTGCTGATGACTTCACCAAATTGCTTCAAGCTTTTGTTGGCTGCAGTTCGCACTTGAGCATGAGAATCAGTGAGCACACCAGTCAGTCGGGGAATGACAATAGGCAAAGAGATCGATAACTGGCGAGGGGAGCAGTAAGCCATCATGCCCAGCAATTCTATAGAGCCTTTCTTCGAGCGCCACTGCTTTTCGTCCAAGCCTTCCAACAATGTTGGTAGGATAAGTTTGACGCCGTATCCAGATAAGTTGCCCATGATCACTCGTGACGCTTCTTGAGTAGCTTCCCGCACATCTGTCGTAGCGTCACCAAAGGAGGCCAGAAGGAGTGGGAGAACATATGTGATATATGGTTCAAATAGTCGGCCTAGTGTGCTTGATAATGTTTCGAAGGCAAACATAACCCCTTGACGGAATTCGTAACGCTTCTTCTCCTCTGCCGCGGTTTTTAATCTTGAGATCACATTAAACTCCTTTATTCCACCAATTCCTGTGCCCTTGATAGCACCTGCAAGGCCGTAAGCCGCGCCGCGGCGAGTCGCATACTTTGGCGCCTCAAATAGGTCGTGAAAGAGACCATCCACCAATGTAGGCAGTCTCGGCCGCATCAAGGAAACCAAGGGAGAAAGACATTCGGACACGGCTACTTGTACCTGTTCGGCGGGAGTTTTCAAAGCATCCACGAGCCTATCAACAATAACTGGGATACGGGGGTCGGAGGGCTGCAGATGGCGAGCAAGGCGACCGAAAAGAATAACGACGGCTTCCTTGATAAAATCATCTGCCTCGGAGGATACGCTCGAATTGCCCAAGCGCGATTCAAAGACAGCGATAAGAGCCGCCAGCCTTTTAGCACCGTGTATATCGATCACCGCTGTGCCAGCGGAAAGCATTCCCCGCCTAACATCAGAAGTGCGATCGCCGAGCGCCTGGTCATCGATTAGGAATGAATAGAACGGCTCCAAGTCGTCTTCAGTGAAAGAAGGCGCGATGAGCTCGAAGGTTTCTGCTGTGGCAACACGTGCTTGCCATGGATCTGCGCGGTCGAGACTTTGCGCAATAACCATACCCTAAAAGAAAAATCATGAGTCTCAGTAATGGAAAAAACTGAGGAATTAGGCGAACGTATTGGTCAAATTCCGGGGCTAACACCTTTGCCTATTCAAAACGCAATATTAGTATTAATGCCTATCATCCCCTGAGCCCCGTGTAACGGACCTTATCGCGATAATAATCCTTCAACGACGACAAAGTTGAATGGACGGTCTGAGGCCACAGTTCTACGGCTTCAGCAATAGAAGATGCAGTGCTCGCCCGGACATAGGCATTGTCGTGGCCTGAATAGAAAACCTCTTCAGTGAGATAATAGTCGACAAGCAAACCTAAACTTCACATACCGAGGTAGACAAGCAGATCGCCGAGGAAAGTTTCTGGTACATCCAAGCCGTTGTCTTCCCACACACGAGTCGCCAAACGCGCATTCTGTTCATCGTCGTCGTGACATGCTATCCAGAGCTCAGGGGACCAGTCTAAATCAGTCAAATCCAAAGGCTACTTTGTTCTAAGTATATGTCTAGCTATAAGTGATAGCTTCGCGTACCTGAAGAGCCTGCAGGCATGAATTCCTGACATACGATTCTTGGAAGAGTGTGCCCTTGAGCAGGGCTCGAATTTCTGCCGGAGTGGCATTGGTATGAATGGCCTCGCCAATCCCAATCATGTCGGAAGACGCTTCCTTTGCAAGATTGGGTTGACTTCGAATGACATGTATGAGGTCCTCGATCATCTCCAGTCGGGGGAACGATGGCTTAGAAACTTCAAAACGGTATCAGTAATCGGGGAGCGATAAAGCTGCTGGGGACATACATTCACTGCAATGGTACTTGACAATTTCCAAAGCCAAAGCAACCTGTTCCATGGGATCATCTTCTTCTGTAAGACCCGGTAGTCCACCACTCAGTAGAGTTTGGCTGATCAAAGGGGTTATATACGCGAACGTCGCAACATCGAAAGGCGCCTGTTCAGAGAGCGTACGCAGGCGGTACAAGACACGGATTACGAGCACTGTTCTGGTCAGTAAGACGTATTGCACAACTGTTACAACTTTCACATACTGAACAAAGGTTCTTCCTGGAGTTCATCTGGGACAGAGCCTATTTGCAAGTAACGTAAGGTAGCAATGCCTATCCAGCGCTGGAATATATCCAATCGATCTGACGTAAGTTTCGAGAGGTTCTATAACGAATATTAGATCTTCACACAAAATAAAGAGAAAGGCTATTACGATGTAGGTCTCGAATGCGGTAGACCCGGCGAGGAATGATCCGCGGCTTAAAGCGCCTTTGAGCAAAAGCGAAACTATCGAAGACATGTAAACTTCAAAGTCAGTAACTCCAGCAGTGATTAAGCTCTTGAGGAAGTTCAGTCCCCTAACAAGGCGGGCCTGAACGTCATTTACGTGTTGTCGAATCTTGCTCTCTTTCTCAAGCTGCGCTTGAACAAGCGCTTGCTGCTGCTTCGAAAGTGTTACTGAAGTGGCCTTCTTTGATGCTAGGGACTTCCGGATTTCCTCTTCCCATTTAGCAATTTCGTAATCCTTGCCCTTATTTGGCCTGACTTCTGCCTGGGACGATGATAGAACTAAAGAAATAAATGAATAATGACCATGTAGAATTGAGTATCGCTTACCATCTACAAATGTAGTGCCGTCTGGTGTTGCCCAAATAGCGAGATCCTCGTCAGATATAGAATTGAGAACGTCAGGATCCAGGTCGGATTTGAGCTGATCAACAATTCGAGGAAGCACCGTTGCGGGAGCAATGAATGTCAATGTAGTGACCGCTGCATAGGCAGCATCTGCAAATCCGGACTGAATATTGTTAAAACTGATCTAGTGGGAGTAAGATAACGAATACCTTTCCAGTTGAAATGGTAGAATCCAGATCAAGCTTTAAGATTGCATCTAATCGGGAGCTGACAAGGTCATGGGGGTCCACGTGTGCATGCTGGCATGTGTCGATCCATGCTTGCCCTCCCGTGCCACCTAAACAACCAGTCAGTAACCAATTTTCCTACTAGGATAATACGTACGGACATATAAATTTATGATGAGTGAGGATGATAAGGTTAAGGACAGCATTTTCGCGCAGCTTTACATCGGTGTCCACAGCAAACGACACCGAGTTGACAAGAAGTGATGCCAATCGGCCTTGCTTGGATTGCCCAGTTACACTTTCACCCGGAACAGCACCACCTTTCTGCGCACGGGCAGAAACGAAAGCAGAAACTGCTTCTCTAATTATGCGAGGGGTCAATTCTGGGGAACGGACCGCACTTTCAGCGATAGAAGCATTTGTCATGCGGCGCACTTCCTGGAATCGGCTTTCGAATGCCAGATGCACGTATATCAGTCCAAGTTGCAACCTAGCCAAGTTGTGCGTCAGTATTGGCGATCGCTAAGCGAGGCAAATAAACATACCGCAGTGACTCATTTTTGGCAAGAACTGATGAAAAGTACAGCATGGCTGCATCGGTCGCGCGAAGCAGCCATCGTTCTTCATCTTGGGTGGTAAGCTTTTGGTACACTTTGTCCCAGAGCAGGAATGATTGTTTAGGCCCGCTCGCTGTGATGCTGGACACAACCGTGTTTGACGAGATGGTTGCACCTGCGATAGCGTCAGAAGGAAAAAGGACTGAAAAAAAAACATGCTCACTGAGTTTCTCGTGTCGAGAAAATGGGCCGAGCAAGACGGCCAACGCTACATAACCTTCGAATGGCCCTCCACTGGAA
Organism: Stropharia rugosoannulata; assembly: GCA_028532985.1. Classification (NCBI taxonomy): domain Eukaryota; kingdom Fungi; phylum Basidiomycota; class Agaricomycetes; order Agaricales; family Strophariaceae; genus Stropharia; species Stropharia rugosoannulata. Next base: position 4,185,020 of record JANCIK010000001.1, on the reverse strand, counting down.
GTGATGGAATTTGCCGCCACTGTTTTCAGACAGGACTCGAGCGACGGGTACAAAGCCTCAGCAAGCGCTTGCCCGTTGGAGGTGTCAAGAATGTCACTGCTGTCAACAAACATTGTCCCTGCTAACCCAACAAATGCTTTCCTGACAGGTGCCTTCGAGCTCGTCATTTCTTTGGCAATAAGCTGCACCGTCTCCTTGGGCACAGATTCTTCTTTCAGCAGATATGCAACATGAGCGGGGAGGGTAGCAGCTAGAAGAGTGGCTACTCCTTCGTGAGGTTCTTTGGGAATGAGAGTCGTTATATCTTGGACGATGGGCAATGAGACGTCGCGGCCTGGACTGAGCGTGGACAGCATTTTGTAGAGGGCGATTCGATGGTCGGGCCCAGCGGATTTACCCGTTTTCGGCAGATTAACGAGTTCAGGAACGGCTACTCGGGCAAGATTGTGCGGGTCCTCAGGGTCATGTCGCACAGACAGTGCTTTGAAAAGCTCTGTCGAGCTTTCCCGGACAGTAGCGTTGCTAGACTTGGCGCTGCTGATGATTTGGTTCAGCAGCTTTTGAAACGTATCAGTGGGGAGTGGGTAAGTATATGCGGTGAAAAACTGCGCTACCGCTGTAGGTGACACTCAGAATATGACACTTGTTACTGGGAAGAAAGGCTCACCGGTTAGAGAATATTCTGGTGACCGCAATAAAGCCTTTTCGATTACAGGGGCAATCGAAGTCGTAAAATCTCGGGTAGTGATGAAAGTGGAAATGAAATCGTTCAAGGCCATCTATGACGATTATGAGTCGAAGACCTCGCCAGCAGATGGGCACGAACCAGAGTATGCTCAGGAAGTGAGCTTTTTGTCATCAGAATCTCGGAGCCGTAAACGGAGGTGACTGCATCCTATACATACGCGCATTTAACAACAAGAACTCGCAATATAGATGAAAAAAACTACCTTATGCTCTTGTGATAGGCGCGCAACGGGTTCGACAGTCATGTGCTTGAGCCGTATGAGTACGCTGATTGCCACACCAAGGAGTTCAACGAGACGGGACGGATTTGGATAGGTTTTGGTGGTAGACAACAGTATCCCAATCACCTCTGGAACTTTGTTTCCACCTGATCGCAAGGCTCGACGTGCACGTACGGTTGCGCCTCTTTTTAGCGTAGGCTTCGCCTTCGATGAATCTTGTATCATATCCAGTACTAGTGCGAGCGAGCCTATGAGAGAGCGGGATGCATTCGACGTTAGGAAGTGTTCATCATGCTTGACGCACACGGTATAGATCCCACACGCCCAGCTTTCGAGAACGAACAGGTCCGATGGGGCGTAGGTGCTGAGCCGATGTTAGCTGACAGAGGTAGCAAAGACTGACGAGACGTACTCTGCAGATCCACGCCGCGCAAGTCTCCCTATCTCATTCGCCAACCATCCAATAATCTGTTCTGCAACGCCAAACTTGCGCTCATCTTCCGTTCCCGCTGCGGTGCCACGCAACTCGTCACGTCGAACGAGCTCCATGCCCACTGCCTCTACTGAATCCTGCGACGATCCATCCGCATACCGCGGGTATGTCAGGGTAAGCAATCCAAACACATCCATAATTTGGGACATTGATAGGCCTATTGATTCCCATTAAACCTCGAAAAGCAAAGTAATACAACGAACGCACTGCCATGCCTGGCTAGAGACAACAATTCTTCGCGCAAGAATCTGGTTCGCTCCTTGGCCTTTGCGTTGAGTAGTACGCTTTGCGCATGTTCAAGTGCTGCTGGCCAATCTGAAAGAACGCGATCGCGCTGCCAGACATACGGGTCGTCTCCGCTACTTGAGGATTCGCCCACAGCCGCGGTTGATATCCACGACTGAATCTCGGACGCGCTCATAACGCCCGCAGCCGTTTCTTTCGCCTTGAGCTTTGCGAATGTCGCTTTGGAAGGCAGTTTGGAAGGCAACAGCGACAAAGAGGCTGCGAGTCGTCGTCGATTGGTTGTCTGATTGGTGTCGTCGATGTCGTCGATGGATCAGAAAATATGACCGTGGGAAAATAAGGAAACAGGAGCATAATTCAAACATATTTTGAACACTGTTGCTCCGTCCATGGTCACCATCTATCTACAATATCTAAATTATACCAGTAAAACGATTCTTCAGTCAATCACGATCTTACAATATGTTTCTCAAGAGCGCCGAGTCCGATACTCACTTATAGGGATGCCTTTGTCTGGAGTGGTTCGAGCTGCCTGGTAGTGGCGGTTCCTATTGTGCTACTACCGAGAGCCAAAGGGTCAACGAGAGGTCTTTGATAGGCTACAAAGGCATCACGTTTAACCTTCAAAATCCCAGAGTCAGTGGAGGGAGAACTTGGAAGTGTGTTTATATGTAACTGATGTGAGACTCTCATTAATTAAGCTCAAAGATGGTCGTGACTCGTACTGACACAGTGGCGAATTAGTCTGTAGATTTGGCGTATAGCTTTGCGCATGGACCAGCCCCCTAGCAAGAGCACATTTGCTTAGTTCATGTCTTGAAAAAGCTGAGGAAGGTATGAGTCCCCGAACAACAATTACTGAGCGCGGGAGTAGCAGCCTGAACGCTACTGTTTGCAGACCACACAAATGCGGGATTACCATCCGGCGGCGTCACCACATATAAATCAGCTTGGCATACGAAAGGACTAACTCAGTTAGAAAACACTCTGACTGAAGATTGAATTTCATCCCAAATCCATGTTTATAGAGAACCACGCTGCCTTCGCAACCAGTGGGAAATACCGGAGTCGGCCGCATAATTTCCTGGAAGGCAGTACATAGGTTGCTTGGTCTTAGCGTAGTTTTTTTGTAAGCCATTTAAATATTGTCATGATCTTAGTTGTTGTACAGTCTCTTTCAAATTTATCTTTAGTTGCCCTAATCCATAAGTCCTACTGTCTAAAGTTCAACATCCTTCTTGAAGTTTTTAGCTACGACTTACATGGTGGCGTGAGAATCCTATAAATCGTGTTCACACATTTCCCCCCTTTACCGTCACGCGCAAACATGATTGAACCTTCCTCGTGACAACCGTGGTCTGTTTTCAACGTTAACATTCATCAACGAGTCCTTGGTCTTACTACCACTTTCGTGTTGGCCCTTTAGGACCTCAGCAGTAGCCATTACTATCGTCTAGCTGACCACCAACGTTAGGTATCTATACGCTGAACGTCGGAATGTCGACATTGAAAGTGTTAACTTATCGCGCTACGCAGCGCTCATTGAAGTGTGTATTGTCTCATCCGTTTTCGAAGATCTTTAGATTCGACTCAATCAACATTATTCTCCGAAATAGACTGCTATCACGCAATATCCACCCTCAGTCGACAGGCCATGATCTTGGCACAGACGGTAGTCTGCCTTTAAGTGGAGTGCGTGTGTTGGAACTAGGGCAACTCATAGCAGGACCATTTGCTGGTCAACTCCTAGGGTGATCATATATCCAGAGCTCACGGCTTTCCAGATCAAAGACCTAATCACTATAGTTTATCTAGGCAGTTCGGGGCCGAAGTTATCAAAGTTGAACCTCCCCGTATTGGTGATCCTCTACGTGTCTGGCGTGAACTCGACGTGGACGGCACGAGCCCCTGGTTTCGCAGTATAGCTCGAAACAAGAAAAGTGTGGTAATTGACTTGCGTAAGCCAGAGGGCCGAGTGTAACCATTTCTCTGTAACAGTGAAGGAACAACTCTCTGATCCATGAACGGTAAATGCATAGTCTTGTCAAGAAATTGGCCCTAAAAAGTGATGTCCTTCTGGAGAACTTCAAGCCAGGCAGTGAGTAAAGTTTCTCTCCTGTCATATATTCTTTACCGACCTCGCCAGCCCTTGAAAAGTGGTCTCTGGGACCCACAGATCTACATCCATTACATCCATCCCTGATATTTACACGTGTGAGCGGATACGGACAAACGGGTCCCTGGGCTCACCGCCCGGGGTATGCATCCGTCTGTGAGGCAGAGGCTGGCTTTCGCTACATTAATGGACACCCGGACCCAGAAACCGGGCGTCTAGCGGGGGCACCTGTGCGCCCGAATATTAGTTTGGGTGATTCCGTTGCTGGATTACATGCCGCCTTCGGAACAGTAGGTCTGATCCAACATCGACCAAGATATGTATTGATTATACAGGTCCTAGCCCTGCTCGCGCGCCAGCGCCAGGCAGACCGCACCCCAGGACAGTTTGAAGGAAGAACAGTCGATGTCAGCATCGTTGAAAGGTGTGTAAACTGTTATGTTTCCCTCCAAACAGTCTCTTACCCTCCTATTAGCATGTTAAACCTAATGGAAGGTATCATACCAGAGTACGACAGAAAAGAAAAGGTAAATGCTATACGTTCAGCACAATCTAAAGATCTGAAATGATCAAGATACGCGGACCCTCTGGCTCCTCAGTGACTGGGATTGTACCCACAAATGCATATCCCTGCCTCTCCATGACGAGCGTTCCATCAGAGTATGTTGTCATTGGCGGTAACGGGGACGCTATCTACGCGCGCCTCATGACTGCTATTGGGCGAACAGACCTCATCGGCCCCGCTTACGCTCACAATCCGCAACGCGTCGCTGCGCAGGTCGAGATCGAGGGTGCAATTTCATCCTGGACACGCACCCACACGGCAGACGAGGTCGTTCAGGTGATGGATGCTGCTGGAGTGCCGGTGGGCCGTGTGCAGTCTATCAAAGAGGTGGTCGAAAATGAGCAGAATGCCAAGCGGGGAGCGCTCGTAGACGTACCGGTGGGTGATTGGACCGTGAAAATGCAAGGAACGTTCCCCGTCTTGGATGGTGTTGATTCACAGCCAGCATGGGCGGGTCCAGAGCTGGGTGCTCACACTGAAGCGGTGCTAAAGGAAGATCTGGGGCTCTCTGAGGCAGAAATAGGGACACTTCGCGCGGATGGTGTTATTGCTTAGTTGTTAGACATAGCTCTGCATCTGGCTTGTATATAACTTCGCGTAAACCCCGTCGTCTTGTCATTTCCAGAAACCACGTCCAATTGGCGTGTCTATTCCTAAATTTGAATTCTACTTTGACTTTGCCTCATTAATTGCACAAGCATTGCGAATGGCGGAGCAGAGATTATTTGAAATGCATGTAAGATTAGAGATGCTTCTGTGCAGTACCCAGTCCTCGTCCGCGGCAGGGAGTGTCTTCTATGAATGCGTGGTATGTATAGCTACTACTCACGTGGTATTCAGCATGCTCATCCCGAATACCAGATGTTAGGAATGTCTTTATAAGTGCCTGTGTCTATGTTATCTAAGTATTGTATGGCTGAATGATCTCGAGGATAAGTTGTGGGCGTTAGGGGGAATGTCTAAATATGGTAGTTGTTGTAGGGTCCTGCTTACATCATGCACCCGCCCAGTGTCCCAGCAGGCCCCTTCTTGTGTCTTTCCTTCCCACGTCTTCGCTGATCCCCTCTCAAGTTCTTGCCCACTTGTTTCGCCTTTCGCTCGACTGTTTATGCATATGGTCTCTATCGGTCTTTGGTGACACTTGCAAGCACATTTGTTAGGCCGACTCTGTCCTTATCCCCAGTCACCTCCGATCATATGTATAGGTCACCCCGCCCATTCTAAATAGTCTGCTGTTAGCAGAGCCTCCGAGCGCATACTGCTGTCCCTGTTCAATGTTCCCCGTGCATGTGTACATATGCACTTCTTGAATCAGGCAGTCCCTTACGGGTCCCAGCCGTCTTGCTCAGATCTGTTCTGGTCGTCTTCCAGGCCTCTGCATTATCACTTAAAACGTCGACTATACCCCTTTTACTTTAGGCACTCCAATGCGCCCCGGATCACGCACACGACATTGATTTGGTCCCAGTCTGTGAGAATCTGTCCTTCCTGCTAATCATTCCACCTCAGCTCACTTCTTCATCGCTATCCAGGATGCGGGAAGAAGAAATACAAATCTTCCAAGGCTTGCATAGATCAACCTCTGGACAAAACTATATATGAGGGAAAGAAACCCAGTTTGTCGCGATCAAAGCCCTTGAAGCGGTATTATGTTTCGAAGCAAGACGGTGGAGTAAAAGTTCAATAACGAGAAACGCTGACAGCTTAGTTTATGAGTTATTTCTTTCGTTAAATGTCACGTATATATTCATGCTACTTATCCAATACATCTTCCCATTGTCCAACGATCCAATTACTTGTTTCTTGCAGCGTATTCGCCAAGGACTCCCTCCAGGTGTGTAACATCGAAGGTAACCTTTGACGCTGCTTCGAGAGCAGCTGGGGTGGGTTCCCTGCGAGAAAATACAGCGGTTCCTAAATGGGTCGACTGCCAGAGCTGGTCTGGCTCAACACTCAGTGCCATTACCCAGTGTGCGAGTATACGTTCCTCTTCACCGCTGAAGTACTGGGCGCTCCAGGTAGTTGTGGAGTTCGACTGCTGAAAAGACACGGCCCACCCCATGGGTACTCCTCTGTTTCGTGTCCTAATGTTGAACCTTCCCGAAAGAGGGTAGGATTCATACGCTTGTCCAATACGTGAGTAAAATTCTCCAGTCAGAGTGCCGTCCGCTTCTGGAAGGTCAACCTAGAGCCGACTTGGTTGTACCAAATTCCGGCGAGCTGGGCGTGATTGAATGAGTCACCGGTGACTCATTCTCTATTTTTATACGTAGTATATCAGAGAATCAGCAGCTAGATAAGCAGGTAGACGGACTATCACCGTTATTCGGATTGATGGTGAGTCTGGTAGGCTTCAATTTGAGATACAGCTCAGTATTTATGCTGTTTTAATTGTGAAAAAAAAATAATGACGGTCTAGGCAAAGGATTGTCCAATGCGGTGTGCCTTCTCGTCTCAATAATATAAACAACGTGATTGGCAAGTCAAAGGTAGGGATTGAAATACTGGTGTACGGATGCAATTCTATAGCTTATACGTAAGCGTCGTCCCATATTTCTCCCACCGACGCTAATATGTGTATGAGGAGCTACTTTGTAAAGTATCTCAGGCTCTCACATAGTACTACATCATTGGGCTGTTTTTGGGTTGTTCTTGGGCTGTTCTGAAACAATGTACTGATACATTGTTAGCTTCCTTGCGCCCTGTGGAATATGTTTCTTGCATGGTACAGTATCCCACCGGCACACTACTGTAAGTATACAACAACTATCCAGTTAGAGGAGTCTGAGTTCAATTTCAGGATACTCATTCTCACTATCTAGCTTGCCCAGACACAAGCCGAATCAGTCAGCAGCGGCTTTATAAGTCATACTTGGCCCCGCAGTTCGGCAAGGTAGGTTTCGGCCAAAGCGTGTAATCTGTTCGCACTCTCCCTCTGAATGCGCTCTCTAATGGACAAACACTTTTTCTTGTGACTTGCAATTCCGCATCAATTGAATTTTTACCCGCATCCAGGACATATGACCATGCCGGCGGGAGCCCGCGTCTTCGTATCCTGATCAGGATTTTTCTTCAGCTTGGGTTAATGAGAGATACTGGCGCGCTCCCCAAGGAATAGATGTCCACGAAATAGCTGTTAGAAACGTCGCAGTTAGCAGTGTATCAACCGTATTCTACTAATACTACTATGTTTTTTCCCACGAGTAAGTCTTGTTGCCTATTTTGCAAAATAATAAAAGGGTGAACTAGAGGCAGCTTTCATTCATAATCTCATAGTCATAGTACAATATCCGCCAGAAAATTCACTTTAAATTGACTTATCTCCACTAATTTATAAATTGAACACGTACGGATTTTTGCACATATTTAACCAGTTACCAACTTCAAGTTGAAATCGTCACTAATACGGCGGTACTGCCCCTAAAATCGGTGCACTGGTCAGCAATAATCCTTCTCGACTGCGTGTAAAAGACAGTGCTCTCAAACATCAAATTATGCATTGCATAGTAAATTGCATTGCAACTGGATCACTTATATATCATATCCTACTACATCTGTAATATGGACCCCAAACTGATGCGCATCCGTGAACAAGCTACTATCAAACGCGTGGGAATGCAATTTCACTGACTGCATACTATGAATGTTTAGAAGGCAACTGGCCCACCCAAGAAGAAACTTGTATTCCCAAGCAGACCACCTACAATTACCTAAATCGAAGACCATATCAGATATTATAGACAATTATAGATGATGTGGTTGCATGTATGCTCACGGAGGTTGGAATACGGTTGCTATCCAAGCCCCAGCGTAGGTCCACAGCGGACGGCCCCTGTTGTGGGAGAGAGATTCTTCAGCCCGTCTCAGCGTTAGTGCAGTGGGAAAGGAGAGTAAGTAAGACGTACTGCCATTCATTATCCTGGGATGTGCCTGGTGGCTTACTAATAATCCACTGGGTTATATCTCCAGCTGACAGTGTGACGGGCAACGAAGGGAGGGTCGACCTTGCTACCTGGCCTTGAAGGCTTATTCGGTAGAGATTTCCTGTAATTCCCGGGATGATATTCCACTACAAATGCACCAATGACAGTGAGCCAGTTTTTTATATAGGTAGAAAGGATTATCATAAGCACAATTGGTCCATGTGGATGGTCCAAAACTTCTTGAAGCGATACAGTTGTTGCAACATTGTTGATTGCGCCAATATAGCCTGTGAAAACGTTGTTGATGGCGTAGTATATGTAGTAGCGGCCTGGAAGAACTGTGAGTACTGCATTGGAGTCTGGAGCCGAGCTCGAAGTCGACGCATTTGCTGGTGGCATGGTAAAATTGGCGATGGCTGGAGGCCCTATAAATGCATGCACTTCAAGAGATGCCAAGAGCAGCACAGTGAAAATGGCAGAGAAAACGGGAGATGCAATCATCTTAAAAAGTTCCGATGGAAAGGAGTTGGGGTTCCTGGGATTGCATTGAAGTAGGGCACCTCTTTTTATACTCCCATAGTTTTGTTTTTGTTTTGTTCCTTTCACAGACGGTTAGAAAGTATAAACAACCAGAAACCCTACATGGCGCTTCTTAGCTTTGATTATTGTGTCCTCGGTTATCCATGGCAAACCTTATGCAAATTACTGCTGTCACGGCTTAAGGTCTTTAGAGGCATAATGCATAATGCGTGTAAGTATTATAGATCTTCACTTACCATCGCTAGAGTAGTAGGTGCTCTACTACTTAGTACTCAGCGCTCAGCATTGCAGTATCAGGCTGCTAGTGTCATAAATATACAACTTACTTCTAGGCCGATGTATACCATATAGTGGCGCTTGATATGTATTTATAACAGCATCGGCGGCGCAAATGCACCCGCCTATGACGGTGGCAAACCATACTATGCCCCTCTTATAACATCATGTCCGAAACATTTACACAACAACAATGACCTTTTACCTCGGTTCGAATCAGAGACACCCCATATAGGAGCTTTGCTTTCTAAAAACAAATAAGGTTGTAGGTCCGTGAATTTCTCTACTAATATGGACAGGTTGAATGTTTCCCATACAGTCATGTATTAAAACTGTGGGATTGGTTTACATAACTGTCTATACCTCGCAAGGAAACGACTCAAATTCTATTTTTTTGGGTGACCTCGAGCATGTGCCACTGCTCTTTTGGGTCTGCCTTCTGCACATCCTGCCCTTCCGCTACATTAATGGGTACCGATCAATGCACTGGGTGTCTGCGGGGACACCTGTCTGTCTCTGTCCGAATACAAGTAGTTCGGGTAATTCCCTTGTTGGATTACATGCCGCCTTTGATACAGTACTCGCGCGCTAGCGCCAGGCGGGACCGTAGGACGGTCTAAAGGAAGGTCAGTTGATGTCAGTATTGTCGAACGGTGTGTAAACTTGTATGTTTCACCTCAGATAATCTCCCACCCCCTACTGCCTAAATACCCGATATGGTCAAGATACATCCACGTCAAGCGCTCCATCAGAGTATGTTGTCATTGGCGGTAACGGGGACGCTATCTACGTGCGCCTCATGACTGCTATTGGGCGAACAGACCTCATCGGCCCCGCTTACGCTCACAATCCGCAACGCGTCGCTGCGCAGGTCGAGATCGAGGGTGCAATTTCATCCTGGACACGCACCCACACAGCAGACGAGGTCGTTCAGGTGATGGATGCCGCCGGAGTGCCGGTGGGCCGTGTGCAGTCTATCAAAGAGGTGGTCGAAAATGAGCAGAATGCCAAGCGGGGAGCGCTCGTAGACGTACCGGTGGGTGATTGGACCGTGAAAATGCAAGGAACATTCCCCGTCTTGGATGGTGTTGATTCACAGCCGGCATGGGCGGGCCCAGAGCTGGGTGCTTACACTGAAGCGGTGCTAAAGGAAGATCTGGGGCTCTCTGAGGCAGAAATAGGGACACTTCGCGCGGATGGTGTTATTGCCTAGTTGTCAGGCTTTGCTCCCCATGTGATCTTGTATGCGACGCATAAACCCTACCGTCCTGTCATTACAGAAGGTGCTTCATATGCTTTTCGACAATCAAAACTGCCCCCTCTTCTGAATAGTTCTATCTCTTTGTTAGACGCGCCGGCGTCGTCCTCCCAATCTTCTTCCTTAATTTGTGATGTGTATCCACGACGGCCCGCAACAGCTGGATACACACATATTGGAAATGCATAATATAAAATCATTTGTTCCAGGCCATATGCAAAACGATGGAGTCTTCCCAAGGAGTTGTGAAGAAAGATCATGCGCACGGAGCCTCGCACTTCTTCCGTGGACTGTCTGCCATCTGATGGTGTAGTCGGTTTTCACCCTACAGAGCCTGAGCCTGGGAGGTTATCAATGAGAAAAGTACCATCAGTTAATCACAGTGCGCCTTGCATGCGTTGATGCAACAACGACACGCGCCCCAATTGACTGACCGTATATCTCAAAGTTCTTCGGCGCTCCGCGTAATATCATACTATGCGCTGCCTTAACGTAGCTTAACGTTTTTAACTTTATGGTTCGTTACTAATAGACAAACAAATATATTCCAAAATACAGCAAACTAAGATAAAGTGCTATGATGTCACCTAGAGTATAGTGGATTATCCTTTGTTTTTGCAGAAGACGCCAACAGTGTCGCCACTATGGATCCTCCTGGTAAGTACACATGCAATTATACTCTGATCTGTACTTACAAGCCTTCTTCAGCTTCCTGGGATGCCCTATGCCCGGCATAATACATCGCCGCCCATTAGACAGTAGTTAAAGTAGGAAGTAAGGACTCAAGAGTAAAGAAGTGTGCCACTTATGCGAAGAGATATTGTGTCATGTAAAGATCAATAATATATATTCCAAGTCATTATAACACAGGATTCAAATTAAATTATTCTACAAGTTGTCTTTGAGTTGTCTACAACATTTGAAGGCAAGAGACCGGCGTGGGAATAGACTTTAGCTTTAACATGTGATAATCCCTTCATTGGTGTCAAATTGGTGTTGTGATAAGAAGGCGCGTACTTATTCTCACCATTTGTGCGATCCATTCATGGTCCGTTCACAACCCACACATTCCCATGGCGCTACGACTCTACCAGTTTGTGCAGCGCCTACATTCGGCAGCGCGAATCGGATACTCAACAAGTAGTACAACCAACCCGCGTTCGGACTCAGCCTATCCGAAGAGTGTGGAAGAAGTACCCAACCCCCTTCCCGCCATATTCCTGCGCGGGGGCACATCCAAGGGTGTCTTCTTCTCAAGGCGCGATCTTCCAACACGAGACCAATGGGACAGCATATTTCTCTCCGTCATGGGCTCCCCTGACCCGACTTACGGCCGGCAGTTGAACGGTATGGGAGGGGGTGTGAGCAGTCTGAGCAAGGTTATCGTCGTCGATACGCCGTCCGAAGGTAGAGAAGGTATTGACGTGGAATACACCTTTGCGCAAATCGGTGTGCGCGATTCGGTGGTGGACTATGCGGGGAACTGTGGCAATCTGACTTCGGTGGTAGGCATGTTCGCCCTCGATTCTGGATTGGTCACACCCGACCCCTTGTCCAGTAGCGAGGCAGGACCTCGGCCTCAGCGCACACGCACGCTCACGCTCTATAACACAAATACGGAGAAGAGAATACGTACGACATTCCCCGTTGACAGCGCCGGTATGCCACTCGATTCGTTGCCGCAGGTCTCCATCTCTGGTGTGCCCGGGAGTGCGTCCAGAATCGTATGCGAATACTTGGACCCTGCCGGGGCAAAGACTGGAAAGCTGTTGCCCTCCGGTAAGGCCAGGGAAGAGCTGGTAGTTGGTGTACCCAATGAGGACGATGTGACGGTACGCGCCAGCCTCATTGACGCCAGCAATCCTACAGTTTTTGTCAGCCTCGCAGATCTGGCGGTGCGGCTCCCAGTGGCGGAATATCTAGACGGAGACGCTGCCGCGGAAGAGCGTATCAAACCCGTGTTAGAGGCGCTGCGACAAGAAGGTGCAAAGCGCATGGGGATGAAAGAACCAGGTCCGGCGCAACCCAAGATTGCTCTGCTGAACACGCCTGCAGCGGAAGCTGACGGGGTTGACATTGTGATCCACGCATTATCAATGGGTGTCCTGCATCGTGCAGTGCCAATCACAGTCGCGCTCGCACTGGGAGTTGCTTCGCATGTCGAGGGGAGCATTGCATGGGATATTGTTCAGGCCAACAGTCATCGCCCCGACTCGGGGAAGTTTGTGAACATCCTACACCCCGCAGGAGTCATTTCCGTTGGGGCAGATTTAGATACGCATGGACGTGTGCTTAGTGCAAACGTAGTGCGTACTGGGCGAAGGCTTATGCGTGGGGAGGTATGGCATTGATCCTGCGCAGGTTGAATCATATGATGTGAGTAGGGGAGGAATTTTTACAAGGATCATTACGGCCTTCGTAAAAATTAGTCTTGATGATTTCTATTAGTTGGAGCACGTACATAATAATCATTATCTACTGTAAAACTGTCTGAGCGCCCATCAGGGGCAACTCCTACCATAAACGGTATTGGCGCTTAGCACTTAACGTTAACGTTTAACTCTCGATCCGTGGACCTCCAACAGTTTTATATTTTATCTTGATCAAGATTGGGTAAAGAAGTTTGTATCGATTGGACTTGAACTTTTTTGGTTACCTGCCACAAGTGCTGGGCAGGTAATAATTCAACGCAATGGCAGGTAAACGTAAATCTTTATCGATGCTTCCGGCGTTTCATTGGGTAATTATCGATATCACTGTGGGTAGTCAATGACAAGCGTTTCCATCAGATAAAGCTGGACATAAAATACGGACTTCGTAGAAGCTGGTCTTGACGATTTTTGATTCATAAAGTTGCAATGTACATTGATGGAGTAAATATCATGATTCATCCAACAGGGTATTATGAAAATGGAGACTCGTATTCAGCATGAATAATCAAACCGTACCTGCCTCTGGGGTTGATCTTATTACAAAATACAAAGCAGCTGGCACGGAAGGTGCAATCACCGCTTCAGACGGGCTTGAAAAGCTTTGGCAAAGAGGACAACAAAAAAGGACAAGTTCTGCAAGCAGGGACAAGAATTACATGAGATAGTGGCGTAAACGTTGACGCAGACAGTACATAAGCCTGAGTGCGTCCAAAGACGTGGCAGAGGAGCCCTTCAGAGTGCTGGCCTACGTGTGCCGCAGACCTACGCTGGCTTTGGAAGACGGTCAAGAATAGAGGAAAGGAGAGAAAGAGGTCTGCGAGCGACAGTGATTTAGCTGAGCTGGTTGAAGCACGGGAATTAAATACACAAGGGACTGTATGTGGGGCACGGGGTGGAGCAGCTGGGGTTATCCGCTGTGGGTATATGCATTGATTGCGAAGTATTTCAGACGGGCAGCATATAATGACCTGGCAGACTAGCTTATCATAGATTTTGACCCATGTTTTAGTTGCGCTGGTTGAAGCATATGCGGGTAGGGGAGGCTTTTCGAACGAGGATCAAGAGAAGACAAGAGACAGGGGACAAGAGGTCGAGGGCATCTGTGGCAGAGAAGCAGACAAGACAGCGCAATATGAAAAAGTCGAGGAGGCGAATTAGACACAAGAGAGCTGGCAGAGGTGGGTAGGTAATAGCCCGAGTTGTCCCGATTTAAGTTCGACCACGTTGACTTTGACCGGGTGCCCCTGAAAACGAGTCTCCGAATCTGGGAAGATGACGGAGAAGAGGATAGCGTAACCTGTTTTTCTTCTTCAAGAAAACCATAAGACAACGGCAGATTGGGCAACATACAGCAGGGAGTAATGACAGTGGGGAGGGTGGTCAGTCAACTTGGGGCGAGTAGAAGTTGGCTTTTGCGATGAAATGGTCGGAGTTTTATCGGAGTGTCGAAATGGCTCGGCACATCGTGCCGTAGCAGGCACCGACTATGTACTTCCGATAGGCACTTCGTGAATTTGTGTCTTCCATTTGTCTTCCATACCGTTTATCTGCCTGCGACGCACTCTTAACTTAAAATTAAAACACACGGAAGTACAGCAATTACTGCATACAATGAGCTGTATGGTATGTATTGAATCGCAGGTGGGCGCATCATTGGCGTCCCCTGAGCTACCCCGAAAGAAAGGTCGATATCCCTCACGAACAAGCCCGGTGCCCTAGTTTTTCGTTCTTTTTTTTCCTGCGCTGCTTCTGCTAATCTATTCCACTCATGCATCTCCACCAGCCTGTGACCATCATTTCATGACACACCCGTGAGCTCAAGTATATACACAATGCGCGCCTCGAATAGGAACGGGTCAATTGTGTCTTATTTTGGACGCAGTATCACCACAACAGAATGGCTGCCGCCGCACATCGTCCTGCCTGGGTCTCATCTTATTTGGCATGAACATATTCTGTTCTCGTTCCCAAAGTCTAAATTTGGAGTGAGTCCAATTTCCACGGGGTGGATGCCTGGGTGGGAGTGGGAGGTGTTCATCGAGTCTAACTTGTCTGTCAGCAGACCGCCAGAGCGCAGAACTAGCGGGCCTGTGTAAACTAGGTGATGTAACGGGCTGGTAATACTACGTATATATGTAGGCGTATACACACACGACCTAATCTACTAATGCATGAGCTCCTCCCGCCCTCTAACATGGACACAACCAAGAGTGAGGATGTATACATACCACGCTCTCTCAAACTGGACGATGCAGGTCTCCCGCTTGTTCCACAACCAAGCGACTCGCCGCTTGACCCATTGAACTATCCCATTGTATGTCCTACGCATCATACATATCTCTCATACATGCAGAGGGTAACAGCTACGCTCAGTGGCTTAAATATCTTATTCTGATGCAAGTCTGCCTTCTGGGGTTCATAGCCTGGCTATCCGCTTTCATGGTCAACCCAGCAATAGTCACTGTCGCAGCCGAGTTCAATATAGCACCTGTCGTGGCGACGTACCAGGCGACCGGGGTCATTGGGGCTTGTGCATTTGGGCCATTAATATACATACCTATCGCCAATGTATACGGGCGCCGACCTGCTTATTTGATTTCGACACTGGTTGGACTTGCCTCTGCCATAGGATCGGCGACTGCTCCATCTTTTGGCCGCTTGGTTCTTGCTTCTTTGTTCACCGGATTCGGACCGCTGGCTGCCGTGACACTTGGAGTCGGTACAGTAGTCGACCTTTTTTATGAGCATCATCGTGGCAGGGCGATGGGCGTCTTTGTATTTTTCATCAATAATGGAGCATACCTAGCTTCCATGGTACGCAGTAGCTCACACCTCATATTAGAGTCTTCACTCTGACAATGCCATCATACTATAGATAGGAGGGTACGTTGCCAGAGCTGGAGGATGGAGATGGTGCTATTGGGTCGCTGCTATATTAAACGGCACATTCTTTCTTTTTGCCTTAGCTCTCCTACCAGAGACGTTATTTGACAGACAAGAGTGCAAAACCGAAGTTAAAATGGGGGAGGTTCTGAAGAAAGATCCAGACCTATTCGACACAACCTCTTTACATAGCAAGCCGTACCAGCCATCACCAATGAGTTTCAAGACTTACTTAAGGCGCCTATGGTTCTGGGACCTTGACCGGCCTGCTTGGAGAGTTATCAAGGGCAAACAGTTTGGCTTACAGTTCCTCCGCATGCTGAAATATCCATCTGTAGCTATCCCGGTGTTCTACCAGTGCGCAACCACAGTCCTGATACATTTTGTTCTTCATCTTATACTGACTCATTTGTTTGCTCTAAAGCACGGTGGCGCATACGTACTCAACAAGCGCGCCGGCCTTATCTTTTGCAGTATTATTTACAAGGATATATCACTTCGATCCTGCTCGTAATGGGTGAGCACTCCGATTAGACTGTCCAGGTTTTTGTGAATTGATACTCCGTATAAACATTAGCCTTGCAGCCGGCCTCTCCCTATTACTTGGATCGTAAGCCTGCAAACTCTTCCACGTACTCAAGCATATTTAATGTGGGAGTCGCTGCTCCTAGTGCCCTAGGCGAGCTATGTTCGGGACCAGTTACCGATGCCATGATGCGTCGCGCCAAGAAAAGCGCATATTTGAGGGAGGAGACAGTTCCGGCCGAGCTTCGATTGAGAGGTATATGGGCAGGGGCTGTCATGGTGCCCATTGGAATGCTAATGTCGGTCATGAAACAATTCAGAAAGCTTGCTTGAACTAATATATACACCATCTCTAGATGTCAGTACAACAATTTGGTTGACCTTCATATGTTGACGGGTTTCTAGATGGGTTTACAATCCATTACGCAACAACCTTTATTGCCCCCTGTATTGGTATAGGTATGAAGCACCTTCTATGTTGCAGTCATCTAAGCTCATTTACGGCTGTCAGCTATTGCTTGCTTCGGAAGTAAGCATCCGATATTTTCAGAACAGCTCCTCGCTCATTTGCCCAAGCTCAAATTGTAACATCCGTATGCTACACATATAGCTGTGGGGACTGTTACAGACACAGGAGCAACGACACCTCAATGTGCTTCAAGTACGTACTCAGTCTGATGTGGATAATAAAAACTACTCTACTGTTACTGCACTCATAAATTTCTACAGCTTCGTTCGCGGACTGTTTGGCATGCCACTGAACTTTTACGTGTGAGCGACATACATACTTAACTGCCACTAATAAGTCTCCTTACACATTATCTCCTCCAAGCATACCTCTGGGAGATAAGGCATGTGTTTCCCTTCCATGTTTACTCAGGATACTATTGAGCTTTTTTTATCCAAAATATCTAGATTGGGTTCCAATGGTCCTACACCTTCTTCGCCATTTTAACGTGAGCTGAATTACTTATTCTATGGGGCTCGAAAATATTTGATATGAACTCACTTTCGACCCTTCTCAGGATCATCGCATTTGTGCCCATTGTCGTCCTTATTTTCCGTGGGGAACGTTGGAGGAAGTCGATAGGAGACCCTCCCATGTAATTTGTCGGTAGACTCAGAGGTAATCATTATCTTCTCCATGAGTCAGTCCCATGTATTTCTCTATTAATTACCGCTGACTATGCAGCAATGCTTTCACTGTTTCACTGAGTATCTAGTCGGGTGGTCTAAAACAAATTTTGAGTTAGTCTAAGTATTCTGAAGTATAAGTACAAGAAGAAGTAAGGGAGACACACAGTATAAAGCTGACCGGAAAACTCTCACCAGGTCATGTTCACGCGTGATGATACAGCCTCAGCCTGGTGAGCACGGCCCCGCCCTGCAAGTTACCGGCGAAGCCTGATTAAAATGGTCTATTTGGAACAAACGTGGGCCTGTTACAAATGGAAAAGCAACAAATGAAGCAGTGTCACAGGACTTGCGAGAGGAAACGCGCAAGAAACGCGAACTGATTCCTATGATGTCAAGTGCACACGGCTGGCCATGCCGTGCATATTTGGCATAGGCTTCAGCATGTGCTTGGCATCTTGGCATCCATACAAACTACCTAAGCTTTTCTCCCCTCAAAATAGTGACCTGATAACATCTATAAGAAGTAAGCACTTTAAACATAGTATTCTCATTAGCCCTCTGATAATCTATCATCTATGGATAATCTTGTAAAAAGCGCCTTAACGAGCACAGATCAAGTCAACTTCAGCGGGAGGGTCAAGAGATATGCCGTCTGTGTTAGGGGAATTGGACACTCCCCAGGCTCGGGGCCTGCTTTCCACTCTTGCGGATTTTGTGAAGCCGATTGTATATGAATGTATGTCCTCAAGTAAGTCTCGGCCAGCTTCGTCTAATAGGGTGACATGGAGAATGCTGACTGCTTTACCGTGACAGCCGATACCATACGTGACTCAGAGCTCGAACCACAGAGTAAGAGTACAGAATGAAAGAACAGATACGACAATAATACTTACATAATTTAGGCCTTTGGACTTGCGAAGGGTCAATGGAGCATAAACTTGTTTACAGCCTGAAGGCATTTATAGAGGATATCGTTGATTCTTGTCAAAAGACGACACTGAGGTCGTCCAATCTGCGTGCTTCGAATGCGCCTATCTCAGAGGATCTGGTCCGCTGTCAATCCAATGTGAACCACGAATGTGCTGAGAGTATTAGAACGTTAAATCGTACGTCTCACTCATGCATTGTTTTACCCGTGGTGGCTAATAGGTGTGGTAAAAGCCGCAGTTCAAGACAAGATATTGCAAAAGATCCACAAGACTATGATCAAAATCCCAACGAGACTACTTGCATTTAACTCAGCCGGAGGTCAGGTTCGCATTGTTGACAACTGGCAAGCAGTCAATCATCTAGAGGTCGAAGTACTTGCTGCTGCTGAAAATAGTCAAGAACTTCAAGCAAAGCTAGATTTCATTAGCTCTGAGCGACAATACAACCTGTTGGCGGGTCTCGTGGAAGAAGACAAAATTATTGACGATTTTATCGAGGAGCATACCGGGTACAGTATTCTATCACACACATGGACATCACACGAAGTTACATTCCAGGACGGAGTGCGGAAACAAGAAAACCTTGAAAAAAACTTTAAAATTCGGAACTTCTGCAGAGTTTCTGCTCAGAAATACGGGCGTTTTTTGGGCTGGATCGACACGTGCTGCATTAACAAGGAGAGTAGCTCTGAGCTGGACGAGGCCATCCGGTCCATGTACACATGGTACCGCAATGCTGCTGAATGCGTCATATATCTGTCGGAGACCAATGATCTGGAACACGTACTCTTAGACTCCTGGTTTACTCGTGGCTGGACACTGCAGGAACTTGTGGCGCCCCGGAGGATCGAAGTATACAACAAGAGATGGAACAGCATGGCCTCCCACGAGCTTCACGACAAGGTCGCCGAAGCCGCATGGATAACCCCGGAGGAAATGAGGCTTTTCAGGCAAGGATCACCCAAGTCGATTCCAATATCTAGAAGATTACAGATGGCTAGCCATAGAAAGGTCACCCGGGAGGAGGACAGTGCATACTCTCTCATGGGGCTCCTCGATGTCAGCATTGCAACCGCAT
This sequence comes from Stropharia rugosoannulata, assembly GCA_028532985.1. Classification (NCBI taxonomy): domain Eukaryota; kingdom Fungi; phylum Basidiomycota; class Agaricomycetes; order Agaricales; family Strophariaceae; genus Stropharia; species Stropharia rugosoannulata. The sequence continues at coordinate 4,165,651 of JANCIK010000001.1, read as the reverse complement.
ATGGTGAAGGTGCGGAGCATGCATTTACTCGTCTAATGCGCGAGATCGTCAAAACAAAGCGGCATGTTCTTGACATCTTTAATCATTCTTACGAATTCTCTTATGACAGTGTCCTCCCGAACACTGTCAAGGCGTATCGTGTTCGCTCCGAACGCTTCGACATTTCTTCTCCCGATGAAATACGATCCAAGTTGGATTACTCAGTCCCTGTTGAACCACTCTTATTGACGCACATAGAGCTGCGGGTACCCCTCCTTCTGATTCCCGGCCTCTATATAACTACTTCCGACCATGGCTTCAAGGCAAAGGGCTTTCTATATGGGGAAGCTTACGGCTATAATCTATTAGACTCGCGCCTCTTCTCCGAGAAGCGTCCACCTTCATCTGCCCAGACACGCAACCATGCAAGTCTTCCAGAAATGATATTCTTTGGAGTCGTCAACTTTGCCATAACGGGAAATGAGGTCCTACTCATCAATTCCTGTCTTTCCATTCCACTGTACTCCGAGAGCAGCATTCCAGGTCAGGTTAAGTCCTCTGAGCATCTACACATCCAGTCATTAAGCTCTCCACGTCGCATTCCCGTTTTTACAGTGTTCTCTTCTCGAGATCCTGACAAAAAAGAACCCGATAAAATTACGGTCCCGAAACAAGATTTAGAATTCCACGGTCTACAAATTCTAACCATGTACTTGTAGCACACAAATGAAAGATTGAAGATGACTAATCGATTTCCACGCGCCAGCAAAGCTAATTTCAAACGACGGGGAACTTCCAGCCGTTGCGGCGCCTGCACTTGGTATAAGATATGATGAAGAATATTTGTTAGAGAGTCATATCATTTGGCGCATCCAGCAAATGGCCTTATGAGCCCAAATATTATTATGAGCAATGCAGCACTCCCTGGTAAATTAAAAGAGAAATAAGATACCGTAGTACACGACAATGCACAACAACCCAAACTGAGATTCTTCGATGTAGGACGGGTGATCGTTCTTTATGGTGTTGTCCAGGCCTGCTAGCTGATCTTTCTTAAACTATGCACTTCAGGTTCTGTTTCGAGTCATTGCAGAGAGCATGCTCACATACTTCACAGTGGCTCAGTATAGAGACTACTTAGTATATGTTGGTCCATCCTATCATGCCTTGGTCATACCGCATAGTATACTACAGTGTACATTGTGTCGATAATGGCGCTCCGGCAGCGTCGCACGCCTTTCCGCACGCACATAGGTACGTACATATTATTGTCACTAACCCACGTATGACATCTGGTAGTTATTACTGACGATTCTTGACCGTCCTGGCCCGCTATCCTCTCTCCTGTCTTCGCCTAACACATCCGTGCCAAGAAATTGCTGCACTGTTTTGCGTGAGCTATTCACACGCTTCTCATAGCATCCGCGCTTCATCCACGCGTCCTCGCCGCCCTCTCGTCCTCTCGAATACAATCCGCGTACAGCCCTGTCTATTCCAGCTAACCCGCCGCCCGTATGTGTCCCGCCGCCTATCTCCCGCAGATCACTGCAGAAATCAAAATTGATTAGGCCATCATTAGATATTTATATTAGCCTTGGAACCTAAAACGTACATCGCAAATTCTGCCAGTTCAAATGAACTTCGTGATTGAAAGAAGCTGATATGACTTTAGGTCAGTGAAAGATGGCTGAAAGTACGAGCTTTCCTGAGCCGGACAGACTCTACTTTTTGTCCCACGGTGGAGTTTGTCCATGTCAGTTCTGCTGAGTCTAGAAGATCATAAACTTGTAAAGCAGGCCTGAAGACCAGGAGACACGCCGCCTGCAAGGTAGGGTCTTCGGGCACATTGGGAACCAATGTACATGCACGGTGATAGCCAAAAAGCTCAACAGTCTTTTATTAAACAAAGGCACACTGCTGGCATCGGTCTATTTACGCTCGCCAAAAATAGAAAGTTTGAAACCTTTTTCTCTGTAGCGAAAGGGCACTCCCACACCTAACCTTCCCACCCTATGCCACATATAAGCTACCGGGAACCGGTGCTTATGTCACAGCTCACATGCATGACATACCATGAATCCCCTTGACCTTAGAGAGCGACCTTCCAGACCGTTCCCTCTAAGAAAATTTCAAAGGTCCGGCAACGTCGATATCCGGTGACCAGCCGTGGTCGCTGCGGCCGCGCACTGCCGAGCGCCCCGCCCATCTCTGTCAGCATCCCACGCCGCCCTCCTTCCTACTTTGGCAGGCAGCCCGCCACTTCCCGCCTCGCCGCACGCCTCATTCCTGTGTCCGCCACCGCCCGCGCCTGCTGCCGCTTCACCCGCCGTCTCATACATCGAACATTGTAACATATAATAACTGGTACTAATCAATGTATAAGTACTTAATTTATTAGAATGAATATACTATGTTTAAATCTAAATACTGCTGAGCACGTCGTTCACTACGATGACCAGAAGGCATTCTATGGCCTGCGGAACGTGCGGAATGTCCCGACATTATCGGTCTGAACGGTAAGTGGCATGAATTAAAAATAACTTCATGTCTTGGCGATGCATGTCGCTCTCAACATTCTCTCACTCAACTCATGTACTCAATTTGAATTACAGGTGCCGTTGCCCTCCTTCCTCCTTGCACGCACTCAGCTAACCCCTCAATAATGCTTTCGCAGCCTCGCCTCCTCAGCCTTTTCCCCTACTGAAGTCCTCACCACAGTGAAGGAGAGGGAGACCGTGCATTTTGGGGAAGACCCTGCAGGGCGATGGAGCCGAGCGAGCGCCGAACACAACTATCATGTGTAACATGCCAGGAACACTATTTCAAGGGGCACGAGGGGATACAAGTGGATGCTTGTCCGTTTTCGGGTAAGTGATACACATTGCACTTGAAGCCCCATTTAGTAAAGTTGCTACCCATCAGAAGTAATGGTGCACCATACGTTCTCTCCTCGATGTGCTCTGCTGACCGTCTTCTACCACACCACTCTCTATGACATCGAAGGCTGTCAAGGTCATCTCTGGAACTGGACGCAGGAAGAGGGTCTTTGTCCAATCCCTTAACAGAACAGGCGAACAAGTGGCCAACGATAATGCAAAGAGGCGCCGTATGCTTGCCCGTACGTAGTTTCTATCCACTAAAATAAATACTCCGAGTAACATATGCTATAAAATAACAGAGCTGAGCTACCAAGATCGCGCAGAATTCATGAACAGTGGAAATGGTGACACTCAGATGGAAGATGGGTGGTCTGATGACGAAGGCGACGCATTTGTGATTCCGCCACCAGGTGAAGAGGGGGCATTCCATAGCAATCAAGGAGACGAAGAACTAATTGACATCATTGTCAATGGCGCACAATCCTCAAAGTGAGTAATTACATATGCCTATGCTTTGTAGTAGTGCACCTTACGGATCATATTGCCCATAAGGTTGGGTGACCCACGACTGCGCAAGACAAGAATACAACGCATGATCAATGCATGGCGCCAGCAGATGCAGCTTCTCACGGACGCATATCTTAAATGGAAGAAAAACGGCATTCAGCCTATCGAAGACGAGAACCTTGCTTATTGGGAGGTTGAAACACATTCAATCACAGGTATGTCCGTAGCTTGCTCAAGTTGTATGTACAAAGTCACCAAGCCCGCGTTACAGAACGCTCCAGTATGAAATTTTTTCACTCATCGTCGTCTTCAACTGTCAACGAAACTCTGGTGCTGAATGGATACCTGGGAGCTTCTCCAGAACGCCCAGCCGTAGCATTTTCTTTAGTCCTTTTGGAAATATTCCGCCAGATGCATCGAGTCTGCCCTCGTCTAAGTGTTTATAGTATGACTAAAGCATTATCTTTCCTTCATGGTGTCAGTTCATTTTTTCATTTTTAATCAACTGCCCTGTGCTCATGTATCTCCGTTGAATTTAGTGCACATTCAAACATCATTACGCTGAGCAGTTCTCATGTGCATATGACTGCTACCTAGAGATCTTGCGAGAAATTAAGCGATGCCGCCAAAAAGCTTTGAAACGTGATAAAACCTGGGAGCAATCCAACATCTGTGCACCGTGTATGTATCACACAAAAGATGAGCGCAACCTCAAGTTTTCAATGCTAGTTGCAATGGATGGAAATAATTCACTTAAACTGGTTGACTCGAGCTTCAAGGCAGGTTCTCCTCGCGACGATGATCGTTCCATTCTCTCATATCGTTGGCTCTCACCGGAGGAAGTCGATGTATACAAGGATGAAGTCAAGCGAACATTACGACCCCGGTTGGCAAATGCTGTGACAAGTCAAAGTGTATGTAAACCTTCATTTCTCCATAATTCCGTATGTTAACATTATTTTTAGACCTCTGCCCCACATCCACTTCCAACTCCTGCCTCAAACACGGCACAATCGGCTCCGGAAAACTCATCATCATCACCAGCACAAGACAATCCTATTGACCCCGAAACATACGCATTCTTGAACGCAACAGAGAATGAAGAAGAGGTTTCTAATCCCAATGTGTGTGTCGAGCGGTGGAAAAGTGCAAGTCCTGAAGCAAGGAAGAAGATGTTCGCTCTCTTTGCCAAGGCTGGTGTTTTTGTTGCCGTATGTCGACATGGCCACGTTCTTCTAGTGTGCGACATGATCTGGAGCGGTGAGCTGTAAGCCCATTTCTATATACTTCCCCCAGATCTATGTAAGCTGATTCGGAGATCTTGCTTAGTATGAAATATCCAATTAGTATCACTAAAGCACTGCTTGATCGCTACGGACGGAATATTGGCCTAGGCTACGACATTATGTGCGCTTTTATGAAGACACTTCTCAATAGCAGCCTTAAAGACGAAGTCGTCGACCTCAATCTCAACGGCGTTGTGCCAGCCTTCCATGGGCATGCGCATAATCGACTTTGTCAGGTTCACTGGCATCCACTATATATGGAAGGTCCGGGTCTTGAGGACTTCGAAACGTGTGAGCGCACATTCCAGAAATCAAACGAGCTTGCGTCAGTCACACGTCTCGCCACGCCATTCCATCGTCAGCAGGAAATCGAAGAGCACTGGTCGTTTATTGATGAAGATAAGCATGAGGCATCAGGTAAGTAATTCAATTTAATTTGTATTAATATGCATCTATCTAATAACATCTCGTCGTAGCTAACTTCATCTTTCAGAACTATCGACAGGCTCTCGAGAAGATAAAAATAGATGGTGCATTGCTGGCGAAGCTTTCCGTTGAGCTCAACATAACGAATGCGGACTGCGAGCGCTACATACAGGAAGAACAGACTTATCTAAAATCGCTGCAGAGAGAGCCCGATGAAGTGCAGGTGGCAGTGGAGTATCTTGCCCTTCTCAAGAAGCTGGATCGTCTACAGTACGTCGTTTCATTGATCTTGACAAGGAGAGTAAGATTTGAAGACCATTATTTCAAACAGCTACGATTCCATGTCCGCTAAAACAGACTATGAGATGCTCGATTTCAACATCATTCACAACGGTTACACTAGAAAGGAAATCAGTAAGGTCCGAACACGATATACAACGACTTACTCGCTCTGGGAAGCGTGTAATACTGTTGTGTGTGAATTTGAATCTGCGCACTTGATTGAAGAACGATGGACCTCCGGGATGCAGCAGTACAAAGATGCAGAGCTGTTATTATCAGAGCGCACTTTTCGGCGTGCACTTGATGAGCTCGAGCGCCTTGTTGTACAGAGACTTTTTGAGATGACGAAGCTTGGTATGAGTGGTGTCGGTGAGTGCAGCACTTTTAAGATTTAATGATCTATTAACTTCTTACTTACTTTGACAAATGTTCAGGCTATCGTTTACGTGACAAGATCGGGCGCTCATTGAAGCAGCGCTCGAACGCTATCGCTACAGCACTCAAGAAGTACAACGAAGCGGCGGTACTTCTTTCGCCCCCTAAACCGTTGCTTACCTGGGCAAGTGTCATGCAGGCAGCAGCCGTCGCAGATTTCGATTTACTCCGCGACTCTCGAGGCCAGATCACATCTAAGGCGTGGGCAGACGGCCCCCGTCGGGAAGCTATGAATTTATACTTTGGGATCAAACGAGCCCATGAAGAGATCGACCGATTGAACGTAGAAATTGTACGGCTCCTCACATTCATGCGTGACGAGCACATTGATTACAGCCTTGCAATAAAACGTACGACACTCGAAGATCCATATCTTGCCGCAGAACTTTCAAGGGAGCACAATCACTGCAACGACGTCAGCCGTAAACTAGCAAAAAGACTCTATCAAACAAGCTGCTTAGAAGGTTTTACAGGACGCTTAGAGTTTGGTACACGTGTAGGAAGGGAGGCAGGTCCAGACGGCATAGACTCCGAGGTACCTGATCCTCCATGGCTATTCTGTCTTGATCCTTTAGTGCGAACAGCTGCCCAGGGTGCAGAACAAGATGATGCCGATTTGTGGGAGGATATAGATATTGTGGAAGGCGAGTCAGAGGCAATGGCGCAGTTAGTCGATAGTCTTTCGATGTAGAACCGTTACTACACACAATATCAGTGTCTTCTTCGCTTCTGACCTTGTTCCAGTGTACACAATGCAGATATCTAATTGGTCAGTATATTTCTGTCCAGCGGTCAAATACTTGTAGCCTACTATACGATACAAATTTGCAAGGAGCAGTTTCTGGTAAGTACTTTCAGGACAGTTTGATTAGTCTGGTTAGGTACCGTTACTATCACGGTTGCCCATGCTTTCGGCATGACCACAAGTACTCACCACTGTACAGCTACATACATTCAAGTTTTGGTGTATATAGTAAATCACACATACTAGTTGCACATAATTATATTCATCAGATATCCTGTATTTACAATGTTCAAAACTCACAAGTACATCCCGCTATGTGTAAGTTAGAACTTGGCTTAAACCATCCGTTAAGAGCACGACAAAAGTACAGCGCACAATAATGTTACCTGTTGAGTCCAAGTTGGGTCCCTTTGGCGCCCAACAGCTTGATCTTCTACTACTTAGCTACACAGATATAATGTTAAAGTACTGATATAAGTATATGTGGTACAAGGTGCTGTGGTATAGAAGAGATGCGCCTCTGCACTACACAGATAATACTAAGTCCCCGTCCCAAAATAGATAACCGATGTCATATTAGATCCTGATTTTGTCGAGATTGCCAGGATCTTATACATCGCTTACAATAATGCAGAGATGTTACCATATGATTATGTACGTACATATATTTATTAGTACTTGAATAGCGCACAGTTCTCTTGCAGCTTTGACCTCCCCCTCTCTTAGCCATGGCAGAAGCTTGGAACTGGGGAACCCCTGGAGTCATACTGCCGCCTCCAACTACTACAGCAAACACCGCCGCTCCACCAACGAGATTCAGCACGTTGAAGTTTGATCCCCAGGGCGTCTACGATCTCAGACGCATGTTGGGTGCAGTGCCCAACTATCCCGGTCAGTTTATGGAGCACAAGTCACGCTTTCTGGCCGCAGATATTGCCTGGTTTGCTGCTGGCTGTGCGACCGACGGGCATCAAAATGTTCCATGGGACAGATTCCATCCGGAACTTGTGGGCATGTACAACTCGCAGCGCTCTTGTGCGGACAGTCGACAACAATTAAAGCAAGCATTGCAGAGCTTGGTCTTTGATCTGGTAAGTCTTCCGCATTTTCTATATTGCCTGAATATATCCTGAATTCATCTTAGATCACATTGTGGGACCGAGCTTTTGGCGGGGCTAGCATGTTAATTCATGTCGATGGGCCGACAGCGCCCAATACTCCCCCCGCGCCTCAATATATCAAAGCAGCTGTATACCTCCCACCGACGATTCTGAACGAGGTTCCTAGCGCGCACCAGGCTTTATCAGGGATGGTGCAGACTTACATAGAAAATATCGGTATTCATGTCCAGTCGCGTTGGTTGCATGTTGGTCGTTCTCATATGGGATGGCCTTTGACGCCATCAACTCCCATTGTCCCCGATGCCCTTTTACCTTGCCCAACATCCATCCCACCGCCCCAGCTTTATAGCTCTATTTTTATCTTCCATGGAGTCGCTTTTGCAGAGCCTGCCGCACACACTTCAGCTAGTCCCCCACCTCAATACACCCTCGCAACTCGTAGTCCAACGCCTGGTGGGAGTCCGGACAACTTTTACATGGACGACGCCGCTATAGATGTCAGCGAATACGGTGATGTTGGGGACATCAGCAGCTCTGTTCTTGCTGTATGCGATGCGGCCGAGGAATGGGCACTCGAACGCGAGCACTATGAGAAGCGAATCCGGGAGCTTGAATGCGAATTGAGCAGCCTTGCGGACACAGTGAAATCTCTGCGAGTGGAGATCAAGCGGCTGCGTCTGCCTGCCACTCCTCTGCGGAGCGCCTACGCTTCGCGAGCAACCACTCCAACGACATCCACTCCTGTCCCAGCTGCTCCCATTTTGTCGACACCGAAACGGAAAGTAAGCCAAGCAGAAGATTCAGCTATGGAGCATGTTCCCAAGGCTGCAAAAACTCCGCAACGTTCTGGAAAAAATGTATGTCATGATTTTTGTCTTTCTCCCGAGATCTTACTGAATTGGTTTCATATGATAGTCGATGTATCCGAAGACACCTGTCAGATTATTCGCATCCAATGTGCTGGGGACGCCTCTAACACCTTTGGAGGAGGAAGCAATCCGTCATGAGCTTCTCTCTGCATCAGCAAATCTGGGACTTACTATACAGTACCTACTAGCATTATATAATGCCATAGTACCATAGTAAGGGTTCTTATCTATTTAGCACGGCATAGCATAGGCTCATATCTACATAGTAACTCGGCTACATTATGTAGCATTATATAACACTCTGTAGAATTACATAGTACACGGTACCAGTACTTAAATTCGAGCTGCATCTAGGTAGATCAAGCGCTATAATATTGTTTATTACTTATTCACACTTTACGTCTATTGCAAATAATATGATATTAAACTTATATATATATGTAAGTACATTAAGAGCGCAGGGTAGACAGGGGCCGTTCCGTGATGAAGTGGGGTTGTATATGGCACGGCATGGGTCTCGTCGTAGTCGGGGACATATGAGGCGGCAGGACCTGCATGGACAGATTGGGGAATTCAGTTACTCACCTATGTTTCACCCCTTTTCGTGCCTTTTTCCTGCTCTCTGCAGCTTCGTCATCTTCTTGTCATTGGCGTAATTGGCGTCGTCGACATTGCTAAGGTGGTTGCACTATGGGGGAGAGGGAGGGGGAATTCGGCATGGTGGTGGTAGTGGATGAAGAGGAAACGGCTGCGACGTGGCAAGAAATATCCATGACACAGCCTTCGGAAATAGCCGAGTAAAAGCGGTATATGTATTCTTTAGTTCAATCTAAATAAATCGTGGTATGGCCTAGGTGGTTTATTGCAGGCTTCTACTACATCAGTCCTTCGAGGCTTTGGGTTCAATTCTTGTTGGTCGCATTTTTTAATAAGTTAGTATACATAAGATTTGGCTTACTGCTGGTTGTAAATTGTACGATACGTCGATATCACTATATCTACACACAGTATACTTTATTTAACTTAGTATATAGCGGCTCGAAAGCCTAGATGAGCCAAAAGACATAACAAGATCTACAAACTTTGAAGACTGCTGAAGCTAGTCGTTATTAGATTAGTATTTATGGCATAACTTGCAGAGCCTATTATAGAGTACTACGACATGCTATATAACGATTATACTTATACTATATAGTGCTACGTGACTATGGGCCATTATAAGCCTAGCCTAATTACTATGACATGCTATGAGATTGTACGGTATCACTATGCTGTTCTATGAGATCATGTGGTATTATTATGACATGCTATGAGAAAATGACTGGATTTGCTGATGTGCTCTTCCCTCCCCCAGTTTGTCTGGTGAGGTGTCCACTGTTTCTGCAGTGCCGTCCCCTCGTTCTGTTGCCCCGTCGCCCATTGCCTCGTCCTCCAAGGCCCTTCAGCACAGCGCAGCTGGCGCTGCGCGTGGCCCGTCTGTCTCACGGACAGGGTTATCCAAGTCCCATTTGTCTCCAGCCCCCAAGATTGTTGATAACGCCACCGTCCGTGGCCCTGCACCCAGGGCAAAATTCTTAGTTTCAGCATATGGCTACGAGAGCCCGTTCTGCAGCATCATTGAATTTATCTTTACCACGGTCAAGCCCGCTCTCTGGCACGCAACTCTTCGTCAGCATGACTTCAACATGGAGCACATTGATGAACTTGTTGAGGCAATGTCCGAGGACCTCGCAAAGCCATAGTCAGTCGTAGCGTATCTCGTCATAACATGTATACCCCCTGTGGCCAACCTGTGGCACAGAATAAATTGATTTTGTGGCATTTGTTAAATTACTGTCCATCAAGACTACATCTGAACAATGTACTAATTTAGCAATGTGCTCCATATAGACATGGATCCATAGTGATCTATCTGCTGTTAGATAATTGAAGGCATAGAATTACGAAGCATTTTGCCATAAAATTGCTACTGTGCACAAGAGCCGACTGTGCTACTACTTTGCCCATACTTTGTACTGATGCCGCTCCCTACACTCCAAGTTGCGGCCGACCGCATTAGACATGTCACGGATACCTCAACGTCTACGGCTCCGCGCTCAAAGCGGTCACAACCTTCTAAGCAATCTTCTGACAGTGCTGCACGTAAGAAACAAGAAAACGATGATATTCAGGCCGCCGTCGACGAATGGGTCTCGTATACTACAGAGAAAGCGGCAGAGCTTTCCCGTCGCTTTGACAAGGCCCCGAACCACTTCCTCAATCGATTCTTCACCGGAGGACAGAAGCTCGTGTACAGGAAGACAGCCACTAACAGCTTTAATGCCTTCAAGAGTGTCAAAGCAGCTCAGCTCCGCGCAGGTATGTAATGTTGTAGTACCTTGATGTTTGAAGCTTACTCTTACCACTTTCATTCTTCTCACAGATGGAGAGAAAGAAAATGCGATTTCTATTCAACGCGAGTATCTGGAGGAATACAACAGCTTAACCGACGAGCAACGAGCAAAATACGTAGCTGAGTTTGAGGATATGAAAGAAAAGAGCAAGCGGCTTCCTCGAGTCACCGCGCGCGGTTGCATTCAGGATGTCGCAAACGTGTCGCAGAACATACAGGGCCTGGTAAGTTTCTTTCTTTTCTCGAGTCCGTTACAGCGGCTGAGAGTTTTTCATGTGTAGCTCTCCTCGTTGAAGACACGTGTTGGTATAGATGGATTTTTCTGTCTTGTCCGTAACAATGCCAACTTTCATATGGCTCCAGTCTGGTATTTCACAGCAGAGGAATTCATTGATTATATGCCTATTGCTGTAGGCAAAAAATGGTCCTTACAGACGGTTGCAGCAAAGCTAGAGGCATTCGCCATTGCAGGGTGTGATTTGATTAGTAAGTCGCCCGGATACCATGTTGTGATAAATGTTCCTTACTGAGGAGTTCAGATTTGAATCGCACTTCTCAACAGAAGGCACTTGCGCTGAAACGCGAGATTACAGCAGGAATAAGCGCTAGTCTTGGTAGGCCTCCATTAAGTAAATGCAACAAAAATGTATTCTGATAGATATCACCTATCTACAGTTGCTGTCACCGGCAATGAGAAAGCTGTTATGCACTACACTAACTACGAAGACGCAATTGTCCGAAAGCTTGGCGTGCAGCTTGTTGGATGGACAGCAGAGAAATTCTGCAACCCGAGCAATCTAGGCAGCTCCCTTATCCCTCTGAGGACTTTAGCTGAGGCCGTTAGGAACGGACAGTGCAAGTTCGTCAAGCTTTCGCCTGAAGAACGTCGCGCCCACGAGAAGAAATATAGAGCTGATGTCGCATCCGGAGCTATTGTAGTCAAGGAACGCAAGACAAGAAAGGACGCGGGAGTTAAACGGAAGGTGGCAACTGAACACTCGGACAGAATTGGGACTGCTAAGCGTGTCAGGAGCGATTCTGTGATTGACAGCGACAGCGACAGCGGAGAAAGCGATTCCGAGAATCCCAGTGATGCTACCAGCAACAAAGGTGTTGGGCAGACACCCTTAGTTGGCGAGGAGACCTCTGCCTAATAGTACTTCTTTACGCCTTCGTTAACCACTCTTTTGCACTCTAACACACCGCAGCATATCCGTTTACTCTAGAAAATGAATGTTACGATTTTATATAAATCTTAATTTTAGAATGCATCAGTGATACACTTGCCCAGACTGGCCCCACATGAGCATGTTATTCATTCTAGGAACAGCCAAGACATGAAGTTATTTTTAATTCATGCCACTTACCGTTCAGACCGATAATGTCGGGACATTCCGCACGTTCCGCAGGCCATAGAATGCCTTCTGGTCATCGTAGTGAACGACGTGCTCAGCAGTATTTAGATTTAAACATAGTATATTCATTCTAATAAATTAAGTACTTATACATTGATTAGTACCAGTTATTATATGTTACAATGTTCGATGTATGAGACGGCGGGTGAAGCGGCAGCAGGCGCGGGCGGTGGCGGACACAGGAATGAGGCGTGCGGCGAGGCGGGAAGTGGCGGGCTGCCTGCCAAAGTAGGAAGGAGGGCGGCGTGGGATGCTGACAGAGATGGGCGGGGCGCTCGGCAGTGCGCGGCCGCAGCGACCACGGCTGGTCACCGGATATCGACGTTGCCGGACCTTTGAAATTTTCTTAGAGGGAACGGTCTGGAAGGTCGCTCTCTAAGGTCAAGGGGATTCATGGTATGTCATGCATGTGAGCTGTGACATAAGCACCGGTTCCCGGTAGCTTATATGTGGCATAGGGTGGGAAGGTTAGGTGACTCCCACTGCTGGCTCCCACCAATTTCAAATTGTATGCATACTCTGTATGCCGTACACGACTAATGAAATACATGACGTAAATGGCGAAACTAATTTTGGTCACCATCTCTTTACCGCTTACGCACCGATGCTTCCACCATTTCATTGGGTACTTATCGATATCATCCAGCTGGGTAGTTGGTGACAAGCTTCTTCATCTGATATAGCCAGACATAATTTACCGCCTTATGCTGATACACTTCATAAAAACTGGTCTTCATGATATCTAATTAATACAGTTGAAATGTCGAGGGAATAACTTATAGCATCCAACAAGGCGTCATGAGAATGGTCAGTATTCGGCATGAATAATTAAATCGTACGCTAAAGACGACTTTTTAGCACTGAAACATTAACAATCCGTTGAAGATGCCGAGGTACTGACCTTTACTTTGACCCATTGAACAGCGACTTCTTTTACTCTTCGCTTCAGCATTTGTTCACAGCTACTGCATTCAATATGGCTCGCGAGTCCCAAGAACCTTTCCTGCAAATCATGCACAGACATATCTTATTGGCCGGAAGTGGGTCAATGGATGCCGCCGTTGACAACGAAGAACGTTCTGGCTTACCAGGCCGCGGGTCCCATACGACGTACGCCGCCGTCAACGCCCATGCCCGCGCCAGCCTTTTCTGGTCGCCGAAGTCACACGCCTCCGTCGCATCATGCGGCGGCGGCGGCTGTAGCAAAATGCTCTTGAGTGTCTCCGTAAGCCTCTGGTGCAGAACCATGAACCGGCAGAGGTAGATCGCGCCGATAGCTTCGGCGACGTCGTCGCTCATGGTGGATATGTCGTACGAGAGGAGGTACGATGAGGACTGCACCGCCAGGTCGTATATGTCGAATTGCGCTGCGAGGGTATACACGCGCAGGGGGTCCAGGGGCGCGAATGACAGCAGCATGTCGAATAGTGTGGGGGATCCCGTGTTCCGGATGACCTCCTTGGGACACAGTCCGTACGAGCCCATGTGGCGTACGGCCGTCTCCAGATCCTGCAGACTGGGTGCATGCTTTGCGCAGGACCAGCGGTACATTGTGTGCAAGAGGATGTTGAGAACTGCAGACGTCTCTGGGACATCGATGACCTTTTCGTCCGATTCCAGCCCTTCGTCGTTAGGAATAGAGCAAGACAGCGCCTGCAGTGCATTAGGAAAGGCCTTAGATATCGTCGCAGAGTTGATATAGAATAGAATCGAATCCGACGACCTGAGTGTTCTATCAGACGGCGCCCCCCTCTGGCTAGGCCCAAACACGGACGATACCGAGAGAGTGTGATTATCCATTTTGCGCAGGGGAATTTCTCGAAGCAGGTACGCGAGAAGTCAAGAGAGTTCAGCGCCAGCTAACAAAAGAGCGGTCACATTTATACGAAAAGTATAAATGAAACGGTCTCTACTCAGCCAATTCTTACCGGCATGCACAAGCCTCCTGCACTTATCATTACGCGCCAGCCAATCCCGCAGTGCGGCACACATAATGAACAAATGTATGGCAGCATAGGCGACGCTGTCAGAGGTCTAGACCGTTCTTTTCAGTTACCCAACTGTTGGCCATGCTATATGACGATTCTACTACGTCATGGCCAACGTCAGTGTAGAATCTAGATACCTGACCTACTTACAATTTGATGGCCAGTAACTTGTTGGATATGTGAACAGACGTTAACTTACAGTATTTCTGGTGGTTTTGTACTATAGAGACAGCATCTAGTATCTCTTGCTCGTTTTTGGGGAAATTTACGCCTTCCAGCTCTTACGAACTGCTTTTCTGACAGATGTCAGAACCCATTCTTGGAGCGCGCTATTAATGAATTTAAATATAACCCATAGAGCTAACCTTATTGGGCGAATTAAATCGACACGGGCCGAGAGACTTTCGCGGGTGGTCCTCAGCTGCCATGGGGTATCACTGCTGGTGACCAAAAAGGTGCCTCCATACATGTCATGTTTTTGGTGGCGTCGTTGTGGTAGGCAAACACTCCGTGAAGTTGAGGCCTTTTGTTCAAACTAAAAGTAGAAAAAGCTCAATTATATCCAAGTTTTTTCACGTTATATTCAAGTTTTTTTTTATACGTAGTTTTGAGTAGACCGATAAATTTCAACTTCCTGGAGTGAAACATGCATCGGCCTTGCCATTTAAGAAAACTCTGAGGCCTTTTGTTACCTTTTTGTGAGATCTTTGGTGACCAAACATGGGTGGGCGCCAGCAGTGTATATAGAATCTAGATGTACGAGTACAGTTCAATTTGGGGATAAGCCACTCAAACCCGAGCTTTACTAGTACTTATTATCACCGCTGGCCCCGACCTGTCTTTGGTGACCAAAAAGATGTTTCCAAATGTCATGTTTTTCGCGGCATCGTTTTGGCCGGAAAAAAGGCATCGGCCTTGCCTTTTAAAGAAACCCCGAGGACTTTTGCTGCTTTTTTCTGAGCCATACATGTCAATTTGAAAAACATGACATATTCGCCGGCACATTTTTGGCCATCAAACATGGGTTGGCGCCAGCAGTGTATACTCCTACGCAGTGATTCCATTGAAGAGCCTGATGGATTCTGATGGAAGTCTACTCTATGTGCCTAATAGTATCGAGGGTTGACAAAATTTGATGCTGGTCTATACCCAAAGCTTACAGTGTGACAGCCGCAATGTACAAACGAAGTTCTTAGTTCATGTTTATTTCTTCAACATACCATCAAGGACTGCAATAGACCTATGCAACAGCCCACCGAACCACCCTACTAAGGTTCAATGTAAGATGCACCAGTCGGATGAATTAGAGTCAGTATATGTACTTTCTTATCAGCGAGACCATCCACGCCGGGCGACCTGCGATCGGTGCTCTGTAGCCCTGGACCACATTCACGTGTATTGCCCCGTCTGTCGACCCAGAGTCTGCCACACTACCGCCCATAACTAGTGGCTCACATAACTTTTTAACACGCACTACCACCCCACCTACACCATCTTCTGCAGACGCAAACTTCACATAGCAAACCGACTCGAAAAACTGAATCTATGCTTGTATGATAGTAGCTAAGCGGGCGTTCACGCACGCGTAAGAACCTAGCAAGTATGTATGTACTCAAGTATAAAACAAAGTACGACCAAATTCATCGAGAAAGGGGGGAAGCAAAGACCCAATGAGCATAACATGGCGTGGTATAGCATAGTACAAACGGAACACAGAAACAGGCGGGCGGGCGGGCTGACTGCTGATATATGACAGCATGTCAGGGCACGGCCAATCATCGGAACATGTAGAAGGCAGGAGGGATGGACATTCAGAGGGGATAGACATGAAGATGGGATAAACATGCAGATGAGAGCTATGGGATGGGATGGGACGGGGACGGGGGTTGGGGGTTGGGCAGGGAACCGGACAAGGGATAGGAGGAGACGGCAACGGGCAATGACACGGCTGGGCTGGACACGGGAACACGAACGTGGTCGAAAAACGAAACCGAAAACATAGGCTGGCTGTATATACGCATTGAATAGGAAACACGACGAAAACCTCGACGAAAAGCTGCACAGTGTTGAAGGGTAACAATGGAAAAAGAAAATGGAAATATGAAGCAGTACGAAAAATAACTTATAATAAGAAAATACGCACGTGTATAGTTTGAAATATGAATAACAATAGAATGGTGAGTGGAGGAGCACCTGTAGAGATGGGCATGTACCCGGGCGAGGCGGCGAGCGTAGGTGAGCGTAGGTGACGGGGTGTGTGCATAGGACTAGAAGGAAAAGCAGGCTCAGTATGCTCGTGCACGATAATATGTACTTGGTCGATGTCCCAACAGATGAATGATGAATAGGGCAGTCACGCATCTTGGATTGCGAAGTCTGAGCCCGCGACCACGGTGATAGGGCGCGACAGCTATGCGTAGACGGATACACTCTCCATAGTCTCCCGCTCGTACAGCGCTTTCCTTCTATTTCCCGACCGCCCCATCCCCCCCACTAAGCCCCACCATCTCGGCCATGCCACGCATGAGGGCCAACACCTCTTAATTGGGCCTTCCATCCCAATACGCCGGAGGCGCGCCTCCCTCTGCGTCCCCATCACTGCCGTGTCCCCCCAACGCTCTCTCCCGCTCCCGTTCCCACCTAGCCTCCGCCTCCTTCCTTGCAGCCGCCATATCAGCGCCCCGGGCCTCACTCACGCTCGTCGGGGCATACGAGGGGTCAGTCACGTACGAGAACGGTGAGGATGGAACGCGGTCGCGGTCGATCTCGCGCTCGTAATGGTAAAGTACAGGCTGGGTTTGCAATGGCGTACGTGTGTATGTTCCGGCGGCGGGAGATGAGAGTAGAGTCCCTGTGAGCTCTCGTGTGCGGGGACTTGTCGCGTTGCGCGGCGTCTGCGCGGGGGTGCCGTGCGAAATCTCTGTGATATACGAGAACGGTGAGGTCGGCTCACGGTGGGCAAAGGAAGTCGGGGTGGGGAGGGACAGGGGGTCGTTATCGGGTTGGGGAACGGGGAGAGGTTTGTTAAAGGTGGCGTACGAATACTCAAGTGGGTCCGCACGGGGTGCGGCGGTGGGGGCGGGAAAAGATATCGGTGCTGATGTCGAAAAGTTCGAGATGCCGGGTGGGGTTGAAGGGGAGACGGGGGAGAATGGTGAGACGGTGGCGGAAACTGTGGTGGTCGATATATGAGCTTTTATGGGATTAGCGACTGCATTGGGCGATACTGGCGAAAATGGATTGGCCACGGGACTCGCGCCTGCGGCGCCAGGAGACGAGAGCCGATGCGCGCCGCCCATGCCTAGCAAGTTCACACTCAACCGGGTGAGGGGCGGGACGGCTGGCACGATATCGCTCTCTAGCTCGGAGACCCCGGCAGGCTTGAACGGAGTGCGGGGATCCGCGAAGTCCCATGCGCCGTCTGGGCGGCGGAGCGCTATCCGCATGTCTGTTCCCGGCGTATGTTCTAGACGCAGAAGGAAAGAAAGAAGGGTTAGCATGTCTGAATGTCGGGGAGAAAAGGGGGAAAAGTCGAAGGGAATAGGGACGGGGTATAGTGCGATACGAGCAAGCGTGCGGGGAGGAGAAAAGGAGGCTCACCGAATCGCGGATGGCCGCCACCGACGCTGGGTGGGGCGCCTCCAAAGGGCGTAATCTGGGCGGCTGGATGGTCGGCGTGCATGACCTTGCCTGCCTTGTCCCGTCGATCGACGGTGCCTCCTCGCCGTTTGCGCGTAGGCGAACTGTCGCTAGCGATGCCCCGACCGCTACTTGGAATCCCTGCAGCTTCTGCCTGGGCGCGCAGACGGGCAGCTTCTTCGCGGCGCTTCACACGGAGGGTCAGCCAGACGATGAATGCCAACAGGGCGGCAGCGACCAGGAAGAGAACAACAATGGCTGCCAGGAGGCGTTTGTCGTTGGAGGGGTCCGGGTCTGGACTGCGCGTTGCGGTCAGCGAGGACGGGGTCGGGGAGGTGGTAGGGGAGGTGGTGAACGATGATGAATGGGTAGATGTGGAGTGGTGCTCAGAGACGGAGTCTGAGGCTGGGAACGGGAACGGCGCCATCAATGCCAAAGCAGCGAGTAGAGCGCGGACGAAAAGAGCGGCGTCCGCGGGCGCGTTGGCGGGCAAAGGAATGTAGTTGAGTCGGTGGTGGTGGTGGTGTAGTGAGGGTGGTGGGTCGAAGCACTGAGCAATAATATGCATGCACGCTGTCGCGTCGGATCAGTGCCTGGACCATTGCTCGGCAGCACGCGGCGACTATAACCCCTCGCCTTGGATGCTCACCTACGACCGCCTTCCCACAGACAGACAACAGGAACCGAGCTTGCTGGCGACTGACGCGGGATGCGGGGACTAGAAGTCGGCACAAGCGTAGCAGACAGCAGACTGACTGATGTCGGGCTGTCACTTTCAACATCCACGTGCGAAAATCTCCGTCTTGGTATTAATAGATAAGCAGGCCGCAGTCATCATCACAAGATCGACGACGCCCTGATCTTCATAATTATCCATTTCTTCAACTCGTTCAAGTTAGAAAGAGAGGCCTCATAGACCCAGTTTTAATGACCACTTACTTTCAATATTTCTAGTAAAAACCGTATGACAGACTTCATACAGACTAGTAGCCATCAAAAATGACAGGACTAGCGCAATTTGACCACGATCACAAAAATGCCCTGTAACTGACACAAAAAATCAGTAGTTAGCGTACACCTTACATCACTTATCTGATTCCTCACCTGCAAGGGAGAACAAAGGTTGAGGATGGCCATGCTAGTCTATCAGCACAAGAACAGTGAGTATATGCGGTGTAAATGGAACGGATATCCGATCCTTTACTTGCATATGTGCATATAACCCCCTTCATCTCCAGGATTGCAAATTGACCTCACTATATGCGTCGAAAAAGTGAAAATGCCAGTGATGGCCTTGACAGACCAACGCCGGATCATAGGATTGACGACCTTAACGCTTGAAGATGTACATCATGTCTGATAGCAAGATGAGTGCGACGACTATACCATATATATGCCAGTCTACTTACCTAGCCCAGAGTCTGCCTGCTCCAGTGAGTTTCAAGTTGTCATTTGGAACTGAGTCAAGGCTGCCAGTGATCAGCTGCATCAAGGCTACTCCACAGGCCTGGAACGCAAATGGGAGCCTAATATAGAACAGAAACTATGAGAGATAGAAAGACGCTGGAATAAAGTCAATACCTATGTATATGAGATAATACAGGGCGGCGGACGAGAAGTGGACGGACGGGTTGAGGTCCGAGGGACGGGGTCCAAACAGCCTTGCCGCCGGCGACCCCGCACCCGCCGCAACGAAGCGATTTTCCACGTGGGGTGACTAAGCGGCAGCTCGGCAGCTGCGCAGCGTGGTATTCGCTGGTATTCGCGTGCAGGTATCAAGCAGGTATCTACAAGGTATCTCGTCAATGTAACGGGCTGGTAACATCGCTCGAGGACTAGTATACAGACGATTTCAGTTCCCCTAATTGCCACCCCCTCATTGCCTTCGTTTGTTTATTATGTATACATAAACCCCCAAAACTCGAGTATTCATGTGACGAATGTCAACCATAAGAGCAATAAGGAAGGGCTGCGGTGAGTTTACGTCCATTACTCCATCGGAGCGCATCCTGCAGCCCTTCGCGCTAACCACATTCATAGCCTATTGGGAACTTTCCAAATGGACATTAGGACCTCTTCAAACGGGGAATATGTGATTGTGGCATGCGCGTTTAAAAAAGGCACGTTTGAAGAGCACTCGATTGTGGCACACTCTCCATCCCCAGTGCCCACTGCTGCCACGAGTTACGTTACCAATAGGCAATGCTTCACTCTGACAATGAACTTTGACATAAACTCGTTGAGCTGCCGTTGAGCTGCTACGAAATTCAAACATTGAGCATACTTCCTCCGATGTCCAAGGGGCCACTACCTTGACAATTCACGGAAGCTACTATGTGTGGTAATTCGTGAGTATGTAAGTTGAGATACATGCAGACAAGGGCACATGACAGAGCATGGCATACTAAGCTAAAATTAGGTGCTCAGGCCCAGGGCTCGATGGCTGCCCCCTTCAGACATGCAACAGTGTTGAATTAGGAATTTCTTTCTCGTGGTATTGATACTCCCAGCTCGGTCCCAGCCCAAAATGATTCGTCCCGGCAACCTGATAAAACGCCGTGCACAACTTTACACAGCAACATAAAGAGTCAGAGTGGGACCATTGCCTCAAGTACTTGAGTCCAACAAGAGGGGCCTTCACATTTTGTTAAGATTAGAACATTTACATTTCTGCTGTTTATATGTACAACAAAACACGCACTCAAAAACATAGGCATGTTCCTTTTAAACAATTACATGTCCTACACGACCAGAGTCAGTGTTCCATCTTTCTTCTACTCTGACCGATGATAAGTTAATATTAAAGACATCCAACCACACTGACAGTTGAGTTCTACAGAACCGCATTTTGCCGTCCTTTAACCCATGGAAGCATCACATCGGACGATCTTGAGTCCACGGAAGCATTGTATCGGACAGAACGTGTGACAAAGACAAATGAATAGTCCATCTGCTCCCTCCGTGAGTTAAGACGCCAGAGTTAACACGCCATAAACCGCTGGAATATAAGTAGTGTCAAACCTAGTAAGGAAGCTTCTACGCCCTCTAAACTTCCATTATGACCTTAGTTGTACAGGCTCTCAGTGCGTTACTGTTAATCTTTCTCCTTAAGCATGTCGTAGATCGCCTCAAACAACCGAAGCATAACTATCCTCTGCCTCCTGGGCCCAAAGCGCTTCCCATAATAGGAAACCTACTGCAGATCCGCGCAATTCGTGAACAAGGTCCTGATTATATCGAATGGGGGAAAAAGTATAACAGTATGAATTTTCATTGGTAGTTTTACATCGCTGCTCACTTTAATCCATTAGGCGATATACTTTTTGCCTCTGCATTTGGCAATCATGTCTTGATTCTCAACAAACGTGAAGATGCTGAAGAACTGATGGACAGACGCGCAAGGTTCTACTCCGATCGGGCACAGACGCCTGTGCTGCAACTGTAAGTATCGTTTTTCTCTTCGGTGAACGAGAACAATATTTTTCATTGTATAGAGTCGGATGGGGTGGCATGGCCTCCTTTTTTCCCTATAGCGATTATTGGAGGAAATGTAGAAAGATATTCAACCAGCACTTTAGCGAGAGTGCAACACAGCAATATCAACCAATGATTCAGGAGAAGGTTTCTACTTTCCTGAAGCAATTACTTAAAGCTCCTAGTCAGCTACACGAGCACAACCATATGTACGTCGCAATGTGATGTCGGTCCTATTCAAACTTGCTAAATGATACTTGTAGGCTTTCCGTGTCACTTGCAATGGCTCTTATGTATGGATACAAGGTCAACAGTCCCAATGACCCCTTGATTCAGGCGGCCGATCGCAGTTTGTCTATGTCTGGGGCTCTGCTTATGCCCGAAGGCACTATCATGCATTTTCTTCCATTTCTCGCCTATATTCCGGTCTGGCTCGCCGGACCCATGACGTCTCGAAAACTTGCAGCAGAGGCGCATAGATTGACCACTTATCTGACGTCAACGGCAAAGGAATATGTCCAAAAATCATTGGTATGCATCGTATCTTCGAACACTAGTGCGTAATTAAGAGTTCCTGCTATGCAGTCAGATGGAACCGCAGTATCCTCCATTGTTGTTGATTTTATGAAGGAACATCACGAAGACGCTGAAACGTCTGAGGAGGACCAACGTGCCGTAGAAGACGTCGCGTTTACTACATACGCTGGTAAGAACCTCACTTAAAAGCAAGATATTTACCAGGAAACGAATAAACTGATTATACTCATAATTAAAAGGTGCTACCGATACCGTAAGTACGCAAGTATCTCATCCCAACCATACTAACTGACCATGAAGTTAGACCATATCTTTCACAAAAACGTTCTTTTATCTAATGACCAAATTCCCGGATATTCAGAAGAAAGCGCAGGCGGAACTTGATCGGGTTATTGGTACAGGACGTTTGCCTCAGTTTGACGATCGACGGTCCCTCCCATATATTGAAGCCATACACCGTGAAATAATGCGATGGACACAATCGTTGCCATTGGGCCTGGGACATCTGTCAACTGAAGACGATATTTATAAAGGGTTCTATATCCCTAAAGGTATATCTCTCTATACCTTTACAATGCAATCTGTTTGCTGATTACTAGACATATTTGACAGGTACTTCTGTTTACGCAAACATATGGTAGGTGCTATCTCAACATTTTACAAAGATCTCATCACTTATATATTCTCTAGGGCAATGACGCACAATCCGGATGTATACGAAGATCCGCATGGGTTCAAACCCGAGAGATTTCTCGATATTAATGGTGAATTGAATGACGACTCTCGAATTCTTGGATTTGGCTTTGGTAGACGGTACGTTAAATTATATTATGCCAATGCTACAGCCATCTGAAGGCCGGCCTTTTCGCAGAATATGCGCAGGAAAAGCACTTGCCAGTTCATTTGTGAGTACTTGTTTATAGCTGTAGGTCATCTGACTGACCACGACGATGACGAAGTCCTGGTATATGATGGTGTCTTCGCTTGCTTGCTTCGATATCAGTCAGGCAAAGGACAAACTCGGCAGAGAAATACCGTTAAACGATGAATACCACAATGGCGGCATTTTTTTGTGAGCGTGAAACTGAGCATTCGATAACTCTCACTGACGTTATGGGTTTGTGTAGGCACAAGAAGGATTACGTCTGTTCCATTTTGCCACGAAGCGATATACATGAGAAGCTCATACTAGCCGAGTGTACCAACTAAGCAACAATTTCATGCGCAAATCCATATTAATGTAGTAGTATCTTCCAGCTTGAATAAACTTTGAAACATCGTTTCCTATCAACACATACAAGGACACCTTTTTGGAGAGACTTATGTCAGTGTTAGTTGAACATTATAGTAATAAAAGTCTAGGGAAGTAGTATTGCGAAGGCTAATAATAATGCTAAGAAAGACGCAGACATGAGATAAACTCAGGAGCATCTCCAGAACGGAACACAGGGAAATGGCCGGTTGGCAAACAATGTCACGGTAAGTCAAGACTTGTCATGTCATGTAGCAATCAGGGAGGATTTTGACAGCATTTAAATACTTCCCCATGCCCTATGCATGACGGCTGCTAACTCCCCCATATGGACATCTCTTACCCATATAGGGCTCTATTTGCTCTTGTTTGCTCCAATAGGAACTGTCAGTGTATATATTTGTAGATAACGTATATACATTTTTATCCAGTTGGTGTTTGACATTGCGAGCTTAAAGTAAAGGTACTTATGATTGTAAGTTCAACTGCCACGAGTCACCACCACAGCAGAGGGACATATAGATGATTGCGACGGGTATACCATATATATGCTGGTCTACTACTTACCTACCCCAGAGTGTGCCTGCTCCAGTGAGTGTCAAGTTTTCATTTGGAACCAAGTCAAGATTGCCAGTGATCAGCTTCAGCGAGGCTACTCCAGAGAGCGCAAACGGGAGCCTAATACAGAACGAAAACTATGAGAGATGGAAAGACCCTGCAATAAAGTCAATACCTATGTATATGAGATAAAACAGGGTTCGATGGGGTGGATGGCGGATGAGAAATGGGCGGCCGGGTTGAGGTCCGAGGGGGTCCAAACAGGCTTGCCGCCGGCGACCTCGCACTTGCCGCAGCAACTCTCCACGTGGAGTGACTAAGCGGCAGCTCGGCAGCTGCGCGCCGTGGCAGTGTAGTATGTACACTAAATTGACACTAAATGTGCACTGGGAATCAGTTATGCGCCGTAGTTCGACTCACAGGGTCACTGAGCCACCATCTATCTGTCTACCTGCCCTTTTCTTTGCGGGGTATCCGCATTCTCCGGCCTCGGAAGGTAGCGCTGACGGAGTCAATTGGAGCGAACTCCAATAGTAAAATGACCGGAAATGAAAAGACCTTATATTTCTCATACTATACTCGTTACAGCGCTCTTTAAATGAAGTTGGACCTTCACTCTGATAATTCAATTGCTGTACACTGAGTACTGAGCTCCAGAAGCTTCACTACCTACGTCGCCAACCGACCATTAAATGCCGACTCTGTAGGAGACGCCCCTGTCAATCAAGTTTCCCGCAAACTTATAGAGACTGAGATGACACAAGCACGTTCGCCTCATCAGTGGAAGAAAAAAAACATCACGACCGCTCAAGCGCTCAAATTCAAATCTCAATCAGAACTTATGGCAGTGGCATGCTGCAGCCGCAGATCCGCATTGCAGAGCCAAAAATAGGAGTACAGACTGGTACTTGTATCACCCAAATGTCAACATGCCGTTGATCGATATAACATCCAAGTATACGCTTACAAGGCGCGTAGTTGGTGCACAGTGTATAGCCTTGACAGCTGAGTGCTGAGTGGCCGATCTATGATCTATGTATACAATAGTACATGCCCCAAGCAAAAGTAACAGTGACAAGAATCAGTCATGTGTCGCTGCACAGCACTATCCCATCCAGCGCAGTACATAAATACCGCTCCCGCTGCAGATCCTTGTTGTACATGTCAATCCCGACTACTATGACGAACTTCCCAGCGCCGGTGGGCGGCACTCCGCTCCCTGCAGACTTTGCGCCTTCCATTGTGTTCGCCGTGCTCTACGGCCTTCTCCTGCCCTTGATTGTCTACCGCGCATTCAGCAGAAGGTCGAGGACCGCGCTGCTAATAGGTACGGAGATATTCGCCATCGAGCGGTACGTATCCTAAACCATTCTTCATCCACATTAAGCGCTTACAGTTCAACGACACAAACGTACAGTATCGTCCTCTTCTCCCTCCGTGCGCACCAGTCGCACAACGAGGCCTCGCGCGTAAGCGTGGGCCTCACGTCTTACATGCAAAGCACGCTCGGGCTGGGGTTCGTCGGGATCGCAAATGACCTCGTCAACCTTCTCCGGTGCACCCTCGTCAATCCCACCTTCGGCCCTGAGATGTACTTCCAGTCGCCTTCAGCCTCGACGAAAGGGTGCCTTACCGGCCCGCCTCCCTCCGACGCGCCGGACCAGCCCGAACGGCGGACGAACATTAGGACGTGTACAGGCCTCCTCAGCCTGGCGCATCTCGCGTCAACCATACCCGGCATCATCGCAAACACCAGCTACAGCAGCGTTATTTCAAACCAGAGCAAAGCAGACGCAACTTTTCGCGAACGGCACGTCTTTTCCATTTTAACTTTGGACTGCTTGCGGCACCACACTGTGTATTTACGTATTAATTCTGGTATTTCAGATATGCCAGCAGCGCACTCGTCCCACTGCTTGTCGCGATGACCGGATTATGCACCTATTGGGGCGTGCGCAACCTGCAACGAATCAGTAGACTTGCGGTACGTCTGTTATTAGGCCTCATACTCCTCGTGGTACGTGATACTCCACCGCAAGTCTACGCGTGGATCTCACCCTCCGCATCGCGTGGCATCTCCAGGCAATCGTGGCTATATACCGTCTATCAGTAATGAACCACCGGATCACATCATTTGACGACCCCGCGAACCCACTGAACACGACTGGCGCGAAAGCGACATTCTACATATTCCACATCCTTCCGGAGTGGATTGCTACGGTAATCCTGTTGGGGTTCAACACACGGAAGGTGTTCGGGACGGGCCCGCTTGGCGACTGGCGCAGTAAGGACGAGACTGAGAAACAGCGAAAGAAAAGACTCGCGAAGGAGGCTAAGAAAGCAAGTCAGCGTGGGAGACCTCAGGAGGACCGTATTGCCAGAGTCGAGGCAGGGGACGATGAATATGTACGGTTGAGGGAGATGCAGGAAGGCCATGGCTCGAGTCGCAATGACGCCAACAAAGTAGATACATAGTAAACACGATTAATAGTCAGTTAGTGCCACATGTTATTAGAGTGTTATTTATGCCACACAAGACGAATCCGTTTGACAACAGGTGTTTCCTATGTCAAAATGTGCTTCGAAATCAGTTGCAACGGCAGTGGATGACAACTCCAGGCAACTCATCGACGCTTACACGCTTCTACAAAGCTTTCTGCAGTGCTGGCTAGAACTTACCCGATGGGAGGTTTATTATGAGGCTTGAAATGCAGTGCATAGTAGACCTTCTTTCAACGCTTATACTGATTTCCTATGTTCGAAGTGGCTATTTTTGTACCTCAGCTTAGCAGTGCATAGTCTGTGATTGATATATAAAATTTTCCACTCAATCTGTGCGTTGCTACACAGTAAGTGATGGAGAGAGACCGAGGACGGTAAGAGCTATTCATTGATTCGTTTAAAAGATCCAAAGCGACTGAGTCAATAACCACTGCTTCCCAGCATTGTTCCTCTTCGCAGTGTTCCTCTCAAACGTATCATCCTTGCTATGTCTGTAGATCCCGGTTCACCAATACTGACCATAAAAGATTACATGGTTAAGGCACAGCTAACCTCGTGTCTGTCTACTATTCTACTACTGGGCATGTAGTGTTGTCCCATTGTTTGAAAATTCAGGAAAGATATAACTATATCTCAATCATATACAGGGTTATCCACGGCCGTATATCTTGGCACATTGCAGCTGTACTGTAAGCACTCACAATCGCTCATAGGTTAGATTTATGTAATTGGATGCCACTGACACTTGTCTCATTGCAGTGGGTAGCTCGCTTTCCCGAAACACGGTTGTTTTGCCAATCATCACCCTCCTGTACCTGGTCAATGTGGTACAGTCATCCTTACAGTGGTATATTTTATCGCGTATGCTTGGGACAGAAAGAGAGCCAGATGAAATAATGTTTTTATTATTCCAACTCAACGAGGATGGATGGGTGCATCTCGTGAATACGATCTGTAACTTTCTTCTTTCGACCCTGGGAGATCTCCTGCTAGTGAGCACATATGTTCTATAACGGCGGCCTACCTCATACCACTTTATCAGATGTGGCGATGTTATCACGTGTGGAATAAATCCGTCAGAGTTATCTTCCCTACTCTAACCTTGCGTGCCACAGAACTAGGCGAGCTTATTTGCAGTTTCACTCCTATAGCTTTTTTAAATTCTATTACAGCTACGTACCTCTACCAGATTCTGATGTCATCTTCCCACGGACTTATTCTATCGGCCACTGAAGCAAATTTATCCGATAGACTATACAGCGTCTCTAAATTCGCAACAGCCTCTCTGACAACGTACACAACCATAATGATCTCATGGCGAATTTACTCAGTGTCGAAAAGGAGCACTATGAATTTCTACAAGAGTCAGTACAACAACATACTTGAAATTATCCTGCAATCAGGATGCGCATACACCGTAACTGCTGTTCTCATTGCAATACTACAAGCAATTCCAGTGAACTCAGAGAATAGCTGGAAGATTTTCTGTATAGAGAGTTATGTAAGTCCTCTGTGCACATCTGTTACGGTACGTGATTTTAAATTTACATATCCGATATACGTTGTACCAATTATTCATCTTTAAGACTATAGCACCTACAATAATTGTCGCCCGCGTTGCACATTTATCCTCCTCGAATCCCACATCATTCACTGATCTTCAATGAACTGGGAAGCTTACAGTTTGTCGAGACACCACTACACCCGAGGTGCCCGTCGCGTTTTACCATTCTATTTTAGGCACAGCAATATAATCCTTAATCGACTTGAGCTATTTGACCATACGCAAAATGTGTGTAATATGTATCTGGTAATCGAAGCCGTGTTCCCCGTTGTGATTGACACAACGAATAATAACATAGATCTATATCATAGCCTTCCTTGTCAATCTTTAGTTGTTGTAATATTCATGCTGTATTACTGTACAGAGCAGCCGCCAGGCCTCGTCACCGCGTCATCTCTAATCCATAGTGACAGTATCTATTTTTTACCTAGTACTATGCGTATATAAGCTCAGTATACGCTCAGCTGAAAGGCACCAATCCTACTATCAGCATGTCCAATCTACAGCAGAAGACCGTCGTCATTGTCGGAGGCTCGTCCGGTATTGGCTTTGGCGTCGCGCTTGCCTCACTCCAGTGTAACGTCAAATCGGTGATCATTGCATCGAGCAGCGCTGAGCGCGTTGCTAGTGCTGTTGAGCGTTTGAAGGCCTACAAACTAGCAGGTTCGGTGCGAGGGGAGGTATTAGACGCCAAGGACGGCGCGGCTGTGAAGGAATTCGCTATCCGGCTCGGCGTTGTGGACCATATCGTCTGGACAAGCGGAGATCTACCTGATTTCTCTAACCCAGTCTCAGCTAGGAGTAAGCTTTTCTGCTCGAACGTCCTGTCTGCGTCAACCTAATTATGTTCTTCTATTGGTATAGGTATCTTTGATATTCGTTTCTGGGGCCCGTTTATCCTTTCACAGAATGCTAAATTTAACGAAGGAGGGTCTCTCACTCTTACCGGGGGTGAGCCAAGCACCTTCTGTGTACAGTTCTACATCTGAAAAGTTATGTTTAGGACCTGGAGACATTAAACCAAATAAAGGTATTGCCTCACTCCAAAGTGGAGGTACAGCAGCTATTCTCGGGCTTGTCAAGGGGCTTGCAGTCGATTTAGCTCCAATACGTGTCAATCTAGTTTCTCCAGGAGGCGTACGTACAGCATATAACGTCTTTATTATATCCTACTGATTTATATTTCCCTTGATTAATAGGTTGATACAGAGGTAACATTAAATTAGTTGCAGCATACTCCTCGGTACTCATAGTATCTCCACAGATTCTGGACAAATTCCCTCCTGCACTGAAGGAAATATTCAAGGACAGCACACAGAAATTGTTAATCAAGCGCTTGGGTACACCAGCTGAGGTAAGTGGAATATCCTTTGATGATGATAAGGGCACTCAACCGAGTCTTGTAACTCGTGTGGTCAGCTGGCAGAGGCCTATATATTCTTGATGAAGTAAGTTCTCGACCTTTTTTTTTACTTTGATTCTTTGTCATAACAAGGCGTCCAGGTGCGGGTATATAACGGGACAGCGTATCAATGTTGACGGCGGATATGCTTTGACCTGAGACAATTTTCAGTATATACCCTCAGGCCTCAGGAGTGCTCGTCCGTTACGATCACTGAGTTTGTAACCGTACTTCAACCTAGAGAACTGCTTACCAGCACAAGTAAACTATGAAATATTTGATATATGGTAACAATCAAGAGCCTGCAAACGAACTCCAATGTTTCAGCAGCGGTCGCTTGGCATTGGTTTATGGGCGATGCGCTACACGAAAAGAACCGTGTGAATGCCGTGCGCGGCAGACTCGGTGCGCACGACGTTTGCACGCCATCTGAGCGTGTGAAATGGTTACATCACCCGTCATTCGAGTCCCGAGTCGCTTTTTAGCTGGTCACTGAAGTACCGCCGCATAAATTTTATCTGGCATCATGCACTAGTGAGCTTTACTTGAGCTTGAGCGTTTGAGCTTCCATTCTTGTAAGAAGTTGGTAAGAAGGTTTGCTACGACATTCGCGCTCCAGCTAACACTGTCTCTGCACGCCACGGTCTTTGCTGTAATATTTCTGCAGCACTCCCAATTTCCTGATTGACATATTTTCTTTATTTCATTCGAGACACACAAGTGTACTCTACTACTAGTACAGAGATTTGATATAGAATTCTGAAAGATAAATTGACATTCCTTGTTTAGCTGATGATACCGTGCTAGTACCTGTCAGCTCCGATGAGGACTTCCTCGACGTCAAGGAGTAAGTCGATAAATTTCTGCATGCTGTGTTTCTTGTGTACAGGAGCGTGAGCGGGAGGAAGCGT
Organism: Stropharia rugosoannulata; assembly: GCA_028532985.1. Lineage (NCBI taxonomy): Eukaryota > Fungi > Basidiomycota > Agaricomycetes > Agaricales > Strophariaceae > Stropharia > Stropharia rugosoannulata. Next base: position 4,135,488 of record JANCIK010000001.1, on the reverse strand, counting down.
GCTATCTTCGGAAAGTTCAATTGAATGGGTGGACTTGAAAAGATTGTCTTTGTCAACCTTGTTCTTGAGTTGAACCAGTCGGTTATAATTGTTGTTATAGTACCACGCTTGCCCTAGGCAGTATATGAATTCCAATATAACTTCAAATCCCTGGTAATCAAGACTTACAGTTAACCACCTGATCGTCAATGTAGTTCGAAAACATTCTGAAATTGTAGCGGTTATTCCCATTGAGAACTTGTTATTAAAACAAAGCTTTGACGCATACCTGTAGTCATCTGTTGGCTTTCTCGTAGTATCATGCAGTGTGTTCACCATGCCTAAAGCAATATTGCGTGAGCGTTTTCTAGCATTAATCAAAGGAATTTGCACGCACCATTTAAAAACTGGATGCCATCATGTGGGAAAGGGGGTCTACTGTCGCGCGAATATGCGTAGAACTGGATTGCGAATATAGACTTGCGCATCTCAAATGAGGACATATGGGCGGCAGTGTCATTATTGATCTCCGAGTTCTCCCCCCAGAGCTCTATTCCAACGAACCAGTTCTTTAGGATATGTCAGTTCGAAAGTAGGTGCATATGGAAAATGACACATACCGTGCTCGCTTCATATCCTTCGTATGCCGCATATGTGATAAATGCAGTCGCGGTACCTACTGTTATACCTTTATCGCCTTCGGGAGTCATCAGGGATTTTGCATAGAAAGTATCTGTCCTGTCAAGCGCGCCCGTGTCTAAACTGCCCCGTTCACCGAGAAGGATGACACTGTCTATGTATGAGCCAATTCGGACATCTGTTGTTGCCGGTAATATCGTCGAGTGTAGGAAGCGAGAAATGACAGCATTATACCCGGAGTGATCGTCATACCATGCACCGAAAATGACGAACGTCACACGGCCCTCCGCAGAACCGCGAAGGAGCCGAGCTTGGCCTCCGAACTGTTTGGGAAGAGTGGCCTTTCTACCCTCCTCTTGGAATTTCAACAACATCCCGACAGCGTCCGGAACGGAGAGATCCCAGGTGTATGTGAAGGTAGTAACCGATGCGGGTGCTTGGAAGGTGTGTGCGTAGATGTTTGTCACTATGCCGAAAGAGCTAGAGGCTCCTTTCAAACCCTGATTTGAGTACTTTGTAAGTCGTAAGGCCTTCAGACGGATTTTATCATTCTTACCCAAAATAACTCGAAGTCGTCTCCAGTGCTATTGCTGGAGACTGTCTTCACAGTTCCATTTGCTAAGACGACCTCTAATTGATAAATCGGATCCAGAGCCAATCCCCACTGCCTTGAGGTAAATCCGTAACCTCCATAGCCTGTTGCACGGTTTTGTAAGAGAGGTGATGCATAGAGGTTACTAGCACGTAAGGCTGCGTACCTGTATGTCCACCGATGCCAACATACGGGCATGTCCCGTGAGGCAGTGCTCTGCCTTCTTCTCCCAGGGCTTGCACAACATTTCCAAGTCTATTCCCAGCTCCAATTACCGCTGTTCCCGATAGATTGTCGACGGTGACCTGGTTGATGTACCTCAAATCGATGGACACTGCCGCGTCATTACCACTGCCACCTAACCCATTGGCTACGTAACTGTGTCCACCGCTGCGTGCAACGACTTTGTTGCGATTTCTTACTGCAGCTTTGACAATGTCTGACACTTGTTGAACGGTGCGCGGAAGTACAACAGCAGCAGGTGTTACACCCTCCATGCGAAGGTTGTCTAGGAGGGATATTCAGAGTTAGAGTGTGTACCATATCATATTTATTCAAAAGGATTACGCACAAGGCGCACTAAAGCGTGCAAACGACGCACTGCCTGGGGCATGTACTTCCAGACAGTCATGAATATTGTTACTGTCACATATGTTGCGCAGATCAGAGATAATGTCGCCTGAAACTAGGATGCTGGAGAGGACAAGGCTTGCCAGCCCTTGGCTGAGTTTGCGCGGAGAAAATTTAACCATTGAAGAGGTATTTCTTCGATGCTGATACCTATGCCACTCACTGCCTGTATTTATACCTGGTGGATCACAGGAGTGTTTGCATAGAGCAGGTATTCATCTCGTAAAGAAATTGCCTAATCCCCGTTACCTTCGATCAAATTTTGCAATGCTCTAAGGTCGCGAAGAGCGTTGACCAAAGAGGAGGCCTGTCACTATTGTTCCCCAGCTTATTCGGTTTTGCTGTATCTTCCCTGAAGGGCCACCGTGAGTACTCTTTACTCCACATAGATGTTACTTCCGGTATATACAAAGGTCCAATGCTGTTGTAGGACTGGCAGGTTGAATGATTCGAGACTGAAATATTATGTTTCTCTCGAATTGATCCTCAAATAATACAGCACAGATGTACCTCCTACACTGATAGTAATACACAAACCAAAAGTGACAGCTAATTGTAGAATAATCTTCCGGGTTGCAGATATACGTCCATGTGCGGATCCATAACAGTTGTGATCAAAGTGATTAACGTCACCAATTTAAAAGCTGATACCCCATATTGAAACTTACATGAGCCCTCCATACTTAGCCATTCATAAATAACCTAGTCCAGAAGAAATTATCTGCGGCTTCTCTCTCCGCTGACAGGCAATATTCAAGGTGGCTCACTCATCCGCGGAAACATGAGTTCCCCGCTTATGAACTTGGAATTCAGAGAGTCTTGGACATGATTATCACGTCAATGCCCGCTGCCGAAGTACTTGCCTCAAGCCTGTGGAGTCACATTACATATTTGATTCCATAGTGGGGAGGCGAATAGAATCAAACAAGTGTTGTAAACATTTTCTACTGATTGAGATGGAGCCCGCAATCAGGACACTCGACAGCCTCCCTGAAAACCCTTATACCAGGCATCAATATTTCAATATTGCACCCTATTGATGGTACTTGATTCGCTACTCTCCGTTTCTTGAAGATTCCAAAATGAGCTGTTGTACCTCGTTTGACCGAGGTTTGATGGAGCATTCAAAAGGAAGTGGATGCCTAGCCGTTTTTCATTAATCTCTCAGTAAACGTAGGTAGGGACCGACTTGCATAATTAATCCATCAGCATATTCAGCGTTTACTGAAATCTCTATCCCATTTTGATCCCGTTTCTTGTCAATGATGAAGTTCTGCAAAACAATCGCGACGGCGAGGCGTAACTTCGAGAGGTTGCAAAGTCGTTAAAATAGACAAGACACAGGCGAATAAAGGAACTCGTACTGTCGTTACAATGAAGTCCTTTCCAGGGCAAAGTCTAAGTGATACTGTAATTCTGAAATCCCATAAACCTGTAATAAGAGACCCAAATGTGCTCACCGTCTGCCAAAGCCGAAAGTATATTCAACATCGTCATCATTGAGTGTCCCATCCTCGTTGAAGAAGCGGTCCGGATTAAACTCATCTGGGTCTGAATATCTCTTGGGGTCGTGTGCAATAGCCCTGTAGGTCCGAAAGGTCAGAAATATCGATATTGTGGTCAAGACAAAAAACATGCCAGGTGTTACTAATTACCGAAGTACCTACAATGAGCTCTTTCAGGTAGCTCTGTGCCATAACACGTGCTGGATACGTACCTTTTGGTATAAAGTAACCCTTGTACACATCGTCTGCGCTTGTGGCATGAGTTACTGAAAGAGGAAGCACTGGCCTCCACCGCATAACCTCTCTGAGCAGCGCCACAACATATGGAAGCAATGGAAGATCAGCAATTGTGACAAATCTTTCAGAGCCAACCGTGGCGTCAATTTCGCGGCTTGCTTTATGTTGGGCATGTGGAAACAAAGTCATTGCTAAGAAAAATGTGTGCAAGGTTGACACGGCCTTTAACGGCCTGATTAGATTTGTTGAAAGTATCGATAAGATGTGTGATATTCACTGTATCGGCACCACCTGTGTTGTGTGAAAGCTGTAAGACGAAGGTGTATGATGCAAACAAGAGTGGAAATTAATATCACATACCTGTATAACTGACTGCACATATATCTGGTATTTCACTGTGTTCTTCACTGTACTGATACTCCTCTAACAAATTCACAGCAGCACAGCTAGTTGCCTGTCCTTCCCTCTATGTGGTATAGCGCTTATGCGTCAGCATCACTTTAAAATCGAATTTATGAAGAAAGTACACACTATCTTTTTCTGAACCACTTCAAACGGGACATCCCGCATTTTCATCGCCATGTCTCTTGTCACAAGGGCGGACCGTTTAAAACCTGCTCCAGGTAGCCAAGCCGGGATACCTTTCAGAAATGGAAACGTTTCTAAAAGCAGAGCAGCATTGGGATAGCCGACAGATAATCTGTGAATTGCCTGCTCAGCCAAGTCAATGAAATAGTCGTTTTGTGGTGAAACATCGTATCCGTATACAACTTTCATGATAACTGCGCCCGGCAGGCTACATATTTGACACAGGTTAGTTAAATGGATAGAGACTCGGAATAATATTACTTACGTTCTACAGTGGCTCAAAAAGTCTTGCGGATTTGTCAAAAGTGCAGACGCTAAGTCGTGAACCTTTCTGGTTTGTATTTCTTGATACGAATCCACGGCCTCTGGCTTCAATACATGGTGGAGAAGACGCCTGTGCAATTTGAATCGCTCGTTGTACGGATACAAAGATACAAGCATGTTTGTCCATCCCATTCTAAAATATATTATGAAAGTTAGCAAGTGACACGATATATCGACTCTTACTATATGGAGGTAGATACATACAAGTCATATATTGGAAAAGCGGGTCTATCCGAATATATTGCCGAACGTCTACATAAGAGCTCCACGCAGTCTTCATACGAGTTTAGCACCACAGTATGCTTTGTGAAGGTGCGGAAGTGAACAATATCTCCTAAATGAAGTGGTTATATCCGATTGATTTGACTATACAGCTCTGATAATACACGCAAGGACAAACCATATTTACTTCGCCATTCTGTAAATGTTAGACAGGCAGACTTTCCAGAAAAATGTTGCCAGCTCCCAATAAGAGGTCTCTCTGGTGGCCCAGGAGGGTAGGGGCTACCAGGCCCGCGCAAACGATTCCAGATAGGGCGTATGGTTAAAAACAATAAGCCCAATAGTAACGCAGCGGGGAAAAGAGAAGAAGTAACTGTGAGAGACATGTATCACTTGTTGCTGGTAAGTTAGGCAACAGCATTTTGAAGGCTTTATACCTAATTTAATCCGGAGATGTTACTAGGAATACGTAAATCCGGCGATTTAATTAATGTAGCTAAGTAGTCAGTGTATCTTCTGACCGGAACAGGACTGCAATTCTGATTTTCATTCAACCAGAAATGTATCATATATTAGCTACGGGTGTCAATTTTATAACTATGTAGTTAAACCCTAAGTATATCCCAAGATACATTTCACGCCCTACATGTGCAATATCGTCGATTTCTATACTTATGCTTTATTAATGTGCACATCGGTGGCGTTTAAGTGCAAGTGTATTCAAGCACGTGCCCTCACATGTCACATATGATTCACACGATCAACGCGTTCCATTTTTGATTGATGCACGGCAGCCCTTCTTTTCAGCGCATTTTCAGAACAACAGTTTTATAAACATTTTATCTAAATACTGCAGCATCAGATCAATTGCGCTAATGTGACACTGAATTCTGGGATATTATATCCTAAGAGCCTAAATTTCGCCCTGTGACCTTCGATAGGAAACAGTGGAATTACGATTGTCCATTTCAGTGAGGAAAGAACGAAGAATCTGCGATGGGCAATTTCCATAGTACTCGCCCAATCCTAGGTCATCACAACAGCGTCAAACGATTGGCGATTGTTCCTGTCTTAGTCTTAGGCTTGCTGAATGATTCGCAATGTAAAACGTCATGCATATAAAATAAGGCCATGACACAAAAATCGTCCTTGATGCGAAGAAAAGTTTGGAGTCATCCAGTGTATACATATATGCGCTTTGAAGCAGAACCCTGGAGAGATAGAGCATAACGGGGGAGTGACATGTAGCAGATTATTACGTCCTGTGGATACACCGGGAAGGACGCAAGGAAGTTGAGAAGACCAGACATGATTATTACGTTGAGATCCGTGACTCGCATTCGGGATTTATGGAAGCGAAGCACTTGCAAAGCACTTGTCAAACAAACGTAGAGGTAGAGGCTGACGTTCCCAAGTCCGAAGTATAAGAATATTTATCGAGCCTCTGATTGTCTTACATTGCCATACACAAATAACAATATCATAGCCACAGGAATGCCGTCGGCGCTTCCACCCCATCGAGCTTGACCACTTCCCTAAATGCTTTGCCTCCATCAACGCGTTCGAGGATGCGGATGCCACCGCCTTGTGCTCCCCCGATAACAAGGTACCTTTCATCAGGCCCCCCAAATGCCATTCCACGTAGATGACGCACTCCAGTGCGGTACTCAGAGATGAGGTTCAAGCTGCCAGGCTCTGCTATGGCGAACACAGCAATGGTGTCTCCCTCTGGAGCGGGGTCGTTCCTGTTGGTCAGGTACAGATATGGTGTTGGGAACTCGGCATTAGGCGTTGGAATTATAATCTCTGCAGCGAGCATGGTGTGCTGCGCGGACGGAGGCTGTGAAAGGGTAGAGACCGATGCCAGGCGCGTAGGCAATTCGGGCAGCGGCGGGAAACTGTGACGTACGACTTTGCTGGATAGCTCGAGAAGAGTGAATATGTCACCATCTGCAACCGTGAGTACGATGGATTACGGAAACTAATCAAGCGTTACGCACCGTAAAAAGCCACATGCCTTGGTCCGCCCCCAGCCTCGAACCCAATGTGCCCGCGCAACGCCCATTCGCCGTCGTCAGCTTTTTTGAGGCGGTACACCGCATCTGCACCAAGGTCAGGAACAAGCAGCTCGCCGTAGGGCTCGTACAATGCGGCCTGGTGAGGATGAGAGGCCTCTTGACGGCCTTTGTTAGGGCCTGTACCACTCAATTGTGTCGATTTTATATTGCCGCCGTTGATTTGACTCTCAGGTGAATGTGGTAGGCTAACAACTGTACCAGAGGAGTACTAAACGCACTCTCTGATGAATACATTCAATAAACAGAACGAATCTGACTCACGTTCGCTACCACAACTTCATCTTTCAGCGCCAGAACCCAAGCAGGGTCTGCCCCACCACTTGTTACATTGTACTCCACTTCCCCTTTTCCGTTTTCGTTGTATCTTAGTTGGAGAAGGCGTCCATCAGACTGCTCCAATCCTGTCCAAACTCGCCCGGGATGTGCAGGATGTGCTGATAACCAACTCGGATGATGGCCGACCTTCAGTGCAGAAACTTGCTCGAGAGTACCTGCGACTTCATCAAATGCTATTGTCGTGACGGCATCGCTGTAAGCGCCAACCAGAATATGATACACCATCCTGCCGTTGTAATGACGAGGCGAGGAAGGGGAAGGGATGCATCGGTCTGTATGATAAGAGCTTTATATAGCATGCAACTCCGGCTTCAGGAGCCGATATTTCGCCGCTGGAGGTTGGCTAGAGGAGTGAGCTGTAAACATAGCTCAAGGAGAGCATAACACGTATACAGGCACTATCTGCTTCACGCAGGACACAGATGGTGCAAGAGGACAAGTTAAGCTTTCAGATATCCACGTTATGTAAATTAAAAGAGGGCGACCTTACGATTTTCGCCGAGCTTTCTCCAGCTATCACGTAATACACTGTCGCGTATTCGACGGAGATTACGGGGATATGATTAGATTACATCGTACTTCTTGCATGGTATACTGGATGGTATACAGGAGAATGAAGTCAACGGTATAGTCATTCTTCCCTCCGAAAATCCCGGGATGGCAGACACGTTTCTCCGAGATTAACTAATTCTCAAGACGCTAGTAGTAAGGACGAATATCTGCGGATACTCGCAGCTGTGGCACAAGAAGTTCTTATTCTCGGACTTCGGAGAATACAAAGTAACGATCTGATACTTCTAGGTGTGGTTTATAACATTAATGCCAAGTGGCAGATAGTACATCAATTGTGCGAGTCATTATCTGTTCTGATTTCTCTGTCGCACAAGAATGAACCACAACGGCTATCTCGGTGTCTGACTGATTACTGAATAATGACAAGTACATTCTAGAGTTGTTCTGGAGCGGCATCCTCAGATAATACCACTTGGCTGTTCAACGTGGTCTGCAACTTGTTTAGGTGAGTTAAAATAGTTTTTTGTGTGGAGCATAGTCTGGCATAGTTTACCCGTACAATTAGAAATGCGGTTCAATACATAATAACAGGCAGAGAAATACCGCTCGGGTGTCCGTAATGTAACCAGAGGGCAGAATCAGCTGACCGTTCTCGCTATTTCCTACTAGCGACTTCGTACAAGCGTTGCTTTCTCAATAAAAAATGTTGATCCACTAGACAGATATTTGTCTGATTGTATTTTTATCATAAGTCCACGTTTAATTCATCTCCTAGAGATTATGTTCAGAATTGGTACCACGCTCAGCGCTCCAATCCCATGCCATTGGATAATGACTACTACGACGTGGCGAACGCGTTAGCGAGAAACAAATTCACGGTCTTGCATTATGAGAAAGCTTTGCAATGTGAGGCCTTGAGGTACGGTGAGACCCTGACAACCAACCTGGGTATCTATTCTCGTCTATACACCCCCCGGGCTAGGACGCTGGAGCCAGGCAACAGCGTAGTATCAAGCGTCAGTAGACCCGGGAAACGCCGACGTCTGACATATGGAAAGCGCCACACAGAAGTAAATAAAAGTCGCAAAACAAAAACAAACGGCCCGAAAGGACCTTAAACGAACCTCAAAAGTATTTCTTCCTCGAAAAAACTTCCCCCTCTAAAGAAACGCGACACTCGCCGATTATACACATTTACGCGGTCCGCTTTCAAACATACGTAGGCACCCACAGTCCACTAAGGGCAACCTTACTTTTGCCTTACTTCACACCGCGAATTCCGGCACCAATCCAGCACCACCAAGTCACAAATGGATTCTACGACCTTACCGCTCACTGTCGAAGGGAATAGTAGGATCTTGGAGCTGAATTACCACATACTTCCACAGATATACTCGTGGATCATGCCGTATGAAATGCTCGATGGCTCTTTAAAGAGTGGCAGTGGCTCCTTGTCTGCTCTAATGTGCGGAACGCATGTCTGCAGACTTTGGCGCAACATCCTCCTCGATTCACCCCTGCTTTGGGCGCAATGTCTTAATTTTACCGTGCTTCAGCATAAAGACGCTTACCTGTTAGATACAGTGATATCCAGGAGCAAGAACTCGCCAATGACTATCACCGGCAATATAACATCAATACGACCTGGGGACATTGGGTGGTACCTCTTGGATATTCTCCAGATCCACTGGGGAAAAATTCGAAACGTGCGGTTATCTGTGCAGATAACTGGACACTCGCACGGGGTTCGATGGGCAGATGCTATGGCGTCCATCCTGTGGCGGCCTGCACATGAAATGCGCCATTTTTCATTGCATGTTCAATTACCACCTTACGAAGGTCGAAGACGAGTGCCCATCATTCCCCTCTTCTCTCAACATGCTCCTACGCTTCGACTATTGTCTCTATCAGTCCCTCGTACGACTTTACCCGTCAGCATTACGGCCGGGCACTCCAATCTCCGAACGATACATTTATCCCGTGAAGATCAAACTATAACGGACAATGAGCTACTCGCCATGTGTATGCATGTACCAATGCTTGAGAGGCTTACATTAACTCTATACACCGTGAAAATGACTGATACATGTCTTCTCCCTAATCTTCCCCGATTGACTTTCATCGAAATCAAATCCCATGATCTAACAATATATCCCGCGTTTCTGGAACGTATACATCCGAATGATGCGTGCAACTTACGCCTGACAAACAACCATATTAAATGGGAGAATATCAACACGGACCTGATAGTTGACACAGTAGACGCTGCATTGAATACTTTGCGTCGCTATATGGACTTGCTTTTCTCTTCTCAAGATAAAGTACTGCCCGACATCCGCATCAGGGTGACGCAAGGCCGCCTTTTGATCACTTCGTCGGATCCTTATTCGATTGAAATACAATGGATGCTGCCAAAAAACTGCGATCCGCCGATTTTCTGCAGGTGTTTCCAAGTTATCTTCACCAATCTCTCAGTAGCCACATACCCGCGTCAGGTCACCCTGCTGGACCTCTTCCACGGTATTACTGATTTACGGTGCTTACCAGACAGCTATTATCTCATGGGTCTGCTTACTTCCATGAGGACAATTACGAGCCTTGCCATAAATATTAAATGTCTACTTTATATCCAAAAGGCTGTTACTGACGCAGATTTGCTGCCTTGTTTAGAAACGCTCATCCTGCACGGCGAGGGGGAAATCGAGGACATCATGCCATTCCTGATGCAAAGACATCGAACTATTCCTATTCAAAGGCTTGACCTTACCGGCTCAGATCAGGGATTAATCGAGTACGCCTGTCCATTACTAGACGTGGTCCACGGATTAGAGCTAGTTTGGTTTCCCGATTTTGCAGGAAGAAAAGAAACGTACGTATGCGGCAGCGGAGGTCTTCAGTATGCCAAACGCGCTCCGTATTATGTGAGGCATATGGCGTAGCATACTACATGTTTGATACTTAGAGTTTATAGTCATTAGAGATAGAGGCATTTAAGCTGTACTGGCTAATGGTGCCGCCCTGCCTGGGCCTGCCACGCCGTTCGTACTCAATTCGTACTAGTCAAATTTAACTTCAAAAATCGTTCCGAAATTGTACACACCTACTATGATGCTATTTAGCGCTATCGTAGTAACGTCAACCATCGCTTTTAACTCTACAAAAATAGGGTAAAGCAGTGTGAGGACGCCCGGGCCGCATTCTTACTTTCCCAACCCTTGAGCTCGTAACAGAATTTATAATCGCTAGAGCGGCGGGAAGACAATGCATCTGTCAGCATTGTTGAAGATGTTTGAGCGTATGAGAAATTTTATTTGAAATTTTAACGCACTAAACGACGCTTCCATTAATGCCCTGGCAACTGCACAGTCGCACTCGCAACAGCGCAAATTAACTGTCGTGAGTACGTATGGAGTAAGTCTCGGAAAACACCGAGATGTGCCATGCGGCGGCACACCAAAGCCGTGACAAGTGACGGTTCTGTTCTCTCTCCCATAACGTTTCGGAGACACTCCTACCTTGTCCACTATACCCACATACTTTTCTCGACTCCAGACATACGTAGGCCTGAACTAAGCCGTTAGCACCCTCACTTTTGCCTTGAAACTTCACGCTGTGCCACCCGGAACCCTCGCAAATGCAACCTCAGGACTCATCACGCATGTTCAATCAGCGCGCACACGTCTGGCAGGGGATTAATTATGATATGCTTCGCGAGATATACTCATGGAACATGCCGTATGAAATGTCCAATGGCCTTGTAACGCGCCGCAGTCGTTCGCTGTCTGCGATGTTATACGGAACACATGTCTGCCAACATTGGCGCAATGTCCTTCTCGATTCACCTCTACTTTGGGCTCAATGCATCGATCTCAGCGCATTAGAGCATAGACCTATTGAATGGCTGGAGACGGTTCTATACAGGAGCAAAAAGTCCCCCTTGACTCTCACAGGCGATCTAATATCAGCATGGGGACCTACGGACGTATCATGGACTTTCTTAACCTTACTCAGAACACACTGGGAAAGGATTCGAGATGTCAGTGTATATGTGCAAATAATGGCTGAATTTGACGGAGTTCAGTGGATCGAAGAAATGCTAGAACTTCTGTCCCGCCCTACAAAGTCAATGCGGCATTTTTCAATCGATATTCAATTCCGAGATGATCCAGAAGAAGTTTTTAGTAATATCTCCCCCTTCAATCAAGATGCGCCCGCACTTCGATCACTGTCTTTATCAATGCCTTCTCAAGACTTTCCCATTACCATTACTGCTCCGCTGCACAATCTCCGAACCTTATGCATGCCCACATGGAGCGAACATGCAACGGATGTCGAGCTGCTGACCATGTGTATGCAAATGCCTATGCTTGAGAGGCTTACACTGGCTCTAGAGACAGTGAGCACCAGCGATACGCGTCTGCGCCCTCAACTTCCACATTTGATATTCATCGACATCAAGTCTCGTGGTCTGGAGATATATCCAGCATTCCTTGGACGTATTAATCCTAATAGCGCCTGCGCCTTACAACTAATGAATTTGAAATGTTTGGACTGGCAATCATTCCAATTGGACATAGCTATTGATAAAGCAGATGGTGCATTGCGTGTTCTGCGTCGATATCTGGACCTGCTGTTCTCTCATAAACATGAAGAGTTGCCCGAGTTGAGAATCAGGGTAACATCAAAACGCATCCTAGTCACTTCGTCGGCCCCTTATCCAGTTGAAATACACTGGGAAGTGCCACAACGTGGAAATCAACCTTTCTTGATCAGGCTTTTTGAACGTGTCTTCACTCATCTTTCGTTGGTGACGTACCCACGTCATATCAGCCAGCTGGACCTCTACCACGATTTGCAGTTTTCAATCCTACCAGATGTATCCTGCCTTCTGGGCCTGCTTAATTCTATGAGCACAGTCACTACTCTCGCCATAAATATTCATTGCTTGCTTTACATCGAAAGACTTGTTATAAACTCAAATATGCTACCATGTCTGGAGACGCTTATTCTGCACGGCGATGGAAGAGTTGCAACCACAATACCATTCCTTATGCACAGAAATCGAACTATTCCCATCCGAAGACTTGACCTTACTGGCTCAGATCAGGGGGTAATCGACCACGCCTGTGCATTGCTAGACATGATATGTGGACTGGAACTTGTCTGGTTTCCAGATATGCCAGGAAGAAAAGAAACATATATATGCGGCAGTGGAGGTGTACGATATGCCAAACGTACTCCATACTACGTGACTCATACGGTGTAGTTATATACTCTGAACTTAAGATACACCTCTTGTTCATTTATTGTTCATTTCCATAAGTTCACAGCAATTTTGTGCATTCATTTTGGTATTTTCACGTCAGAAAATATCACGTACTGATGCTGATCAAAGATTTGACAAAGATGCATATTCTTATAACGCTGGCCTTACCATAGTACACGCGCATCTGTTATAGATATACGACTCGGGTGCAGTTTCACGTTCGCAACAGCACTTGTCTACGTTCTTGCCAAACCGTGGGTAATTGAAAGAGTAGGTACCCGCAAACACCAACTCACTCGAGATCTGTCGGCGCTTCTACAGGGCAGTCTCAGTGCCACATCGAGCTTGACCACTTCCCTAAATAATTTGCCTGCATTAACGCACTAAAGTTTGAATCGACTCTGTAAATTCCACCGCCTTTTTCACTCCCAATCACAAGTTACCGACCATCATGCATCAGGTCACGCAAATGCTATTCCACGGAGATGACGCACTCCCGGAGTGCGGTATAATCTGAGTGACCCCCTCCTACTATATACAAATTGACCGAACGCGCTATGGTTGGCGCGGTTCAGAAGGGTCAGGCACAAATCTGTTGTAGAATTTGTAATTATATACTTTGGCCTATATCCATATAGGAACAAGATATGGCTGTGAATATCTATGCTGCGCAATTTTTTGCCAATATTTAACAATCCATAAGTTTATCGTCGGATTTGGATCATGTCCGTAACCCAAGCCACGGTAACTCTACAAAACATCTCATCACTTGAAGGATCTCTCACGCTCATATGCCCATCACCTTTGTGATCATCAGTAGTACGGACAAAAACCTGATGGGACTCACACTAATAATACTGCGGTAAGGAGATATAAGAAATGCTCAGAACTTCCCTCGCTATACTACTCGGGCACTACTTAGTACTTCTAGATTATTTCTAGCATGACTGAAGAAGAGAAAGAAGCACTGACCTACGACCTGCAGGTCACAATTTATGCTTCTGTTGGGGCTCTTGCTGTGCGCTTCATCATTTTTCAACGTACTAAAACAGAAATCAATTACATCTTTGCTCAGGTTCTCATTTGGGACATACTTGATAACTGGCACAAGGACTACAAACTGCTATTTGGAAGTGAGCGCAAAGGCTCATTGATATCTGCAGCAATATATGTGGTCTCTAGGTACTGTTGCCTGAAAGGGTTGTGCCGTCACGGTGCTGAGAGCTTATGTATGCCATCCAGAATCGCGGCATTAGGATACGCAATTACTGTGCTTATTTTTTACAGTAAGTACTGTTGATGCATATTATATTGCAATGACGGTCGAGCTTTACATGTGAATAGCTGTGCCATTGCATCGCTGTCAGCGGGCATAGGTTTTTCTGCGTGCAGCTGCGTGCATGTGCGTGCATGTGCGTGCATCTGAGTGCATGTGCGTGCATCTGCGTGCACATCTGCGTGCGTCTGCGTGCGTCTGCGTGCGTCTGCGTGCACATTTGTGTGTCCCAGCGTGCACCTGCGTGCAGTTGCGTGCATCCACCTTTTGTATCTACATTTGATTACGAGTCCTATTTATAGGAATCGTTCTTTTAAACCACCCTTTCCCCGTGTGAAAAAATAGTAATACCGCGCGAATTTCCCTTTTTGTCCATACCTGCTCGTGACGCATGACGGTTGGTGACGTTGAACGTTGAACGTTGACCTCTCGTGGCATAAATTTATATCAATCTTTGTCAACGTTCTGCAGGCAACAAACTGCCAAAGCTCAGACAACGGTGGCTTGTGCCGCACCTAGTTCTTCCAATGTTCTGCACATGTCTTTGCTACTGTTGTCGTCAACTTGAAGTTGTGGCCAAGTTGTGGCCCTATTTTGGTTCACCTTTGTTCGCGCATTTCTTTTGCTCCCAGGTGTCTTCCCGCGTCACATTGAAAGAAAGATGGACTCGTATTGCCGTGCGAAGCATCGGCCTGTAATTGCAAGTTTGTGTGCAAAAAAAGGATAATACAAGTCTAGTATTCAAAGTACGTACATATTTGAATATATGTAATAATTATAGATATGGAGTATAAGTAAATTGTAGTAATCGTATTCTACTTTGATTTTAGTCGTCTTATTGTTGTTTGGGTCGCCTTTCTTCCTCATTTATTTGTTGTTCAATGAGCACATGTACTGGGACGAGAGTGTCTTCAAACCCGACGAAATTTGGTCCTGGCTAAGCGACCTGTCAGTACATGTCCGCGGAGAAAAGTAGAAAGCCGGGAGCCGCGGGCCAGCCGCTTTTCCCAGCAAAAAAAGTCTCACCTGTAATTCCTCTTCGTCCTCAACTGTATCCCCATGATTCCAATACTCTGGCAAACCATGGTATGGATCCCAAAAGTCCTCGTGCTCACCAATGTCAAGGCCCCATTGACGGTTTCCAGCAGCCCCAGCCGCTTCAGAGCGTTCAAAAAGGAGTTCTTCGAAGATCGCGAGGCACTCTTTATCAACATCAACTTCTCGGAAGAGGTCGTTCAGGGTACCCGAGGTTTGTACATCCCATGCTTTCCCCAGAAGGTCATTAACACTGATTTTGTAGCCCTTAGATGATGGCTGAAGCTTCAAAATCATCCTGTGAGCAATGAAGATAGTAATGGCGTGAGCAAGGGGTAAATGTGTTATCCAGTATTGTCGAAGGGTCTCATCGTTCTTGCAGATGTTCACTTCAAACCAGTTTGCAATCATGGCACGTTCGAGGAGAGAAATGCTGGCGGAAAATGGAACAATCGATGTCAGTGATTTCTTCTGTGTTCGCAGCCATTTTTTTGCGGGAATTTTACGAGGACCTGTTTTTTCCGGTTTGGTGAGAAGTTTGTACAGTATATCTTTTGCAGGTTCCAGTGCACTATTGACTTCTTCTGTATAGGGAATCAACGACGGATCAGACAGGACATCGTCAAATGTTGGTATTTCATGAGCATGGGTCCATAAACCGAGCTGTACATATCAAAGTAAGCCCACCGCCTTTATAATTTGTGTTATGTTCAGAATTCTTACCTGTATTTTTCTTCTCTCCCCTTGAATTCTCCAGAGCGAGTCAATGACATCTGCCTGAAGTACAGTCGTTACAGAACCGGCTAATATTCCAGGTACACCAAACTTGCATCCTGACCACCATTTGACTCGCCACTCATCACCGCTTTTCTTGTGAATCAAGCGTACGGGGTACCAGTAATCTCCCCAACGCGCAAGTGCACCACAGCCCCGTCTAAGGCCATGTTTTAACATTAGTTTTCCTATTATATCTAATCAAAATGCTTACATTAGGCGTTCAGATAATGGTTTATCCATCAGTTGTGTATGTGTTTCGTACTTTCTGAACAGTTTAATGAGTACTAAAATCATATACAGCAGATATATGCGCACCTTTTCTTGCTAACAAGGGGATCATTGAATGCAGGATGTGAAAGCAAGTCACAGTAGTCACATATAAAGGTATCGTTATCAGATAGATTACTGGCTCGTCCTTCTTGCTGACAAGCTATGTGTGACCAGTCCTTGCAATCATCACATTGTACCGCCTCACCAACCATTTCGCTGTCATATAAAAGGTTACCATCTCCTGATACTCCGCAGCGGCAATTAATTGAGAAGAGGGAATCCGGCAGGGAGCTGGGCGGGGTCGGCAGATGCTCATCAGGAGGAGGTACGTTATTCTCTTCATCTTCGGATTCAATCACAATTTGAGGCCGATTAATTTTGTTAGGAGCATGTAGAGAGATATATTCATTTGTAGTGTCTCGGTACGGATTCAACATCCATGAACGGTGTTTTGGATCGAGTAATTTGAAGTTTGGATCATTGTAGACTATGGATATAGGCGATGAAAGGTCTGTGTTTTTGTATTCCAGTGGATAACGCCCGCTTAGCTCTTTGGCCCGTTCTGTAACAAATAGGTCTTGTGCCGTCAATCCTCCACGAAGATAATATATAATATAGTGCAGTGAGTCGTCCGGATGAATGTTTGCATCGAGTTTGTTGACCTCCAACTTTGTCGGCCGCCCGTTGTGCTTCATTCCATCGTAGATATATGTACCTGGGTCATTGCCGCCAGTAGTGCCATACTTCGCGAAAAAGTGTGTGTTTTGATCCGTGAGAACGCCGAATCCAACAAGATCGTAAACAAGTCCGAGCTGGTGTAATTCAGGACTTGAAGTAGGATAGATGTGAGAAGGTATGCTCCATGCTGTTCCGTCTTCGAGAGTTTCCTCAGGTGCAAGTTCCACACTTAAAATGACTGGTATAGAAACCACCAGATCGGCAGTGTCTCTACGCGTCCCAGAGCACCATGATACGCCATTGAAGACACGCCAGCACCCGTACTCCTTGACAGCCCCACGTCTCTCAATTGCGAAGAAATCCTGAAAGTACGCTTCAACGTTTCCCTTGTATTTTCTTGCTGAATACTCCGAAATCTCGTGAATAACCCTGCGCTTCATTGGCCCGGATGATATTTCGACGTGACGGCCATGTATACTGTCGTCATCCAGTGGCCCCGTGCATTTATGAATGTCGAAAGTAAGGATTTGAAAGTATTGAACAAGTCGGTGACAGCACTCATGCCGAGTATCCAGACGAACAAGCTCCGAAATGTACACCTAGTCAATATAAGCATATTAGTGAGTGATCAATAAGTTAAAGGAAGTTTCTAACCCAAAGTGATTCATAAGTATTAATCCCACCCAGCTTTGCGGTCCATACACTACGGATGTGTCGGGTGAATTATTGGAGGGTAGGATGCTGGCGGGTGTCGATGCTAGTGCTGGTGTTGAGTCCTTGGAGCAGGATGCTAATGTAGGAACTGGTGAAGGACTAGGTGTTTTTGCCGGTTGCCTTTTGGTACGAGACTTTCTGGGTTTCTTGTTTAACTTAAGTGCTTTCTTCGTATCAGGTGGGCGTCCATTGTTAGCCAATTTGCGGCGCTTACGGCTCAGTAACTCTTTGCTTGTATCTGGGGCACGTCCATCATTTCGCTTTCGTTTATTAATGGCAGGATCGTGTGCCCTTGATGGCTTCGTCCGACCAATAAGGTCCGCAGTTTGTTTCCATCTTTCTGCAGCGCCATACCGTATCCGTGTTCCGACTATAAATAAAGGCGAGTATTAGACTTTATACCCACGTATTAACTGATGACTTACCTTCAACAGCTGAATATAGTCTTGCGTAGTACTCCGCCACCTTCCATAATGCAGCCATACCTCCGAGAAATGAATGGTTGCGACCACAAGCACTATAAAGTTTCCAGTGCATTGCTTCTTCCGCGTTGTTTGTGTCCGGAAGGCTGTCCCAAATTTCAATATCCATCTGGCGTTCTGACGAGAATAACATTGCGGCATGAACCGGTCGCGTCCACCATTTCATCCAAGATTTCAGGTCGGGGTACTCGTCAATAATTAAACGAGCTCTTTCAACAAACTCTTCACTATTGGGAGCATCAAGCAGTGCTAGTGCCTGAGCCGTGAACGACGACGCCATCTCGGGTGGAACTGCTGCGCTAATCCGACTCACACGTGTGACTCCAGCTCGAAAGTGTTCACGGCAACCTTTCAATAGTTTTCCTGCTGCTTCTTTGAGTTCTTCCTCAGTACGTGTGTTATCTGGCTGGCACATCCAGAATTCAACGAAGGCTGCAGTAAATCCCACACGTTCAGCTTCGCTAAAGTCCATCATCTATGCGTAGTTTTAGGGTGTTAATATATGTATATACAATAGTTTAATGATCAGGACTCACTCCAGCAAACAAGCGGTCAGTAACCTCAATATTCCGACATTTGGCCTCATCAGCAATGCTCCTTAAAACGGCAAGAAAGTGGTACTTGAAATGTTCTGAGCTGGCACCGTTAGTATAAGATACAACCCCAGGGATCCAGCAATTGAGTGCAAGGCAGTACGTAGATGTGACCATGAGAAGAGCACCTTGATGCTGCCACCAGCCGTGTGCTGCATCGTTGACCATGCCATTGATATTTCCTTCAAGAAGCTGTTCCTTTAGAAGCTGCTGTCGCATTAGCGGAGACTGCAAGCTAATCACTGTGACGTCACCAATTGTGGAAAAAATTTTGAAACCCGGATGCTGGCGGTCAAACTCAGCAAATGCTTCAATAAAGCTATCTCCTCCACTCATTCCAATGGTCTTCTTAATCTTGTCCCTCTCTTTTTTAATCCGATCCGCATTGCATAACATGGGCGATATATTTGCAACAGATTCTCCCGGGCCCCCCATTTCGGCTGGACCGACAAGCAATTCAAGGGCTTTTGACTTTGGATGCTGCATTACGACATTGGTGAAGCGACGTTGTTCGTCAGGCAGAAGGTGGAGAAGAATTGACGGCCGTGGGTGTGTGTGAAAACCTTCATTTATGTAGCGGACACCTTTCTTGCAGGTAAGTAGAGTGGCGGTAACAGCACAGTCAACCTGAGTCAACTCTGCCCCACAGCGACACTCCTTTTCAATAGCTTTTGCATATGCGGCAGGTGTTGTGGGTGTCCGATGAACTATTTTGCATTCTGGATTCAAGCAATCCAGGACTCCTAAGCATCTCCGCAAAGACTTCTTAGCATCTGCCCATGTCTCTGCGTTGATGCTTCCATTCCGATAGCCTCCATTTGTTCGCATTGTCCAATGACAGCGTAGCCTGTCGGTTTCTTCAAACTCCTCCCACGTGAAATCAGCCTCGAAGCACCCATCCGGCCATCCATCCCATTTGGCTAATGTGGTTTTTGGTAGAGGCTGTGTCTGATGATGCGATACATTCGGAGCCGCTAAGTGGGAGCTGGGTACTGATATAGATTTTCGCCGTTCTTGCGCACTCTGGATCCATGCCTTTGAGTTTTGGCGAATTAACCCTGCTCTAGCTTCGGTATAACCAATAACATTCTCTATAAAGGTGGGTTATTATGTATATTCAAGTATTATAAGAAATTTTCTTACTGTTGGCGTCATAATGAGTAACTAACTCCGATTTTTCGTCCAATTCAGGTAGGAAGTACTTGAGAATATGCCTTGCAAAGCTCTATTGACTTCGGTAAATTATCATAGGTGAAAATTTGGTGTAGTACATACTTTCATAGTGGTTTTTATTTGTTGAGCATAATCACTATAAATTTGAACCAGAGGAAAGATCAGGAAGTTTGTGCCAAACTCGCGCGCGTGATGCCAGACTTGACCATGACCATATTGATCGATCAATAGTAGTATACCATATTTTGCACCTGCGTGCGTCTGCGTGCATACTATGCATGCATATGCGTGCACCTGCGTGCACCTGTGTGCGTCTGCGTGCACCTGCGTGCATATGCGTGCAGCTGCGTGCATGTGCGTGCATATGCGTGCAGCTGCGTGCGTCTGCGTGCATATGCGTGCAGCTGCGTGCAGACACTGCGTGCATGTGACAAAGTGTGACAAAGTGTCGGCAGGATATCCATGTTACATGTACATTAATTGCACCACTCTCTTTCCCAAAACAACAAAATTGCCTGTAGTAGCTTCAATTAAATTTTCAGCCCTTAGGTGCTCTGCAAATATGAGAAACAGAAAATTTTACACTGTAGAATGTTATTGGGTCTCAATGTTGTTACTTGTATTATTATTATAGCATTATACTATTATACTACTTATAAGTTATACAGCGCTTACCAACCTAAGTTCTCTAGACACATTACTCACATAAGATATCTTTTCTATATAATGGCCAAGTCATAGCCCTCTCCACACCCACACTGTGCTTCTCGGTCAATCTGATATGCTCAAGATATGCTTGTAACACGTCCGTGACTATGACATTACCACGGCAGATATTGTGACATTCTGCGTGCATCTGCGTGCAATGTCACATTCTGCGTGCACGCAGCTGCACGCAGAAATCCCTTTGCCCGCTGTCAGCTATTGGGCAGAATGGCAAATGGGTGGTGTCCAGTGGCACTAACTTCGACAGCCTACCTATTTTTCCTTCGCCTTTGTGCAGTCTACACTCACTCCAAAGCCGTACGCACCACATTTCTACTTTTCTTTTTAGGCTTGGTCGCAGCAGTTGTATTTTTCCCCTTCTCCATGAATGGAGGAGTCCGGGCCCTGTCGCCGTCTTACTGTGGATGGACATATATGGCAGCTACAATATCAATTGAACCAATCGCTCCGTTAGTATATGACACACTTGTGTTTCTAGCTATATCATGGCGCCTCTCTCGCAATTCCCCCTTCCATTCCAGCACCGAGAAAGATATAAGCAAGATTGTATCAGGAAGAAATCTTCCCACCTTCACAAGAATGATTTTACAGGATGGTCAACTATACTATTTGTGAGTCCGGATTTACCACAACATTTGATGCTGTTTCTGAACTATTGCTACGTAGCATTACGCTGTTAGCGGGCCTAGGCGCAGTAATCCTGAGCGTCCACTCTGGAGTCCCAAAGCAGCTGAAGCTACTGGTAGACGATCCATACCTCGCCCTGGTCAATATTATGGCTTGCCGGGTGTACCGGCATACATTATCAGCATTATTCCACCCATCAGGAAACATGGATTTGGCCAACCAGACAAAGGCGTCTCGTCCTATTATTATTAAATCTCCATCTATCTTGCAAGAAACGGCCCCCAATCCTTCAGGCATCAGCACCAGATCTACAATATCTGTTAGTATTGGCGACAGGGAGCAATGTTGATCGTTTCATATGGAGTGTGCCTAGAGTAGGCTTCGGAAGGAAGGAGTTGAAGTGTCCAAAGAGGATGGTATTCCTGACAGTGCAATACTGAGTACTGAGATCGCAATACACATATTTGGTATAGTTTCACACTCATCACAGCCTTATATGAGTGACTGGGACTCGGGAAACACCGAAACCAGACATGTGGTGACCAACCGTGCCCCATCATTCGAGTACTTATCGATTGTCACCACTTACTGCATTCAACTCTAGACATAACTACCCAAGCTGAACCATTAAGATCTCCTTAAGGCGCCAGCGCTTCAGCCTCACTTATTTCACCCTGCAACAACCGGCGGAACCCTTCTGGAACCCTTTGGCATCCCTCGCAAATGGACACACAGGCCCGCTCACTGCATACAATCAATCAGCCTAACACGGGCATTTGGCAAGACTTAAATCCCGACGTCCTTCGAGAGATCTACTCCTGGACTATGCCGTATGAAATGCCCAATGGCTTGTTACAGCGGGGTAGTGTCAATGGTTCCTTGTCTGCCCTTCGGCTCGGAACGCACGTCTGCCAACATTGGCGCAATATCCTCCTTGACTCACCCCTACTTTGGGGACAATGCGTCAGCGTCAACCTCAATCCATCTCAGGCAGAATACATTAAATGGCTGGATACTGTGATGTTTAGGACCAGAAACTCGCCTTTGACTATCACAGGCGTTCTAAGATCTTTGCCACCTTCAGATCTAGCTTGGCACTTTTTGGATATCCTCCATGAGAACTGGCAACGAGTTCGAAGCGTGAGCGTATCTATTCAAATAATATGTTACTCTGGCAAAGTCCAATGGATTAATGCAATGGCACAGCTTCTGTCCCGTCCCACAGATATCATGCAGCATTTTTCAATTGATATTCGCCTACGACCACTACCTCATGACGTGACGGGCCCGAGGCTCAAGCCAGCTATTCCACTCTTCTCCCGGCATGCACCTGCACTTCAAACTCTCTCCTTATTTATGCTTGATTCACATTTCCCCGTCACGATTGCTGCTCCGTTGTACAGTCTCCGGGTGTTATACTTGTCGAAAGTCGTACATACGACGGACGTCGAGCTGCTGACCATGTGTATTCAAATGCCCATGCTTGAGAGGCTTACACTGGCTCTGTTCGGACTGAGCATCAGCAGTACCGATCTGCGCCCAAAACTTCCTCGGCTGAAATTTATTGACATCCAGTCTGACGATCTGACGGTATACGAAGCATTCCTTGGGCGTATCAATCCGAACAATGCCTGTGCCATACACTTGGCAACTGATTTTCCAGCATGGCTATCTCACACGAACCATACCGTCGAAGACGTAGACAATGCGTTTTGCGCTGTGCGTCGCCATCTGGACCTGTTATTCTCGTCTCAGGACAAAGTCCTGCCCGAATTACGAATCAGGTTGACACAGAACAACATCCTAGTCACTTCGTCGCACCCTTACCCATTTGAATTATGCTGGGCGTTTACGAACTTAAATCTACGGATCAGCCGCAGGATCATTGAAGCTATCTTTACGCACCTTTCGGTAGTCACGTACCCACGTCAAATTAGCCAACTGGACATCTTCCATAATTTTCAACCTCCCGGTTTACTAGATCCTTCGTGTCTCCTGGGGCTGCTCAATTCCATGAGGACTGTTACTAGTCTCGCCATCACCGCGAATTGCTTAATCTATATCCAAGATATTGTTGCAAATGCAAATTTACTACCATGTCTGGAGATGCTCATAATATACTCGGACATCGGAAGGATTCAAGATATTATACCGTTCCTGCTACATAGGCATCGGCGCGTTCCTATCAAAAGGCTTGACCTGACCGGGTTTTCTCAATTGCCAATTGAGTATGCCTGTGGGATGCTGGACATGTTCCGTGGACTAGAACTCGTCTGGTTTCCAGACATGCCAGGTAGAAAAGAGACGTACATATGCGGCAGTGGAGGTCTTCAATATGCCAAACGTGCTCCATACTATGTGACTCATACGGTGTAATTAGTATTTCTGCATGGCAGCGGAGTAAACACTGTATCTTTATAACATATAAGATATGCCTCGCTCCGCTCCGGCATTTCTTACTCAAATATGAGTTAGAGTCTAAACAGGAAATATACCAAACATCTCAAACCGGCAAAGGGGACATATAACATATAAATTGCATCCTTGTGGATGCAAGTTACACACACTGCTGGCGCCTACCCATGTTTCATGGCTAAAAATGTGCCGGCAAATATGCCATGTTTTCAAATCGACATGTATGGCTCACAAAAAGGTTACAAAAGTCGTCGGGGTTCCCTTAAATGGCAAGGCCGATGCATTTTTGCCCGCCAAAACGATGCCACCAAAAACATGACATATCTGGAAGCATCTTTTTGGTCACCAAACACAGGTCGGCGCCAGCAGTGACATGAGCAGGAATGTGGGCGATCTACAAACCCATAATTTTATTCCCTTAAACACCAAAGCATACTTAACACTCAAAATCTATCCGAAAGACTCAGGGCATCAAATAGATCGAGATATACGCCACGTAGAATTAGATAAATACCATGCTAGAGTCCCAGAATTAGTAATAGTACAAGTTACTCCGATGCGATTGTCCACTCTATTTTGTCTGGCACGCCCACGTCCGAAGACGGCGAGTTCCACCCACTCCCAAAGTGACGCTTGAGCATGCTTTCCATGCCCAGTACAAGCGTATCATGGCAGGGCTCTGTATCGCGTGCATTCCACCACCCCCACCAGCGCCATGTGTTCGCCGCCGCAATCCACTGCTTGCGCATAGCCTCCCTCGTCTCCGCGTCCGCCGTGAAGAACTGGTAGTAGAACCACGGCGACTCGCACTGGCCCAGTGCACTCTTCTCCGGGCCCCGTCCGAGGGCAACATGGGCCGGCGCCTCGGGGTCGTTGTACCACACTGTCAGCATGCGCCGCGCGTAGACCAGCGCGAGCGCATTAGCGATCCCCTGGTCCGTGCCCACGAAGATCTCTTCAGACAGGAATCTGTCGTGGTGCGTGTAGAAAGCGCGCGCCCACCACTGTGCTGCAGCGGGGTTTCCTCCGAAGAACGAGCCCTCGGTGAACCGCGAGTCGAGCGGGCCCATCCCAGGCGTCCAGTACACAATCGACCGGTCGGGGAGCCCAAAGGTAGGCATGAACAGCAGGTCGCTCGCCGGCGTGCCCGTCGCCTCCGTCCCAGCAGCCCAGAGCTCCTCGATGCGCGCCGCAGATGGCCACTGGCGGTACGCGTGAGGGTGGTGGAACGCCGTAGGGTCTGTCCAGAAAGCGTATGCGTACGTCGCGCCCTGCACCTCGCGTGCGGAGATAGCGGCGGACAGGAAGTACGGCTTCGAGTTGATCACTGCGTACGACTCGACGGAGTGTCGCGGGCGGGCGCGGTCACGCACGCGCATCCGAGTGTATGCTGGTAGTTTGTCCTTCAGCGGTGGGATGTCGAAGATCGAGGTGAAATTCGTGTCGAGGTAGAGGGGTGCGCCGGGCGTCCGCAGCGCCCGCACGCGGTCGGCCTCCTCTGGGGGAGTGTACAAGTATATCTCTGTCTCAACGGTGCCGAGGAAGTTGGTAAGCCACATATCGTACTCCTGCGGTTTTGTTTTGGACGTATTGAGGGGAAAGAATGCGGAGACGAGCAGGACACGGGCCTCGGGGGTTGATGGTGGGGAAGGTTTTATAATGACGACTTCTTCGACATCGGTGGTCTTTGGAGATTCGGTTTGATGACCTAGGTCGTCCGGCTTGGTGGTGAGTCGAGGAAAGGCGCTACTGCCGTAGCCCATGTACCAGGCAGTGACGAGGATGTATATGACGGTGAGACCGCCAGCGAGCGCCAGCCTCGCCCTCGCAGTCCTAGGAAGAAATGGGATGAACCCCATAGTTGTCGTCGTCGACGCCAAGCGTCTGAGCTTGCAGAGAAGAAGGTGTCCTGAAAGATGGTAGTGGTTGAGGACAAGCGCAGGTGTGAGAAACTGCGGACAGCATTGCAACCAAGGCCGACCAAGTCAAAAATAAAGTACTTTTGATGGTGTTTTCATTTACTTTGGACATAGGCTGGCAATCCTATTGCAGTGTAAAACCCTTGCTTATAATACGTTGCAGGAAAAACACATGCAAGTCTTGCGACCGAGTATATTCATTGTCGTAAGGTACGAGTAGCTTTAAGAGTCCTTCACGCTTCCTCCCTTACTTCTATCAATGTAGTGCATTACTACGCCGAGCAGAGCAGACGTTAACTTTAGCTGTGTAGAGGGGTATAATTTATTTATGTGGTAGTACAAGGTATGCATGCAATGTCAATAACGTGAATACGACCGAATAACGAGATGTAAAGCTTTAGACGGACGGTGCTCTTCGTGTCCGACATAAAAGCTGCTTCCTAGAGATTGATGAGAACGCCCAAAGCTGCGCCAAGTGTCGCAAGCAAGAGAGTCAAAGTAAGCCCCTGCGATGCGACTGGTTTTATGCTGGAAGCACTACTAGGCGATGTCGTGCTGGAAGGAGAGGTACTAGTTGAAGATGAGTCTGTAGCCGTAGCCGAGGTGGATGGGGGCGCTGTCGAAGGCACGGATTCAAACGTCAAACTTGGCGTCGAGGATGCAACATTGCAAAACTGTTGCGCCAAGTTCTCGGACGTAGATACCTGGTCCGCACAGTTCGCAAGAATGCATGCAACGAGCTCGTTGGGGAAATGAGGCCTGCACGAACATGTCAGTGTACCGGACGTCGTAAAACCTTAAAGCACGTACTGGAAGCAGAAGCAGTTCACGTCGGTAATGCTTGTGCAGTTGACGCGCGCTATTGCGCTCGCGAGACAGCCCGACACTGATCGGTCGCATCAGATGTGCAAGAGCTTCAAGAATAGCCTGTCTATATATGCGTACCGCAGGATGATACACCACCAAGACTCGGGAATTGTGTAGTACTCGTCGACGCGCCTGACGTTGTCGCGTTCCCTGTCCCGGACGCGGTCGCTGTCTGCGAAGTCGTGCTGCTGGCAACAGTACTGGTTCCAGTCGAATTGGCTGTGGTAGATGTTGGTGGAAAAGTTGAAGGAGGGACTAGGGAAGCTGAGCCCCAAACTATGACAGAGAACTGACAAAGAATAACAAAAAGGATGGAGGCTGGAGAGAAGGAGGACATTGTTTCCTAAGGCTGTTCACAGTCGTTGACGCGGTTGAAGATTGCACAAAAGTTACGCCTCGCCGTCAGATATGCTGGAGCATGGTCGGCGAAGAAAAGTAAGAAATTAAATGTTGAAATGAGAGAAAACGCATATACTCACCGAATTGCGTAGCTCAGTGCGTCGCTCTTGCAGCGAAGACGATGGTATTGGTTGAGGACAACGACGGTGTTAATTTGGAGGGCGTTGGAAGGGCCTGCCATTATGTCATATGTCACATGGTACAGCTGATGTAAGCACTATTTATCACAAAGGCCAAACAATGATCAACGAGTACTTGCAAGATGCCCCCATCATCCTCAAAGTTCAAATATCCAACGCTGCTTCTCAAATGTACGTTAATAAATGGCAAACCCTGCGAGGACTGCGAAAATCTGACTAGCTTTCTCCTATCTTCCGTTGAGAATCATGAAAAGTTGGCTGTCCTTTGTAGAAAAGTGAACGCGCGCCACGATACCCTTTCCAATCGCTTGCCGGTAGAGCTCATAGAGAATATCTTCGGCCACTTTCCTGATTGCTCTGGATACACTGCCTCAGTCTACGCGGATCCTAGAAAAATGATCTCTACCTCCCCATTTCGCATAACGTCGGTATGTAGCCGCTGGCGCGACATCGGGTTCAGCACCACTGCTTTATGGTCGTCGTTAATCATCAGTGTACGCTCTGGCGATCATGCTCGATGCAAGATAGCCGAATATGATCTTGTCCGCCTCTGGCTAGCCAGGTCTGGAAGCCGACTTCTCAAGCTGCGTATCTATGTCGAGCAGAGTGCTGTATTAATGCTTCAAAACTTTCCTCCAATGAACAACATGGTCTCGCTCATTACACCTCATACACATAGATGGGATACATTGATTGTGATGATGAAGCCTTACTTCTTCCTATCTCTCTTCGAAGCTACTTTCATTGAAGCACCCTTTTTGTACCATTTTGAAATGGACGCATATATCCCTCACAGCCTCCAATTTACATCAACTCTAAAAAGCGGCTTACTTACTGTGGTATCCCTCTCCCGTGTCGACTTTTCAAAATCAAGGATAGATTGGACAAATGTCACCGAATTCAGCGTCGAGTATCGACCTTTGACCGACATCGTGCCTGTATTGGGCGCTGCCCAAAACCTTCGACGGTTCAGATGCGTGGATATAGCCCCAAGCCCACCCTTGGATGACACCGCTAACAAAATTGTTGTGAATCATTCTCTCCAAGCTCTGGAGCTTGTTCACTTTCGGTATTCCTATTCACCATTTTTGCGGTGCCTTTGTTTCCCAAATCTATCGGAGCTCACAGTCGATGCTCCGTCCGATTTAACAGAGCTGGAACCATGGCAGGACATCCTCTCCATGGTTCAAACTTCAAAGTGTCAAATCAAACAATTGTCTCTTTTGCAAGCACACATAACCCCCGCCTCCACTGATCTCTTTATTCGAATGCTGCAAGCTATGCCTTCGCTTGAAAGGCTGCATGTTTCCTGTAGACCCACTTCATGGATAGCAGGCACAATTACTTCACATATGTCGCCTCTGAGCATCGATCCCTTGTCTAACCTTTCCCGGATGAAGCACTTGGAGCTGGAACAGTCTTCCCTAAAGACGGACATTCTGCTCACTATATTAACAGAGTTTCTCAACGGATTTGCAGCTTTGCCTTCCGTGGTAGATGCTACACCCCCAAAACCTCGTTTAGGGCTGCGGCTTGTTCTCTACCCCTACCTGGGCAGTGTACCTCTCGTAGTCACATTCAAAATGCTGCAAGCCCTTCTGCGGGCCAAATCTGCTGCTGCTGAGCACGTGGAGGTGACCGTGATTCAGAGGATATTGAAAAACGGAACATTCCATGACACAAACTTTCTGCAGTCCAATCACTCATACTATGGACCCACAAAATAATCCACTGATTCCTTGTTAACCTCTTAACTCTACTATCACTAAAACGTCCACTTTCCACGAGATATGGATGAGAATTCGGACTCGAGCTCAAGGTAGTCTATAAATACAAATACTGACCACCATCTAGGTTCCTCTTTACTTAAGTAAGTAAAACATGACACTCACGCTCTGGAAGCGGCTTTGGACATCATCAATCACCACGCACATGTTCTCGGTAGCTTGCGAACTGTCATGTATCCGCTTGTATTATCGGTGCATGTACTGCCGTTGATTGTCGAAACTGCCTCACATGGAGACGTTCTAGCACTTTCTGGCACGCTTCGCGTGACTTTACAAAAGGGCTCTAAGAATAGGAGTTTGATTGTCCATATTCATGCTGGATTGCGTTGGTATGTACGTCGTGTGCTGCGTCCTTTGCCTTGCAATATTCATCCTCGCTTGAATGAGGGCTGTTTTACCTCGGACTCTGATCACATAACGTTCACATAATGTTGAACCACCGAGTACATGGGTAGTGGGAAGTCTAGTGCGAAAAACACGGGGATGAAGGTGACCTATGGCTGCGCCGACACCGGCGCTTAACTCTCTCACCACATTCACAAAGTTTAAATGTTATTCGATAACAAAACAGTTACTATCGCCGAATGATGACCTCTCCTCATCGACATACGCTGTGCTACTTGGGTTATTCCGCCCAGTTGGTTCGTGGAACTGAGATTTCCATCCTGACCGCGGTAACTAACAAGTGTTTGTACGAAAGCATGATGCGAACGAAAGATAGATACCTACTAAATCTTACCGTAACCAGTGACACGTTATGTGAGAGCGTACTCGCGAAGAGGTGCAGCTGCCCAGCAATTGAATATAGTAGCCACCGAAGAGGGTGACAGATCTTGGGTCAATCGAGCTCACTCCGATAATTCGAAAATTGTGGCATGTAACAAATTTACAACACCCTGATGAAGGTCGCTCGTCAACAAGTTCCGCCACGCCGCACGCACTGTGAAACAATTGTTCAAATCTCACAGACACGTACGTTAACTCGGGTGCTCAAATCTTGCCTAACAGCACTCCGGCTAGTTTGAGAAGGCGAGGCCAAAGAAATGAGCAAGCAAGCGCGACATAGAATCTGGAAGATTCGTGGCGGATGAAATGGTTACAAAGATTACTTAAGTGCAGCGAGGAGAACGGCATAAAACGATACCTTCTGGTTGGTAGAGTCTGTACGACAGGTAGTACCCCACTTTTCAGAGACTCGTTCCATAAATTGACAATATCCCGCACAGGACAATAGCGACTACGTGGTGCTGATTCGCAAGTCGGGCAACACGGTCGCACCAAACGTCCGACATTGTAGTCACTTGACATCAATAACAATGCAAGTTTGACACTTCAGCGTTGAGGGCTCAGGCTCTTCTCCAATGACGCTCAGGCCGACGATGCAGGCGGTTTGAAAGCGGGCAGCCTCCAGTAGATCTTGCAAGGCCAGATTCTGCAGCGAGACGACGGAGAAGACATGATATATTGAAGTTGTGAGCAGAAGCCAACTAGAGTGGCTCCGGCAACGAAGAGCTGTACTCTGACTGAGCAACAACGATGGAGGTGGGAGGTTGAGAGCTGTGTCGTGCGCGCAGCTTGAATGGGGCCGCGTGTCACGGGACTGCTAGATCCCGCCATCACCGCGGCTTCACGGCAACGTGCCTTCATTTGCCGCACCAAAATTAGCGCTCAAGCCGCGGATCTGTCAAATCGTGGCACATGTGCCCTTTAAAACATACAGCCGCGGCAGGATCGATGTTTCGGTAGACTCTTAAAGGTAATCTCCACGGATTCCGTACAGTTCTATGATGTTCTGCTGCGGCAGGAAGCATCACGTACGAAATGCAATCCCCAATCGTACAAGCCGCGGCTCAGCTGCAGCGGCCTGTGCCTCTTTCCACGGAATCCATGGCCGTTCCCTGACTTTTATTGAAAAAGGGATCGTGAAAGGGTATAGCGCCTGGCCTGACCCATCTGAATATATCGAACATTCTACTCTAGAATTCCGAGTACACATACATCTATTCCTGAAAACATGATACACTATGAAAACATAAAGGTCTAGCGCACTAGCACCTGGAAGAAGTATACAGAAGCGACGATAATTGTATATTATGCATGAGTGATTGCGGTTAAATAGTGACTTGGACATGATAGCATGGTAATGGTGAATGTAGAGTGGACCTTGGCCCAACATAGTCGTGATAGAATTGCTTCTATTGTTATGCAGAATGCAGCGTAGCTATACTTTTGGATGCGTGCCGCTGGTTGAGTGCATTCTGTAATAAGCCCGAGGAAGCGCTTCCGAAAGGACTGTTTGCCGGAACTCTTCATCCCTCATCGCGCGGGCGATCTGTCCGTCCGGAGATTCAAGCTGCATTGGGTTTGGCGACATGGTTGGGCGCGTCAGAACGCTCTCCTAGAAGTGCGTCTGTTAGCGTTAGAGACGACAATGGTCGCTCAGGGAGGCTGCATACCATGCTTTCAATCAAACATTCGCTCACTACATCGATCATGTCCTTCACTTGGCGGCGTGTGTACACGGGCTTTTCCCCAGGCGCCGCGAGCGCTGGCGGAACAGTATTCCACGGAGATCCGTCGGCGCGCATTTCGGTGGATGGGTAGAAACCATAAGCAGCTGCTTGTTGCACATGGGTGGGAGGCTGCGTGTATGGTGACGAAGACGCAGATGACGAGCCCTATCAGAGTTTTTATTACATCAGTGCCGCGCACGGATAAAAATAGAACGGAAATGCTAACGGAGGACGAAATGCTCGGACGCCTGGGAGGGAAGGCTGAAGTAGGGTTTACATAAGTCCCATCGAATGCTGTCGTGAGATGCGGTGTGGGAGGGATGACCGCGCCATTCATGACTGGGAAATCAGAAGCGCCATAGCCTCCCAGATAACGCGTTTCAGGCGAGTCAAAGCTGTAAGCGGAGGGAGGAGCGGCGTAACTACGTCCATCCAACGACTGTGCTAACGCACGGCAATTCCCTAGGATGTCGCTTCCATCCTTTCCAAACGGGCGTTCCATGCTCTGAAGCGTCTTGTCGCTCACCGCGCCCCACGCGTAGCATGCTGGAGCGTGGCTCTGCAGCTCTTCCCTATCCAATGAAGCGACAGTGCAGATGAGAAATGCATACGGAACATCGAGAGTCACTTACCTTGACGCAAACTCCTCGCTGCAGTTCTCGCACTTCAAGATGGAACTTCTCATATCTACGGAACGGGCGTGCTCAGGGTCAGGAGCAGTTGAGTAAAAGACTTGCTCACGGATCTGGAAGTGTCTTCGAAGGTTGGAGCGCCTTGTAAAGGGAGTATCACATTGCGGGCAGTGGTATGCGTTGTCTTTGATATCGCGGCGGACGTTGTCGACGGGACTGCCAAAAGATGCGGACTCAGACATGAGAGTTCCTCGGAAGAGTGGCGGGTCAAAACCTTTGCGAGGGTACTTGTTCTCTGTATTTGAATGCCAATGGTTGCCGTGTTGTTAATAGCCCTGTTATAGAATGTCATAGATCGTTTATAATAGGCTCCTTCCGTTTATCGTCCATTTTCGTCCAATCTGGATATGGCCCACCATATTCGGAGGTTCAGTGGAGAAAACACTGTGACATCAACCACCTCACACATCCGTCAGGCACATCGGGAAATGCTAAGGACAAGCATCCGCTTATACTTAGATCGCATAGATTTAACCGTATCGTCTAGCACGCTTTTCTAATCAATTCTGTCGTGCTTCATACTGATTTTTACTGCGTAAAGGGATCAAGTTTGCTATATCAGTGTCTCCTTCAAGGGTCAAGAGGGACTCCATCACGTCTCTCGGTAAAACAGCCTCGTGCAACACACAATTTCAGATGCTGAAAGGAAAATCTTGTGACATCGCTAAGGGTAGTTGAAGAAGGGTGCTGTTTGGATGATTTTGCCTCACGCATGTTGATCAATCTGAATTCCCAGAGCTGTAAACATTGGCTACTATTTTCGAGCATAACCTCCGAGTCGAGGCACAGTGATAGTGACAGACAGCACCGCCGCCGCCGACGATTGAGCAGAATTCCCTGAAGACTCATGACGCTGAAACCTTCAATCGCGCAGCTTTGGAGCCTGTAGGGGCGGGGTAATGGTCTTCGTACCCATTCAAGAAATTCAAGCGTCACTTCCAAGCAAAGCTCACTCAGTCAACGATCAATCACCCCACGAGCGTTGCTCTAGCGGCAAGCCGAGGAATTAAGGTTGACAAGGCCGCAACTGGGCCGTGGAACGAACGGATCATGCCGGCAGATATGTTGTTGATTTCTGGTAGGTGGGTTTCATGAGCAACGTCTAGTCATAAGTACGTCAAACAACTATTATTCAACATAATGCAGTACATTGAGTTCAAATGTTCATATAGCCTTGTAATGGCTTCACAGGATATGTGACAAGTGTTGAGCAGCGAGGAGCAAAGTCAATGCTTATGTAAGTTAGCATCATTCACGGATCAGCGCGACAATGCCGGCCGACCTCAGGTTCCCCGTCAATCCACCTTCAACTACGAATCTGCGACGTAACACAACTATACCAGAGAGTTCCAAGAGACCGGTATAGCATTAAAAAGAATACAAAGAAAAGTCGATGCCATTTAGTTAAGGATAGCAGATTGTAGCTTCAGAGGAAGATGTCGGCATCAGTAGTCGTATGTTAAATCGGCATGTGCCGAAGTCCCATCTGTAACCCTCTGTATTCTGCGTCGTTGTACTTTTGGGTTGCTGCTCCCTTGAAATCAATAATTAAAAGATTGGTATATTTATCCTATGGAACGAGTACCTCCGAAACACTATATTTCGGCCGTATTACTGATAGTAATTATACTTAGCTGGTACAGAAATTGCCCACCATTATTTGCTCCGGCACGTACCTACTAGTGTCCATGTAAGATCAAGATGTTCATCCATTGATTCAACAGAAGTACAGTCGAATATTCAGTGTGCGAACTACTGCTTATAGAATGTACTCTCATGCAGTCGTCTGTTTCACGCATAATTTGAGCTGCAAGAAAGAGGTCGCAAGTTCAACTTGCAGTAGTACTTATGACTCCGGGATTGTACTTGTTGGCACATCTTGAAGTTCTCCTTGGAGACTGATGTGGATATGTACATATGCACACGAATAAGCTTTGACAAATACAGATTCAGACAGATCTCATGTTTGCAGAACAAAGCTCAAAATGGCTACCGCCGGCACACAAAAGTGCTCCATTACTTCGCAGAATAGCCCCCGGATCTGTTAGCGCTTAACCGTGCTTGGCGGCAGGGACCACGACAGAGGATTCCTTTCTTCCGTTCTACTAGCGTACACTACTTAATAGGTTGTTCATATTCACTTCAACATGCGCAAACCCGTGGGCATTCGTCCGGCCCTGCACCTGCTAGTAAGCAGCCGTGTTAACAAGTCAAAAGAGTTCACTGCCTCATGACTCGATGAAATGATCTCGCCCACCAGATCTCCACCAGTCAAGTCGTCGTCAGCGTGGCATTCGGCATTTTACATATCTCCCGTCGGAGGTGATTGACGCTTTGCTCCAGACGTGACATGCAGAAAGCCGAAGAGCTGGAGTATGCCCTCCGTCGGAAAGGGCCGCAGCTCTATTTGATTCGTCAAGTAAGTTGTACAAGTATTATACATGGCAATAGAGATAGAGAAAACGAGCCAGGATAAGCAGAACGAATGGTACAGTACATATAGAGCGGAAACTAGGTGGGCTCCGCGGACACCAGTAGTGCTGTCCCAGGGCGGGGGGCAGGAATAGAATAACCGCTCCGTGGGAGAACGTCTACCAAGCCTACAGGATACGGAGACAGGAGAGCGGGTCCTTGATAGAGAATGAGACGAAACCGAATTGAGGGTGGGCGATGTCGACGGGCATGGGATAATCGAATAATAGGGGGGAACGAGGTTTAGGGATGTAGATTTACGCAGCGGGAATAACTCAACAGCCGGAATAAGCCACCATACATCAAATTAGAGCTTCCAAATGAGATTATTTTTGAGGTTTTCTAGTGGACGAGGCGACCGGCGGAGAACTGGGGGGAACGCGCAAACAAGAAAAAGACAAAATGGTGATACAAAAAATTTAGAAAGAAATAAAGAGAATAAACCATTCCTGTGTATGGGAGAAAGCCACAAGCAATGGCGAGAGCACCATTGGTTTCCAAGGATTCACTCGTCATAATGATTATCGGCATCCTCGAGGGATATTAGTAAGTCAAAGTCAGCTTCAGAGACCAGTACCTTGCCAGGTTGTTGAGGAGGATGTATGACCAGAGGTGATTTTGATAGAAGATCGGTCGCTGCTGAAGGAGTGGGCAGTAGAGCAATCTCGTCGGAACCACTGTCGCGAGACCTCTCCGACGTAGCACTAGTCGGGCTGTAAACTTCTTCATCAACCTTGACGCGCTTATGAGGTGAGGCCGGCTCCCTGAGCATCTCTCCGTCAAGCTCTTCACTGCTACGCTTTCGGAGGCGGGTGGATGCTGGCTGGATCACGAACTTTGGCGCTAATGTGAGTGCTAGGATACTCTTCACGCTGTCCTCGTCTGAAACGGAGAGCGACGCCTGGTCATCGTCCTCTAGACGCGGTCGCTTCGGTGAAGCCCTGCCACGTTCAGGAGACCTTGGGGACCGCGAGTATGACAAATTGACATCGTGATCCTGCTCCTCGGAAGGTGGTTCTTCCAGTTCATCAGACGACCGCTTCCGTCTGCGTCCCTCAGAAACGTCCGTGACAGGGGAGGGAGAATACTGGTACTCCACAGATGCATCGTATGGGATATCCTCTTCCTCATCTTCGTCTTCATCATCGTACTCTAAGTCCGAGGCCTCATACTCGACTTCCTCTTCGCCCTCCCCATCAGCATCGACCTCCGAAACCTCTTTAAGGACGATTTCGGCGACACCCGTCTCAGGCACTTGCCTCACGACAGTGGTTTGAAAATACGGCTGATACTGGGGTGGTGGTGGGGGCTGTGAGGGGACAATAACTGTGGGATAACTAGCGGCGTTTGCCAGCGCACGAGCATTCATATCTGCAAGCTTGGCGCGCTCGCATACCGAGCAGCAACAATGATAGAGAGGGGAGCATGCATCGCGCCATGCCTAAAAGTACTATGTCAAATATTGTCATAAAGTGAACGAGGAAAACTCACATTTCTAATAGCCTCTAGACTGTAGGGAGGAAGATGGGCTACTGTCACGGGAACGTATGGTATCGTCCCCAAGAGTCTCGGCGGAGACTTGACAGGGTCGTATGGAATGAACCTTGGCCGCGATGCCAACACCTTTTCTGTAGTTTCTTCTTCGTTTCCGAGGCTATGTCCAGGTAGGGCTTCCTTTCTCGTTGGCTCGAGGCTATCTTCACCTGAGGGCGGCGGAGACGGCGTCGTTTGCAACGTGGTAGTTGATAGGACGGGACTCGTTGCTGCTGAAGAACTGTGAGTTGATGACGATTTAGCGCTCCCAGAGCTGCTGCTCGATGATGTAGAATCTGAATCATCTTCTTTCCGTCGGGATGTGGCATCGTCAGCGCGTCGTCTTGATAGTTCTTCATCCTCATTCCGTTTGCGTTCCACCCAGTCAACGCCGTCATACCAAACACCTTCTTCAGTGCGCAATATGGTGACAACTTCCTCTATCGTCATCTTGCGAGCAATATGTGCTGGGTCGGAGAAACCAGCAGGTGTGGGGACTTGTGATTCCATGATGAGTTTCCGGACGATGTTCCTCATCGCTGGCCCAAGTATATCATGAACCGCTTTCGCATGCTGCAGAAATGCTTGTTCACAAAGCAAAAAGGAAGGGGGCACCTCCCCCAATACCGTCGCCTTAAGTGGGTGTTGCACCTCTTCTCCTGTAGTCGAATCCGTATTATCCTCATCTCGTGCCCATGGGCAAGGATGAACGGCAGGGGACACTAAAGATTGTCCGTTGACTCGATTACCATACCATACATCGCCAGGGCTTATCCAAAAGCCATCCAAAACGCGCTGGCGCGCCCAGTGAGCAAGGGAAATCTCCCGAACCTGGGCTGAACCAGATACAAATGCGTTATCCCGATCTTCCTCTGATGAGTCTTCCTCTTCTTCTTCCATGTCTTCGTCGTAACGTCGATCATTCCTCTGTGATGCCAGTAGTTGTCGTCCAAGATCCGCATAGTTCGTGTTCGCTCGTAACCAAAATTTATCCCGTGCAAGAGCCAGCACGTCGTTTATATTCCCTTCTGCAAGCTCGAGGAAATTCTCGATGCTCTGTCTTGCTTCCCAGTCTTGGCACTGGAATGAAGACCCCCCAACCGCATCACGGTCGCGGGCGCTGCCACTTGCTCGTCGCCACAGCCATTCGCTACGGCACTTCATGCATGTCATTTCGGCATTGGACCATTCATCATCCTCATTCTCGACGATACCGAGTTCCTGTATAACTTCGTAGTCGGAGGCTGTAGAGTTCAAGCTTCCGGCAAGAGGAAGCGAATCCCGGAGACAAAGACCACAAAATGAAGCGCGGTTCTTTTCATGTTCCTTGCACACGGAGATGGATCCTAGGAATTGAGTAGGAGGGCCGCGCTTCCCCGACGCCAACCCTTGGTTTAAAAGTGGATGGTTTATGCGACAGATGATGCAGCTATATCGAAGAATATTCCTGAAGTGCTGGTAAGGTGTAAGGTAGATGGGTGCCTGTACGGCGTTGGACGAGGCATTGACTTGGACCTTGGGGTGTATAACGCTGTGGTAAATGAGATAGTCGTTTGGGTCGATGACATGCAACGCCTGCGTCCAGAAGAGATGCTTCTCGACTAAAAAAGGAGTCAGTACTATATTTTCGGGATGCCCGAAGGACGATAGACTCGAAACAAAAGAACAGATAGGTCGAGTAAAAATAACCGCATATCAATATATCGATCGAAATGAATAGCGAATGGCAACGGCAGATTTGCCTGCGATGATATCAACGTCATTGTGGCGCTAAACGCAGTATTGAACGCGAACATCTTCGTGGATGAATGAGAAGATGCGACGATGTCCGGGTTATACTGCCGACCCATCAAAACGCGACCAAAGCAAAGCGTTGGGCGAAATCGCTTTTGCTGACGGACAGTTGAAGTCACCAGCGTTT
The DNA here is from genome assembly GCA_028532985.1 of Stropharia rugosoannulata. Taxonomy (NCBI): domain Eukaryota; kingdom Fungi; phylum Basidiomycota; class Agaricomycetes; order Agaricales; family Strophariaceae; genus Stropharia; species Stropharia rugosoannulata. The sequence goes on along the minus strand of JANCIK010000001.1, from coordinate 4,097,570 downwards.
ACGTTAATGACGACCTCAAAACCGGCAAAGACACGAAAGTGAAAATATCATAAACGCCCGTAGCGACACGCTCGCATCACTTGCACAGCATGCCTCGGGCTAACGACAATGGACAACAAGCGCGTAAAATTCAAGGAAAAACGGAGAAAATTATGCGACTCGAGGATAACTCACTCGCTTCCCGCCATTCAGGAAATATGGCCATTATCGTCTTCTCCAGCTCCAAAGCGTCGCGTACACAAGTATAGACCATCCTGGAGCACCAAAGCTTGCGGGCTTCCCATGTCTGGGGGCAGTAGTTGCTGCACGCGATGTCGTGTAGGTAAAAGCTTGCTATGAGCCTGCGAGACAGTGATGAGCCCGATACTCGTTCACGCAATCGCGTGTGGCACTCGATAAGGGCTGACTGACCGGACGATCTCCTCAGGGAGGTCTGGCCATGATCTATGGGTGAATTTGCCCTTGACATGAGGCTGCTGGCCCTTTGCGGAGGCTGTCGCCTTGCCTGTGCTCGTCATGGTCGTCGGCGGTTGAGCACGGTGGTCAGTGCGCAGATTTTCGGCAGCGTATTGGATTTAGTCACGGATGATGAACAGGGAAAACGTCACAAACAGGCCACCAGTCCGGCCTCAAGTCTGTTGAAGACATTCCCACGCACAGACCCCTCCCTTATCAGGAGAACAATGCACTTCCATGTTCCTTTGCACCAGCCAAAGCTGAGGGCGCAGCTCCACAAAGCCCACAGCTCTCTTATATTCTGCGCGACTCTGGCTTGCATGATACTCCATCCGATCAATGCCATCTAAACTTGATATTAATACATATTCCGATTCGTCTCTTCATCTTGGCCATGTGCCTTGTTTAAATGTTAAAAACCTTTCTTAGATACCGTGAACTTGCCGTGTGCAAATTAGGAGTTGGTTACATTCACTCCTACCGTTAGCATTTGGCTTACAGATTGCTTAATGGACAAAAAAAGATCAATAGTATTTCAGCTGTGAATATGAGGACTTCTCCGGTATCTTCTTGGCACTTCACTCAAACTTGCGGCTGACCTCCTAAAGCATCAACCCTATCTTATCCACTTCCGACTTGTACCTCAGGTGATCACGTATTAAGGTGCGGAAGACCATTTGGAATGCTTACGATCGCCTTACGAACATAATGTGCACAATAAGTCCACAAAGTTTTACTACTTCCCAGCTGTGGCAATCGGATTCTAAGAATATTTGTCCAGAGACAGAAGAGACTGAGCTCAAGAAGGCTCAATATCATCAACATGCTCACACTCGGATGCAGACTACGATAAATTTGTAAGCTTATTTACTTCAGAAGTATCCCCCAAGGCCATCAGAAGTGTGTTTCTACAGGGAATGTCAATGTGTATTTTACTAGCCTCTTTGTCTACGTAGTACGCTCATCGAGCCTTCAGTAGAGCAGTGATTGAAAGCCTACTTAGTCAAATGCTCCTTTACGAGATCTAGTTTGTGGCATGCATCATACAAGATGTACTATTATTAGACTGATGAGTACTCTGACGACCAGAGACAGTGCCAAGACCATGGTACTAAGAGGTAAGGAGATACTTTACCGCGTCCTCGAAAGTGTAACCATTCAAATTAAATCGGCGCTTTTTTTCCCCTATGTTTAACAAACTCTGGAGTCTGAGAATCGCGTGTCTGCTCTTTCGGTCTTCGCATGTCAGTCAAATTCATGAGAGAGACGCGCCAATACACCGGCTATACCTGTGAGTTGAATTAAAACTGTTTTCGACGTCGTAGTCCGTAGTCAAGTTGCAGCTGCCTTGAGTGGTCTCATGACAGTCTCTGATGAAATTCCATATGATTTCACACTTCGTTTAACGTCACGGTTGTGCTTGAAGGCCATGCTGATATCTCGGAGGATTCAGACTATCTTATCAGGCACGAACCTTCTCACTACGGCTAGCAAGGTCAACACACAACTGAGGTACTCATTATATGTGCTGCGTTGCGAGCAAGTGCGTAAACTCGCTATTGTGATATTATCTTTTCATCATACCTCAATGCTCATTACACTAGCGCTTGTGCAGAGACTGCTGGTTAGCATTCAGGGAGCCACTGGGATCACAATTCCGGCTTATAGCCTAACTGTCAAGCACACCATTTCTGTTCATCACTTTAAAGTGCCTTGCAGCCGGTGTGCTTTTCTCATTTCATATGGGTCTCCAAATGTAGTCCATGGTGGCCTGTCTCGCGATGGGCACACCAGGAACTCACTTTGACAGTGCCTCCCTCAAGACACTGCTTTTTATAATGGTGATGCATTGCCCAGCGATATTTCAAATGATTAACCTTCTATGCACTGCTTTACAAGTTACAACGTAACGTAAATGAGCTGATGAAATCCCGGTGCCGCACTGGCTTGAAAGGACCCACAACGCGCGACACTGCGCTCTACTTACAAGTCTCTAATCATCAACCCCAACATTCATTATAGGTGTAGATATGTATTTTATCAACTGTACCTCTTTAGTGTCTCAAGCCGTCAGGATTTTCGCTGATTGCATAAATAGAACCGGTCCAGAATCCAGACCGAGAAGGCTCATCCGAATTGATTATCAGAATATCATATTGTGCCTCTTTCCAATTACTTAGTCCGCCATTGCATGCTAAAGCGTCAATGATCTATGCTCTAGTATGCAAAGAGTAGTTTTACACTTCGTTATGAAGCGCCAATCGGTCATTAAACTTGACACTGGTATTTCATTTTCAAACAAGACACTATCAGCGCGCTCACTCGTTTGGCATATCATATACACCTGTATATACCGCGTGGATGTTCAATCAATAGGAACCAGATATGCCAGATTTACATCTGTCATCTGATACTTTCAACTTGTTATAGCAGATTACACGCATATCTCGTCTTTGAAGCACGTCGAGCCGTTGAATAACGGCCCATGGCCTCCGCCTCCACAGAAGAGAGAACTCCAGTAAGCGCTTTTGAGGCTCGTTTCAGACTACATCTAACTAAATGGACAGCTAAGCTAATGCTATGCAAGCTAAGTGCCAGCATGAATTGCACATCAAACATGTCATCATCCCTGTACACACGATCGTCACTTCTCATCAAATTGCCGACCCAAGCCGAAGACCCCATCTGCCACTGTTGAACGTTAGCTTCCAGCTATTTACGACTTTTTCAGACGTTAAGAGGGGCATTAATGAGAGTAAGAATGGATGATCTCACCCCACGGTCTACGGTTGCTTCCCCCTCGCTCGCGACGGTCCTCAAGCGCGTTACAGCGCCGGCAAAATACTTTCGGAGACAGGCACCCAGCGGAGAGGCGCTGAAGTTAAACTTATTCCATCAGTTTCATCCTTTCGACAGCTCGTACACAAATTGGGCGTTTATATAACTTCTCGGAGGACGCCCCCGCACCTTTCCAGCATCGTCCACTGATCCAGGCCAGATTGGAGGGTCATGGCGCCCCTATCTATCCTCCCTCCCCATCTCTTATGGCTTGCGCTCATCCTTCTCCACTCTCTCGAAGGAGCCTTGTCAGAGTCCATCTCTTACTTGAATCCTGTGCGTCATCACTCTGCTACTAATTGCGTTGCGAGAAAGTCATTGACTTGGATGTCATACGTATTCAGGGATTTGAGTTTAACTATAACACCACGGGCCAGCCTCTACCGCTACCAGTAACGAATCAATGCAGCTCAATACATGTAACATGGAGTAGGACGTCAAATGAGACTGGGTGCGTCCTCTAACAGAGCTGCTCTGTCATTGAATTTAATCGTCGTATCATCAGCCCTCAGCCAACAGGGCCCTACACAATGCAAGTGTACAGCTCAGCATCGTCAATTCCATACGTTGTCAATGCTGGATCAGGCTCCTCCTTTGTGGGTGATAGAAATAATGCAATTGGGGGGATAATCTGCTGACTGTGATGGGATCAGGATTGGACAGTCCCCTTCACTTCTGGCAGCCAGTATCAAACATGCATGGTGAGTTACTCATGTCCGGCCTTTAGGTATCTGCGCCTGTCTGACGCGCTCACAAAGTTTGACGCTAACGGCGTCTCGGGCGGATGTCAACAATTGTACAGCGTCCTCCCGAGCACGAGCAATGCTACGTGCCAATTTCCATCCCCTCCCGCCTCAGCTTCAGTCACAGCAGTTGTGCCCAGTGGTCCTATGTCGCAATTCAGCCAGATTAACCAAGTGAGTATATTGTCAGTCCAGCATCGCATGACCGCTGGGACCAACGATATTTCCTAGTGTGAGACGCTTTCTGTGACGCCTAATTCTGGGAATGCCCCATTTACTTTGACGGTATGTGCTGTTCATCATGATTAGTTTTATTTTTGGACACAGCCTTACTGGGCGAATTATCTTACGCAGGTCGCTCCCGAGTCCCATCCGCCGTACAATATCACCTCAAACAAAATGGAAACGCTCTTCTGGCAGGTCCCACTGGTGGGTAACTACAATCTAAGAGAGGGCGAAGATGTTTTCTAATTTCGGTATTTCAGTCCATTGGATCAAAGTTCTTTTTATTATTATCAAGTTCCGACGGCCAGCTCTGGTCAAATGGGCCAATGTCCGTTGGGGGACTGGGCAGTGATAGCTGCGTGGTGTCATCTGGAGATGTGTGCGTCTTTTCATTTTAACGCTAAACCGTTGTAGGAGACTTACATACAAACAGGAAGAAAAGCTTGTTGGAGAGGATCGTTATCGGAAGCGCTGTAGGCGGCCTGGTGCTGGGCTTTGCCTTGGGCGTTCTCAGTTTCTTTATATTCTTCAAAGTGAAAACAAAACGGCGCGCACCGTCGCAGAGTTTCTTTGACGCCGACAGAAATGGCAGGTACCGCGATAGCGTAGCGCGCGATAGCTCAACCCGTCCGCTCAAAAATGCCCCCTCAACATTAACGCGCTCCGGCTCGGCTGCGCGGTCAGAGGCTACCGCACCATCCCTTAATTCGATTCCGCTGACTGCAACAACCGTATTAACACCTGTACGTCACGCAGATGCGCCGCCATTACCTCGCGTTCCTCCGACACCACCTCTTCCACCACCGCGCCCTTCAAGACCCCGCTCGACACCGAGAGAACCTTATATGCCTGTACCAAACGACACCAGTCCTTTACAGCCTGAATTCCCCCTAGACATCAAGCATCCAATCCCTCCGAGTGATGCATCTGTATTTTCCAGGGACGACACAGCGTCTATGGCTTCGTCATCGACAAACACACATGCAAGATCCACCACTCGGCCTCTCTCTGTTCACTCACGGGCGCCCACATATGTTCCCCGGTCTTCTAATTTGCGCGGACTTGTACAGAGGATCGAAGAGACAGAAAACTCAGAGCTTCCACCGGAGTATGGACGCCACACTGAAGACCCTCATTTAAAATACGCCCCGTCTGTTCTATCATCAGGGAACCGCTTCTGAACCATGGACTTATTTTTGGGATCTATTTTCTTTTATGTTTTGTGCCAAGTCTTTCATTAACGAAGGAAGCAGGTAGCTTTCAATGTTACGACTCTCATTTTCATGCCCATTCTCTAGCTTAATACCTTTGCTCTTACACGCGGCTCGCGCAGAGCATTACTTGGCTTATAATATTATTATGACGACGGACTCACGTCAGGTTATACGTGTACAAATAGTGACAGTAAAATAGTGCTGTGTACCTTTTCATTGATTGGAATACGGAAGACACGTTCATTTGTTTAATTCCGTTCTTGTCAGGCCTTTTGATTTTGGGCGTTGTATGTTTTTCTAGACTTTTACATGTATAACCATTAGTAATGGCCTGTTTGGCGCAACAGGTGAAATCTTGAAAGAGGCAAGACTTGGGCAAGGCAGAGCCTTTAAATTCGAAGCTCATCCGTGGGAAACCAGACGACAAGACTATGTACATGTACTCCAAAGTTGGGATGCTCATTGGGTGTTTAAACCAAGTTTTGACTTGGTTTAATGTTTAACCTGTGCTTGACTGTACGGCACTTTGTTACGGCTTGCCGGTCCGGAGCGGAGAAATACAATGCGGATAATACCGAACTCAAGTCTGTCTGCGCTTCCACCACCTCTATTTTCACCTCGACTCACCTTGATCATTTCATGTTTTTTCAATTATGAAACGTTGATCCCTAAATTCTGCTGCTAGCTCTCAGAATACATACATATTTGGCTTCTGCCTGTCATCTGCAAAATCATACCCATTTGGTACTCCCGCTAGGGGCAACCTTATGCTGTGGAACTGCAGCGCGGGTGGGGAGACTGTGTAGTGGATCATGAAGCACATTTAATGACGTGGATACTTAGATCATAGGGCCACCTAGCGGCTCCCGGTGTACAGGACGGGCATATTTCGGTTCAAAGGAGGATAAATACTGGCGAATGCAACTTTCAATATTCTAACCTTTGGTCTTGCACGACGGACTCTGTATAGGCTCAGCGAGCAGCCCAGTAGACCCCATTCACTCTTCAACGAATATTGCAAGCAATGAAGAGCAGTTATACGTATTTCCAGCTGCACATTCTGGTGTCCTTCGTTCTCTGTTCTTTGCAACTCTGGTAGCGCGATGTTCGTCTCGGATGATTCCCGGCTCGACCGTCAACCTCTGAAAGACGATGAATACTATGGACAACCCACATGATTATGGAAATGACCCTAATATGTGAAAGAGGAGCACGTTATAAAGCTGCAAGTGCTTCATCTGTTTTCTTGCTTTGTCTAGTGCAACCTTGGTAGTGGATTCCTAATGATTTGCATCTCGTCCATTTCTCTTTCGTGCCTCCTGGGATTGATATCGGTCGTCTCAGCGCAATCCCCGATCTACGGTCAATGTACGTGATGAAGATATCTATCCGTACACTTTTCTTATGTCCCATAACCAGGCGGAGGCATTGGCTGGACGGGGGCAACGTCGTGCGCTTCGGGGTAAGTCTCTTTCAAAAAGAGACGATTTGGTACTAACATATACCCATAGGATTGTTTGCAAATATTGGAACCCATGTAACAAAATAATTACATTTGGTAGGATATATTTTGACTAAAATATTGCACTAGACTACAGTCAATGTATTCCCGGAGCAGTCACGTCTACTGCGACGTCCACCACTCCTAAGCCCCCTACTACTACGCCGATCGCGACTTCAACCAACCCCGTCACATCGACTACAAGCGTTCCTACAGGATCTGCGCCTACTGGGGAGAGCCCAAACTACTGGTTTAATTTGTACGACACCATTCCTATCTATCTGAGGCGATTGGACTGAGCGCTCCCTCCTTACAAGTGGGGATTCGTATTCCCAGACGGGTTTCAATGACACGGACACGCTTCCAAACACTGCCAATCCTATCGGTAACCCTCCTTTTCCGGGCTACAGCGCTACGGGAGGCGCCAACTGGGTCGGGTATCTCACCGCAACGAACAATAATTCACTCTTATTCACGTACAACTATGCCTATGGCGGTGCCACCATCGATGCTACCCTTGTAGCTCCATATGAGCCTACGGTTCTATCTGTCACTGACCAAGTTAACGAGTTTTTGTCTACCGCAGCCAACAAGCCCCCATCAACTCCCTGGACCAGTCAAAACTCACTCTTCTCGATCTGGATAGGCGTCAACGATATTGGTAATAGCTACTATGAGTCCGGCGACCGTGGGGCGTGAGTCTTCTACATAATTACCAAGTATTCCACTGATTATGCTATGCAGCTTCTCGGATACTCTTCTTGATGCTGAGTTTGCGCTCGTGCAAAAACTGGTCAGTTTATATAATCTTTTTACATGCTCATGTAGATTGCTGATAATTTCTACAGTACAATGCCGGTGCCAGAAACTTTATGTGGGGAAACGTGCCTCCTATTGATCGTTCTCCCTTGGTAAGGATCATGTCTGTTCATTCCTCGAGGAAGTCACTAAAACTGCCATTCAAAGATGCTTGCTGAGGATGCATCTGCTCAAGCTCTTGAAAAATCTGTTATTTTAGACTTCAACAGTCGCCTCGCTACCAGGATTGCTGAATTCCAGGGCAACAACACTGGGGTAAGTTGTTTTTCCACTCGTACCAGTCGCGCATTCACGTTTTCTTTCCTTTCCTAGGTGACAACGTTTTTATGGGATGCCAACGCTCAGTTTACGACTATGCTTAACAACCCGACTGCCTACGGCTTCCAGGACGCGACCTCATACGGTTCTTCACCTACCATGTTCTGGGGGTGAGTGTATTTCGAACGATTGAGTATGACATGATCTCATTAGCGTCACTAAAAGAAACAACTACCACCCAAGCAGTAAGTTCAAACTTATTCACGAATCGTAACCGGCGGTTAATTGCTCTACAGCTTATGCAAATGTATTCTTCGGGCAGGAGATAGGACAGAATGTCCTAGGTAACACTATCTGGTAGTCCGTATCCTTTGTATGAAGCTATGAAGGCTGTATACCATGATTTTGTTGTATCCGAAATAACATGGGCCGTCAGCTCTGAAATAAGGGATCGAGTATCGGGACTGCCATGGTCATAGGGGAGTTATCGAATCTCACCGACTCGGTCAAGTCCAAATGTTAATTCTCGGGCCCAACGTGGGCTCGATTGGCAGAAGCAGAAAGACATCAAGTCAGCCCCTCTCCTAAATGGCACCTATATAGCCCACCTCAGGCAGACGAATTGTCTCTATCAATCCACATTCTCCTGCATCAATACCAAGTACCAGCTGCGCTGAGTCCTGGTAGCACCTTTGTCCAACTTCCAACAGCACACCTTCACTTCCAAATACACTTTCACCCAACCTAATCACATTTCTTACTTGCTTTTCACCTGCGTTGCCCAAGCACTCGAATTCGCCATCTAACTCAATACCTGCACACTCTTCACACAGACACACTCAGCCTAGTATGAAACTGACCTCGAATTTCGTCTGCCTCTCCCTCGGCGCTCTGTGTGCCCTCCTTCCCGTCGCGCAGGTCGCAGCGGGTGGCGAACCCAACGCAAACGGTGCCCCCGACCAACCGTACAACAACCAATGGCCCACCACAACCCAATACCCGCACGGCGGGCCAACCGACTACCCTCCCCCGCCCGGCCACGGCGGCGACGGCAAGCCGTACGGTGACAAGGGGCCCGACGACGGCAAAGGCCCCGACGGCTACAACGGGGGTGATAACAAGCCGTACGGTCAGGATGGCAAGCCCTATGGTGGGGACGGCAAACCTAACGACTGGGACGGCAAACCGCCTGGTTCGCAGCCCCCGAATGGATGGAAGCCTCCCCCGCCCCACGAAATCCAAGTCCTCTGGGGACAATGTACGTCTCATTCATATTTCGGGATCGGGAGCGCTAACACTGAAATTTCTTCGTGACTGCTTGCAGGTGGTGGATATTATTATTACGGAACAACAAAGTGTCCAGACAACGCGTACTGCCATAAATTCTCGGACTGTAAGTAATCCTTGTTACAGTTTAAGTATCACGGGGCTCACCCGTACAACACACAGGGTACTCCCAGTGCAACCTCAAAGGCCAATGAGCGCGTCCGTACTGATTCGTTGACCGATCGGTGGCGATGGCAGAGAATTGGTGATGTGCAGTGCGGAAGGCAGAGTAGGGATTGATCACAAAAAATGTCGTAGAAAACCTCTTCCTTGAGTTAGAAATATACCTCTGATTCGGTTGAAACTTCCCGTCCCCAATAAGGGCTCAGCTTAAACCCAGCGTCAGTACCGGTTTGATCAAATAAACAGGCCAACCATGTTTCAGCAACTTGCAAAAGGCCTTGGTAATGCTTCAGTTTAACTCGAGCCCAGCCTGTTCAACTCCATTCGTTCGACAGCAAAGACAATATTGTAAGCTAGTGGGGGGTGATAATGACTCCACGACAAGTGGTGATGTGGTGAGTAAAGTATAAGTATTATAAGTATATGCAGTCTTGCTCGTGTAGCACGCACTACTTCCAAAAACTTATCCGATCTAGGGGAGCAGAGCATGCGGGGTTGTGCCGAATGTAGGAATCTAGCTTGTAGATCATCTAGGCTTTCTGTTCGCTGGTGGACGACGAGGCAGGAGTAGGTGTCTCGGGATTACCAGGTTGTTCCTTCCCCATGAACTGGTCCATAGCCTGCCATAGTGATCCAGGGACCTGAGCGGCCATAGCTTGCTGATCGGCAGCAAGCAGGCGCTCCAGTTCCTCCTTGTTGTCTTGAAGGTACTTCATCTCATTGCGATAATGTTCTTGAGCTTGCATGCGCTTGGACTCAAGGTATGTAGGAGGAGGTTGGTCTTTAGGGTGCGAAGACTGTATTCAAGAAATGAGTGATATCATATAATGACAGAGAAGTGCGGGCTTACACTTGAAAGGCCGACTAGGGAACCGAAAGATAGTCCGCCTGAGGCCTTCTTGCCTTTCTTCCCCTGCCATTCTGCAATATGCTTCGCCTTCATCTCTGCTTCCACCTTTGCATATTCCAGGGGAATGTCCTTCCCTTCGTATGCTTTAATGACGCGTCTCACATCTTGAGGCTTGTAAATAGCGATTGCTGGTGAAGTTATCAGTGAGAGAGAAAGGTGATACAATGAAATAAATAATCACATTCCAGGAAAGGAATAACAGCAACTAGGCCCTTGTCCTTTGGATCGCCTTTCCACTTGGGAAGAATGATAGCGTTATCGCGATTCAAAGAAGCGTGTTCGGGGACGGTATCTAGCAACACCACTTTGGAAAGATCGCGATTGAGGTAGGATAAATCCTTGACAATGGTGCCGTCAACCATACGAGTAGCCTCGCGGCAAAGCCGGTATGTAATAAAGAATCCGTATCTGTCAAGTTTGTCGATGATAGGATTGGCGGTCTGAGAAGTATAAGGATATGCGCTTGAATGAAGTGTTGACACGTACATATGAAGGTTGGGAGGTGAAGATAACAACTTCGTAGAATTGTGATATGTAGGCTAAGAAGTAGTCGACACCGGGGCGTTTCGCAGTTCGCCATCCATTATGACGCTACAGAAAATTAGTATGCGTGCTAAATAATGCCAATAAAAAGAACGCTACTTACGTCCCATGTCGATGTAATAAGAAGGTCGTCAAGAGATATTAGGAGTGTATAGGGCTTTTGGTGCGGAGGGGGAGCAGGGGGAGGAAGAAGTTCTGGCCATGCCGGCTCACTGAAATACTGTGTACAATGTTAGTACGCGTCTCGTGAAGCAGGTGCATATCTTACGGCAAATAGAGAAGAAAAGCGTTCTTTTGTGCGGCCCCACCGCGTCGTCGGAACATCTTCTGGTTTCTGTGCGATAGATGCATATTATGAGAGAAATTATAAAAGCGACACGGAGTAAGCTCACAATCTTTTTTCCTTTCAGCTCATCCTCTTCGTATTCGCGACCCATGTAAAATGCCTGTGCCGTTAGCCCAACAGCAAGCACTGCAAGTGAGACCCGTCCCATAAACCTCCGCTTGCGTTCATTTGTCGAAAGAGAGCCTTTCGATGACTTTGCACCAGTCGTTTTGGGCTCTTCAGGCTCAGGTGGCGAGAAGTCGAGCGTCGGGACACTCGACAGCGAAGACAACGGTTCGTGTTCATGGGCGGGTTTAGGTGCATCCGCTGCTGCATCTGCTGGAGTTTCCGCGGATGTCTCCGCTGGCGGCTCCTGGGTTACATGAGGTGCGGGCGTGGGCTTCACCTTTTTTGCCGGAGGCTTTTGGGCCATAAACCGCACTGGCTGTGCCAGAGCCCGGCGCGGGACTGTCCTAGTGAGGATGGAGAGCATGTTGGACAAACACCCAAGGCGTTCCGGGAAGTCACAATTACGCTTCGTGGTGTTCAAAGTTTTTGGTCGTGCTTGGCATTGTTTATTCTTCTGGCCTTTGCTCCTGAACACCACCAAATTACGTCACGGAGTACCAGCCTTTGTGACCACACTCCAGACGATTCTGCCAGAGAGAGTGATATGACATCTCTTTACGCTGTTGATTGGGTTAAATGTACATACCATCGTTTCTCCGGGCTGTTTGAACTTGACTTTAACCCGATAGCAATCTAGACTAAGGAATACATACTCAGAAAAACTTGAGAAAAACAAAGAAAGGACGACAAGAATGCCTATCAATATCAAAACATCTTACTACTAGTACTTATTGTATCATACAAGCCGTCTGCATATTTCTGGTCAGTTCATACTACTTAACAAGAACTGTTGATTAGCATCAGCGTCAGTGCGTCACTTTCAGAACCTAGGTTATGGTTTAAGGATCTACGACCGTCCAAGAAAGGAATGAAATCAAGAGCAGGCTGACGCAGCTGGATTAATAATGCACAGTTACAGTGGCGCAGTTACAGCGGGTTCTTAAAGGGGGAAGGACTACTACAGCCATCAAAGTGACTTTCCCTTTATGGGATATACCCTGCCTTCTTTGTCCAACGCTCTGGAACGTATTTCTTCGACTTCCGTTAAATCGCAAAATGTACACCATTTCAGTCGTAAGAGAAAGGCCTAACCTCAGAAAATACATGAAGCAGGAACTAGCGTTCGTTTTCAGACCGGTTGCTAATACTACGTTCAGGAAACCATATATAAGAAAGTCGGCTGCCGTAATAATTAGTATGCTGTTCTTGCCATAATTCATAAAGTATTTGTCTAAGGACGTAGAAAGTGCCCTAAATGACTGATTTTGCTATACTACGCTACTGCGTGAGCGCCTGGACTGAACCTCGGCTTCAGTGACAAAGCGAACGTTACTCACGGCTGCAAGTTTGTGTCCACGCCACAAATGCGCTGACCAGTGCCTTTGGTCATAACTAAGCAAGAATCAAATTACTTAACCGTTTCCAAAAGCAAAGTACATATGTCCGTTAAAATTGCGGCAGAGTTTACCACTCGCATATTACACAGGAGTTACGGACGGGCGGCCGCGCTTCCGACATGAACGTGAGCGTCAACGGTGGCGTCGCAGATCATTGGCTTAGCTGGTCTCCTTATTCAATTGCTGCTATCTTACATCAACAAGCCTAAGTTATAATAGAGCAACTTTCACTTATTTTTTAATTAATACTGTCGTTCAAATGTTCATCTTCTTCCCAGAATCCAATCAACTGAGGTCCAGCTAATATTACACTTGATAAGCATTGTTCGGACCGATGCTGCCAGTACCCAGCAGAATGTTGGACGCACTTGGGGCTGACATACCCACATTATTAGGTTCTCTATTTCATAGTACTTATCTGCATCCGCCACGTATTCTCAGATACACGCTCTTCCAAAACAACGGATGTGTTGTAAATGAGTCTCTTTTTTTGTAAGGTAAAAAAATCCACATACGTATCTCAGTGCTTCTTTGTTTTTTTCGGGACGGCATATGGATGGATGTCTCTTGTATTGATGCATGTAGCTATAATAATTTAGTTCAAGTTAGATCCCTGTTACAGGGAGTCTACAGCTACTTGTACTATAATACGCAGACGGATTACAATTGAGTAGAAGAATTCAGTTCTGAATCGTGTAGAGTTTCCTGGGAAGGAGGCTTCTTACGCCTCAACCGTGTAAGGTTGTGGCACGTCTCGTGGGTAGATGAGGCCTGAGGGATTTATTGTTACCACCGTTCTGTCAATGCAAATGTCGTCACATCATGTTGCAGTGGTGTAAACTATGAATAATCATCTAGATAGTCGCGATCTTGTTATAGTCTGCCGCCGCAAGATGGAACAAAAGGCTCACCTCATTCGATCATCAATTGTCAAATCACTTGGCCTAGAGTATAGACTGAATCAGAGCCCTCCCGACGATACGAGAGTGCATTAACTAGGCGTATCCCACAAAACTCTCCCTGTCCATGAGATTACTATGCCCTGCGATTTCGCGCGGGTTACTCGGACTCATTCATCGCCGTATCAATTCCTGGCAAACGCCGGTCAAGCGCAGGTGGTCGGCAGCCGCAGCGCACAGCCATGATGTCCGTCTGGGAACAGAACACGAAAGCGAGGCGCGGCGCGCTGTAGAAGGCTGCAGATCGTTTCCCGTTTCCCCGAAAGAAGAATGTCTGTTCCGCGAGTGTGGGACTTTGTGGACCCAGCCCTTTTCCATCCAGATTGACGCCGGCCTTTTTGCTTCCGCGTAAACGGCCGCCAGCGGCCGTCGGCAGTTCGCGGGGCAGTACGCGGTTGACGTTGGCCCTCAAATGCCTTGTTTCACTGTGCAACGCATGATGCATGCACGCTAAAATGACGGCAATCGCATGAACTCCAACTATCAGATACCTGAGGCTCATGCGTACAGTTTAATTTAAACGGCGTACCACGGTGCCTCCAGCCTTGCTTTTTTTGAAAGGAAGAAATCCAAAAATACGCGCTTCTTTTCCCCTTTCAACACAAAGGAACACTGGGCTATGTACCTCATTCGGTTTTAATGGCGAACAACATGCTTGAAAGACATACGCCCCCAGATCGCTTCTTTTAATGACGTTAAGGAGATTTAATTACCACCAAAATGCCACCTCTTTCTGTATCAAACACGGGCTTACAACATGCACCCCGAAAAATGTCTGGACAATAACTGCGAGAAATGATGGTATATGTAACATTGCCGCTGAGTGTCAATACAAACTGACAACGACTTCCGGAGGATTTTGACAGTGCGCGAGTGCCAGCCTGGTCTGAGATAACGAGAATCATGTACGTACAGGCGTACGGCTAGACTATAACGGCCGACCGCCAACGTACCAGTGTTACGCAATATCTGGGGCGTTCTACTTTATGTCATCTAAAAGCCCCGCTCGAGTAGATTTTATCTAATCGCTTTCAGTTTTGAAACCAAGCGGTCGAGTCATCGGTGTGGTATGTAAAGGTGTTGCGATGAACGGCTATTTAGTTCACTATGCGCCCCAAAGAGTCCCCGGCGCGAGCGGTCCCTGCATTGATTGCATAGACTACTAGCATATTCTCCCCGCACAGGCTGACGTCGTCAGAGCTGGGGGACACAGGCTGGAACGCATGCGTTTGAAATCTAACACGTTACAAGACGTTACTACAGGACCCAGGCAAATGGCATGTCCATGCGGACTGCAGCGGCGGCATCTAGAGAGACGCGCGGGTCACGAAGGCGGCAGCGCCATGGAAAGTTCTAAGGGCTTAGATAGAAAAGAAGTACACAGTGGCGGCGTATGTGTGTGTGTGTGTGCTTGATAACGACTCTTCTCTATGAGTGTGTCCAATCGCGCACAGTACTACCACTCTATAAAAATAAACAAAGGACTAAAATATCACCGCAATGAACCTTGAACATGGTTCCTTGTAGTTACTTTGTTTTGGCCGCAAGTACTGCGATGATTACCTCCCGTGGTCTAGACCTTAGTTCATGTCTTTTGCAGCGCGCTGAATTGGGATCACCGATGGCATCACAGCGGCATGCAGGGACAGATGTACTTACAAGACTTACAAGAAAGGGATTTATCAGATACTTGAATGTTTTGGGTAGGAAAAGTGGATCTCAAACTGTGTTATTTCTTGCTGCCTCTGCTCAGGTATACCGTTGCTGTATTTTTGTTAAAAGAAGGCTCTTGGTGAAACTCAGCGAAATAGAATGTCATAGAACCTTGACACACATCTTCTAAGAGAGAAATACTGAGAAATATAGCCTGCTTCACTACACATATTTTCTTCACCTGTATGATGATTATTAGGGCCGAAATCCCGATAAGCACCAGATATTTCCACCTACTTATACATTTACAGAGCTGTGGTACATCTTTTCTTAGAGACAAAGGACCGAGTACCGACATCAACATCAAGTGCTCACGATTTGCCACCTTGGTGAGAACTTCTAATGGGTCGAGGAAGTGAGTAACGTTAGCTCCCGCGATATAATGTCGGATAGAACTTTCCATTTATTTGTGTGTGAGGACTCTGAATAGAGAACAGAGGCTGCGTCGCGTACCGAGTTACAAGGTCTGGCACACGCCTGAAGCTACACTGATATCTAATCTTTGTAATCTATGGCGTCCTCTTTTTGGAGGTAACCAAGTACAAAAGGCTTGAGCCTCGTGGTGATTGTCCCTTTAGGAAGAGATAATAAACTTCAGAAACGCCGCAGGCGCTGTGCACATGGGCCCCTGTTTGAGGGTGGTGCAGTGCTCTCATATCGTCGATGAATGTTTTCTGTTACATATGAACCATTTCTTTTGTTGAGGTATAGTTAAAGTATCTGATTTTGAGGAGGGTCTTCGAGATTACCACGTTGGGTTTGCGCAGCCGGCGCGGCCGATATGAGTTTTCCCTGGGCATGACGTTGCCGAACTGAATTTAAACTCCGACGGTGTGAGCCGAAGAACTGGTTTGCACGTGTCAAAGACGACAGACGCCGTTTCTGCCCCAGAACGCCCACGAAATTCCTATATTTATGTTTAGAACCATCGTTTTTTGTTGGAAAAGCAGGAATTGAATTGCGTTTCCGCTACAAGCTCGAGCGAAAAACGTTATCCCCCTGTCCAAACCTGCATTCTTCCAAGGCTCGGATGCATTATGATCGTAAGATTTGAAATTCCAGGCCGGACTTCGAAAAGATGGTTTGTGACATAAAAATGGTTGACACCGTGTCGTATCTTTTTGCTCTTTACCACATCGTCCTCCGTCGATTTCTATAAGAACCCCCGCCGCTGGCTAGCTTTTCTGCAGCCAACAACCGTCTCTCGCATCGCACAGTCTCCTTGGTTTCGACCACACACCGTTTTTGAGTCTACTTGCATTTGTGCATGTACTCGAACACCCTCTGTAGCTCCCACAACTCCCATAGAGGCACCAAGCACTCCTGCGCCGGTTTTCTAATCGCTTTCTGATTTTTCTTCTCGAACCCCTCGTATAAATCTCTCTACAATGGCACCAGTTCAGTCCACCACCTCCGGGTACAACACCCCTGAGCACGAGCTCGAATCTGTGCTCCCAATCCACCCTACGGCCGTCCGCCGCCCTCACAATATCACCGTAGAATCCGAAAACACTCTCTATAGTGATGAGTTCATCACTGCAAAATTTGCCAACCGCGGTTCCGAGGTCACCGTCACCGACGGCCACTTTTCCGTCAAACCCACCGTGCAGGAGTTTGAGTTCCAGACCAAACGCGCTGTGTCTAAGACTGGGTGTGTATTGTCTCATCCAATGCGAAGTGACCAATATTAATGTGCAAATTCTAGCTTGATGATGATTGGTGTCGGCGGTAACAACGGATCTACGTTGTGCGCGACCATTCTTGCCAACCGCCACAACATTGTCTGGCACACCAAATCTGGTATTCAGCAGCCCAACTACATTGGTTCCGTCCTTCGCGCCTCTACCGTCCGCATTGGCACTGAGCCTGGCACCGGCAAGGAGGTTCACGTCCCCGTCTCTGATGTCCTCCCCATGGTTCACCCCAACGACCTCGTCCTTGGTGGTTGGGATATTTCCAGCCTTTCTATGGACAAGGCCATGGCACGCGCCGAGGTTCTGGACTACGACCTTCAGCGCCAAGTCGCGCCCCACATGGCTCTCCTTGGCAAGCCCCTCCCCTCTATCTACTACCCCGATTTCATTGCCGCCAACCAGGAGGCGCGCGCCGACAACCTCATTCCCGGCAACGACAAGCAGGCTCACCTCGAGCACATCCGCGCCGACATCCGCAAGTTCAAGCAGGACAACGATCTCGACCGTGTTGTCATCTTCTGGACTGCCAACACCGAGCGTTACGCGGATCTGCTCCCCGGTGTCAACGACACCGCGGACAACCTGCTTAACGCCATCAAGACGTCTCACTCCGAGGTTTCTCCCTCCACCGTCTTCGCTGTAGCTGCCATCCTCGAGGGCGAGCCCTTCATCAACGGTGCCCCCCAGAACACCTTCGTTCCCGGTGTCATCGACCTCGCTGAGCGCCACCAGTCCTTCATCGGTGGTGATGACCTCAAGTCTGGCCAGACCAAGCTCAAGTCCGTTCTGGCCGAGTTCCTCGTCAACGCCGGCATCAAGCCACTCTCGATTGCCTCCTACAACCATCTTGGTAACAACGATGGCCACAACTTGTCTGCCGAGCGCCAGTTCAAGAGCAAGGAAATCAGCAAGAGCAGCGTCGTCGACGACATGGTTGATGCCAACCGCCTCCTTTACAAGGCTCCTGAGATCGGTGCCAAGGGCGTTCCTATTGGCAAGGGCGAGCACCCCGACCACATCGTTGTCATCAAGTATGTCCCCGCCGTCGGCGACTCTAAGCGCGCCATCGATGAGTACTACTCTGAGATCTTCTGCGGCGGCCGCTCCACCATTAACATCTTTAACGAGTGCGAGGTTCGTAATATTCGGCACTGCCCATTTTTCAATTACTGACATCAATCCACAGGACTCCCTCCTCGCCACTCCTCTCATCTTGGACTTGACCATCCTCTGCGAGCTCTTGACCCGCGTCAAGTACCGCAAAGCTGGCGAGCAGAAGGACTTCGCACCTCTCTACTCTGTCCTTTCCTTGCTCTCTTACATGCTCAAGGCCCCTCTCGTTAAGCCTGGTAAGCATGCCCCTTATTCACCATGCATTGGCTTTTGCTCATCGTTCTTCCAGGCACCGAGGTCATCAACAGCCTCAACAGGCAGCGCAATGCGCTCGAGAGCTTCCTCAAGGCGTGCATCGGACTTGAAGGCAACACTGACTTGCTCCTCGAGACCAGGATCTGGTAAACGGTTCTCCAGAACGCAAGTAGAATACTAGAGCTTGTTAGAAGGTTATTTCTGAAATTGTCTGTGCGGCTTAAAGGGCCTGCGATCTGGATACGGCTTGAAATTGTGACTGCTAAATTTGTGTTCGATATGTAAATGAATGTGCTCGATAAATATGTTTGATTGAATAAATGTTTGTCATACACTAGCATACAGTATGCTTTATGAAGTGTGTTATCTTTAATGTTACTTGAGGAGAGCCGATTCGCAATGGGCGTTCTGACGAGATGGTAAGTTCCTGTATATGGATAACAATTTTCCCGATTTGGTATTTATGTGGCCTACAACCAAATCTGGCTTGACCTTTATACAGTGACAGACGATATCTCCCCCTGGGTTACTGTAGGCGACTGTGCATTTGGCTCAAAAGATTTGCCGATACTTCAAGTTGTCTCACTCACTAAACTGTCAAAATCAAATACAAACTGCCGTTTGACTGTTACAATAGTGGCCAGTGTTCGCAGATATGCTGTAGTTGGTGTAATCGTACTATCACATTAAAGCAATATACACTCAAACACGGCTGCAATGGTGAATGTTTCCGTCCCAGCTATGCTGTAGTTTGGCGTGGCCATACAGAGGATAACATTGTGTCAAATCTCGTTCCCAGTCAGGCTGGATGCCGCATTCACGTGCTAGGACGTCATAGCGATACAGCAATGCGAACAGGTTCTTGAGATACTCCTCAAACCGCTCTTGATTATGGTGTACGATGGTCATCTCCTGGCCGAGTACGAATTCGGCGCCGATGTCGCGCATGAAGTCGTGATGCACCGCCTGTTCAGACGCTCGTTCTTCCATGTTTGGTATTAGCTCTCTAGAGACCCGCTCGCAATACCAACGGTCGTACGCATACGCGCCTGTTTCAAGCGCCCCAACGGCCTGCGCAGTACTGTAGAACATGTACTCGTGCCCGCGGAAAGTATGGAAACACGTGACCTCATGTTTCTGTATGTCATTTCTTTCCAAGCTCATAACTCGGGCTCTGACAAATTAAATTATACAAAATAAATTGTGGATGGTAAGGGATGCTATCTAGTATCTATCTCAGAAAATAAAAGTCAGGACAACAATTCTTTCCCAGTAAAATACATCAGATCTTTTATATATCCTACTTTTATACTATCCAATGTATTCTGTGATTATTTCAATTTGAATTTGCTAAATTGCTGTCCAAAGTGCTTTACAGGATCTTACAGACAGTATATAATTACTTAAAATACTTTTAAAGATAATTAAAACTGGTTTACATGGTTTTAAAACAAAAGAAAATGAATAGTGATTAATCTCACATATACTGGGTTCCTGAAGAACTTACTTCACAGCACTCTTTTACTAGCATAAGGCTTTATATTTAACTATACCAGTATTCTAGCCCTATTCTAACTGTATCTTGTCCAAAAACTAATGGAAAAGCTCTTGAAAAATCATTGTGCATGTCTAAAAGCATTCAGTCTTTTTTTTCTTTTATGAACATTTAATGTTTGAGCTCTAGAAGGAAGATCACTCTTAGTTTCTCAGTTTCTCTTTCTGTAAGCTATGCATTATGGTTGCCCGTTTGCACATTTATTATTCCGCACATATACATTGAGCTTTTTGTTCCGCACACTTCTAAATATTGCGCACACTTAACTTTTCGAAGCCGCAAACTTGTATTTTTGTGCCGCACAATTGAGAAAAGTGCGCACACATATCAAAAACATGCCACACACTTCAAGAAAAGTGCGCACACATATGAAAAAAATGCCGCACACTTCAAAAACATGCCGCACATTTAGAAAATCTGGTCCGCACACTTCAAACATTGCGCGCACATATCAATTTTTGACCCGCACATATTGTTTGCAGGTCTGCGCACACTTCAAAAATCGAGCGCGCACATATATCGCTTATTGCCGTGCCTTGGCATCAGCGGCTTCTGGCCCGGACTCGGCAAACACGGCTGGGCCTGCCGTTTGTAGGCCGAGTTCTCACGCTTACCATCTGGGAGAATCGAGGCTACTAGTACTTCACCAGCATTAAATAAGAAAATTCTACAAATTATGTTATTGACAATGTCAATAGACATAATTGATTTAATACCTTGCCAATTGGATGTAGCCAACTACAGTGATTTTTAATTGGTAAATGCTTGAAATACTATTAACAGCTAAATAACAGCTCACCAGAACTACCCTTATACATTTACTCTGCTTATCAGGCACCTTGCATATCTCATGCTTTATGGGCCTTGAGGTCAGGTTGCACTGTGTATACGGTAATGTGGTAAAATGATTATTAATACACTGGTCCCTCACATAAATGATAATATTGTCATATTGAGACAAGTACTAGAGCTACGATCTATTTCTTTACACATCAGGTAGATAATTAGCATAAAAATTGATTTGTTACATTATTGGACCTTAGGTAAACGCCCTTCTATGTTTTTGTGCTTCATCTCTGTTGAGTTAGCCAGGCAAGAGCGGCGCGTCTATTGGTCACATGACTAAGTGATGGGGAAATTCATCGGCCGCAGCACGGCAGTGGTCTAACATAATCAGGCAACTGTGCCACATGCCGTGCTGCCGGGCATGAGCCGGAAACGGCAAAATGCCGCTGATGCCAAGTCACGGCAATAAGCGATATATATGCGCGCTCGATTTTTGAAGTGTGCGCAGACCTACAAACAATATGTGCGGGTCAAAAATTGATATGTGCGCACAATTTTTCAAGTGTGCGGAACAAGTTTCAAGTGTGCGGACCAGATTTTCAATGTGTGCGGCATTTTTTTCATATGTTTGCGCACTTTTCTTAAAGTGTGCGGCATGTTTTTGATATGTGTGCGCACTTTTCTCAATTGTGCGGAACAAAAATACAAGTTCGCGGCTTCGAAAAGTTAAGTGTGCGCAATATTTTGAAGTGTGCGGAACAAAAAAATTAAAGTATATGTGCGGAATAATAAATGTGCAAACGGGCAACCATAATGCATGAATACTATACCAATTATATTGGCACACTCCATGTGGAATTTGACCTGGTAAAACTGAGATAATGGTAGAATACATCATATGAGATACAAGTAGGATATATAAAAGATCTGATGTATTTTACTGGGAAAGAATTGTTGTCCTGACTTTTATTTTCTGAGATAGATACTAGATAGCATCCCTTACCATCCACAATTTATTTTGTATAATTTAATTTGTCAGAGCCCGAGTTATGAGCTTGGAAAGAAATGACATACAGAAACATGAGGTCACGTGTTTCCATACTTTCCGCGGGCACGAGTACATATCAAGAGAGAGCTCTTTGGTACGGTAGAATCCGTAGCCGTGATAGAACTCCTGCTGGCGGTATATCCGGCCTGACATGTCGATTTGCGGGTGCTGTGCGAGCATGAGAAGTGTCTCCATCTGGTTCTCGTACAATAGGATGTTCGCTACAGCCTGTAAATTGTAGACGCCGGTGTAGTATGGCGAGTCGCGGATCCAGGACTCCACGCCCTGGTTATGCTTATTCAGATAAAGAGGGTATTTTTCGAGCAGGGCGTCGGAGAAAAGCTTTCCTCTGTAGATTGGTGGTATGCACTTTGGGTATTTCCCGCGCTCGGACTCGGAGAATTCGGTTAACGTCCTGACGAACTTCTTGATAAAGTGTTTGAGAGCAATGTGCATGGAGTTGTCCCCTGAGATCTTGGGGTAGAAACCAATTCGATGGAACCTTTTCTGGTCGTGAACGAACTTGAACCTGGATTGAAGGATGCCCCACGGAATGTTATGTCCTTGGTGCATGATTTTCTAGAAGGTTAGGCGGTGTTGAATACTGCTAGAGAGTAACGCGAATAGTAATTGGGGATTATATGCACGGCGGAACCGACTTACCAAATGACTCACTCTCGTGTACTGCTCACTGACAGACGGACGCGCCCACTTGACAGACAGATAAGGCTATCACGGTGCTCAGATTTCAGGAGCAATTGTCATTCGAGATGGCTACTAAGATGAAGATATCCACGGCACAGAGGCTGCAGATTTATGTCTACCTAATCGACCAAGTAACTCCTGAAATTATGCCATCCGCCATATCACCCATCTCGGAAAAGCCGGCGGGGGATAAACCAACATTGGCTACAGACATATCAACGTAAAAGTCGACTATGGATGCTATAACACTCTTCTCCTCGGCTGGATAAAGGAACACGGTCAGATGGACGGCAGGAGCCTATTTATAGTAAGGGTAAACCGACATTGGATGAGGATTTTATGCTTGCAAATGGGATTTCTTGGCATGAAGTTGAGTATGAGAGTTATTTGAAAAACACAGGGAACATACTTGTTCGGGTTAGCAGTTGCATTCCTGGGAAAGGTTGAGCATATGTGAACGATATTGGGCGGGGAGACAATTCACTTACGGGAAATTTTTGAAGACTCTGCTTGACACGGAAGCGACGACTTGTTGGTCGGTGTTCGTGGCTCCGCATGCTCCGAGACCAGGGGCAAAGACGAATACTAGTGGCAGAAATGATGACGAGACATGCCTCGCTGAGTCAAACAACTTACGGTCTCCCATTCCACGCATCTGAGCGGTAGCCATTGTAGTCAAGGACATCATCAACACCCAGTAGCGGTGAGATTTAGTAGGCATCTTTTTCTCTGTATGGAGTTGGTGCGAATAAGTAAAGTGGGTAGATGGCAAGCAAGTATATGTAGTTTATATATGCGCCTTCATTATCCTCGTATCCCTTTCAGTGGTCGAGAACGCCAACCGACGGACGTTTCTCTTCTGGACAAGGCGGGGATGACCACGCAGCGTAAGAGAAGTGGAAGTTTGAGTCCATTTTATGTAACCGAGAAGAGGGTAGGCGGCAGGGCGGCGGAAGGGGTATGCAGCGTAGTGCTTTAGCTCAAGTCGATGTACACCAGATCATTCATATAAGTGATTCTCTCATGAGACCGCATATATGCGCCGTCAATTTCTTGTCGAGATTTCATAGTCTTTCATGTTCAAGCTTGCATCGATGAAGTGGCGGATAAGATCAGCGTATCCGCTTTGAATCCAACAGCAAACGGCAGAACATGGATCCAGTCCTTTTGCGAATGCTCCTCCGAGGAATCAAGGCCAGGCCAACCCGCAGTGAAAGCGCAGCGGCCCCTAATGCCCATTCTATTACATTGCTATTAAAAACCAAGTTTTGATTTGAGGAGCTGGCCATTCAAGAGACAATTCAGTTGATCTCCAGTGGCAGCGACATTTTGTACGAGATGACTTGCTGCGCCGTGGGCCGTAGTGGTGTGCGAAGACATAAATAGGAAATTCGTAAACAGCGAGGGGCCGAGGTCACGGCTGTGCTGTTGGTCGGCGGTGCCGGTGTCTCTTGCCTCCTCCCAACCCACTCGACCAAGGAGGCGTCTCCTTATCGTCCGGATCTCGCCAGCGATCAGCCAGCGGCAACATAGCTTAGGTCCAAGAATCGAAACCCGACCCGGCAGTGGCGCGACAGAAGGCCACGGCTGACTACAGCTGTCCCGACAACGAGTATCGTAGTCGTACCACGTAGTTCCTTGACTCGTACACTTGTGCAGCATCTTCATGCTGAGTGGTCCCAGCCGCGTACATCCAACGGCACACAGAGAGGGTACAATGGGCCTAGGTACCCTCCCGTACGACCTGTTGCTTAACATTGCAACCTATTTAGATCTTCAGGACGTTCATGCCTTGCATCTGGTGAGAGACTCTACGACCTCTTTAACGCTTCTTGTAAAGGCTCTCCGAACAGCGGCAATAGCATGCTTTGTTTGCCTAGGGGACGGCCATTGCTAACACATTCTGGTAGACTTGCAAAGCAATATACGATGCTTCAACTACTCGGCCGGTGTATCGCAAACTCGCCAACGATCTCCTACGGCGATGTCGTGCTCTTCCTCTCAAGGGCTTCCAGCGCCTATCTGATCTCACCACAGAAGGCCTCATCCATGCAGTCAACAAAGCCGCGCATTACGAGAAGGCATGGCGTGTCCGTGCACCTCGCCCCATTGCGATAGCGCCACACAAGAATGGCATCAATTCTCATTCAAATTATATGGATGTTGCCCCGAAAGGTCAACTGGCTGCCAAACTTGCACAAGATGGACCGAAATGGTACAAGATAGTCAGCGCTCCTCCGGGCGAAGAGGTCGACTGGCTTTCGCCCATAACATCTAGCTACACGCTTTGTGCCACTAAGAGTGGCAAGGTAGTCTGCTGGGACGTTCAATCCGACACTTGTCTGGCCGAGTGGAATCCCGGTGCGCGTTGGGAGTTATGGAAGTGTAGGGTGGAGTTTGAAGAGAGAACCGTGTTCTTCACGATGGCCAAGGTGTTAACAGGATCGTACGTGCTGCCTCTATTCTTCACATCCTAGGCATACTTACACTCATAAGTTACGATGATGATAGGGTCATGGAGTTTGTGCTTATGCGCCTCACATTTTCTGATGGCCCTTCTGGAGAAAGCTCTTCTACTCCGCCCATATTCTCACATGTCACCGAGTTCCGCACGACAGGTGTAGTGATGAATGTCTTTTTACTTGACCCCTCAGAACGGCTACTTTCTGCCTTCGTTTGGGTGTCGACATCAAATACCATCGGATTATATGCCCTCTTGGACTGGAATAAAAAGGAGTATGTCTTCATTGACACGGGTATTGAATGCGTACGTATCTTTTTGTACGCTATACTCTTGTCTAATCTTCGTTTGGCTAGGTTATGTCTTCTAATTGGTCTTGCATCTTATATCAAGAACACATAGTTATACATTGCGAAGAAAGTGACGCTGCGTACCAACACTTTTACCCATTGTCGTTACTGCGGGCTCATGTAACCAAACTCTCGCATTCACGTTCAACCCCATCTATCTCGAGACGAGTACTGCCCGCACGGACATTGAAGAAGAAATTTGTGTTCCCGTTAATTACAGATACAGATTTGACTGATTCCGAACCCGACATCGACAGTAATCATACCGCATTCCCCGATTTCTTCGCCTTCAATGTACCTGTCCAGAATGGTCATACAGGTACATCCCAACAGACATCTACTGCAAATGATGGGTTATCTTCACCGTCATCTTCCTCTTCCTCCTCTTCTGCGTCGACCGTACTATCATCGTCATCAATGCCAGCCCCACCAAATGAAAATCCGAATCCCTTCCCATTCCCGCCCTGGTACCCCGAAAGTGCACACTTCGTCCGGCAATGGTGGCCCAGTCTGTCCAACATTCCCCGTGTGAGCTGTACTGTCGTCCTGCTTGCAGCACATGATCCCACCACCCATCGCACGAGCTTTGTCTTGGCTCAACACTATTTCCGTGTACCACTAGACCACGCGGAGTGGAACGAAGGTGTATCATTGGCTGCAGATCGCAACGGAAAGAGGAAGGCACTTGTTCATGCACCAGATGATCATGTAAACACATCGCTTGCACGCACTTGCCCGACCAGCGCGCTAGAGAGCGCGCAGGACGATGCACTCATGCACCTTTGGTACGTGTCCAAGCCCTTTGAGGTCGTTCGCGTGACGGACGGCATGGACGACGACGATGCGGATGGGAACGACCGTCAAAGGCCCCTTGTCGCGGTAGACTTTGGACATGCGGTGTGGGTCGAGTATGTTGACACCGAGGAGCGAAGGTCAGCGAGAACCCCAGCTGAAGGACATGGCCTGGAGACTGACCCCAAAAGGCTGAGGTTTGTCACGTTCCCGCCATTTACTGAAGATGCCGCATTGGATACAGGAGGCCAGCCCAACATAGGTAGTCGGGGATCTATCGAGGCTGAAGTCAGGACGCTGGAGATCCCTGACGAGCTGGATCTTGCGACCGTGGAGACGATCAACATCGATCAGTCGCAAGGCGCGATTATCCTATCGGATAAGACAGGGAGGATTTTCATTCTTTGCTATGAGTAGGGTCGACATCTCGGACTGTGTTTGATGTATCTTTAGTTGTTCATGGATGGAGGTGGGGTCTCGTAAAGAAGGACCGTACGAGGATCATCCCTCCGAGCGTTTATATTTCTCATCACATAATATGAGTGGATTGCTGTATGTGTAGTATTATGGCTTTGTTACGACTCTTTTCGCAATGTGTACTTAATACAAGCATTCGAAAAAAAATTCAACATGTATCTTTCAGAAGTCCTTGTCAATTAATTTCGAGCCTTGTCAAAGGCTAAAGCGCTAAAGCGCTATGTAAGTTGTTCAAAGTTCGTTGACCCTGCCAACTTTCCCTTGCGGCCCGGCATTGGTCCGGGATTAAATATTAAACTTTTGCGGGGCAGATGGTTATCTCACAGGTGTGCAACTTCTTATCTTGAACTTCTTCCTACTTCTCCCTTCGACATTTGAGCTCGTGCTACTGTCTTCCTATTTCTCTCTGGATAAAAAACTTTCTGTATAATTTCGCTGTGTCCTATGGGGAAGAAGAAAGGGTTCAAAATCAAAACTATTGTAAGTTGCCATTCTCCATCCTCGCTCCTTCGATATACATTCAGTGTGAGCTTAGAATTTTTAAAAGAAAGTACCGCAAGAGAAATTTTTGGTTATCACCAATGCATGGGGGCTGAGCACCACTGCCGATGTACAGCCGGAACACCTTAACAATGTATCAGCATGGTTCGAAATAATGCTGTCCGAAAGGCATCCTGGAGTAACCCTACGGTCTCTATACCACCAGAGAACAGTGAGGTTCTATTTATTTACTACTACAAGACAGAATAATAACAGTATTCAGCACAAGAACCTCATTGTAGAACTTCCCCGAGAAGTTGCTGATATTTCACCGTATCTCGGTCGGCATAACTATGCCCAATTTACCACCAATTCACCACAATCTGAACAGTATGCTGAAATTTTCGAGTACAAATATTCACGCTATGGGGACCCGGCGGAGAAAAGTAAGTTTTAATGAATGTGTTCTCTATGACTGCTCACATTGTAGTTATTCTTCAGACTGGACAGTGGGATACCCGACTTATGCGAAGATTCCACCGAATATTCCGATTAGACGACCTTACCCTGTTCCTAAACTAGCTTCACCGCCGCCGATCGATGTTAAGGACTATGCATATCCAGTTCCTCCTGAAGTTTATACCCAGCGGGTAGCTTTGCTTGTCCAGCCAAACAGGGATGCCGAACGTACAACGACTAAGGATGCGGATCTTCTTAAGTGTTCACCACCATTGGACGCATCGTTATCTAAGACTGCTTCGAATAGTCATTCCGGTATCTTACCTTTTCTTAGGCCTCTGTCTCCGTCGAGCTTATGGTCATTTTGCTAGCCTCGTCGTCCCAGTGGTCTTTACCTGTCGAGATAGAGACGGCAGAGGATTTCTTAGCCAATTTGTCATTCCGGCAACCGGTGGTGAAAGGAGAGCCAGCAACTGACGATGCCGATACGATATTTCAAAGCGTACAGGAAGAAGGTTAGTAAACGAGGTTGAATGGAATGAAGGGCTTCGCCAATGTGCATCTGCATAGATGAAGGCGATGATTATGTTCCTTCCAATGAACTTTTGTCCATGCTGGCGGACCTTCCTCCCAACTTGGACCTACTTGACGCTGAATCCGAGGAGGTAGAAGAGTCGACTATTAAGGTCAAGCCTGAGCCCGTTGATAACCAGTTTGGTAAGTCTCAAAAACTTGAGCTTGTATATGATAATAAAGGCAATCTAGACTATGTACCTTCGCAAGAGCTTTTTGATTTAATGACCTCCTTGCATCAAAAGCCTGATGGAGAGCTACAGGCTGGCGCAATGAGTGGTATGTGTTGTTATTCAAAACTATCGCTAACAGAAGCTGACGTATTTATTTTGCATCGTTACTACTCTTTCAGAAATCAAACAGGAGCAATCAGATTCAGGTGCAGTTGAAGCATTGGGGTTCAGGGTTAAACCTGAACCTATGGATGACTTTACCATCCATGACAGTTACGATTCTTCATGTAAGGACCGTCCCTACACGGTTATGTTTCCAATTCAGGTGTTGAACATGGACTTCACTTCAGATCTGAACGTGTCCGTTAAAGCAGAAGATACAACAAGGTCGATTAAAAGTGAAGATTCGGAGGCTGGAATACGGATAAAGCCCGAACCGATGGAAACCACTCTGCCCACAAAGTCGTCAAGGAGAGAGAATACCACTATGGAGGCGGCTAATGCCGTCAAAATTCGACATTCGCGGTCACCTTCGCCAGTTATGGTTAAATCTGAAGTTATCGAGGAAAGATTCAGCTATGAAATGTCCCCAAAGGGAGATCACCACGATAATTACGTCAAACGCGAACGGGGTTCTGATAGACCCCACAGCAAATATGAACGTACCGCGGTTAGCCAGCGTCCATTGTCTACTTCGTCAAGTCACCATAGTAACCAGTGTAAGTGTAATTCTTTTTTTCGTCTTCAGCCTCATAATTTAATTGAATTGTATGCCTATAGACGATGACTATAAGAAAGCAATCAAAAGAGAACGCTCATTGTCACAGGGCACTAATTCGAGGTACATCAAGTCTGTAAAGAGAGGATGAGTAGAAGACGCAATGAAACAATCTCCGTTATTACATAGTAGCTAAATTGAATGAATAGGCGTCCCCGGCATATGGGGTTAGAAATTATAAGCATGTATTTATCGGAATTTTCATGTGGGCTACGAGTTGGAGGAAAGAGGCGAATAGAGCAGACTCGGAGTAGTGAGACCGTACCGTAGGCTGATTCTCAGAGAAAGAACCCCGTGTTTGGCTCCCGCAGCCGCCACTAGGTGACAAGGACGACGAGGAAGTGGTTCGATGTCAACGAGGACAGCCGTTGGTCAACGGGTATATGGGAGTGTGTAGCATTTAGAATAAAAAGGGTGCAAACGGGCAAGAAGGGGTGATGATTGGATGACGGGGTTAATTATCGGCAATGGCCCAGGATAAACAAGAAATTGTTTGTTCAGTTTGTTACACTGACTTACTCAACTTCCTTAACCCCGTCACCTATGACCGGGCTACTTATGCTCTGCCACGAACTCTACCTGTACAACTAGCTTATAGTCTTTGTGAGTCCATCCCCACGCTGCAGATGGCGCATATCTGACATTGAGCGTGGCCAAAAGCCGAAGCCGATAAGGAGCGTCTCTGTTCATGAGATTGTTGTAATTAACACAAACTGTACTCTGGATCGCCCAAAAACCATTCTACGTTCGCCCGTGCAGAGGATCGTCGTAAATGGCCCCAAAACGCGGCACTACCTCCAATACACTTGCGCCGCAGGACTCGCTAGCTCCCAACAGTCTGACGGGTTCTGCGATACCGCGTTCAACCTCCCCTTCGTCCGGCTTCACGCAATTCTTGACGCGGCCATCTAAATGGTTTAGTCGGAGCGCATCGACACCAAAACCATCCCCAACAGTCGCAGACTCGAGACCGAGTGTGAGCAACACGCCGAGAAAGCATACAATATCCCGACCAACGGACCCGCGACCGATACTGGAGACATATGCAGGGGCTGGCAGTCGGTAAGTAATTAAATCCACGTTCATGCGTTCAAATAGGCGACTATTCCATTCATACATGTTGAATTAACGCGAATTATGCATGCTAACTGGCGTCTTTGTCCATCAGTTCCGTCCTTGATTTATCCGCTAGGGCTCAGGAATCATCCGACAATCATAGGTTCCACACTCCCAGCACGCCCTCAAGTCCAAATATATCAAGCAGTGGGGGACTGGGAGATCTGCGCACAATTTCGCGGCGGGGGTGGTCAAAATCTGCAGACGACCTTAGCAAAGTATCCCCTGTTGCTTTCCCACCCGTGAAAACTTCGTTTCAAGAACGTATTGCAGAATACCGAGGGAGAAGCGACAGTGCCGCCAGTGCCGCATCTCCTACCAGTCCTGGACCTGGTTTTGTCGCTCCAGGACCCAGCAATGGTCAGCACCCTTTTCCTACGCTCTCGCCCTCCACCTCGCCCCCGCGAAGTTCTACGCTTCCACCCGTTTCTATTTCTATATCCGACGCCTCGCAGGAAGGGACGTCTGCCTCTTTGCCGAGATCTTCCTCACCAACGCATGTGCATATACGCTCGCACTCCTTTACCCCTAAACTTCCTTCCAAACTTGCCAGCCCTCGTTATCCACCCAGTCCTCAACGAGTGAATGAACGCGAACACGACAAGGATGTAGATGCAGTACCACAAGGAACACCCACACGAACTGCATTTGCCTTTGGCCTTGGCGGTCTGAGCCATAGTAGATCTGGACAAAGCATCAATCCAATCTCTCCTGCTCAAGCAAACAACCGTGTTACGACGCTGCTGCCGCCTCCTACTATTGTGGAGCCGGGTTCAGCTGATGAAAGCCAAGATACACCAGATATGAAGCGGACTTCTCAAATTGTCTATCATAGCGGGTTCATTAACCGTCTAGCGGATGTGCCGGCGAATTTCAATCACAATACGCCTGTGCTTTCAAAGGGCTGGAAACCCTTCAAACTGGAACTTAAAGGGTCGAAGCTCTATTTTTTCAAACCTCCAGGAGACAGGGCTAATGCAATCAAGGAGCTTTTCCCAACTGGTCTGGTCCCCCCAACGGAGGAAGATGACGATGTTCCCGCCGGAGAGTCCGCAATCCCAGACGACTTACCGAAGACAAGAGGTAGAGATGACGTCTCTGCTGGTCTGCAAAAAAAGAAGAGGGCATATTGGGGTAGGCGGACGCATCCCAATCTAGTGTGCGATGAGGCAGGGGCAATCGAGAAGGGCACATTTGAAGCTCTCGTTCACGAGACTGTTTTCGCAACGACGTTTGAACCAATGCCGGCAATCTCGCTTGAAAATGAGGATCAAGCCGCACCGAAGCACGATTCAACGTGGAAAGGCCGCTGGTACAGTTTTGCCTCTTCCGTAGTCTTTGCACTTCCATCCCTAGTCGGTCGGCAATCTTTCGAAACGGAATTTATGCGCTGCTGTGCCTATCTTATTACAGGTGCACAAGACGAAGCTAAGGACGAAGCTAAGTCCCGTGTCGCATGGTTAGCAAACGACTACCTTCGTTACCATAATACTCCGGCAGACGTTCAGGCTTGGGAGGAGTGGAAGGAAGAGACAATCCCAGACGTGTCGCTCAGCGCGGAGAAGCTGACCGATTCGCCAATGTTGGCGTCTTCAGCGTCGACGCAAGCCATTTTCCAACCATCTCCACTAGTGGGATCGGAGTCGCCCAACGTTAATTTATTCTCTCCAAGGCCCCCAGACGCGGGCAAAACGGTGCCTCTGATGGAAGCTCTAAAGCTACCGCATAAGCAAGACTACAGGAACCTGGACGGACCTCATTCTCCTAGAGGCGGGCTAGCTCCTCCCGGAAGTCGCTTTCCATGGGATGTTTTAGAAGAAGAAGGACTCACGAGAGAGGTTCTACTCAATCTGGATCCATTCTTGATTGCACGGAGTCTGACATTCTTCCATCGATGGGTACTAGAGCAATGCCCGACCAATATCTCTGCCGATTTGGTTCTTGGAGGTGAAAGCTCGCCTGCTATGGAATCGGATGACGACCATGCTTCTGATCCAAGTGTGCAGCTTATGCCCTTGTTTGGAAGCGACGAGCAGCCGCATTGGTTGACGAAGCTGCTACTGCTGCAGATCCTCGGCTCTGATAGCCCTACTACCGCATACCAACAGTATGGCACTAGTCCAATGATGTCGCCAACTCGTAGGTCGGAAGATCGCGGGTCTCATCAGACCTCTCGTACCCATTCGCGCTCGGAGCTTATCTCGGCCTGGGTGCGGGTAGGTGAGCTATGTCGCACCGCAGGTGACGAATGCTCGTGGCGCGCTATAGTTGCTGCCCTTTGTTCCAGACCCGTAGCTCGGTTGGATAAAGCGTGGAAGCGTGTAAACTTACAGGCAGTGGCTGTCATTGAGTCATGGTCTCATGAGACCAATGGTATTCCTGCTGTATCTGTTGCGCAGCCCCAGATTACGCCGTGGGGAGGTGATATCAAAATTCGCGCAGGTGAAGAACTGGCAAAGGCCCAGGTGGATGGCGAGGCTATGGTACTAATGACTCCCTTATCTCGGGCCCGGGATTCATTCGACAACTTCCGGAAGGCATTTTCACTCTGTCCTCACAAAACTTATGTTTCGCAGAATGAGATTAGCGACGATATATGCAGGATGGTCTCCTTTTGGAAAGAAATGGCGGCAGAGGGTGGAGGCATGAGTAGTTTGGCTGTCAAAATGCAAAAGTGAGTTCTTGTTTATGATATAACGCCGAATTGTATACTCATCAGATCCTCTAGAGTCGAACAATTTATGTCGTTGTCGCTTTCCGCAGAACCACGTCGCCGAGGTCTTTTCGAGCCTTACTTTTGGACTCGCGCTTCAACGCAAGCTCATTCCATGTCATTGTTGCCTTTGCTCTTTCCTGAACCACTGCCTACATTAACATTAATTGATCGTTCGAAGCTTATCAGAGGCCGTCTCGACAGCGAATCTTCTGACCTTCAATATCTCCGAAGCCTTGATGCTCAATTCCGTCAAGAGTCAGGACGCCAATGGCAAAATACGGACTCCAATCAGGATTTTACCAAACGCATGATTATGGGATCAGGAGGGACAGTGATCTCTGTGTATAACGGAGACCTTTTGTTGGTTGTACAAAAAGGTTCATTTGAGACGGCGCCAAATTCAAGACCTTCATCTTCGAGAGCCTCATCGCGACCTGTAAGCTCCTCTGTCGACCAAGGCGACCTGACCCTCAGCCGCAATCCGTCTATCCGTGTCAAGCCCGGTTCATCTCAAACAGTAGAGCGAAGGCCTAGTATGGCGCGCCGCAGCTCATTGCCCTCAGTATCGCATCTCAACAGAGCGAACTTTGTTGCGGCCGAGTCGTCGTCAGATTCGCCCCTACGCGTGGTAGTCCAGGCTGGGACACTCAATAGTCTGGTTAACATCCTCATTCATGGGCTGGAGAACATATCGGTGTCGGTTGCCGATGACAATGGGGAGATGTCTTTAAGGGAAGGTATGACCCGTCCACTAGTAGTCGACGGGGTCGAGTTTGCCAGGGTGTGGTGGAATGTATTCCGGAGCTTTGTTACTCCGCTCGTTTTCTTCGAGGTACGTAAGAAATCCTTTTCAGTTGCTTCATCGTCTGATCGTTCCTCCAGCTCCTCCGCAAGGCGTACATAAACTTACAGCCGTCTGGACCTGAAGCTTCCATATCTGACTACTTGCTAGCGGCAACTAAACGGAATGAAGTCCTCGCCACAATTAAGGAGTGGTTGACGATAGGCGGTGGTGCTCAAGACGCTTTAGATGACGTTCAGTTGTACCATGTTGTGTATAAGTTTTGCGATACCAGCTCAGATCACCTCATCTTCAAGTCGGCCATGCTACAGAATGCGGCCGTACAAAAGGCTTGGGAAATACTTTCTGAAGGGATCCTTTCCGTCAAAACTACCTTTATCTCCCAAACTATGAGGCCAACTATTTCAGGCGGTATGCGGAATCAGCGGCCACAGACGAACAGGGGCGGCGCAAGAGCCCGAAACCTTAGCATTCGGGAACCACCTGACATTGATCGTATGGATCCTGAAGCGTTTGTCGATAACCTTGACGGGATGTTCGGTGCTGCTTTTAGCAACGTAACTCAGGAGGTATGACTCGCTATCTGCACTCACATTCGCCTAATCATTGAACTTGCCTCATAGGACCTGTATATAACCGCAGATCTACTTGAAGTGCAAAGTTCAGATCGGACTGGCTGGTTTTTAGCTCGAGATCCGTCTCCGGTTGAGGAGTCGGTGGAAATTCAGACCATCTACTCGCAGATCCAGGAGGTCGAACCGTCTTCTTTAATCTCTGAGTTCACTCAAGATCCACTTTACCGATTACTGCCACCTGGCGTCCGCAGTTGTATCCGGGCGTACACCATCATTCGAAAATGGCTCATAGCAAAACTTATCGCTCCTCGAATAGGCATGCGGACAAGGCAGGCACGCTTGGAGCTCCTCATTCAGGTCATTGAGGTCGCGCGTTTGAGGAATACAGAGACGCCCTCTACCCCCCAATCAATGAATCAGCCTTGCGTTCGGTCATTTGTCGAGGCGGTGACCGCTTCGGCGCTCCTGAGTGTAGAAAGCCGACTTCACCATAAGGCGTGGCAGAGTATTGCCATTGGACGAGGCGCCTCTTGCGAATCTTTGTCCGCTTTATTACATCGTCCTTACGTGCAGTCAACATCTTCAGCGGACTCATTAACAGTGGACATGGGTTGGCTTTTGGAACGCATGCTGGAAATCATCGCAACGCCTGACGTCATCGAAGCACCTTCACAAGAAAGCCAGAATCTTATTAACTTTGACAAACGCAGGTAAGTACTTTGAACGTGCATAGATTGGTTGGATAGCACCTCATCTATGCTCATTAGGCAGCTGTGTAACCTGATCAGTAAGGCCTCGTGTCTGCCATCAGCTCGAAAACATGCTGTTTCGGACGATGTCCATAGGCATGGATTTGAACGCCTTAATAACGTAGAAAAGGAAGTGCACGGTATTCAATTCGACTTGCGCGCAATCAGGGAGGAGGCTTTTAGAGAGGCTTCAACGCCGAGTTTAAGTGGGGGATCTGTCAAGAAGACTATTAGACCATTCAACAAGCTCGTCGCTCTCCAAATAGAGAAGAATCGCAGGGATAAAGCTCTCCGAGCACGATTGCAAAGGGAAAAGCTACAAGAACAAAGCAAAAATGAGCGTCGTGACGATCTGCTCAATAAAGCCATGCGGCCGCGCAAGCCCCTCTCAAATGTGCAGAAGCAACATCGTAATAAGAAGAGCATGTCTGCTTTCTTAAATTTCATGCGACCGATATCGAGCGCCTTTGTGTCCGACACGATGCCTCTGACTGGGCTGAAGAGGACGCCTTCAAAACTCGATTTTGCGACGTCTGGTAAACCCGCTCTTGTACTCAGTATTATGGATGCCCAGGTCGCACAGTTCATCAACAATGAACGGTCGTATACATTTCAGCTCGACACCGAGGATGGTGGGCATTACCTGTTGCAAGCCACCACCAAACGGGAGATGACCAAGTGGCTGGAGACAATCTCCAAAATCACCAAAATGGCCGCGAAAAGACGACTCACGTATCTTGGCAATTCTCCGAAACCTCAAATTGCCGACCATATCCACTCCCACCCGATTATTGCTTCCCGTGATCCTAAGGCTGGTACGTGTCGCTGTTTTCGTTGAATTTGTGACTATTTCGTCTTATTTCGTTCTAGTTTTCGGCGTAGAGCTTGAATTCCTTCTGCGCAGGGAAGCAGGAGGGAACGACGTGCCGCCTGGAACTGTACCCAGAGTTATTGAGGAGTGTCTATCCGAAATTGAGAGACGTGGCCTCAATGAAGTGGGCATATGTACATGTTCTTACTCAAAAGTTGCGAAAATTTTCTTATCCTTATTTTTGCATTATAGATCGCATTGCTGGAGCAACAACTGAAATCAACGCTCTAAAGGATGCCTACAACAGAGGCGAATCTCCCATAAGAGAGTCGACCGATATTCATGCTCTCTGCGATCTCGTCAAATCTTGGTTCCGTGTTCTTCCCGAACCAGTGTTTCCTCCAGCTTCTTACCACGAGGTGATGGAAGCGATGAGTTAGTCTAATTCTTCCCGTACCCATTTTTAATACATACTAAGTCACACCTTCAGGACAAGAAAACCTGGACGACCGCTTGCTCAATATTCGCGCCGTTGTTCAAGCCCTCCCTCAAGCAAACTTCGATATTCTTCGCCGAGTGGCAGAACATCTTGACAAGTGCGTTTTGACTGAATCTTCGGCAGCATACTACATCTAACCCCGAACAAAGAGTTACCGACTATGAGGAGTTCAACCATATGACCGCCGAGGCTCTTGCAATTGTCTTCAGTCCTAATCTACTGAGAGCACCACAGAATGATTTTGTTATGATTTTGAACAACATGGGATTGTCACATAAATTGGTGAAGGCACTGATCACACACGTTCGTATCCATTACGCTGCATTATACTGATTCGTAACTAATTCATACGCGTAGTTCCACATAATATTTGCAGATGCGGATCCTGATGGAGAAGAGCCTCATTCGGACGAGCCTGATGAACTCAATTCGCCCATTCAGGAGGAGGATGAAGATAAAGAAGAAGCAATCTATGACCCTATGCACGACGCACATGATAACGAAAATCCGCCCCCCAGAGGAAGTCCATATACCCCTAATTAATACCCTCACACCAGCATTATGTTCATTCATAACTACCTACTACTACCAAGTTGGTAGGATGTAATACATACAGCATTAACGAGCACAACACCTTTTGCATTCTCGTGTGCACCGAATCATGCACTCAGTACTACTACCATGTTATGCCCTAGCTGCTACTATTTGGACATTCTTTCTGCAGTAATTGTCTAAGGTATTCCTAGAGTTACGCTTTTCAAAACATGTATTATTCAAACTAAACCAGTGCATGATCTGATTTGCACAGTGACATTTTTATTCTGCGTAAATTATGACTTTACCTTTGCGAATTCAAGTTGATAAACTCCTTAGGCCCGGCGCGCTAATTTTGTTCGTATAACCGATTATCGATGGGCGGAACAAAGGAGCACCGCCGCGACCGTGACTGAGCATCCCGCGCTGTACGGTGTCGCGCACCCCGCCTGGCGTACCTACTATAGAGTCCTTACATTACATAAACATTGACAACAAACATTTGTACCTCAAGTACGTTCGTTCGTGACGGTACATGGGTATCAATAAACATATTTTTTGTAACTGTACGTCTGGCCATCCTAAAAATATTTTAAGAACATACAGGCTGGAATACTGAAGGTCGTACCTCCGTCTGAGTGTATATAAGCTGCACCACCTCCTTGAAATCGTCATATCGGGCGCTTTCTGTCGTCGAATCTTGATGAGCGAAATATTCGAACTTGCCCCCCCAACCCTCGATACCGAAATGCAATGTGCCTGTCAGTCGATCTGAGATGCCGTACAGACGCGCTGTCATGTGCTTTGATCCTCCACACGAGTTGCTTGTGTGTGAACCTTGACTGTAGATCAATTCAGTATATTAGCACAGTAAAAAACAGATAGATGAATATAAAAGACTGACAATACCACAAATTTCTCATTATCAGCAAGTCCTTCCACATCCTGCAGGTGCTTCATGGCTTCTTCTATCCTCTTAAGGTATTCTTGGTTCTCTGCAGACCACTTAGGTAGGAAGGACTTGTAGAAAAGAAGCTCCATGGCTTGTGGGGTGAAAGTAGCTCAGATTTCAGTCATTATATACATTCAAGTAGGCTATTAGTCGTTAGTATCCATGGTGAAGAGGATCTCCAGAATCTTAGAACAAGCTCAAGAAGCAATGCCTGCAGGCAACCTTAACAGATGGGCAGGGTCTAGGGCGCTTAGTCGTCATTCTGTTAAGCGCCCAATATGGAAAACCATGTTATTATTAACAAAATAACCTATTCTAAGAGTTAATACATGCAATCAAGCCCCAGACTATGTATGCAACATGCTGGTCATGGTGGAAGGCTGCTGAGGGTACAAACAGACTTTCATAGGGTATATGAGGCGCGAGAAATAGACGCTTATTTGGTATATACCACCCGGTTTATTGTACTCAAGGTACAGTGCAAGTTTTCGTCCTCTGGGTACAAAAAACCCGTGGGGACGCGTCACCTGACGCACTAATAAAACATTGTACCGCACGAACGGTGACCGGTGAAAGACCGTACGTATGGTACGAAGTTTTTGTCCCCTGGGACCTGGGTACAAAAATCCGTGGGGACGCGTCACCTGACGCACCAATAAAATATCGTACCGCACGAACGGTGACCGGTGAAAGACCGTACGTATGGTACGACAAATAAAATGAGCGGCATGCTCCCATTACCCTCAATCCTACCGTCTCTTCCTTCCCCACCCATCATGCACAGTCAGCCCGTCCCTGAACTCCCTACTTATGAAAACTTAGTGAATCCAAAGAGTTGCCAAAGAGGTCAATAACCTACCACTTTTGTCGGTACAGCAGCATCCTCAAAAAGACATTATTAATCAGAGGCTTCTACTAAAGGGTACATAAGGTGCACCTACAGATTTAAACCTTTCATAATCGACGACGTTTAATGATCGACCGTTACATGCTTCTGGAAGCATGATAAAAATAGCCCTATGTACGTACCTACCATATGGGAATGATATTTGGACCTATTTTAAGACTTGTTATTGTACGCCTGGTACGCAAATGACCTATGCCATATATATTGTACGTCAGGTACGATATTTTAATTGTACATCAGGTACAGACCTCGTCAATACTAAGTAGCGTACACCACGTACAATAATTTATAGTGGCCGAGGCTGTTCCACGTGGGAATGAATGCTTATCACCAGCGATTGAACTTTGCCAGATAGATATATCACGCACATAACTGGAACATACTACTGATAAGAAATCCGTGGCAAGCTATCACCATGTCCAGCTCCCCAGAAGATCAACCAAGGCGCGGATTCCTGTACTTTCCTTGCGGCGTCAATGTTCCGCTGTACAGGGTATGGGGTCAGTTCACGGAACACGAGAGGCGTTCCATAATCTCGGAATTTGATTTCGAGATTGATTACTACATGGACATGAATGGTGAAGATCTGTTGGACACGGAGAAACCGTACGATGTAGCTAAGGGAGTTCACATGCACACGAGTATGGAGCATCTTGGGAAACGTATTGTGAGTAGACTTGCCTTTGACTCCTTGTTACAACCTTGTTATTGACCCATCTGGTTTCAGTGGTCACTTGCTTTTGAACTCGAGGACTTAGCGCAGAGCAAAGAATTGTGGGCTCTTTGTCGTCGTGTATATGACTTGCAAGAACGACTACGAAATAGGTTAAATAAAGAAGTCGAGGACGAGTCCTATCAAGAACGCAGCCGGCCCTTCCAGGGCATTGGAGAAATGGTTCAGGATTCT
This sequence comes from Stropharia rugosoannulata, assembly GCA_028532985.1. NCBI lineage: Eukaryota > Fungi > Basidiomycota > Agaricomycetes > Agaricales > Strophariaceae > Stropharia > Stropharia rugosoannulata. Next base: position 4,057,824 of record JANCIK010000001.1, on the reverse strand, counting down.
TTGGAGGTTGAGCGGATGTTGTTCCGGGACTCACCATAGACATGTAACATTGCACGTAGTACCTAGAGTATAATAACCTCTCTGCGTTCTCTCAGTCGTACTCTTTGTACAACGAGAACAGCGTGCTACAAGTACAACATGTAGTGCAATGGACATAAGCGTACGAGGCGTACGATAATAAGCGCGTACCAACAGTACGCTAAGATAGGATCACGAAATACTGTACCTTGCGTACAGACTTCTAAAGCGTACGAAAAGTACGAAAGTCAGAGCGTACCCAGAGTACGGCCATTCTAAATTAAGCATATTCTGTACTTGTAGTACGACAGGTATATATGCTTTGTAGCGGTGTGATCCCCATAAATTTTCACCTTAACTACACCCTCCACATGCCCAACGTCATCAATCATCGTTCCCTCACTGAAGACCATGCCCAACAATCAGTCAGGAGATATAGTCGCTCTTTTAGCAGCGGGAACTACTACTTAAGGTCAGCGCTTTTGTGCTTTTGAAATATCTTCGCTGACGTCGTGCAAAGAAATCAAGAGAGAGAGAGAGAGAAAGCACGTATTCGCATGGCCAAAAAACGAGCAACGAGGTGTGTCTAGGAAACATATTCCCTGTCACATTCTAGTTATATGCTCCCAGTCAAGGAAAACCTTCTGAAGCCCAGCGCAAAGCACATGCAATGGCCAGTCATGCATACTACCTAAGGTACGTTGGGATATGCCTTTTGGCTACTGCTTACAAGTATAATTTGTAACCAGGAATAAAGAGGCTGAGAACGAAAAGGCGAGGCAACGCATGACAAAGCGGCGGGCGGCTTTGAGAGCTAAGTACGTTTCAAAGACTCGACTAGTTGATCCATACAGATACGGGCGCCTACTAATCGTCTCTGCTACCTAGGTCAAATGCAGAGTCTGCCACTCAGTCCGCAACTATTGAAGACTGCAGATCCCATCAATCTCAACCACCCATACAATCTCAACCTACCCTCAGCGCTCCTACCGCACTTGACTCGGTGACTTGTGAAAGGTGAGTACCCATTTGTATCTGACCTGATATGATATGAGTCATCTTTCTAAATTCGTCCAGATCTGAGATAATGATACGAAATTATCGGCACATGATTGCTGTTCAAATCCAGCCTTACACGGCAGACATTTTTCCCCGTCGCTTACTAGGGTCGGGCCTTGGCCTTTTCGACGAGCGTCCCATAAATACCAAACAGGTAATCAACTGCAACTCATTCGTATCAGCAATGGACCGTATACATGACAAGATTTGGAGTAAGCAACGGTCTGCAGAAATGAAGCACTTATGTGCAAGATTTGGGATAGAGGCCGCCGCAGTGTATTCAAGCGACTCGGATGCTTAATTACATACATGACGTAACATCATTTCGTTCTGTAATCCTTTCTGGAATTGGAATAAAATTTTATCACTTAAAACATCCGTATTGTCTTGGTAAGAACCTTGATAAGACATTCGATACGCACATATGTAGAGCGATGGCAAGCGCTGCTCAACCTCAACTCCTAGATATGAACTCACCAAACGACGTCCATGTACACTTGCTTATGCTGGCGCATCAAGTAGACGAAATCAAACACATGTTTCAGTCGTTGCTCGACGCACCTGGCACAGTACTACCAGCGTTACCTCGTGATGGTGAAGCTATGAGTGGTATGAAATCGTTTGTATATGCCCGACCCAACCTTGCATTACTGACATGAAGTTCTCTCATACAGACGAATTTCTGGAGTTCTATTACGACAAATTGTGTGACAAGGACTCGCCGCAACACCCAAACATGGAGGCAGTACGAGAGGTGTACGCAAGCATCATCTCAGAGGCACCCGACATCATACAAGCAGAGGCCGCATACGAACAAGCCCGACAGTGCTCCATGCGCTTCCTCGAAAAACTTCCAGATCGGGAATATATTCTCCGACAATCAGAAGAATTTTTCGAAACCCAGGAATGTGCGCAACTGGTGATGCTTATTACTACTCATCTGGGAATGAGGGATTTCTATATGGGGGATTTGGCTAGTACGTAGTAAGACCGGGGGTACACTTCCCGCTTTTGTACATGTGTATCCATCAGTCCACCGTGTGATCGCTCTGTAGCCTGAGGTCGCCCAGCCTCGCCCAGCATATTTACACCCTATTGGAAATTCAAGGTTTGGCCAATATCACCTAGATAAGATGAATGCTATCGTACGCCCAGTACAAATTTATTTTCCCCTGCTTTCCCCCGTACACACAGGACGGTACATACATCACAGTATTGACAACTTCGTAACTCACTCAAATATGTCTCAAAACAATGATCAACGTAAGTAATGTATGTTGTGCATATAAATGTTTATTTATACAATGCCAGTGGTTGCGGCTCGTAAGGAGGTGAGGAGGTTGACAAAGAAGTGGGATCATGTTAAAAGACGAGCAAACACAGACCGTACGCACAGGGTAACTTTCAAACGAGTTACCGCATATACTAACTTCTGCAAACACATCTAGCCGACAAAATTGCGACGAAAGCTGAGCTTAAAGCCGCAAATGCGTTGGTTGAGGCTTTACTTGAATTTGGGTGCGTCTGGCATATGTCTTATACATGACCATAACTAAGTATCAGGGGCATTCAGAACCAGCCCGTTAACCGAACCTATGTTGTCCGACGATGACCACGACAATATCCCTGGAATCACATTATCTGATCTGGCGCCCACTTCCGCTGTAACCGAGGGTACAGAGCGTATGGTCATCGATCCCGTTTTATTGCAGATATCTGAAGTATCTGCCGTCGCAGAAAAGGTACGCCAGTTACATTTATTTCCCACAAGCTACTAAAAACTAACTATGAGATTTCGTTGTTTAAGGTTTTGATCCCCCTGTTACGGTGTCCTTGTCTGCATCGCCCTCTCTCGGCGACATTGTTCCAAACCACTCAGGCCATAATTCTACTGAGGCAAAGGATGACCAGCACCCCATAGGTCCCAATGACCGAGGTTTCAATGTCCAGCCGCCGCGCGCTGACCCTACGAAGCCGAGTAACTGTGCCGAGCCCCCCTGCGGTCCCAGTGACCGTGTTTCTACCCAGGAGAAGACTGAGGTCCAGCCCGCCGTCGAGCCGTTGGATATCCAGGCCGCCAGTCCCAGTGCTGACCGTGTTTCCACCAAGGAAAGGGTCGGGATGTCCAGTACACTGTGGAACAACATCCGTTGCCAGGTCCACCTCATCATGAACTGCTCGCCATGTACGGTGACCAACTCTCCTTGAATTTGATGAACTACGATGAACTCGATCGTGTCGAGAGCGAAGGCTCGTACAAAAGGCAGAAGACTTCAAATAAGTCCGAGGACGCCACTAGAGAAATTTCTTCAGGGCCCAGTGGTGAGGCTGCTAAAGCTCGGAAACAAGCCAGTGCGAAGAAGGCGTCGGGTGCGAAGAAGGAGACCACCGAGAAGGTGTCGAAAGCTAGCTCCAAGTTACCGGAGACCAAAGTTGCGGCGAAACTGGTTTGGGGAGATCTCTCCGAGGAGGACCAGGAGACTTATAACGGTAAGTTAGCAATTCGAATTCTTAATCTATGTTGTTACTTACTTGAGACCTCGTACTTTAGAAGCAGGTGCGGAGGCCATTACAGAATTTGTCACAGAGAACATAGAAATACCCAGTGTTCTCAAGGTAATGGTGTTTCAAAACCAGCCGTACCTTCCAATGGCCGCCACATTTTCTGCTGAAGTTGCCATCGCTTTCTTAACGTCGGGACAAGGAAATATTCGCTGCATCCATCACTATAACGACCGTAAGGAGGATAAAGGTCCGGACGGCCCTGACATCTTAACAGGGATAGCAACTTCTCGTAGATATTACGGTGAAAGGCGACCATTGGCTGTTCACTGTGGCTGCTCACTCGACGACACCCTCTATCAATTCTACCTCTGGAAGACTCTAACGGTTCGGTCAGGCAACCCAGCACTGTATCATTGTCCCTACAATATGGGCTCACATGGACGCAGGGCGCCCAACCCGCGTGGCAACTGCGCTACTCGGCGTTTCTGGATTGGTTCTCTTGTTCAGGCAACCGGGCTATCGATATACTCTCTTTATGTGCCCGACATATCAGGCGACGAATACGCGTACCGAGTAGCCATCAAGTTACGACAGCTCCAAGCGCTTCAGAGGGACCTTGCACAGCTACAGGTCCCCATCAGGATCACCTTCACAGACGAAGAAAAAGCGAAGTGGTACAGGGAAGTAACTCGCGCAGAACCGATGACGCAGGATGACGGTCAAGCTCTCCCATTGTCATTCATGCCTGATGAACTTTCGTCGGCTGCTTGGATAATGCAGCAGCGCATACAAACTGACCAAGCAATCAGACAGTTATTCCCATTCAAACCGCCCGTCGCGGCCGTGAAGCCTAACTAAACTACTTAATAGTGTAGATAGTCGTTGTCTGTATCTTGAAATAGAATAATATGCCTTTGACTTGTTAATGCGAGAAGAAACTACGAGAAGATGGTCTGATTACTATATGATGTGATAACACAAGCGGGCTATGAAGGAGACTAATTTGTATGTGCATTAGAAAGATACTAATACCTGAACTGGATCCTAACCGTTCGCCAATACTATTTCGCAACGGTATGTGATTAAACTGTGTTTCTAAGATGGTCTCTGGAATACTATTACGTTGTAAACTAATTCTCGACGTTTTGTGTGCTGCTTGCTGAATGAAATTTATCAAACACGTCCATTGTAGCGTAGATACATATGTACTTTGTGTTTAGTGTCGACATATTTTCGCATTTAGGATAATCGTCCCCCCAAAGAAATTCCTTTGCCAATCAATACTATACTACTTTCTCTTCCTAATAATACTCTTTTTTTGATATAGGAGGTGACTATGGTTTACAATTGCGTTCACAAGAAGGAGCATTCTGTGTTCGTGATGTTATTGATGCTGTTCGTGATGTTATTGACGCTGTTCGTGATGTTATTGACACGTTCGCGATGTTATTGATGCGGTTCGGGATAGTGTGGTAATGAGTTTAAGTTGTCCTCGCAAGATAGAAATTAAAAATTTGACATTGAACAACCAGAAGGTACATTAATATGAACTGATAATGTCGATGGTAATCTACATATTGTCTTCAAGCTGTCCCGCCGGACTCAGATCCAGTGTCAGCCTCGGACTCGTCATCGTCTTCTGACTCGGACTCCCCGGCCTTATCACCTTCACCATCCATTGGGGCCTGCGTCGCTCCTGGCAAATTACCACTGATTGCCCCAAAGCGTTGTACATAGTGTTCAAGCATAGCCTTCGTATGCGCGTTCTCGGATTCCAATGTCTTGATTTTCTTTGCCTGAAGCTTCTTTTCGTGCTGGAGCTCCACTGTATCCTTACGTTTGTTTTGGGCGGCATCATGGATAAGCTCGTGGAAATGGTTCGCAAACTCCGCACCAAATTTGCGAGAGTCGCGAACAAGGCGACTGGACATAAAATGTATTGGGGGCCCGGTTGCGTTCGGGTGTTGAGCCCCCAAAAATACCCATGAGCCAGTAAGAAGGGATAGTTGTTCGGCCTGGTAAAGTGGTAGGCGGTCAAAGTTGGAATCATTAACTGAACGCGGGGACAAATCCTACTTACACCTTCAACTAGAGTATGCAACCGACGAAGGAAAGTTTTTGATGCCTTCGCAGTACTCACTATGCTCTCTGGGGCCCTCTGCTGTCTAACAACGTCTAGTACCGCACCAAAAATAGACCGGTCAACTTTGCTCCTCGCCTAGACAGGTATGTATGCATGTAAAACGACTTACTAAAGGAGCTATTGCCTCGCTTAACACCCTGTACTGTCCCATGTATAGGGTTACTTCTATTAGGCCGAACGCGGTGCCTGCTCGGAGTTTCTCCCCTGGACGAGGGTGTATGACTGCTTAACTCCTTTGTTGGCAGTGACACTTCAGCGTCATCCATCTGAAGCAATAATGGGTCGATATCGGCATCGGATATGGGGTGACCAGCTACAATGGGGGAGGCAATCTCAGTCTCAGGTTGATGCGGCCCGCTTTGAGATCCATGGGCTGGGTGCACAGGTGCGGTGACCTGAGAAAGGGGGTTCACAGGTGGAGATGACTGCGGCAACGGGAAAGGGTGTGAGTCCACTGGTGCAGGTGCTGGTATATTTGCCCGAGTTGGGGTCAAGGTATTTACGATAGGAGACGATTGCGGCGATGGTAGAGAGTGTGAAGGCAAGCGCCAACTGGTGGGTGTTTGTGCGGCATGTGTGTTCGGAAGGACGTTCTTGACAAGTCTCAGAACACTATAATATAAGGAATAGCATGACTACTTACCGGCGGCTGAACTTGTAATAGAGAATCAAGGAACGGGTTGACTGATACACTCTGTTATATGGGGGGGAAAAATCAATACCATAGTGACGGAGTGTTCTGGAGCAAGGATAAGTTTGGAACATACTGCACTCGCTTGTAACTTTAGTAAATAATCTCTGCCGCTCTTAGTATGCATGCATTGAGATCTCAAAGGCCGGCCATGACAGCCTTGATGACAGTGGGACGGGCTTCTGGACTTGGTGGATTCCTTGACAGGGCTCTTATTTGCCGACTGACGTTGTGCTGTACGCTTTGGTGATGTCAGAATGAGAAGTACGCCGCAATACATATGTGTGAGGGCGCACCTTTGTTGGTGACAAAGCTGGCGTAGCAGAGTCTTCAGCTGGAGACTTGCGTGGTCTTCCTTTTCTTGACAGGAGAAGAGCCGCTGTCTGTTCTGGCGGAGGATTTTTTCGCGCTTCGTTTCTTTGGGCTGGCTGCAGCTTCTGCCGTTTTCGCGGTGCGTTGGCGAGCCATTTGGAGCAGTGATGTAACAAGTTAAGATTGATTTTCGTCCTGCTGGCACTCCCAAACCATTAGTAATACAAGTAAAAACAGTGTAGACGTACTAGAAGTACACGTACAAGGAGTGCGATGTTATGTTGTAGAGATAATTTACGTACAAGGCGTACAATGTTGGGTGAGTAGTGCAATATTGTACCGCACGTACATGTACCAGGTGTACGATGCTGTGTCGGCTGTGCTGTATTGTACCAGGCGTACGGCTGTGTCGACTGTGCAGTATCGTACCAGGCGTACAACCTTGTGTCGGTTGTGTAATATTGTACCACACGTACAATGTACCAAGTGTACAATAATATCATTTCTCCTTTAATCGTACTCAAGGTACAATCAGTACACAATGACATCATCATACCAGATCTGCGTTATCCAAGTTAATTTACAGCCTTGCTAACATTTGTGAACACCCAGCTGTTTGCAGCAGACGCACATTGTGTGCCTTCCACTCAACATCTAATTTATTCTTGGTGAGTAGTGCAATAGTTTTGTACCGCACGTACATGTACCAGGTGTACGATGTTGTGTCGGCTGTGCTGTATCGTACCAGGCGTACGGTTGTCGACTGTGCAGTATCGTACCAGGCGTACAACCTTGTGTCGGTTGTGTAATATTGTACCACACGTACAATGTACCAAGTGTACAATAATATCATTTCTCCTTTAATCGTACTCAAGGTACAATCAGTACACAATGACATCATCATACCAGACCTGCGTTATCCAAGTTAATTTACAGCGTACCCTTGGTACAATATTTGTGAACACCCAGCTATTTGCAGCAGACGTTGTTTGCCTTCCACATCTGATTTATTCTCATCATGCAGCGATACGACCCTCTGGAACCGACACATGCGCTCGCCCCTGTTGTTTATGATTCACCCCCTTCATCGCCCCTAACATCCAGAATATGCTATGAAAGCGAGCCTGAAGACCCGGTCATTGTTTCGCCGCAGAAGAAGGCGCGAGTCACTACAAAGCCTTTCAAGCGTCGCCGGAAGGTTCCTACTAAGAGTCATCTACCTACCCCGGAATCGATACCCAATTCTGATGAGCCAATGGTACTAAACGACTGGACCAATGAACATGCGGCTGGATTAGAAGGGAATGCCTGGACATCGGAAGGTCCGCCTTTATATGAAGATCCTGAGAGTAATGCAGCCGTAATAGACGACACCGAAGCTCACGGTTACGATGCGTTCTTGGAGAGCCTGGATTGGGATGATTCAATGTTCACCCAAGTGAGCGATGATCTCTTTGTAGTACGCGGATGGAATCTACGGCAAGACTGTGCAACGGTAAGTTAACACTATGAATACACCCATGGTCTATAAACCAATGATTTGGATATTAGGATCATTTCTATCATCTATGCAGAACACGCGAAGGGCTTGGGATATCTGTATTCTGCCTCTGTCCACACTATCACGCAACAAAGGACTGTTTCCACAAAAAGTATCTACACGACAGAGGATATGAACAGTTCCCCTTGGACAGCGGACTCAGTAGTAAGCAGAGGCAATATACTACCGTGAATGAGAGCTTTTTTCTAATAAGTTCTCTCATAGCACATAATAACTTCTGTTTTCTATTCGCTAGATATGAGCATGTGAAAGATGACCATTATGTATCGAAGTTCTCCGTACCTCTGCCATCACTACACAGAACAATAAAGGCACGCACATTCGTTGAGCATTGCGGTCCGAACTCAGGCGAAGGCGAATGGAAATGCGCAACCGATCCGGGAGCCCTCGATTGTGACCACATACATTGGGCGCGAAGAGTCCTTCGGCAGCACATTGAGGATAATGTGGGGTCGGAAAACGAGAACACCAGTGCCAATGACACTGACGTGCGGTACCCAGGTCAGTCAATCTTATCCCGCTTTACCTAACTATTCTGATATGCACCGTAATCACAGAGCGCACACCATACTTTAGAAACCTTTCCACGAGACCACTTGCTGTGTCGTACTTACCATTACCACCTCCACTATGGGCGCGTATCAAGAGCGACGGCGAATTTGATCCAATACCTACAATTCATACCGCTCCGGATCTCATTAGACTTTCTGAAACTTCGTCTTGTCGCTGTTCCAGCCCAAGAACAATGTACTCCCCGTTGTCCCCAATAACAGTGATTCCATGCAGTATTTATACGCTCACCGGCGTTCTCAAGTCCAAGATCGAGGTGCAAAAATGTCCCGTATGTACTAAGCGATTTATCGGACCTGACTGTCGTGAATATGGCCTTTTCAACTGGAACAATCGCTCGCTCTTTACTCTCGATCTCCTTGATGATTACACAAGCGCCTATACATCATCAGAAACTCCATTTGTGTCGTGGGTCACGGTGGTCAACCGCCGATATTTCAATCGTAATGCCGGGAATTCATCAAGGACGACACTTTCAGGGCCGTTTGGTTCTCTTATATTATGCTTGTACAGCTTGAAAAGGACATGAATTGTCCCGACTGTGGACCAACACCGGATGTTGCAATATTTGATGGTGTAACGTTGGCCTTCAACAGGAAAAATATCTTAACTACAATGAGGCCTCCTACAACGATTTCACCAGGTGCCCCAATCAAGGATCTCGTACGCCCCGCGCCGAATCTCCAATGCCTTAAGGACAAAAAATTGCGACAAAATATTAGAAGGATTCTGTCGGGGCCGAAACTAGTTCTGCCGGATGTAACGGACTTGGCGTTGAATGATAACCCTACGGATGAGACCTCCGACACAGCAACTAGAAAGCGCCAAGCTGCACAGAAAAAGGCCGAAGAAATCCGGGAGATATTGGAGCTCATTCCATTGGTCGTTGATGCTCTCATAGACATACGTCCGGCGCTAGGGAATATATTTGAGTTACACTGCGGGCCGGCCTCACTGATGACAAGAACGGAATCCATGTATCGCAAGTTATTTTTACAGGTACGAGTCACAAACGGTCTCTAAACAAGTATGTAACTCATTGATCATACTCATACAGTTAGCTGCTGAAGAATCAGTACTACAGTTGGTCAATGTGGGACACCTCCCCAAGTTGTTGGCATTCATACACAATCCCACGCGCTTATTACTATCATCACTCAAGGGCATCCCAGCCATATATTTCGTTTGTAAACATGAAATCGATTCGCTAGGCGAGGTAAAACTTGAAACACTTGAAATATGTCAGTTTCTGTATGAGACTGCCTATGTCGCCTTCGGTTCATTATCGAAGTACCACTGCATTCCCGAAATGCAACAAATAGATGAAAGCCCAGTAGCGTGGAAAGATGTAAGTTATTTGTTATGCACCTTTTTGTATTCTTATTTCACTAAAATACTCAAAGACAGGTGCATGTTACCCAATGCCACCAATACGGCAACGGCCGCACTACCCAGCCTTTCCAAATGACTCTGGGCAAGACAAGGCAAATCAAGAAAAAAGAGGAGAGGGCTGCAACAAGTTCTATTCCAGATATGGGGAGAGTCGCCTAACCGGAGGACTTATGTGCGTGTGGTGCACCCACAGCATCTGCTACGGGTTCCATTGCATTCCGATAGCCGAAGGACGTAATGACGTATTCTCGGCCTTGTTGACGCGATGGGAAAAGGCACCAAAAATAGTTGTATACGACTTCGCGTGCGCCTTGCATCCTTATTGCATGGCTCGTGAGCCGGAGTTCTTCGCCAAAACAACATTCGCCATCGACGCATTCCACAGTAAGGGACACACCAAATGCGGACATGCCGCATTCCTAAACAATTACGGTGAAGCCGAACCCAAGCTCCTATCCATAAACTCCAGCGCGGCGGAATGCGGGAATGGCGGTATCACAAGAATAAGGAAATCAGTGAGCTACATGACGCAAGACAGAGCTATTATCTACACCAAGGTATTTATATCTATATGGAATCGCCTTAGAATACAAAAATTAGAGTCTGGACTGTATAAGATAAGTAGAAACTAATGTCAACTATTAAGCATTGACTGTAGTCACATAGTTAGTAGTTAATTAAGAACATGCCCCATTACGCTAAGTACGAACATCGGAACCGTCCCAGACCGTACACTGAGTACGCAGTGCGAAAGAGTGCCGGTCGTACGCTGAGTACGATTGTCGGAACGGGCCCCGACCGTACGCTGAGTACGATTGTTGGAACGGCCCCAACCGTACGCTAAGTACGATTGTCGGAACGGCCCGCGACCGTACGCTAAGTACAATTTGTCGGAACGGCCCGCGACCGTACGCTGAGTACGATTGTTGGAACGGCTCCCGACCGTACGCTAAGTACAATTGTCGGAACGGCCCGCGACCGTACGCTAAGTACAATTTGTCGAAACGGCCCCGACCGTACGCTAAGTACGAAGATCAAAAGAGATGCCGGCCGTACACTGAGTACGATTATCTTAATGGTATCGGCCGTACATTGAGTACAAAGATTGGAAAATTCCCTGGACGTACCATGTGTACAAATTATGGACTTGCCTTAATGGTAACTCATACACATATTCGCAGATTACAATCTTGTTATACATTTAGACGCGTCCCGTCCGCTCAGTAATATAACATGTACATTCTATGCAGCTCATAACAATTATTTCCGCTATTTTATATTCACTAAGCTCTCTCATTACTGCACAGTAGGTACAGGTCCGCTACAATGTCATCCCAATGCTCATTATGTAACACGTCGTTACCTCGCGGGCTGCCTGTGTCCTCCGGGCGGGGTGCGCACATCACATCACGGCTGGGTGCGCTTTGTGCGTCCTGTCACGTTACGGTTGTCCCATTTTGTTTGACAGGTATTTCACAGGCATTGCGGCGACCAACTGGTACACAGCCTTTGTTATCTAAAACCACCTTCCTCCAACGATTTCGACCAGTTTCTTGTTTCCATGCCTGTCGACCAAGGATCAGCAGATGGTGACATTCATCCATCGCTTTCAAGGGAAGGGCCGCATGCAGCCTCTTCCAGGGAAAACCGAACATCAGGCCACGATAGGATAGCGTCAAGTAGACCTGTTAGAGAGTCGTCCAGACCAGCCAGGCTCTATAACAATGCAGAAAGAACAAATGAGGCGCGCTCCTCCCAGAGTAGGGAAATGGGAAAGACTTCGATATCATATACTGTTGCGGATAGAGGTTCTTCATCTATTGCCACTGCAGGTGAAGTCAACAACTCACGGCTATCTCAAGGCCAGTCCTACACTCCTAAGAGTGATACACCGCCATACGTCTCTTCCGAGGGAAAAACCAGTTGCCCTCCACATCCCCCCGGTGAACATATACCAATAGAGGAAGATGGGGATATAGTCATGTTTCCTCGCGAGAAAGACGAAAGCGCAACGGGACAGGATGCCCGTCTATCTAGCCGTACGCCACGAACAGCTGGTACTGAAACCAGTAATGCCGGTGTTGCCTCAGGGTATCCTGGGACGCAAGAAGTGCCAATGCAACCTGGTTTGCAAGCTCATTCTCTACCACCACGGTCTCCAGAGATTCTGGTGCGAGATAATGAAGTACCGCCTGTCCGTGAAGGTGACTCGGAGAATAAAGGATACGACATGCCTTCACCCGCTCCCGCTGGGGGAAGTAGCTACTTTTCAAGAATGTTTCATTCTTCGCCTAGGGATAAACCCTCCATGGACAAGGTATACGCAGAGTTGGAGCAAACCAAATACGAACTCGGACGAGCAAAAGGACTATATCGCAATCTCGACAAAACATGTCGTGAGCTTGTTAGCGAGCGAGACAACTACAAAGATCAGCTAATGTCTACCCAAAACGAGCTCAGGATAGTCCACAGCCTGCTGGAGGACTCTCGGCAGCTCTCTGAGACGCGCGGAAAGGAGCTATTGGGCGCTCAGGTTTTCCTCACCAAAGCGGATTTGCTCTCAGAGTCTGAAGTCATTCAGAAAGTTAACGACTTGAATGACGAGATTTTACAGACCTCTGCCTTATTATCCGAGTCGCTTGTCCATGCCCAGTCAAATTGGATATCTGATGAAGAAAAAGACTCATCGTGGCGTCGAGCGCGCAGCACCCTTGGGGAACATATGCTCCGTACTGTGGCCGGTGCCGCTCAGGAACCGTTTATGAATTCGTTCCTAGCACAGCTCACACTCCAAGTATTCCTAACAAGCTTCTGCAAGTGGAAGCTAAATCAATGGTATGAAGGAGATGAAAGCACCAATAAGTTTATGAAAGACATCTATAAGAAAATTCGCAGTACAGGTATGCTGATTATGACTCTTTAGAACATCTTCTGTCTCGCTTAATAACTGCATCATCAGAGGAGCAAGCGGTATCCGGTCGGTGGCGCGCTATCACGCATGCTAATACACGCCTCTCGACTGATGAATGGGCGGGCAAGTTCTTGTCGGAGCTTAGTCACGTACTCGCGCTTGCAAACTGGGATTGGCAGAGAGAGGTCGCGCATTCTACACTTGATAATAAGTTGAAACCTATTTTCAAAGGCATTCTCGATCTTCGAATCGCTCTCGGGGAGCACTTTACCTCGGCCGACATTTCTCCCTTCATCGTACAGCCTGAAGCACCATTCGATCCCCAAAATATGAAGGATGGCTTGAGCGATGACAGAAACAGTGGGACGAAGCACGTCGGCCGTCATAAGGATATAGATTCGGTCGATATCGTTGTTGCGACTCTAGGCATGGGTCTTTTACAACATATTCCTCGAGGCACACAGAAGGGAACTTTGGACCATCAGATGCTACTCATGCCGAGTGTCGTCCTTCAATCCACTTTGATGGAGCTCTTACAACCTCCACCACCAAGAAAAAGCAAATCTGCGTCGCGGACTACGAAGGATGATCGCACTTGAGCAAATCTTTCATGCCTCCCATCTTTATTATGCCTGGAAGCAAACCTTTAACTACGCAGGAAAATAAAAATACAAGGCCTGTATATATATGTACCAAACTCTATCATCGTGACCATGCTTTTTGAGCCTTTTGGTGAAATGTTGTGCAAGTTCGATTATCAATCGATTATTTACATCAAATAGGCGCCCGTTCTATTTATAGCGCAAGCTCGTACTAAAATCCATGTATGATTTGCAGCAATAACTTGAAGAATAGCTCTGAGCGTAATAGATAAGACTTTGCATATTAGAAGAACAGTATGTGTATGCATTATGAACTTCATTGTACCCTTTGAGTGCCAGAAGCACTATTGGCATCCTCAAGCAAGTCACAATGGTAATGAACGGAGTTGGACAGCCTATAGAAAGAAATCTTGCTGGTACTAACAAGGCAGCTTGAACCGTCCTTGTATTTTCATAGTAATCATGCGTATACCTCAGGGGTATTAAAGAGACGAAGCTTGAACAACTGCTTTCCTCATACTCCTGTTAACCAAAGCATCAAGTAAGTACCACGTACCCCTTATAGTACCTGAAGTGCATAGCTGATCCACCTTTTTTTAATTTTCCATCTCTAGTAGAAACCATGTCTAGAGTCAGCTATGCAACAATCCTGGCCGAAGAGCCTGCACTGTACAGCAAGTTCGTAGTCAAAGGAGGAATGTGGGTAAACAGTAACGACCATGACCAGGGTGCTGTGGCCACCAAATTCAATGTCAACTCAGACGTCATTCTCCCCAAATTCTGGTCACAAGAGAAGTCTCTGACCCTTCTCTGCGACAATTCCCCATCAGGATTCGATAGCTTCCGTGGAACTATTGGCGAAGGCAGGATCTTCATTAAGACTGGAAAGGGCATCACTATCAAGGGCAGCATTTGTGGCGGCCCCGACGAGTCTCAGACTTTTGTTGGCTCAGGAACTTGGACCGCGGCATAGATATCTGAATAGGTCGTCCAATTTGTTGTCTTGTCTCAAGATGTCATGTCACTCTCCTGTGGCATTGGCACCTTGATTATCAGAGTATTTGAATATACATTACTATTTATTTGCCTCCTGGACCTGACTCTACTTGATGAGGTGCCCGGGCGTAAATTTACATAGCCCCATCAAACCTTTAAACTTTAGGCCTTAGGCCTTAGGCCCAGTGGGAATTGACCTCATTGAAACCCATAGAAATACGCTATTCTCTATAGATATAAATTTCTTTTAGAAAATGAGCCATACATAGATTCAGTGAATGGGTAGAAAATCCATTGAGTCATAATGCATAATGATATATTTTGACTTCTATTGGAATGTAAATAAATAAATCTATTCATCTTCATTAATACCTATCTACTGGACAATCTGACCTAATATAATAAATAAAGGGTCGCCGTTCCGTCGACTCACACCGCGCTGAACAAAACAGTGAAAATTTCATTTAATGTAATTAATTCAGTGTCTAGTTGTCTTCTCTACTCCAAAGAGTATGAATATTTAAAATCACTGAAGATGTACCCCAAAGTAAAAGCCTCGACTTTTATCAAAGCTTTGGGAAGCTTCTTCATTATGTTTCAGAAGTCTCTTATTTACTGAACATTCAAGCGAACATCTTCGAACATCTTCGTTAAGAGATGATTGGCTTGACATAGGTAAATGAGATAATAAGAGCCAGGGTAGCAAATGGTTAATGGTAGGGTAGCTGAGTCCGTCGCCAATTCCGAGTTGTTGCGTAACTTCACTGAGTTTTCTGAGCACTATCTTATCTTGTTATGTAAGAAGAGATTACATAAAGATTCATTGTTATCGTACCAGAATTGGTCAGCAGGATCCCAAAAGCTCCCCCGTCTCCAGTATTTGGCGATGCTTGTCTCTGGATAAAAAGGAACATTCAGACCGTGGGGGACCTTAGCTTTCAGCACGGTGATACGCACCCCTGTACCTCGACACGAACTTCACCTCAATCTTCGACATCCCACCTCTGAAGGACGAACTTCTGCCAGCATACACCGTCAGGATGCGCGTCCGCGACCGCGACACTCCGTCGAGTCTTACGCAGTGATCAACTCGAAGTCATACTTCCTGTCCGCCGCTATCTTCGCACGCGATGAGCAGGGCGCGGCATACGCATACGCTTTGTGGATCGACCCTACGGCGTTCTACCACCCGCACGCGTACTGCCAGTGGTCGTCTGCGGTTGGTCTGCGGCGCACATCAAGGAGCTCTGGACTGCCACAAGGAGGGTGTTATATGTTAAATAAATACAGTGTTCACTCCGCTGCTATGCAGAAATACTAATTACTCCGTACGAGTCACATAGTATGGAGCACGTTTGGCATATTGAAGACCTCCACTGCCGCATATGTACGTCTCTTTTCTACCTGACATGTCCGGAAACCAGACGAGTTCTAGTCCACGGATCATGTCCAGCGTCCCACAGGCATACTCAATCGGACATTGAGGGAACCCGGTTAGGTCAAGCCTTCTGATAGGGTTGCTCCGATGCCTATGCAACAGGAACGGTATAATATCTTGAATCCTTCCGATGTCCGAGTATATTATGAGCATCTCCAGACATGGTAGTAAATCTGCATTTGCAACGATATCTTGAATGTAGAGTAAATAATCCACGGTGATGGCAAGACTAGTAACAGTACTCATGGAGTTGAGCAGTCCCAGGAGACACGAAGGATCTGGTAATGGTAAATTAGGATTTTGGAAGATGTCCAGTTGGTTAATTTGACGTGGGTACGTGACTACCGAAAGGTGAGTGAAGATAGCTTCAATAAAACTATAGTCTGGAACCGCCCAGGATAATTCAAATGGGTAAGGGTCCGACGAAGTGACTAGGATTTCGTACGGTGTCAATCTGATTCGTAATTCGGGCAGGACTTTGTCCTGAGAAGAGAATAACAGGTCCAGATGGCGACGCACAGCACGCAACGCACCGTCTAAGATAAATGCCGCTTGACGGGGGGGCCGTGTATCAGTTAGCAGGTGTATGGCACAGGCATTGTTCGGATTGATACGCCCAAGGAATGCCTCGTATACCAACAGATCGTCAGACTTGATGTCGATAAAATTCAGTCGAGGAAGCTTGGGGCGCAGAAGTGTACCGCTGATGCTCACTGTGGACAGGACCAGTGTAAGCCTCTCAAGCATGGGCATTTGAATACACATGGTCAACAGCTCGACGTCCGTCGTATGTACGACTTTCGACAAGTATAACACCCGGAGACTGTACAACGGAGCAGTAATCGTGACTGAATCAAGCATAGACAAAGAGAGAGTTCGAAGTGCGGGTGCGCGCTGGAAGAAAAGCGGAAAAGCTGGCATGAACTCCGTCATGGAGTCACGTTGTAGGCGAATATCAACTGAAAAATGCTGCATGATATCTGTGGGACGGGTCAGAAGCTGAACCATTTTCTTAACCCATTGGATTTTGTCGGAGTGGTCTGTCATTTGAACAGATACGGTCACGTTTTGAACTCGTTGCCAGTTCTCATGGAGGATATCCAAGAAGTGCCAAGCTAGGTCTGAAGGTGGCATTGATTTTAGATGGCCTGTGATAGTCAAAGGCGAGTTTCTGGTCCTATACATCACAATATCCAGCCATTTAATGTATCCTTCCTGAAATGGGTTGAGTTTGACGCTGACGCATTGTCCCCAAAGTAGGGGTGAGTCGAGGAGGATATTGCGCCAATGTTGGCAGACATGCGTTCCATGCCGAAGGGTAGACAAGGAACCACTACCCCGCTTTAACAAGCCATTGGACATTTCATACGGCATAGTCCAGGAGTATATCTCTCGAAGGACGTCGTGATTTAGGTCTTGCCAAATGAATGTGTTAGGCTGATTGATAGTATGCAGTGAGCGGTACTGGGGGTCCATTTGCGAGGGATCCCAAAGGGTTCCAGAAGCCATCCACATTGCAAGGGGTCCACCGGTTGTTACAACGTGAAATAAGTGAGGCTGAAGCGCTGGCGCCTTAGGGAGGGCTTTGTTGAATATCACGTGTTCATGGACTTCCGATGCTAACACGTACATACAAAGCTTACCATCACGATGTATCCTAAATTAGACCTTGACCAGAATACACACATTCTTCCCTCGCACGCCCGAGCCCAGGCGCTTTGTGTCCATTCCCACACCAGGATGGCCGGTTAGTCGATCTGTTTGGACGACCCCTTGCACCTGCAACACCAGCAGTGTGCCGTACACCCCCTTTCCAGGCCCCTATCTCAGCAACAGTGACGAGCTGTTTCTAACAGGCTTAATGGTCAAGCTTGGGTCAAGCTTGGGTAGTTAATAGTTATGTCTGGAATTGAATGCAGGCCCAGGCACGGTTGGTCACCACATGTTGACCACATGTCAGGCTTCGGTGTTTCCCGGAGTTGACTTGGCTCAAATATGTCTAATGCGATCAAAATGCGATATCAGTATTGTACTACCTAGCAGGAATACAATGGACACTTCAACTCTTTCCTTCAACTTATTCCGGGTTCACTCCATATGAAACGATCAGTGACACTGCTCCATGTCGCCAATACTGACAGACACTGTAGATCTGCTGCTGATGCATAAAGGATTGGGGGCCGTTTCTTGCAAGATGGATGGAGATTTAATGTATGCCAGTACATATTGACCAGGGCAAGGTATGGATCGTCTACCAGTAGCTTCAGCTGCTTTGGGATACCAGAGTGGGTGACACTCAGGATTCGTAATGCTACGTAACAATAGTTCAGACGACGTATATCATACATCAGAGAACACGTGAAAATGGTATAAGACTATACAAAGTGGTATAATCACTGTAATGTGCTGCCACTGGTATCAGTTTCTTAAAATATTATAGCTGTTCTTATGATAATATTATAGTTCTACCAGTGACTCTTACAATTGGAATATTACTTCAGTAACTTAGACATACTATTATATCTTCACATAATAGCAAAATCACATTGTATGGAGCCCTTGGACTTGTTAGATATTCTATCTGGGTGTATTCTATGCACATGGTTATCAGAAGTTATCAATATGTTCTAGACCCACTATATGCACTAAGTTTTGCCATTCATTTCTCTAAGACAAAATATCTATATGAAATGATACACAACTTTAGTTATGATCAGGTATCATAGCTTGATCTAGACTAGATGTGTAACTACAAATAGTTGTGAGAATGTTTAAAAATTGCAGGAATACTAATTTGTTATGGCACATTTTCAACAGGTAGAATGTCTTTGCAATTTGTATACTATTTGAATTATTCCCAGAGATTAAAAAATTAGCCTATTATTTCCTTGGTCTTACAATAAATTCAGCTTTGATACCTTATTCTATGCAAACAAAATAACTCTACTAAGTAATAAAGTATAATATGATGGATTTGATATTTTAGCCTAGCCTGGGCATAGTAAATAGCTATAAAGGTTTGTCACAGACCTAAAAATCACAAGACTATAGATATGTGACAGCTTATTTTCAGTAGATAGAATAATTTCATATATATGTATGCTATTATAGATCTTCCAAGAAATTATTTTAAATCCCAAGTATGCACTAGCTTTTATTTACATAGTATAGTCTAGAAAGAATGTTATACTGTAGCTCTATGCAGTACCTGGCATTAGCTACTATATACTGCTTAGTATAGCAACACTTGTATTATGCTCTCAATAATCATCATCTTGCTCAAGAAGTATTTTATGTGACTCCTTTATATCATGAGAAATAGAAATAAACTGTGGAAAGATTTTTCTAGGCTGTTTTAAAATAGGAATTTATATAAAAAATATCAAGCTTACTTTTTCCACCATTGCAAAAGGTCTTTTACGCGACGTGTTGAAGCTGTACTGCGTTCTTCTTCAAAGTAATCTACTATAAAATTATAGAAATCAACAAAGCAGAAATTATTGTGGGTATGTGTCCACTGTGAGGCATCAGTGAGATTAAATACCAGCTGAAGGAAAAATAGATACAATATGAGCATAAGTGAGTAAGAAGAAAGCAATCTCAAATATACTTACCATGACAGCTGCATAAGCAATGGAGCGACCAGTTACTTGACCATTCATCCCTAGAAGTATTGACACAGAGGACTTTGTGGACTTGTTTGACTTTCTTGGATGAGATTCAGGATCTGCCACATAGTCGGCAGATGATGGTGATGTGAAAATAGAAGCATAAATCTGTTTAATAGCAATACAGAAGTTTGTTCATAATATATATTTGCAAATACTATCATTAAACACACCTGAATCAAAAGATTGCTGCGCAAAAACCCTTCTTCAATGCGCCTCGGGTTGGCAGGTGGTGTTGAATACAAGCATCTGATATAGTAGTTTGTATTGATGGTAAACCCATCTTTACCTCCTCGAATATTTGCTCTCACTCTACTATCTTATGATTAGAAAATTAATGAGGAAGTGGCAGTTAGAAATAACAGACTCCAAATTATCCCAATCATAAGTGACTGGGCAAAGAAGCTGGCCACATATATCATGCTGTATTCCGCGGTTTAAACGATCACCTTTGTGAAGAAGATCATTTGGCTTGTACTCATTATTGATTCGGGAACAGACATCAGATTTGATACGATTGACGTCATCACTGCGAGCACTATTTGCTCCATGTTGCAGCTGGATTGTTCAATGAAGTTACAGTCAAGATATGGCTCAAATTGTATATCAGATAAACTTACCTCATTGAGATAATTTACTATAACATTGACATCTTGTTCCTCTTTAAGGAGTTGTTTCAATGAGGGGACAAGGTCAAGAATAATGGGCCAAGCTGCAGCCAAACGCTGTCTGCTGTATCATATGGTTCAGCTTGAAGAACTAAAGTAAAGGACCTGCACTTGAACCTGCGATCAAAAGTTGTCCCTGTAGGTTCCGAGTTTTGACTGTCAATCTCGTCGAGTATACTGACAACTCCATCATAGAGTGCCGCAACACGGCGTATTCCACGACCTAATGTCATTGTTGTTCTGTTGTAAAATCAAACAAATTTCAGGACTGTAGGACAGGGTACTAGCATGACTGTGCGGCAGACCTGACTCTTTTAGAACGCTTGTTACTAGCATTGACCTGTTCAGATATGGTAACTAGTTGGCGCTTCAGAGACTTTATTTGCGTGGCTGCTTCCTCAGGATCCAGCGAAATAGAATCGCCGGGATCAGTTGATTGTGAAGAGCTATTTGGTTGATTAGATGAAGTGCTGTCTTGTTCCGTGGTAATTGGAGGCATGGAGTAAATGTGCTTAAGGAGGAGCAAACGTTGGGCAGATGTTGAGCTAGATTCTAAATGCGAGGGCAGTATGTGACATCCTCGAGAAGCAGTGAGCAGACATTATAATTCCTGTATGACACGGCGCAGCCGTCGTGCGAGTTTTCTCTACGACCGTACTAATATGACCGCAGTAGCGGATGCGGCATGCTCCTATTCAACAGGCAGCTTGCAAGGGGCGCATAGCAACCCGTGAACACAATCGAGTCAGGTCGATACGGGGCTGGTACATGTGTTATTGGAGCTAGCCTTTGCACTAGCTGCTTTCACCAAGCACTGCGCCCACTACTAGTAGTAAACACTGGGGACTACGCCACAGTTGACCCGCAGCTGCTGCGATACAAGGCCGCTGTTGATGCTACGGTAGTAAGTCCGTCGCCATGAGTCACAAGTGCTTGTATGTTGCTAGTATGTCTTGCAAGCTATGCAGTTCATTTCGAATTTAAATAGTTGAAATAGAAGATCCACATCTTTAACTCAGCTCTTGCATTCAAGCGTGAAGAATGAGTGCCATGCCTGTCCTGAGCCCAGAGCAACAAAGCCGCGGAAACAGACATGTGAAGTTCGCGTTCACCAAAGTTATGAAATGGGCAAAATACTTTACATCACATCCATGCATCGATAAAGTGAGTTCTGAAGTAGTGATACTTGGCCTTTAAATGAGGTGCTCACAATTTTGACATACAGGAGTGGCTTGAAGAGTGCTACCTTCATTTTTTCAGCTCAGAAGATGCATTCGCGTTGATCAAGTCAGAAGGCAATAGAATGATGATCGATCACCAAAAACTTCTGCAGTCAATGCGCCTCCAGTTTTTGGCCTCAGACCTCGCCGATTCAACGGAACCTGAAACCAGATTTGAAAGCGAAGACTGTTTAATGAACCCCACATTACGTCGCCTCATGTCCCCAAGAAAAATGCTTGTGCAATTAATGCAGGTTACGTTTGAAGTGCAGGCCACACGAGTTCGCGGCAAGGTAGAGCTAGTTCTATCCGACGGGACATTTGCAGTGAAGGCGCTGATACAGGAGCTGTTCCCAAAAGGCTTTGACATTCACAACGTGAGAATTGGCAGCAAGGTCGGGCAAACATTGAAGTAGAGATAATGTACTAAGTTTCGTCATACCAGATGTTTCTATCATATCCCTTAGTCGACGAAGTAGCTAGAGTACTTATTCTTGAACCGGGGAGTGTTGAAATTGAAGAGAGCACAGTGCAAGGGCACTTAGAAGCAGACTCCATCACAAGGCATACAATAATGTGCGACCCCAAGTACTGGAAATCCAATGGAAGGTAGTATAAGTACCTGATCGACCATATCATTAGGCCCGTCAGCGATTTTAGTACGCTTGACCAGTATACTAGTCATTGAATTGTAACTGTAAATAAAGGGGGAGAGTACACGTCGGCTTCTCGTAGTATGGTCCTTGGCTTCTCCGAGTATGGTTCTTGAACAACTTGAGGTAAGGAGAGAGATTCGACTTCTTGCTGCTGCTCGTCCGACAATCGACGGTATGTGAGGGCATGCTTCGCAGTAGTCAACCCCTTTCAAACGCTGACTATGTATGCTTCGCGTCTACTAGGGTCTATGCTAGCAGGAGAAGAAACGGAACACTGAAAGTGTCGCGCAGCTCGGCAAGTTCGTATACTGGCACAAGTGAAAGGAGGGCAACGAATATCGACTCCCTGAACTCCCATAGACTGAGAAGATATGAACAAGTGGTAGACGTACTCGAGGAAAGTAAGATATACTTTGTTGAAAGGTCCGCGGTCACAATTAACAAGATTATCACAACTGCTGTTCGTGTCTCAGGAGGGACTGTTTCACAACATTCAACCCCCTTCAGACATTATTTGCGTATGCTTCAGGTATATTCAAGAATAGCAGCGGTAGTGGTAAATTGAAGGGTATGAGTCATACTAGAGCTTGGGACTTTCGCAGTGACCGAGCAAGTTCAAAGGGTGGACAATAAACGTTGACCGCATAGAATAGTTGCATAGATAGATTGCCGCCCTTCTAATCGACAGTTTCTCCAGAGGGAATGTTCAACAGAGTTCAACCCCCTTCGAACACTATCTGTGTCTGCTCCGCGTCTGCTAGGGTTTATGTAGGAGAGGAAACAGAATACTGAAAGTCTCGCGTAGCTCGGCAATTTCGTATACTGGCACAAGTGAAGGGAGGACAATGAATATCGACTCCCTAAGCATGTGAGATACGTGGCCCGTGTATGAACAAAGGAAGGACGAATAAACGTCAACTCCCTGAGGCGATCGTCGCGGTTTGGTCTTGCCGCCGGTATACAAGTACATGAAACAAGCAGAGATTGAACATCTCTTCTACCGGAGCTCGGCGCACGCGGCATGCATAGCAAGATCATTGGGCATGATGCCAGCACTGGCATTTTTTAAAGTAGTACTACCTTAGGGCTGTATCATACTACCTCAAGTTGCGATGCGCATGTAAGTATATTACTATAGGTAGATACTAGTAAGTAAGTTTGTAGTAAGTAAGATAGTACTGTACCATCAACGTACCATTTAAAATGGTTCATGGCGTATTCCAACTTTTTTTGAAGAGCGCTATTGCTCCGGTGTTGTCGAAGTTGAACAGAAGTCCTGGGTTTGTTTCCCAATGAGGGCCATGCTTCATTGCTAGTTACAAGATACTTAGTTTCGGTCTCAGTTAAGAACGCGAGGACCAGAGTTAGTCTAGAATTCGTGTCACGCTACTACCGACTCGCCTCCCTGTATGATTGTGTCGGCCATGCCTTCCCTGTCGCCCTCCTTTGTATTTGAGGCCTGTTCGACTGGTACGGTGCCAACGGGTTGCTGTTGGCCATCGTACGCCTCTCAAGAATTTGTTCTGAGGGTACGGTACTGTATGATACTACTCATTTCCTCGCTCCTCTTGACCCCTTTTCTTCGTCATCCTCCGAAACGCGTTCCACAACCCGTCCTCTACTCCTTCTCCGTCCATACTGATGACGCTCCCTCTACAGGCTCTACTATATTGTCCGTGCATATAACGTTCAGGGTACTATATTGCCCGTCTACCTTTCTGTGCCATATGCATTGCACAAGGGTCTACACGAGATCTATAATATCTCAGCTCGTGATATGTGCCAGATAATTCCTCCTATCAATTGTAGGTCTTGCTGTCACGATATACCACACCCTCCTCCCCTCCCCGCACAATCTCGTTCTTTGTGTTCAGGACAGTTGCATGACCGTCACTAAACATAATAATCGGTCCGTCAGCGTACAGGACCTGGAAGTTCATGGTTGCGTTGATACCCTATGCTAGGTCCGTGGTCGTATTACATCACGAAAAAGACTTTTGATCGGAGGGCACTTTAGGAAAGTGCGATCAGATCATCAATTGATGGGGCCTTTAACTACTTTAGGATGTCATGAGATGCCTTGGCATGTCCTGGCATGCCCTGGCATGCTTTGAATTTCCATGCAACATGGGGAAATAAAGCTAGCTTGAACGACTTTTCCCACCTTCATTGTTGATTTTCAAACATTAAAATTATACACATTATGTGGGTGACATGCCCATTTAAGTACTTCAAATAGTGCGATAATTTGATTATGTAAGCCTATCCAATATCGCACTAAGTCGACTAAGTCCTCTAAGTTCACTTGCACTTCACTCTGATGTTCCCCACTCCCCTTCCTCAACTTTTCTTGTATGCTTAGCCTCTACTCTACTCAGGCAGTCCTTGGTGGCTGCTACCTTGTTAGATCTGGTCTAGAGCTTGGATTTATGTCAGGAGGGCAAATGTGGATGGAATAGGCCCATCCCTATAGAGATTGCTTTATATCGTCGGAATGGTGAACCGCATTGTCAAACGGTTTTTTGGTACGTCTTTAGCTCATTTATACGTTTCTAACGCACCCAAGAACACTCCAAACGAACCAGTATTCGATGCGCAAACTGGTGATCATTTTGGGACCCCTATTGGAACATATCACCATTTTCTTTCTTTTCTGTTTCTTCCGAGCCCTCGGTCGCCCCGGATTCATAATGTGGGAAATTATGCGATTCTAACGAACCCAAGACCGAAGATTTTGGATGTCTGGAAGGCCAGAACCAGCTAGTCTCTCTCCTTCCCCTGTTTTCCGATGTTTTATCGGTTTTAAAGGTATGTATTGGGTTTATTGCATCGTTCTTTTCACATATGAGCTCCTGAAGATTAGGGGATTCTATCGAGTACTTGAACATTCGATTCCGACGCCTGGAAGCCGTCCAACTGTGATGTGCTCCTCCTGCCCCTGGACTGCCTCTGCTTGAAAGTCCCATAACTCCTGATCCTGTCCACCTGTACTCTCAATTCTTTTTGCACCTTCAAGACCATCTTAGTCCTCTGCAAACCGTCCCCAAGATCATGCTAATCCATCCTGTACTTGCCAAGTACCATCTTATAGGTGTCAAGTGCCCTTAGGACGCATTTTCCCTCATATATCTGTCAATACCCGGCCAAACAGTATGATTTCTGCATTTCCTGGTTCGTCTCATTAATACCTATCGAACAGTACCATTAATTGCGCGATTTGACAAGCTTGAGGGCGATCTCAATCTTTGTGTCCTCCTTCCCCTGGATGGGACAATTTAATTCATAGGTGCGCTTCAGGATATCCTGAGTGTCTCAAACTTTGGGAAACTTACTCAACTACATAAGGTACCTGCTCCTGCGACGGCTTAATTTTTGGGGCAACCAAGCATCCTTCATCTCAAGTTGCTAGTCAACTTCGGAGTTTTGAAGTATTTCTTTGATTCTGACATAGGTTCGTCTCCAATCTCCTTAATTCTTTCTATGATGAACTCACCTTGATTGTAGCTTTCTAACAAGCCCTCAAACGCTATATATCGTCGCTTGGAATCCAAAAATCCGCCATGTGCTCCTCCTCCCCCTCCCTCCTCCAGGTAAAGTACTTCATATCTTGGGTTCCTGTTCGTATTTTTGGCTAATTCTTTTTGGAGTCTTTTACTATAGATATTTATCGACTAATCAACCAGTTTATGGCGTCCGATACGCCCTCAATATCTGATGTCCCTATTGACCATATGACTACTATTGCAGAGTTGAATATCATCTCCTTCCTTCAATTTTCAACAAAGGCTTTCGCAACTTGGCATGTTTATTCACCATTTATGTGGGGTTTGAACGCGTTCCTTACACAAATTTTGAGATTCCTGGATGCCTGTGAGTAGCCATGTCCTCCTCCATCTCCCTGTCTTGGACTAATTTTGCTCTAATTCCAGAACAACTTCTTCAATTGCCTCGCAGTTTTTTTGAGCTTCTTTGCGTTAATTCAGGCTTTCTAACGAGCCCCTGAACGTGTTATTCCAAGCAGAATTATCATCTTCATAAGCGCCCTATCACTGTGTTGTATTATATGTATCTACATGAATACTGTATTATCTAGTGTAGTTAGAGTCAATATATAACTTGTTTTTTATAAGAAGTTTGAATAGTACTTGTTAAATGGCATTATATGTAAACATCTTTGAATGATACAAGGCCCATCTGGTGGATCCTAGGATGCCTTGAGCTGCCCTGGATTGCCTTGGGAAAGTTGTACCTGGTTGTTTGCAGAGGGACCTTGCCCTGAGTGCACCTAAGGGCCCTGGCTGCTTTGCATGCCCTGGCTGCCTTAGGATCTCTAAGGCAGTGCCAGGGAGATACAAAGCCCCTGGGGACAAAAGTCATTTTCCTGATGTGTAAATGTCCTCACTGCGTTCATTTCCAAGCCTCAGCACTCAGGGGGTCTTTGAGTTAGTCCATCGTAGGATACAGGTCGCCCGAGACAGCCCGAGACCAAACCTGCATCAAGCTTGAAGCCAAATGTGAACATCAAGCTGAGAATTCAGACATCGTCGTGCAGTGACTGTCGTAGGTAGTAACTCCTACTGGACCCTGGTCACGGTACATACTCAAGTATTTGAAGGACGGATAGCGACGGTGCAGAATGTAAGAAACGCAAGCACGAACATTGCTTGTTGTTGAAAGCACATTAGTTCTTAATAGCGCAGGAAGAGAGTTGTACTAGTACTACTACTAGTACTTGCAACACTGCATGTTTCATGGCCAAAAATGTGCCGGCAAATATGTCATATTTTCAAAATGACATGTATGGCTCACAAAAAGGTAACAAAAGTCGTCGGAGTTTCCTCAAATGGCAAGGCCGATGCCTTTTTGCCCGCCAAAACCAAGGCAAAACGATGCCACCAAAAACATGACATATCCGATGGAAGCATCTTTTTCGTCACCAAACACAGGTCGGCGCCAGTGGCAGTGTTGGGTATTGCCACCTGCACTGTACGTCGATTTTGGCCGCTACTAGCCTTACGTGCGCATTTTACACAACATGAAATTTTGAACCTCAATTTCCCCGGCCTGCTCAAGCTAGGCTCGAGGCTTTCCAAGCCTCATGACCGTAGGATGACTTGATGCCAAGCCATCGTGATCACTACAGTGCTCTTCGCTCAAAACTTTCTCAAAACTTTCTGTCAAAATCAAGTAGAGATGGGATGAATTTAACAAGCATCTGTATTCAAGAAGCATCCGAACACGGGTGTCACGGTACCGTCTCTCATCCTGGTCTTACACCTAGTCTCGACTGTAGGTGTCTGGACAACGCGAGGTTAACAAGGAAGCACTTGCTCAACTGTTCCCGGCCAGGAATAACAATGGCGCACGTCCTGCTGATATTTTTTCCTAGAGCAGAAGCTTCTACACAGTAAGCGCATTCTTTAAGACACCCACATCGTCTGCCAAGCTCTTCGCTGCGGGCGGGCGCAACGAATTCTTCCACGGACTCGATTACGCCATTTTGCTTGTACTCAGCTTGCTACTCAGCGTCGTCGACAACATACACAAAACCGAACCAGGAAGAAAGTGCTTCTTCTCATTCAACAAAACGGGATTTCTTCGCACCTGCGCACATTACATTGGAAGTTGAGCATTCGGGACTCCCCTCACTGAGGCGTACGCTGGGCCGCATTCCTTCATGGCGCTTGACTGTGGTACAGTGTCACTGAACATAGAACTCCATCAACAAGATTTAGAAGGTGATACGCTGCAGCTTTATAACGTTTCCGCATGGTTACTTAGTAGTTCCAATAAGGTCAGATCCCAGATCCCAATCGTTGTAACAGTAGGGACTCAGTTGTAGATCATGGGAGGAATAGAAGAGCTATCTGCAACCATGAACAGCGGTCCGATATATCAGCACCCAGTATATTCAGATCATAAATGACATCGCGATAGAATCTGGAGACGTTTTTGGGGTATCCCTTGTAGTGGCCATGTAGCTTTTGAGAGTAGGGACGTGACTAGCGCCTGCATTGAGGGCATCTTGACAGAGGTTCTTGGCCTCCTGCGTCCACAGAGCACCCGTGCCTGTACTAATATATTCTCATTGACCGCGTCGCAGATGAAAGCGTGGGCTTGCTTGCGCTCGTCATGAGTCCTAAATGGCTACTTGCCCTTGAGATCATAAAGTAGTCTACAAAGTAGAAGATAGCCACATGTGGTTCACCTTTGAAATTTAACACCGCCCTACAAATAGTTGAGAGGGAAACAGACAAAAAGATGATAATGGGTGCCTATCTAAGGGAGGCGAATTGCAACATAAGCCTGAATAGCAAAAACATTGCACGCTTCGTTCTCGTTAAAGAAGACGACGGCTGGACATGGCATTGTCTCCATCTACTGCGCAGAAGTGTGACACAGTGCAAGGAGTCCTCGGACTTCTGCCGGCGACGGTCTTCACCGGCTACACATGCTCGTTCATATCAAGAGGCGCATTTCATCAGCCTTTTATACTAGCATAGGCGAGCAGAGATGAAGAGAACTACGAGATCAAGGTTAGGGTAACGAGACTTGGAACGGCGTCCGAAGTCGCAAATATCACTTTAAAATTGTCTGAGCTAAAGCTCGCAGACCTTCCAGTTTGACAGATTAGCGGTCATAATCAATCAACGTGTTAATTGGCCTTCCGATCCACAGCGTCGTAGGAGGGAATGCTCTGTAGCATTCAACCCCCTTCAAAGACTGTCTGCGTATGGTTCGAGTCTGTTCAAGAATAATAGCACCAGTGGCTTGAAATTGCACCGTTTGCGACATAGTGTAGCTGGGACTGGAGCAAGTTGGGGAGGAATAAATGTCAACCCCCGGGCATATTCAAGCCCCTTTGAATACTGTTTGATTACGCTTCGAGTCTCCTGGGAATTTTGGGGGAGAGGCAACGACGACTGCGAAAGTCTAGCATGGCTCCGCAATTTCGACAATTGGTACAAGTGAAGGGAGGACAATAAATATGGACTCCCAAGTTCGCACAGATTGAAGATTGTCCTACTTCTGTTCTTTCAATTGAAAGTATCTCAGGACGGAGGGATTTTTAGCATTCGACCCCTTCAAACACTGTCTCCGTACACTTCGAGCCTGCTGGCATCCGTTGCAATAGACTCTAGAAGTGACGGAGCTGGGTCGGCAGTTTTGTCTAGTGGTGCAAATAAAGGGATCTACATGAATGCCAACTCCACAAAATCTCATAGATTAAAGAAGTATGAACGTGAAGACGTACAGGTTCATGGTTCGAGAGAGATGGAGTAGTAGCCAGAGCCGTTTCCTTCCGTGGAGATGTCCGCATCGTCAGTGTCCGTGGCCTTCGTGTCCACAGAGAGGGTAACAATATCCGGAGACTGGATGGGGGTGGCGACGGAGGGGGTAGATTATTGAGACCGCAAGATTCGGTGGTGGGGGGAGAACCCCCAGCGAGGGTGTCAACGGCGGGGTATCTTCTTCCGGGGTCTTT
Organism: Stropharia rugosoannulata; assembly: GCA_028532985.1. Taxonomy (NCBI): domain Eukaryota; kingdom Fungi; phylum Basidiomycota; class Agaricomycetes; order Agaricales; family Strophariaceae; genus Stropharia; species Stropharia rugosoannulata. The sequence goes on along the minus strand of JANCIK010000001.1, from coordinate 4,027,928 downwards.
TCTTTGGGAGGCGGGACAGGTTTGTAGACAGCGAAAACATTTGCTGAGTCGACGACGAGAGAGTGTGCTGTATGCTCAACCCCATTCTGTATGTGATCAGATTGAAGAATTGGTCGTCGTCGACTACATCAAGACTACATGGCTTGAAAGATTAGCGGTCGTAAGAAAGCCATTTTTCCCGTTCTTCCAATCAACAATATCTCAGGAGGGAATGACTTCACAGCATTCAACCTCCTTTGAACAGTGTGCGCAGTGAAAGTCTCGCGTGTATGTATCGGCAAAATTCGTATACTGGCGCAGGCATTGAAGGGAGGACAATAAATGTCAACTCCCTAAATACGTGGTATATATATCGACAAAGGAAGGATGAATAGTTGACGATCTTTAAGGAGGTCTAGCGTCTTTAAGGAGGTCTAGCGTCGCGGTTTGGTTGTGGTACTATCATAGTAGATTCTGTGGCAATTCTGGGGAGCTTGGGTTGAATGTCAAGCGGAGATTGAAATATTGAAGCTCAGATGTCCGAGCTTGGTGCACGCTGTTGGTACGCAGGTCGTCAGAGACTCAGTAGTATACCGAATATTGAGATTCACGTACGGGCAACGTCACGACGCGTCAAGCGGTTGCTTTGTTTGTATTGTGTAAGGTGTAGTAGGCGAGAGTAGGCGCCGCCCAGGGTACGCAGATTCCGACTCTGGATCAAATGATTGACATTGAAAAGCGACATATATTTGGAACAAGTTGCTACCAGTATTGCTAATTGGTTTTAAGGAGGCTGGTCAAGATATAGTAAATAGCAAGAGTCTGTACATCATAGAAAACTAGTCCAATGTATTTAAAATATTCACAAAGCTTGCAAAGAAAGACTAATTGTAAGTATGTGGCGACAGAAGCTAAGAAAAAGTAGAAGGACCAGCTATTGCATTCAAACCATTGCGACGACGACGCTGGCGCTTTGAGAGATGTACAGGGGCAGTGCCAACAACCTTCATTCCTAACCTCGTAAGCAAGTCTGGTGGAGGAACCTGGCGAACACAGAGACTATCGGAAAATGGAGCTGACAATGAACGGTTGCCCGACAGAGCGTTTCTTTGCCAGAAATCTCTGGAACGTCCTCGAGCGCCGTTGTAGTCGCTTGCCCAGACAAAATCACAGTGCACCAGCAAACCGTCTACTTCAATACTGCGCGAGGAGACCACCCCCCGGAACCGAATAGCATTGTCTACTGAACGGAACTTCACCCAAAAGACTTGATGGCCCAATTCATTCGTGCGTACAATGCATTCAACAGAAACCGAATGTAAGTAATCGCACACAGAACTAATCCAGGCTACAACGTTGTGCCAGATGTAGTGAACTGGTAAGTTCCATATAGCAATGTAGCGCGTCTGCGACCCAAACGACATATGCGTGAGCACCGGGACTGGAGCGATAGTGGCCGGAGCAAATATTTCGTCTAGAGCGTCATCGTGCGGGCTGATGCGTGCGAAGGCGTTGGGAGATTGACAGTTACTCTTGTATTGCTCGACACTTTCTGGTTGCTGGGGGACATCTCCTAAGCGTTGCAGTAGTGAAAGCTTAGACGGGCTGGCCAGAGCCGACTTTTCCTCGCATTTTTTTGCCGGAGCGCTGATAGATCCACCTCCTGTATCATTGGGAGTATTGTCGATCTGCACATTGCATTCGCTCTCGCTCTCGTTTGAACAATTGATTGCTACCTGTTTTTCTGGTGCATCATCTTCCTCACATTCCATCGCCGGAGTACTATTACTCATAGCGCCTCCCGTCATATCATTCAGGGTAACGGTGGTTCGAACGTCGCATTCGTTCTCTATTGTAACTTTTTTCTGTTCTTCTAGGGCGTTGTCTTCCGCACATTCCTTTGCCGATGTGATATGCTCACGTCTCATATCCATAGAAGCAGCGTCCGTCAGAATATCACAATCACTCTCCATCCCGGCCACTGGGTTTGGAATTGGTCCTTCATGGACTTCAGGTGCGTCTACGGGCATTGGAGACAACGATCGTGGTCTCTCAAACGGGGCGGACATGTTTTCATCCGGTGGATCTCGTACAGGATATGGCACTGTTGCTGGGCTGGGCTGTGATGGTACTTGTCTGAGAGGACTCTGCGGTGTGACAGGGTGGTGCCTATGCGAAAAGTCATCCAGAGAATCCGATGGCCCAACGATATTGCTGATCTCGCAACAAGACTTGTCATTAGCAGAATGTTCTGCCAAGGCACCTCGAGAGTTGAATTGCTTACGAGTACGAGAAGCACTTCAGGAGGGTCTCATACGTTCCGTGCTCAGAGCTGGACTGTGGTGGCAACCCGAGGTCCTGCTCCACGAGGAATTTCTTGGCCGCCGTGGAGGACTCCTACCTCGTGTGTAGGACTCACGCGATCTCGAGTTCCAATTGTACTCTTGGGATCGATAGTAGTCGCCTTGTCTGTTTCTGTACGGAGCTCCGCCTTGCGAACTCGGTCGCTCACCCCAGGACGAACTCCCTGCAGTAGGTCGAAAGTCTTGTCGACAGTATTGGGCACTGATGGTACGATTGGGCTGAGCATCTTGTCGGCGGTACTGGCCATTCACCGTAAAGCTGGGGTGAGCATCTTGGGGTTTGACCTCTGGCGTTATACCTCGAGTGTTACCCATGGGTGAACAATTGGGTTGTAAATCTGTGGCGACAGCGGAGAGCACTCGGGAAGTGGTAGAAACGTAGGATGTTCCCTCTTTACCCGGTAATGGCTTTTCTTGTAGGTATAGCCATATCGACGACTGTCGCTTTTCTGGAATGCCATGTTCGTTGTAGACCGCGAAAGGTATCGATGAAGCCGGAAGACCGAAAAGTTCAATGCTCGCCTTGTAATTACTCGGCGGAGTTATTTTCTCCTCCAAAATGATTACTCGCCTAAGAACACGATCGTAGTAGAAGTGTCCATGGGCGTGCTTCTGTTGTTTCTTCCCCACCGGTATCAACCATGTTTCCTTTGAATAATCCATGAAACAAGTAACCCAAGTCGTCCATTTTCCGGGTGTGACGGCTTGAACTGCTGGGGGGATGATCTCAAGTTCATCAGCTTTTGCAAGAGTAACGTTTTGCTTCCGGATAGTGCCATCCATGTTCAAGGCTCCATGTGCGGCAGGGCTTGCTCGCAGTTCATCCTCAATTTTAGCAGCAGGTAAGCTACCCATAGGAAGCCAATGGTCATGTTGAAGATATCGCAGGTCTCCCCCACACTTCAAGAGTTCATAATCATAGAGATTGTACCTCTTATCCAGCTGTTCTACAGCTGTTCCGACAACCAAATTCTCAGCCACCGTCGATCTGTTGAATCTTTCTATATCGCAGGTGCTGGTTACCCGACTGATGACGAAGCAGGGCACCCGATGTGCAAGAAGCTGTAGCCCCCAAAATTCATTGGCACCGTTAAGCCATACACCCATGAGGTCATCATCGGCTGGTTGAATTATGGAGAAATCTGGCGTATGGTTCGACTCTTCTTCCTCGAGAATTTTCCCAACCATACGATTCCATGCGTCAATCGTTTTGATAGATCTCTGTACAAGACTGAGAGTATCGATGGCTTCACCCAATGGGAGGGAAGAGGATAGCCGTGAAAGTGCTTCTTCTTTCATCATAGGTTGGTTCTTCCAAAGGCTTGGATGCAGGCTGTCAATGCGTTGTAGCTGCTTTGAACGAGTAACCACTACTTGAGCTCTAGCTTGTAAGGCGTAGAGTAGTTTCGGTTGTAGCACCCCCTTTTGTCCGCCAGGGTGAGATTTCCAGTGCTCTACTAAGGGAAAGAATTCTGGTAAATCATCCCTCGCAGTTCTTCGTATGTACCCTAGCCATGGGTTGTCCATGGAGAAGTGCTGCGGAACTACGGTTGCGTCAAATCTGCAATTGTGCCCATCGCCTCGACGGTCCTGCTCTGGTAAAGACATGCTGGATTTGAGGCCTTGGCAAGGCAGGCCAGGGTAGAAAGGTCGTTGCTTAGAGTTTGGGGACCACAGTTCATACCGAATGTCGCGAACTTTAACGAACCGAGAGGCAACCAAGATGCATGAAGGAATAATGAAAAACATGGTCGCGTATACATATGGATTGTCATGGTACCCCGCTATTGAAAATAAGCAGGGGGTAGCGAGGACAAACTTCAAATTCATTGTAGATACTGATGACCAATTACCAGCGCCTGAGGTAGACAACTGGTGCTCGGCGACCTTCCAACCAATTACTAGCGCCAATGATTCTGACAACTAGTGCTCGGTTGAAATATCAACAAGAATGTGGGTCTGGTATTGTATTCTCGCAACTAGACGGGTTCAAGTGGAGTGAGAGTGAATATGTGAGGTGTAGAGCGTTGACAGGCCTGCGTTTACACCAAGGCTGTAAGAGACCACAGCGGGCGGTTTGGGCTGAAGTGTAAGGGCACAGCGGAACGGTGACTAGCCTGGTCAGCCGTCTCAGCGCTCAGCGCGTGTATCACAAATCTATCACGCATGTGCTCCGCGGACGCTTGTGTGGGGGTTCAGCGGACTGTACGGACCACAAGTACACAGTTGGAGTACCCGGAATAGTTGTCAGCGGAGCACATAACGGTTACTGTCGTCCCAGCGGAAGGCAGGAGTACAGCTGAGCGGAAAATATCAAAGGCGACGAGCAGGACTGTGTGTAGACGGCATCTCAAAAGGGGCTCAGCAGAACACATCACGAGGGCGAAATTTGCCTAAGTCCACTCGTCAGGTGACCGTGGCGCGCGCGCTGGAGCGTGTGATGCCCGAGGGAAGGCATAATGCACACAGCACAGACTCCGCTGGGGAACTTTGGCAGCGGTAACCAGATCTCAATAACCCAGAAGGAACCGCTCAGCGGAGTTCAATGGCGTCTCTCGGCGGAGGCTGGCAACACAACGAGGTCAGGTCGCGCCAGCGGGTAGTCATCAAAACGCCCAGCGGAGGCACATGCGCTCAGCGGACCTTTGGTCCGGCGTTGCTAGTATTTACTCTCCACCTAAATTAGTACACAGCGCGCGTCTATATAAACTTGTAATTGTAACTACGGAAATCAAGCAATTGTCTACCCACTAGATCTGTGTGTTGGGCTCCGTCCCAGACCGTCAGCGGGCTGTGTTTAGCTTTTGCTAGGGTCTTTACTGTGAAGTGTTTTGTGAATCATAGAAGTTTTGGATAGCTTCTGGCCACCGGGTCATTTGGAGAGCTCAGCGGGGAGTCAGTACAACCGTGTACGAAAACTCGCGCTGTAGTGTTTTTGTGAATTAAGACTGCACCACCGGGTGAACGAGGTTCTGGATAGCCTCAGCGGAACAGGACTTTGGACAGTCCCAGCGGAACGACTTTGGATAGTCAGCGGAGCGAGGCACAATTGGGACTACCAGCTTGTGTGAGCACCTGCATCGGTCACCGGACCCCAAACCCACTCAGCGGAATAAGCCCCGCGGAGCCACCATCAAAACTATACATTACTATCGATACCCTGCGCTCAGCGGAGGTTGCCCAGACATTAATCTGAGACTTCTAGAATTAAACCCCTCCTTAAAAACGAACTTGCAGGCACTGTACAGCGGACATCTGGACTGAACTTGCAAGACCCTTACACATCACAGTCCGCTCAGCAGGGAAGTACCGGGAGAAGTGAAGACATCTATAATCCGCTTAGCTGAAGAGCGTCGCTCGATCTAAGGGATAGGATCTCGCTCCGCTGGGTTGTGTGTGTTGTGTTTCTTGTGATTCGAGTCTAGCCCCGCGGCAGACCTCTCATCTGGAGCCCACCGCGAGGGGTAGGTTCAGAAATCTCATATAGTGTTTCGGGGACCACGGCTTAGCGCCTATTACAAAACATTTCAAAAATTTCAAATACAACGGGGACGAGTAACAAGCGAGGCAAATTTCCTGCACCGTCGTCGCTAGCAGAACCAGCGGAGGCTAGACCATCATTTGGTATATTGCCTCCAAGCGGGCGATTGACTAGGAGCAAGAAAGACGCTGAGCTTGTGGAACCATTGGTGATTACACCTACTCGAGATAGAAAAGCGAAGAGGAAAGCAAGGGAAGAGGCGTGGCTACAGATAGAAACGCAGGATCTTGCTCAGCGCATACCAGGAGCGCTTACAGAGAGTGACTCAGAGCGGGAGGATGGGCCCAGCGGATTCTGGGGACCGCCTTCTGGAATTGAAACAGACGACTGCTCAGCGGACGGAAACATTACGCTTGAAGTTGCACCATTTGGCTCATCAGATAGCCAAGCTACTCAAGACACACCTCCTCCGTTTTCGGAAGTATTCGAGACTGCTAAGAGATCCGCTCAGCGGACGACAGATAATAGTGAGAGTGAGGCCGAGCACGTGGCCAGAGATATATTTGAAGGAGACTTGTCAGACCTTTCCACAAGTGAACACGAACTGCCCCCTGAAATTATCACCATGCCTAAGGAAACATCTATGCCTGTGCGCGGAGCGCGCGGTGCACCAAGCTTCGACCCCTCCGCTGAGCGTGATGAACTCCCACGCTACTTCGAGGACTTAGAGGACTGGTTCAAGCGCGCTGAGGTGACGGAGGATGATGAGAGGAGAGGCTATGTAATCAAATATGTACCCATGCAGACAGCGGAGGAGTGGAAGAATTTACCAGGCTATGACACCAAGAGTTACGCTGAGCTGAAGAAAATGATCCTCAATGAATATCCTGAGGTGATCAGTATTCAGACGGGGTCCATCGCGCGCCTAAAGAAGCTGTGCAAGGAGAACCAGCGCATCTCGGAGGAAGACCTCCAGGTGCTGTTGGACTTCAAGCGGGCATTCTTAGCGGAGGCAGCGAAGTTGACCAAGGCGCCTACCTTGCTGGCCAATCATACGCTGGTGACCTACTTCACCAACAGTCTCACAGCGGGGTTCAGGGAGAGGTTGTTTAACAAGCTGGATATCGACTACACTACGAGAACATCGTTTGACAAGTACCTAAAGGAACACAATATACCCTTTACGGCGCCAGCGGGGATTCAGGTGGAAGCGCGGACTGAGGACATGTATCCGCTGAAGCAGGTGGCGGAAATGGCAGAGCAGATGGCGCGCACCAAGAATCCTAGCACCTCGCTCAGCTTGACTCGAGACTCAGCGGACGGGCTCATGCCTGTGCCTGCCATCAAGACCGAGTCAGCGGAGGTGCATACGCTGCGCGGGGAGATTGAGGACTTGAAGGGTTTTGTAGCGTCGTTTAAAGATACGTTGTCGCTGGTAGAAAAGACGGTGTCGAAGTCAAAGGAGACCAATAAGAAGGAGTTGGAAGATATTCTGCGCAATGTAATGTCATCGCGGGCGGCGCCTGTCGCTGCGCCAGTCCAGCCAGCGGTACCTATGATGCCAATGGGAGGACCAGGTTTCAGCGGAGCGCCGCCGCGTCCGTTTCAATACCAACAGCGACCTGAACCGAGGTGCTTCTATTGTAAACAGACGGGACACATCGTAGCGGAGTGTATTGTGAGGCAACAGGATCTGTCCGCTGGGAAGATAATCATCACGGAAGCTGGAAGGCTCCAGCTGCCAGATGGATCGTCATTACCTTGGGACCCTTCGCGCGCTATCAAAGAACGTGTAGATGAGTGGCATAAGAAGAATGGGCCGCCAGCGCAGCAGACCTACATGGCGCCGGTACACCCAGTGTACATGGGGACTCCGCCGAGCATGGTGTACGCCCAGGTCTACCAACCAGCCAGCTCTCTCGATGAGACTTATGAAGAGCAAATTCGAACGCTGCAGCAGGAGCTGGACAGTCGGAAGGCGTTCTTAAAAGAGCGCTCAGCGGTCAAGACGCCAGAGGAGGTGATAGAGGAAAATCGGCAGCTGATCGCGACCATGAAAGCGGAGCGGGATGCAGCGCTGAGCCAGGGTTTCGATTGAGTCTGATGAAGGGAAGTGCGGGCAGAGTTCAGCGTAGCGGCTCTGATAAACCCAAGAACCCGGAAGACGTAAATAAGAAGCTACCAGTAAGAAGTACACCAAGGACAACTATCGAGGAGGTCGACAGCGGAGATGAGGAAGAGTTTATAGAAGAGATTAGTAGACAGGCGCCCAGCGGAGCAGAGAAAAAGAAAGTAAGCTTCGCAGCGCCAGCGCAGAAAGTTGGGGAGAATAAAAAGCCAGCGCAGGTGCCGTATGTAATGGTTCCTCCGCTGCGCGTTCCAGAAAAGAGTCGGCCGCCTGTAAGAGAAGCGCCGGTGCCAGTGATAGAGAAAAGGAAGCCAGCATATAAGTTGCGCGCGGCCATTGAGGATGAAGTGCAAGCGGACAAAGTCCTTAAGCGTTTAGAGAGCCAGAAAATAGAGATCACTCAAGGGCAATTATTGGGGATCTCTACAGCGGGGTTTAGGAGGAAGTTTGTCGAGCATATCATACCGCGCAAAGTTCCGCTGGATGTAAATACCATGCGGGTTTTGCAGCTGGATTATGAGGCAGAGGAGTGGGAGATGGACGAGGCCATCGCCCAGCTGAAGCAGGAGAATGAAGAAGAAGAGTTCATGCGAATGGACGAGCTCCCAGCGGCGACGTTCCTCACTTGCACGGAGGAGCGCGGTGGATTACAACCCGGCACAATAATCATGGAGGATCCCTATGAGCAATACATCTCGACGTTACAACCAGGCGAAAAGCCAAAGGGATTAATTGTGGCACGAGAGTCGCACCATCTCAAGGCGGTATTTCCGCTGATCAATGGGAAAGGCCGTGCAGAGACTCTGCTCGACAGCGGATCGCAAATAGTGTCCATGGCGCAAGATACCGCGGAGCGACTAGGCTTAAGCTGGGATCCTGACTTTACCATTAGGATGCAGAGCGCTAACAAACAAGTCGAGTCGACTAAGGGCTTAGCGCGGAATGTACCTTTTGTGTTCAGCGGACTGACAGTGTACCTACAAGTGCACGTTATCAGCGCGGCTGCCTATGAGGTTCTGTTGGGGAAGCCGTTTGAAATTCTCACTGAAAGCAATGTGAAGACGCGCGGGGATGGCACAGTGGAACTTACGCTGACGGACCCAAACACTCAGCGGAAGCTAGTGGTACCTACGTATAATCGGGGGTGCGGGCCGAAGATACTTCAGCGGGAGCCAGATGTGCAGGACTCCAGCGCAGCGGAGGAGCCGCACGCCGACCAGGATTTTCAGTCCTCGATGATTTGATGCGTCAAGGAGAGGTCGCGTTAATGTTCGAGCGGGATGATAGGACTGGAAAGATAGAGATAGCGGGGTATGCGTTGCCAAAGAAGGGAGGGAGATTTGGCTCCGCTGAGCTGAGAGATGTGTACATGGCTCAAGCTGTGCACGAGGCTAAGATGGAGGATAAAGAGAAAGCATCAATTTATAAGTACTTTCAGCAAAAGGAATGGCGAGAAAAAGAGACAGTGAAAGGAGAGCCTAGGGGGCAATTCCGCTCAGCGGACCTCGAGCAAGGCCAGTCAGCGCGGAAAGGAGTAACTAGAAAGCGGTTAAGTGGTAAGAATGCCACTACTGTAACCGTCTTTGCAGGAAAGAAATATAAGCCGGTCGCTGACAAGGTCAGGCCCGTTTATCAAGAGCTACCAGAGAAATTCAGGATAGTGAGGGAGATAAAGGGAGATCTGCTGAAAGAAATGCCTCCGCTGACGGTACACCCACCAGAGTTTGTACCCACGGGAAGGTACACAGCGGAGCGGAAGGAGGAAATAGATAAAGCGCACGGAGGAGATTTCCTGTGGCCAGAGGAGCGCAAGCTAGTACATCAGGTGTTCATGCAGCAGAATGAGGCGTTTGCGTGGGATGACACGGAAAAGGGGAGGTTTAGAACAGACTTCTTCCCGCCGGTGGATATTCCAACGGTAGAACATACGCCGTGGGTACTGAAAAATATACCCATTCCGCCAGGCATGTATGAGCGGGTGTGCGAGTTCATCGCTACTAAGATCCGCGCTGGGACTTATGAACCATCCAGTTCATCGTACCGGTCGCGCTGGTTCACAGTAACAAAGAAAGATGGGGTGTCCTTTAGAATAGTACACAGCTTAGAGCCGCTGAACGCTGTTACCATCGCACACTCAGGATTGCCGCCGGCAGCAGAGAGTTTGGCAGAACACTTCGCTGGGCGCGCGTGTGGCGGAATACTGGACTTGTATGTAGGCTACGACGAGCGGCTCTTAGCGGAGTCGTCTCGCGACTTAACAACATTCCAGACACCGTTTGGTGCGCTCCGCTTAGTAACCTTACCAATGGGCTGGACCAATTCTGTACCCATCTTCCATGAAGACGTAACTTATATTCTCCGCGATGAAATACCAGACGTCACGGAACCGTACATTGACGACGTACCTATCCGCGGACCAAAGACACGGTATGAATTAGAGGATGGAGGGTATGAGACGATTCCAGAGAACAGCAGAATCAGGCGTTTTGTGTGGGAACACATGCAGAATGTGAATAGGATAGTTCAGCGGATGAAGTACTCAGGAGGGACTTTCAGCGGAAAGAAATCCATATTGTGTGCAGCGGAGATTGTAGTGGTGGGACACTTATGTACCTACGAGGGTCGAAAGCCAGCGCCAGATAAAGTACACGCTATCCTCAACTGGGGGCTGTGTAAGAATGTCAGCGATGTGCGCGCCTTCATGGGTACGATGGGGCTCCTGCGTATTTACATCTCAGACTACGCTAAGCGAGCGGAGCACATACAGCGATTGTTGCGTGGGAAAGAACCCTTCGAGTGGGGGCCAGCGCAGCAAGCCAGTATGGACGCACTGAAGGATGGAGTGCGGAACGCACACTGTGTTAAGCCGCTGGACTATACACTGCCAGGACCAATCACGCTGGCAGTAGATACGTCTTGGCGCGCTGTAGGATTTTATATCTACCAGCAAGATCCGCTGAACGCGAAGAAGCGCGTGTACGCCCGCTTTGGGTCAATTCTGTTAACTGAGAGGGAACAGCGGTTCTCACAACCAAAGAGAGAGCTATACGGGCTATTGCGGGCGCTGCAGGCATGCTATTACTGGCTCATCGGAGCGCGGAAGTTGGTAGTGGAGACAGATGCCAAATATCTCAAAGGGATGTTGGATAATCCGGGCATGGGACCTAACGCTACCATTAACCGCTGGATAGACAAGATCCTTATGTACCACTTTCAGCTGAAGCATGTAGCAGGCAAAACGTTTGGCGCGGACGGTCTGTCACGACGAGAAGGACAAGCAGGAGATGAAGAGTATGAGCACTCAGCGGAGGATGATGACCAAGAAGTAGGTCCGCTGGAACACGAGAAAGTGTATGAAGAGGATCCCGATCCGCTGAGTTTAGAAGAGTTCAAGGACCAGATTGACGACCGCGGAGGGTATCTCCAAGCTGGATTCCTCAACGAGTTGTTTGATGGTCCCGCTGAGCCAGCTAGAACGGAGGCACATTCGGTTGACTGCTTCCAGTTAGAACTGGAGCGGGCTAGAAAAGAGACGAGAGAAGAACAGCGGACAGTGCGTAACTTCTTACAGACAGAGGAGGTGTCGCCCGCTCAGCGGGCGTACTTAGAGAAATTTGTTCTGGCACATGTAATTCCCGAGTCAAGGATAGATGAGTTGGAAGACGAAGAGTACGATGAGCGGAATCGAACGTCAGCGGGGAAGGACATGGATGGTAAGCTGCCAATGATAAGGTATTGGCTGCAAAATCCCAGTACAAGACCCAAGGATATGAGCAAACGGGAGTATCAGAATTTCATCCGTAATGCACGAAACTTCTTCTTAGACAAGGATGGGCGGATGTACCGGCGCTCAGTGGACGAGGCACATAAGCTGGTAGTTGATCCCGCTCAGCGGACGCGCATGTTGCGCGCTGCACATGACAGTCTGGGGCACAGAGGCGCATACGCCACACGCAAACTGCTGATGGAGCGCTTCTGGTGGCCAGAGCTGGAGCGGGATGTCTACTGGTATGTCAAGACATGCCATGTGTGTCAGCTGAGGCAAAAGACGATTATCCAGATTCCGCGGACAGAGACACATACGCCGTCCATCTTCCAGCAGCTACACGCGGACACTATGCACATGTCACCTGCCTCGAATGGGTACAACTACATAGTGCACGGGCGGTGCGCGCTGAGCTCATGGGTGGAAGGTCGTCCGCTGAAGAAAGAGAACGCAAGGGCGATAGCGCAGTGGATGTTTGAGGATATTATCTGCCGCTGGGGATGTCTTAGAGAGATAATCACAGACAACGGTGGACCATTCCGCGCAGCGCTCAAGTACTTAGAAAAGAAGTATGGTATTACAGGGATTACAATCTCAGCGTACAACTCTCAGGCGAACGGAAAGATAGAGCGGCCCCATTGGGACATCAGACAAATGTTGTGGAAAGCGTGTGGAGGTACCGAGGGCGCACATAAGCGCTGGAGCAAGTTCTTCTACCATGTGCTGTGGGCGGATCGTGTTACAGTCCGCCGAGGATTTGGGTGTTCACCCTTCTTCATGGTCACTGGCACGCACCCGATACTACCGCTGGACATCGCTGAAGCGACGTGGCTGGTCAAGTTACCAGATCGGGTACTTACCACAGAGGAGTTAGTAGGGTATCGTGCGCGCGCGCTGGCCAAACACAGGGACACAGTGGAGGAGATGCGTCAGCGGGTGTCAAAGATAAAGCGGGATGCTATTAGAGAGTTTGAGCGGAAACACTCCGCTAAGATCAGAGACTATGCATTCAAACCTGGCGATGTCGTACTGATGCGTAACTCTGGCATTGAGTCCAGCTTAAATCGCAAAATGTTGGCGCGCTGGAATGGACCATACATCGTCATCGCACGGAAGGAAGGAGGCGCTTATCTAGTCGCTGAGCTGGATGGGTCGGTGCTGAAAGACAAAGTCGCAGCATTCCGCTTAATACCCTACTTTGCCAGGCGTCAGCTGAAGCTGCCAGCGGACTTAGACGATATCATTGATCAAACGCGCGAGAACCTCAACAAGATGATGTCAGCACCAGACTACGAGCCGGCCATACCTAAAGACTACATCTTTGATGAACCAGGAGTGGTTTCAGGCAGCGGCCGAGTCTCAGCGGACGAAGAAGATGATGATGAGGATGGGTGGGCGGAGCCCGATGCTTAGAGGCACAAAGTAGAAAAGGAGACCACAATAGAGTATATTGGGTAAACTAAAGGAGAAAGGTACAAAAGAAACTAGTTAAGGACCACTTTGAGGCGCTCAGCGGAGTAATTAAGAGGGTCATCACTGCGGCGCGGGCTCCTCAGCGGGGCTGGTCCCTGTCAAATCCAAGCTGCGCTGTAAAGTCTCTAACTCTTTAACGAGCAGAGCGCGGCGCTTCAGGATGAAGTCAATCTTGTGCAAGTCACAGATGATCTCAGCTTGCAAGTCTCCGATGAGACGGCGAGTGACGAGCTCGGATGGGTTCCCGGTGTTCAGCGGTTCCTTAATGAGGTTGGTAGCAGCGTCGAGACAGGCATTGACTTTGTCATTCGAAAGAGTAAGATTGGTACCTAAAAGAAGATGAAGTAGTTCAGCGGACGCAACGGAGAAGAGTGAGGGCAAAGAGCGCACCCTGTACAATGAAAGGAGAATCGGCGAAAGTAGGAACGCCGTCAGCGCCGAGACGGGCCTTCTTAGAGGAAGCGTCGTGGAACGGTGTGTCGCGCGGAGAGCGCCGGTTGTCAGAGGAGCGGAGTGTCATGCCGCGGCCAAGCGCACGAGTGCGATGTCCGTTGGCCTCAGTACGCTCCCGCTGACATAGAAGTGAGAAAGTAACGAGGGAGGGAAAACGCAACAAAACGAACCTGACGAGGAGTGTCGGGAGGAGGCGCTGAGCGCTTCTTCGAAGGGCTAGGCTCTGGGGTATTCTGGCGGCTAGGTACTCCGCCCTCAGTGGCAGCCTCGATCTTGTCATCAAGGGCCATCTTTTTAAGGAGGAGGTACAGCTGCATGTTAGTAATATCTAAAAGGGTGAAGGAAGTCAGCCACACCTTGTCATCATCGGAATCGGGGGATGAGGTACCTCCAGGGGCAGATACCGTCTCAGGATCGGCAGCGGAGCGCGAGAGGAGGCGAACATTGCGCTGAGCGGGCGGTTAAAAGATAAAGAGAGGCAGCAAGCACACAGCGTACGGGTCCAGTGGGAGTATGCATGCGCTGACGCGAGGCAGCGGCTTTCGCTTTTAAAACTTGCTCATGCAGAGTGATAAAAGCGTTGGCAGCGGGAGAGAAAGTGCGGAAGTGGTGATCCGCCTCTAAGGAGGTGTAGATGGCACGCGTCTCGTTGAGAATATCAACAGCCTCGCTGTTATTAATGATACGAGTAATGCCACCGTGGGGATCACGCCAGCGGTTCTAAAAAAGTTCGAGTGGTCAGCGGAGTAAAAGGACCCAGCGGACCAGCTGAGTGTTGTGTGTACTAAGTCAATAGCCAGAAGCTCGAGGCTCCCGGTATAGTTGGAAGGCATGGCGGAAGCCAAGCCTCTGATATCTTGGATTAATGCCAGCTGATGCTTGACATTACTAAAGTTGTACAGCGGAGCGGGTGCGTTGGACATGAGTGGCTGAGTGATTGAAAGTATGAGAGTAGGGCATATATATAGGCTCAGTAGAGCACAGAGGACCTAAGGAGGGGCGGCCAGCGGCGAGGAATGTGGCATCCCAGCGGACCAGACTCGCAGCGGAGTTATGGCATGAACGCTGGAGGTAGAAACAGACCACCACATGCAGGCTCGCATAAAACAGGGTGCAGAGCGGGAGCAATTGGTAGACGAAATGAGATCCAGCGGAGAGGCACGCCTAGCTGAAAGCGCTCAGCGGAGGCTGATCGTGTGATTACCGCATTTGGAAAAATTATGTCCGAATCAGGTATTGGCACCGACAATACATAGTGCCTAACTAGATACTTGTCATTTCAAATAGCTATGGAGGCACCACATGTAGAGCCATTTACTCTGGTTACTGTAACAAGGGTACTCTACGGAGTAAACCAAGGAAGGGGCGCAATGCCTCAAACATCCTGACATAATCCGGGTCTCAGCGCAGCGGAGGAGGAAGAAAAAAGGGGACAGACGGGGAAGAAGTCCTCCTGGTAGAAATGCTGGGCGGCATAATGGAGGCGTTGAAAGTGTTCGGTGTGATTAAGAACGCCGTAGCGCTCAGCGTCGTTGGTACCACACAGGCGAAGCACAAGTTCGGTGTAATACAGCTGAGCACAGAGATGAGAAAGAAGCAGTGAATGACAGGTGGACTCGGTCAGTTCTAGGCCGCGCTGCGCGGACTACTCAGCGGGAGTGCATGGACAGGGGAGAAAGGGCTTACAGCATGATCTTGAACTCGGTTAAGCAGCAGGAGACAGACACTCATGGGTAGCCGTTCCTCTGCAGCGGAGTCCAGAATATAGTGAAGGGCAGTTATATAGATTCGGCATACTCGGGCTACATCGTGGGGAGGAATGTCACTCAGCGGACGCCTAGACAAAGCATCGAGACGAAGGATGCGAGGATCTGAATGTGCAAGTAATAAGAGATTACGCTCAGCGGACAAGGAGGGCATGTTGACGTATACAACTACAGACAGAGGGAGTTATATTATATATGGAGATGGTCAGCGCAGCGGACCGCCCTAATCAGAGCACACGTCGTCTACGATGAGCGCGGCATCAGGGTCCACTTCTTGAACATCGGCTGCAATTCGCTCAGAAGAAGGCAGCAGATGGAATGGCATGCCCAGATGACTGTATCGGTCGAGAACACGTAAGGCGGCATTACTGAGTAGGCGGGGGTCGAAGTGATCATCGCTGAACTTCCGCTGGGCGCGGGCCTCGTAAAACACGATGGTCATGAGGAACGATAGAAATTGACGATTAAAGTCAACGAATCTCAGCGGAAGGGTAATACGATCCTGTGGAAATAGTCAGCGGAGTAGAATCTATAGAAGTAGGCCTTACCAGAGCACGGACAACCGCCTGCGCGGACTGCAATGGCAAATGGAGCGTGGCCTCAGCGGAGTCTTCGGTGAGCTCAGCATGGACAGCCAGCTGCTTGAGGATGCAGGTGAACTGGCGGGCGACATTCGTGCGCTGGTAGCGTTGCATGATGGAGAAAAAGAAAAGTAAAGAGTCTGTCAACTGGGGACAGTTGATTTTATAGTGAGGGGGAGAGAGCCCGCTAAAAATTTGGCCGCGGAGCACGTGTGGGGAAAAGAAGTCCGCTGAGCGGACTTGACAAGAAGAGAAAGAAACCAGGGACACGCAGCAGGAGAGAGTCAAGGGTAGAAGAACCTGGGTAAACAATTAGGTCATCCACTCAGAGGTCGGCAGGTCGCTCAGCGGGGCAAAATCCTGACAGAAGACTTAAGAAAATGACAACGGACCTCGGAAATTTCAGGTTCACACAAGTAAAAGAGGATTAAAAAGAGGGCATATAAATTATGATAGACATTTATTTACTTTACATATGCCAGGTAAAGTAAAAGAGATACAGGAGAACAAGAAATGTAGAAAAGAGAAATAAAGGCCCCAAGGCCTGACAACCAGCGGAGCGCGCAACATCCCTCAATCCCCCTCCGCGGGAACCTCGGCAGCGTCAACCTCGCTAGGGACGCGCGAAGGAGTCAGGAAGGTACGAACCACAGCGGGGGCCTTGCCCTTGGAAGCGGTGGTTAGGGGCTCGAGGCGCGAAGTACTGGCGGACGGAGTGGCAGGGAGAGAGCCTTCCGCGGGAGTCCCTCTCTTGGACGAACGATCGCGCAAGCGTTTGACCTTCTCCGCTGCGATGATAGCGTCGGCCTCTTCAGCTTGGCGGAGGGCCGCGTCCTCGAAAGCTTGAGATTCGGCCGCATTGAAGGCCTCTAGCGTGATGGCCTGGTCAGGCTGGGGGGCAGGGATGAAGGTGGTAGGATCGAAGCACGGATGCTTTGGATCATAGAAAGAGGCGGCGGGGGCGACGATAAGGGGGTCTTCCACGACAGCGGGGGCACAAAGAGAGGCGTAGGCCTCGTGGAGTCGACCGAGGTCGAGGCAGCGGAGAGCGTCGAAGGTTTTGCAATCACGGAAGCGCGGGCCAATAATGATCCCAGTGGGAAGGGTGAGCGCCATAGCGCGCGCCAGCTGGGAAAGTTCAATGAGTTGACCAAAGAACATGCGCTCCGCGGAGCGGCGCTGCTCTTCGGCCACGCGAGCTTGCTCTGTATAGGCGCTGAGGCGAGCGAAGCCAGACAGAAGGCCTAGAAAGAAAGAAAATTACAAGTCAGAATAAGAGAAAAGAGATGGGAAATAGACTCACTGGTCAAGGAAGTGCGATGCCACAGGGAGGAGTCCTCGATAGTTTTGTCGACCTCCGCGGGCTCACAACAAAAGAGGCATTTTCCTTTTTGCTGAGTACTGCAAGTACAGCAATTCCGCGCCCACCCACGGCAGATGCACTGGTGAAGGCCTTCATTTATGCGAGCATTGAAGGGACGAGCGCAGTGATTGCACACCATTCCCCTCTGTGAGAAGTGAAATAAGTCAGTAAAAGAAAAGAAAAAGAGAGACCAGCGGACAAAGGAGACACGCACGATAATAGCGCCTTCAAGTCGGGACTCGGAGGGGAGCATACTCATGTCGATCGCGTCGGGCAGCGGAGCGCCAGCCAGGGCGAGCTTAGCGGAGAACACAGGGGGCAAGACGTCGAGAATGGGGTAAGTAGACTTGTATGCGATTTTGTTGCTATCAGGGCGGGTATTAGTGATTTCTTCGATTCCGCTGTCGGTCAGGGCCAAGGTAGGGCCACCAGCGGAGCGGGCGACGGAAGCTACCGCTGGGGACTCGAGATCTGCCTGGGCTGGGAAGGATCAGGATAGAGAAATAAAGAAATCTAAAAGAAAACTTACCAGCAATAGCGGCGCTGGCAGCGAGCGCAGCAGGGCGCTGGCGTTTAATAGGCTTTGGGAGCGGCGCGGGAGGAACGAAGACGACAGGCGGGGAGGGAAGACGCTTGCGCTTGTCTTTGCGAACCGCTGGCGAGGGCGAAAAGGGCCGCGGAGCGTCGTCGTCGGAAACCATAATTATGTCCTCAACCGCGGGAGCAAGCTGAGTGAGAACAGGAGAGAGGCGCGGAGCGGAGTTCACGAGGGGGCGAGGGCCTGGGGTGGGAGAACCATCCCACTGAGTTGGGAAGGCGGTCGCAAAAAATTGGATATAGGAAGACAGGGGCTGGTGACCGCTCGTGAACCAGCGACGCGCTTGCAGCGTCGAAGCCAGGGAAGGGTCGTTTGTGATGAGCATGTTGGCCACAGCGGAGAGGAGGATACAAAACTCGTGAACCCCGTTGTGGTAGAGGCCGTCGGAGCAATGGAGGCTCAGGTGGTCCTCGACAGCGTTGTCGATGACCACCCGCAGTTCGTCTAGTCGCGCCATTCCGTCGTCGGGCAGGTTGTCGGCCCCCGCCAACGTTTCGAATTCTTGATAAACAGCGAGCGCGGGACGGAGGCGGCGGAAGCGGTCCTGAGCGTCTAAAAGGGCTTCGGCGCGCTCTTTCTCGCGTTGGCGGCGGTCGAAATTGCGGAAAGCCATGGTAGGTAGAATAAGGAGGAAAGTGAGCAGGGGGTCTGCAGGAGGAGAGGGAAAGAAAGAATGAAAAGAGCTAAGGAGCAGTATCCAACGTTTATAAGACAAAGGCTTGCCCAGCGGAAGAATTTTCTGGAAGATAAAAGTACGGGTGGCGGCGTCACATAAACTTTCAGGCGACCTACATAGAGAGCGGGGGTTTAGAAGCAGCGGCACAAGACAGAAAAAGGGGAAGAATATCCTTATGCGGAGAGAGGAGCAAATAACAATGGAATTGGCCATTGGAGACGGCCGAGGGCTAAAGATAGCGAAATAAGCGCCCAGGGAAGCTAGAAATAGAAAACGAAGTGCTAAAAGTAGGCGCGGGGACAGTACTGCGTCTAAAAATAGAGGTGGAACTTGACTGAGGACAGTCAAAATTTTTAGTGAGGGGGAGATGACAGGCCTGCGTTTACACCAAGGCTGTAAGAGACCACAGCGGGCGGTTTGGGCTGAAGTGTAAGGGCACAGCGGAACGGTGACTAGCCTGGTCAGCCGTCTCAGCGCTCAGCGCGTGTATCACAAATCTATCACGCATGTGCTCCGCGGACGCTTGTGTGGGGGTTCAGCGGACTGTACGGACCACAAGTACACAGTTGGAGTACCCGGAATAGTTGTCAGCGGAGCACATAACGGTTACTGTCGTCCCAGCGGAAGGCAGGAGTACAGCTGAGCGGAAAATATCAAAGGCGACGAGCAGGACTGTGTGTAGACGGCATCTCAAAAGGGGCTCAGCAGAACACATCACGAGGGCGAAATTTGCCTAAGTCCACTCGTCAGGTGACCGTGGCGCGCGCGCTGGAGCGTGTGATGCCCGAGGGAAGGCATAATGCACACAGCACAGACTCCGCTGGGGAACTTTGGCAGCGGTAACCAGATCTCAATAACCCAGAAGGAACCGCTCAGCGGAGTTCAATGGCGTCTCTCGGCGGAGGCTGGCAACACAACGAGGTCAGGTCGCGCTCAGCGGGGTAGTCATCAAAACGCCCAGCGGAGGCACATGCGCTCAGCGGACCTTTGGTCCGGCGTTGCTAGTATTTACTCTCCAGCTAAATTAGTACACAGCGCGTCTATATAAACTTGTAATTGTAACTACGGAAATCAAGCAATTGTCTACCCACTAGATCTGTGTGTTGGGCTCCGTCCCAGACCGTCAGCGGGCTGTGTTTAGCTTTTGCTAGGGTCTTTACTGTGAAGTGTTTTGTGAATCATAGAAGTTTTGGATAGCTTCTGGCCACCGGGTCATTTGGAGAGCTCAGCGGGGAGTCAGTACAACCGTGTACGAAAACTCGCGCTGTAGTGTTTTTGTGAATTAAGACTGCACCACCGGGTGAACGAGGTTCTGGATAGCCTCAGCGGAACAGGACTTTGGACAGTCCCAGCGGAACGACTTTGGATAGTCAGCGGAGCGAGGCACAATTGGGACTACCAGCTTGTGTGAGCACCTGCATCGGTCACCGGACCCCAAACCCACTCAGCGGAATAAGCCCCGCGGAGCCACCATCAAAACTATACATTACTATCGATACCCTGCGCTCAGCGGAGGTTGCCCAGACATTAATCTGAGACTTCTAGAATTAAACCCCTCCTTAAAAACGAACTTGCAGGCACTGTACAGCGGACATCTGGACTGAACTTGCAAGACCCTTACACATCACAGTCCGCTCAGCAGGGAAGTACCGGGAGAAGTGAAGACATCTATAATCCGCTTAGCTGAAGAGCGTCGCTCGATCTAAGGGATAGGATCTCGCTCCGCTGGGTTGTGTGTGTTGTGTTTCTTGTGATTCGAGTCTAGCCCCGCGGCAGACCTCTCAGCGTGACGAG
Organism: Stropharia rugosoannulata; assembly: GCA_028532985.1. Classification (NCBI taxonomy): domain Eukaryota; kingdom Fungi; phylum Basidiomycota; class Agaricomycetes; order Agaricales; family Strophariaceae; genus Stropharia; species Stropharia rugosoannulata. The sequence continues at coordinate 4,007,507 of JANCIK010000001.1, read as the reverse complement.
GCGGAGGGAGAGGGAGGGAGAGGGAGGGAGAGGGAGAAAGCCTAAGGTTAGATATTTTGTCCATTGTTCTCACGACTGCGCCTTCTCGGAAAGGAAATCGTGTCTCTATTGTCGACAGCGCTGCGTACGTCAAACAGTCGTTATGACTCACTTGTCATCCAGCCTTGGTTAGTATAGCACCTAAGTATTGTCAGATGCTATGCTAATTATCTTCAATTCTTCTGGTCGCCAAAACCGGTAAGCCCTGCAGTGTTCTGGCAGAGTCATTGCCATGACTTCAACAAACTTCAATGTTCCTTGATGCGCAGCGGAGATATGCTGGAATAGCGATGACGGAGATGCAAGACGAGTGTAACATCATTACAGCTGGTACATATTCAGATAGTAAAAAGTATTCGGCCATAAATAACGAATAAAAGGCTGACTGGCAAAGAGAACGAAAGCTGTAAGCAGCAGTGATCGTGTTCTCATTGATTCACCATGTCTTCAGTTGCCAAAAATTTAGACAGACGATGGTCTGTGAGAAAGCGACCATCTTCGGTGAAAAGTCGGGCAGCAAAGTGTGCCACAGGCCTCCGTTCGGTCTCCTCGTGGATCTTTGATCGTATTCGGTATTGTTTGTGCATGAAAGTGCCGGGAAAGAATCTTGTAGTCGTTAGAACTTGCGGTTTGGAACATCTGGAGGAGGCCGAATGCTCCAGCTGACGGATTGCCTTCTGAGTGCACTTGACGGTGTCAACTACGCTCGCGAGAGTTAGATTCCCCTTCTTGTAGACCGCTAGAATAGGGTCGAGTCTTCGCAAAAAATAATCGATATCGAGCAAAGCAGCAGAGCGGCGAAGTTCAGCGGCGTTTTTAGCGTCAATCGCGGCAGAATGAAGATGTTCTACGGATTGTGGTGAACATCGAGAAAGGTACAATGCGATCTGATAATAAAAACATTAGTTGCTTGTTACTTGCCTGCAATTAATAGCATGCAGTGAGTACTCACGTCCTGACCATCCTTGAGAGACTTCGACTCGAGTATGGCATCGTAAGAAGCTATTGCAGCGGCTGAGGCCTCCAGCAGACCTCTGGTAAGACAGAAGGGCGAGACTAGATCATCCTCAGGATTTTCGTCGTCACTGAATGAGCTTCCACTGTGGATAGAGGACCAAGTATCGTCGTAATCAGGCACCTTCAGCAGCGAATATAAGTACGCCAGAAAAGAAAAGAAAAGGAACGCCTCACCACATTGTCAGTTTCTTGGATATCGACATCCGGAGAACACGGACAATTTGGAGAACACGGGCGTTTTTCCAGGATAAGGGATGCGAGTGGGTCTGGCTCCGGAGAAACTGCTACAGAAAAAAGCGAATCACTGGGAACACGTTCCGTGGGGTATCCCGTCTTGAGCCAACAGTCGATGAATGGTGTAGTCATGATGAATCAGAGTACTGGGTCTTGATCAGCCCCGTGTGAATTCAGCACATCCAATGCTACCCTACATATATGTATAAGCAAGTAGGCTACGTAATCATGTAAAGGAACGGCCTACCTAAGTCCGTGAAGAGTGAATGATGCGATGGTGCTGTCCTATCATATCCGCCCTCGCAACTTAAATTTGCAGCGCATTTCTCCTTCCACCTTTGATCTCGACACGCCCACCCATTTTTCATTTTGTCTGCGGTTTCTCAGGACATGAGTCTAGCCAGGCGACAACTGGCAAGTGAAATTACCTACGGTAACTTCTCGTTTACATGTTTTCAAGGCTTGTTCAAGGCAGTATTTTAGTTAAGATCATCTCATTTATGATTCCGCTGAATCATATTAAAAACGGAAATAAAGCCACAATAACAACAACGCCTGTCAAAGGCCTAGTAAGCTGCTCAGTCAGGTTTTAACATAATTTTAACGTTCAAAGGTTCAGGCCCGACAGGTCACCTGAAAGCTGGCACAGGCGCAGTGCGCGCCCGTTTCAAAACATTGATAGTCCTAACATGGCTTCAAGTTTCACATGTTATCTACCAGCCAGCGATCACTTGACTAAGTGACTTGTCCACTAATTGTAAAACATTTCCCAGTATTCCTGTTACACATATCTTCTTATACACACACACTTGTCATCCGGTGTACGGTTCAACCTTAACCCAGCGCGCTAAAAATAACCATCATTAGGAATATTCGCCTATGGCCAGTATAAATAACCTGAGACCAGTATCTCCAAGAAAAGGTATACTGTGAACCTGTTCACTGTAGTATGTATGGAGACATTCACCTAGTAGTTGAAATTCTCCCATATATTTCATCTAGTTTTATATGATAAATCACATCTTAAAATATAAAGCTCACACAAGTGTAAGATCCTGGGACACTGCGATAATTTCAGAGTTCCAGGTGATTTCAACCGTGACATTCGATTGAACAGTTATCACTAAAGCTACTACTAGGAAACAGTGCTGACGAGCAGTATAAAAGGCCTTGTAAGTTATCCCTCAGGATAACAAGTAGCAGTGGCATGCTATTTTGTTGTGGACAATGTCCCGGCCCAAGCTTGACGCCCATCACAAGGCTCCTCGCGTATCTTTGGACTCGCTTTTGGTCTCCTTCACCGAGTTCTTCCTGCGTAATGGCTACCAGCAGGCGCAGTCTTCAGGGGCGGCTGACTATCTGTCCGATACTGGCGATACCGGAGAGGAGCGCGCAACCGGAAGGCGTAGTCCCGCTACAAGGCTGGTTGTAGAACAGTAAGTGGTGTCACAGCTCAATTCAGCAGGCTCAGAGTCTTCTTACTACTGTTGCTACTAGCAATACCCCGATCTCGCCCACGGTGACCTCTAGCGGTACCGGTGAGGAGCACACAATGACGGCATTGACCCTGCCATTGCCGGCGGCAATTCTAAATGACTCCCCGAGCCTCAGCCGTAATGAAGATGATGGGGCCAAATCGGGAGATGTACCTTTAGATGTTACGTCAAACATAGAATCCTCCGCCGCCAATCCTTCCACCATTCGCGAAGAGATATTTGGAGCGCAGTCTGTCTGGGTATCACGGTCCAAAGATCTCATTCCCCATCATTTACTCTTCCTAGATGACGTCAGTAGTCAATTTCAACGAGTCCGAGTCTAATTCTTAAAATTGATGCACCGAATTTACAGGAAACGTTTAAGCTGCATTCTTCTGGAGAGTCGGCCCCGGTTATCAGACATAGCATCTCTCTGTTCGAGACCCTCTTCGCTAATGCGTGCGCATTTGGCTCGGCGGTAAATCCCTTTTCCAGGGATAACGATGATAACTTCTGGTTTGTGAAAGCCAATTCTCTGTCCGGATACCCTCGTCCCTGCATTCAAGATCTGTTTACATTAATTATAATGTTGCAGTATGTTCAAATCCTGATCAGAAACTCTTTGACGACATGCCTATGGATGGGAGAAAACATAAACCAAATTTCTGTGCGTGTCATGACAGTGATCTTCTAGTCCAGCATCCGATACTAATTTGAGTCCCGGGGTCATCGCAGCAACATGTGGTTAACGCTATGGGTAATGCCATCCAAGACGATACCTTCAGGCACGTGTGGAGCATAATCGAGTCGAAGTTCATCTGCAAAACCATATGCACTCAATCAACATCCCTCCGAAGCGGTGCATGGTTAAGAGAGGGGATTTCTGAGGAAGACTCTCTTTTTTCTTACTTTATTCAAACTCTGCGACTTCAGGTGGGCGTCCCGATCTCAAGTGTTTATACTGTGCTAGCGCTGATTTGTGTTTCTTCCTAGAACGGGCACATGTTTACGGTCTTCGTCAATTCGATGTTAAACAAGACCGATGAGTACCTGTCTCTATTCAGTTGTTCCACCAAGGAGTATCTATGCCTTCCTGTATTTTCGCGCCGTTTACGCCATGTCCCAGCCGAGATTCGTGACTACGGCCGCCTAATATTTGGCAAGATAGGCCTTGGTGTATTCTGGCGAACACAAAGGGAAGCCGACGCCATGTCCCAGTTTGGCAGAGGCAACAGCTCCGCGGCAGAAAGCTCTGAGGGCCAGAAAAAGCATAGATTTGTTGCAGTGGATGAACAATGTGAGGATCAAATGATTTCGTTCTACTGTTCTACTATTGTCAAGTGCGTGTTCAAAGACATGGTGCAATTTTGGGGCGCAGTCTCTGTCAGCCCAATCTATGATGACGGCAAGATCAAGCGTATGTTCCACCCCATCATTCTCTGCTACGCAGCAGCTTTTGTAAGCACGCCAGTCATAATAACCGATTGACAAGTGATAATACTGATAATTATAAATGTCAGGTTGACTGTGCCTTAAAGGCGATTGCCCAGGAAGAGCACGTCAAGCCAAAAGTGACCCACCCATCATTGAACTTAGAGCTGAATGTCGCTCTGAAAGCTCACAGATTCATGCTGACATCCATAGGACGCAAGACTCGCGCACTACCCTCATCACCATTGCATGAAGTTTTGAGAGATCTCAAGTCCAACATGCCCTCCTCTACAGAAACTTCGTTATCTAGTCCCGTTTTACCGCATCCACCTATGGTAGACTTATCTCAAGAACAAGTCCTCACGCTTCTTGAAGAACTTCGTAGCTTTGACTTTATTTGAAGTCACAAATTACTTGGTTACTAATCTTTTATTTCTTCCCTTCCCATTCATTTTCTCAACCGTTTTCTATTCTTTTCTGCTCTTTTCTTTTACAACGACCTCCGAGTTCGGGCGCTCATACTATTTTTGTGATTGGGTTCAATCAATTGATGCTGATGCTGCTTATTATTGATGTGTAACTGTCATGACTGCACTTTATGAATGCTTACCGTCATTTTCTCACAACACATTGAGATGAAGGGTCGCCGCTCCCAAGCCATTCCGACATCTCCTTAAACCACCCTGAAAGAAATGCAAAATGACTTGTACTTGATCCTGGTATGCTTACGCGTGTTGTGCCAAAAATACCAAATTGGGAGGGGACATCCGGGCTGATCAATATCTTTCAGCACGGTGATGGGGCCTGTTCATGCCTCTGTCAACAGCATAACATTATCTTTTGGCGGGGGTACTACCGTGATGGTGTATAAGCGCGGGACAAGGACAGAAAAAAAATGAAAGCAACTTTAGTAAACGAGTTTCTCGGACTTGGGTACCGTACTGGTGAGTACTAGTAGTATCACAAAAACGCTCGTTTACTAGTCTACAGTTGCAAATGGTTCGGGAACAAGGCTGGCCTTTAATGTATGTATTGTCATTGAATGGCTGCGCCTCTAAAAGTACCAATATAGTCTTACTAAATACTGGTTTATACGGCAGTGCTACTTATTGGCAGTTTGACGCCCACTCGGCAGTGATACAAATGAAGGCTTGACTCGTTCCGACGTGAATCTTCGGCTAGACTGCGGGCCCAGTCTCCGGGAGTCAAAGATTTATGTAATACGAGGCAAACCAACCTTTCAGAGATTAGATTAATCAGCGTTGTGGAAAACCTCTCAGCTTAATATAAAGCATCATGTCTGTGACTGCTTATTACCGGTCTTGTCAACGACTGCACCAATGACGAAGCTGAGCAGCTCCAAGTCTACACCGGACGGGAACATTGAACCAACATCCATGATCCACTCTTCCCTCTCGAATACTGGAATGCCACTGCTCAAGCCTCGCGTTATCATGAGGAAAGGATCTTATTATATGCGCCCACTTTCGCCTTTATCCCCCAGTCCCAACCCAGTTTGTTCTGAGCAGATAGGAAACTCAATTACCGAGAACTCTTGTAAAACGCAGTTGCATAGTCGGAATCGATACGCTAGGACCGCGGGTACGCATAATCAGCCGCTCATATTGAATTAAATTCTGAAGTACACGTAAGCAGTTTCAGAAATGGTGGTCGAGCCATTGGAGATGGGAGGACTCAGCATGCTGAACATCTCTCGCAGCTTGAATATACATATGTCTCCAACGTTCAATCCTCTAAGACGACACAGCACGTCATTTTCGAAGTTCTTGAGTCTGGACTGGCTTCCGGCGTATGGATTAGGTGAAGAGGAATTTTGGAAATTATTCATCAGATGTCAAGAATGTCTTAACTTCATGACTACAAGAACTGTTCCGTACCACAGGTGTCTGGATATGTTAGGTGATTAGTATCAATGTACTTGCTCATGTGGCGACTGATTTCGTTTGACTTTGATAGGCATATCATCGGACATATTCAGTCCACCTTCGCAAAGGCAGCATATTTCAATGCGCATGCTTGATGCCCATGACGCTGATAATGCTTCAGGAGTACCGCTAGAGGTGTTCAGAGAAATCTTTCATGTTTGTGGACAATGTCGACGAATTATGACAGAAAGAGTATCCCGGGACCATTACAACACGGATATTTACGATGACGAAGGGCCTTTAACCAGAGCAACACAGTGTAAATATCTACAACAACGTTTCCGCAAGAACCGGTTGAAGAAAATGGATGCTTCCAAGTCAAAGATGGTATTACCACTTTGAAAAATCACTAAATTCTTTATTATGTTGGCATACATGCTCTATTTTTACAATTACATTAGTCAACACGAAATTTCACGGACCGATTTTATTATACTCTTTTGTTGCCAGACCCGTACTAGTACAAACGCAAGTTGAAATACCTTATCTACCACCAAGTTCAAGTCAACGTTAGCCCAATACTAATTAGTAGTCACGATACGTACATACCCGGTAGAGCCACTGAACGCTAACTGTGCCGAATCGCTACTACTACTAGTAGTCCCCAGGCTCCCACTGTAACTAGTTCGTCATATTCAATCCTCCGATTCTTTCACTTTCTTTCACAAACCTGACCTGACCTCCTGAAAAACTCATTTCCCCTCTTCAATGCAGATGTGTCCACAGGAGGTGTGTTTAGTACGAGCTGCGCCTACGGCCTAACTATTGTTTCAATGTCCCAGGCCTACTAAAGATCAATCAATTCGTTTGCTGAAAGTCGAGATTATAGATGACTCAGGACTTCAGAACTGTCTTTTTAATCAGTCCTCTGGTCTTTAGCTCAGATTGCGGAACTTGACTAAGTTCATTACTGCCAGCATGATAAACATAGCCCATGTGGACACGACGTTTGTTTTCCATTTGTTAATTTATGTTTGTTATTGACAAGTTCATAAGAATCGGTGCCGCTTACATAGGCGCTGTGGCCGCTGCTATGTAAGTACATCTGTCAAGCCGTATAATTTTAGATCTGCCAGCTCATGTCTCGTAACATGATTCATCCAGTCTCAGCACCCTTATCTCTCTAATATCTTGCAATCATGTAGTGACTTTTCACTGATTTGAAGTTTCATTCGTGCAAGCCCAATGCAAGCCTGGTGTTATTTCCTCAAATATAGACAGGTACGCACAAAGTTCTTGATCAGCTTGAAGTATTTCCGCGTGCGCGCGCGCGCGTGCCACCGAGCTAACAGATTGATCTCGGCTTGATTGCTCCGACGATTACTAAGACATCCGATTGTCCTATTCATCTTCTCCCCATACTTGCTGCAGTATATGAACATTGGCAGCCACTTCAAGACAGTCAGCTCTCCATGTCCTCCCCTTACAGGCGTCAATGTACAGAATTTCGTAGCTACGCAAGACTTTCGCAGGTGCCGGTTGCCTCTCCACCGTAGATACCAGCAAATTCCAAAGCGTATTCAAACTGTGTTCGAAGGAGGTCGAATGATGCGAAACATTCCCTCCTGAGATCCTGTCGATTAGAAGGCAGCGATACATAGGCCATGCAAATATACTACCAGGGGGTCGACATTCATTGTCCTCCCTAACTTGCTCCAGTCCTGCTGGCCGACGGACTTGAGCTTTGCTGAGACGTTTGAAAGGGGGTTGAATGCTGCAGAGCATTCCCTCCTGAGATATCGTCGATTGGAGGGACGGCAATATGAAGTCGTGTACTCGACGTCTTTGTTCGTACCATTATGTCTTCTTTGACCTGCGTGAATGTACCAGGGGGTCGACATTCATTGTCCTCCCTAACTTGCTCCAGTCCTGGCCAGCTCTGACAAATACTCCCACTTCTATTATTCTTGGACGGACTTGAAGTTTACTGAGACGTTTGAAGGAGGTTGAATGCTGCAGAGCATTCTCTCCTGAGATATCGTCGACTGGAGGGACGGAAATATGGCATGTCAATCGCCCGGCCGCCAATCCGTCAAGTCGTGTACTCGACGTCTTCGTTCGTATCATTATGCCTTCTTCGACCTGCGTGAATATACTAGGGGGTCGATATTGTCCCCCCTAACTTACTCCAGTACGTGAAATTCCTCACTATGTGATGGATCAAACGGTGCAATTTCAAGCCACTGGCGCTATTATTCTTGAACAGACTCGAACCATACGCAGACAGTCTTTGAAGGGGGTTGAATGCTACAGAGCATTCCCTCCTACGACGCTGTGGATCGGAAGGCCAATTAACACGTTGATTGATTATGACCGCTAATCTGTCAAACTGGAAGGTCTGCGAGCTTTAGCTCAGACAATTTTAAAGTGATATTTGCGACTTCAGACGCCGTTCCAAGTCTCGTTACCCTAACCTTGATCTCGTAGTTCTCTTCGCCCAGCTGTTGTAGAGCGGCGTTACGGCCCTAAATGATGTTAGGCATTCTGTAGTTAGACTCTCAGGTCCCCAAAGCCAGTCCGGGCTACTCCATTTTTTCTGCCCGCTCTTGTAGGTAGCTTATGTGAACCATCTGACTCAGGTCCCCGCTCTTGTGCAGCACACATTATGATGCCCTGAACAGTTAGATGTTATCTTTGATTACTATGGGGCAAATTGCGGGACTGCGCGAATTAGGCGGGAGCTGTGCGCCTAGCGAATTATAGCATGAATTGTTGAAGAATGTAATTTAGCGCTACTAATTAGTATATTCGCGAGTCATATCACGGGAAATAAACATGGATATATGCCTACTTTTAGTAGAGTACTAAATAATAGTATGCGTAGTAACATGTTTGAAGACACAAACAGGCTTGTGGCATGAGTCTTAACAAATGTGGCTACACTACTGTTAATTTATGGACACCATTTACACTAGTATCTCGCGCAGTTCAGTTTTCTGTGAATAGGCCTTGCCAGTTTAAGGATAGTTTCAAATTTAAATAACCTTGCATTCCTTTAAAACAGAGGAATTATTATGGTTTCATGTACCTCACACATGTACTGCTGCTGTGCTTATATCTTGTGTTTTCTCTTCATACCCTGCCACTCTGTACTAGTGTCCCTATTGACTTCAATCTATACTCATGCCTCAAGAATTCTCATGTCTGCCTACCTGCGGAAAGACATTTTCTAAGCCTGCTTCATTAGCAAAGCATAGACATGGGTGTCTTCATGTCCTTGCAACTCGCACAAAATCACACCAAAATCGGATCTCTGGAGATAATGACAATATAAATTTGTTTCAAAGCCATCAACCTAAACGTTTTGCTGTAAGTTTTGATATTTTACAATGGATTTGCCTTTATATATATATAACAATTTATGTAACAGAGTTTATTAACACCCATTCAACCCAATATTGGGAGTATTCCATCAGAACCACAGGCAGCCACAGTTGGCCAACCTAAGCGCAGCTACAGAATTCCCGCCCAACTTGCTAATACTTATCCAGAGCCTTTAATGCCTGCTAATTTTGAAGAACAAGAAACTATCAGAGCTATTCCAAGGGTCACATCTCCTCTCCATGATAGGTTCATTACACCTACAAACTCTTTTGGCCTCTCCAGACACTATGAATGGCGCCCAACTTATGATCCAAGTGGCGAATTGTCTCTAGAGGATTTAGCCAATTTGGACAAACATTCAAGCCCTAATAACAATATTGACACCAGCAAGGACCAACCATTGTATTGGCCATTTGCTAATATTACTATCTGGCGCACAATTTGTTGGATGAACAATGGCTGTACTTTGAAATCAGAGGGTGAAGTGTCAACTTTCATCAAGGAGGTTATTCAACAACCTGAGTTTGATCCAAGTCATTTTGACAATTTTGATGCTCATAGGGAGAATACTCGCTTTGACAAGGCTATTGCTATTGATAACAGCATCAAAAGTCAGTTTAAGGAAGCTTCCGTTGATATTTTGGTCCCTTCAGGCAGTGTCAAAGTTCCACCCCAGGTTTTTACTATTCCTGGTCTCTACTACCGTAGCCTCACTGCCACAATAGTTGAGGCTTTTCAAGACCAGCTATCCCACTACTTGCACTACTCTCCTTTCAAACTCTTCCATTCCGATACAAAGCAAGATAACAAAGTCCAACGAGTATATGGTGAACTCTTTACTTCAGATGCATTTATTGAGGAGCATGAAAATCTTCAAAAATATAGCAAGTCCCCTCCTGGAAACCCAGAATGCAAACTTGAAAAAGTAGTTGCTGCTCTCATGATTTCATCAGACACCACACATCTCACAAATTTTGGAAATGCAAAAGCATGGCCTATTTACTTGATGCTTGGTAACCTATCAAAATACATCCAGGCCTTACCAAAATCGGGAGCTATGCATCACTTGGCTTATATACCATCAGTATGTTAATATTTTGTCATGCCTTATTTCTTATATGTTGACATAATTAATAGCTTCCAGACTCATTTTATGACATGGCATCAGAATTCCATGCCAAATGGCGGACTCAAAAAAACGATATATTAACACACTGTCGAAGGGAACTAATGCACTCCATTTGGCAAATACTTCTTGATGACGAGTTTCTGGATATGTATCAGTATGGAGTTGCTGTGAAGTGCAGTGATGGTATTGAGCGGAGAGTTTATCCACGTTTTTTCACATACTCTGCTGATTATCCTGAGAAGTGAGTATGTCAACTTACATACACTTTGATCTCAGCTCACTGATTTATGCTAAATACATAGGGCTCTTTTGGCAACAATCAGATCCAAAGGTCTATATCCATGTCCCCGATGCCTTGTGCCCAAATCACAATTGGATTGCCTAGGATTGCAACATGATAAAAATAAACGTCATTCACAACTCAGACAGTATATGGAATCAAATGTCAAGTCTGCTTGTAAAGCTATTTACCATCAGGCACGTGCAATTCGGAGCCAGGCTGTGGAAAATCTGTTAAAAACATTTTCTGGTGTTCCTACTATTGTGTGTTTTTTCTTTACCCTGTGTCAAGCTGTTACTCAATAATTGGTGTAAGAATGCCTTTTCAGAGTGTTTAGGTTCAGCTTTCAATCCATTTAAAATGCTTGTTCCAGATCTTATGCATGAATTTGAGCTTGGAGTCTGGAAATCATTATTTATACACTTAATTCGAATGCTTCATGTAGCAGGAAAAGGTGTTGATAGCAAAGTCACAGAGTTGGATCGCAGGTGCATTTTACTATAATTACCTCCTAAAATAAAATAACTAAAACTTGACTTATAAAACACAGGTATCGTGAAATCAATGTGTTTGGAAATGACACTATTCGCAAATTCTCAACCAATGTTTCAGAAATGAAGAAACTTGCTGCTCGGGATTTTGAAGATATTTTACAAGTATGTTTTGTATAGATTTAATTCACTTTTATAGAAGAATTAATTTGTTTTATACATAGTGCTCTATTCCAGCATTTGAAGGTCTTTTTGATATGCCCCATAACAAGTGTCTCATGAAACTACTCTACCGGACTGCTGAGCTTCATTCTTTGCTAAAGCTTCGCATACACACTGAGGCAACACTCAAGCAAACAGATCAGTTAATTGTGGAATATGGAAAGCTAATGAGGCAATTTTGTAAGACCACATGCTCACAATTTGACACTGTAGAACTACCAAAGGAAACAGCAGCCTGTGTTCATCGGAAAGTAGGAAATTATGCATCAATAAAAGACTCAGTAACTGGCTCAACATCATCCAAGCGGAAGAAAAGCCTCAATATTTCTACCACAAAGTTCCATGCTCTTGGAGATTATGTAGACTATATCCGCCAATATGGCACAACTGACTCCTATACAACTCAATTAGTATGTACACAATGTTCCCTATTTTTTATGAGGTACTTATTATTTGTGTTAATCTAGGGAGAAGCTGCTCATGCACCTATTAAAAAGGCATATGCAATGACAAACAAACGGCATGCACTAAAACAAATCAGCAAGAGGTACATGCGTCAACAGCTTCTTAGAGGCCAAATGGAACAGCAAGAATACATGGAGACATATAGCAAGGAATGTTTCTCACACCATCACATAATTTCTCATAATCGCAATGATGCTCTAAACATATTTACTTTTGTGGCAGATAATGACCCTGTCAAAAAGGTTGAGTCTTTGTGTCTGTGATACTATAACTAATCTAATACATTTAAACTTCACAGAACTTTATTCCTAAATTACAAGACCATTTACTTGGTCGAGTCCGCAAACTTGATTTTGATGGAGATGATCCTAGTGTCTTTTCTAATGAAGAACGTAACACAATAAGGCTGAAAAATTCTACAATATACCGGCACCAAACTGCAAGAATAAACTATACCACCTACGACATTCATCATGCCTTTGATATAATAAATCCCAAAACTCGACCTTTTGTGATGATGATTTCTCCTAATGCAGGCTCTACTACTAAAGATCATCCTTTTTGGTATGCCCAAGTTTTGGGCATTTTTCATGCAGATATTGGATGCACAGCCTCTACCTCTACTACTGGCTTTACATGGCAGCAAATGGATTTTCTTTGGGTACGCTGGTTAGGCATAGAGCCAGGATACACATATGGGCATAAAGCTGCAAAATTGCCTATGGTAGGCTATGTGCCTGAAGATGACGATCTTGCCTTTGGGTTTCTTGATCCAAGTCTTGTACTTAGGGGCTGTCACTTGATACCAACATTCAATAATGGCCGTACAAATTCACTTTTAACTACCCAACTTCCAACTGAGGCTAGACATGGTGAAGTAACATCAGATTGGATGAATTTCTATATTGGAATGTAAGATTGCCATTAATTAGTATTTTTAAGACTGACTTTCTTTTATTTAGATTTGTTGATCGAGACATGTATATGCGCTTTACTGGCATGGGTATTGGTCATTGTCAAAAAATGTCTTCTCCTGAACACATAACTCAAGACAATACAATAGTCACCTATAATGAGTCCCATGACTCTGAAAACATGGAAGAAGAAGACATTTCAAATAATGGAGAGGATGAACATGACATAGCAATGACTACTGATAACAACAATGATTTTAATCCTCAAGAAGATGGAGACATTGGTAATACTAGCACAGACAATGATGACACTTCATCTTCATCTTCTGCAGAAGAATGGTCAGAAAATGAGTTTGATCTGGATTCATCTGATGATGGATATGACAATCTATAGCTAGGTACCAAGGAAATAAAATAAGCATAACATACTATAAACTTGTAGTAGTTCTAGATTATTCATATCTCCCACAGCAATTAGACCACTTGCACAGACACTGTGTCAGGAGGGGATCCTGACAAGGCAAGGACATCGAGAAAGCATGGAGACACAGGCCCACCTCACCAAACTCATGATGAACAACTTATTCTGTGAGCTCATTCTGACAGGCCATGTTATCATCTATATGGATGACATTCTAATCTTCACAAATGACCTGACTACTCATCGCATCTTGACTAAACAAGTCCTCCATATCTTAAAGGACAATCATCTCTGTTTAAAACCCAAGAAATGTGTCTTTGAAGCATCAGAAGTCGAGTACCTCAGTATTGTCATCTCATTTGGACAACTGCAAATGGATATGAAGAAACTTGAAGCTGTCTCTTCCTGGCCCCATCCATGGAACAAAAAAAATGTTTAGCAATTTCTGGGTTTTGCTAACTTTTACTGCAGATTCATTCATCATTTCCCAGACACTGTGGCACCCCTCAACCAATAAACGTGAGTATATGTGTTGGTATGAGTAAAGAGTAAAGTGAATTAGACACAAGTGTCACAAAGGAGTTGATTGAGCAGCATAGACCAGTCATTAGAGGAAATGGGTTTGTTAAGTAGCCAGAGACAGAGAGCAAGCAGAGTGTTGGTGTAGTGAAGGATGGAGAAAGTCTCATGCCAAATTATATGGATTCTGTGTAGTTCAGTAAGGCGGTGAGAGGTCTGCCTCAGGGTTAGACTCAAATCACAAGGAACACAACACAGACAACCCCAGCAGAGCAAGATCCTATCCCCTAGATTGAGCGACGCTGAGAGGTCTACTGTGTAGCTAGACTCGAAATTGCAAAACACAAACACACACACACCCAGCAGAGCAAGATCCTATCCCTTAGATTGAGTGAACACCCTCAACTAAATGGCTAGTATAATCTATGCTCTGCTCTGGTTCCTGTTCTGGGTGTGTGATGTGTGCACCTTGTGTCCTCTAGTCTTTGTAATAGCAAGTAGTGCCTGCAAGTTTGTTTGTAAGGAGGGGTTTAATTCTAGTAAATCTCGGATAGAGTCCGGTTGCTAGTGGCGTGCACTAAGCAAAATGATAAATGAAATAAGTTGTTTTTAGCAAACGGCTTCGCTGCACGCACTTCTGGGTCTGGTGACCTCGTGTGATGCACAGACTCTCCAAAGTCTTTCACCCGGCAGTGCAGTCTCACAGTCTAAACACTACAGCGCAAGTTTCCGTACATGGTTGTACTGACTCCTCACTGAGTTCTCCAAATGACCCGGTGGCCAGAAGCTCTCCAAAACTCCTATGATTCACAAATACTTCACAGTTAAAACCCTAACAAAAGCTAAACACAGCCTGCTGACAGCCTGGGACAGAACCCAGCACACAGATCTAGTGGGTAGACAATTGCTTAATTTCCGTAGTTACAATTACAAGTTTATATAGATGCATGCTGTGTACTAATTTAGGTGGAGAGTAAATACTAGCAATGCTGGACCAAAGGCCCGCTGAGCGCATGTGCCTCTGCTGGGCGTTTTGATGACTACTCCGCTGAGCACAACCTGATCCTGTTGTGTTGCCAGCCTCTGCTGAGAGTGTAAGAATAGCCTCAGCTCGTTGCCTCGAAGAGGGTGCAAACGACTGTGTATTTACCTGTAAGAATAGCCTACAAAGTCATGTAAATACGAGTACATAAATATGAGTAAAAGAACTTGTGCTCACCTCAGCTCGTTGCCTCGAAGAGGGTGCAAACGACTGAGGTGCAGCAGATTTATGCACAACATTATATACTGAAAATGAGAAGAATAAGAGCTCGAGAAGAGCATTCACAAGTAGTAAGAAACATGAAGAGTAAAAGGTTTTTAAGTACGTATGAACGTGTAGTTAAATAGCTAGTAATCGAAGCTAGCAATTGCATAGGTAACGAGAGTGCTAAAAATATACATATGACACAGAAAGAACTCCGCGTGGCGGCGGCAATCCTCGTGTCGTTATTTGTCCTTGACTCTCGGAATTCCAACACTCCCCCTCAAATCGACACGAGCCCAAGTTCACGTGCGAAATGTTTGACTTTCGGGGAAGGCAGTGCCTTAGTAAGCGTGTCAGCAACCATCTCGTCCGTAGGGCAATACACAAGACGAAGGGATCCGTTCTCGACGATCCAGCGGATAAAATGGAAGCGGATGTCAATGTGTTTCGTGCGTGCGTGATATTGATGATCTTTCGTAAGAGCGATGGCTGATTGGTTGTCTGAAAATAGAGTTGTAGCTGCCAGAGATGTGTCGTAAATTTGGGATATAAGGGAACGAAGCCAAAGTGCTTCCTTAGCCGCATATGTTGCCGCAACATACTCGCTTTCCGTGGTTGACAGTGAAATAATTTCCTGGCGTTTAGCGGACCAAGAAACAGCTCCGCCGTGCAATAAAAATGCATAGCCAGAAATAGCGTGTCTATCTTTGGCCATATTCCCATCGGCATCCGCGTAACCGGTTAATTCTGTCGCCTGAGAGCCGTATGTAAGCCAAAGATCAATAGTCCCCTTTAAGTACCGAAAAATCCGCTTAACAGCAGTCCAATGCGCTTCGCCAGGATTGCGTGAATATCTCGAGACAGTCTGAACAGCATAAGCAATATCTGGGCGCGTACCCTGCGCTGCGTACATGAGAGATCCAACAGCCTCGTGGTATGGCACGTGCCGCATTTTTGCTATTTCTTCCGTGGTAGATGGGCTTTGTGCAGTCGAAAAATGAATATTTGTTTCCATTGGGATGGAAACGGGCCGTAAATCTGCGAGATTATATCGTGTGAGTATGGAGTTAATGTAGGAACGTTGTGAGAGATGTATGGAGTGCCGCTCTCGATCACGGCGCACCTCGATGCCCAGAATCCAGTGAATTTCACCCAAGTCCGTGATGTCCACGTGCCGCGTGATGCTGAGTTTGAAATCAGTGATGAGATCGTTTGTTGATCCCACAATGGTACAGTCATCAACATGCACCAGTACCACCATGAAGTCTCCGTCGCCACGTCTCCTGAAGAACACAGCCTGGTCCACCTCGCACCTAGTAAATCCTAGCTCCTTCACCATGATCTCGACCAGCCTCTGATACCATCTCCTCCCAGATTGCTTCAAGCCATATAAGGTTTTCTTCAGCCTGCAAACCATGCCAGAAGACGAAGGGGATGGGTAACCGGGGGGCTGCTGCATGTATATGATTTCGTCTGAGGTGAGTACCCCATTTAAATAAGCCCCTTTAATGTCGATTTGATGAATCTCGTGGTCTTCTGCAGCTGCAATTGCAAGGACAGTCCGGATAGAAGATAGACGCGCCACGGGCGCAAATGTATCGAAATAATCGACCCCTGGAACCTGCGAGAACCCCTGCGCGACCAGACGCGCCTTGTACCTCACGACATTCCCTGCCGCATCCTTCTTGGCCCGAAAAACCCACTTCGAGCCTACAATGTTGGCATTCTTGGGTGCGTTGACTAGCTCCCATGTTCCTGCAGTTCGTAGTGCTGACAGTTCCTCCTGAATAGCCGCCTCCCACAGTGGCCAATCCGGCCGCGCCTGTGCATCGGTAAGTGACGTAGGCTCGAGCGCCTCGACCTCGCTGATCTCGGCTGCCATAGCATATTCCTCCACGAAATCCACGGCCATCGAGACTTCAGCTAGCTCGGTCATGGGCACAGAGTCTGCAGTGTTGGAGTCAGCGCTCACACTCGAGACCTGCTCTGGCGTAGATGGCAATTGAATGCCCGTTGCGACTAGCTTCCCGGCCCCTTGTCCCATGGTACCACGCCCTTCAAGCACATCCTGTATGCGCTGCGACGGTTTGCGAATGCGTTTGGATTGCTTCGGGTCCTCGGCGGGCTCCTCAAGCTTTGTCGAGTGTTCTGGGGGTGCCGTGGATGCTCTGGAAGCAGCTGGTGCTGTCGGATTCGAGGTATGTTTGTCAGCATCCATCTCGAGCATTATCGGCGGCTGATGTGGCTCCCCCTCGAGATGAGGGGCTGACAGTGCTCCCGTCTTGTCGTAGTAGACGTTCCGTTCCACGGAGACAGTACCCTTTTCCGGCCAGTATACCCTCACGCCCTTCGAGTTCTCATCAATGCCCATCCACCTGCCCTGCCGTACCCGTCCTCCCAGCTTTGTACCGCCCTCAACCCGTACCCAGACCTTCTCGCCCCATTCCCGAACCTTGCTGAGGTCGGGCTTCTTTCCGTAAGCAGCTTCGTATGGCGTCTTGCCGTCAACAGCCTTGGTTGAAGTGCGATTGAGTAACCACACTACGTGCCGCGCCGCCTCGGCCCAGAGAGATTTCGGAAGGCCGCTGGCATGCAACAATGCGCGCACGTGCTCCATGATGACTCGGTTTCGCCGCTCCGCAACGCCGTTATGCTGTGGGGTGTCGTGAACAGTGCGCTTCGCATGCGTGCCGCGTTTCTTGAGATGAAGTGTGAATTCCTTCCCCTCGTACTCGCCGCCCCGATCAGAGTGCAATATCTTGATCTTCACGCCATGCTGTGTGTCCACCCAGGCCTCGTACTCCTTGTATGAGTTGAAGGTCTCCGATTTCTTCTTCAAGAAGTCAATGTTGGTGAGTCGAGTTTTGTCATCCGTGTAGGTGATGTAATAACGCTTTCCGCCCTTCGTGCGTATAGGTGCTGGTCCCCAGAGATCAGAGTGTATCTCGCCGCCAAATTCGGCCGCACGCTCCCCCTCGCGCTCACGAGAGACAGGCTTTCTCGTAGCCTTCGCGTACACACAGGACTCGCAGAAGAAAGGCTCGCCGGCTGGGGTGTCCTCAAGACGAACTCCAGTCACAAACTTGTTGGCAACAAGCCGTTGCGCAACCACAGGTGAGATATGGCCCATTCATCGGTGAAACTGATCCAACGTGATAGTATCCACCGCATTTACAATGTCGCCTTCCATCGTGAAGCGATACAGGCCCTTTGAAGATTTCGGAAGCTGTCCCATGTGCTCGCCGTCTGGCCCAGTGATGGTGCACTTCCCGTTTCCGAATGTGAGCGTAAACCCAAGCTCATCAAGCTTCCCAACTGACACAAGAGTGTAGCCCGCCTCCGGAGAATACAAGACCTCATCAAGACGGAGTTTGGTGATGTCGACCCCATTTGGTATGTCTATCGTGATGCTTCCCACGCCCGTAGCACTGAAGTTGCCCTTGTTTGCAGCGCGCAAGGCTTTCGGAGGGATTTCGTGGAAGTTTTCGAAGTCATCACGGTACGGGGAGATGTGTCGGGATGTTCCAGAGTCCATGAGGTTTATGCGGGCAGCGTCTGGGGTTTCCGAAGTGGGGTGAGTAGCCAAAACCTCGGAGAGTGAGTCCTCGGAATCACTGGCTGACTGCATGTCTTCCCCATCAGAAATTCTGTCCCAGCTGCCGTCGGAGCAGTGCTCAACATCGTCCACCTCACCATCCTCATCATCAGAGAACCAGTCGCTAGCATTAGCCACGCTGCTCTCGCAATCAGAGTCGTCAGCCTCAGAATCAGAGTCAGAGCCAGAAATAGAAGCAAGATCCACAGAGCAAGAGTCAGAGTCGGAATCCTCGACATCGCTATCCGCAGCCAGCACACAATCGCTGTCTGCATCGGAATCGCCAGCTGCTACAGCATTTGCAGCTTCTGTGGTCTTCTTGGCGGAACTCCCTTTGCCCTTGTCGTCTTTTGCGGGCTTGGGGCACTTGTCCTTGTAGTGACCTTTCTCGCCGCAGTTCCAGCATACACCACGGGGTAGTTTCGCCTTGCCCTTGCCGCCCTTTGACGTGTGACCTACAGCGAGTGCCTCGTCCTTGTCACTGTCCTTTGACTTCGAGCCACCATAGCGCCTGTTGCGCTGGGTTTTCTGGCGCTCGTACTCCTCGGAAATGAGTGAAATGAGTGAATCAGGGGCAATGGTCTTGGTCTGAGCAAACATCCGGGCCGCGGCAAGCTGTGATGATGCGAAGTTGGAGAGATAATAAGGTAAGGAGGATATGATCACGGATCTGTAGTCCTTCTCATCGATGTCCACGCCAACGGTCACCAGCTCCTCGCGCTTGACCCGTAAGGCATCCAGGAACTCTCGAACATTGCCCTTCTCGTGGCACTTGGACTCCAAGAACTTGGTACGAAGATCAGTCTGTGCGTAAGCACCTTTCTCTGTGTATTCGGCCACAATCGCATCCCAACGGTCCTTTACAGTTGGCTTCATGTGAACACGCATCAACGTAGAGTCGGGAATCTTTTGGGTAAGCAATGATTTGGCCGATTTTTCATCTTTCTCCCACTGACAGATTAAAGCAGCAGTATTGTCGTCAGGCTTGGCCTCGGGTTCAGCAGCAGCAGC
Source organism: Stropharia rugosoannulata (assembly GCA_028532985.1). NCBI lineage: Eukaryota > Fungi > Basidiomycota > Agaricomycetes > Agaricales > Strophariaceae > Stropharia > Stropharia rugosoannulata. Next base: position 3,987,748 of record JANCIK010000001.1, on the reverse strand, counting down.
AGCACCCGGTGCCGTGGTAGTCGCAGTAGCCACGCGCGGTGCAACAGCGGGCGCCTCAGTTGGACGTGAAGACGTCCCGTCGAAGTGCCCCCAGAACCCCTTTGCCTCGACAGCATCCTGGAACCGAACGGCAAAAATAGCCCAGTTGACGCCGCTCGCGTCGAGTTTCGGAACCGAAGAAGGAAGAGTATCCGTGAGAGAAGTAGCAGTGATTGTAGACATTTTTCGGTGAGTCGCAAAAAACAATCAGAGGCAGTGGTAACAACCAGGGCTCATAACCTGTAAGAATAGCCTCAGCTCGTTGCCTCGAAGAGGGTGCAAACGACTGTGTATTTACCTGTAAGAATAGCCTACAAAGTCATGTAAATACGAGTACATAAATATGAGTAAAAGAACTTGTGCTCACCTCAGCTCGTTGCCTCGAAGAGGGTGCAAACGACTGAGGTGCAGCAGATTTATGCACAACATTATATACTGAAAATGAGAAGAATAAGAGCTCGAGAAGAGCATTCACAAGTAGTAAGAAACATGAAGAGTAAAAGGTTTTTAAGTACGTATGAACGTGTAGTTAAATAGCTAGTAATCGAAGCTAGCAATTGCATAGGTAACGAGAGTGCTAAAAATATACATATGACACAGAAAGAACTCCGCGTGGCGGCGGCAATCCTCGTGTCGTTATTTGTCCTTGACTCTCGGAATTCCAACAGAGAGATGCTGTTAAACTCCGCTGGGCGGTTCCTTCTTGGTCATTGAGGCCTAGCTACCGCTGCCAAAGCTCCCCAGCAGAGTCTGTGCTGTGTGCATTGTTCATTCCCTCGGGCATCACACACTCCAGCGCGTGTGCCACGGTCACCTGACGAGTGGACTTAGGCAAATTTTGCCTTTGTGATGTGTTCTGCTGAGCCCCTTTGAGATGTCGTCTACAGGGATTACCAGCTTGTGTGAGCACCTGCATCAGTCACCGGACCTCAAACCCACTCAGCAGAATAAACCCTGCAGAGCCACCATCAAAACTATACATTACCATTGATACCCTGCACTCAGCAGAGGTTGCCAGACATTAATCTGAGACTTCTAGAATTAAACCCCTCCTTAAAAACGAACTTGCAAGCACTGTACAGTGGACATCTGGACTGAACTTACGAGACCCTTAAACATCACAGTCTGCTTAGCAGAGAGGTACCAGGAGGAGCATAGACATCTATAACCTGCTTAGCTGAAGAGCATTGATGGGGCTGCTTTCTGGCTATGGGTGTAAATAGTCAGAAGTTCCATTAGTGGGATAGCTGCATGCAGGAAACACAGAGAGACTAGAGTTGAGCCTGACTCATAGTCTATAGCTATCAGCGTGCATCATGACTATGAGTGCCTGCACGCACCTATTGTGAAAAGGATTGGACAGCGAACTGTACAGTTTTAAAAGTGCATAGTTTGTCCATCTGTGTGAGCGATCAGGTGTGCATAGAACAGTTAAGCACCAGCAAAGTGCGGTGTGAGTACAGCTGAGCGGGTACCAAAGGCGGTGTGAAGGGCTGTGCGCACATCACAAAGGCAGAATTTGCCTAAGTCCACACATCGGGTGACCGTGGTGGCATGCATCAAAAAGGATGTGCAAAAGCCCGAGGGAACAAACAACATGCGCACAGCAAACACCAAGGGACCGGGACACTAGAAGGGGAGCCCAGATGCGATGTGCGGACCTTTGGCCACACATTGCTAGTATTTACTTTACCTTATTATTAGTACACATGCATGCATCGCATATAAACCTGTATCCTTGTCTATAGTAATGCAAGCAATTGTCTACCCACTAGATCTGTGTGCTGGGTTCTGTCCCAGGCTGTCAGCAGGCTGTGTTTAGCTTTTGTTAGGGTTTTAACTGTGAAGTATTTGTGAATCATAGGAGTTTTGGAGAGCTTCTGGCCACCGGGTCATTTGGAGAACTCAGTGAGGAGTCAGTACAACCATGTACGGAAACTTGCGCTGTAGTGTTTAGACTGTGAGACTGCACTGCCGGGTGAAAGACTTTGGAGAGTCTGTGCATCACACGAGGTCACCAGACCCAGAAGTGCGTGCAGCGAAGCCGTTTGCTAAAAACAACTTATTTCATTTATCATTTTGCTTAGTGCACGCCACTAGCAACCGGACTCTATCCGAGATTTACTAGAATTAAACCCCTCCTTACAAACAAACTTGCAGGCACTACTTGCTATTACAAAGACTAGAGGACACAAGGTGCACACATCACACACCCAGAACAGGAACCAGAGCAGAGCATAGATTATACTAGCCATTTAGTTGAGGGTGTTCACTCAATCTAAGGGATAGGATCTTGCTCTGCTGGGTGTGTGTGTGTTTGTGTTTTGCAATTTCGAGTCTAGCTACACAGTAGACCTCTCACCATGGCACACTGTAAGGACACTGTCCTCACACGACCATTCTTTGGGGATTGTTCCTCGTCAGGTGACATGTCCTATATGATGTGCTCACGCCTGGGGTTCACCTCACTTCTTCTTTCTGTTCTCCTCAGATCTCTCTGTGTTCCCTGTCATCTGCCCTCTCCTGTCGTAGCCACTCACTCTCTTGAATACTCATGTGTCCTGTGTCTCTTCGTGTGATTCCTCGTGAGTTCGTGGTCTTTCAACTTGCGTTTCCTTCAGTGTTTGCTGCACAGTGGCTTTTCACACGCACTGAGAGGTCATCCTTGCCTAGATTACAGATCATCCATGTGGCTAGTACGAGCCCAACTGCCTCACCTTTGTACATTGAGCAGTTCTTGTGCATGTGCTTACTAGCCACTTGTTTTGCATGCTAATGGTTGTAGACCACTAGCCAGGCTCAGCCATAGTCCCTTAGTTTACCCATGCACAGATGATTACTTTATCTGAGTTTTGGTGAATTACTTCTCTAGCCAAACCACAGTCCTAGTATCAATGCAAAAGTATAATATTCTCCAGGTTCTGCCCATATTCCACCAGAGATAATGCTGTTGGTGTTCTTGATAGGAAAATAAAAGCCTAATTAGATCTGTGGCAGTGTTGTATGTATTTGCAAATAAGTTGTACTCATTAGTATGTATCAGTGGATAGCAGCTGTATACAGCAGTAATATTCCAGTAATATACAAGTAATATATAAATTTTGCAATGATCAAATTTTTTTTTTGGATAAAGTCAGTACTGGTCAGATACAAGGGGAAATAAGATTTACTGACAGATGATTATCCTCGGAGAGGGAGCAAACTTACTAACAACATCTTAGTCCTAACCTTATCTGATGACCTGCAAATTTTGTCAAATTTGCTCCAAATTTGCTTGGAAGCTGTTTTCACTGGATGTCATGACTTGAGTTGGCGGTTTCAAAGCAAATTTAAATATATTCATGTATATTCTCCGATAAATGAAAGTTGAATACCCAACTTAACCTTCTCTCTAAGTTGTTTACCGTGAGCACGTGCGTCCAACAGAGCGTGCCGAATCAGCTGGACACAGATCAAACATAAAAATCAATAGGAGATTGAAAGTTGAAAGTCTCACAAACGCAAACAAAGCACGTTGTTCATACACTCCCCACCCTGCCTGGGTCGCGACTGCGCGCTCTTCAATTCCTACTGCTTCGATCCAAGGTCATATAGGGGGTTGACAATCATTGTCCCCCCTTACTTGCCCCAGTATGCAAACACTCCCAGGACAACGCCGCCATTGATGTGTACGACGTTTCCACTACCGGCGTACATAGATTGGTTGAAGGTGGTTGAATGCTGGCAAGCTTTCCCGCCTGAAAAATCAACAATTGAAAGAGCAGCAGTAGGGCAGTCAGTTTTTCTGATTGCGACTGCTAATCTTGCACGTAATGGGAGACACAATTAACTCTGGGCGTGATGTTGGGCCTGGGTCAGATGAGGGTGTTGTCGCGCAGGTCCTTCATGCTGTCGCGGATTTGGCAGACTCAGCCATACATGTATACCTTGCCGTACCCCGACGTACTTAATGTGGAGCCGTTTTTACCCACCAATTCTGACGACGCATAACATCCATGCCTTACCTGTTTATTTCTGCTTGTTCTGCTTCAGATTTCTCTCGCCGAACATCGATACCAACTGATCTGACCCGGGATAGGCAGGGCCGGCGCTGCTTCCTGCCTATCGCCAGGTTCTCTTCCTGCCGTTCCCAATCCCCGCCAGAGCCATTCCACATGGCTCTGGAATACCCACGACAACTGCCTACAAGTCGGGCGCCCTCACGACCTCAAGCGCTTCCTCAACCACCACATTCCCCACCCGAGCCATCCCCCCATTCGGATCCACAGAACCCCCGTCACACCCCATCGCAGAAACTCTATCCTCGATACTGCTACACCCCCGCCCACGTCAAGAAAAGCAAAGGCCAAAGGCCATCCCGCCCGCCATGGCTCCCACCACCATCCATATCCCATACACTCCCTCCACGATGCAACCCAGGCCCACCTCGCAAAAAAAAAAGTACCCAACAGGCAGGCCTCGCCCACAAAAGCGGCGGGGGCACCGTCAGTCATGCACCCAAAGCCGTACAGGAACTGTTACATGGCGAACAGAAAGGCGGATCATATACTGAGGTTCTCTTGCCGGCAAGCTGAAGCTCGGGAACCACTTGCCCCGGATTGCTAATGGTGACTCGTGGCTCGAGGAACTACGCTTGAAGAAGCCTGACGAACAGCGCAATAGACAGTAGACGAATAGAATGTTATTGGAAAATGAGGCTTCTATCATTGCTATACAAACATGCGCTTGCGGTCCTCTTGTACGCAGGGAGCTCGTGGTTCAAATGGCAAGGATAAAGCTCGCTGAACGACATGTTGCAAAATTCCAGACACATCCAAAGGCTCCCTAATATGTAGGCGCATCGCAGCTGACCGACAGCTCAAACGAGATTCAGGGCGATGGGCTACTGCTTTACAAGCGTGCGCTCATGGCATCCTCGTTCGGAGAGGCTGGCAAGCACGCTTGCGTGCATTGAAGGCGTCCGTGGGTCACGTAGTGAAGGTTCAGGCTCAACTCCGGAGTGTTCTTTAACACCGTAAATTCAATCGCCTCAAGCCTGCTCTGCGGAGGGATAGTTTCCCCACGCAGCGCCCGCAGGCAGCGTCGATGGGACACCACCCACGGTCCTCAACGAATGCGAGAGCATGGGTCGATTGCGCTGTCGCGTATGAACGGGAGAGGGCCCGACGGCAGAAGGCTAAACTGGTTCGTAACATCTACAAAGAATTCAATTTTGATCTGAGGAATAACCAATTATAACATACCTAGATGATGACCTCCGCTGAAGAGAAGGAGCAAGAGTTGGCAGACGGATCCATGCCCGCATCCGAGTCCGTATCCCGTAGCCCTACCCCTCTGGTCCGCAACAGCAGTATATGTATGCCCCTAGTGGCTCGCCTCAGTTCTCACCATGCAATTTCTTCACGGGTAACATCGACTTCAACTCCCTCCGCTGCATATGGCTCCCCAATCGGGTATTCTATGTCTCCCCGAAATCCCCCGCTTCACTTCAAGGACCGAGTACACCTCCCATATCACACGCACATGCGCTTCCTGACCCTGGCCTAACGCACCCACCATCAGTAAATCCTGATTTTGCTATGATGCTATAAGCTGCTATGGCTTGCTATAGGGCATCTGTATAGCACCTTATAGTAGCCCATAGCAGCTTATAGTGCCATAGCAAATCCCCCCCTCTACATAGTGCCATAGCAAAATCAGGATTTTCTGATGACCTCCCGCACTTTCGCACAGCTACAAATCGATCAGTAGTCTTACTTTGGCCCTTTGCACCCGTTCATATTCATTTGGAAGGAGAAGCTTGCTATGGTGCCTCCCCTCGACAAGTTGGAGAACCGGAAATGGCACATGGCCACAAATGCAGGCGAAATCGCGATGGGATCGAGAGCTTGAAGGAGCGTCGCCGCGGGCAATTCAGCGCGTCTACATCGAGCGTGGCCAGTTCGTTGAATAATATTAGCAGGGCACCTTTCCTCGGCTCACAAGTCGACGTGCGCATATTATTTCGCCTAGATCTTCTGATAGTGGGCGCTCAGTTCATTTGTGAATAACGACCGAGTACACCGTCTTGCGTGCATCGGTTATATTAGACGAGCAGTGACAAACGAATCATCAAAGAGTACGATTGACTACGACAGGCTCCAGATCGACAAGAAGTTGCCTAACAAGATATAAGTAAGTCACAAGCTCTGGATGAAGGAAAATGTTGAGAATCACAATCATCCTTCGTTTGAATAGATACGCACCAAGGTAACGGCCTTGTACGATGCTGGCTCAAGACGGAACCCCTCCAAGCTTGATGTTTCCCCTGCGCCTCCGAAAGGTAAGTGTCTTCGTTTTCGTTGTTGTCAAATGAATGTAACGATCCAAGGTAACGATTCCCGCACGCGTCGTCGCCGAATATTCGAGTGGTATACCTTGGGTGCCCCTTGGACATAACATGACTTGGGGATTTCTGTTAGTAAGTACGTCTGGGTGAAACAGTAAGGCTCGTACTTACGCTACAACCAGATGTCCGTCTTGGCTCTCTTCGGGCACCTTTCCCGACTCCTTGATAGCATTAAATGATTTCCGAACAGCGTTTTCGATTTTCTTCCGGTCAGCGACCTTCTTCGGGTAATTTGCAGAAAGAATAGAGATGAATGGACGAAGGGCGCGAAGGACAGTGGAAGGACGCATTGGAAGGACGTAACGATCAAGGATAGGAATTGCAGGGCGTAGTACTAGACACTGAGGATTAGGATTGAGTGATACAGTGAGTAGTAGGTTGAATTTGGAAGACAATGTGACGAAGTTCCCGCGTTATGTAATTGGCTATATTCTGCCTTGTTTGGTAATAAGTTACAGTTGATTGAACGCTACTCTAGGCGGCATTGACCACAAATTTGTACAGCTTTCTAATCTGCAAGATGTCCCTCAGCCAAGTAGCATATGAGGGAGATGACCTACTATTAGCATAGCATCATAGTAGTCATGTTGGATCATAACTAATATTGAAGGGCTGCAATTGTCCAGTTTATAGTGTAACGGTTAAGTAGTCGAAGAGGCATAGGGTTCGATTCGCTCGTGTTTCATGTTTCAGTATCATTTTGGCTCTCAACCACATCGTAGATTATATTATTGAAGGGCCGCCGTCGAGCAGCGACGGCGCACGCCCCTCCGAGCCTCCGGTGCCTGCCAGACTCCAGCATGACCTAGCTTTAGGCTTGCGGTTTAGCTTATAAGTGATAATAATATAGCCCCATGTTATGTAACTACGAATCGACGAAGTCTCAGTGATATGGCACTGAATATGTAATAGTGGAATATATGTCGAGAGGTTTTCGATGTCTTCGATATGACCCCCTTTAAGTTAAAGTCTCTACAGATAAGCTACCACTTCTGGTCTTACTTCCAATTAGCACGCATACTGGTCGACTTATTATAATTTATGACCAGACTTCTGCTCTACGTCATGACTATGTCAGTGGAATCTTTAAGTGTAAGCGTGGCATCGTATGTGTAAGTTCTTATACCTCCATGTAATGTTTGTACATTATGTTAAGACCCCGAAGAAATGTTACTTTGTATTTAATATTCAACCGTCCTGGTAAATCTGAGGTATACATACACATGATTTGTACATATATATCATAATTAATAATTCTGGTACTATCATTATGGATTATAGGCGTTGTGAACTTCATTCACATTGTCCTGTAAGTCTGTATATTAATGGGTAACACTGACACCTTGATTGTCGGAGTTAAAACACCTTAACAACCTCTCAACTTTTTACTGATGTAGCAGAGTCAAATGTTGTACTGAATCCGGACTCACAAATAGTATAGTTGACCATCCTGTAAAATATCTTTCTCGGCGCTGGAATGGAAGGGAGAGTTGCGAGAGAGGCGCCATGATATAGCTAGAAACACGAGCGTGTCATATACTAACGGAGCGATTGGTTCAATTGGTATTGTAGCTGCCATATATGTCCATCCACAGTAAGACGACGACAGGGCTCGGACTCCACCATCGATGAAGAAGGGGTGAAATACAACTGCTGTGACCAGGCCTAAAATGAAATATAGAAATGTGGTACATATGGCTTTGGAGTGAGTGTAGATTGCACAAAGGCGAAGGAAAAATAGGTAGGTGTAAAGCCTGCGTGGCGGGCAGGTAAATCACTGACACAAGGTCACACGAAGTGAAGAGGACCAAGCTGTGGGATTGGACAACCGAGAAACGGGTACAGGTGGTGGTAAACGACTAAAGAGGATCGAGGTATCTACAAGGTAAATAAGGGATACGTCATGTGATGGGTGTACCATCCTTACAGTAGGCTGTCAAAGTTAGTGCCACTGGACACCACTCATTTGCCATTCTGCCCAATAGCTGACAGCGATCTAATGGAACAGCTATTCACATGTAGAGCTCATACATGAGGGGCGCATTGGCGCGCCGGAATAATGATATATACGACCAAAGAATGCACTAGATACACAGCAGTGTACGCAAACCACCCGTCCCTCCACTCGGTGGGACCTGATTGTAAGTAATTCAAGAAACTCAAGTAATAGTGTCCGCGACGAGTGGACAAATGGTGCAAAAGCCTCTGGCTCATGCAACATCGTTCGTAATATCGGGATCGTAGACTATCTTCGTTGGGCTCCTACAGTAGATAGTAACTTTAGTAGGCCCGTAACGCCTGTTAATTGGATCAGCTTACCGTTTCTCTACACCCTACATAATCATATAATATTCAGCAATGTCCTATCAGACTTTGACAAGTTTCTCACATTTTCCTTCCAGGCAATCTGCGCCTTTAGCTCGGTAAGCCCAAACAGCAACACTATTTCGTAGTCAAGGCGGAAGAATGACCCGCCAAATTGCTTGGGACGCGTTGTCAGAGGTGCCCGTGAGAGATCGATGTCAATAGTACAGAGTTTAGTGTAATTCTCTGAAAATAATTTAGCAAATGTTGTGAGCAGTAAAACACATGGCGTAAGCTTACTTGTATCCACATCCTTCCATTTCGGGTCGGCTACGAGTCCACGGTAGCACCAGACAGAGAACGATGCGGACTTGAAATCATTCTTAGAATCTGATTCTCTGAAGTACGATTTCCTGAATTCCTTCGTTTCAGATATTTGCGTATTCTATATATTATTATCAGTTCAGGAACCGGAACATAAACGGAATGTCAAGCAGGGTTTGGCATGAGGAAAAGTCAAAAATAAAGGAAGGTGGCACGGACCTTGGGCAGAATAACATCGAATGAGTCACTAATCCTCTTATTACCGGATACCGACGTAAATGTCTTCGACTGTCGCTCGCGGTGTGCTGGATCTGTGGGGTTGTAAGGAATATGGCAGAAGTTTCCATAGGTGATCTTCGATATTCTCGTTCGTACGAAGTGGTCGAGATAAAAGGATATTGCTCCGTCTGATACAGCTTTATTACTGATATGTGACGCAAGAAAAGGCATCAATAACCACCAGGTAATAAGACGGAACCATGAACAGGTACATACACATGGTGGTCCGGCCGTATGATGTTCAAGCCGGCCGGCACAAGCGCAGAATGCACCTTGTTGAACAAGTAATCGCTTGCTGCGAACCCTCCGACCAGGACGACATGCTTTTTGTCTGAATGAGATCCTCAGGAGTCGAGACAAGGAAACATGCAGCCACGTACGGAGATTGGCTTGTGAGCCGTGCGCTGTTGCTGCAGCACAGCTGCGACCACACAATCAATCGAAGGTTCGAAGAACAGTGCTACGTCCGTTCTGTATAATATTAAAGGTATATATAGCTGCTCAACAATAAGCACTTACCCAAGGAGCTTCAACTGCCCGAATCGAATGTTGAAGTGTTCATCTGTGTCTCGTGCATTACCGAATTTCACATATTGCGCGTCTTCGGCGTTTTTGAATCTGAGCTTCGTAGTTTTGTCGAAGCAGGACACAATATGGTCAATGTCATCGTAAAATGGGGAATCGGATAAAAAATCTGGGAAAGCTGGTTATATAGTCTTGACAGCGCGATGAGCAATCCACTCACTTTCCAAGAAATGGCGCGCATTGGTGGTTACAAACACGGATCCTTGGAAGTGGCCTGCCCAAGTCCGACATATAGTATCAGGGATAAAAAGAAGAGAAGATTTAAGAGGTTACTCACACTGGGGGGCAGCGATCTCTTCGAAAGCATCTTTGACTTTCAGATTTTTGCTGTAAGAGCTGATGTCAATGGTTCCACCACCTGCATCCACAATTACTATTCCATCCCCATCCTTTTAAATATTGTTAGCCAGAGAATAACGGAGACGGTGAACAAAATACCCTCAAGGCGCTACTCGGAAGCCCATGTTGAATAGCAAAATGCAGGCTTGCTTCTCCTTCGGTCACGAAAGACAAGCGTGCGTTACCTGCAGGCGTGTTGGAAATGAGACCAGCCAAGATAGCTGCTCTGCGCATTTCGCTCTGTTGCGTGCCTTCCCATCCATTGGGATGAGATAATACGAAGTCTATGTCTCCTTGAACTGATGCCCACAGGGCGACACCATTTGCATGACTTTCTTGGATGTAGTTCGAGGAACACTGGAAGAGATATGCAAGGAAATCTGCAAAGACTTCCACGACGCTCTTGTTGAGTGGTAGAGGAGGTATCTCATCCGACACTTCTCGTCCCGCCCCCGGACCAACGCGGGAGCGCAGGTGTAGCTTGAACCTGTCAAGACATATAAGTGCATACTCCGCTGCTATGGACATTGCACACCATTCTGTTTTCACCCATTGCTCTTCTAGAGCCTGTTCGAATATGCCCTCCTGCATCGCTTCCGCGCCCACAGCTCTCACCGTTCCATTACGATCATAATATATAATGGTAGGTATCTTCGATGCCCCGGTTATCTGCTCCTGTGCAGGAAATCTGGTTCATCGTTTTCGTAAGGTCACTTGTATGAGCGGAAGGGCGGTGATTACCTGACTACACCATGTATTTCTGGCACTTGGCCTGGGTCAAGAACACTACGATCGATTTGCTATCAGATCTAACAAGCGCCCAAAGAAAACCCACGGTTCCACCTGGGCACATTGCGTAACACTCACCTGTAAGAGATTCCTGAGTATGTCGTTCCAACGTCGAACGCCAGAACCAATTTGCGCCTTGGGCCATTGAAGACTGAGCGGGACATCAGAGGGGTAGTTGGCAAGTAAGAGAGACACAGTGAGAGCCAGAACGTCGGCGTCAAATCTAGGAACCCGCAGTGACAGCGGCTGGACAACAGTGAAGTATTTTTAGATCAATGCGTGCATCGTTACTAGCTACTAGTTTGTGCAAGTTTTAAAGGCAGCCTAAGCAGCATAATTGTGCGCGTAATTTTAATACCCATACCTTTCTTGGTCCACAGATGAATGAGCAGGAATGCGCACACTACCACAAGTAGCGTTGTGCTCTGAGTATAACATTGACGTTTATCAGGTGAGGATATTCTTTTTTCTTCTTTTTGGTAGGCCAGGGCGTTATTTTTTCATTTGAAAGAGTGAACGCAGGGACTGACATGTCTGCAACGAGCACGCACACCGGTAGACCGCAAATGGTTGCCGCTGACGAGCGACACACCATGCATAACTCGCATTGCGATCTCTAGCAAAAAATCATACCAGTCCAACGATCCCCGACCAGAGAAGCTCGTGGCCTCGTGGCTTGCCACGTTGGGTCAGGCCACAGCTCCAGCCCTTTGTCTGCATTAGACGCTGAAGACCCTTACCTCGTACTTCAAGCCCTTCAAACCTAAAAGCATCCCCAATCACTTCTGGCCACCCACACTTCCACATCTCTTACCATCACCGTCAATGTCGCGCTTTTCTGTATCCAATTTACTTGCAAGAAATCGCTCCAAAAAGAGCAAACACACCGGCACCAGCGAGACTGGCTCACTCCTGGCTGTGGAACGGGGAGCAGCCTCTCCCCAAAAGGCATCAACTCCTTCGAAGCTCTCCACGGTGATTGCTGCACAATCCCCACTCGCAACATCCAGCAGAGCTGGGTCAATTGTCGAAGTCCGCTCGTCCGATAACGAATCACTTTCCTCATTCTACGACACACCCCTGGCGGAAAACATTCCTTCCCGGCCGAACGATGAACAGTTGAGGGAAGCAGTCGGAAAAGACGAGGGTGGCGAACATGTCTTGGCTCAACTACCCGATTCTTTAGCCAAACGGTCGGAAGAATGGGAACAACTAGACATGGATGGACGGAATTCCAACGATGCCACAACGACGGCAGTAGCTGATGCAGTGAATGAAGAGCGCAGGCGCTCTGCAGCCGAACTCGAGGCAACACGTCAGGAGCATGAAAAGCAGATTGAGCTGAGGGAGGAGGAGAGAAATCGGGCGCAGGAACGCTTGCGAGATGCGGAGAACGAGTTGAGGACGGCACAGGAGGAAATCCGTACCAAGTCAAAGGAAATCAGCATTTTCACGGATGACATGGAGTATCTTACGGCTCATGTGAACTCCCTAGAAGAGGAGAAGCTAGAGATCCAGATACGCCTGGAAAGCGAGCGGACTACAAGCCAGGCGGAGATCTCGCGTCTTAGCAACATCGCTGAGCTTGAACGCAAGTCTCATGATAGAGTAGTGGCAGAAATGTCCGCACAGATTGCCGAGCTGTCGACGCAAGCCAACGAACAACAAAGCCGTATTGCCAAGCTGGAGGAGTGCCTCACGGATAGCCAGACAGGAGTGGACGAGCGCGAAGCTCGCATTGACCGCCTAGAGATCCACCTCTACGACAGCCAAGTACGGGTCGACGAGCAACAAGAGACCATTAAACAACTGGAATCCGAAGTACGGGAGAGTCGGAAGATGGTCGAAAAGCAAGAGACGCTCATCAGTCATTTGGAGGCTGAGATTAGCGGACATCAGGCGAAGCTTAACGATCAAGAAAGTCGTATCCACCTGCTGGAAGCACAGCTATCCGAGAGCCAAGCCGAAGTCAACAATCTCTACGCTCATAACTGCGACCTCGAAACGAAGCTTTTGCACCGGGAGGAAAGCGCCTCAAGTGCAAAGGAAGAAGAGCTGACCAAGGATCTACAGATTACAATTCTCGAGCAGAGTCAGCTCAGCATCGCCGCGCAGCTAATCGACGTTCAAAGCAGCCTTACTTCAATGGAGAGCAGATCCGACAACAGTCCAGCGAAATGACCGCCTCAAAAGGCTTGCGCCGACCCCCTTCAGCGTTGTCAGATAAAATAGCCCGCGGGGCCGGCACTGATCGGTTGGGCAGTGCAGTGCGGGTGATCAGAATGCTCAACGATGAGATCTACCAGACAGCAGCGTCCATGACGGACCAATTGGAGAGCATTTCGAGAGGAATGTCCGTGAGGTTCGTCGCCGGAGACGGCCAGCGCGCCGCCTTAGCTGCCAATCTAAAGTCGATGCTTGGGACAGAGCTCGTAAACGACCTTTCGTCCAGGCGGTCAGTCCTAGCCGACGACAGCACCATGTTCCTCATGCGGGTGCAAACAGCCCTCCAAGGCTGCCTGATCGCTTGCAGCATGCGCATCATCACTTCCTGGTATCCCACTGAGTGGGAGTATGGTACTTTTCTCGTCGCTCTATTTGAAAGGATTCGCGGTACAGGTCAGTTGTTTGTCAAGTATAAAACTGAGTTTAATCTTACCGAGTGTCGCCCTTATCAGATGGCCTGGAAAAGGCTATACAGTGGCGCAAGACTGCACTAAAGGGCTGTATCCCCCCAACTAACTTAAACGAAAAGCTCGTCACTCTGTTTGTCACTGAAATCAATAAGATATTATCCCTCTGCGGATGGGATGTCAAGGAGAAAAAAACTAGCGAGCTGCTGCCGCGCTTCGTCCCGAAACTATCCGAGATTGCAACGCTAGCGGCTCGGGTGAACAATTGGGCTTCGGCGGGGGTCCTCGGCGAAGCGGAGTGCATTAGTGTCGAGGCAGGGACGATGTACGACTCAAGTCGAATGGCGAATGACGACGACTTCCGACGCAAGGACAAGCGACGAGTTGCACGTAATGCACCACCCAGTGAACAAGTCATCTGCACTATTGGCCTAGGAATCCAACATTTCAACGATCTTGACGAAGACGGCAGTCAGCTTCTGCTCAAGCCCAAAGTTGTGCTGTACGGCTCCTTGTTCTGAACTTGCAAATGATACATATGACCTGATGGAACTTTGTTTACGTTCTTCTTGAGAAATGATTCGATTAACCTACCATTAAATCCAGTTGCCCACGGTAATACTGGCCCTATGATGTACTGTTCTTCTAATCTTATTTCGGTTAAAACTTGCCCAAGCTTTGCCATTGGGTGATTTAGACGCATTCCAGAACATCGTATATGTGATAAGCGTCAATGCATCTATTATCCTTTTAGCTCAAGAATCCTCTGAGACGTACGATTGGCAAAAATGTAGAGGCGCACATTATTGATCCGATAGTTTGGATGCAAATAATATTAATGGATTGCCTTCTAAAAGTCGGTTCGGTAACGGGCCATGAAAGCAACTTGCTGCGACGGTGAGGTAGGCTTGTCGGTACACGTTCAGGAAGCCTCGAATACACATCAGGAGGTAAGTTGTTTCGCAAGTCAGGATTCCAGTATCTATTGTACGCACCTAAAGCCTTTGACGGTGACCTGGTGTTCCGTCGGCAGTCGGGATACTGGCGCTCAAATACTGAGTCACAGCCACCACTGATAACAGATTATCAAAGATCAGTTAAGAGACCGACTGATGAAGCGCATCAAGCTTGACACTGACAGCTTGTCCAAAACATAGCGGCATACAGCATGCCCATCGCGCGCAATGCGCAGAGTGCTGGCCAACGAGTCGTAAGCACATCGTGGCCCCGAGACGTGAAACCGGTTGATGGGTGAATGGAATTGACTGTGCCTTGAATTAACGAGATGACGTTTCCTGGCTGTCACCGAAGTCTAGAAGTGCGTTTTTAGCCCGACATACTGGGAGGCGCAGTTAATGGCCGCGACACGATTAGACTCGAGTTATATTTGCGCCTGCATCAGCGCGTGTAGTTCTTCCACTAGTCGTGGGTGACATAGGCGGAATGAGACGAGAATAGTTGTTCCAAGAAAGCAAACAGCGTCTAAGCCATGCCTTCTCGCGCCCGCTCGCGCGTGGTATGGGCAGGGCACATACCACGAGGTCAGGGGAAAGGTGATGCTCGCAGTCCCGTTTACTCACACGTTTCCGCCTCATGGCCTGAAACTACCTGCACCACAGCCGCACCACCTATAGCCAAAAGCGCTAGCGGGACGCGTACGTCAGGCCAAACTCGTATGGAGAACACCCGACCCTCCTTGACCTGACTCGACCCTCCACACCACCATGACACCGTCCCCATCGCCGATGTTCACTTCCTTTGCTGTGATCGGGTTGTCTGTCGTAGCGCTTGTGGGCGTATGCAAATTGCAGACGCTCTGGGAGCATCTCCAGCGGGACTGGATCGCCGCCGACAACGCGAAGAGGGAGACCGCGCGAGAGCTTGAGGCTTTGCGCGCTGCTTTGAAGGAGAAGGAGGCGCAGGTGCAGGACAAGGCTGAGGTGGCGGCGGCGCGGGAAAGGGAGTTAGAAAAGCTGCTGCTACGGGCGCGACATATAGAAGAAGAGCTGCAGGCGATGCGCGACGCGAACCAGAGTCTGGTAAAGCACACCAACGCGCTTGGCGCGCAAAAGGATCGCTTGGCTACAGAGCTCCACGCGACGAAGACGGACTACCAACATGCGAAACAACTGCTTGACACACGGACCGCGGAACTCAAGGGCGCGGAAGCCTTCTTAACAAAATCCGATCTTCTCTCCAATGTCGAGGTCGTAGGGCTAGTCGAGAATCTCAATTCTGAGATAATGCAGATTGCCGCCAGTATGACGGAGGAGTTCCTGATAGATGAAAAGAACATAAACGCCGAAGGGAAACAGCAAGAGTCGGACGAGGCGAGGGAGGCCTACGCCCGAGCAGAGGATACTGTTGGGCCTAGGATGGCTGATTTACTGAAGATTTCAGAACACCACGAAGATCCCATACTCGTGCAGCTGGCCGTGCAAGCGAGTATGATAGCGTACGTTCATTGGATAATATCGTCATGGGTTTTCGAGACGCCAGAGGACGAGCATATGTTGAGCGAAATATATGCAAGGGTACGCGAAGCAGGTGAGTATTACGAACTGCATCTATGCGTCTTAGATTGACGAGACTCTAGAAGAGCAAGCTGTTTCCGGAAGATGGCGTCAATTAACCAGAAAGCATTTGCAAAGAATGCTTGCGCACGACCCCGATTTATCGTTCGATATGCTGGGCGCAATCTCCAGTATTTTCATAACTGCTGGACTGAAAGAAACGCCGGAGAAGGCGTACGAGCTCATGACCAGTCGTTTCGGCAGCCGGGTGGTGGGAGTGACGAAGCTTGCAGTTGAACTGAACAGGCATATAGGAGAAGGCATTACGTCGTGCGACCTGGAGGTGTTGTATATCGCCCCCGACGTTCCGTATAATCCAACGACCATGAACGACGCCATTGGACTTGGTTCGACCATAGAAGAAACGGTCATTTGTACAACAGACCTCGGTCTTGTTCGCGCCGAAAAGGTGACCGGGACGCGCGGGGACTGGAAGGAAGCGGTTCTCCTGAAACCCAAAGTAGTCCTTTACTCTGGTATTGCGGGTGTCGTGAAGGATATGGATTCCCCATTATGAACGACCATTGGTTATTGAGGATGAACTTATGATTACTTACTTAATTTATGTATACATTCATGTAGTTTTAGCACGCGTTGCGTATCGTTGTCGTTAGTTGGTATTTACTTTTATATTATTGCGCATGGCTTTGTTGAGGTGGTGAAAGCCAGTCCATATCATATGTCGCGTCGCTCATACAGGAATCGAGGATTTCCTGGCGTGTAGTTCTTGTCGTCATCGCTTTGTAGGTGTGTTAAAACTGCAACAGTGATCCTCCGCTTCTCCTGCGCAGTATAAAGTAAAAACTTTTGTGGATTACACCACTACGAGTAGACGTAGCGGTGCATTTAATACTGGGAGTACATTGAGTGTTGACTGAAGAATGATTGCTGGAGGTAGGCTAATAAAAAGCGAGACAAAGCTTAATTCATTTGGTGGCGATGTCATGATAATGAGAGCATCACGTGAAGAACATTACATAAGCGTGACCGTCAACTTCGCAACTGTACTCTACTTAGTTGTATTACGCGGCGTAGTTGATTTGCTTGGAATAGTTGAAGGGACTTGAATTTACAGTTGGAGCCACCAGAAGATAAAGGATGGATGACTGATGCGCGTTGATCCAGACCTTGCAAGTCTCCTTACAAGAGACACGCGTCGGACGCGTCTACGTCACGAGAACTGCTTTGTCAGCGGAAGTATTTTGGCGCAGGAGGTTATCGCAGCGTGCGCGTCTGTTTCTGATCACCATCATGTCTCTGAAAGTCCCAAAATCCAATAACCTGCAACTATTCAAAGATGGATACAAGGTAAAAAAGAGCATTTGACACGCTTTCACAGTCTGATATCGTATCAGCATCTGCAAGGGCTAGATGAGGCAGTGTTGAGGAATATTCAGGCCGTAAACGAGCTATCCGATCTCGTTCGAACAAGTTTTGGCCCTAATGGCGCGTCATAATCCTAGCACTCATATGTTCCGCCAACTCGTACTCATAAACAGACTAGGTCGTAACAAATTAATCATCAACCATCTCGGACGGCTATTTGTAACTTCGGATGCGGCTACAATCATTCGGGAGGTTGAGGTCGTTCATCCCGCTGCCAAACTTTTGGTCATGGCATCGCAGGCACAGGAGTCGGAGGCAAGTCATCTTTTGAATGCGATTTCATAACTTTTGCATAACTCCGCGCCAGATGGGCGACGCGACGAATATGGTTCTCATTTTGGCAGGCGAGCTCCTCAAAAAGGCAGAAAGCCTGCTCATCATGGGTCTACATCCCAGTGAGGTGATCAAAGGATACGAAATGGCGTCTGCAAAAGCCCAAGTCGAAATCGAAAGTGTGTGCCATGTCTTGTCCACAACTAGACGTGAACTAACTGGAACTAGAGCTGACCAAGTTCAGCCTCCCGTCACCCTTTACCCAAGAGACTCTAAGTACCGCCCTCAAACCCGCGATCGCTTCAAAACAATATGGATATGAAGATCAACTAGCTTCCCTTGTAGCGGAGGCCGCACTCTCTATCATGCCGTCAAACCCTAAGAATTTCAACGTTGACAACGTTCGAGTCGTGAAAATCATGGGAGGTAGTTTGGCAGGGAGCAAAGTTGTCCAAGGAATGGTATTTGGAAGATCACCAGAGGGCAGCGTTGCGAGAGTCTCGAGGTCTAAAGTCGCCGTCTTCACTACCGCTCTCGACATTTCCCAAACCGAAACGAAAGGCACGGTACTGATCAAGACTGCAGATGAGATGTTGAACTTCACCACCGGCGAGGAAAAGCAATTAGAAAAGGTTCTTATAGCTCATTGATTCATGATATCATCTAACCCCCTGTAGATTCTGAAAGAGATCGCCGACGCTGGTGTAAAAGTGATCATCGCCGGGTCAAGTGTTGGCGAACTGGCGATGCACTACCTCGACCGCTTCGGTATCGCTGTTCTCAAGGTTCTCTCAAAGTTCGAGCTGCGCCGTCTCTGCCGCGTCGTCAACGCCACTCCACTCGCCCGTGTCGGTGCCCCTACTCCGGAGGAGATGGGTTTTGTTGATGTCTTCGAGACTATTGAGATCGGCGGGGACCGCGTGACGGTGTTGCGTCAGCTTCTTCCCGGAGAGCCCGGCTTCGACCCAACATCGAAGGGTGAAAAGACACGCACGGCGACGATCGTTCTACGCGGAGCGACAGCGAATCACCTCGATGACCTTGAGCGCGCAATTGACGACGGTGTCAACGTTATCAAGAGCCTGATCAAGGACCCGCGACTTGTCCCCGGCGCGGGCGCTTCGGAGCTTGAGCTCGCAAAGCGCATAGAGGCCTACGGCAGCACGCTAAAGGGCCTGTCCCAGCACGCGGTGAAGAAGTTCGCACAGGCACTGGAGGTCATACCGCGCACACTTGCAGAGAATGCACTCGGCGGCGCGGAAGCGAATGAGGTGATAAGCAGGCTGTGGGCGAAGCATGCGCAGAAGGACGGGGAGGCATGGGGTGTGGATGTTGAGGTGTGCCCCTCGTTTTGATATCCCTACCCCTGGACACTAACTAAATCTTTATGACAGGCGGAGTCGGATGGCACCCTCCAGGCTGACCAACACAAAATTTACGATTCGCTATCGGCCAAGACCTGGGCACTACGCCTGGCTGCTGAGGCTGCGAACTCAGTACTCAGCGTCGATGCTATCATCATGAGCAAACCGGCTGGAGGTCCCAAGATCCCGCAACAAGCAGGCAACTGGGATGCGGATGATTAGTAGAGTTGAGTTATTATGCATGGTTTATTGGATGGCATGGTGCAATAAAACTGTAATTAGACCATTAGTTGAGCTATAGTCAGTGAAGAAGCACATTTTTATCGGAAGGTAAGTACAGCATGTCCATCGACACCTCTCTGCAACAAATTGTATATGTTCTTCTTTCCTGCTTTATTTATTTACTTGCTGGGGCTGTTCAATTAGGACATTAACACAATCTGAATGCGGCATGGATAAAATCTGAACAAAAAAACACCAAGTTACCGGAGTGGTGATTGTGGGCAAAGAAACCAAAAATATCAGAGAAAGGCGATAAAATGGGGACTCGGATATTGTAAAGGCGGACTCTAAGCACAATATAACTCCGACAGGTGCATGTTCATTTTGCTCTTATCGAAAGGTTGCTTAAGCTTCACCACGACTTTCCCTCCTCAAGGATGGTCTACATTGATCGCCTACTACTCCACACAAACAAAGCACCAACTGCTACGGAAAGAACTATAATCGAGGGCATCCTGGATGTCACCGACTATCAGCTAACAAACGTTCGAAATACGATAGCCAACTACCGACTAAAGGAAGCTGTTTTGCAGGCACAGAAAACAGGCTTTGAATGCATTCTCTCTCCCATCCGCAATCTTCCTGAGGACATACTCAGGGAAATATTCCTCCATTGTGTTGATTTCGAGTCACCTTTAGCTCCGCTGTCCTATAAGCATGCCCCTAATGTTCTAACGCATGTCTGTCGGGACTTCCGCCGACTCGCAATTAGTATACCCGCTCTTTGGATGGGAATATTTATCAGCTTTGTATCGCCGGATCAAATTCGTCCTCAGGAGACAGAGCCCGCGCTCTGGCGAGCTCGCATGAAGGTAGAGGTCATCGAGGAATGGCTCCACCGGTCGAGGGGACTCCCTCTGGTGCTTTTCTTTCGGCCCACGAACGGACCTTTCCAGCAGCAATCGAATCAGGCCCTGCACTTAATATTAAAGGAAATGCACAGATGGAAAGAACTACATCTGTCATTTATGCCGAATACATCGCTTATAGAACACATTACTGCTCTCCGCCCTACGGACGTTCCATTACTGACCTCACTGGTCCTTCATCATTACCATGCGAACACGCTTGAGGAGTACCGGACATGTGATCTTCTAAAAGCAACAAATTTAAGGCAACTTATTGTGCGAGGGGACAGCATATCCCCTGAAATGACTACATGGACACAACTCACTGACCTCGAACTTGAAGTGGTTGGTACCCCTGTCGCCACCATTGCCCAAATCCTCCAGCAAACCAAGAATCTGGTCGATTTATGCATCTCCATAGATAGACACACGAGGGAAAGCGCAGACTCCGGAGAAATTCATCTGCCCCACCTCAAATTTCTGGAGCTCCAAGGCGGTGAGATAGATAGCGAATGGTGGAACCCTGACACAGATATGTCTCTAATCAGTGTTATTCGGGCGCCAAAATTGGTCAAATTTCGCATCGGTGAAGACGTTAATGTGGAAGGTATTGAGAACTTCTTGGAGAAGGTTCCCAATCTCCGGGAAGTCACCACCGTTCAACACAGTCCCGAACCGTTTTGCCCTAGCTGGCTCAAATACTGTCCTCAGATCACTTGTCTCGAGTTGGGGTATCCTGTGTTTGACTTCTCCATGAACTTCTTTGTCCCCAGATTAAGCAATCTTCACTTCGAATGGGAACTTATTCGAGAGCCAGATGTTGACGAGTGTTTTAGGCGATGGAAAATTATTGCGGCGAAAAGAGGAATACTCGAAAACTTTGTAGAGAACGAAGACGGAGAATTCTGGTGCCCAAATCTGCAAATTTTCATTTGCTACTACGCCGTGCGGACATCTTATGATACGATGTGCGCATTCCTTCAGTGCCGAGCAGATGAAGACCTGAGGACACCATGTCGAGAATGGCAAGAAGTCGGACTTCGTGTGGACCTTGAGGATGGGAATGGGGTGAAAGAATACATTTTGGCGGACAAAGGTTATGAGTGGCCTATGACTGTCAGGTTAGAGATTGTATCATGAGTACTGTTGCAATGTTAGTCTTGATGTAGTCCATTCTTTCCTTGAGCTGCTTATTCATGGAATAAAGAATGCAAATGACTCGGGCATGTGAATAGTCTGAAGAAAGCTAAGCATTGCCAAACTCTGAATCTGTAACGTCGGGATGACGGTAGCGTAGTATTACACACCAGGAATTATTAAATATTGACCATGTCCACTATAACGTCACTTATCCAAGAAGTCGGGGAATTGCGGGAAAATCCACGGGAATTGCCGAAGACTTGGCGAACCGACGATGCCATGGACGGCGTGGCGTAGATTGGGGCTCGGGCCGGATAAGCACAGTGTCGGAGTTGGAATACAGTGCTATCCATGCTTCTTGGCCCTCGCGCTCCCTCGCGTGTCTCTCTTGCAATCAACTTGCAATACCGAACTACATATGTGATATGTACCGTCGACACAAGCATGACAACTATCAGCAGGAACTTACAAGGACCTTGACATTTCGACAGATTCCAACTGCTCCGGAATTGAAGTTGCTTGCGCCCAGCACATGTTAATCCATGTCTCGAAATTTTCATCAATTCAAATTGGACGAGATAAGTAGCAAAATAAATTGACGTTACCCTCCTTCACATTTGCAACATCCGCGAAGAGTCTTGCTCGCTTCTGACCACGACCGTCTCCGACTCGATGCTCCCCACTGCAGTTCTGAAGACCAACCGGACCCCTACAAGCCAAGAACGAGACGTAATTAAGGGGCTCTTGGAAAACACCGACGAGCGTTTAGCAGAAATCCGCCAAACGATAGCGAAATATCAGGAAGAGGAGGACGCGCTTGCAGCAGCCAAAGCGTCGTACCAATGCGCTCTTTCTCCCATCCGCTCGTTACCACTGGACATCCTAACAGAAATCTTCATTGCCTGCGTGGATTCACCAGACTTTCCGTCGATATCGCCCTGTGAAGCCCCAATGCTCCTCACTCATATATGTCACGACTTCCGCCAGCTAGCGTATAGCATACCCTCGATCTGGGCGAGCATAGATATCCGTTTTGACCATATACAGCCCCGGAGCAACCAGGACATGAAACGGGTGATCCAGCGCGGTCGTACGCTGGTGGATACAGCAAGGGACTGGCTACGTCGGTCCGGCAAGTCTCCATTATATATTTCGTTCCAAGCCAGTCATAGCCCCTTCGCAGATCTGACCAATGAAATGGTCGAGATTCTGCTGGAACATACTGCTCGATGGAAACACCTCTCACTGTCATTCCTACCGGGTGTAGAGCCAATTCAGGGGTTCGCTGCCTTGACGGCTGCAGATGTCCCTTTATTGAAGTCGCTCAATATACATCACCGTCACGCCAATGGACACGAAGAATACCGCAATTGGGATATCCTGAAAGCGCCAAACCTGAAGGTCTTTTCGATGCGCGGAGACCGCATAGATAGTACCGCAACTGATTGGAGCAAGCTCGCTTACCTAGATCTTGACCTGTTCCGCACACCTAACGAGATGGTAGCACGCATCTTGCTTCAGGCGTCAAACCTTGTGGAATGCACGATCTCTATCAACGACTTCACGCACGATGGTGTGAACACGGGCGAAATCTTCTTACCCAACCTCCAAGTACTGGAAATGCAGGGTGGGGCCGAAAACGAATGGTGGGACCCGAACGAGGACATATCCCTTATCAGCAGAATCCGCGCCCCGAAGCTGAACAGGCTATGTATAACCAACGATGTCAACGAACGCGGCATTGAGACATTTCTCTCCAAATGCCCCAACCTCAAAGAAGTTGTAGCCCTGTGCAAGACTCCCAACCCTAGAGTTCCTGATTGGCTCAGTTTCTGCCCGCAGATAACTTCACTCACACTTGGCTTGCCCAAGTTTAGCGCATACTCAGATCTATTCTTCGCCACGCGCATGTTAGGGCTCTATTCTGAAGAGGACCTTGTACCGGAGGACGTCCCAGACCGCTCCTATTTCCAGTGCTGGCGGTTGCGACAGTTCATACCGATGCGTGTATTGGAGTCGTTCCTACCGAGCAAGACCGTAGATCGACCAGCCCTCTGCCCCAACTTGGACACCTTCGTCTGTTACTTCCCCGTGTTAACAAGTTTCGAAACATTGTGCAACTTCCTTCAGTTCCGAGAAGGTGCAGCTAGTCTGCCGCATAGAAAATGGAAACACGTAGGGCTGCGGGCTAATATTACTGATGGTGGTGAAAAGGAGGAAGGTTTATTGCTCGACGAAGATAACCAGTGGCCCATGGAGTTTGATTTTGATCTGGTGTAGCCCGGTGTAATCATGCCTATTATAATCGGATACTCCAAGTCCTGTTATCTGTAAGGACGTTGTCCTTACATCGATCTCTTGGGGTTTGTCACCTGACGCGTGTCGGAAACTCCCTAGGCCCCTGATCATGCCGATCATGGCCGTTTAGACGTGCCGGCCTGATTATGCCTGAACAAGGGACAAGTCACCATGATCAGATAGACGGTTTAGTCTGATCAGATAGACGGCTTAGTCTGATCAGATAGACGGCTTAGTCTGATCATCCCGGCCTACATAATATTAGCAGTCTGATTATGGTCGTGGCTATGTCGGCCTGATTAGCCTGACTGATCAGGGTATGATCAAGCTTACATAATCACCTATGGTGATCAGACAGTACTTCGACACGTCATATCCTATCAGTTTTATTCTCTTACTTGACACTTTATTGCTTATAGTTACTGATATTATAGTCCCTTCACTTATTTGTATTAATACTTGGATGTTGATTTAAAAATTAGATAGGAAAATAAATTTATATTTCACTAATTAAACACTACTGTAATACATTGTCTGTACATTGCAGAGACTAAAGCAATTACTATACTACATGATTTCACTAATAATACTACAATTTAACTACTAAACATTCTTTCGACACTCGACTCAGTAAAGGAACAGTGGGGGGGCTCAGAATGCAAGAGGCGATACAAGTCAGCCCCCTTTATACATTTTCCATATGCCACACCCTAAAGAATGTCTCGTGATATTTAATAGGTTGGCTGACTGGGTCGTCAATTCAGACTGGGCTATAAATAGTCACCTTTAATCTCCGCTAAGTAGTAAGGAGAGTAAGGTGTACAAAGTGCTATGTGTGGTGGGCTCAGAGAATCAGAGGTTACAACTTACCAGCCTCCTTCGGAAGGTACACATGCCTACAAGTCCTAATAAGGAAGTACGACTAAACTTCATTTAATTGTAGATGTGAAGTAAATTAACATATGTGCATCAGATCCGTAAGTTCATTTGCCACCACGCCCACGAGTCGACTTTACGTTTGCACCACGCCGTGCAGACCTAAGTCTCATGGCAGGTGCATCAATGGTAGGCTGTACAGCTAAGGTGGAGGCGGCCGGCGCTGATGGAAGTTCATTTGTCGAGATGCGGCCATCAGTCAAAGAATTTGTCAGGTTGACAGCCTGAGATCTAGTTTGATTGCGACCCGACGATTTGGCAGGCAGACTGCTAGGTAATGTGCGAGACTCTATGGAGTCGGAGCTGTTACCCAAGTGCTTGTCCTTGGCCTGTGGTGGTATAGAGACCTGTTCAGGTATGTTACCGCTATTATCAGTGATGATTGAATCAATAATTGATGGGGATTCCATCAATGCTGCTATATTTAGGTCTGCGGCTGTGTGAGTCGGGGTGACCGATGGCTGCTCCTCAGAGCTCGGTGGATCTAGAGATTATTAGTATGTTATATGTCCTGTTAATAAAGAATTGTGAATACCATTAGAAGGCCCAGTATTAACTGTTATGGCTGTGGTAATATAATCAGGGGCTGTTGCGGTCGAAGGGGAATCCAATAATGCAGGATCTGACAAGTACATGTCATCTGTACTGTCATTTTCGCTGATGGGCGACATCTTGACAAGGGCTCCCACAGTGTTCTCAGTGCCCTCTGTAGTGCCGTTTAATGTGATTTGACTTAATATAATAAGGCAAATGTACTACATACCTTCCATTTGCAAGCTAAGCATGCGCATCTTGGACTCAATAGAGGCAGAAGCGGTGAGAATTTGAGTGGTTGAAAGTGACTCCTGGCTGGATCCGCTGAGATTGACAGTTCCGAGCCCGATGCATGAGGATCAAGGTTCCCCTTGATGGTGTTGTGGCTTAAAAATACCTCAGTATTCCAAGTGTGCAAAAGATTCTTTACCCAGACTGGATTATGTACAGTCGCTTCAATGAGGTACTGCTTGTAGTAGTGATAGTCCTGTGCATAAGTAATGCCTGTTTGTGGTCCGATGCCTGTGATTGTGTCAAAGACTTTGTCGATCGAAAGAACATAGCGCCCCTGATTCAAATCTTTAGTCATCAGAACTAAAAATGTTATCTATGACGACAGTGTACTTGCCACGGTTGAAACCCATGCAACAAATCCAAATGTTGTTGCAGGCACTACATCATTGCGCAAGTACATGCTGGCCTTTCTCGAAACAGCACTTTGTGTACTGAATGTTGCTCCTTTACCAAAGACTACAGTGCGAGCAAGCTAATATCATAGATAATGTGCATGTGCAATCATTTTAATCAGTGTGTAATACGTGTATAATATTTGTATACTTACCATGAACAGTTCATCTCGGAGAAAGTATCCGCTTATGTTAGTTGTATCACCATTTTTGCATAGAAGCGGTGGGAAGCGTGCATAACCACCCGAGCTGTCTTCACCCTCGGCGCCATGTCCAAGAAGTTCCATGATCTCGGGAACGGTGCTTCGCAAGAATGACTTATCTTTGAAATATTTTCCCTGCATGGAGAAGATTCCAGCTGCGGATTCACGTAGCCTTGTTATTGTAGAAGAGCGACTAGCAGATGATGCAGAAGAAAACTAATTTACTCACAGCAGTATCAGTATAATTGTTCAAAGCCTTCGAAGTTTAATAGAAAATTATGCTTACTATTTTGAAGTAGTCAGACTGGTATCCAGGATCAGACGGCATGGCCATGATGTTATAGTAAGCTGGGGGGATGGCCTCGCAGAATTCAGCAGCATATCCTGCACGGATGTTCTCTGCAGAAGTGTAGCGAATTGGATTACTGGAGAGAAACGATGGGCAGGGAGTGGTAGCAATTAATGGGTCAATGTACAAATTGCAGAACAAGCCATAATGATTTCCAAGTTTCTCAGCATTCTTCTGAATTGCTTTAGGAGTAGTCGTAGATGTAATCTCGAATGTATTGAGCCCTTCTTTAGCATCAGCAGAAACCTTGTTCTCGAGAGAGTCAATGCGAAGTTGCAACTCGGAAATATGACGCTTGAGATCCTTGTTCTCCGTTTGAGCGGTGCGCATATCGCGAAACGTCTGCATATATATCTTGAAGAATTAGGACACAGAAATCATATTTAGAGTATAGTTGGCGCTATTATAGTTAAGGGACGTACCCCATAAAGTCGAGATATGTCATGAAGATTGGTTGGCATTTCAAATGGAACAGGTTCACCATTTTCTCCGGTTCTGTGTATGTATGGCTGAGCAGCAGGTGAGTTTGATTGTCCGGATAGAGATGGTGAGGTTGATATATGATCAGCAAGCAAGGTGTCCGTAGAGCTGGCCGACAAAGAGGACTGAGAAGACTGAGAAGACTGAGAGCTCCCAGAAATGTTCAAAGGGTACTGTGCATAGCTTCGAGATAATGGTGTCAAGCGGCGAGACATAGTTTCAGAGTAATAGAAAACAAAGTGTAGGTCTCAGAATTTTGGCGTAAAAAAGATCCCTGGAGTCAAGTACGACAGATTGTTGAGGTTTATACCAGCTGCTGAGCTTGTGAATGAGAAATTTGACTATAATTAACTCTCTCAACTGTCGGGACATTTTTACTATCTATGGTTAATTAAAACTATTCTAAAATCTCTGTGAACCATCAGGTGCAATTGACATCTATTGCTATCAAGCAAAGGCATGGGTACAGTACACATGACATTGCATCCAGAGAAGCAATTAAACCAAATGGCACATGGATCAATTTATTTCTACTTATATATTCTTGGATACCGTGTGAGAACGATGAGCAGTCACTGCCTCAGTGGACTCAACTAATTCTACTCATAGCACGCTCCAACGGGACCAGTATTATTAGAAAACTTGTAGATATGATGGTATACATATACAGATGACATCTATATGTGTGTAAAGAGGACCCTCATCGATAACATAATTAAAAAGCCCAAGTATGCTGCATAGCCGTAGAAATATTGCGCATCAGAGACTGCTGGGTAAACTCTCACGCCTATATGTGGGGCCAAATCACGCTTGAACTTTGCACTAGAATCAATTACAATCTAGTTGGTATAATACCTTGGGCATAAGCAGCATACTCCGAAGGTGATACAAACTCCAAAATCCTGCCTAATTCTACTCCTAGTGCACTGTAGCTGTGAGAATTCCCAAGACAACGTAAAAATAATAGCATTCAAAGCCTTGTGTAATGTTCATAGTTTGTAAACTACATTGGTATGTTTGTAGGTAGGCTCATTGACTTCAATCGCATCCACATATCTTCATCCACAAAAGGAACAACCAAATGTTCACCACCAGGTGAAGATGGATCTTCAACTAGTAAAGCACCACGGATAATGCTATTGGTATCAATAAACACACTTGATGCCCGAGGCCGTGGACATACACGGTGGAGTCGTAGATCTCTGTCACGGTGGTGATGCATTTGCAAGAGAGGGCGATCATATGGCAGAACAAGTGCCATAAAATGTTTGATGTCCTTGTATGTAATCTGGAGTATAAATAGAACCTGGACAAAAACAGAGCTTGATTCATCGATTTTCACAAGGGCAAAGTCGTATCGTGGCCTGTTATGAAACTTTGGATTTGCTCTGATTATGTTGGAGTTAATGCGCCAGTCAACAACTGACGTGAACATAGCTTTAATGTTCTGATAAGGTGTGATCTAAAAACATTACATTGATGCTGGTCAATAGAACTAGCAAATCATGCGTAGCAGACTTGCATACCATATCAGAATCATGCAAGGTGATTCGTGGTGTGTTGAGTTTTTGTTCAAGTGACCTGCCTAATTTTCGTCGTAGATTAGTAAAGGCAGAATCATCCGAATGGCCATGTGCAAGTTGCTCCAGTGTACATGGTGAAAGATGTGAACCATGAAGCACACGAGGTGTCTCTATATCACCACCTGAGTTACCTGCATCCTGATTGTTGTTTCGATCCACAATCTCTGCTTTATTCTCCCTCGCAATTTCTGCTGCAGCATCAAAAGGGTAATATCTGTTCGTATTAATGTTGCAATGACATCCTTTTCTTGGACTGCAAGAACCTATCAGATTGTATGAGATATTAGCGTCAAAAATACATGCTATTATACACTACCTGTTTTGCAACATTCTTGAAGTTGGTATGTCGTTGATAGTATTTTTCAAAGGTCCATTGGCCTTCTCACTTGGTTTGGTATTGTAATTCCGAGTTGCTCCTTTCTCAATTATGTCTTGGAACATATGCTGGTGAGTATGAAGCTTGGGAAAGTTCCATTTCTTTTTTATTTGATGTGCCCTTCAGATACTTCTAAAACATAATCACAATTTATTAGCTATCTGTATTCACGTTATATAAATTAGAAAAGGTGCAGCTCACTTTAAGTGCACTTTCAAATGTGAGAAGTTCGGCTTCCCAGCAGCAATAGTTGATGTTGTATGGACTGTCAATCCTGCATACATGTCAAGCTCAAGGTAGCTGCGTATAACTCTTAATAGGTTGTATCCCTCTCGTGAGTATTCATGGCCACTTCGAGGATCATCTTCGGCATAGTGTGTGACCGAGTTGGACTGGAATGCGTCTAGTGATGCAAAGATAATAACCTGATAGAGTGCCACAATAATATTTTGAGTAAACGAAAGTCTTGCAAGCTAATACAAGACATAATTTACATACCTTGGAAAGGTCCTCAAACTTTGTTCCATCGGCAAACTCTCCAGTTGCAGCAAGTGATTTAAAATGATTCAAATCACTCCATGGCGGAATTTTGCCTAAGCTTTAATGTAGAATTAATTATATTATGAGCATTCTCTGATTTTAAAATTAATTAGGACAGCTCACGCTTTATCAATTTTCTCTGCAAGCACACGCCCTGATGCCTCTTTCAAAATACGCTTGACTTCTTCAAGAAGATGGTCCTCAAACAATCCTCCGTGGTATGCATGCAGGCGATCCCAACAGGATAGTTGATATACATCAGCATCCTTCAAGCTCCAAAATACATTCTGCCACAATGCAATTAATAATTAAAGTTCACAGGAACATTATTAGTCTGATTAATGAATTTGACATGTAGAATAGCGTGGCTAACCTTAACATCCCGAAGGCCATGGGCCTTTAATAATTTCTCAGCTTCTGTTTTGCTCAGGTCTTGAGCCTCGTTCCAGATCTTTTCCATTGAGCTCGAGGTTCGTGGTATCCACCGCTTAGACAAGTTTATGATTTCGTCTTTTGGAACAAGGCATCTTGGGCACGGGAAATGGCTCTTGCCTCCACGGATTAGAGTAATCATGGATCTTTAAGAGAACAAAAGAAGTAGAATTAGAATTATGTCTGTTACTACAAACATTCATTTAGTAATATGTGATACATACTGCTCTTCATAGTCGGCTGATAACATTAACAAACGTGGGAAGATTTGACGCTCGACATTGTCGCCACATTTGACAGATGCCCCAAAGGATGCATATGCTTCGATAGATTTGATTATTTCATGGAATGCCTTGTGCCAGATAACACGTTTCAAATTTACAAAATCCTTTTAGCACTGTCTCGTGCTGTTTCCTCAGGCTAAATGGAGATTTAAATAATGAGTGATTAATAATAACTGAGAAGTGTCGTCAAACATACAATGGGTAACCAGCCAACCAAACGACCACCACCAGATGTTGTACTATTCCGAATGGATATGGGTAGGTTTGCACACCGTGCAAGAACTGGATAACCCTTCTCTGTGCCAAATGATGATAGCCTAGTCTTGTCTGCATACATGATTATAAAGAAAGGTGATGCAGTTGGAGGCATACCACTCTAATAAAAATTTAGCTTGTGTTAGCTTGTCTTAGATCATACATATTAGAAGAGAGATTTTACCTGCAGGGACCACCATAAATCTGCAGTCCAAGGTTCATCAAGAAAACGCTCAAACTCTTGGCCATTAAACTTGTAAAGCCTTTCTGCAGTCCAGTGAAACTCGTGTATGAGAGCTTTGTCAGTAAGCAGCTCGATACACCAGTCCCATAATGGCCTGTACCACACATCATATACAAGTTCTTCTCCCTTGTAAATTACTGGAAAGGATTGTTTCACAAACTAGTGGATAAAGAATATGTGTTAGGGTATTGTTGATTAAATAGAATTATAATAAATAGACATGATTAGCTCACCCCAACTGTGCGTGTTCTACGTGCATGATCCCAAAGTGTGTCGAGGTGTGCTTGGTTTCGGATAGTAACAGACTCTGCATGTGCCTCGATAATTGTTTGTTTAATGCTGTTGACTATTGACAAAATAACACCTGTTTGCTGTCCATTCATATGGCAGTCGAGGATGAGTTCAGCAAGATCAAAATCAAGTCGGGTTGAGAATGGGTGCCATGGACGGTTCTTGTAAGTCTCTGCATTAGACTGCAAGTCTTTATTACCTGGAATGTAAGCTGATTCAAGAGCTACTGAGCGTAGGTATTCATCCGTAGGGTCAATGTCACTTGTGTTGCAGTAATCATTAAATGAATATGTTACTGGTCCTTCATTTGAAGAGGGGTGGTATTCAATCCGGATATCGTTCAGGGATGCCATTGTTGTCAGAGAACGTTCACCCGCATAGCCTAGAGTCGCACTAATGCTTTGCTGCTCCAATGATCTATAGTTGGCAGTAGGAAGAGCCTCTGAGTCCACGGATTCATCATCAGAATCAGTATTAGAATTGCCATTAGCAGGATCTGAATCGTCATGGGCATCGTCAATGTTACTCTGTACATCCTCATCCATTATTTCAGAGATTTGTGCTGTTTGTTGTCCTGTAGGTTTATAAACCAATATGTACAATTGACATGTAGATATAGAAGTTAAATAGTAGTTACACACCAGAAATGTCCAGACCATCATACTGGTTCTGAAGTAGTTGTGTGCCAAGAAGTAGAGACTGTCCTTGACCAATTGTGTTCTCAAGATGATTGGTATTGAGTAGCTGAGCTTGACGCTCCACAGCCTGGGATAACATTGATGCTCGGCCTTCAAGGGCATCTATTTAGATAGAGATAATCAAGTGTGTGAAACCCAAATATGCGCACCAGCTTGAAGCTCTTCAAAGTTTGAGTGGTCTCTGGCATCATTATGCACTGGCTGTGGACGTTGTTGACAGTATCGGCGCTCGTGTGATGCAACTCCACGGGCATTGAAAGATTCACCACAGTACTGACAATTAGCAAAGGCTGCTTTAAGTCGAGATGTCATGGCAAGCTGATGCAGCTGGTATATCAGGTTTAAGGATATTATATATGTTTTTGGGCCTTGCCTATCAATCACAGTAGCACTGATATGGTAGTTGTACTCTATTACATTACTACTATAGTGCCTCTCATTATATTCTTAGCTTATCCCCTATGTCCATAGCCCACATTGTACTGTTTTGTGCAAGTCAGTTTCCCACAATAAGTCAGTTTCCCACCGTAAGTCAGTGTCCCACGGTCTAGTAAGCAATGTGTCGCTATGACATTGGCCTTTTAATGAAGCCTCCTTTAGATTATCATTGGGTCTAGTATCAATACAAACATAAATCACAGCCTCCTCCTGATACCAAACGGTATGTAGAAACTATTATAAAGTTTCTTTACCAAATAGCTTTAAGACTAGTGGCTGCTGTTGCAAGACTATCTGATGGATCTACCTTGGTCTGTTTCTACAGCCTTACTAACACGAACATTTGCATATCTGGAATGGTAGAAACAAGATGTGATGCCTATTGGAATTCATGAGCGCTGGGCCGGTGATGGGCATGACAAGCTTTACGGAATAGGATTTCCAATATGGACTATTGTTGATGATGCCACTAGTAAGTGGCTTGACAGATAGGTTCTTCCAAGCAGGTCTCTGCGTATCGCTACAGATGCTATATGGCAACGTACTTGTTTACTGTTGATACTATACTTGTAACCTTCTTTGACTTCGTGATACAATAATTGATCCGGATGCTGGAGTAGAGCAAGTTGTGACACAATCAGATAAGGCAAAGATCTCATATATTACAATTTCTTAGATTTCTTCTACTACCTCCTACATTTTCTTCTTGTACAATCTTTTTGGCCTTGCATATGCTCCTTGTTCTTTGCGCTGCCTTTTACCCAGTAAGACTTCTGTTGCTTCCTGAACCATTGCTTTATCAGCAGATATATGACTTGTTTTTCTCTTGCGAGGCGGTTGAGACGGTCCGGCAGTAGGACTGCTTGGTTCAGATTCATAAAGGTTTGAAGTCAATGCAGAAGATGGTGAGACGTTCCTTGATGAGTATGAAAGCCTTTCAATAGGGTTAAGTAATGACTGCAAGTCGTCGTCTTGGTTGTCAGAAATCTCAGAAATTGCAGAGGAATACTGATTTTCATCTTGACTGCTGGACGCATCAATAGCTTCTGAGGAGTACTGATCTTCAGACTGAATTACTGAAGAAGATGACAATAGGTGGGGAAATTGAGGTGTTTCCTCATGAGGGTATTCTGGGCCATATTGCCAATATAACTCTGGTTTTTGTTCGGACTCTAGCTTGTCCTCTGTTTCTTCTGTCCTATTGTCCTTGGTTTCTGCATCATTGACAGCTGCACTATGGTCGCTTTCTTCTTCTGTGGTAGGCTGATCATCGGATACTGGCCTATTCTCGTCCAGCACAGATTTCTTCTTGGTGACAAATATCCATACTGTATAGGCTTTGTGGAAGACATGGGCTGTGCAAGTATTTCGTCTCGAGTAGCACGTATAGCAGAAACACTAAAAAATATGGAATCAAAATATGGATTGAAAAAGAAATAGGAGTGTACCGTTTTTTACTGTGTGTTGTCTTCACAACTAAACCATGGCCGCAATATTCCAATGGCCCTACTGCAACACCATTCTTGGCTTTAATCATGTTTAAGAAAAACATTGATGATCTTTGAGCTTCTGCTACGGGCTCAAGACCTTTAGGCTGTGCGGCACCTTTATATGCAAATGAGTTCGCAGAAAAAGGAGGAGATATTGACCAGATTTGTTTTGAGCTAATCCGGGAAGTTTTTGTTGTCCATTTCTTTCGGGTTTTTGGATTCTGTTGTTGAAAAAGATCCACATACTGGCTGAGGTGCGTTGAGACACCTATCCAGCCTAGTTTAACATGAGCATTATGTTAAGATAACACCAAATGTAAATTTAAGAACATACCCATCCTACGATACAATGCTGTTATTGGATCATCTCTAGTCGGCATAGATTGACCGAAGCCCTTCCACTGCTCTTCTCCAAAGATTAAGTGTCCAAGATTCAACTCTTTCAGAGAAGTATTCAGTGCATTTTCAATTAAATCAGGATCGAAAATGTCAAACAAGCCATTTCCTTTGTCATTCCGATACCACGGCTGACCATTGTTCTCCAAATTATTTAAGACACTCTGGACTCAATATTAGTGTATGTACATTATGAACAATAGAGGCCAACATACATTATAGGTGTCTGCTAGTGCATACATGCGATGAGATAATGCAGAGTACTCTCTTGCATATACATGTAGCCAGCTATTGTATTCCTTTCTTTGCCTATTTGTAGGAGCAATAATGCCCCCCTGCGATGTCTTGGACAAAAGGTTTCTATATGTAATTAGTTATTTACATACATGATTTTAAGGATAAGTTGCATACGGTAATTTAGTGTGCGACTTGTATGCAAATTCCCAGAAGGCCTCACATAACCGGGCCACTCGAGAAGGACAATTGAATATTTCCGACTCAGTAAGATATGGAGACAGTCCTAGTCACTGGTTAGATTATAAGAGACTGTTAAACATTATTACAATACATACCTGCATCAAAGAATATTTCATTGATTGTGTAAACTCCAACTCCTCCAAATACCTCATTTGCTCCTCTGATAACAGTACATGCATAGGATAATCTTCTAGAATCGGCCAAGTCAAGCCTGGATTCAATCCAATTGGCAACAACTTGAAGAAAGTCCTTGAAATTGTATACATCTGCTGGCGGTAATTTGAGCCCTGACTTTAGCGTTGCCCATTGCGGCTAAGACAGATACTGTAAGTAAATACTCATGATAAACATAATAAAGATACTACAAACTTGAAACAAGTTATCAAGAGAAAGAAAGGCTATGACACTATTTGGAAACTCAAATGCTATAGCAATTCTGTACCCTCGCCTTGCATTTGGAGTTATCTTGACAACATTATTCCAGGTGTCTTTATTGTACCATTGGACGGATGTATGAGTTAGGTAGGCCAACTGTAAAATGGTGGTTATTTTTACTAGCATATAAAGATTTAATAAGCTTACTTGAAATACTTGAGAAGTAAAATCCAAGATAACAGATCTTGGAGTTGACCATAAACCTCTCCATACAAGTGTGTTAACCTCCGGTGGATTTGGGTTGCTTTTTGTAAGAAGTAGAGCTGGAGGAAAAAGACTAGCCATATTATACTGGCTGCCTCGTTTAGCAGTAGAGGTATTTTCTAAAGGAGTGACTAAGCTGTTTTTGCTACGCTGTTTCCCAGTACTAGTTTTAGGCTTTGTTTCATCTGCCCACAATTGTTGAACCGAAAGATCATAGCCTTTATCTTTCATGTAGTTGAAGGCTGATTTCAAGTATAAATAATGAGCTAAGCACTCCCGGTATTCAGGCATGGTACTAGTATGATGTGGGGGGAAAGAAAGAAAGCATACTATTCACTGAAGCCAGTGATATGAAAGCGGAGTAAAGATAGACATCAGATAATACAACATGACATGAGACTTATCAAGTCAGTACGCGTGAAGTTATTGATTTAAATAGTAGGAAAGCAGGGGTTCTCTATTCAACTTGAGAATAATGTACATATACTACTTAGAATAAACTATAGCACTTCTCTCATAATACTGGTCCCTAACAAGTGAGCTACAACATGAATGAGGTTGGGATGAGTGCTATTCAGCTGCATCAAAGTTACTTTCACACGGACTGCCAATGGACTTCACATCATAGTCACAGAATCATTTGTAAGTTTGAAGGACTAGATATGGAGGGGTCCTCTATTAAACTACATAGGGATATATATCTAATGTACACTAGCTGGTATGTAAAGTATCTTGTAATACCGGTCCTTACCTGGTGAGCTACAACATGAATGAGGTGAGGTGAAGGTCAATGTGTGGGAATGTCCGACTTCAATTACGCCTATTTATATCCCTCGCTTAATGATTAGATCGACCTGGCATGATTATGCGAAATCTCAGCTAATCATGGCCTGGCACTAGTCTGATCAGCCGGAGGACTGGCCTGATCAAGGGACTTGCCTGATCAGGCTAGTTTGAAGTTTCCGACATCGTCCTATAAGACGCGTCCCTTCTCTCTTTGTCCTTCAGACCTTTTCTTGGCTCTCACATCCATCCTGTCGTCGTCGCTCTCTTGTCGTAGCCTACGAAGTCCCGAATACACACGCGTTCTGTTTCCGTTTGTGTGATTCGTGGGCCTTCTCCTCTCCTCTCAGTGTTTGCCGCACGGCGGCTTTCCATTATCTCGACATCAGGCCCTCTCGACTTTCTGTCTATGTCGTTCATTGGTTAAAAGTAGAGTGGTTTGGTTGTAAATTTCAAAGATGATATAGTATCTATGCTGTTGATTGCGTCAGCGTTTTTGCAACGGTTTCAGTGGCTTCAAATTCATTTATAAGTCATACTAATATCATGGAAACTGTTATCCTTGACTGCGCCGTTTCCGTGTGACACTGCTTGAGATACTGCCAACTTTAACACTCACTAATAGCAATTATAAGGTGCTAAATGTATGGTGCACACGTGCAGTAGCGTACAACGACATATCATGATATAATCATGAGACCTGAGAGATATCAAACACCCTATGAAGCTCATCATTTTGCCGCAGTGATAACGATATAAAAACCATGAATTCAATAGAGTTTTGTGGTTTCAGTGTTCCCTCCTTTATTGTTTTCTATTCATTCAACCTTGATTCAATCCTCCAAAAAAAAAAAGTTGAACTTCCAGGAATTTATCCTTATAGCCAACTTCTAAGCTCTCATGATCAACTTGTAATATGAATGGTATCTGTTATTAAGTATCATATTTAGCACGATTAAAAAGCGGAGACCTAGTGGGCCAGAAAAAGAACCTTACGATGCTTGAGGAAGACATGTATTGGAAGTTGAATGCTCTTCTTCAAAATCACTTTGTTCAGAACAAACGAGCAGGTGATATGGCAGACTGTCCGGTTGGACAGCCGGACAGTTGCTGTACCTGAGCCGGAACCAAATATCTATCTCTGTGCTCTAACCCGTGCCCTAGCATTTGAATATAAGGCAAGAACCTATGATGGAGTCTAGTATCACTCAGAGCTACCGAAGTCATGAGCATTGTGAGCCTCCTCCTTGTATAAAAGTCTTTTCATCGTATAATTGGTTTTAGCCTTCTCACACCAAAGTCCTTGTTATTGGTGGAGGTCCTGCAGGAGCTTACACAGCCTCTGTCCTTGCCAGAGAGAATGTAGAAGTCATAGTTTTTGAGGCGGCGCAGTTCCCGAGGTATGTTGTGCCCTATATACTAAGTTCTGACTCAGGCTGATATTTATTTAAATGCAAAGATATCATGTCGGCGAAAGTTTATTGCCCTCTGTCCACGATTTCTTCAAATTTATAGGCGCAGACGAGAAGTTAAGAGAATGCAAATTCACGAACAAACCTGGTGCTGCGGTCAAGCTTACAGAGCACGCCGAAGAAACATGTCTGTTTATTATTTTGGCTATGAGCGCTTGACCCCCTTTGACAATTAGTCTTTTACGTACCACTAGACTGTGACTTCGGTGCACTGCCCTCGGAGAATGCCGTAAGTATATTCGCTTAGATCCTGCCGACTCTTACTGATTATTGAATCAAAACCAAGGTGCGTTCTGATCTCGACGAACTGCTTCTCCGTCATGCTGCAGAGTCTGGAGCCATGGTGTTTGAACAAACCCGCGTCACTAATATATTATTTGAACAAGGACGGAATCCTGCAAACTCGGAGGATTCTCGTCCTATTGCAGTCAAATATACCACGAAGGACGGCGCCACTGAAAACATCATAACATTTGACTACCTGGTAGATGCCTCGGGAAAGAATGGCCTCATGTCAACCAAGGTCTGTCTATCGCCACATTTTTCTTTTCTGTCCCCGTTCTAATTCCCTGTATCCAGTACTTGAAAAACAGACAAATGAATAAGACATTACGAAACATTGCTTGCTGGGGATATTGGAGAAATGCAGGTCAATACATGCCCAATACAGAGCGCCATAATGCACCGTGGTTTGAGGGCTTGACGGGTACGTCTTTAAATGCTTATCTGGAAAACACCTAACAGTACCGGTAGATGAAAGTGGATGGGTATGGTTCCTTCCTCTTCACGACGGGACGGTGAGTAATGGCAATCGTTCATGCCACATATCAGTTGTATAATAGATTTCTCAATATAGGTATCTGTTGGCTTTGTTATCAACGGTGATATTACGTCTTCAAAAAAGTCTGCTCTGCGTGAAAGAGACCCCTTAGGATACAGTTTGGAAGCCTATTATCTTGATCAACTTCAGTACGCTCCACGGCTACAGGATCTCTTGAAGGAGGCCACATTAGTAGTCGGTGATGGTGATCATGGTCTCAAAAGTGCCAGCGACTATAGTTACGCAGCCAAATTCTATGCTGGTGACCATTATCGCCTTGTTGGAGATGCTGCTGGTACGTGCTATTATTTGGCCAAGTCACTTGCGTTCACATATCAATCCAAATTTTAGCGTTCCTTGACCCGTTGTTCTCAACTGGTGTTCATCTAGCTCATAATAGTGGACTTTCAGCGGCCGTGTCAATTGTCGCTTCCATTAAAAAGCAGTGCACCGAGGAGGAGGCTATCAAGTACCACAATTTACGGGTTTCGAGTGCCTATACTCGGTGAGTTGCATCCTGTTTTCGAGCTGATAGTCACGGTTCTCTAACTCTTGAAATTAATATTTAGTTCTATGTTACTTGTTTTGAGCACCTACAGAAAGATTAAGAACCAGAAACGCAAGACTAATTCAATAGTGGATGAAGATAACTATATTGGCAGATTATTTCAACAATTCAGGCCAGGTATGTCAATTCTATACCAAATAAAAACCGTCCACTAAATCGACAGTGTACAGTCCTTGTAGGATCTGTCGAAATAGGTCCTGAAGTCCCACAAGAAGCACTCGAAAATGCAGTCAAGTTTGCCTCTGGTAATACTTGAATACTTGCCAATGTCCTCTCAAATGATGGCTCTAATTTTTTGCTCTCTTTAGATGTTCTTTTCTTGGGCGATTCAGAAATAAGAAAGTGCATCGATGCTGATATCGAATTTGACCTGCTGATGGCTAGCACCCCGATAAACGGTCTTCTCAAGAATATAACACTTAGGAGTGATGGAAACGTCGCCCAAGAAGAAGCAGACATTTCTGACATGGAGAAGACCGCTCTTCGCCACGCCTTCCAGACTATTACCAACAGTGATTTCGGAAATCTCAAAGCTCACCTTGAACGTGGATCCTTGGGTCTGGTTTCCACAGAATCTTGATGCCTTCAAGCTTCACCACACGACACTTCGCCCAGACTGTATTCTCTCTATGTGTACTACATATGACGATTATTTTCCGCCGTGTACTTGGTACTCAACATCTCATGTCATTCATTCAATTCACATTACACTGGCCTCTATTAGTAGTTTAGTAGTACCGCCAACGTTATATTGGAGATTGCCAAGGACTCGCCAAGAGAAAGAATGTTCAAATAACAATCCCAGGTTTAACGATCCTGTTCAAGATCACATTTTTTACATTTATTCAATCATCACGGCAGTCTCTATCTTCATTATGCACAGTAGAGCCTCCTTCAGTCATTAAGAAGCAGGAGGAAGTCTGGTCCAGGCGAATGATAGATTGCTCGCAGTTTGTTTGAGACAAACCACATGGAGCGTGACGGAGAGCGAAATCAGGAGCACGCGCAGTGGGCTGCGCTATTCCAGATAAAGGACCACGTCATGCTGTCCATCTAGCTCGAGATGTTCTTATAGGGACCACACCCGAGTTGCGCACGAGATATGCTCCGCCCACTCCCCACCATCTGCTTCATCATCGCTCTTCTCACTGCATTCATATACCTCACGCACACGCCACACACGTCTTATCGCTCGCTCAGTACCTACCTAGTCGGCATGGCATCGAATTCGCAGCCAGAATGGTCTTCCAAGTATAGCGGATACCTCGAAAGAGCCGCACCGCACCCCAACCCGCACGACTACGCATTCCGGCGCGAACTGTTGTCCCTGGTCGCACTCAGAAACACGCCGGTCGAGCAAAATGGCTTTTCCCTGGCCGTCTTCAGCGACCGCGTAGCCATAGATAAGCTGGGACACATGTCCATTCTCGCCCAGGCGGACTACGATGGGATCGTGGACCTCGTGAAGGAGACGAGCAACCTCCCGACGACGGGCGAGTTCCGCAACCAGTGGCGGGTGGAGCACCAGATTACATCGCGCCCCATCGACAGGATACTCGCTCCCAAGGCGCCGTTGCCCGCGTCTCCCGCGCCGGACTACGAGGACGAGTACATAGAGACCAGTGTGTATGGGTTCGACAAGACGAAGGTTCGCCTGGAGACGCCTGTGAACGGGTACGACGACCTACCTGCGAGCTTGTGGCAGTTGACTGGGCTGGTACAGGAGGCACGGGCGGCCTCGGGGGGTGGCGATGAGGTGGTTCTGCAGAGGGTGAGGCGGATCATAGGCAACGTATTCTAAGACATCGGCTGTGAGCTGTTTCTCCTATTCGGAAATATCCACCCCAATGACCGGGTACTCTTCCTTCTAACCGGTCACCGATTGTAGCCAGTTCCTACATAATTCACTTCCCAAGTTGCAGAAAGCTGAAATGGTAGGCATGTTATAGTGCAAAGTTAATTGTAAAATATGGACTCGAGTCTGCTCTTGTTACGTCCTGGTATGGCGAACAACATTGTTGTCGTTCTATCATCTCAACACCCGCCTCCGAGACTCTCCGAGAGCCTCATACTTTCCTTGCTACCAGTTGTTACCCCTGGAGCAGGGTCTCCATCCTCTGCCCGATGCTCGACCATGCTTAGTTGAGGCCCTGGGTTGATAGCGCCACCTGTTATTTCTGTCGCAACTCCCTGAAATTCAACGGTGTTTCTTATATCTTAGATCACACAGCCTGAATATTTTGGCTTACCCGATGTGCACCATGCATGTATACTAATTACTGTGGCCAACACGCGTTGTCTACGACGGTATCTATGTATAGGAGTACTGCGGTAGAACATCGTCCGAGAGCGTCTGATTCCGCACTAAATATTGTTGGTCGCGCAAGAACGCCATCTCAGTTGTCAACCTGTTCAGTTCGGAGTCCCGAGTGACACGTCCACTGGCACTAGGCTCAATATTGTCGTCTACTACCCACTGTTGTGTCATGGTCCAGTCTCTTCTATGTTGCCCATTTTTCATATTTCCATCACCGGCTCTTGACGCCTGCTTTATCTTCTCTTTTCTATACACTATGCATAGAGTGATGCTCAGCGATGCTGCCAGAAAAACAAGACCACCTGAAAGGCTCCAGGCAACTGCGATAATCAAGCTCTGATTTTGACCCATCCCAACACCGGGTTGCGGGGGTGTTGTCTTGCTGACATCTCCGGCAACACTTGTATCAGTCGTTGAACTATTACTAAACGCTAGTAGCTTCGGATTAGTCAAGTCGTCTTCTAAATCCCTGACAGGAATAGTCACTCTACTAGGAGTCAATTCAGACTGCTGAAATCGCGCGTACGTGTATATTGCATAATCAAAGCACAAATAAGCGCTCTCCACTCCTGATGTCGAAATAACGAGGGTATGATTGCCGTTCTGTAGACCTGTCTGGTGGAAAACGAGTTGGTTGTACATGAAGTCTGCGGACTTCACATCTGGAGTGTGCTTGAAGAATACTGGGGGCTTCCCGTCCACTGTGAAGTTCGCCTGCGTAAACGTGGTTACGCCTTTTCCCGCGTGGCCGACTAGGACGAAGAACACATAGATAGCAATTCCTATTACATACAAGCTACTCAATTAATCTGGAAGCTGTACGAGAAGAGAAGAGTTAGGCACATACCACTGAAATGCATTTCTATTGACATCGAGCCGAATTCCGGTTGGTAAGTCACTGCTGTGTAAGTTGCGTCGAACGTTTGAGTCGTGTCGGGCTTTATCCAGCAACCACCACAGTCTGTCCCATTCCAGCTGTTTTCTGGCGCATATATAACAGTCTGGCCTGTTTTGGAATCTCCCAGGGAGTCATCAATTGTACGATTAACAAGGAACGCATATGAGGTGAGCGGTTGTAGCGTAATTAAGAAAAGGAATAGTGATAAGAAGCATTTTACTAATAAAGCAATGAACATGATGGGGGCTTATGGGGGGTCATGATCAAGGAGAACAGTGCTCTTGCATATTATATGTGTCTGCCGCACATTGGTGTATCAGATCGTCGGTTTCTGTACTGCTGCTGATGTATACACATGAAGCTAGTTGTAACTTGAGCTTGATGCCTATATCCCAATTTGGCATGTGAGTTGCTATTTATATCCAGATTCTAAAAACATAAAGTCCAGGAAATGGTTCGGGCCGATATTGACCAGATTTGT
This sequence comes from Stropharia rugosoannulata, assembly GCA_028532985.1. Taxonomy (NCBI): domain Eukaryota; kingdom Fungi; phylum Basidiomycota; class Agaricomycetes; order Agaricales; family Strophariaceae; genus Stropharia; species Stropharia rugosoannulata. The sequence continues at coordinate 3,945,234 of JANCIK010000001.1, read as the reverse complement.
TTATAGATACCTGACATCAATCAGAAGTTGGTCAAATACATTGTTTGGCATGCCCCAGCTTGAGAAATACTTGAGAAACACGGCGTTGACAATCTAGCTGGTAAGTCGTGTCTTTATGAGACATTTGTCGATTGGTACGTGTACTAGGCTTTTCTCACATATCTTAATAATTAAGCCGGCAGGCTATAATAATATGCAAAAATTCCAGGGGTGTACGTTGGGCGCAAGTCATGCATATGGCACATAACGCGAAGTCTTTAACTCATGCATTATCCATGTGACGGACAGCGGACCAGGGTTTTTCTATCATGTCGCTTCATTACGTCGGTGACAGACTGCAGGAAAATATTTGAGTGCGTGTTACAAAATAAATCTGTCTTTATTGTAATTTGCAAAGTTGCAGTGCACATGAAGAGATAATAACTGCAATTTTTACAGCTATCACGACTCTGTTCGTTATTTTTTGAATTTCGCCGTGTGGTGTTGGAGGAGAAAGAATACGCTTTTCAGAGCTACTACTGCTGGCCAAGTAGTCACGGATGGCCTGCCGCAGCGGTGGGACTGGAACGCTCTCGCACGGGAAGACAGCGTAATGACAAGTCGTGAAATTAGTCGTGCCGCCATCTCCCAACATATGTCCCCTGGTATAAACTGCATCTCTGACATAACCCACTGACACATTGCAGCGGGGAGAGCCCAGCTGTTAGAAGCTGCATATAACCTGATATAAGGTCATATTCAAATATTTCAATTTATTCTCACATTGAAGTCACGAGGGTGCGTGCGCTTGTGCACGCCATGACAAGTAGAGCCGATGCGCTCAGTTGTCGCAGTCAAGTCAAGGCTATGAACGACTTTATCATTCATATTTCATCTACTATCCCCTTTAGGGTGACGGTATTATTTCAACGCATATTCTGAGGAGATGCAAAAGGTATAAAATACTGCACATAGTAGGCATTCACCCCAACAGCTGGATTCAACCTTCAATATCTCAGCCAAACAATGTTCACTGTTTCAAAATGGGTCACCCTTGCACTCTTGGTAAGCTATACGTACAAGTAACGGCTAGGAAATGTTCGACTGACTAGAATTATTCCCTTTGATCATTCCGATTAGTCGGGGAGTGCAGCTGCTCAATGCGCAACTAGCGGCGCCGTAGCATTTTTCCGGGCGTTTAACAAGAACATCCCGGACCACTTCTACACGACCAGCGCCGCCGAGCTAAATAGCGCCATCGACAGTGGCGGTTATGCTTTCGAGGAAGTCGCGTGCAACATCTTCCCGGAGCAGGCCGCGGGAACCATCCCCCTTTTCCGGCTGGATAACAAGCAGAGCAGCCATCACTTCTACACGACCAGTCAGGCCGAGGTTACAAGTGCGGAGCAGACACAGGGCTTCACATTTGAAGAAATTGCCGGGTTTATATTCCCCGACTCGAGCTGTGGAGGGACAGCGTTGTTTAGGCTGTTCAATAGCCAACTTGGTGACCACCTATACACCACCGACCCGAACGAAAGAGCGGCTGCTATTTCAAGCGGTGGATATGCAGACGAAGGGATCACAGGGTTTGTGATGTAACAATGAAACCCAGTGTACGCAGTATAGTAACAATAGCTTTCCAGTACAAGTCTCATGCGCGTACTATCTGCATAACTAGTTAATGAAATGATGAGAAGAAAATACCGAAATTGAAACTGCTCACATTGAGATGATAAAAATAACACCGCTTCTGTATTTTTTAAATTTAAGCATCATTATTAGACGTAACGGGAACATGTCAGGTTAGTACAAATACTCTTAGCCTGAATATTCTCTGACATATCGAAGTGGGGCGATCTACTTGCTTGTATTTGAGAGCAAAACTTGCTTGGTTATCACGACAGCGTCATAATCCCAAATATAGTAACCAAGACTAAGAGGAAGCAAGGACCATGAATAGCCGCTGTGAGACGAGAATTAGCTCCGCTTTGTTTGGTGGGAGTGGGAGAAACATATGTAGGCGATACTGTTGCTGTTGGGTCAAATATATCGTGCTGAGCACCTAGGTACGCGTTCCATCATTTGCAGGCCTTTGTTGTCGAATGTGTGCACATACCCGCTGTAAAGCCCATCTTTAGATTATACGTCGGAGACTTTGGTTGTCCCGAAGCATCCACACCAGGTACGTCCACGTTATTCCCTTCCAGCTGACCGTAAAAAACCATCTTGGGATAATAGTTAATTTCGCAGATTATATTGACGAAATGAGTTGAAGGCACGGACCTGTTTTGCTCCTTGTATGCATTGACTTGCGTTACCTTCACACCAGACCGGCGGGGTACCTAGAGCGATGGCACGATCTCCTGTATTACCAGTCACCTTGCATTTGAACGGTTCCATATACATATTAGGTTCGCCGCAACCGTTAGCTACCTGTTGATGGGGTTGAACGTCGTGGCATTGAATCTGATATGAGATACTTACCCATCCCCACTAATATAGTTTACATAGTCTGTGTGAGTCCGCTAGTGAGATTAAGAAGAAAAACGTACGGCACACATGCAGCCGCCTTCCGGGCACGCGGGTAGATTGGGTACACTGTACGTAGCTATCCGCCGCCATGGAGTACTGCAATGATAACATTAGTTACGTGACTGGTGTATCACTAAACTAGCCTTCTCACTTCGGTAGAACAGTAAAAACGACCAAATTGCTTTCATTTACTTGCTTAATATCCGCGGTGTATGAGATAGCAAAAACAGTGCCAGCAGCCATACTTTCATTTTGCGTGTGAACTATAAATTTATCAATTAATAAGGTTCCATTCAAGCAGTAGGTGACAGAAGTACGCACTATTTGGGTTCGTTATGCATGCGTCCGCGCTCGTTTTTCCTTCAAGGGTCACTCCTAGTCCAGGGTGATCTTGCCCGTCCCCATACAAGCCAGTCTTTGCACCATTGTATGATAGCGTTGTGAAGGCTCTATTCACGGCAAGTTCGACAGTGAACTCCCCATTTGCAGGTCTGCGACGCAAATGAACATTAAGTTATCCGTCAAACAAGAACGCTTACAACTCAAGAAAAGTTCCACTTTCGGGGGGAAATTCGTCGCACTGGTTGAGTTAGTTAGTCGATGGGTTACCATTTAAAACACGCTGCATTGAACCTACGTCATTGAAGTGATGCATCCACCAATCCGTTTTGTTAAACTAGATATGTAGATGATTACCATGCGAGATGATGATGAGAGACAAGGATATCTCACCTGGTATAACGGCTGCACCGCAGAATTTGTATCAGAATCGTCAACGCCGCGAGTAGTCCCACCCAGACAATACATGCCTGTGCAGGGTGAATACTGGTCGGTGATAGAAAGAAAATGAGTATTCACCTGGATGCCATGCAGCGACATGGGCGTTCACGCTTGTCCCCAGTGTATTCCACGCGTATATGCTAATCACAAGATAGAGTGCCGCCGTGAAGAACCGGTTTGATATATGGGTCAGGCACTCCAAATACATCTGTTCTAGAGGGTAATTGGTCGTGATTGCGCGTTTAAAGAGTCGAGTTGTGACAGTAAAGATAGGCAGGGAGCGAAGTTCGGTGTATCCAGAATTAGCTTGACGTCGGTAGATTAACACAAATTAGGCGTTAACGTTTTAACGGTGGGGTTTCCTGGGCAAGTGAGAGAGAGGGGTTAATCTTCAGAAGAGGACTGCTTTTGTGACTGACGCGGCTCGAGACGTAAGCAGACTCAAACCCTGGCTATACGAGTGGGGACAATCATGGTGGTGAACAAACACAGAGCCTGCTCGGAGCTGCCGGGATACGGCGTAAAAAAGTTTCTCCATTCGTCATTCGTCCATTATAGTCTATAGACGCCGAAGGATTTGTTGTGTAGATAGGGGCTATTCAGCCATTGTCTAGCTACGACGGCCACCTATGTCTCTGATGCAAGAATGAAAAACTTGCACTAGAAGCTTCATTGCCCTTTGTTGCATCCAGCGCTTGGTAGGTATTCATGATTGAAGCGAATAGTACCGGCGTGGTGTTGAGGACCTAGCAAACCTATGAAGATTAATGCTTTGTTATGTGAGATTTGAGTACTGTTGTCATTTAATCTCACCGGGCGTGTTTTCTCCCCGTAAGCTTAGCGCCGTTGAAAACATGGAGAAAAGGTATGGACTATGTAGGAGTTCATTGGGGTGCAAAGGGAATCTCTGGTGTCGGTTAACAAATTGCTGCTCACGTGAAAAAGACCCGTCTTCAACGTTTCAACATCAACTCCAGTCTCCGATTCAATGAGAATGAGCTGCTGTTTTCCTCCATCCTCCCTTCAACTTTCATCCCCTATGAATCTACTTGAGGACTCCGTACCGACCTCTCTGCTCTATGTTCTGGCTTTCTTTGCGGGTTAAATCTTGTCTTCCGATGGGTCTTCCATGACTCTCGTGCCATTTTCTAAAAGGCTCAGTACAAACCGAACACAGGAAGGCATCTGGCATCATCCTACGGAATATTGTCAAGTTGGCCTCTACTTGTATATCATTTTGTTGGCTCAGGATAAGCTCTCGCACCGGAATAGACTCGATTACCGTCTGCAATCACCACTCTGCAACATGGGACGAGCTAATATGGCCCTTGTCGAATGTATGGATGCTCCGAGTAAGTACTTTGATTAGGGTGGGATACCGCTAGTCTCTGACCAGATTGGTTTATCAACGCGTTGATCAAGAATGCATCATTCGTTGACTCAGCAAGCACCAAAAATACAACACATTTTGACTTGGTGAAGTTCGGGCATCCAATGGCTAGTACGACCTGGTCTTTCTGTTCGAACAAAATGATTGATTCTGATTGAATGGCCACTCTGCGACAGTTTAGTGCAATAATAGAGGTCTCCATGTCTTCAAGGCTTGCGATAAACACTGCGAGAATTTCACGGTCTAACCTCTATCTTGTACGATCTCATTTAATTTTTCCAATAAGCTGGCGACGCTCATGCTTCGTTAATTTCTCATGCCCGTGTATTTCTTAGATGCGTATTCTGTCTGTTTGACGGCACATCATTATTTGTCCTATGGGTCTGGAATGTGTTAGAAATTACGCCACTATCGGCATCCCTTCATTTTCCCGCCCTAATTGAATGCCACAACCTCTTGCCAGTGTCATCCCCAGACCTCGCCTCCACGGAAGCAGTGAGCCCGACTACCGAATTCTCTCTTGATTCAGGTCGGAACGCGGGTCGGCTACGGTCTACCCGTCTATCCAGTATATGTCTTGGTACACAGCCCTCGAAAAAATCTCATTTCACGCCTGCATCACCGTTTTTGGTCTCTCTTTTGTTCTGCAGCTAGCCTGGCAGGTTAATCAATAATCTCTGGTCCATACACGTTTCTTCGAATCGAAGCTGTTTATTTGTCGACGTTTCATGTGCTCGAATGCAATCTGGTGCCTCGTTTTTGACTAGATCGCTCTCCGTTTATACGGACTCCGAGGATAACCGTAAGCAACACATAACACATGTTCGCTCACGCCTGGAATAAACACATTTACCCACAAGCTCCGCGCCTAATTCTGGGGGCATATAGTACGTTTATTGTCAACGCTTATTTTTGATCGACATGCAGCTGCTTCATTAATCTTTTGTGGACGAACATAGTCGTTTCCACAGGAGTCTTTCCCATCGCGTCTGCCATCATAATTCTCCGTGAACGCAAGGACACTATGCATGTCATGTGTACATCTTTGGCGAAGGTTCAAGAGATAAGTGTCACCTGCATCATGTAGCGCCACTCACTTTGAAAGTGTTTCTATCCCGCGCCTCTCAGTGTATCCGATTTCTGACTCATGGTCACCATTCCCAGGCGCGAGCTTGTTCTCTCCATGGATGCTAATGCTTAATAACTCTACATTTGATTGTTGCGCAAGCTGCCGCCGCCCAAGTGTCACATTTCTGGTTCTGTCATCGCATATCTGCCACTTGGAATCCTGCTCCCGGGGTAGGCCGATATCAGGCGGCGTTAAACGCACCACGAAGGCTGGAACGTTTTTACGCGAGCCAGGAAGGCGAACATGATGCTCAGATCCCTGTGGGCAGTACCATAAGTTGCATCGCGACGTTCAGGACTATATTCTGTTACATAACAGAGCCAACCGAATGTGGATCTTCCTATCCACATTCTGGGATGTTGGAAACCTTCAGATTCGATGTTGATAAGCTGGTGGCATCCATCTACATCATTTGTTTGATGTCGGAACTGTGCAACAGCAAATGATTTTTCTCCCATGGGATGTACGACGCGATGTGTTCAAGGCGAGATTCTCGTTCTCTCCTTTGCCAAGCTAACTCCTTTAGCGTGTCGGCGTCAAGTCGGCGTACTCCTTTGTAAGTCCCCTTCCCACCGTCTGTTATCCCGGCGCAGATTTCTCGGAATATGGTACCTTAAGATTGCTACTCGTTGCTCTTCTCACTGTCCACTACAAATCCATTGCATAGAGCCATCACAAAAGCCACCAAGTTGCAGTTGTCTAGGCACTTTAACGAAACTGGATAAGGTTGCGTCTGGATATACGCGCTTGTCATGGTTGGGCTCTGGGCCTCAGGCGTATCCACTGGACGGACGCCACAGTTGGCAATTGCTAGATGATCTAATAGTTGGCGAAAGGGTGGGCCTTCTGTTACTTTCTTGCACCTGAACTTGTTTACATATCCCAGTGACTGCTTTACACGACTCTATACGCAGAAAGGTAAGATACGCGAGGTATGTTTATACATAAACATAGGCATGTATCGCGTCGAGAACACATACGGTTTCCATGGCAGCGGTACCGCCGCGTGGCACCCGTCGTGTGCCTTGGTCCGTGGGGCTGGCCAGCCAGACTTTCCAGGGTTCTCCATGGTATGTTTTGTAGTACAATGAGTGTCGGCTACGCATCCGGTGGTATGGGTGGAAAGACGCGCGGGTGCTGCGCGTTCTGTCGTGGAGGTCTGGATACCGTGATTGTGGAGACTGTTGCACCAGCTAGCAATAGCTGATAATGCGATAGGCTAGGAAGCAACGACATTCCCTGTCTTCTTCGCCGGTTGGCATACGCTACGCACTCACACGCGCAGGCATACCGTATACGGGACCGCTGCGCTGCGGCTCAAAGAGACTAGGGTACAGACGTCACTTTTGCATGATGGTTGTTCTGTGCACTAGGTTGGTACCAGGATCTAAACATGTAGCACAGATGACGCGTCTCGGTGATGGGGAGACTGTTCTTTGCTCTGGGCCACCATAGATCTACGTTGGGTCGGGCGGGACTCCCAGCGGCATATGCCCGTATCCTGGGTATCACTGCTATGCGCATGGCGAATCTCCGGAATTTTAGCGCGATTGAGGAAACTGCGGTTGGAGAAGCTCCAACGGCCAAAGCCCGAAGACGGCTAAGGACTCTCGAGATGTTTTGTCGGGACAATTGCACAATCATACCGGGTATTCGCGCGCGCGACCAATAATGCGGTTGTACGTCAGTAGATGCAAGTAACGTGCGTCCCAGGTCGGTCCAATCGGCATAGAGCTTGTATGTATGAGGTAGTATGACGATTCGCGCTCTGCTACATAGTCACACGCGCATACCGTGCAGATAGAAATCATAAATTTATTTCAATTTTTCTTTACCTACAGGCCAGTGCAATGTTTAGATGTTTATCAACTCTCCCAGAAATTTTGCTGTTCCAACCTTCTCTACTACTCCCTAAGGTATCGCTTCTCGGCTTTTGCCCTTCTGACCCCGAGTTCCTGGCACCTGTGTCATTTCGTACCACAACCCAGTGCCCTAGTGTAGTATGTGTGACAAATGGCCAAGTCCAGTTGCACGTATACACGACCTTGTCATGTACAATTCACATATGTCGGAGGAAATATCTCCAAGCATATGTTACTCCACTCGTCCAATCCGCATAGAGTAAACCCGCCATCATCCCAGGCCCAACCACGCTTTGACCTGTATGGGCAAAGGTTGCCTATATATAGCGGGGCGGGGGGCGGGCGCTCCCACGCTTTCAGCAGTGTGAGTAAAGGAGAATACGTACGTCGATGATCCCCGCGTTGATCAGTGGAGCTTGAGGTGCGCTGCGGATTGTTAGGTTGGGGTAATTACTAGGGGGGAGACTAGTCGATGTTGGAGGCATCGACTCGGTGAACGCACATATGAAGGGTGGGAATCATTAAGTTGGGGATGGAATGCATTTGGCGGATGGCCCTGCCATCTGATTCAACTAAATTTTGGCTTTTAATTGATGAAACAGGGAGCCCGGGGGAGGCGGTGTGTCGTCTTCTTCGCCTCAGAGGTGCTGGGCAGATATACAGCGTCGCACGGAATGAAGCGGCGTTATAGGGACATGGACCCCTCGCACATACGTAGGCGTGTACGAGAGCAACTTAAAACTGCAAAAAAATTCATATCTCGAGGGAGGCTCCCGTAACGCGATATCGTCAGCTTGTGAAAAATGGAAGACGCGCGCCCACCGCACCGAGCATTACGCATTTGCGCCAATGGCGCACTACGGCATGTCATCACAATATTTGCAGGGGAGCGACCGCCGTGTTCTTTATAAGTACATAAACCTGCATTTATATTGCAGATTCCCGCAGGCGATTGGACCCTAGCGTATAACGTAGATTTTGCCTATAGTAGTTCAATATGGATAAGCGCTGCCTATATATAGCATCTTAGATCTAGTGTGTCCCGTCGCTCATTCGCCAGCCCTTAAAGAATGAAGGTCGCACAGGGCTCCGCCTGTTGCTTCGCCGGGTGCGTTTGGTAGAGATATACGTTCTGTGCACTGTGCATACTGCCGTATAGCAACAGAGGGAAAAGCGTGTAACTGCGATTAAATAGTGTCCAATCATTGGTCGTTTTTCAAGAAAGAGACTTTTATATATTTTGATTCGCTCATCCCTGCTTGATGCCATCTCTGTGGCTTGATTAAGCTTAGCGCAGGCTGGCCCACGCGAGCGCCCGATTGCTGACAGAAAACGCAAGTAATTGTGGGGTTACGAGATTATGTGTAATGCAACATAATATTTTAAATGTATACAAAGTGTTTTTTCCCGTGCTGGGCATCATGGGAGTGGACAACCCAGCCAAGAGGTATCTTAGTAAAACTAAAAAAAATCTCGAAATAACTGTTTAGAGTTGATGTTTGTTAGACATAAGTTTTTCTTTGTTTTTCTTTGCAGTCGTGCTTACTTAGTACAGTTGGCATCCCTTGAGCTATGGGGCTGTGCGTCATGCTGGGAGTACCTGCTGTTTATGTGGCATATAACCTTGCCGCCGGTTAACCTAAATGATTTCTACCATATCAGCGACTATCATGAGCAATGGTAACCCCTCTACCTGTCCACAGATCTGGTGGAGAAACGGCCTCTGCTTGGCATGACTTCGGACTCGGGCAGGCGTCGACGCCGCTGGACACGGCGCACAGTTGTCATCATACTGGCCGACTACGTACCTCATCAGGCTGATGTAGCTGATCGGCTGTATTATATTCTCTAATACCGACTTCCTGTGGCATTCTCAAACCAGAGGAGGCTGTCCTCCGAGAAGCTAGGAGAAGCAGAAGGGTGTAAAACATAATTAATGCGTGCATGGCAATATGGTCGTACCGGAATCTTTTGTCAATATTTCACAGTAGCGGGGAAGATCTAGCCTGCGTTGCGCATTGTACATGAGAAAAGCGCGCCACCCCGAGTCGCTGGCTCTGACGGTTGATGTGGTGGTTAACATATAGCGTTGTTGAGGAGATGGAAAAAGCCGTTGTGCGTGGGTAGAAAAATGTCGAGCTCGGTGTGTTGAGCGCGCAGTTCGAGGTACGCGGGTGGGCACAAGGGGTAATACTTGTCCACGGAAGGCAGGTCGCAGGCCAGCGCTGCGTCGTCGTGCACACTCTAACGTATGCTTTAGAGCAGCCCCTCAATTAAGGACGATATACAGACATTGGAGAATGGGGAGGGGGGTTGGGGGCACATCCAGAGAGAGCATCAGATTATTGTCGGGGCGTGTGAGAATGGTATATCACTGCATTAAATCTGCGGTTTGATTATTCCCAACTGCCCAATCGCACAGGAAAGATGGACTGACTCTGTCTCGGTGAGCGGGCTTAATTTTTGGAGCGGGTACAGCTCACCTGATGGGCATGAGCGGCGTGGGCTTGGGGCAAAACAGGAAAAGTGGTTGGGCGCAGCTAGTATGTCGGGTTGGCGTTGTATAAGTTCAGGCTAAGCAGGCCTGGTAGCTGCTGTCTTGTAGGGCGCTTGATAAGGTTCGGCCAGATCAGGTAAAGAAAGATGGCAGTAGAATTGTCGGACCAGCCTTACTGTCACTTAACACACTGGAATGTCGATTTTGCGTTCGTAGTACGATCTTGGTGGCTTGGCTGAACTAACAGGCGTACGAACGGACAGATGTGGACTGTATATTGTGATGCAAAGGCCTGATGGGAGCTGTTAAACAAAGCGGTGTGAGTACATGTTGTGCTGGGCCGAGATGACTGTTCTGCTGCAGAGTGCATCACAAGTTGGGACGCGATCTCGTTTGGAAAACAAATATAGACCTCTGTGATGAGACCAGATATGCGACTGCTCCATTTACTGTAATTTAATCCCAGCGAATGTCAGCTTTTGGGACAACGAAGATCATGTTTCTCGTCTGGTTGGACAGAGAGTACCGTACGTCTCGGGGGTACGCCTGGGTAGAATACGACAGTTATCCATCTGGCGGTGCAAATATTGCTTTCTCCCAGCAACCGCAAAGGCGTCATGTCACTGTGCTTCCTGCACAATCTGAGTGGTATTATGATTTAGAGCCGGTCCCGGCGCACCCGGAAACGTCGACGGACTGGACTTCTCAAGACTAAGATACTGTGATGTTGGCGAGGCGAGTAGCTGGTTGGATGCCATGTCGGTCAGAAGCACGAATGACTCTTGAGGTAAAGGACTAGCCTGAATGACGATTATTTTCTCTGCGTCTGCCAGTTGCAAGTTTAAATTTTGTGAATATAGTACGCCGTCTGCGGATGGATGACTGTGTACACCTCACATGGACCTGCTAAGCCATTTTAGAGTGTGATATTGATGTATAGACAAAGCTTCTGTGTCATTCAGTACTAATACTGAAATTGACAGTTCTGCTGGTGGACCGCATAATTGATGCTCGGAAGCGATACTTGCCATTAAGATTATATTTATCCGACTTATCTGACTAGAGGACAGAAGTATAATGGTGGAATCGAGGCGTCAGTCGATTTTATTCCGTACATGTTATAGTGTGGTGAAAAGGCGTTATCCAGCGCCGGTTGACGCATTGAGAGGGCGTTTTTCTGGAATATAGTAAGTAAATTGTATAAAAAAAAGTCTGACGCGCGATATGATGGTTATTTTTGGGCATTTCTGCTGCAGCACGCGGAGACTGCGTTTCTGGACTGACCATTGGAATCTGCCTGTGTAGGAGGCTAGGTATTTTCTGCCCACCGCAGAGTCGCGGAATTGAAATAACCCTTTTCGGTGGGTGACATGCTGGTGACTCAATTCGGGCATGGACGAGCAGACGCAGAGGTATGATGACAGCCATATACTATGGCGGGAGCGCACGGACGTTTCAGGTGGTCCTTGGGGTCGCGCTGGACGGCCCTGGGCTGTGGCCTATTTTGGGGGGCGGCAGACGGCGCGTTCATTTTGTGGGCGTCGAGCAGGCGCCAGGCGGGCGGGCGATTGGATCTGGGAATGTCCAAATGGGGCAACAGTGGCCCGGGAGAGCGGGTGTATGCGGGGACGAGCGTGGGGAAAAGGGGGCAGGGGTCCTTATTGTCTTTTTCCCTGTCGACGTCGGATATGTTGCGCTTCGCCCGAACTCGAAGCCGGCGGTGGGAACACGGCCAGTCTTATAAGCATCCACGGTCAGTCGCCTTCTCTCTTCCGCCCGCAACGCTCATGCCAGCGTACACCCAGCCCCCACCATGCACAGCCCCCAGCACCACCACCCGCCCCCGCCCCCCGCCCGCGCACATGGCAAGCGTCGCGACCCCTCCTACATCCCCCGCCCCCCCAACGCGTTCATCCTCTTCCGCTGCGCGTTCATCAAGGAGCAGAACGTCCCCGGCAAGGTCGAGGGCAACCACTCCCGTCTCTCCAAGATCATCGGTCAGTCTGCTCGCTTTTGGCACTCCCTTTGTCTCCCACGTGCCTGCAGCGTGCCCCAGCGCTGATTATCAGCCTTCACGTCATCTGCGCGCATACGCCAGGGTCTGCACCGTGCACATATCGCGCCAGAACTGCAGCCAGACTCGCTTGTTTCGGCGCACACTGCACGCTTGTCGCCGCAATCACGCGCATATACGCAGGTCCGCGCATAGCTCTCTCAAAAGGTCACTATATGCGCTGCTCAGGGTGCATATAATGCGCATATATGGCCTTATTAGGCGCATATACTCATTTCCAGTCGTCTCTGACATGCCTGGACTTCATTCCCAGGAACACGAGCTAATATATCTCCTCCAGGTCTCTGCTGGAAGCAACTTTCCCGAGAGGAACGTGCAAAGTGGGAGGCTCGTGCAGTAGTTGCCCAGGCCGAACATCGCGCACACTACCCCGACTGGCGCTTCCGCCCGGGTGCCAACGCCCTCGCCAAGCAGCGCGTGCAGGAGGCACAGGCCCAAGCACAATCCGAAGCAGGCCCCAGCTCCAGGGCCCCAGCACGCAAGCGCAGCGCTCGATCCATCAAAGAAACCACCCCTACCACTGACGCAGATGTAGAAGCCGATCCTGACGACGTCGACAACGACGACGACGAAGCACCTACCAAAGGAAAAGGAAAAAGCAAGGCCCGTGCTCGCACAGCTGCCCGTGAAGCAGACAAGGGCAAGGCCCGCGGGCGTGTACCAGCTTCGCTTGACGAGACGCGCTGTGCGAAGATCGCCGGCTTTGTGGCGGAAGGCATACGCGGCAAAGAGCTGGAGGTTGCTGTGGAGCAATGGGAGGACGACCATCGCATACGCCTCCCTTCTGTGGCGCCATCTTCCGCGATCGAAGATGTCAAAGAGAAGGCGATGAAGACAGCCAAGGGAAGAGCCCGTCTGGCGGCGGGGAAGGGAAGAAGCGTGAAGGGAGAGGCGGCGTTTATGGTCGAGGCGTCAAATCTCATTAATGATTTGGGAAACAAAACTTCTCCTGGTGCATCTTACCAGACCCTGATAAACAACCAAAACCAGTTTTTCTTCGACCCGTCTGGCGAAGTCCGCACCGACACCAGTATTACAATCAGTCAATCCCCTTCGTCGTCCGCTCACCCGCTTTCATCTCCTGTGTCGATATCGCACGACGCATCTATGGCAGACCTGCCGCTTACGCACATGTTCAAGCGGTCGGCTTCCAGTGCCGCAGGGGCAGCGGTGGCGGCGTCTTCCTCCACTCCACTTCCGCTGCGGACACCGTTACTCGCACCGCTCATTCCACCACCGCTTCCGCCCCCACTTGGGCATGGACACCTCACAGCGACTGCAACCTCCCCGCAGTCTGTAGGTCCGTCTCCACCAGGCTCGGCTACGCCTCTGACTGCAATATCTGAAGAGCTTTCTCCTGCTTCGCCCTTCGCTCAGGTAATTGAATATAGGCATGCACATGCCCATTCGTACGGCCACGCGCAAGCTCACGCGCCAACATCGGCTCATGCCAGGGCGCGTAGCAGTCCGCATGTCCCGCAGATGCCGTTTGGTATTGCACAGGCCCAGGCCCATGGACATGGTCAGATGTCAATGGCTCGGCAAGAGCCCCAACAATCGCAACAACAGAACCAGCAACATCAGCAACAACATCAGTTCTCCTGGCATGACTCCGAGGCGCGCCGGCGACATGAAGACTCGCAGGCGCCGAATATGTGGTGGGCTGGCTCCAATGCCGGTCCAGGTGCCGATCCCGCGGGGAAAGGAATTTCGTGGACAGGCGTGGAGAAGGGCGAGCATGAGCAGTGGCCGGATGTCGGCAGGATGGGGTATGATGTTCCCAGCGGAGATGCGTTTGAGCGCAACTACATGGAGGTGCGTCATTGTCAACTTTTTCCCTTGCTTTTGTGATGCTGGACACTGACGCGTGAATTGATAGCATTATCGGACATATGATGCGCAGCAACAGCAACAGCAGCAAGGACAAGATCCCACAAACGATCCGAAATGGACGAACCTGTCTGCTGCCCATAGTAGGCAGGGGCTCGGACTAGTACTGCAGGACCAGTACAAGGACGAGTGCGGTACTGCTGCACCTGTCATCGCTGATAATGCTCATTCTGCAAGCCACGATGATTCACCCCAAGTTGCAATGAATATGGATCACAGTAGCGCTGGCGGTGCGCAGAGTATCCCCAGTCAAAATCACACGCAAGTCGCTCTCGCGTCTCCTGCCACACTATCGCTCCCTCCTTTACCCCTTGAAAGTAGGGGTTACTATTATCAGGGTGTAGCTGTATCTAGCCCTGTCTCCTCCCCTTACGCATCTTCCTCGTTCTCTGAGCTCATGGGATGGGCGGGCGAGGGGTGGAGCGCGGAGAGCAAGCTCGTGCAAGAGCATTTGCATCCCGCTCAGCCCCAGCCCCAGCAAATACAACACCAGCATCAACAACACCAGCATCAGACGCTGCAGCACCCGGACCCACAACGCCACCATCCCCAACATCAGCACCAAGGCTGGCCTAGCCCTACGCCCTCGCTGTCCCCGCCGGCGTCCCAGTCCCCTCACCAGTGGTACTCACCACATCAGATGCAGCAGATGCAGATGAATGCTCCACCGTCTGTCCCTGTCTGGGGCACTGCGGCCGCGAAGCATCTGATGCCCGAGTGGACCGCGCCGATACACGCTGAACCAGGCCGCACTTCTTCTGGAGTTGGGAGCGGGGCCAGTGGTCTCCTTCTCGCACCGGAGCGGGAGGACTGGGAGCGCATGGAATTCCGCGCTGCGGGAGCCCTCGGGGTTCACCACCATCTTTCCCCATATCAGCAGCAACAGCAGCTTGGGATGGGCGCTGGAATGAACTTTCAGGAGGAGCTGAGGAGGGCCAATGCTGATTGTGCGTCTTGATTTGCGCCGCGTAGTCCCTATTCGCGCAATCAGGCTGTTTCATCAGGTTGTTGCGGTGCTCCGATCGCCATCATCCTGATGAGCTCACCCGCCCTCACATTCACATTCTCACCACCACAACAAGACTGTAACTTACGCCAGTCGTTTTCAGTCGACCTGGTCCTTCCTTTCGTGAACATACATCATTCGTATTTTTCGCCAAAAAATTTCATAAGGAGACTCTTTCTTATCTGCTCTTTTTTATATAATTTGGCGGATGTCCATACCCGCTTTTACTCTTTGTCTCGTTCGTTTTTTTCCTGCACTGCTTCACGTACATCACTGCTCGACTTCCATTCCCCTTGTATAACTATACTTGCCCTAGACCTGCTCTGCTCCGCCTGCTGGCCTGCATGCGCTGGCCTGCAGGCAGCAGTCGGAGCACTGCATTTGCCCCATCACTGTATTTTGTAGCTATTCCATTCTATCGCTGTAGTACCCCCTCCCGGTGTCTATCTACACCTCTTTTCTGACTCTCTGTCTCTATCTATCTATCTCTCACTTCTCATCCATTCCTAGTAACCATCCTACACTCCAAACTTTATTTTATTTGCACATTGCATCGACTGCACCAGCTTAGGCTACCGTATCCCTTATCTACCATACAGAATTCTGGAACCTCTCTACAAGGTTTTCTACTTCTTTTCATCATACAGCTTACCTATCTATCCCAATCACCTATCACTATGTATATATCTTAGTCTGTATTATTCCCCCTTCTCCCTCTTCACCGTCCGTAGTTTTGTTGATGTCTCTTACTTCGTTTCGCGCATTGTTTCGTTGTTTGTGTTGGTGAGTCCCGAATGGCTGGCGCGAGGTCTCGCGTGAGGCTCCGGGTGTTCGCCTGACTGGACTAGTACGAGTTTAGCATAGAATACAATTACAGTTGGCTGTTACCATATTTGACCGCTTGTTTGTCTGGCTATCTGGCGGTGTACTGCGCAGGTGGGTGCGGGCGGAGCATCCATAACGTTATCTTTCAATTTGGTGTGGCAGTGGAGCTTGCGGTAGAGCGCGTGGGATTCATATTGACCGAATGGGCAATTGCCCAGAGGCTCATATAATTAAGCGCCTTGCATTAGGTTGATGCATTCATCGGGTTGTGTTTTGATGTGTACAGTACAAGCTGTTTTGTGACTTGTAATTTGTGGCTGAAGTGTTCACGCATGACCGGAGGCAGGATATCGGCGACGGGCGCGCGAAGCCTACCTCTTTAAAGAACAAGGCTAAAGGGCTTCTTGATGTGATATGTACCAGATGCCAGCGCAACGCAAGGGCGGCTCAGAGCGAGAATAGCCTGTGGGTTATATATAGACGCGGCGCACCTCACCGCGAGGCAGTCCTCGGAGGTGAGAAGATCTTCGTACGGGCATCATTACTGGCTGCTGACGGGGTGATCTGCATGTGATAAACTGTTTGTTGGGGGCACCATTCCATTCACTTGCTTTGCAATAATACATACATAATAGGTACAGGAAGATCGGCGCGGTAGGTATGCCATTTGGCATATACAGTCGAATATGTCATAATGCATTATGTGATAATGCATAATTGTCATAATGCATCGGTTTTGGATGGGAACCAACTTGGTGGGCGGGGATTTATGCAAAAATTGTCATATTGAATAATGCATAAACTTTTGGAATGCATTATGCATTATGACATACAAAAATTGTAACTTAATTTGGTAGTTTGGTAACAAATTTGAACATGTTCAGGACAATCCATTAACAATACAGTCATATCAAAGTCATATCAATATCATATCAAATCTCCTTTTGTTATTCCGGACATTCTCTTAGTTAATGTGCCATCAAAGCAGAACTTGACCGTGATTTCTTACTCTCCCACGCCTGCTGAGTGAACCGAGCGTACTCGAAAACCCCGCATTGTTCCCAAAACACGGCCTGATGTCAAGCGTCGAGGACCTGCTGCTAAAAATACACCAAAAACATCGGCACGGCCCATAGGCAAGGAACGTCGTAGCAATCTCACATTGAATGACTGGCTGCAAGTTTTTCAGTACGTTAACCAGCACCAATCTGCCGCTCAGGCTGAGATAGTTGAATATTTAAAAGTCGTGTGGAAGGAGCACTTGTTTTTACTCAAGGAACGCTTTCACCTTTGATCTGTCTGAACGCTTGAGGAAGCTGCGGGCGCATTTGCAGATCGAGGAGATAAAGAAAGTAAAGCAGAAGACGCTCGACAGTTGGTTCTCAAACGGGAATGTTACGGTGTCACATTAGTCACACATGCGTTACATGTATCATATTGCATATTTGTGATAATGCATAGACTTTTGGAGGGAACGGACGCTATGCATTATGACATATTCGACTGTACCATATTATTATTATAGTGATGTATAGTGTATTTCAAATGTGAACTAGAGTGGAGTGGGTGCTATAGTGTTAGCTTTTCTTTCCTCGTTTCTGATATGATGGATTCGATGGAAGGGGTGAGTAGACATCTACTGAGGATAGATAGATGAATCAGGCTTCCGTCGGCGCGCACTTGCGGTTTAGGCCTTAGGTCTAAAAGTCAGACGATGGGGGTGTATCAGCCTAGTGCCGGCCCGAACGACCGCTCACCTGCCCCTCTGTCTGGCGACAGCGCAGATGCGTATTGGATGCGTAAGTATCTGATAGGCAGATGTAATGGTTTGCGTGATGTGATGTGATGTGATGTGATGATGTGATGTGATGTGTATAGGCTTATGTGTGCTATATTGGGCGTCTATTTTGCCGCGGTCGGAGCGGATGCGGTACATACCTTTGATATATTCTCGCCGTGTCCTAGCTTTCGTGGGCTTGCGTTAGATGCAGATTGGATCTGCGCGCGATTCTCAGCGAGGTTTAGTTGATGCCTCTCGCATGTTTGTTTTATCCAAAGGATGGACGCGGAGCCGTAACAGACACGGAGCGCGAACGCGTAGCTCACATCGTCGACTGTGTCCGAGTCTTTCCCGGCTCTAAGTGACATTATGAATAGACCGCTCAGTACTCAGTGGTTACAAACCATCATTGGCTACGGCTCATTTAATCTATTACTAATGTAGAGATCAATTGCGCGGGCTTTGCTCACAGGTTCAAATCGGATACCATACATACAGCAAGGCACTCGAAGCATGGCTGCAATAGTAAAAAATTGTGCAGTATTGAATCTTAAATTTCATTTATATTACACCACTGTAAAGTCCGACTCCTCCCACAAAAAGAAACCATTTTGTTATTCAAGTTCTAAATTTATCCACTTCGTCATAAGCCAAATCTTGCCGTACGAGCTTGCTTTTAACATTGGTGACAATAATATAGAACTGTATGCTTACTTTGTGTTACTAAGTTTTCAAAGTAGTTGATGCTTCTAGAAGCATGGCAGGCGCAGATGTGTCAAGTAGACCTGTGCTTTCCATTGTCTCTGAAGATCCATTTGGTGCAGTGTCAGGGAGCTACTACTAGGCAATCAGATGAAATACAACCGTACTGTTTCAAGGTAGATAGCCGGTGTTCGCGAGCCTGCGCGCAGAATATGGTTTGATCAGAGAGCATCTATAAATGACATAGGCAGAAAACATACCTGCTAGAGGCCCAGACCCAAATACGCGTTGATTTCAGATACATGATACGCATCTTGTTGATCAGAGAACGAACCTCCTTTAGACAAGTAAAGGACGCGTTATTATAACATGAGCACAACGCAATTTTTTGGGGTTGACACGCACTACCTGGAGCGAGTCAAGAAGGGATAAATCAGTACATAGTACATATCCAAGCTTCGCCGCCTCGCGTATACGATACATCGACAACGACACTTACCGCCTGTATTCGGAAAACATTTAATTAATGTAGATTGATATGGATAAATGTGGTCAGCGATGGCTGTACACTCACTCGCTGCACTGAAATTAGCCGCTGACATAGGCTCTAATGTACATGATACGCACGATCTGGATATATATACGTTAAGTGCTGTGATTATCGAGCTTCACAGACGCAATGTTAGGCAGTGTACGCACGCTCTGAAATGAGACGGGATTGGTAAGGAAAAATTGAAATGATGCAGAGACATTTATCCCATTATAAGATGTACGCACGAGCTACATGGAACACAGAGTGGCGATGAAGTTGTCAGACTTGGAGAAAGCAATTTATTGATAATTGCATTTACCCACTGTAGCCGGACGAAATGTGTACAATGCGATGCGGATGCGTGAATCAATTAATCAAGTGTGAATGAGAATACAAAATGCACGCACAGACTGCAGGCAAACACGATCACGGCGGAGGGCACAGGTCATCAGTATAAATTTGTGCATTTCACACATATCTCCACGCACTTCCTGGATGCGATAAAGTCGTCGCTTTGTGATCAACAAAACGGACTCGCTTGTTTAATCAATGTCACAAACCGACTAAATATTTAATACGGGTGAGATATTCTGTCATTCTGAAGCAATGGTAGACAGTCAGACTTACATCTAAACATGTTTCCTGGATTCCAGAAGGTGTATCTGTAAGAGGGCCTTCATGTCGTTTCAAGGTAATCACACACCCGAGTCTGAGCAAAAGATAACGAGCACGCATACAACTTCGGATTGGTAAAATTTCAAAGGATATACTGAGCAACTCACCGACTGAAGGGCGCAATACGTAAAGAGAGAGTCAGACTGAGCACATATGACCTAACGGTCAATGACACCTACCCACTAGCGACATAGAGTATGAGAGTGATGTGATGGAAGTTAGACACGTGGCTATAAATAGGCACCTACACGTACCCACTGCATACCAGGGAAATATTGTAGAGAGAGAGAGATTTAATTATGATTAAAAATTACAGTCAATTGAATGTTTAATCATAAGACGCATACCTGAACGTGAGGTAAGTACACATCAAAAGATTAGCCCGCCGTATACTCACCTAGAAATAATTAAACTCGGTGGCTCGCCACTGTGCACCCGAAACTTGGAATACTTACCGGCTTGATACAGGCAGACAATGTCGGAGGAAATGCTATCAGAGTACGCATATACGGTCCCCCAAAGTTTTACTTACGTCCTACGTGCAGAGAAATTCGGACAGCTGTGATGAGTACATGTACAATTTCTAAAATGAGGTATTGGCTTCACCAAAACAACACGAATATTCCGATATTCCCCTGTATTCTTGCGAGTCAGACTAGTCAACTTAAAGCCTGCCTTATAGTCGGAGACGTTGAACCGTCTTTCACAACGTCGACTGCGTGAAAGTTAATGAGCAATGGCCGGCAAGCAAGCGGGCAGTTGGACGAGTCAAAGTTGGATCGTCTACTAACCACTGCAGCCAACCCCTGTCGTGCATTACGCCGATGTCGGTGTCACCACAGTGCGGACATATATTCCTGTTATACGCCTTGCTCCTGTACTGGTGTTGCTCGTCCCTGTCCAGACTCTTTTTCAGATGCATGCTCATTACCACGACTGACCCTTTTGTCACGAAAGAGTCCCAGTTATTTTGGTTCAGTATGGTCCGTCCGTCTTCGGTTGACATACTATAGCAGCCGTTATAAACGTGGGTCTCTCCGTGTTTGTACTTGAAGTAGTTCACTAGCGTATCATGCAGTCTCTGCGTTTTTTGTTAACAAGCGTACAAGAGGTCGGGGATAATCGATAATCGATGTCGTACATTCTCTGAGAAACAATATTCCCACGGAAACACAATGCGTTCGCCAAACGGATTGACCAAAGTCACAGAGTTTGCTTCGTTGTAAGAGCATCCGTGACCTGGAAGCTGCGATCTGATGGCGCAAACTTCTCGGTATATAGATGAACAGATTTGTCTTGTATCGTCTGCAGAGGACGTCGCGAGTGCACTGGAATTACCATGAGGCAGTCTTAATCTGCAGAACAGTATGATACGCGTAGGACTTACATTCCCAGAGCGTTTAGAAACAATGTGAGGTTTTGCTTGTGCTGCCCCAGTTTTTGTCTGAAGAGCGCAACCTCGTCGGTCTTGAAGAGAGCCCATCCGATTTTCTGCCAGGAGGTACCCTTCGATCCTCCTCCAAGTTTCTTCTGGTAGTATTTGATGCGGTCGAGGAAGCAATTCATAAGAGAGATACAGCTCGCCGCCTCCACTTTTATATCCTGTGCGATACGGCAGTTTGGTGGCATGAGAGCACTGACAATGTTGACGTAACTTAGGGCTCGCTCGAAGGAATATATTTCCCCAATCAAGCATTGATACTCGTAGGAGGAGCCAGTACTGCTCTTCAGTGCATTGTAAATTGCAGCTGCTAGAGCAACAGCAGCAGATATGTCGCCGAAAGATGTTGGAACAACGGGAAGAATCATTGTCTGTATGTAGGGGGAAACACGAGTTATGATACGGTTTAAATCTGTTCTTCCAATTAAATACTGCTTGTATTTCCAAGTTAGTACTTCAAAGCATAATAGGCAGTATCTTGACAGCCTCATGTACGAAAGTTCATGGGGTGCTCCGAATATCTAAATTTGCTGCATACCTTCAAGCATGATTAAATACACGTGTCATTGCCGTCTACTATTCTAATGTGGACGCTACTAACCGACTTTGTCTTACTCTGCAGCGGCAATTTGTACATATCTAAGTAAATATAATGTTAGCATTGGAAAGTGAATGACCCTGTGGACGGTCTGCAACACAGGGATTACACTTCTGTGGGAGACTAGGATAGAACTCGGCGTCGTTGATCTGTAATGGTTTGTTCTAATTTATCTTGTCAAGAAGGTTCATAGACCCGGACGTAGTCCTCATAGTCAGACCGATCTTCGGCCTAGAAGGTTCAATGAAACTGATGAATAGTACGTTAGGAGTAGTCCCCTATGCCCTACTAATACATATTTCTTAGCCTTGCGATATGAACAAGATATGAATTTACGAGTTGACATACCCATAAATAAGACGGATCCATTTCTTGGAGCAGATCAGACCCAGTGTACTGTAAAAATTGCGGAATAGAGATAGTAGAAGGTGTGAGTAGACCTCAGTAGATTGCTAACAAATATCGATAAATATGTTCTTCCACTCTCGAACATTGCTCGAACAACTGTCGAAGTTGGTGGTAGTAGGACCGTGGGAGTACTTGGCACTTGTCTTTCTTTTCCGGCCCGGTGGCGTCTGTCAGGCGACCGTGCTTCCTTGAACAGACTGCACCGCGAGTCTAACGTCAACACAACCACGACCATAACAATGGCCATCAGTGGCGCCAACTTACTCCCAATTGATTTGTACACTTCGAATAGGGCGCCCAGCAATTTCGAACTGGAGTCAGCTCGGGCGCTTATATCCCACTATGAAGAACAGCTTCTTACACGCGGTTGACACGCGGCGGGCTTACGGTGCTTGATATTCACGGACCAAGGGATCTTGAAGATACTCTTCTGGTTGAACTGAACAAACTCAGGCAGATTGTATCTCCAATCCGGCGTGCCCCACAAGACATCATTCGCCAAATCTTCATGACATGCCTCGATCCAGATTCTTTTCCATCTGTCCTGACGAAGGATGTACCGGTCCTCCTGACACACATATGCAGTGGCCTACGCTGAATTACTCTTGAGACACCGGGACTGTGGTCAACTATCTGTCTTCAGATTGACTCTCCACAACCCATCCGACCTCCCTATAACAGGTCCCGGAGTGACAAGTTGGTAGCTATAATGGAGGCACAGAAACATCGCACAGAAGAATGGATTCGCCGTCTGGAGATCGACCACTATGTATTTGTGTCTTCGACAATCGTGTGCTTAGAGACAAGAGCAAAGAAACTGATTTTGTATTTTGGGAAATCATGAAAATTGTCCTCTCCTGCCATCACCGCTGGGAAGATATTCATCTACTTTGTGCAATTAAAGGGACTATTCTCTCATATTTAGCGGCACTTACCCCTACAGATGCTTCAGAACTTCACTCGATAAAACTTAATGCTCGCTCTCAAGGCTCAAAGTTGACACCTTCGATCTTCCCTTCAATATCACTTCTCTCCCAAAATTCGAAGAAAATAGTCTGTTTATCATTTAATGAGTTCACAATGCACAAGTCCTCCCTTAAATTAGAGTCACTCACACACCTTTGGATCACTAGAGTAGAATCCTCGTCTTGTACGGACTTTGTCAATATTCTTCGCCGATGTGTTGCTCTGGTCGAGCTTTCTTGCATCATGTATCTGAGCTCCGACTTCGTGCCTGGTCCGGTAAATTTACCACGTCTTCGCTCCTTGGATGCTACCGAGATATTGGTATCCTCTGGGTCAGCATTAATCACCAGCATCATTGCCTATCATTGCCCCGCTCCTACAATCACTCACTGTATGCTTGGCCAACCGATTTTTCCCCATCATAACGGCCATGCCAGACATGTCATACAATTTATCAAATTTGACTGTGGGCTGGGAAGTACCAATTGTCACCTTCATTGCTGTTCTGTGGTATTGTCCACGACTTATAACCTTGGAATTAAGGCATGTTATCTCTGATTTCAAGCATGGAACAACCTACGAAAATTTTCTGATCAAATTTCTTGATTTTGGTGAAGAAGTGTTATGTTGCATGCACGCCGGTAGGCGTAGAACCAGGTCCGGCCTTTCTGCCATGGAAAAAACTGGATTTCACAACTTGCTGTAAGGAAGAAAACAAGACAGCAATAGAAGAAATATTGGCTGGTTGCAACCGCTCCAAGGTTAATGTGAAGGTCATGGTTTACTTCGCTAATAACGGTGGCTCTTGAACAGTCCAATCAAGCGGGAAGTGAAAGTATTAGTATCAAACTTCTCAAATTTCAAACTGTGTATAATATTTCCGTTTGCCAATTTGAATAGGAAAGGTATTGATTATAATGACGAACTGTATTCTACAATAGCTGTTTCTCGAGTTACGCAAAAGGTACAGTGCGTTCAAAATCTGAGTTGTCTAGGCAAGTAGAACATCTTGTAAGTAATTACGGTGAGTGTGTAAAAGAGTGCTATCGAATAAATATAAAACAGGACTCAAAGCATTAAGGCATTAACAGACTTGACAGAACAGGCGGAGTGAACAGACAAGGATGTAACGACTCCGTTATCATGATATGGTAAACAACAGATAACGCTTTACAGGGTATAAACAATGGTAGGTCTCTTCAATCAAGTGGGTTGCATATCTTGTTCAAGTCTTTAAAAAATCTGCAAAGCAAAGTATCCATTATATATGATCCAGTGACATAGACTCTAGAAGATGCTGCTTCACTAATTCATCTAAACGCCTGTAGTCTTTTCTAGATATTGGCGTGTCAATTCGAACGCGGCGAATGTACTTGCAGCAGCCGGAATACTATGGTACAGAAAATAATGTCAGAGCGTTATGATGAGGGATTTAAGTAGGCCGTACCTTCGAAGAACTGTAGATTGGGTCAGAAAATCTGTTATATATATCACACTTAGGGTAAGTAGCCTTACGTGATGGGGAGAGTCCGCGAAATAGACCTGGCCTGAAAAGAAAAGCTCTCAATCGGAATGCAGGAAAAATGCAGCAGAATTGTACTAACACTCCAGCTTCTTGGACTATAGCCTTTAGCTCATGTGCTATATATTGTACAGGGGTTCCTGTAGGTGGTGTGGAGCGCAGTTGTATGCGGGATTTGACAACGTCTGTGAGAGAGAGCATATTAGATCGAAATCTGCAGTAGCGCATGGGTTGCGGACCGAGTGGATAGCAGGAGAGCCAGTACGCGATCTAATAGTATCCCGAGAAGTCAGGGAGTATATACAGCTTCATCAATATGCACCTACCCCTCCTGTCGATCCGCTAGCAAGGAGGGCCCAAACGGGGAGCTCCCGGCCATATTTTCCGCTAAAGCGTCTCTTGGAGAACTCGAAGGCTGTGAACATATGCAGTTCACTCAGTAAATATCAGTTATCAAATAGAAAACGAAAGAAAGCACCTGCGTAGAATCTGGGAGACGCAGAAATTAACCTCCCGGGACAAATAACTGATAACATATGGTTTCACGCACCCAGCATATGCAGGAATCTCACGGGCCACAGTGACCTACATAGTTCACTTAGCCTTTTTATGTTAGATGTACGAGAAAAGAGCACCCACCCAGTATCCCCTCATGATCCCTTTTCTTAGTCCCCACTTATGCCACATCTCGCCGACGACTGCTGAAAGCCGCTTGTCGGTTGCGGCACCGTACTGTCCCTGCATACGTACCTTGAACATCTCGACTATGAAAGAATTTAAATCAGTATTTCATCGTGGTGAAGACAATACTTATAATACCTGGGCTGGCGAGCACTGCGTTAACAGCGCCTGCCATAGCGCCCGCGAGGGCTATTTCCTTCAAGGATAGATCTGGAAAGGGTGAAATTATGCGTTTCGAGGTGCCGTATGCGGCGAATAGCAGTGAATTGACACCTGCAATTCCAAAGAGGGGACTGGCCATTCCTGAAATGCGAGGTATATCCGGTCTCATTGTGATACATGCGCTGCATGCTCACCTTTGTACAACGCGAAGAAACCTTCCTTCCTCAGCGTCTGCTTCAGGATATCCATTGGTCCCTTCTATAGCCCACGTAGACAAATTAGTATAGAGGTTAACCTCAGCAAATGAGTAGCTCACAAACATTCCACCTAAAGCAATGTCAATAATAACCCTGTTTTTATGATCGAGATTACTGACTAGGAGCTATTTGTGCCCGCGTCTTGACAGTATCCAACGGTTGGCCGACGAGCACCTGGGCAGCGCCCCCGACGCTCCCTGCAATAAGTTCATTGATAGTTGCTTGCGTGTTCTTGCTCATGACGCCCAACTGTGGCTAAAGGGAAAGAGGAAGCCCCAAGCGGCCATGGTGAAGGTTATCCAACCGAAATCGCGTCAACATGTTGCAACGGTTCGCACGCGCGCTACGCGCTTGTGTGACCAGATGACGTAATTACCTTCTTCATATGTAAGCCCAATTACGTAATATCATTCATTTTCTTTCCTTTAACAGTTATAGCCAACAAATTGGGAATTGCAGCGGTTGTGTATTGGCTTTCATAAGGTTCATCCTGAAAGGCGTACCATTCGCTCTCGTTAGGTTCCTCTTGTCAGAATTCAAATGTCCTCAAAAACGGCTTCCAGCAACTGGCTCGCTTTGCAGAAGGTTTGTACGCAGCCTATAATCTAACCATTGAATCGCTCATTAGAAATCTTTTAACAGAAGCTGCAAACGCAAAAGAAATCGAAGATTGGCGACCAACTACGCGGCGGGGGGAGTAGGAAACGGCGCAAAGTCGAGAAGGAACATGAAGCTCCATTCGACGCCACATCCTCAGTGGCGTCTGCTGCGGGACCCTCTGTGGTATCCGTACCCCTTCGCATGAACAAGCGCAAGAATGGAGAATCCGTAGAAGAGTTGCAGCAGATGATCTTGGGGAACGTCGAATACACTGACGAGCAGAGACAGTGAGTGCCTAATTCCTTCCGTGCGTGTGCCTCCCTGCTGGAGATAATGAGCGATTCTGATCCAATAACTCTAGGCCAGGGAAGTATATCGCCCTTGATTGCGAGATGGTGGGTATCGGTATCGACGGCACAGAATCCTCATTGGCTCGTGTCAGCATAGTCAACTTTTATGGCGCGGTGCTCCTTGATGAGTTCGTGCGCCAGAAGGAACGGGTGGTAGATTACCGCACCCAGTACAGTGGTATTCGAGAGACGGATATGGTTAAAGGTGAGAAATCAATTTCATTATCCATACTCTTGTGTTAAACTGGTCGGATAGCGTCGCCTTTTGAGGATGTGCAGAAACGAGTCGCGGCATTGTTGAACGACCGGATCCTTGTCGGCCATGCCGTACATAACGACCTAAAGGTTCTTCTACTCTCGCATGCAAGGACTCAGACCCGCGATACCCAGATATGCGCGTACAAGTTCGGTGCTACAAAATCAAAACGCCCAGCTCTGCGTGTTCTCGTTAAGGACGAACTAGGACTTCAAATCCAGACCGGGGAACATTCTAGTGTTCGTTACTTTCACAGTTTTACTGTCAATTATTTGTTCATTAAGTCGCTACTTCTGTCTAGGTTACTGATGCACGAGCTACCATGGCTTTATTCCGACTACATAAAGACCAATGGGAACGGCCTACGCCTCTTCCAGCTAGTCTCAAGTCCAAGTCTCTGTCATCTTCATCGAAAAAACGCAAAAATATGCAGGAGTCCGAAGACGAAGATCAGCCAGAGGATGGTTCGTTTGCAATCGAACGCTTGTCATCCCCAATTTTGTCTTTGCAACGGTCGTCCACGTCGAAGATGAAAGCCAAGGCCGACCCTAGCAAACTACAAGTACAAGCGAAATCAAAGGAGGTTGATGATAAGAAGAAGAAAAAGAAGAGTGCTGGGACGCAACCCCAGGAGTTCCCAGGCGGTGGGAGGAAAGGTGTCAGCTCTGGGCTTTCGACAATCATTGTCAGGGCTGGAGAGGCCCTGCGGTCGAAGAAGTCGACACCGCATGGAGCTCCTCTGTCAAGTGGAACTACACCGATGGTTGAGTGGTGGAAACAACTGCCAGGAGGAGTTTCTCAAGGCAGTAAAGGTTCTATGCGTCTATAAAAGCCTTGGTCTGTAATATGATTGTAAGTACTCGCAAAAGTTTTGTGGACGATAATGCTCATGTCTGAAGTACTACAGATATTCATTTTTGTGGGCTTTACACGGTATCGGGGTACGGAGGTATTATACACTTTGACTCAATACAAACGTGGAATTTCCATCGAAGCAGTCTAGCTGTCTCGCATAGTTAAATTGACGATGTCTTCCTACTGGTACAGTTCTACGATCAAGGGGTGGTTCACCATTCTTTGCCATTGGCCTTACAAGTGCTAAGTTCTCGAACTCAACGGTCCCGCCACTCTTCGAGCTCAATTATTTTGCATCAATGCTTCCTCGACAACTCTGCGACTACCACCCGATCGCGGAAGTATTGAACACTTGAACGGTTTCTTTTGGCTATTTTAACATAGTCAGTGTACTCGCCTTGTGCGCCATGCAAGGAAGTCGTCCTACACAATTATATGGGGATCTTCGAATTCGCCGTTGACGTCGACCATCCGCCCCTCTTCGTCCTTGGCCTGGCCCAACTCGAATACTGCGAGAATTGACGCCAATGTTAACCAAAGCTGTTTATGAAGCAATCAGCATCCAGACGTTCACGATGAAATTTGTCATTACACTGGAGCTGGCGAGATGTATCCCAACGCAAACCCTTCGACGAGAAACAGGTCATATGTTGCTTCCAAAGGCAGATGAATACGAGTTTCACCTTCTACCGAATCCAAATGTCAAGATACGGTCGTCGTCGTTCAGCTCTCCGTTCGCGTTGATAAAACGCTCTGGATTGAATACGTACGGATCCTTGTAGATGGACTCGTCCCTAGTCATAGCCCTAGATGGAAATGAGCTTTATACAAGGTGAATATGGTTTGCAAAAGGTTCTTGCCATATATTTGGAATGATCGTTGTTCCTGTGCGGTATGGTCAGCAAACAAGATGATTAACCAACTATGACACATATTACCTTCTTGTATGAAATATCCGTTGTACGTGTCATCTTTCTTTGCTCTGTGGTTAAGTCCTGTAAGGGTCGGCGGTTGCCAACGAAGTAGTTCCCTGTAGATGGCGTCAACATAAGGCAACGAGCGTCTATCTTTGAATTCGGGGAGCCGATCCCTCCCTACGACGCGATCAATTTCCTCCTGTGCCTTTTTCTGAATCCTGGGATGCGTAACCATCAAATAGAAGAAAGTGTTTATAGCCACTGTCGTGGTATCGGAAGCACCTGTAAGGCAAGGCAAGGCCTAATTGTTCAGCTTGTCCACGTACATATCAGTGACTAGACACGACGCATTAGACTCACCAACATAAGCGGTAAACGCTAACCCAGCTATTGAGTCTTCATCTTCCTTTACGAAATCTTCACGACTAAAGAGACTTGATACAATGCATGGAATGTCAATCCCATTTCTCTAGGGGTTGCAAAATGTGTCATCAGGTAGGAGATGAGCGGTTGGTCGAGCAACTCACAATATTCTCTTTGATGTATTCCATAGGTTTCATGACCAAAGGGTAGGTCTTATCTGTCAACTGATGTATTGTTTCTTGCGCTGAGGCCATGGGAAACCAAGACGGAATTATCATCAGACTTGGGAGAACGTTGACTAGAGAGAACCCTGGTTGCAGCAGCTTGAAAGCTTCGGAGGAAGCCCACTCCACGCTTTCGATAAATGCATGATCACCCGCGCGCAATGGATAACCATACATAACAGCCATTGCAATCCCAACAGAGAGTCTGAAAGATTAAAGCTTTTGAGCCGCGTAGCTCTTGAACTAGTCCGGGTCTGTCACTCAAGTACTCACTCTTTATTATATTCGCCGAAACGCTCTGGGCATTCCAACAATTTTTGCAGAGTCTCATGAACCAGACGGGCGATGGTTGGGTAGTGGTTCTCCACCGCACTTTGACGCAGGTGTTGCTGTGCCAGCCTTCTGTGTCTTTGCCACCTTTCGCCCGAGCGCATGAAAGCCGTGTTTTCTGACCAGCCCATCCTATGGTACACGGGCATCAGTAAGATTCAATATCTAAGAGCGGTTGTAGACTAAGAGTGGTTATAGAAAGGACTAACAGCTTGACTGCGGGATAATCTGGGCGGTCTGAGTAATTATTAGCTCGTTTATCTAATAGAGCTTCTGCATCTTTGAAAGAGTTGAGAATCATGAAATGCTCTCCAAAGTAACTGGCATGAAGGATCTTGCCTCCAGGAGATTTTAGTATACATTACACTTCATTAGAGGATTTGCCAAAAACGCACTATTGTAAGTCGTCTCCCATTCTAGATACCGCTGTGCGGCGTTGGCCTTCGGGAAATCAAAATAGTTCCCAATTAAAATTTTGGGATTGGGACCGGGAGGAAAAGTCTGTGTGGAAAGGCGCCTGTGGTTTGCTATTTGACGCCCGATCAAAACCGTAGCGAGTCCTAGCAAGGGCAGTATGAAGTAAAAACTTGAAAATGATGAAAACTGGAGAATGAAGTTCTGAGCTATGAAGGTCATTTGACGAGGAAGTGAGCAATCAAATTCAAACTTCATTATGCTTGTACTTATACCGAAGGTTCCCAAGAGGCTCCGTTCGGTAGCTAACTCTAATGCCGTGCCGTGCTCATACTGAGCTTCCAATGATTTAATACGGTTACATATATGAGA
Source organism: Stropharia rugosoannulata (assembly GCA_028532985.1). Classification (NCBI taxonomy): domain Eukaryota; kingdom Fungi; phylum Basidiomycota; class Agaricomycetes; order Agaricales; family Strophariaceae; genus Stropharia; species Stropharia rugosoannulata. Next base: position 3,914,862 of record JANCIK010000001.1, on the reverse strand, counting down.
TCTATTTCAATACAGCATTCAGTTATATACGAGTCCAAGTTAAATATACCGTTTTCACTCAGGAGATTATTCTTCGTATCGCTTTAGTTGTTGCCCAGGACAAATCGCCTCACTTCTTCGCCGGTCCAAGGAACTTCATCTTCCCAATGCGTGATTACAACCACGGCCTGCTGCTCGTCGACCCCTTGCAGACCCGGAATTTCACCGCGAAGGTACTTCCTAGCAGCTGCGATCATCGAATCATCCATTCCGCTCCACGCTTCATCGAGAAGCACGATAGAAGGCCTTCCCACAAGCGCACGCATCAGCAGCACGAGTCGTTGCTCGCCCAATGATCTTGAGCTAAAGGAGCTGGAAGCAAACGATGCCGTACTTTCTTCTCCGGCTTGATTCCACGCAGTTGGTCCCAGTGCAGAAAGCACTTCCCAGCATCGCGACACGCGCCATGCCCTCAGCTTCTCGATGCCGTCCTCTGAGGCCTCGAGAGTAGCCGTGAGCTCATCTGGGGCGACGTCTACCCAGCCAACTCCGCCGCGCTTGCGTTGTTCAGCAGGTGCTTCCCGGGTGCGAGGGACAAATCCGCCGTCAAAGCCAGTAGTGACGGCCTCCCAAACGCTCATTCCGGGGTGGCGTCTAGGAAATGCATCGAACATCTCAGGCGATACAACCCCTATCACGCGGCGTAGATGTGCTGTAGGTATGCTCTTTCGGGGACGAAGCGCAGCGCCGCCAAGGGTGGGAAGGTGAACGTGCGGGAGTGCATAGGATTGTGGGTGGTCACCCGTGAGCAGAGCGAGAAGTGTTGTTTTACCGGATCCTGACGAGAGGTGAGCTAGAAGACGACGTAAAAAATTCGTTTATTACCATTTGGACCCTGCAGATGCCATCGTTCCCCTAGTCTTATTTCCCAGTTAATATTATTTAATACCTGAAAGTCATATTAGACGCGTCATGGAGTTCTTATTGGGTGATATGGCACACCTTACGATCTCCGTACGCCACGTTAACATTCTTCAGATCAACTAGCAAGTTCTTGCCAGTAACATGTCGCTCGTTTAATATTGTGGAAATATTAATTTGAGCTATATGGTCCGATGGAACGACTTCGCGACTACGTGCAGTGCCTTGATCGAGTTCCAATATATGGGTGATCCAACGAGGTACTTCTTCGCCTTTACGCAAGCCAATAATGATGCGAGGTGACTGATTCTGGTGGAGGTTTTGTAAAATTTCAATGAGAGCTGTCCTTGACGAAATGTCAAGTCCCGCTGGTTACTCGAAGCGTCAGGATATGCATAACAAAACGACGTTATACTTACTCAGAGGTTCATCGAGCAACAGAAGGTCCGGTTGGGCGAGGATTGCTTTAACGATTCTGGCGCGTCTTGTTTGCCCGTTGCTCAAAGTAATGATTGGGATGTCAAGTAAGTCCGCGAGACCCATCTTCTCTGTTAGAATGTTGAAGAGGGAGTCTGCCGGTTTTGTAGCTTCAAGCGTGTCCCTCAACGTTATACGGTCCTCTGCTTCCCATTTGGCGCCGTATCGCGCAGTGTAGTCGAAGAAAGCACCAGAGTCGCCACTGCTGAGCTGGCGAAAGGATACGTAGGATACTCTTGTATAAGGGTCTATCCCAGTATTTGCCAGGAATGGATAGAGGCCGCCCTTTTCAGCCCAGTCACCCTGTGCTTTCCGAGTTCCTGGGGCGAGACGTGCATAACCTAAAAGCGCCTGTACTGCACTCCTGTCAAACAGTTGTAAAGAGTTAAAACTAAGGTAGAACATGCCTTGAATAAGGCCCCTTTCCCCCCACCCCCGGTCCCGGAAACGATGGCCCATGCCTCCCCGTCACGGACATCCCAGTTGATAGATGAAATCACTGGTTTCGTGGTCTTGGATGGCGTACCAAACGCGTAAATATTTGAACCCGAAGGTATGTGTATAATCGGTGGAGACCCGGAGCTGGTCAAGAACCTTCGGCATAATGACACTGCTCGAACATTATGCGGAAGCAGGTAGATTTTGTCCAATAAAGGCATGAGTCTGGTACACAATACGCTGTATGTTAGGATGACACCGAAACAGATAGACTAACATACTAACTTTCTGGAAAGCTTTATGATGAGACTGTGCGCATTGGGAGTGACCGTGGTCAGTGAGTCTGTCTGTGTTTGTAGCAAGTTTGTAGTGCGTCATCCTGTCAATCGGTTACTTCGGCCTTCAACTATGTTTTTGACCCTTCGTTCTTACACACTATCTCAATGCTCAGTCAACCAGTGTACTAAGGCCTACGGCCACATTTTCTCAGAAAAGGGGTGTATCGGTTGTACTTACATAAAACATAAAAGCGTACTCAAAGTGTTCAGATAGTTTGTCTGACGAACCACAGAAGAATCATTCGCGATCGATGTCCAATCCGACCCTGCGGAAGGAAGAAACTCTGCAATACCTAAACAGCTATTGGCCTTCAGCCTCTCCGACTACTTGAATCGTCCACCAGTACCGATGCCAGCGCTACCTTTGTCTTCAAAAGGATATCACTTTTGCATTCCACAGCTCCGGCTTCGTTACGCTTGCCAATGCTTCGCCGCAGCCCGAGACCAACGGTGCACAGGACGCTCTGAGTCGTAGTCCCTGACACTACGTTCTCCAGGCTGCTGTCGGCATATACATCCTCCATGTCGGCTGTGAATGGCGCACCGGTCAAGGCCACATACGCTTCTATGTCCATCGTGGTGATTTCTTCCTTTGTGGCCAGCTTCAGTTGGGACGCCATTTTATCCATGGCGAAGACCCGGTTTTGTATCAATATCATCGCTTTCTTCGACTGTTCATGACTTGATGACCATCCGCAAAAGTACAGCAAACCTAATAGACAGTCGACGATGACGTCTGTGGACATCCTCGACCCCGGTATTTCAGCAATCTTCGCAGATGTAATAGCTCTCCACCGTCCCGAGATAGGCTGCGCCTCTACCAAAATCCGTCAGAAACGAAAGACCACATATTCATACGACTTGCCTGAATCGTGGATGCGCCTATACAAGTTTTCCATGAACTCGGCCTGAGGGCCCATGCCAAGATATCGAATGTAGTAGGCACACCAGTTGGCAAGTATGCTTTGCAATGCAAGCTGGAGTGGTAACGGATCTGTTCGGATAGTGCTGTGATTTTTCTGGAGGTAAATCCATAGAGACTTTCCGATATGCCGTTGAAAGTTCTCGTTCAGAATTCCGCGACACTTGTCCACGTTCCTAATCCGCTCTATCTGCGTCGCCGTCATAGAATTGTCCTCGAGCAACTCCGCCATGTACGCCGCCGCCTGAAAGATCTCTGCGTTTAAGGACTCTGTCATCTTTATGATGTCTGCGCCAGAATATGAATCGGTAGTCGTCAAGAATGTCTGAACCCCGGATAAGTCTGCTGTCCGAACTTCGAGAAGCTTAGTCGTCTCCTGCAGTTTTCCCTCGACGGAGCGGAGCTTAGCTTGAACAGTGCGCAGGGTTTCATCCTTCTTCTTGTTACTGGCTTCGAGCTCTCCAATCTTTCGTAGGAAATCTCGTTCCTTTGCATCCCAACCCTGTTGGGCCGACTGTAGATGCGTCAGAACTGCACTCTTTTCCTCCAGTAAACTTTGCATTTTCTGCTGGTTTCCGTGATTCTTTTTTAAAGCTTCTGCCAAGTCGTTCCTGGTAGAGAAAAGCTGCCCAGAAAGACTGTTATTCTCCTTCTTCATCTCTGCTATCGCTGTCCGAAGTTGGTCATCATCGGTATATCGTCTTTTGCGCACCGAATCGCTACGTCTCTCAGGAGAATCCAACCGGCGACCCGTCTCCCCTCTCTGAATTTTTAGCGCAGCCTGGGAGGCCGATGTGGATCGTGTTGGTGTTCCCCTTCTGGTCAAGTCGCCATCGGTATAGGCTCGTGAAGTCGCGTTTGAGACCAATTTATCCCGCGCATTTTCTAGTGATCGAATTGCCGTGCTAGTCTCTATACTCTTCTCGGGTGGCGGTGTCCAGATACGCATGTCGGCTTTGCCGGGGTCAGACTTAGGCACTAGTAAAGGATGGTCGGGAGCTGGAGATCTGTCCATATTCATTCTGGGACTGAAGAAATTGAAGATGCTGTCGAGCATGGTAAGAGTGTATGGGTACTCCGTCGAGGGATACAGCGCTGTGTATTTCTAGGAGCGCCTCGCCTCAGGCCTTCACACATGTGCAATCAACGTGGTGAACACATGTGGCATCCCATATAAACTCCCAAAGGGTATGTTCCGCTCCTTGGGCTCCTACAGCTCTCTATCATCGCACCTAGAAGTACACTCAGGATGTCCTTCAGACAACCCTACAACGGACCTTACCGCAAGCTGGTCCTCGCGTTTGATGTCGGCACCACCTTTAGCGGTATTTCGTACTGGTGAGCCGGCAAGATCATTTTCGCTTGAATATGCCCCATTAATACATTAGATTGCCTTTAAAGCATTCTGGATCCTGGCTCGGTACCTGAGATACGCGGAGTAACGAGGTATGCGCTCATTTCTGGAGCAGGGTCTGGCAACTTGTAAATATTTTTAAATAGATTTCCGGCGCAGGAGGATGTTGGCGGCGATTCGAAGATTCCCACAATTATTATCTACGACAAGAACGGCAAGCTCGAAGCTGCCGGTGCTGAAGCCCTCGATCCTCGTTTCGAAGATGAGGAAGACGAAACGAAATGGGTCAAAGCCGAATGGTTTGCTAAATTTTTGACTGTTCCGACCGAGACTGAGATAACCCGACAGGTTCAAGCTCCATCTGCGGCCCAAAACAAGGTCTGCGGCCCATGTGACGCAGGAAATACCTCCGCTGCCGCAAGGCAAGGCTGCCATCGACGTCTTTGCCGACTTCTTGAAGTACCTATTCAAATGCGCACAAATCTACATCGAGCAGACTCATTCAAATGGCGTTGAGCTTTGGCGCTCGCTTCAGCCAGTTACTGAATATGTGCTCACCCATCCCAACGGCTGGGAGGGAGCTCAGCAGAGCATGATGCGCAAGGCGGCTGCAACCGCGGGGCTTATCCCAGATACCGCAGAAGGGCATGCTCGTGTAACATTCGTGACCGAAGGTGAAGCAAGCTTGCACTTTTGTATCCGAAACGGCGCTACTAGCTCTGTTACTCAGGTAACGCGTTCACTACGTCGTTGCGGGCATATTTGACTAACGTGTATCTTATATTCCAGACCGAAAAAGGCATCATAATCGTTGACGCTGGAGGAGGAACCATTGATATTAGTACCTACAAACAGACGTCCTCTAACCCACAGGCGTTTGAAGAAACAGCTCAACCTCAGTGTACGTTTTTTTGTTTTCTATTCATCACGCTATGCTAAGCCGCACATTATAGGTCACTTTAAAGGATCCATTTTTGTTACCGGTAACGCACGAAACTTCTTGGAAAGTTAGTATTTGCACTAAGTACTATCAACTGTCCAAGCATTTATACATTCATAATAGCCACTATGAAAAACTCCCGCTTCTTGGGAGACGTACCCCACATTACACGCTGCTTTGACAAAACGACGAAGCTGCGATTCAGAAATATCGACGAAAACCAATATATCAAGTTCGGTACTTTGAAAGACAGGGATCCGGCGCTGAACATCCGCTCAGGACAGCTCAAGCTCTTGGGGTACGCTTTAGGTGATGTGTAGTAGGCTGCTGCTAAATAATGTTTCGATTAGCCGCGACGTAGCATCCTTCTTTGAACCCTCAGTGGAGTGTATTATCAAGTCCGTCACAGACCAAAAGAAGGCCTCACGAGTTGAGATAACTGTAAGCACTGATAGTAGCGTCTGATATCCTGCTGACATGTTTCTTTATTTCATTTGTTTTCTAGTCCGTTTTCCTTGTCGGAGGCTTTGCCGCTAGCGAATGGCTCTATTCTCAAATGCAAACGCGCCTCGGGCCCCTGGGTTTGCAGATATGCAGGCCAGATAGCCATGTGTAAGTACCGTAGCAGACTAAACGTACCATGGCCTAAGTTGACCATGCTCTATGTCAAGTAACAAAGCTGTCGCGGATGGGGCAATTTCATTCCATGTAGATCACTTTGTCAACGCGAGGGTCTCTAAACTGGCTTATGGCACTCGATGCGCAACACGATTCAACCCTTCGGACCCCGATCACGTTGCTCGACAGCACCTATGTGTTCGGGACCTCTCCGGAGACCTCATGATTGGTGGTCTCTTTGATGTTATTCTTCCAAGAGTAAGTAAAGCCACTATGTCAGACGTAAACAGCGTGATACGTTTCTAACGGTGTCTGCCTAGAATACCAAGGTTACAGAGACCCAGGAATTCAAAGAGTCGTACTTCAGATCTGACTCCAGTCCATCCTACCTAAATACCATTACCTCCCCCGTTGTTTGCTACAGAGGGAATGTGGAAATGAAAACTCACAGTAGGCAATACTTTGTTGACAAAGAACCTGGTACGGCCTTCCCCTCCCTGTCACTCACTCTTCTAAAAAAACTTACTTGTGTCTGTAGATATGTACACGCTGCTGTGCAGCGTTCAAGCAGATCTCTCGCGGGTACCTAAGCATCCCCGAAAATCCACCTACAGCGGAGAAAAGTACTATTGTGCTAACTTCGATGTCGTCCTTTCATTAGGACTCACCGAGTTGAAGGCATATATCTCCTGGAAGGAAAATGTAAGTGGTGGTATATAGCTGGCGCGCTCGAACTTTAACTTACTCATTTGGGAATTACAGGGTGTCGAAAAGAGGCATGTCTTTATATACATATCTTTATATTCTTATTCTTACTTAATATTCTGACCCGCTCAGGAGCCCAGCAGAGTTGGTATACGACTCAGTGGTTATGGATTCTGTGCGAGATGATTAGGTGCACAGAGCTATCGGAACCTCTGGTTAGGTATCCTTACCAGCTCACGTTGATCCATTACGTCTTGCTTCGCCTTTATGTGTCCGGTGGTATCATATTTTGGTTGGTTATATCCTGGTGATTGTGTATCCTGGCTCTCGCGGTTTGTTCTTCTCCGCAAAATGTATTCCGCTACCTGTAGTCGAGCCTTCAATCGTTCAAAAAAATACATAGGAAACCTACTTTGTAGCTGTCGTTGACGCAGTGGCGCGGGAAACGGCTAACCCAGTCAACCGAACAAAATGCAGAACTCGTTCCATGTCGTACGTAATAGGATAGTTACCTTTGTCCCCTTCGGGGTGACATACGAAAAAATTGGAACGATACAGAGAAGATTAGCATGGCCCCTGCACAAGGATGACACGCTTTCCCGGAGTGGTAGACCTACGGGTCTCAATATTTATTTTGCTTTATTCCCCTAATGATGGGTATCAATCAGATAAGTTTTGAAAAATAAACCTCGGTCCTCCACTATCCAGTCAGTACTTCAGTGGCACTGGTGTGAGCCTTCCGGGTTTAAACCTTTTAATCCTTCCAGCCGGCTGTTTGGACCTACAGACACAACGTTGTCATAATGTACTGCATTTACTTATACATTCACGTTGCCAGTCAAATTTGAAGTTTCAAAGTAATGCATATACATATTGATAATTGTACTACAAGTTCCGCCTCGCTACGCTGCGGCTTGGGGCGTACACAGTAAACAAAGTAGTATGTCAGTAATGTTGTAAAGCATTTGTAAATAGTATAATATGAAGCGTCACGGCACTGTTAGTAACGCGCCGCGCAATCAGCGCGCGCGGTGCTTATAGACTCATAAAGTGCCAGCCGCCGATTGGCCGCTGATGCAAAAGTTTGGCAAAAGTACGATAGTAGTGCTACACACATAGCGTACTATATGTGATTGGTTTGGTTGGCGGTATCAGACCATTGCATTGCATTTCACCTCCTTTTGTCACTCCATAACCAGCTCAAACCCAGGTCTGCATGCCGCGACTCCGTCAGCCAAACACCTACATACAAAAGCGTGTCATAATTATAAAGATATGGGAGATGTACCGTGACATACTACCGTACGACCGCCGGCGCCGCAGTATACAATTTCCTGTATAGTGTATACTATGTACTAGTCTACTGCATACTTAGCAACAAAAATAAAATAAAATAAATATTGAGACCCGTAGGTCTACCACTCCGGGAAAGCGTGTCATCCTTGTGCAGGGGCCATGCTAATCTTCTCTGTATCGTTCCAATTTTTTCGTATGTCACCCCGAAGGGGACAAAGGTATTTGTCCGAGAATGCTGCCTATAGACCAAGTTTTGCATTTTGTTCAGCCGACTGGGTTGCTTAGTCATCACTAGTACCGACGCTCCCTTCAACTCGCTGACGTTTCTTCCTTCCCTCAATCTTGTCAATGCTTTCAGATGCTTTCCACGTCGTCCATTCCTATCAACTAAATGTCTACCCGAAACACCCATGTGGCTAACATTTATTTATTCTTCTAATCCTGGCCTCTGCCAGGGCCGAAATGCAGAGGGGCTGCCTTTGCCATAGACGTCAAGTAGAGTTCGGTAATGCGCAAACGGCTGCCGTCCTCTGGATCTGGGTCGACTTTTGCTTCCTCGATTCTATGATTGCCTCGAATTCAAGAGCGGAACACGAATCGGTGGGAGGACTTACTTTGCACTGAAACTGTTATAGCTCAGTTGCTGTGCTGGACCAACGCGGATTCGGAATCTCAGCGAACGTGTTGCAACGAAGAAGCCGGCGACAATCCCGCCCTGCGAATCGCCGTCATGAATGCGTGAATAACTGCATCATATGCGTGACGCACCTTCGTACCCCTCTTCTCGGGCGGCACCTCAATCATCTCTTTCCACTCCACCGTTTCCGCGATAGCGGCAGCGTGCTCCGCGATGAGCCTTTCTAGATATGCATCGGGGGACTTCTTCTCGTGGTTGAGATAAACCACTGCATTTTTTGCGAACACCCGGTTGAACGTCTCTGCGAACGCGGGATCGTCGGGGTCGACGCGCCCTTTGAGCTCATAGAGAGCATTGATGCGCGACTGGAACCACGAACAGAGGGGCGACTGGGGATCAGACATTGGTGGCGACAAGGTTGGATATGTATTGTGCTGGTGCAGGGACTCAAGGTCTGGTTCGTGCTTGAATTTCTGACCGATCAAACTAATAAAGAGATTAAGGGTGAGAAAGAGCGCCGCCTTCTGAAGGATGATGAGCATGCCGTCGGAGCAGTGGCAGCGAAAATGGGTGTGCGTGTCATGGGTCACTGGGGTGATGCTCCTCGGTCTGCACACAAATCAAACATGTGGAATGTCTCGCACTCAAATGGAAGTCTTGTTATTTTTAGAGACCGATCCACTTGCCGGATTTGTGCATCTTTGAAGATTGGACAGTCTCTACCTAGTATGGCGCCGAAAATTGACAATGCTTCAATTCTGTCACCGCGACTGCTACAGACTAGCATGGAATCCGACTCGCTACAGGTTGCTCGCCAGTTACACAGGGTCCTACATCTCGGTCGAAGGACTAATAACTTGGGTTCGCAATACTGTCGACTAATGGTTACGCGCATGAGGATGACATTATATACAGCGCCTGTCGTCTGCCTGCGCTCAACAATGGGATACCAGGACGCCTGGAACTTCGGTAGTGTAAGGATGTCGCCATAAGCCCGCTCATTGAATTTCTGTAGGAGCTTCGCCGTGCGCTTTCAATCGAAGTTTCTAGTTCATCTGAAGCAAGGCATAACCCCGTGGAAAAATAGCGTATAATGCGGTCCAAGAACCAAGTATCCAATGCGGTTGAAAGTGTACGAGCATAGAATCCAAGTGAAAGGGTGTAGTAGGCTCTCATGCACTATGCGATCCAAAAGTCGAGGCAAGACCGAGACTACATTCACTTGCAACGCTGGAGAGCTGTACTTCCACGCACGATCTTGACCAGCTTGGACAGGCAAAAAAAACTTAGGACGAGAAAGGGTCGAAAGAAGCTTCGTGGAGTCCAGAATCTGGTTAATCGAGACGGTTGAGTACAGTTAACAACATCGCGAGAGAAAATCGCACCCGGTATTGACCGTACTCTGGACCTCCGAATCAGAAGGGAATCGTCCGTAAAGCCCATTCTGATGCTGATCACAGAGTCTGCCTTGAACCCGTCTAGACTGCAGTTTCCGATTGGATTATATGCTGCTGCCATTACTCAACTCTCGGGCCTAACAAGAGTTGCACGATTTCCTCAATAATGGCGTCCTCTGCAACTCGGGCAAGGTTCAAGTGGGGTTAAGCAGGTTGCTTTGGTTAAGACCTTCCATTTAGAAACGTGATACTGCAATTCGCGAATTCACGTTCCTTGCATCTCATCCTGCTCGCGCGTGGCTCTCGCGTGCGATGTATACATATTTTTGTCCATCAGAGATATTGTTAGACGCCACAACATGGCTTCTGACGACTATTTTGTTGAAATCTGTGCGTCGGGTTGTTACTTCCGAATCACGCAACTGTGACTAACACTTTCAGATTCAAGGTCGTAAATCGCACAATTCCGTTACTACAATAACTAAGCTGGATTGTCAGAGCCTTGATTGAGCCATGCATTTGCATAACGTCAAATTACTTCTGGCCAATCAACATGTGTATCCAATGTCTACCCGCGAAATCCGACGTCTCTTCGGCTGCTGCCCTGAAATTGATGGCAACAAAGCCTATTCAAGCCTACTCAATGTGCATTATGCAACCAAATGTGCTGCATGGTGTGTACATGTATACAAGGTCTTGTAAACTGTTAGTTCTTTTATGACACAGACACACTCGACCACATGAAACCAGACTACCAAGGATACACAGCAAGTTACAAGAGTAAAACGATTTAAAGTCGACTCTGGTCTCTGACTCGATCAAATGCGACTTCCCGATGGGTTTGTGCACATGGTAAGATGGTAATGGCCGCTTCTACCGATCCACCAAACGCATTCAATCGAAGTCGAAGGATGAAAAAAAGGGCACGGACATAACGCTTCCATATGAGCGGTTTGCACCCGACTATCAGGACGCGGAAATAGATGGGTCTATGCAGTGCAAGAAGCTTGCTATCTGATGATATCGACAGCCCAGATATTTAGTATTCTGTTCTCTTTCCGGTCCACTTCATTCCAGATCAAGAAACACAAGAAATAGCTCCCAATTTCCTTTAAGCCGATGTACCCTCGCGGGTTGGAGAGTACCGAGATTTGTACCCTTTCGTGAGCTTCGAAGCGGCCTTCTCATGAGATGGGGGTCGCTCCTCAGTTAGTACGGCCATACTTCCTTCCAGACGCAGGCAAAGGTCCAGGCCGCTGTGCGCACCTGCGTAATTCAATACCAGAATGTCGCGAGAGGCTCGCTTTGTATCACAAATATACGGAAAGTTCGAGATCTGTGGCTGTCTTGCAGCTACCCTTGAAGCTATAAAATGACTACCATAAATGCGGTCGTCCTACAGAGAAAAAAGAACTCCAATTAATCCAGTCTACTCAACATACAATGCGTTTATCCTCAGCTAATCTTCTTCTCCTCGCCGTACTTACACTCGAGGTCTTTGCACGCCCCAGTGCACTACTCGGCGTGCAAAAAGCACAAAAGCCCATCAGTGGCAAGTACCTCGTCGGTTTCAAGAAAGGTACCTCCAGGAAAGGCTGGCTCAAGAAGCATGGCGTGGCGAATGCTGTCGACTGGCCCCACGCAAACGGCATAGCCGGTAGGTGTTTATGCTCACTCAAACTTGTGTTTTGCAATTGATGCATACTCCTGTTTTGTGCCTGTAGCCAGTCTTAGTATTGACGCACTGAACTCTCTCCGAGCGTCTCCGGACGTCGCGCATATTTCTGAGGATGAAACCGCGCATGGTTTTGACGTTACGGTCCAGTAAGCATCACTCCAATTTTGATTGCGGTAGTTTCTCAAATTATCAACAGGGTAAACGAGACCTGGGGACTGCACAGAATAAGCACTATGCAACCAATAACAGACTACAACGTAGCGTACGTGTACACTTTTCAGTGTGAAAAATGGAGAGTTGACGAAGCTTTAACAGGGGACTGGTTTACAATTACACCTACAACGATAGCTGTGGTGATGGAGTCGACATCTACGTTTTTGGTGAGCACACCCGTATTGTATTGCAACCGACATACTTCAGATATTGATTTTCATCTCACACAGACACGGGCATATATCTTGAGCACGTACGTGAAACGTATACTTTTACTAGTCCAAATACTAACGACACTTTCCGCAGAACGACTTTGAAGGGCGAGCCACATGGGGCCTTAGCGTTGAGAACTACGCGTATGACCTATGCTCACATTTGACTAACATGAATGGCTAATCAAGCATGCAGTGAAGCAGATGGTAACGGACATGGTACACACGTCGCGTTAGTGATTGAGACATTTTTCACCCCAAAGTGCTAACCAACCCATTCCAAAATCCAGAGGATCAGCAGCCGGCAAAATATACGGCGTAGCCAAAGTGAGCAGCTACTCTTCAATTTGATAGCATCCATAGAAGTTGAGGCTAACATTATCTTTCTGTTATAGAAAGCGAATCTTATTGCGGTCAAAGTTCTTGACGACGTTAACAAGTAAGTTGGTCGTTGGAATTTCTTGCTTATCTGGCACTCACGGTGCGCATAGACAAGGAAGCTATTCAGGAATGTAAGCCATTCCACCGTCTACTTTGCCTTTAAAGGACGATTTGTTCACTAGTGAATAGAATCACAGGCCTCAACTGGGTCATCGGTCAAGTCCAGAGCACAGGGCGTCCCTCTATCGTATCCATGTCTCTTGGAGGGCCCTCGAATGATGTATTAGACGCCGCTGTCAATGCTGTACGTCGCTATTTAAACATACCATAGCTGGGCTCTCCTCACTTTGAATCCCCATTGCAGGTCGTTAACGCTGGTATTCATGTGGTGGTACGTTATATTATTTGACAGCGCCGTTCCTGAGACTGAAGAATATTATTTAGGTTGCAGCCGGGAATGATGCAACGGATGCAGTTTATACCTCCCCGGCACGGATGTCAACAGTCATCACCGTAGGGGCGACTACTATTCAAGATGAAATGGCCAGCTACTCCAACTATGGCTCAGTAGTCAACCTCTTCGCTCCTGGGGACACGATATTGAGCGCTTGGATTGGCAGTCCGGACAGCAGCGCTATCGACTTTGGGACTTCAATGGTATGTACCGTTCATCTTTTTATGTTTTTCCGGCTCTTATCTTGAGTTCAAGGCGACTCCACATGTCTCCGGTATTGTTGCATGTTTGATAAGCACAGAGGGCAATCTTGCTCCAGCAGATATGGTCGCCAAGGTTCAAAACTACACCGTAAAAGGCGCTCTGTCGGGTATTCGTGAGTCCCCGGACTTGAATGATTCTTGTCTCAAGGTCTGAGTGTTATTGATCGTTGTAGCTTCGGGAACCGCGAACTACTTGGCCCACAACCAACCCCACTAAACGCATTAGTATTAGGTAGTTAGATATAAGGGACATTAGGTGTAAATTAGAGTGTTACATTACCGCTAGATTTTCTTCTTCAACGATTGTAATTCTTATTGTCATTAATCTCTGCGTCGAAATTACAATTTACTTTTCTGGATGATCTTTCAGCCATCTGGTCACTACTCTAGGCATAGGACACGCTGTGGATTCTCCTTTTTCTGATGTTTCTTGGTACATCTGTTGGCAACATTCATAGAGCCCCCGTAGATACTGATCGCACTTCTCTGGAGCATAAGTGTTTCTGTTCAAACACGATTGCAAGGCGCAAGCTGGTAGAGTCAGTAAGTGCTACAAGCTGATGTTTACGAAATTATCAAACCTTGAGCTTGACAAGACGGCGCTTCAACTACGGGCTTCTGAACAATGTAGTATGGTTTGAAGTTAATGAAATGCCAGACAAAGGTAGGTTATGATGAGAAAAACACCTTTGTAGACATATTTCATAGATATCAGAGCTGCGGTCGACTGGTCGATGCAACGGACAGTCGGTATCCCTGCTCCAATCCAACGAGTGGAGTACCAAGTTCACTTTATGACGTGGGTTACTACCTGCCGGAAAGAGCCAGGGAACTGAGTAACGTGGCCCGCATCCGCATCCGGACCGTTGTTGGTGCCCGGAATAGTCGGCCGCGGCGCTCGAACTTTGCGAGAAATTCTTCTTTGTCGCCCGCTGAGCCCGCGTTCATGTGTTCTCCTCAAATGCACACGCGTTGCATAGAGTAGTACTGTTCGCTCAAATTTCGCTCTGCACGCGAAGAAACTCCGGACAGGATGTACGGGAGGACCCGGGAAGCTCCTGCCACCCCCTGTCCGGATTTGGCGGATTTGAGACCCTAAATTTGTATGTAAATGTTCTGGAACAAGTTTACCTAATGATTACACATACTGATTGCATAGTCACTCTCTGTCACTCTCGTGAGGCACGTGCGAGGTGCTACCAAACAAGGGAACCTGGTGATAATATGACGGCGTCGACAACTTGAAGGCGTCGAACTTCAGCCGAACAGTTGCCGAACAGGCCCTTAAAGTAGCAAATATGTATTACAAGCATTGAGTATTTCTATACACAATTGGCCCCTTGATTACTAGTCAGAAATCTCGCACATTGATGTGAACTTGAACAAGGACATCTTCTGTACATGATGTATATTCAATGTGGATCAGTGGGTGACCCGAGTATCATGTAGGTTCCCAGTGGCCGGCACTCTGGCAAGTCTGGAATCTCCGTAACATCGGCCAACTTGGCAAGCAACACTAGAAGAAATGTCATTCTACCTCCGCCTGGACTGTTGACATAGTAGTCTAACTTGTTGTAATTTTCTGAGCCTTTCCTATACTGTGAATTCCATTCAACTTGCCACCCTCCGCTGGAGTATAAATTATGCAGCATCCTCGAGATGTTTCTCTACTACCTCTTCGTTTCAAAGCTGATCTACTAATGGCAGACTCCCCAGCAAAGTTTTGGGCTCCCCAAAGCCAGTTTCAAGGCATAGCAGCCTTGTTTTTGGGTCCCAAAGCTGAGAATTCTGAAATGTTGATGGAGCTTTTGAACAAAATGGCTACGGCCCAGATAAATGCTAGGAGAAAATACTACAAAGACGACTCGGTACCGTAATTTCAACTTCTGAACATAATCTGCTTACTTATGTCGTCCACCATACAGCCATTTATATCCTCCGATACACAGGCTTCACCCGGCTTTCAAGCTGTAAAGGCCGACATGATTTACAAGCTTAGTGAACTTCAAGAACTACTCGGCCAGAAGTCGATACCCTTCTATTCTCCTCGCTATAGCGGACATATGTGTGTTGATCAGTCCTTGCCGGCAATACTCGCATATGTTTCGACCATGTTCTACAACCCAAACAACATTGCGTTTGAAGCAAGCCCGATCACCTCTGCAATCGAGGTAGAATGCGGGTTGCAGTTATGCAAGATGGTCGGCTATAATGTCATCGACAAGAGTTTGCAGACTCCTTCCCAGCCGGTGCCATGGGGTCATATATCGTCGGGAGGAACAGTAGCAAATCTCGAGTCAATGTGGTATGTAAGCTTCATTATTATTTTTGTTTCCTTACTCGAGATGTCTTCACTTCTAGGGCAGGTATGTTGATATCGCTTGAGACTTCGCAAATCCTACTTATCGTTTCACACAAGCTCGTAACCTCAAGTTCTATCCCCTGTCAGTGAAGGAAGCGGTCAAAAATGACTTAACCCTGCTGCTCGGGTTCAGAGTCAAGACATGCCCTGGACAAGAGAAAAGATTGGATGAATGTTCAACATGGGAGCTTCTTAATCTCGAAGCGGCAACAATTTTGGACTTACCTCAGCAGCTTGTCGATGCTTCTGAAGGCGTCTATGATCGCGAAGAAATTGAAGCGTCCATAAATAAGTACATCATACAGTCTACTGGAAAAGATCACTTGAAATCACTATTCCCGGACTTCGAAAACGATCCCGTCGTCCTTGCGTCGAGTACAAAACATTACTCCTGGCCAAAGGCAGCCGGTATGTCCCATTATTTGATATTGGAACCGTCTAATCACTTATAAACAACTTAGCTGTACTTGGTATCAGATCTGACAACCTGTGCAATATAAAGGTCGATCATGAAGCTCGAATGAGCATCCCAGCTCTTGAAAGGGAGCTCGAAGAGTGCCTCAAAAGCAAAACTCCAGTATACCAAGTGGTCACAATAATTGGTACTACAGAAGAGGGCAGTATTGACCGACTTGAGGACGTGCTTGCTTTGCGAGACAAGTTCAGAAAGGAGGGACTTACATTTGTTGTCCATGCAGATGCAGCGTGGGGTGGTTACTTTGCGACTATGATCGATCCCTCATTGACGATTGATCCTAACGTTGTTGCTACAGGCGACTCTTCAGCTAGCGCAATTGTGGCATACAATATTCAAACCACTAAACCCGGATTTTTGCCCCACGTTAGCCTGCGACGGGATAGCGCTAGACAACTGGCGTTTCTGAGACTCGCAGACTCTGTCACAATTGACCCTCACAAAGCGGGCTATGTTCCATACCCAGCGGGCGCTCTGTGCTATCGCGACAAACACATGACAAACCTTGTTACATGGAGCGCGCCATATCTCGACAACGCTGCCGTTCAAAATGATAGTACCAACATCGGGATATATGGAATTGAAGGAAGGTAAGTAGGTTGACGTCTGCACCATGACTGGTTATTAATTAGACTATTTACAGCAAACCTGGAGCGGCCCCTGTAGCTGCATATATTGCTCACGATACGATCGGTCTGAACCCGGAAGGATATGGAGCTTTGCTTGGGGAAGTCATGTATGCCTGCAGACGTGTATGGACTCTGTTAACTTTATCGAGTAGAGCTTGCTGACTTAACGTGATAGTATGCAGCCCACTGGTCGGCGATGTCTACCGATACATCGAGCTTCACCATTACCCCATTCAACAAAATCCCCGCAGAGCTTGACCCCAAAGCTACGAAGCAAACAGTCGAGGACGAAAAGCAATTCATACGGCAAAACATCCTCTTCAAATCTAACGAGGAAATTGTCGAGAATGATCGCGCCATGAACATCCTGAATGGCCTTGGATCTGACCTCAACATAAATGTCTTTGCCTGCAACTTTCGTCTTAATGATGGCACATTGAACACTAATATTGCAAAGGCAAATAGGCTTAACATGGCCGTCGTCAATCGTCTTTCAGTCACAAAGCCTGAACAGGATCCCCTAGAGGTTCCATTTTATCTTACCTCGACTGTCTTCAAGCAGGCAGAGTATGGGGAATGCGCTACTGAAATGAAACACCGTATGGGCTTACCAGAAGACTCAGAAGATCTTGTTGTTCTTAGAAACGTTGTCATGTCTCCATTCACGACCATCAACAACTTCATTGGTACGTTGATCGACACCTTCCAAGAGATCGTGGAGGATGAAGTAGAGGTAAGCACTGAACGTCAAGATTTTCTCCCAAACACTTGTTCTGACATCTATGGGCGCAGAAAATACGCAACGAAGTGCACACAACTTCAGAGCCAAGGATCATCCACAGATTCGTTTTTCATGGATCCCTCTACGACGATGAAAGGAAGGGGTACCTTGTTTACATACCGAGCTCTACAAGCCCCCGCCAAATTATTATCTCAGTGAAGCATCATTCAATGGACAAGCCAGACAACAAGGAAAGGAACCCCAAGGCGGATAGCAGCTTGGAAGAGGAGAACAAAGCGGACGACACGAAGAGCACCAAGCCGAACAACAAACGCGGACAGCCCATAATTATTGAAATAAAAACAGCCCGTTATCTTCGCGATATTTTTGCCAGCCAGTCGCTCTTTGGCAAAAATAGGTACTTGAATTTCTTGACTTAGGACTTCGGCAGTACTTAATGCAATCTGCCTTACAGCACCGGTAAAACATTTCGGTTTGCAATCCTTGACGTCTTGTTAGACCGACCGTTGTCCATCCCCAGCCCTGTTTCAATGCCGAAGGCGAACGCGATGTACTTCTACATCTACGGGTCAAAAGGCTCTGAGTACCTGAGCAGTATTGTCACAACGGCATCGACTCTTCTCTTGAACGCAGGTGTTATCACCGATAAACTGAAGATTTCACTTGAAGAAAAGGACTTAGAACAGGGCAATCTTATCGTTGAGTTTCGCTTTGGCGACTTGGTTTCTAACACGACGGCATTGCAGAATAATTCACCTTTCAAACTACGTCCCATCCATCAGGAAAACGTCGCAAAGCTCTTTAGCATCGTTGACTTTGTGAGAGCTCTTTATTATACTTTAAATTTGTAATTATACCTTTATACCAACTTTATGTATACTTTGTCTTTCAAAATGTTCGACTACTTTGAAAGAAAATCTTTGCAGTGACTTTCACTTCTTAGTTTTAGCATTTGTTCCATATTATAACTTTGACTTTGGCTCCCTGACTTCGGTATTTCAAGGTATCTTTCAAGTTATGAGGTACCGCTTTTCACCTACTTTGAGCCCCTGTTCATAACTTTCCATTTTGTGCCAAGATTTTGGCTGATTACTATCGGTCATCATCATCTTGTACTTTGTTTCTTTCCTACTCAATTCCTACTACAGCATTGAACATTGCCTGGCATATGCACGCTATCAGTGATACTACAGAAATTATTCCATCATCCGACCAGGAAGAATTAGAAGAAGCTGAGTTTATAACCAATTATATGGTGTGTTTTCATTTCTATGCCAGTCTACTAGTAAGTAATCACACCAACCACCTTCTGTGGCATAGAGAGCCAAAGGGCGACCAAAGTATATTCATATGGGTAAGGCAGCCTGTCATCATCATCCGAAGTTATGAACGACGTTGACATCACCGAAGACCCCACAGTTGATGTTGAGTATCACTCAGATCCAGATAGTAGTGAGCCCGACTCCGACCGAGACCCGTTATCGATGCGCGCAGACCTGGTACCGCCATGCAGAACTGGTGTACGTGGAGGAGGTATAGGAGAAGTCGAGGAACAGGGAGGTGACAACTCGGAGTTGGATCATTTGGTAGACGGTAGCGTAGAGGTGTAGTACAGGTGTAATCCTGCGTTATAAATATCAGACCGCCTGTCATTGGCCTGTCAGATCCATTTGCATCACGTGCCAGTCGGAATAGTATACTAGTGAAGTGAAAGTTAGTGAGCAGTAAAAGTTAAAGCATATTCTCCAGGGTAAAGTCACTATTCAAAGATGGCTAGAAAGCGACCTCAAATTAGTCAAAGTAAAATGGGGTGAGTAACAGTACATATGTTAGAGTAAAAGTAACTACTTTAGAAAGAGATCTTCCAACTTCAGAAAGACGCCAAAGTTGTATGACAACTCTGGAAAGGAACTAAAGATGTTTAATATCTTTGAAAGTACATGTACCTCATTTTCCAAAGTAGTAGCCACTTTTACCACTTTGACGTCTTTCACCACTTTCCAAAGTGGCCAAAGTCATGAAAGTGACATGCGACGTTTTCCTGATGTCACCAGTATCTTCGAGCTGGACGCCGAGCTTCCAGTCACGATATATAAAACAGTTTCATCTGGACTCGAGGAGGTAACGGACGGCACTATTAAGCTGAGTGGTTGTCTTCATGTCGACAAAGAGTCTCTCAAGGCAACCAACGCCAGCCTGCTGGAATTGAACGAGGCCGCAGCCAGGTGGGAAGAACTTGTGACGAATTTCCAGGCAAGGTTGAAGCCGGGCGTGCTTTCCAACTAACGTTGGGAGCGTAGTGAGGCCAAAAAGCCTATGTAAATGTTGTGTAAATGTATTCAATTTTGAGTGATGCGATACTACATACTACACTATGTTCAAGAGCCGTGTGAACTTTTTGTTCAATGCAAGCCGGCATGGATACACCGTTCCCAAACCGTTCCCTTCCGTGGTAGAGCATCTTGCTACCAACTACTCCTCCATTCGGACATTCTGTTGCCAGAATTGCAGCCCTAGGACTCAACGTAGTGACTTGCAAACGAATCGGGCTCTTCACAGCGCCAACAGCTTCATCAAGGAGAACGGTCGTTCGACTTCTCTGGTCAGCGTGAACTTTAAAGCTTGAAGGCGCCAATCGGTGAGCTCGCGTGAACGCGGTTATGCATATGGGAGTTGATCATAAAGCGCAGCTCTCTTTGGAGTGTTTCAAACCCTCGTTGCGGTGTCTCCTTCCTTTTCCTATTTATATGTCCGCCAGAGGCAATGCGTTTACGGTGATGGCTATGCCGCTGCGGGCTTATAAGTCCTCGTCAAGCAGTCTTGTATATGACTACCATACATAACCATTTCCAGGCTATAATACACCGGTGACCCAGGCAGGACTCCAATTCCTTTTTCTCTTTCGACTTCCTTCTGTGTTTCCGCAACGATCTTCCATCATGTCGGAATCCATAATATCTGCTACTGAGATTGATACTAGTCCAACGGTCACAGGATCAAGCGTGCGCTTCTCATCAAGTTCTGACTTTGAGTCATCACCATCATCCAGTGGAAGGCAAACTCTGTTGACAAGCTTACTCTCACCATCGACTGTTGCACCCTCTCAGAGCTCAGCAGTAACCGAAGCTATATCTACACTTCTACCTGCTACTACCTCCCCTCCTCCCCTCGTTTCATCTTCATCCGATGCTGCTTCGACAGCATCGCCTACCGTCAGTGTCATCCACCCGGTCCAAAACACAACCCACGCGTCAGAGTCGGGCCTTTCGAAAGCGAAGATAGTCGCCATTGCTGTATCAGCTGGTGCTGGCGCGCTGCTCATCGCAGCATTAATATTTCTTCTTGTCTGGCGAAAGAGACGTGCAAACTCAAAACGACACAACAAGGCCCCATCCCGCAATGTTGATGCCGAAACGATGGAGAAGTTTGCACCGCCGCCGGAATACAGGCAACTGGGATATGAAAATAACTCGCCGGGCACGGAATCCAAGTTCTCTTTGCCGTTTGTCAGGACATCGTTTGGGGAGAGTAGGCGGGGCTCACGGTTCAGTGCTGACTTTGCGCAGTACAAAGACTCCCCACCCTCACCTTTTGTCAACGACGAGGTTGAAGCTAACCACGCGCCCCTTACACATGCGATATCTCTTACTGATGCGACGCCTTACATCCATTATATGGATGAGATTCAGCTTGAGCCCGTCCCCGGTCCTCTCCCTAATCCTCATCCGGAGCCAAAACCTGCCGCACAGCAGCTTCCGCCCCTCGTAATTCCATCCTCGTACGCTCCGCCCACGCGGCGTACGACCAAGGGGAAGCGCGTATCACGGCGCGGGTCGAATCATACATACCGTGCAGTGGACACAGGCGATCAGTCGGACGTGGATTCAGAGTCAATGTACTCCCAGGCATCCGCACATTCCATGGGTTTCCCCGTCGACAACAACCCTAGGGACAGTGTGTCGAGCGCTCGTCAGTCCCCGCTCTCCCCGCCTCCAGCAATCCGCGAGAAGCGCGAGAGCAACGCTAGCGAAAGCACCATTCGGCCGGGGGACACCACCCGTGGATCGGCCTTCACGGATATGACGGGAGCAGAGGGGGAGTCGCAACGGACGGACGCTGAGAACGCCATGGCATGGCTTGTGCGCGAGGAGAACGATGTTAGCGGGGGCCCCTCGGAGCACGATACGGAGATGACGGGGGAGATGACCCGCGAGAATTCTGCGTTCATTGCGCAGCTGCTCAAGTCTCGAGGGAAGTCGCAGCAGCCGCCAGCCCGCTCGGACAGCGTGGTCTCCCACATCGAACGGAAGGGATCGATACGCCCAGCAGATCGCGGTGTGAGGCCGTTGCGCGTTTCGAGGAAAACGCACGCGCCGGGGTCTGCAGCCCGGGAGCGGGACTGAGAGTGTTCTTGGGTCGGCCTGCAGCGTCCGCAGTTTTATTTTTTCGCTTGACATTTCAGCGCAACCTTGGCAACATCTACTACGGGGTAGCCTGGGTAGTCAGTGTCATGGGTTCTTTTTAGCTTAAATTATCCATTTTACTTGCCATCGGCAAGGACTATCAAGACAATACCTACATGTACATTAGATGATCCATTCCTTCGCATAAGTACCAATACCCATCTACACGACATTAATTTGGACATTTTGCATATCCGAGCAAGGACTATGAAGCTGTGTGCCTTGTATCATACAGTAATACAGTAATACAAAACTCTATAATGTAGTTTTTCAAAAATAAGTACTTGCCCATGCATATGTGGTCCTCAAGGCCTCAACGTTCACGTTCAGGCCCCATTGATTTATTGGTAGCAAAACAAATTTTCATTCGCTTCGTGACTTCATCTTGCATCAATTATGTTGACTACTACTTCATCTGTCTTGCCTAGAGCCTCTGTTTTTATGACTGCGGCTTGCGTTTGCTCCCTCAGGACCTAGTTGTCCCGCCATGCCGTGAGCTATTGTGAGCTCAACATCAACGGCAATTGCATCATCGCCGTCACATGGGTGGGATTCCATCTCTCCGTAATCTCTGCCTTTCTCGGCCTTCTCTCTTGCGTTCACACCACCACCATGAGAGCCTACTACTTCGACAATATCCCCGGGGACCAGCGACTCCCCCATGATTACGTTCCGTCGCGACCTGTCTCCGATGCCACCCTCGCGGCTATCAATGTGAAGCACTGGCGTATACCCGTAGAAGGCCACGAATCCAGGATTGATATCCTGGCAAAGGAGAATGGATACAAGAACAGGGACATGATCAACGTCTCGAAAGAAGGCATGGGCGAGGTGCGTGCCGCTGCAAAAGTGTACTGCCGGCTCTGGGTGAATTTAAAAAAATCCTCACAGGTTTACGAACAAAAGATCAAGACGTTCTTCGAGGAGTGCGCTGGACATGTTCTGCTGCTTGGGCATGGCTGACGACGCCTTTCGCAGACATATGCACGAGGACGAGGAGATCCGCTACGTTCTGTCCGGCAGTGGCTTCTTCGACGTCCGAGGTAAGCATTTTATGTGCTATATTCTTGCAGCTTTGTCTCAAGTTTAGCATTACCCATGTAGAGACACCAACGGATGAATGGATTCGCATTGCAGTCGAGGCCGGAGACCTTCTCGTTATCCCGGCCGGGATCTACCATCGCTTCACTCTCGATGAACAAAACAAAATTCAGGCCATGCGGCTCTTCCAGGTGCGCTACAAACAATCACAATTTTTTTGGTTGAATGATAGATCGCAAATCTCGTAGGACGAACCAAAATGGATTCCCCACAATCGCAGCGAAGAGACAGATGTAAACCCTCATCGGGTAGAGTACCTCAAGAGTATTGGAGTGGGTGCCTAAACGAGCCAGGAAAAGACGTGTAAGATATGATTTGTGCGTATTCAGAAGTATCAGTGATCATGTTGTGTTGCCATTTTATGGTGTCGTATACGAGACAAGAAGCATAACTAACGACATTTAAGGAGAACCTACAGATGCTTGGACGAAGTATGCCGAATTCAAAGAAAGACCCAGTCAGTGTACTTTCTTTTCTACTCAATATTCTGTCTTGGTTTCCAGTACGAGCTTCTTTGCCTTCTCCGAACGAGGGGTTATCGAACATGGGAAAGGCTTGACGCGTCTGAGATACATTCGTCAGTGGCATATAACTTATACGCGAAATTGGCACCAACGATATAAGGCCAACTTCATCGTATTCCCCATCGATTTCTATATCTCTGCCCATTTCATCTTTTTTCTTCCCGATGTTATATGCAGCAAGAATCGAAGCAATTATCAACCACATCTGTATAGGTTTTTTCAGTGATGCTACATATTTCATGAAGACATGAGATGCGCACTGTAGCACTTGCGACGTGTTTACCAACACAAACACTACGAGAGAAGTCATCAAAGTTTGTACTCAATAAGAATGTCCACTGTAATGTACTCACCGATGCCCAAATCCAAAGGTAAGGACACGATCATCATCATTAAGGTTCCCATCAGCGTCAAAGAATCGACCTGGGTTGAACGCATTTGGATCCTTATATTTGCTTTCATCGTGAGTCATAGCCCTATGAGAAACTGCATCAATAAAGAGGACTTAAGAATAGGATATCTTGATTTTGGCGTACCAAACATTCGGAATGACACCAGTACCTGAGAAATGGTATAAGTATAGGACTTTGGACTCTAATCAATGTAGAATACAAACCCTTCGGTATGAAATATCCGCGATACACGTCGTCTTCTGCTGCGTGGTGGGCCACTGCAAGAGGGAGGACCGGTTTCCATCGCATAACTTCGCGATACATAGCTTCGACGTAGGGCATAGAGGGTCTGTCCTCAAAAATGGGAAGACGGTCACGTCCAACTACTGAATCGATTTCTTCCTGCGCTTTCTTCTGGATTTCTGGGTGAGTGGCCAGTGCGTAAAGTAGTGTCGCCGTCGCAGAAATTGTTGTATCAGCTGCGGCTGTTAAAACGGTAGAATGTATTAAAACCAAATCGGGATGGGAAGTCAGAACATATCGGAACTAACCAACGTATGTCGTGAACCCCAAATCACCAATAAGCTGCTCGTCTTCCTCAAAGCTGCTGCTTCCACTGAGATAATGGGCCACGATTGATGGAGCTGCGGTTCCTTCTTTCTAATTCGATGTTAAAGTATTAGCGTTGCATAATAACTTGGCTCCATCATTGCTAGACTCACCAGCTGCTCTTTTACAGTTTCCAAAGGTTTTCTGCGGAGCAAATCGGTCAAACGCCTGGTCTCTTTGATCATCCTTTGAGTGACTGCTCCAGGAACCCAGGTTGGGATATGCATTAAAAATGGAAATATGCCAAGGAGAGTGTATCCTGGCTGAAGCAGCTTAAAGGCCATAGTGGCATTCTCATCTGCAGCGACTACGACGGGATCCTTCAAAGATTCCAAATTATGTCCGTACATCATGGCCATAGGGATGGATATAGAAAGCCTGTCACGACGTATTACATTAGCCCCATGATCCTACTACCTCGCGCTAAATAAGTTTAACTCACATCTTACTGTGGTCTTCAAACATTTCAGGGGTCTCTAGTAGTCCTCGCAGCATTTTATGAACCTTCTCCGTTTGTAGTTCGTGGAACTCAGGTACGGCTTCCTGTCTAAAATGCTGCTGAGCGACTCGGCGATTTCTCCGCCAGATATCATTGCGAGGCAAGAAGGCCATATTTGCAGTCCAACCAATCCTAAAAATAAGTTAGATGAAGGACTAGATAAGATTGAAGAATATAATCAAGCCTTACCGAGTGAGAATGGGGTCCTCCGCTCTGTCTGAGAAAAAGCGCGCACGCTTTTCGAACAGCTCTTGTGCGTCTTCCAGCGAGTTGAGGATGACATAGTGTTGTCCTAGTACTGTGGCGTGAAGTATGTTGGCTGAAAATCATTGACGTTAGTAACCCGACGATGAACGAACGAAATAGGTCGACTGACAATCGTATTTCTTGCCCCATTCAATGTATTGAGTACCATGCCTGCTGGAAGGCATATCAAACATGTTTCCCACTATGGGGAGAGGTTTAGGACCGGGAGGGAAAGGAAGGCGCTTTCTTCGTGATATGACATTGTCCACAAGGAACTTGAGGGCGACGGCTACCAGCAGTGTACTCGCTGCTGCGATAATTAATCGATAGTCCAGATTTAACATGATCTTCGTATGGCTCAGAACTGGCTAGTAGGGGTGGGTCGAATGTGGAGTGAGGGTCTGAAAGGATGCCGTGTGACCTTCCTCAAGATTCCAAGTATGTACGACCAATAAGTACTAGACAATACCGTGTCTTCTACTGCATTGGCTCGCTTGTCTGAGAGGCTGGTGCGCATATTCTCTAGAGTTGGAAAAACTAAATCCTATTTTGAGATCCAATCAACAGCTCGATGAGAATCAAATCTTATTTGTTAGTGACAGACAAGTGACAGCTGTGTGGACCCCCGGGTGATGTTCTCATCCAATCGTCGTATATAAATACATATCAAAGCATGCGAGACAGTAAGGAGGAGCTACTGCATGTAGACTGTTGCTATCTGAGGGGAGGCGGAGAAACTGTGTGGGATTTACAGTGCCAGGAGTCTATAATAAGCCCGGATGGACATAATGTGGGAGAAGAGCACTGTCATCTACACCGTAATGAACTAGAACATCCTATGAGGCACCTTCTCCGGATCGTCCGCCGCAACTTGCTTATGTGTAGATAAGGGAATGAATAAAACCTACTTTGAGTGGCGGTGATACCATTTGAACGGATACGATTGCAAAGAAACGCAGAGAGAATAGACTTGGAATAAGCCGTAGTTAGTCACAGTTCACACACAGCTACTCTACTCGTGACAAGGACAATAACGTTTGGCGCATTTCTATGCTTTAACGAGTTTTGACGCGTGACGGCCGAACCAAGCGCAGGTACCCGTGTTATGAGAGCATGGGAAAATGATAGCTTGAGCAACTTGCGAGAGTTATCTTTAAGTACGGTGTTAGCTTGGTGTTAGCAGTCCAGGGCAGCGCGTACTGAGGATGTGTCAGCATCTCAGGAAATCTTCATCCCAAGATGTACTGTACCATTTCAAATGGTTCGTCCGTCCCATGTCCCAAGGGCCATGTACGTGGACGAAATCGGTGCTTTTTCCCGTGTCCCAAGCCCAGTGGACGAAGAATTTTTTGAAATTGGCTGAGACCATACTCCAAAAACTGGCTTAACCCTACAAAAAACTCGCTGGACGAAATTTTTTGGACGAAATTTTTGGGTTGTCCCGGGTCCTGCCAAAAGTGACGGGGCGAAAATTTCGTCCACGGTGTATGGTGAGTTATTGCAAAGTACAGCACGATGGAAAGTGGTCTGACTTGCCGAGTTGGGAGGCGGGGGCGCGTGAGAATATGGTGCAAATAACTCACCATACATACACGGTGTCCCATGTCCCCCCCCCTGGACGAACCATTCGAAATGGAAATGGTACAGTATTAAGTATCCACTAGCCAGGGTCAAATGTTTGACACGATTAGAACATCTATATTCAGGTAGGTTGACCGACCGCTGGTGAGCTTGACCTTAGTCTAGTTAAAGTCTACAAAGACCTTAAGCTCTACGATCATACATAGGTTGTAAATATTTTCGGGTTGGGTCTTGGCTTCGTCTAGGCATTGATCATCATCATTTAGTACTATTAGGCGCACAGACCTGAATATCCTTCATTTTCTTTTTCCGTGAGATGGTATATATCCGGCTATTTAAGTGCTACTCACTGTGCGCTATCAACCGTTCACCAACATTAATCACGAACGCTCAATCATACTGTGATTGGGAATCCCTCCCTATTTTTCTCCATGCGCAATTTTTGACATGATCCAATCTTTCGTTCTGGTTATCCAATTCTTTTTCCTTCTGTTGAGCGGAGGGTTGTGATTTTGATTTTGTACATTCATATCTATCACAGTATATTCACGAAGGCTGTGCCCTCCGTTGACCACAGCAGTATCCACTATAACCGTATTTGAAGCCTCCACTATAATCTGCTGTTCAGGACCTTGTGGGAGGTAGGTAGTTGCAGTTCCGAAATTACGAGCTGGACGCGATAACTCGGAAGAGGCAGTAGCTTCAGTAAGTGAAGGGCCTACAACCTGTGTCGCTGGATTTGAATATGAATCCTCAGCAGTAGTCCCCTGGTGTTCACGGATTTGCTGTTCGGTGGAAGATATCAAAGTACTTTCGGGAGACGTATAAGTACTACGCTGCTGGAAAGATACTGTACTAGACATAGTGGCAAAAGAACGCTGGTATCCGTTTAGTGCATTGTCCGTTCTCGTCGATGAATATAGAACGTGCATACCTGATCATTGCTCGACTGTGTGTGCGATGATGTATACTGATAAAACTCTTGCGGGACAGGAATCTACGTGCTATTAGTACGCAAACAGTGCATGATCTGTACAACACTTGCTGGTGGGCCTGGTCTCCATTCGCTTCCCTTTTGGTAAACATACATATGTAAGTTATCGTCCCCTGCACCCAGTGCTCGTAATATCAGAGAAGTAACTTGTAAGAAGAAATATCTACTAACCTCTGTTCCTATAGACAATAACATTTTGGTTTTGATCCGAACCAGGCATGCGCCAAGCATTTGCCCAATGAGGAGCCCATTCGTATGTTTCTCCATTGGCGAGACGGGAGCTGCGATTGTCTAGACGCACGAGATTGATATGGACCAGCAGCGTTTTCAGATCTTTTACTTTCGAATTGGGATCGAGTGGTTTTATGAGAGCTGAAGAAGAAACGAGAGAACGCCATTCCTCCTCGGACATAGGCATATCGCCATACATTTCTGGCCCGTGGTGGAGTGAGAGGACGTCAAGACTCGAGTCAACCCTCATCAGATCTCTAGAAGATATGATTCTATGGAAAAGAATTTCGAAGCAGGCTTCTCGCTCTACTTTGACTTTGCAAGGATTAAGACTCTTTTGTATCGAAATAAACAATTCTGCTTACTCTGTTTTAAAACTAATGTTGTTTTATTGATAGCTTCTTTGATATCGTCCATTTCTTGGGGCCATAACCTGATGTTGATATAAGTTTTTGGGCTTTTATCTAGACGTAGTAGCTTACAACAAAAATATGAGATACGCAACGAGAGGATACAAGACAAAAAATGCGAAACCTGTTCAGTCTGACACTCTTTCAGGAAGTCAAACATGGCCTTAGCCTGGTTGTCAGAAGCTCTTGTCTCTTCTAGCTTCTGCCTGAGCGTTTCGGTCGCACTGTTAAGATGCGGAACTGTGTGTAATGGAATGGAATATTTCTCAACGTAATTGCAGAGCGATGTCGCCGCGGTTGCAAACAGCTCTTCTACTTCTTGCGCAGGTTTCCTGGACCGACGTTTAGGGTATGACGCTCCTGCATCCAGTGCCAAATGGACAGCATTGAAAAGTCTACAAGAGCAGTTAAGCCGATGTTAGAAAGTTACAAAGCGATGGGACCCTTACTTTTGGAGATCTTGTAAGCTTACCGCACTTTCTGTAATTGAGAGTCGATGGAGATGGCGGCACTCAGAGAGCAGGAGGATCCCTCGGCCATAGTAGGCCCTCTCGATCTTAACCAATGACTTCCCGAAAAAGGTCAGTTCGGATAAGTATACGTCTACGCCCATGAAAATGAATGCCGTCAGTAGATATGAGCTTGTGTAGCCTTGTGTAGCCAAACGAGTAAGGATGTCAAGAAATATCTGAGTCCAGGCGGGATCGATGACTACTGGTTGGTTATACCGATAAAACAACATGGTTCCTGCCACCTTTCCAAAGTTGAATCCGACTGAGTCGTACACGATGTTGACACGATGTAAACATGTTTCTGACGGCCATGCCACCGCGCCTGACGCAGTCGGAGAATTTGACCGTGGAATATAATGGATCATGACTTGTGTTCAATGCTTAAACTGACACTAGTGGACTTGAGCTTGAGTAGTAGAGAGCCACCCAGCAGAGCATACCAAGAGGCTAGAGCATACAGCTTCCAGAAACGATGTTGTGCCCTATGTACCATATAATGGTGGCGAATGTGCCTGACTCGAACGTTCCAGCATTGTTATAGGTTCGGTATGGTTAAGCGTACAGGGAGACGGAGATACGTAGTTGGCGTCCAGCCGTCGACCAGACCAGCATGTGACCGCGGGGAGAGCCTATTGTTCGTTCCGGGACCTGCACGTTGCCGCCTCCTTTTCACTCTTTTCCCAACAAACATATCGTCACTCTCATTGCATTGTTCAGCCCAGTATCGGCATCATATTATCGGTGATCAAGGCATATGCACCTCAGCTCAACTATCAATCCTCTTTCTAAATCGGACTCAAATGTCCCCGTCGGTGTTTTTCGCTATCGCAGTCGGGGGAAGTTCCTACGCGTTTTGGAAGATTACGAGGTGCGTTTCTCCTGCCAAAATTTCTCCATATTCTTATGCTATAGAACAAAACAGGAAATGCTGAATATGATAAAGCGCGCATTTGACATAAAAAGGAATTCATGCATTTCGCTACATACCGCGTCTTTGGATGCTTGCAAAGGCGAGCGCGTCGAGATCGACGAAGGTGCGTATCCTCTCCTGACAATGCTTTTGGACGATGTGGAAGTTGTACAAGAAGAGATCGACATTGTGTGGCAGAGACAAGGTCTGCCCATCCCTATATACGAAGAATAAAGTTGACCGACGTACTCGGCAGACGAAGCTCAGGAAACCACCGTTGTACTGGATGACCGGTGGTCGTCGACTATCGACACAAGAGTAGCCACTCTTTCTCCTCTTGAAGGCCTTCGTGACGCGCTGGAAGATACGGGCTCCTCCAAAGCCACCTTTTCTCATCCAGCACCCAACAGCGCCAGCACCGAAGAGGAATACACCCCGATTAGGGCCTATGAACGGGATCGCGAAGTTTATGATTCACGGATAGACGATGCGTTTGAGGCGGACATACGGGCGGCAGAGGAATTCGAAGAAGAGCAGGTGCTACAGGCAGTCACGTCAATGGAAGAGAAGCCGAATGAGGATCGCATGCCGCCCAAAGCGAAATTTAAGCCCATGTCGAGGGTGACCAGTGCCTGTGAGTAAAGGGCAATAGTATCACGCTACTAGCCGGTGTAACTTGCGAGAAGCGTCAACACCTCAGGTGAAGAAAGAGAAGGAAGTGGCGACGCCTGTCCTCACGTCAAGGGGAAAAGGTATGAATTGATTGTTCTGTATTCATGGCCATTACTAAGGCCGTACCATGTATCTTAGCTCCTGAAAATGCCCCTAAAAGCTTGCGCAAAGAAGCTAGCGTGACACAGGATACGGACGCACGCTTCGAAATCTCCATCACCGGTCCCAAACCGCATCAGACTGCCCAATTCAAAACGCGCGGCAAACATAGCGTTAGCAAGGTTTTGGGTGCAGCGTGTAAAACATTCGAGATTGATTTTAGGCTGTGGGTCTGCTTTCCTCGTCTAAGTTTATTTCTGATGAGCGAGGTCGTCCAGGGCAAAACTCTTTTACGTTATGCGATTTCCGCATGGAAAGACAGGGGAGGTAGAACTGGTTGAAATCGAGTGTAACCCAGACGAGACTATGTCTCAAGCCGGCGTGACTGGGGAGACGCAATTATTCATTCGTATAGAGCAGACGAAGTTCGACGATGATTTATTGAACTTTGACTAGGGGTCCTGGTACCGTTGGTTTTGAAACAAATTTCTCGTTCTCAAAGCAAACTATGTAGAGTACATATGTGTAAGTCCACCACCACTAACACCATTCCAGAAATTTGTATGGCTTTACGTGGCATTGTGTAATCTCGATACGGTAAGCCAACGGTAAGCCCTCAATAGAAACTTCTTCAGTCTTTTCATAATGGTTGAACGGAAAACGGTAAATAAGATGTCAATAACGTTAACCTAAAATTAATATTAGTAAATTTTATCAAGAACACCGTAGACCATTTACTTAGGTATTGGCTCGCCGGGAGACCCGACTGCCGATCGCCGCATATAACAGTGACTAACTCTGCAACTTCAAGCTTCAAGCTTAAAGTGTGAACTGACACGTCGCTGTGACCATACTCTCCAGGTCAGGTAGGCCTCACATTCCGCCAACTCAACCGTCCGATCCACTCAACCTCGCGGACTTTCATTAGGAATCCTGCAGAGTCGACCATTACTGCCGATCCATGAGCGACACCCTATCCTTCCGCGATGCACTTCTCAGCGCCCTCGCGCAGGCTCGTCACGCTGTCGAGCTCGATCACAGCAATACCAACGTCCGCGGTGCGATTGACGGGTACCAGCAATGCATAGACCTCATTAGTGACGTGATCGCTTCAGGCTCCGGTACCGATAACCAGCAAGGTGGAGAAAAGGTGCAATTGGATGGCACAATTAGTGAGGCAGAAGTGGAAAGGCTGCGCATGATTCGGGAGTCATATCGCAAACGTGTTCAGGTGCTTCGTGGTACACATAGGGAGTCCGTACGGCTGTGAATGAACTCATAGTTTAGCAAGCAACTTTACTTCCGTTTGTGCTGTAGAGGTCGCTCATACATTTAGAAGGCTCCTTTGAGATTTATATCTCTTCTGGTGCTCAACTAACATTACTTCAAGACGTTAAAGTTCGTGACCGGGCGACATCGGTAAAAATGCACCTTTGGACGAGCATGCTGTTACTTTAGCATGTCCTGACGTAGTGTAAGAGCGCAAGCGCACACTTTCTAACGATATACCTTAGCCTATACAAATCATGAGAGCAGTCGATGACGGCGATTCATTTAACCACCGTGTATATCTGGGGAAACAACCAGCTGCAAATATTTGGGTATGTATAGCCTGCTATAGCAGCAACGTATACAGTAGGACTAATGGGACAAAGACCATGCAACAGGCTACGGCCCAAACTTTCATTATTGCTGGTGATAGCTTTACCTAGGACATATAGGGCAAGTGACTGTCCTCGAGTAAGCCAAAGGGCTATTGTTCATCATGAGCAGGGAATAGTTCTAAGTTTCTATTGCTTGTTCTCTTAGATTTCAATAGCCTTGAATGAGAAAAAGATGGTGTTGACTCTACCAGCTGACAGTTCAACTCCTTGAAATAGCCAGTACACACTGCACAGTCCTGCCTCCAGGCACTGTATTAGATTTGATCAAATGTGCCCCCTAGAGGAAGCAGCGGCCTATGCGCCGCTCTCTGAATAGGTCACTCCGAGCATAATTTACGAAGACCGCGCGGAACGAGACCAGTGCGGCCGCGTCCAAATATAGAATGTGACATTCTATTAATAGCCACTTCTATTCCGTGGCACATTTCCACTGATAAACAAAGTATTCTTAAGAATACAACATTTAGGAATTCGGAGTTATCCTGTCTATAGTGCTAGAGTATGCTTCGACGTTTCAATGCTATACTTCTTATCTTCTTCGTGCATCTTTGATCACACATCCAACAAATTTGCATCTGTAAAGCTTGCTCTAGGTCCGTTGTGATTTCCGATCTGTACTCAACATTATGAGCAAGTATCACTCCGCACCCCATTTTATAATCTAGACATGTGAGTATCCCCAACATAGCCAACACATGGTTGAAGAAAAGATAATAGGCGGGGGATTTAAGCGGCGATTAGGACCAATCGGTGGCAGATCAGTCACCATTTCCACGTCATGACAATTGAGTCAAGAGCAGTATGTACTATGTATGCATTGTATTTTAATACTAAGGTTATCTTGGCTTGCTCTGCAAAACTCTTGTAGTACTTCTTGAGAGGGATAATTGCATGATGATACCTAAAGACATTCAAATATCATCAAGTTGACAACAACCCCTTGATTGCACTGCCAACCGGTCAGCGCGCAGCGCATGCAAAAGAAGCTTGAAAAGTGGCAGACGTCGTACGGCTGTGCGCTCTGAGGTCCAGTTCCTATCAATCACCGGAGGAGACGGATATGCTATTATTGTTTACAGATGCGTACAAACTTATATACTTAATAGTACTTATAAGCAAGTAGACAGATGCTCATTCATTTGGGCTCAAGTCGCCTTGCGGCATACCATACCACAACCCATTTACCCACTAGGTAGCAACTAACTTGAATGTCTGGCCCATCTCCAGCATACCAGTTGTGAGTAACTTTATCCCTTATCGCCCCCTATGATATCAAGCGTCTAGTACTAACTTATAGCCCTCAGTGCATTCGCATGCTGCAGCATTGCAGCTACGAGTAAGTCTTTGGCAAGTTACAATCATATGACCAGTCTTTAATGTACTTTCGGTTGAAGGCCTTCTTGCATGGGATCACATCGTCACTTTACGTGCGGAAATCTCGAAAATGTGGCCAAAGAAACTTTCGGGTCCCACCATACTATATTTCTTACTGCGTTATGGAACCCTCTTCGAGAAAATTACCATCATGCTGCTTGCATCTTGGTACATGACTCCTCA
Source organism: Stropharia rugosoannulata (assembly GCA_028532985.1). Classification (NCBI taxonomy): domain Eukaryota; kingdom Fungi; phylum Basidiomycota; class Agaricomycetes; order Agaricales; family Strophariaceae; genus Stropharia; species Stropharia rugosoannulata. Next base: position 3,880,967 of record JANCIK010000001.1, on the reverse strand, counting down.
CGTATGTTCTCCCACATACTGTCGAATAATACTGAACCACGGTCCACTACAGGGGTGAAATCTATTTTTAGAAGCGATAACAACGACTTGACTGATGGTATTGTCGTAGATGTAATATTGCCGTGCGCTTCCAGATAGCACCAATGGCCTTAAGGACATTAGCATTCAATGGTAAGCCTCTAGTATACAATGACAGAGTTCCAAACTCTAATCTGTTTGCAGCATTCTCTGCGCTTCGTGTATATGCACTCATGGGCAACAAGTTACCTCTGGCAATCTTTGTCCTACTGCTATGTCTTCCTTCACTGATCACCCCTGCTGTATGGATCTCTTTCCCTCGTCAACGGTTTTTTACTGACATAATTAGTATGTGTATGCTCATGACTGGGCGACTGAAGTGAATGTTTACGGCTGCCAGCTGGCGTACTTGGCTTCCCCCGTGGTACACGACCGAAGTGTAAGCGGGTCCGAGTTAATTCGCAAAGTTAAAATTTGACCTACTATATGTCTTTATTAGAAGTACCAGTCCTGTCTTCACCATTACTTTCTAGACTGTCTGATTACGATTGTCCTATCCAGTCAGAATTGCTGGAATTCTGGCCGATCTGATGGCGGAGCTGATAGTCATTGGAGTAACGATCAGGAAAACACTTCATATACGAGGAAATCTTCCTACCGACGGGATGAGCAAACTACCAAGCATCTCTGGCTTAATATTGCGGGATGGTATGTCCTCTTTAACATGTATCAGCGCCGACTCTGAATACATTCATGCTTTGCAGGATCTGTTTACTTTATGTTAGTCACTTAAAGAATATACATCTTGTAACCCAATTAATAAAGCACTGACACCCTTGCAGAGCACTCTTTGTACTATCCCTGGCAGATATGCTTGTGTTGATTGTGAGTAGTACGCCTAACCCAGACCGCCAGCTAATTTATGTTATTCTTAACTACTATAGTTTGACCATATAGTGAGCTCTTAGTAGTATAATTTTCTTCTGTGACTCTAAATTCATTCCATCCTCTTAGCCTCAGCCTGTTGTCGGCTACGATTATTGGGTGGTACCATATTATACACCAGTGTACGTGCGATTACTGCCATCTATTGAAGGTACTCTTTTTATATACTCAATTAAAACATCAGGTTCCGGACCATTATTATCTGCCGCTTCCTCTTAACATTGCGCTCGATCTACCAAGGAGACGAAGAAGAAGAGTTCGAGAAGACGCAGCTTGGGACACTCAGATTTACGTCCCGCGTTATAGGCACTATGGGAGCTCCCGTTAATGCAGACCCAATACAATTCGCGGATGGCTCCGGCGGCGACGAAGACGACGATGACGAAAGCTCCATCATTTACACTCGGGATCCGTTTACGAGTGGATTGCTACAGGACGTTATGTCTGATACCAAAGGAACTGACGGGGATACTAATGGAGAGCACGACCGTGATTTAGATTTGTCCTCTGTTAGTAGTAGCAGTAACGCAGTTGGAAAACAGCGGGACGTATCTGCGTAGATAATTTAGTCTATAGTTCTCACTATGTCATAAGTAAATAGTATCTACTTATTTCAGTACTACTTATTTTAACAGCCTTTTTCTCTTCAATAAATGTTGAATGTCTCAAGAACAGGCTCCATCTGTGCCAAGAGTCCCTTATCGGGTTCTCTTTGAATAAAAACATGGTGCTTTAACGAACTTTGAATAAGTAGTGCCCTACTCCCATACCTACAAGATGATTGAAGCATCAGTAGTTCAAAATATCTCTTGCAACGTACTGATTCCCTCCGTCCATATTAAAAAATTCTACGCAGGCCACGAAGAGAACTCGAAACATAAAATAGCGAAGAAATTGATATTTCCAAAAAATTCTTTGAGGTTCGGACGAGAAGTTCAAACAATTCATATACATATTTAGGAGGAGTGGATTCAACTTTTGACTCCGCCGGCCCAGAAAGGGAAAAATCAAATAAATCTCTCGGCACATCACGTGGATGTTGTGTGAAAAACGGGAGCCAAAATGGCAAGGTCGCGTCGCGTGCAGCCTTGGTTCTGAAATCCCCCTCTTGCCTTGTGCTGCCATCTCCTTTTCCCCATTGCCGCCATTCCATGCCGTGGGCCCTCGGTTAATCTCTAACAACCTGTATCTAGTATCCAAAGTCCTGCCACATCTTGGATTGCTCTAGAAGTTCGTTTGAAACATCTAACCCTTGGATCCTATTCGAACCAACTTTGCCCCTGCGGATAAATATTCTATTCAAAAGAAGCGTCCTGAAGGAATATCAAAATGTCAGGCATGAAGAATTCGCCGTTTGGAAAGCGCCTAAGAGCGTCCCAGCAGGAGGTCGATAGTACCGCATCTCCCAGAAGAAACAGAGTAAATCCTATCTTTGGAGTGGGTCCGGCACTTTCATCGACACCTGGACTGGATTCAAGGCCAACAACTGGTGAAAGCAGCAAGATAGATACCCCAGCCGATTTGAGCAGCATGTTTTCTGGCCCAAGCATGGGGAGCGCGCTACCGAGGACAATCAGGGAATACGGAGACAGATTTGTACCTTCAAAAGACTCTGGCGACCTACGAACTTCATATCATCTCATGGATGAAGGGGGCCCATCAACACCTTCGAAGAATAGAATCATACCCTCGGAGTCCGATGCACTGAAAGGTGTGTACTTTAGTCAACATCCGGAATTTTACCCTTGACATGCCACTCAGAACAAGCAAACGCCATCTTCAACTCAATTTTGCACACTGAAGTAACGCCTCCCTCTCCTCGTCGTCCAGTTTCACCTAAGCGGCCTGTGGCATCGGGATCGGGGATTGGCACTATGCCGTCTACCCCAACCAAACGCCGCCTGTTCGCCTACAATTCCCCAACTTCCAATCCCAACACTCCGACAAGGCGGCTTGATACGCCGATCGACGAAGCATATTCGATGAGTCCTGTCCGTGCCGAGAGCAGACAGCTGCTCGAGTCACCCAGGAGACAGCTGCGAAGTGTCTGTAAGACGCCTTACAGGGTGCTTGATGCACCTGAACTTGCGGATGACTTCTACCTTAATTTGGTAGACTGGTCAAGTACAAATGTACTTGGTGTTGGGCTGGGCTCATGCGTGTACCTTTGGACAGCTCATAACGCCGCTGTCTCAAAACTATGCGATTTAGCACCGTCCAACGACACCATATCGTCCGTATCGTGGGTACAAAAAGGCAGTACTCTTGCAGTTGGAACACTAGCCGGAAGACTGCATATATATGACGCGAATACCCTCCAATTGCAACGAACTTATCACCAAGCGCATGCTCAGCGTATCGGCGCCTTAGCGTGGAATACACATATCCTATCCTCTGGCTCGCGGGACCGGACGGTACATCATCGCGATGTACGTGAGCCAACACCGAAGCCGTTCAAACGATGTACGGGTCATCGACAGGAGGTGTGTGGATTGAAGTGGAGCAGTGACGGTGGTCCGTCTGCAGCGACCCTGGCAAGCGGAGGCAACGACAATAAGGTTTGTATTTGGGATCTGAGAGGGTCCCGAAGACCGGGACAGGCGGGGACGGGAGCTGCAGCAGGAGCATCCGATGACGGCCCTGGGGACGCGCCGATATGGAAATTTCATGAGCACACGGCGGCGGTGAAAGCTCTTGCTTGGGACCCCCATGTTTCTGGGGTTCTGGCGACCGGAGGGGGAACTCAAGACAAGCATATAAGGTTCTGGAACGTCATTAATGGCACTATGTTACATGAACTTGACACTGGGAGTCAGGTGAGCTTAAAAAACCAGGCTAGCTGGGCTTCATTAACTGTAGTCTGCAGGTTTGCAATCTTATTTGGTCGCTCACATCGCATGAACTTGTATCCACCCATGGGTTTTCATCAACAACAGCGCAGAATCAGATCTGCATATGGAAGTACCCTACGCTCAACATGGTCGCTTCCCTGACGGGACACACGAATCGCGTGTTATATCTGGCTATGAGTCCAGATGGCGAGACAATCGTGACAGGGGCTGGGGACGAAACGCTACGTTTTTGGAATGCCTTCCCCAAGAAGGAGAAGAACGAACGGGAACGAGACAGTAGACTTGACTATGGGCGGTTGATTCGCTGAGTTAAAGTTGTCTCCCATCCAAAGAGTCGCAGGCCAGACGTCGCCAGCGTCGCCCACCAGGATGCTGGCTATCGTGATGCCTTACGCAGCCTTCCCATACCGACACATTACTCAATCTTAACGATTTCATTATGCCGCATAATATCCATGCCCAACAATTCGGCATACATTCTTGGATTCCCCTCATCGATGGACTCCAACCCTGGCTAATATTATTGGCCATGTATCCTCATCTCACGATCAGCACCGCTCAAACTGGATTGTATGATTATGCTCCCTATTCCCAAAAATCGTATCTCCCTGTCCCGGACTCGATCTGTTGGTTCATATTGAATTACTGCTAGGGCCCCCATTTTGCCATATCATCAACGTTGCAACAATGAAGCAGGGTTGCTTCATGACAAGAGCGGCATATTGACGATGGTTGCCTCGCTATCTTGTAAGAAGAAGCTGCCGCTCGATGGATATCATCACCCGTTTCTTTCCGGACGTTCAACATATCTTTCAACTGCATCCTCGTTCCACAGCCGCCCATCTCAATCTTTCTATAACATAGCATCTCACCGCAACGATCACAATGTTGGTGTTTCCCAACATAACATACTACCCACTTGTTAACTACAGTGCAGCATTTACGACGACGGGCATCGTTAAAGACCTCATTTCTACTAACACTCGCTCATATGGGTACGCATTGACTTCATTTTCTGTCTTTGCTGTCTGCTTCCATTCTACTGGCTTTGCTTTGACTCCGTTTTGTCGCCCTGGCTGTTCGACCATATTTTTCTCTCAGTTTCACGTCTGGCTTTGTTTCCGTATTCTGTTCGCCCATGCTTATCTCCAATTGTACTCGTCTGCCTTTCTGTTTGTCTCTTCCGCTTTTCGTCTTGTTCTCTTTCCGTTTTATCTCCTATCTGTTTCTTGCCCGCCTCTCCTCTGCCAATGGCCTTTGTTTACTGTGTTTATCTTATCTTATTTTAACTCGTTGTGTCTCGTCTCTACACTGGAATGATCACTACCTTTTAAAGCCGTGAAGTCATTAATTGCGACGATCCAGAAGGCTCGGGCATGCGCAGTCAGCCACGGCTATATTAGCAGCTCATGAGCTTAGAATGCTCGCTGCAAATGATGGTCCAGGAGATTGAGCTTGAAGCTTGATCAGCATTTCTCTTCGGTCAATGCAACTTAATGTAATATTAAACCCGAGCTTGATCATCAAGCATCTCATTAAATACTACTGTTCACCCCATGGAGCCCACTTTCCGACTGACTGGGGTATGATAGGACATCGTCCGACTCGATATAAGAGTCCAGTATGTCGGTTAAAGTGAAATGTGCGGTGGACCGCGCATCTGAATCCTTCTCGGTATCCATGAGCTGTGATTGCAGACTTGCATCGTTTTGTCTGACAGATGAACCCTCGGCCTCAGCTTTGATATCCAGTATACCATCAGTCTGTTGGACGATGGGATATGGAATTATAGGATGCCCATTCACTAATTTTCTTCTTGAGGCGCGTAGTACAGAAGCAACGACAACCAAAAAGTTGCACGCCGCTAATGCCATGGCAGACTTGCAAGAACGCACGTAATGTGTGTAAGCAAGGAGACCACTTGCACAAATATCCCTTTACTTACCTCTAGATGGCTCAAGGCACTAAATAGCAGTCCAGCATGCCTACTGTGCTGACATTTGAAGAGGGCAAATGCGACCGTCATGAGCCCTGGGGAAATACCGCATGCAAATGTTATGAGAATAGTCCATCGCTCAACCCGTCGAAGTTTAGCTCTCCAAAAAATGTATACCGGAAGAAAAGACAGGAGGGAGTCGCTAGTGAGGTCGGCTGAATAAATATAGGAATGTGATTAGCTAGAGAGGAGATTTGTGACGTGAATAGAAATCGTACCAGTACCGACAACGTTGAATATAGTAAGACTGATGGGAGCTCGAATACAGGCAGGGAACCTGACTGGTGTGCCCTGGTTTATGGACACGCAATTATGTATGGAACTAGCTATGGCTGAGACGCATATTCCGCCAAAGCATGCAGTGAGCGTGATGTTGACACGTCGGGGATACGAATCGGGTGGAAATATTCGGGCGTGTCCAAGAGCGAGAACGGTTCGGGACAGCCTATGCAGGGAAAGCGGTGACAATGAGTACAGGCCCATAAGTTACCAGCTGTATTCAAGCTGACCAAATAATTGGGACAGGTGGGCCGATAAACACCCAGTAGTTTCTGATTGAGGTTCCGTCTTGAGAATGAGTAAGCGCGGCAATGTTTTCAGTGTGCAATACCTCTAAAGCCTGATATTTGAGACACTCTAGACGTACCTGGCATGGGTGGAACAGCCCACAAAGCGGCCAAATAGTAGGCGTCGATGACCAGAGGAATAATGACCAAGTAGTCATCCCACCACAGCTTGGATGACTTGGACCTCGTACCCAAGCGCCAGACGGTCAACGAAATTGCAACGCAATGTAAGATTGTGGCTGATATCTTCACGGCTATTGGGAATCAAAATGTCAGTTCCAGTTCCAAAGTGAGTACAGTACAATAGGTACCTTTCCACAACCGCAGAACAGAATCAGAGGAAGGCTGGTCCATTGCAGATATCAAGCCACATGAGCTGCTCGACAGCTGCAAGCTGTCTTGCTTTTAGAGTTGGCACGGGCCCCAGGGAGACCGCAGGGGAAGGGACAGCCTCTATAGTAACCGTAAGACGGGGATTGCTAATGGCTGAATACGTATGGAAGAGTCTTCAGACCGTTCGCCTATCCGCAGTTTAGCGTTTAACCTTTTACATTTTCAACCCCGTAAATATCATTACAGTAATCATTCTTGTTACTTGCGACAGTCTAGATGTCTAAGACTAATAAGATGACTATCGTTTAATTGCCCGGAATAAAAATACTTGACCAAGACATGCCCCTTCTGGACCTCGATGAGAGGAATATCCTTGACGATAAAATATCTACGTTGTTTAAGGAGAAACAGTGCTTTTGGATGCTTGTCACTGTGCAGAGTCTGCTAAACCTTGGCTAAACCTGAAAAAAATGGTACTTATGAAAGGTTGAGAATAAATAAAAGTATCTGCGCTCAATCTGCGCTAGTTATGAGCGCCTCGTTGCTTTGAAAATAGTCCGCACGATCATGTTGACATTGCTTTGCAATCATAGTGCATCTGCTATAGAGTCCGACAAAACATAAGAGTCTAATATTTCCGTCAAGGTTAGGTGGGTGGTTAAACTTGTTTCGCTCGAGATCGTTGCCGATCTAATGTGTACACTTCGTCCGGCTCGTGAAATAGAAGTTGCACGTTCATCATTGGCTGGCACACTGGCTCGACGAACACCAGGTTTATTGATTTCCGGTGGCTTATGCTTCGTTCTTCTCCTCAGCACCCGCAGCCTCGATGTCATGACAACCAATAGATTGCATACCATTAACGCCAAAGGCGCCTTTTCGAGGAGAAATATAACCAGCATTAGATATGGAGAAAGTTAAGAAAGAATAATGTACATACCAATAACTGGCATAACATTATACCTAGTGCTTCGAGGTGAATCGTGGAGTAGAACTTCGCTGACACCAAAAGAACTGGAATAACACATGGCACCATACCGCTTCCAAAGGCAAAGAAAATAGCTCGTCTCTCCACACGCGAAAGCTTTACCTTGCGGAATACGTATATTGGCGCCAGAGCCATTAAGGAGTCGCAAGTCAGATCACCTGAGTTGAAGAGTGAAGCTCTTAATTGAAAGTCCAATACGACGAAGTTGCAAGGACTCACCGGCACTTACGAGACGGAACATGATGGGGCTGTCTGGAGTTTGGGGACACAGCGGAAATTTGAATGATGTACCACGATTCATGAAATTACAGCTGTACACCGTGGAGAATATTGACAAGGCGAATATGAACCCAGTGAATACAGTAAGTCCGGCATAGATGTACCGCGGTTTGGAGCGCGGTGGGAATATCCGCATCAGCCCGAGTGAGAGAACAGCTCTTGAAGACCTAGTAAAGGGGGATTTGTCGGTACGCTGTGTTGTTAAGACGGCGGGCGTAGTTGCGCTCACCATAGAATTACCGTAGCAGGAAAGATGGTTTCCCACCAATTCGTGACTGTCGAACGAACCAAGCGGTTAACGACTGTACACTCAGTTGAGCCGAAACAAGTGGACTACCTTCCTCTCGCTTTGCAGCCCACAAAGCGAGCATGTAACATGCGTCAAAGGTAAATGGGACTATGACCAGGTAGTCGTCCCACCATAGTTTTGATAACCTTGAGCGAATGACCAGGCGGAAAATAGCAAGGGACAGAGCAAGTGCATGTATAAACGTTGCAAGCACTTAAAAGCGTCTTCGTTAGAAAAGAAGTATGGCGTACATGTCTGACCTTACCTTTCCACGTTAAGAATGCCTGAGAAGAGACATCATACATGGGAATTGAAGCTGTGATGTAGCACCAAGAGGCGAATGGGTAGAAAGGTGAAGTAGTAGGTATTGGGTAAAAGAGTGGTGCTAACTGTCACTTCATATAGCAAGGGTTTCTGATAGAACAGTTCTCTGGGACTCAGCAAAGCCCTGAAATGACATGGGGTTGGAATAGTCCGAGGCAGGTAAGCGTTGGGTAAGCGCTCAAACATGTTTCTCCGTTTGGCATGTCGGCCGGGATCTGCCGCGGTGACCGCTTGCAGAGCTCATTGTTGTATTCGGGTGTTATATTTCGGTGACATCGGAATACGAAGCGGACAATGAAAAGCAGCCATCCTCCTTCCCACCACCACCATCGACGTTGGTGACGATGAATGTACGTTCCCAGCCAACGAATCCATCCTGGAAACTGCCTAATGTGATGTAGCATCTCCTTAGGACTCTCACAGAGAGTCAAGTGAAGCGAACAGGAGACCTAAGGCTCCTCCTGACGTCCGTTAAAGATGGACGGGTGAGTGGCTCTGCTTTCATCCGGTGCGGCCGCTGACGGTTGTATAGCGCTCAACTCATGACGCGAGGATCACCGACCCATTTTACGATTCATTAGAGGGTCTGTTGATGGATTTGAAGACAATAACTATTGTACGTCATAACGCGCATTGCGGGGACGCGTCTGAGGGGTATTTCAAATATAGGACAATCGCGATGCGGAAGCTTTCCTCAAGCCAGTATCGAAAGCAGAGGTACCGGATTATTATGATGGTATGTATGCGCGCCATATCTACCTATTCCGTGTGCTAAAACCGTATAGTAATTCAAAACCCAATGGACTTTCAAACCATGCTCAAGAAGGTCAAGCAGAAGCAATACAAGTCTAAACGAGAATTCAAGGATGACCTTGACCTCATCTGGTCCAATTGCTTGACGTATAATGCAGCTGAGGTATGCCACGCGATAGTATGTAGCCCTATCGTAGCTAATTACTATGGATTTTGTAGAACCATCCCCTAAGACCATGCGTTCAACGCTTAAAGCTTAAAGCAGAACGGTTGTTAACATATATCACCGATCGCAAAGAGCGCACCGATCCTCCAATACCATCCGACCTCCCATCTACCGGACTCGCTCGCCCAAGGGTGAATGGCGTCAACGGCCACGCGAGGTCTCCCTCGGTTACCACTTCACAAACGCGGACAAATGCCAAGAACCGTCGCGATATACCCTTCCAAGATACCCCTGCCATCATTCGAAGTCCAGAAGGCATGATGACATTCACCGAGCTTGACAAGGAAGCAAGTGCAGTGAACCCTAACAGCTCGCTAGCGCAAGCATTGCGACGCTTTGCACCAGATTATGAAAGTGAACCGGACGAAGAAGGCCTCAAGCGTAAGAACAATGGACTGGATCAACGACCGCGAAAGAAGGCAAGATTTGAAGATGAGAATTTGCCGGAGCTGTGGTGGGGGGCCATGCGCGCAGATGAAATGATTGGGAACGGTCTTCCAAGCATCCCATTCGGCCCATCATCGTCAAAGTCAAAGCACAAAACGATGAAGAAGCCGAAGCGTTTAAAGTGGATACCAGAGGCGCCTCTTCATAATCCCAAGTCACTACTTTCAATGATGAACTCAAATATCAAAACCATGCGACGACTACGACATACTCACGCGAAGTTCACCGCATTAAATGCAGCTACTGCTCCTCCTGAGGACGAGGAACAGGGAGCAGAGGGTGGACTATATGGCGCGGGTGTTGCTACAGGCCCACGGGCAGCAGCTATTCCACCTCCGAGTTTCGGTATTGCTGACGACGATGTGATGAACGATAAAATTGACGAATCACCGTGGGCTTTGGGGAAAGGGAAGAAGTCTAATCTGAGTGGCATTGAAATCGGGGCAGCAAATGCGGCAGATTGTTTGCATTGGACAACCAATAAGATATTGGAGCATGCTGGATTTCAGGGTATGCCTTGCCCCTTACCGTTCCAAACCAACCAATACTAACGTGCGCTATGTTCCCTTAACTTGTCAGGATCATCATCGGTTGCTCTTGATGTTCTTGCCGATGTCACCTCTGAATATCTTATGAATGTTGGCCGCACAATAAAGTTTTTAACAGACAAGCATGGTAAAACCATGACGACAGAAGTGAGGTGCTGCATTTTGCAAAGAAGGCTCGACGCTCATCACCTTGCAGGAAATCATTTTACATACTCTATTTGAGAGTGGTTCCTCAAAGATACAGGATATTGAGCGCTATATCTCTGATGATATTCAGAGGTATGGTTCTCGACTTGGTGAGCTGGAGAAGAAGCTGGTTAGCGCTTACCGTGAAACTGTAAGTATCGAACGCCTGTCATCATCTTTGCTTTGTTTATGGACCATTTGAAGGCGGCCGTTGAGGTATTGGAAGACGAAGGTCTCTTCGAAGAGGAGGAGGAAGACGAGACGGGTGCTCTTGCAATGTAAGCCTTGTTTCTCTTTTATATATAACCAACTAACGTTGTGGCAGTGGAGAATTCGCCGATCTACTAGGGGAAGATTACCTGGGCTTGCGCGAATTGGGAATTGCTGCGGAGTTTGGGATTTCAAATCTCACTATACCGAAGAGGCTCCTCAAAGGCAAGAAGGGGCAGAACAAGCCAACCGCGTTAGTCCGCCTTTCATTTTTCTGCGCGGATAACCCTAACATCACTCCTTTAGATCGAAGCCGACAGAACCTCCACCACCATATCCCCCACCACCCCCCTTCATACCCCTCACTGCAGGCAAGGTCGGCGACCAGATTGGATTGCTCAGACCATATTACCAGAATCGATTCGTTGCTCTTGCAGCGACGCATGCACAACCATCCGCTTCGCTTTCTCTACCCGGGCCTTCTCTTCCGCCCCCTCCCCCTCCTCAGCCCAGCATGCTTCCTTCCCTAGTCCCTCCCACAAGTATGCCGCCATCCGATACACAATCCGCATATCCTCCACCGCCTCCCGATCTTATTTTACCCGACGACCCGCCAAATCCAGCTCAGATGAAAATCACACCGATTGGACAGGTGGTCAAGGCCAGTGTTGGAGGCGGAACGTCCAAGAAGAAGAAAGCCACCGGCCCAGAGGGACCTGCTCCTCCACAGGGCCCCCCTCCCACCGTCACTACTGAGGCGAATCCTCCTACTGAACCCCACGCTCTCGGGCCCTCTGGAGCTGATACGGCGTCTAACAGTGGGTCCCCGAAGAAGAAGAAGGGGCATACTGGCGCGAGCGCGGGGAATGGGAAGAAGAAGAAGCCTGATGGTCCCTCAGGGCCTCCAGGAGTTGGCGGCTATTCCTCTCCCGTTATGCCTGCTGTCGTATTTGCCAGCGCCTAATGCACCTCGTGCATGATGTTCTTGCGGGTAGCGCGGCCGTGTGGGACGTGTTGTATTTGTTGTTGGGATTTTTATTGTCGTCTGTTATTCAGTTTTGCTTTCCCTCGCATCTGGGTTGGATTATGTATCATATATCATCAAGCATATTGTTAGACATTCCGTGTATTTCAACACACACATGTCATTCTGTAACTTCACTGCCTTTCGGACACAATCAGCGACCGACTTCAGTCATCCTTTTTAAGAGCATTTCATCAGTTGAGGCTGTGCATACTGCGCTGGTGTTGTATGGGCATCATCCGCCGGGAGATTACGATATGCCGATTATCTTGACCGCCCGTATTTAGCCCCTTGGCCCCAAGCTGGAATCACAACATCACCTTTAACCACAACCAACAACTCATAATGTCTTACGGAGGAGTGCGTTAAATAAAGCCAATCTATCTATTTTGCGTTGTGCGTGCTAAGTAATCTCACAGGGATACGGCGGCGGCGGATACGGGGGACCACCTGGACCACCCCCGCCAGTTGGAGGCTACGGAGGAGGACCCCCACCAGCGGCGTACGGCGCGCCACCTCCAGCGAGCTCTCCCTATGGTGGTGGAGGAGGAGCCGTACGTCTACGATCAACATATACATACAAGTGCGATGCTAACAGTTAGGGAATAATACAGCCATACGCAGGCGGCTTCTCCGCCCCTGGCGGCAATCGCGGGCCTCCCCCCGGTGCAGATCCCCAGTACGCATGCATCCAGTATATATGCGGCGAAGGATGTGTGGCTGACAGGCGTCTGCAGGCTTTGGAGCTGGTTCACCACTGTTGATACCGACCGATCTGGCGCGATTACCGCCACTGAACTGGGTGCGTGAATGATCATACAGCGTTGGTGACCTTCGTTTATGTCGTTTGTGATACAGAGCGGGCTTTGATGAATGGGGATTGGACTCGTAAGTGGTACTGAAATGTGTTCGTTAAACTTAGAGACTTAACTGTGTTTGCCTGGTAGCTTTCGACTTGGACACTGTGAAGCTCTTGATGACGTTATTTGACACTGATCACACCGGCACAATTGGATTCACCGAAGTGCGTTTTACACATAACAATTTGAAGACAAATGACCAAACATCCCATCCATAGTTTGCCGGCCTTTGGAAATATGTCAAGGTACTCAAGAATTTGATTTTATGATCTTCTCGAATAAACCTCACTGCCGCTCCCCTTCATAGGATTGGCAAAATGTGTTCAGGCACTTCGACAGGGATCGCTCGGGCACCATTGACAAAGACGAGTTGCGCGACGCTCTCGGCCAATTCGGATACAACCTTTCTCCCCAACTACTTGATCTCGTACAGAAGAAATATGGTGAACGGCTCTGTCGATCTTCCTGTATTGGTGTGTGCTAATTGTCAGATAATAAAGCTACGCAAGCCGCAGGCCGCTACGCACCTCCACCCGGGATCTCGTTTGACCGCTTCGTGCGTGCGTGCGTCGTTGTGAAGCAGCTCAGCGAATCCTTCGGACGCTTGGACACCGACAGAGACGGGTGGATCCAGATCAACTACGAACAGTTCATGAACACGGTACTCAACCTCCCCTGAACGCGACGCAGAACACAAAGCAAATACCAAGAGGAAGAGAATAGGAGGAAAGGCTTGTGTACTTGACTTGATACAGACCCTTTATGTATACATAATCGAAGGTTCCATTAAGAGAGTGATTCAAATGTTTATATATTCTTTCTTTATTTCACTACGCTTGGCTTCGCCTGCTGGAAAAACTCTTTCCCGTGCTCTTGCTCCAAGACTCGTAGGCAAAGGCAAAGGCCGGTCGAAGCGATGAGAAACAGTCAAAGATATAGAGTTTTATGCCATTCTATTTGATGCACCAAATAGCGCTCTGCCGTTACACATCATTCAGTGCAATGTTATGGTGCTTGTATGAAACGTGAGCTGACCATAAGGTGCATCATATAGACGCCCATTGGGAAATGTTGAGGTTCACGGGGGCACGTAGTTTTCTGTTTTAAATAGTGTTTTGGCATTCGCTTTCGCACCCTTCGTCATACTTGGTACCTTGCCCATATGTAAATCACAAACGCCGCAATATGTGTACGAAACGTGGCGTACAGTAAGCCGTGAAGATTTCTCTTGGGCATTTGTAGGAGTTGAAGGAACAATACCACTAGTTGACCACTAGGCTACAAATTCGAAGATTGACTTTCCAAAGACTTGCAACCATTCACCGCCCTGTGGCTCATGGAGTTCAACGCAAGTTCAATGGTTTAAAAATACGCGACTTTTACGTATTGAAGAGCCCGAGAATATGGCGGGCGTTATGTTTGTTGTGGATTTGCTGTTTGACCAAGTCCGATGAGCCAACTTGTGGTGAATGGAGTCAAAATAGAATGAATGTTTTCGTCAAGTTTTCATACGAAACCATTGCCAATACGAAACGAGAAACCAACGAGAAACAAGCATGACTGTAAACGAGGATTACGTAACCAGTGCGTTGGAATCCCTGACTGACTCAAGAACGCTGTTTTCTTCTTTGCTTCATACTAGTACATCGGCAGTTGACATGAGATTCCAATGCTCGACTTGTCAAAGTCGATCGATCTGACATCTTCGCTAACATCATGCCAAGGCTGCATCCTATGTGTGGGCTTCACAGAACTACTATAATTACATGCCATTGACCGTCATTGCATAGTGACCTTTGCAGGGACATAAGGGTGTAGGCTTCAATGGTGTATGAATTAATGTCTAAGCGGAGCCTGGCGAGCTAATATTTCTATCATTTCAATTTAGTTCTTACTTCACCTTCAACTGTTCGGAAGGAGAGTCCGTCATGCATCCTCTCTAGGGTATAAGTGCTTGGATTGTGATGCAAGCGCAGAACCTAGCAGTACCTAAAGCTTGGAAACGAGTTTACGGCGCTAGACGATGGATCAACTTTCTCCCCAGGCGGTGATAGCGTGGAAAGGTATGAACTTCTCCCCGACACGAATTGTTGGGGGCAGCCCCAACTGATACCGTCCCATTACTAGTGTGCGCGACTACTCTGCATGTCCCTGCTATTCTGTTCACCGTGTTCCGACTATTCGTGCGTTCGCGGATGTCCCAGCTGTGGTGGGATGACTATTTAGTCATCGTGCCATCCGTGGTCGATGTGTACTACGTGGTGATTCTCTGGGACGCAAGGCTCGCAGCACTCGCCTCAAGTGAGGGCACCGTTTGTTTACATGCATGGAATAGCGTACTGATGTGATCTGCAGCTGGCTCAGCCGATGGCCAGCTTGTTACGAATTTTTGGATCTCTGATTTCCCGGGTCCCCTTGTTATATGGTGGGCCTGCTTTAATTTTCCGACTTGCGCCGCTGAGCCTGAAATGTGGATAGGCTATCACGATCGGTGTTGGTGCTCGGTTTGGCAAAATTGTTCCCCTCAGCCTCTACAGCTCGCCGTGTCTTCTTAGGACTTGCTATATGTTTCTCCATGGTCTACATCTCGGTCATGACCGAGACTATATACAAGTGTTTTGCCAGCGCACAGAGCTTGAGGATAAAATTTCCACTCTGTCCTGCAACTCCAGACATGGTTCTTTTCCGTGTCCTCGTCGTCGGTGAGTTTATTCTGGTCTTGGAATTAAGGAAGTTGTTAACAAGGTATTAGCTGATATCGCGGGTGACCTGCTGGCTGCTTTGATTCCGTTGTATATCTTCTGGAAAATCAGATTACCTCCCGTTGAAAGGCGGATAATTTTGTTCACCTTCGCCGCAGGCATAGTGTCGACATCTGTGCCACTCGTGTTCGCTATTTTGAACGATACTTACAAGCTTCGACTAGGGATTGCTGCTCCTATGAGAAGCCAGCTAGAAGTGCGTATAATGTCCATTAACCTTGCTGATACGATTGTTCTGACTTAGTTACTTCGTCTCGTTAGGGGTCTCTGGCTTTACTTATTTGTAATTTACTTGTTGTGGTGTCATCTGGACTTCGCGCTTCAAGGAGGAGAATAAGTACGCGGAAAGAGGTCGTTGCCCCTGCCCAGTCAGCTCATGCCATGCCTATCACTGTGGATGCCTCTTCTTCCCTTTCCACATCAATCAGCCCAACCAGCTCTGAGTCTGAATCACAAACTGCCACATCCACGGGCACCACACCGCATATAACATTGACCCAGATATCTGACTCATATGGCGATCAGCAAACTAGTAATTTCAATCCGAGCAGACAATGGCGCAGCGAGGTCGGCAATCCCGGTCGAGGGGTCGGGGAGGTGTACAAGGACAAGGAGGAAGGACAAAGTGTTTGAGTCTTTTGCGCTATGACTTCAAACCAAGTTCAATGGTCAAAGAATGTAACCAATATCTTTATTATTACTGTACTTCTCTACTGCTCATGCATATTCATTTGCTTTTCCAGTGTTCATTCAGCATGTCAAGTTGTCTTGTTGGAGGCAGAACTACGTAATCGTTTCCGAACAACTGCAAACACAAACGTCACGATGTTGATCCCGGATACAGTCGAAATCCTTAAAACCCATAACCGACATAACCCATAACTCCATATAACCCATAGAAAAAACTGTCGACCGAGTTGGTTTGCGGGGATTTGCGACCCATAACCCATAGGTTTCCAGTAACCCATAACCCATAGGGTTTTTCGGCCAAGTATGGGTTTTGCTGCTAGTAAAATGGGGGCCGACCTGACAAAATTATCGACCCGATGGACAGAAACCTTGAGAATTACCAAATACACTCACAATATTTGCCTCCAATGTCTCTTAAGCGTATTGATACCCTAAAAAAGGTCCCAAACCGTTCTTTCTTGTGAGAATAATAGAATTAAAACTCCGAATCATTGTCCGACTTGCAGCGGTTGGACAAAGATGTAGTCAATAAATGATCTATCTTCGTTGTGGTATGAATACTAGAGATAATTTTGCATAGTACGATTATGTTATAGGAGCTGGAGGCATTTGGGATGAGATTACTGGAGTTGGCGGACGAAAAATGCTATAATCTATTTTTATCACACTTCTCACAACCCATAACCTCTCAAAACCCATAGCCTGGGGTGACTCCCGATGGGTATGGGTTATGAGGATCTCAACTGTATCTGTTCATATGTAAACCTGAAATTTTGAAAACGTCACCAGGCGGATTTAACTTTTGGTGCCCAATAAAAACGCAGTCGCGGACAGCATGATAAACAAGAGGGACGGATTGATGTGGCAAGTAGTACGTACGTACAGAAATAATCTTTTCTGATTTTGACTGAATGCTTGGTGTTAAGTAGTTTGAAGGGATTCTAGCCCTGTTAGGACGTTATTCACTATTGTTCAAACGTTCAAACGTTTAAGGTCCGAAGCCGTTATATATTTGACTCTCTGGTGTTTACTACACTGCGAGCCTCTTTCATCAAGACGCATGGATCAACTCTCTCATAGAACTCTATTAGCATGGAAAGGTACTACATAAGTATATTCTTCAAGTATGATGATGGCAATACTTACTATGTGCACATTGCAATAGTGGCTGCGACAATTCTACAAGCCACTGCAATTTTATGCACTGCGGTCCGACTCTCCGTTCGTTTGCGGATGTCCAAGCTTGGGTGGGACGATTACCTTGTCGTCATTCCCTTTTTTACCGACGTCTATTTCTCAACATGCCTTTGGGCTGTACAACCCAAGAGAAGTAAGAAAAAAGTTCATTCTTTTTATTATTTATGCATGTGATTGATGTAACCAGTGATTATCTCTGGTAACAAGACCCTTGTTACAAATTACTTGCTCACCAGTTTTCCATGTATAACGACGATATGGTTGGCTTCTGCTCGTCATCATTCGATTCGTTTACTAAGACACCTCAACCCCTAGGTCCTCCCGAGCGGTTTTAGTCATCGGTTTAGCTCGAATATTTTCGGCGCGCTCGACACCACGATACATCTACACAGCACTTGCTGGATTCTTTGCCTTAGCATATCTTACAGTGATCGCGGTCACGGCTACACACTGCGTCAATGCAAATCGGGGTTCTGGAAAACATTTCCCTTTGTGTATTAGGATGCGAGACAGACCTATCATGTTAAGGCTGTTATGTGCTGGTGCGTGTCTTTTTCTACTGGCATGCAAAACCTTGCAGCTGACCGCAAAAATGTAGCTGATCTTACCAGCGATACACTCTTGGCGCTCATTCCTTTGTATATGTTTAGGCACCTCAAACTACCCATCAGAGAAAGGCGCATGATTCTCTTCACTTTTGCGAGTGGTTCTCTGTCTTGCGTCATTCCCATCACTTTCATTACCCTAAGTTATCGAAGCAGGATACAGACCGGTATTCTTGCCACTATGTTAGGCCAGTTAGAGGTGGGTATACTTCGTGTGTTCATCTTCTAATTGAGCTAATGCTTCTCTCTCTGAGTCAGGCCGCTTTGACATTAATGGTCTGCAATCTGCTCATTATTGTGTCTACAGGGCTGCGCGTCTTTCGAAGAAACAGCACCCCGCCTAAGACAGCACATCAATCTACCCCAACTGCCTCCCGCATGATTCACATCAAGGCCCAACCTTCTTTGTCAGTTCAGGCAGCCCAGACCTTTCCAGGTGCCAATAGCACGACTACGGATTCGCAGCAAGGAGACTCCGCTACCCATATAACCTTGACAGAACTATCTGAATCATACTATATTCAAAGTGCTTAGTGAGGGCCCTCGGTGGGTCCAAGGCGTAGCAGCATCGAGTCGCAGTTCCAAACGCTGGTAAGGTACTCAGTTATCGCCTTTTCTTCTTGAACTCATTCCGATTTATATTCGATTGAGTAGCCCGCTGTGAAAGACGCTGGGTTAAACATATGACCGGCGGAGAATACCCCTCCTCGAGATGACATACCAGGTTGTGTCATGCTGCGGTATGACTTGCTTCCAGGTACTGTAAGAAGATACCTTATTTATACAGTGACTGCGCCTTGCCATTGAGTATTTATTTAGCTTAAGATATCATTGTTCGCATACGTCAGACAAGTCTAAACCCCGCAGCAATAAGGCTCTTCCCATGATCCTTACCATCACAACTGGTTATTTATTGACTGTGATACCTCATCATATGTATAGCTAAATGGACCTTCCACCAGGACCTCGATATGTTCTGCGTTTATCGCCATTCGTGGCTGGCCCGTCACTTGCTACCTATCTGACTTTGTCTGTGGCTACCGTTAACGACTGGCTTGCTCTTCCCCGATGGGCTGTGTACCTAGCTGTTGCGCTCGCTCCGTCGATTCTCTTCTTGTCTAGCATTCAATACGGAAAATGGGCTAACAATCGTAAGGCTGCGTCTCTGGGAGCTGTCCGACCCCCTGTTGTAAAGGAGTGGACGCTTCTTTCTATCCGAAAACACGTAGACGAGGTTAGAAACGGGTACCCCGGTGAGTACAACGAACACAGGCCATCGTAGTCCTATATTCTCACTCATTGGTGTCTAGGTGATGTGACGCTGCGTTATGCAGAGAAATATGGGAATACCTATCGGATTCAACTTTTGAACAAATGTGACGTGCGTCCAAATGATTGAAGTCATGAGCCTCAGATGATTCAACTCAGGTACTGTACAGGTTATCACAAGCGAACCGGAACATGTTAAGGTCAATTATCAGTCGCAAAGTCTGTTGGCATAATTGTGCTCACAATTTCTGCTCTAGGCCATACTTGCCACCCAATTCGACTCATTCGACAAAGGTTGCTCAAGAAGCTTAAGCGTATGAATACTCAAGTACTCATTTCTAACCTCTTATTACTTTAGGCCCTGTATTTATTGAGCAAATGTCTTCTCTCCTCGGCTCCGGGGTCTTTAATTCCGATGGTCAGTCTCAAAGCTTATCCCCTAATCTGTTTCTACTGATGTATGCTCGACACATAGGTGATATGTGGAAGTAAGCTCCTCCTAGGGACTTTTACAAGCTCTCGCTGAGATAAATTAGGTTTCATCGCTCAATGACACGTCCCTTCTTCACTCGCGAGCGGATCAGCGATTTTGACATCTATAACCGCCATTGCGATCTAGCATTGGACGCGATCAGAAAGCGCATAGGGGAAGGATTTCCACTGGATTTCCAGGTATGTTTAGGCGCTCATATGCTTGTAACCTTGTTCAATTGCCAAATTGCCAAAAACATCAGGATCTTGTGTCCCGTTTCACATTAGATTCCACTGCTGAGTTTCTGTTTGGCTTCAGCATCTCTTCACTCGCCGCAGGGCTGCCATATCCACCTTTGTATGAATCATTAACTCCGAGATCATTCTATGAACATCCATCCACTTCCTTCATCAAAAACTTCATAGAAGGACAGCAACAGTCGGTTTATCGCCTTCAATTTGATAGCGAATGGCCTCTGGTGGAGTTTTGGAAGGACAAGATCAAACCGGCTCGCCAGGTGCTTGACGAATTTATCACTCCCTTTCTCAATCAGGCTTTGGAACATCAAATGAAAGGTCATGGAAGTCATACTGAGGAGTCAAAGCGAGAGGACGACACTCTGTTAGCACACCTTGTAAAGCACACGCAGGACCCCAAGATTTTGAGAGACGAGGTAAATATTTGAACTTGCCAGCGCTGTGAACGTAATCTGATCTTGTAAACAATACACAAACAATTTAGTTGATTAACCTTCTCGTAGCAGGGAGGGACACGGTAGGCTGGTTGAAAAGTCTGTGTATACGAGGCTAACATCAATCATCACCAAGACAGGGTCTCTTCTGACGTACTCCTTGTACATGTTAATCCAGAACCCTCACATTGAGATGCGCCTGCGTGAAGAGATCTTCGAAAAGGTTGGCCCAAGTGGTAATCCCACATATGAGCACATGAGGGAGATGAAATTCATGCGGGCCTTCCTAAATGGTAAGTTTTCCTTCATATTGATATTGAAAATTCGTAGTGTGCGGTTTGCTGATAGTTTCTCCAGAGGTTTTGAGATTGTACTCACCTGTGTATGCACAATTTCTGCTTCATTTTCTTATTTATTGACCTTGCATCAGCCCGATTGACACTAGGCAAGTAGACTCGGGTAAAAGTTCTACTTCATAATTCACCATTTGATAGGTGGCCAAACAAAGACGTCGTCCTTCCTGCTGCAAAATCTGGGCAAGATCCGGTGTTTATACCTGCGGGCACTCCGTAAGCCTGGTGCCTTATCGTTTGATACTCACTGAGAATCATATATAACTTGTAACAACAGAACGGAGTACGACATTATCAATATGCAGCGGCGAATCGACTTATGGGGACCTGATTGTGCGTTCGCGTGATTCATTCGGAGCTGTCGCAAGATACAAATTAGCCTTTGGATTAGCTCTTGTCTTTGATCCAGACCGGTTTTTGGATCATCGATTGCATAAATACCTTCTGCCAAATCCATATATCTTCTCGCCATTCAACGCAGGACCACGAATATGTCTAGGACAGCAGGTGCGGCAAGTCATTTCGAATACCCGATACAGTTGAGAGATTATTTTGACAGTTCGCATACCACGAGGCGACGTTCTTCCTTGTTCGCCTTATGCAGCATTTCACCTCGTTCTCTCTTGCCAGTGCTGTAAACACTTCTCCACCGTCAGACTGGGCAGTTGGATCAGGAAGAAAGGCCACGGAGAAGGTGTATGTCTCTACGCATCTTACGCTGCATGTCAAGGTGAGCATTTGACATACAGTTGGGTTAATGTTCTGACTGTAGCTTTATCACTGCAGAATGGGCTTTGGGTGAAAATGGAGGAATTAAACGGTACCTCTTCGGAGTCTATATCTTAACCTTTTTTTCTCAATTGAAAGCCCTGATATCACTGTATATTTGACCCTCTATAACGGATTTCCTGAGACTAAATGGCTCCGCGATTGTGTTACAGAGCCGTGTCGTTCTCAACATATCTGCACGCCAGAAGCATCAGAGATAGGTGACATTTAGTGGGAGTTTTTTATTTACTTTATTCATGTGAGTAGTTCCCGTGGAACGCATTGTCAAAATTCAATATGAATAAGCACCATTCCCGCAAGCGATGAAAACAATGCATGAATAGCATCTTCGGGTCCAGCTTACCAGTAAGATATACTTATACTAACTGCTGCCTACCGCGATAGGCTTCCGACCGTCCTCATCCGTCTTCCTGAGTTAAAATGTACGGCTCCTTCCACGAGAATTACTCCATTACACCAGCGCTTGTCATCTTTGTTGGCTTTATACTGGTCTTCTTAGCATCGAGAACAACGAAAGCTCCTTATCCGCCCGGTCCAAAACCGCACTTTCTGTTCGGAAATCTCTTCGACTTTCCCGCATCAGACTCTGCTCCAACGTTTGTCGGATGGGGAGAGCAATGTGGATGTTGGTCTACAAGAGCTTGAACCATTATCCCAGCTAATATTATTCCCTATTTTACAGCAAAAATACTACACGCAACTGCTCTTGGAGACCATTTCATCGTTCTGAACTCCTTGGAGCATGCAGAGGAGCTCCTTGAAAAGCGGGCAAAATATTACTCTGATAGACCTGCTGCTCCTGTGATTAAGCCGTGAGTTTAAACAGCGTATCTGAGTGTTTTATATAGACTGATATCTACATGGCTACGTATGTAATAGGATGGGTTGGGAGGGGAATATAGCGTTTATGTCCCTGGGAGAAGAGTGGAGGCTTCACAGAAGATTGGCGCAGCAAAACCTCCGGCAAGATGTAATCCCGGAGTACCATTCGATCCAATACGAGAAGATTTATAAAATGCTGAAAGGCCTGTTGGACGAGCCTGAACTGCTTGAATACCATAATAGAATGTGAGCGGTGCTCTTCAATTTATGGACCATGACTCGGAAATGGTTGAGTGGAATATATCTGATTTTGGTGAGCAACGCAGGTTGGCTTTGTCTGTCCCGATGGCAATTATGTATGGGCACAACCTACGATCCCTTGAAGACCCATTCATTGTCTCAGCCACCCGAACATCCTATCTGGCACAATTGCTGCTGAGACCTGGATATACTTTGATTAACGTATTTCCTCTTTTACAATATATCCCATCTTGGCTTCCTGGCGCTGTTGCTCAAAGACAGATTCAAGAGACACGCAGACTCACAGATATGCAGAGGCTAGTCCCTGTAGAGACCGTGAAAAAGCAACTAGTATGTAATTATATCTGCAAAGCAGCATGTTTATTGAATCACCTCGTTGTTTCTTTCGTGAACTCTAGAGGGCCGGTATTGCGCCACCTTCTATGATGTCCAGGTTTCTCGGCGAAAAGGAGCGATCACAGCAAGAAGAAGACCTGGTTAGCGGTTTAGCATTTACATCATATAGCGGTTGGTTTCAATTTACTAACTTTGTCGTATTGAACTTTAAAACGGAAATTTATTGCTAGGCGCGTCTGACACCATGATATCGGCAGTACTCACCTTCTTTTATCTGATGGCCATTCATCCAGAAGTTCAAGCTAAAGCTCAGAAAGAGATAGACGGTGTCATTGGAGCCGGACGTCTCCCCACGTTTGAGGATAGATCTTCATTGCCTTATGTGGAGGCCATTTATCGTGAGGTCCTGCGATGGCGTCCTCCAAATACACTTGCGCTTCCTCACAAGGCGGCAGAGGAAGATATTTACGAAGGATATTGTATTCCCAAAGGTGAGGTACTAAACAATATGACTAGTTATAGTGTCAATAAGGTCAATTGATATTTCTAGGAGCCACAATATTCGCCAACGTGTGGTAAGCCACCTTTTCCCTTTAAGACATGTAGAAGGTTCACGATGAATCGTTTTTGTCACAAGGGCAATGACTCGCGACGAAGAAAGGTATAAGGATTCAAACGAGTTTAGACCTGAGAGGTTCTTCGATGCTAACGGTGAATTAAACGACGATGACCGCATTCTAACATTTGGCTTTGGACGACGGTCAGTCGGACAGTCCCGGTTCTAGTGAAGGTTTACTTTGCTAATAATGGATCGACTGCAGGGTCTGTGTTGGAAAACATTTAGCCAGCAGCACGGTGAGATGTAATCACAGCGTTCCTTTCATATAATGCTAATATGTGTACGATATATGACTCTAGCTCTTTATGACCATTGCGTCAGTTTTAGCAACATTTACTATCTCAAAGCTAAAGGATGGCTTTGGAAAGGAAATTGACATAGACGATGATTACTATGACGCCGGGATCATAACGTACGCGTTTCCCCCTGTCTGGGAACTTTTGAATCTGACAAAGCTTTGCAGACACAAGAAGTCATTTAAATGCTCGATTACGCCGCGTTCTGAACTGGCAGTGCGATTGATTGCAGAGGCCACTATGGAGTCGGATATATAACCTAGTATAGTAGTCGTCTGTAGTAGCGCCGTGACAGCTTGTGCATGCCCTGGAGTGCGGAGGTGCCCTGGAGGTGCCTTGACTTGACAAGTCCACAGTCTAATTCGGCCATCATGCGGCACGGCCCCGGCGCTTTTCGGCGGTGCTTGTTTCGGAGTGTTCCGGCCGCCGCCACAACTGCCGAGGCCAACAGACATTGTGAGACTTTTGCTTACACTCTTCAAGAAGCCCTGGCATAACACTGCGCGCACAGGATATGAAACGCCAACATCTCCCACCCGTAGTGCATATTGTACGTTTTATCTAACCTTCATTGAGAAACACTCGTCTGATCTTGTTCATGACGTTTGGTATGCACGTACGCTTCGTAGGAGACGTCAAGCACCGCTATAAAGCCGTCTCGAGTCTGACCGACTGCTCCTTCAAGCTTCGGACATGATGACCTTCTCAGCCAGGGCGGCTTCGATCTTTGGCTACAATGTTTTCGCGACATCTCTGCTCGTCTTCACGACCTACCTGGTGATATCCATATTGTCGACTGTTACGGACAAGCTACCAGGTATCCCAAAACCGGATCAGCAAGGAGGACTGAACCTGAAAGAAGCATTCACGGACTTGTACCATGTACGTCTTGTCCTATTATATCTGTGATATTTATCCAACCTGCCCAAGATTACAGCGTATCCGCATCCTCATAACTCACATGCAAATGACCGCGTACATGATTACATACTTTCGCGCCTTGAAGAAATCGCATCGAAGCATCCACATGTACATGTGGTAAACGACATCATTAGCAACAAGACTTGGTATTCTCGCGAACTCGGTGGCTCGCACGGAGAGTATTTTGAAGGATCTAACATTCTGGTCAAGGTTGATGGGACTTCGGGCGCAACGAGGGGCGGCGTGCTTTTCTCCGCCCACTATGATTCTGTGTCGACGGCGCGGGGAGCGACTGACGATGGTATGGGTGTGGTGACACTTATACAACTCGTCAAGCTGTTTGCGACACAGAGGCAACCACGCACCGCTGTGTTCAATATCAACAATGGAGAAGAAGACGGCTTGCATGGAGCAGTCACGTACGTGCTACTACTCTCTGTAGTTCTGCATTTTTTCTGACTGCCTGACAGCTTTCTCGAACACCCCTGGTCCAAGCTCGCCGACACTTTCTTGAATCTCGAGGGTGCAGCAGCGGGTGGACAGCCTATTCTCTTTCGCGCTACGTCGGAAACGGCTATGAAGTCACTGGCCAACTCGAAGCTTGTTCGACACCCTCACGCCAACGTTATATCGTCCGACGCATTTTCTCGGGGCCTCATCAAATCCGGCACAGATTTTAGTGTTTATTCTGGTCAAGGTAAAATGGATGGGCTTGATCTCGCCTTTTACAAAGGAAGGAGCAAATATCACACCAAATACGATAGCGTGCAGTATACTGTAGGTGGTGAGAAAAGTCTGTGGAGTATGATGGAGTCTGCGAGGGGGATTGGAATTGGTTTACTTACCGCACATGGCAGTCGAGGGGAGGAGAACGATGATGCAGTATTCTTTGATGGTAATATTTCCCTTTTCTCGACGTTGGTTCATTTTGCTTATTTGGGGCAGTTTTCAAGTCACGTCTGGTGCTATTCGGCCAGAAAGCACTACTGATATTCAACATTGCTCTCCTCATCTTGGGACCCCTCTGTCTTCTGTTGCTCATCTTCTGTGAAACTATCATTCTTGAAGCGTCTAACTGGAACAAGTATATCCCCGCTCGTTTCTATAACGGTCGCTTGGCCAGCCCAAGCAGGTCTCCGTCGAGACATTCGCTACCTGGTGAAGAAATATCAGTTACAGATGAACGACCGACTGTACAGGACGCAAACAATCGTCTCTCCTTCGATTTTAATCTCATCTGTTCCATCTGGCGGCATACGAAGTTCTGGATAGCCCTTGGAATTGTGATAGCACTACAGATAGGTCTCTTAAGAACTTTCGTTAGATTTAATGCATTTGTGAGTTTTCCTTCAACGGTTTGCGTCTGTAACTGACATTTCCGTAGGCGATCTATTCTTCTCCTTACATTATATTACTTTCATGCGTCTCCCTGGCATATTTAACTCTGATCTATGTCCTCACCATTCCATCTTCTTTGCCGTTCTTTGACTCCGCGCGCTTCAGAAATCAATGTACCCTTCTACCCGCACCACAACAGGAGAAACAGACGTTATTTTTCCACTTGTATGGCTTTACTTGGCTCCTTCTGGTCGTCGGGACAGTAGGCATTACCCGCGTCCAACCGGGTGTCGGTGGTGGATACCTATTCAGCGTTTGGAACGCATGCGTCACCGTCGCCTGTATATTCGTCGGGATTGAAGGACTTCTAACCCCTGGCAACCTGCAGAAGTCGGCGGTGGAGCCACAGGCAGACGACGAACTGTCAGGTGAAGAGAGTCACATCGAAGAAGAGGAAGAACTCCCCCAGAACCCTCGCTATAATGGTGAAGGCCCTAATGAGGAAACGCCGCTGATCTGGCGCGCAGGTCGTGAAGGGAATATTACCAGGCGCATTCCAAGTTCTGACAGCGAGAGTGACGATCACGAAGAATTGAATGATAATGAAAGCGACAAGCGTACCACAGGGTGGTGGATAATTCAGTTTTTGGTGTCCGTCCCGATCCCCGTTCTGCTATTTGGCCAGGTGACTGCGTTGTTACTGGACTCTGTCCCACAGACCCTGTCCGACGGAGGCGTCCCTTGGCTTGGTGAGTTGCCACTCAATTACAAATGCTAGTTATACTCACACTCTTAATTAAGTTTACGCACTGACATGTATCCCGGCTGTGTTGCTCATTCTGCCTTTGGCGCCGTTTGCCGCAAGACTACAGCCGTGCTATAGGCTATCTCTGTTTATTTTTGCTGTTTTCATTATCACAACCCTATACGCCTTATTGGCCTTCCCTTTTTCGATCAATTCACCGCTGAAGATCTTCTTCCGCCAAAGTGTCGGCTTTCCTGGAAAGGAACCCGCCCATTTGAATTCCATGCCGACGATCATCACTGAGCTCACAGGTGCGAAAGCATACCTCCCGACGCTTCTCATCCCGGCGCTTCCGTCGGCACAGGGAAAACATGTCAATTGCACAGAGGAGAAATTTAGGCCGGGACTCGTCACTTGCAGATGGGAAACGTTTTTAATGCCATCTCCTGGGTCTGACCCTGCTTCACTTACTAGGTGGAGCGCTGGACAATTCTTTGAAGCACACTCCCTATCTACGGGCGCCAACTCCGGACGCGTCCGCGTCAGAGCCCGAAACAGCCGCGCCTGTCGGCTGTACTTCGACAGTGCGCCAGTGCATACATACTCTATCCAGCATACCAACCTAGGTGGTGCACTTTTGCAAAAGGCCGCACGCACGCCGCCACCCGTATCCTTTGTGCAACATGACGCACCGCCGGGTGCGTCATCTCCGAACATCAGGGAGTTGCGGCTGTCGACCCGCGACTGGGAGCGCGAGCTCGCGGTCGACTTTTCCTGGGTCCCTGAAGCGAATGTCACGAAGGGCGTTCGGCCGGCCTTGCACGGGCGTGTTGCCTGCCAATGGGCGGAATATGAGAGCGGAATGGTGGATACCGGAATCAGCACGATCAGCAACTCAATGGCGTTCCAGAAGAGATTAAATATAGAAAACGGCGCAAAGATTCCTGCGCTGGAGGAGGCGCTGGCGTATCTACCTGACTGGGCGGTCCTCACTAAATATACGGATGGTCTTGCTGAGGTGTGGGCTCCGTTCACTGTGTAAAATGTACTGATAGCTATCGCGTGGATCTTAAAACCCTGAAGTACTGTTATATTGCTTTCGTAATTTTACAGATTTGTTCTGTCTCCCGTTTCGCCTGTCAAATCCTATCAGATCCCATGCCGGTTAACCCGTTGATATTGGCCCTAAGCAATGAGAGCATGACCATGTTAGGTGCTAGTTGGCAGGACACGGACTGCGCAGTCATATGTTCCTATGCCTTCCTATGCACATGGATTTTGCCATCAATATATAGTACACTAGCAGGGAATCAATTGGAATTTTGCCACAGGCAGTGGTATAAAATCAACTTTTTTCTACTTTATAAACCAGCTACTAACCTTTTATTAGATGAGCGACTGCGCCGTTAACAATTAATTATATATAAGCTGGCTAGGTCTGCGTCGTCCAGTGGATTCTACAATGTTCCAATCCCTTAGAGTGCAGCCTGACATACTAGGATGGAAAGGTGTGTGTGTACCTCGTTGTGTGAGGGTGGATTATTAATTGAAAATATGTACGCAGTGGCTATGACTATTCTTGATACTTTAGCAATATCATCTTCCGTCTTTCGTATTTCTGTCCGGTGGAATTCTTC
This sequence comes from Stropharia rugosoannulata, assembly GCA_028532985.1. Lineage (NCBI taxonomy): Eukaryota > Fungi > Basidiomycota > Agaricomycetes > Agaricales > Strophariaceae > Stropharia > Stropharia rugosoannulata. The sequence goes on along the minus strand of JANCIK010000001.1, from coordinate 3,852,320 downwards.
CAAACTTTGGTGGGATGACTACGTCGTATTCTTCCCTCTAACCGTTGAGGTTTACTATATGATCACCCTATGGACAATTCCACTGTTCACGGGTAACATCTAATTGATCTTCTCGTTTTTCAAAACATTGATGTATACCTTCCTTCCACACGCAGTCTCCAATGTGGATGAGAGTTTAAAGGTCAATTTCTTGGTCACCACGCTTCCGCCCATTTTGATCATCTGGTTAATGCCAAATATCACCGTTTTACTATGTTTAAGCTAACCACCACCTTCGCCGTCCAGGATACCGCGCAGCGTCCTTGCGTTGGGCCTTGTGCGCATCTTCCCCCGGGGCACTTTCTCGCGAAGGAGTTACTTGGCCCTTGCGTGCTTCTTCGCTTTTATGTGCACTGCGTCGGTCACATCCATGTGCATCAACTGCTTCTTGGGCAACAAAGGCACCCACGCAAGGTTCCCGACCTGTTCACAGGGTCCGAGCAGTGCCTTTACGGTACCCTTACTGATCTTCCTTGTTGGTGCGTCACTTTAAACATGTGAATCTTTCGGAGGCATTACCTGACGATAATTATTGCCTGCAGTCGACGTTGCTTCGGATCTCCTACTAGTCGTATGCCCACTGTACATGTTTTGGCGCGCGAAACTGCTTCCCGCCGAGAAGCGCATGATCCTCATCACACTCTCGTGCAGCATAATTACTTGCACAATCGTCCTGGTCTTTATTGCGATGTCCGCCACACCGAGCCCATCGCCGGGTGTGATAGTTTTGTTCAGTCACTTAGAGGTGCGCCCTTTTAATTCCTACTGCTTATCTGACATATACAAATTACATGTACTTGCAACAAACAGGCTGCGGTGTCGCTGCTAGTGTGCAACCTTATGGTCGTTGTGTCCTTCGCATTCCGTACAATTACAAAGTGGAAGGTTAAAAGGCTTGAGTTGCATTCTGCACAAGGCAGAGACGTTCCGCTAGCCTTTAGGACTCCGCGTGCAGCTACGTCAGACACTAACAGCATGATGTTTCGCTCAGATACGATTCACTCGAGCACGAGGCTGACTGATGCTTCACCGGGCACCAGTGGAGAGAGAGAAACACCGACTGTCATGAGGTTGACACAGATATCTAGCCAGATGTCTGAACGCACTACAGGCGTTGAATTCAACTCTGCAGTTTTCGATGTCTGATTTCTACGCCGCCTTTCGATATTACGGTGTAATAATGGATCAAGCTTTGCAGGGATGGGGTATCGTTCAAGGACATTTTTTGACGTTGTCTTCATAGACTTGATCAATGATGCATTCAAGGGTTCACCAGGTGTCTCTGTCCACGTTGTCATAAGTTAATAGGTTTTTGGGGAGCATGGTATTGACATCTTTTTGATTCTGTTAGCCGGTATCGATGACAGTACGAACGTTTATCAGGGTTCAACCCCTCCTTTTGGTCGGGCAAGTTAAAGCATTCTTCGAAAATGTGTTCTTTGATCGAGCCTATTGCTACAAGATGAGAGTAAAGGAGAAATTACATGAAACAACAAGAGATAGAGCAGATAAATGAGGCTGCGTGAGGTGAAAAATGGGGCTACTAAAAACCAGAAATATAGAGACAACCATGTGACTTATTTGAAGCCGAAGCTAAACTTGGGTATCGAGGGGACCGAGGATGCGTATACAGGCTGAGGGAGTGCGGGTGCTGGGAGGGTGAGAGAAAGCTGAGGGGCGGGGGCAGCTATGGCGAGGGTGGGGACGACACTGGGGTTTTGCAGACTATCAAGCTCGGCAGACGTCAGCTCGCGACGGTGGAGTAACCAGGCAATGCGGAATTCCTGAAAGGAAAGATTTAACGCGCTATTCGGGTATTAAGATGGACAAACGCACCTCAGGGCTATGTCGTTCGTATCCGGGTTGTGCGCAAATCGTTTGCAGGCGGTCTTCGTTAGAGAGGGGTGTTGGGGCGACTTTGTCGGCGGGAGAAGTAAAGGGATCCATCTTTATAGGCACTGGAGACTGCTTGTTGCCCGCTAGATATGCATAATAGCGTAGCTCCTGTTGCCCATTCTCAGTTCTGGCTTCACCCTGAATATATGAGCGCCTGCGCACCTCGTGACTGAAAAACCCGTACTCTGGCATGCATGATATGCCTTGGTACTTTTCTGCATCCACAATATGAAGACGGAACTCCTGGCCAGCAGGCAGTTGAGTAGGGTTCAAGATCCGCACGGCCGACGGCGTGGGTGTGGATGTCAATGGCACAGCGGGTAGCGACTGCGGCTTGAACAAAGGGAGCAACCCCATCGCCCTTCGCGCTGCTTCATCTGCAGGTTCCTGTGGGACAGGAATGGGCGGGCGTCCAGTCGTTCGATACGCTTTTATGTAGTCGTCAATGCGGACCTCCTGGGAGCAACTCATTCAGATGTTATCCACTGTGTTGTGCTGCGTTGACCGACCTCGAAGCTCTTGCTCTCGGGAGCAAGAGCTTCAGGAATACACATGAAGACGAGGACATCAGAAACGCTCATTAGGGTTTGTGCATACGAGGACGAGGATAAGATGTTTAGTGGATGATGGAACGGTCTCAACCTCGCGTGTGAAGTATTTCAGTTTTAGGGTCTGATCAATTAACAAAACACCTTTGATCGGGTCCTTTACACAGAGTCGAAGCACTTTTAGTCTCAAAACCTACCCATGACCATGAGAGATCGACAATCATCCAAAAAAATCATCAAAGGTCGGTTGGTCTTAGGCCTGAAAAGATTGTACCAAATTTTGTACAGATTAAAGGTCGTCGCATACAAGTCGAATAGGGAGAGATCTTGCCTCTTAGACTAGTAATATCGGAGGAGGAGGAAGAGTAACTTGAGCAGTGAATATCCTGTGCGGCTTATAATGGGTCGGCATTGGTCAGTCATCGGCGTGCGAGTATACTTATCTTTTCTAAGACGGCCCAGTGTGACCCAAGTTTAGCTGCATGCCAACTGTTATCGATGTAAGTGCCGTGATTATGCTCAGTAACATATCACTTTCAAATCTAAATCCAAACTAGAGCAACCTTTCAACTTATAAACAACTAAGAAAGCGAGATTTCGAATGGCGCACCAAACTAGCGAACCTGCTTTGTCTACTGCAGCCGTTTATCTCTTACCTTCTAATCAGGCTGAAAAAGAACGGTAAGTGCATCCTTGAATATTGATAAATAATAATTGAACTATTTTCAATCTGTTCTGTTAACGGGGAACTATATAGCTTGGACAAGCAGCAAGAAACAATGTCAGTCATGTTTGACAACAAGGTAGTTTATCCACCAGTCAATCTCGCCGGCGCAAATATACTGGATGTCGGGACCGGTTCAGGTATGGTTACTTATATGATTCTGCCAGGAGGTCACTGAATAATCACAGGCGCATGGCCCCTTGACGTCTACAGGAAATACCCTGATGCTCAGAAAGCTGAATTTACCTGCATAGACATTTCATCCAATAATTTCCCCAACGACCCTCCTCCCAACATGACCTTTACCACCTTGTCGCTCTTGGATCTACCGAGCGACTGGACTGGCAAGTACACGCTCATTCACCAGCGCTTACTACTTAGCGCAATTAAGTACGACCAGTGGCCGCTCGTTATAAAGGATTTCCACAGGATAGTTTCTCCGAATGGGTGGGTACAGTTGTGCGAAACGGATTCATACACCAAGTCCGATGGCCCGTGCAACAAGAAAATGAACGACCTTATAAGGGCTATTTCCAAGCACTTGGACTATGACTATGAATGCTTTGAGCGCATTCCTTCACTCTTGGAAGGGGCCGGATTTGGACATATCCACACTGACAAGCGAACAATCAAGGTTGGCGCGTGGGGAGACGAGCTTGGGAGGACATTGCTCGAAGACAGAATAAAAGTTTGGAAGGGTGCAAAGGGATCCATCCTTAGCGCCGGCGGATTCGGCATCATTAATAGCGAAGAGGAGCTCGATACATTACTTGACGATGTCAGGGAGGAATGGGAGAAGAGTACAGACGCAGAGGTTAACTGGTTTACTTTCACTGCACAGAGGGTTCAAGATGTATTATAATATAGTAGAAATCTACTGCGACGAATATCTACATACAGCCTTTTCCGTTTCTGTAATTGCTTTGTGGTATATGGCGGTGAGCCTAAGGTTTACTAGGACCTGCACCAGAATTTGTACATCAGCGAAACTAAGGAATGACATATGTTTATAAGCAGATACTTTGGCAGAATCTATAAGGTATTATGGTCATTGGGCATTGGTGTAAGGTTATATCAAGGTATATATGAGATTTCCGAGCTTGTAATGCCTTATGTACAATTGCGGAGATTACATGTATTTTGCAGATTTGAAATAAGTTGAAGCTTGAAGCCTGAGGTCTATATAAGACGTTGCAGATGTTTACATGCTAAGAGTGATTGACAATGACTGACCGTGATTGGAGGACATTGGCAAGGAGGTACCAGGCAAGTTAGAGTTGTCAACCAGTGACGATGATTGCACCTGTCATCGACTAGGCAGTACCAACCAGCCATGTATTGTCAAGGACTGCCCGGGCATACATGCTTTACATTGGTCCGGCATTCATAGTGGTGTGGTGTTCAATGCATGGTATAAATTGTTGCACAATGTCTGTAATATTGGTGTATACAAATAAAACAGACACCCATATAAAAACATGTAGCCAGGGTGCATTGAAATAAATAGATAATAAAGGTACAGATTATCTATCATACCATTAACCCTGACCAAATATAGTACTAGCACGCTTTGCTCGAAGTTGCGCATTCAAAAGTTCAATATCGGACATCTCACTAGTAGTATCAAACGCGATGGCCTGGTCAGATGGGTTATCATACCGCGGTGGCCATAGCCTAAATACAGGAGGAATCAATTCCTGGTCCGGTGCAAACACAAGCTCATTTGCCATTGGTAGCGCAGTTATTTCGTGTCTGCAGAGTTCATGATCATCATGTAAGTTCCGGTAGCAAGTAAGAACGCACTCTGTCTGCAGATGGCCTTGATACGCCTTAATACCACTTTTTACAGTGCTCTTGCAATGTGTACATATAAATAAGCACACAGGAGCGCTAGCACTGTATGCTTTTCGCATTTGCCCCACATAAATTTGTTTACGAGCCTCCTCAGCGTCGCTTCCAGTGACAATAGCCAAGTCCATAGGCGGCCGAGTACTATTCTCATGGTGGGCTAAGCGCATATGTTCTCGCTGGAAGTTGCGTAAGACAGGTATGTCGTAAACGAGAATCAGACGACTCACAACAGCCGCCCATGTCATTGTTGCTCGGCCTGAGTAAACGTCATTACATGGCAGGCATTCGAAGATGACGTTCAGTTCTTCCATTTCTTTTGCGGTTGCAGTCTTGGGATCTAGTCCAACCATCTCGACAACCTTGGTCATCGTTTTCCACTCCTCCTTCCCGAATCGAATGCATCCACGCGAAGGTATGGAATTCCACTCGATGGTGGAAAAGACTTGCTGTAAAGCGAGTTCTCGTGGTGATAGACGCTCTCCATTACTGTGATTACATAGCTGTGATTGCACAGCGCAGTCATGAACCATGACACAATCACTGCGCATAGATTTCAGATGGCAGTGGGAATTAGTACAACCAAAGAATGTCGTCGCAAGATTCAGTGCTGTTTTTCGATCAAATGTGTAGTCTTCACCGTAATCATCCGCCATTAGTTTGAAGAGTTTAGATTCGATAGACGCTTTCCAGATTGCAAGCACTTCGGAAAAGGGAACAGAGAGCGCCTCTGCGGCAGGTTTAGAGTAATCTACGAAACCATGCTGTTCAGCAAGTTCGTGAATATCCCTTAAGGGAGGTAATGCCGTGCCAACAGGATACTCTTGGATAGCCTTCGTGCGGATCTCAGAAAGGAAGGGTTTACGAGTTTGAAATATGTGACTATACTCCATTATCTCCTGACCTCTCGGAAGGCTTTTGAAGGTGGTAATAAGGCGATCCTTCACGGCAGCGCGGTCTTAAATTGCCAACTCAGAGGGAAACTCGTAATGGATGTTAATTGGAGCTCACCAGCCTCGCCAAAGCCGTGTGCACATGCAAGTCCCAAATACGACTCGTCCAAGGGGTGGGGATAAGTCGCATTGCTAACTTTAGCTAGAACATCGCCAAAACCTAATTCATTAATGAATTGTGCAACTCTATTTTCAAAAATGATTTAGAAGATAAGCTAAGCCAGCGTACAAGGTATAAGAATGGGAAAAAAACGAACTTCTGCTTGCCTTCAGCAACCAATATATCACTCCGAGTAAACCAAGTGGGTGTCGCCTGATACTTCATATGCCATAATTCACATTTTCGAGCATGCTGACGAGTGCATCAGGACGCAACAAGGCAACAACTATACGATGCACTGCACCTGTTCAATGGCATACCGCTCTTTCAACCGCTCATTCACCCATTCAATCTTTCGGTTTAGACTGACAATGGCTTTATATTCTTCCTTCCATTGACGGTCTAAATTGGTGTATTTGTACCACGTATCATCTGATGAAGGCGGGAATTAAGAGTGGTGAGAAGATGGGTACTACCCAGATCGTTCTTACCTCGTCTTCTAGCCAGAGGGGGCATTTTGAGCAAAGGGAGCCATGAGGCTAAGATAGTCGGGTAGAGATTATGATGGTCAGAGCCCCAAAGTTGACGCTCTCGGTTAATATAATCAAAGCTTTTTTGCGGGGAATAGGTTAGTTGGTAACATAGTAAGGATAATGGGGACGTACTTGTCATCAAGGCATTTCTTGCAAGTCCGAACGCGAGCGGACCATGAGGTGTATACGGCCACATTCCTCAGACAGAACTACAAAGCAAGATTTAAAATGAATACTGGAACCTGACCGCTATGTTGCTGGGTATTACTCACGGAGCAATACCTTGTAAAGAGCAAAATAGCATATTGCGCTTCACTTAGGTCGTCTGGACAATCTGGAAGTTCTTCAAAGTGCGACCGAGCAGAACGCCAAATAGGTTTCGACGAGCGATGCATAAGCATTGCGCGGAACGCTTTGGTAGTACGGGATATATGCACCAGGTCAAGGGGATCTGTTTGTGCAAAAATCTGAAGAGCAGTGAGCAAAGCACCATAAGCCACTCCACGACAAGCCACTCGCCTCAAACAATATATCAATAGGCATTTCGATTAGATCTTTCAACAGGCCGCGTTTGCGTCGTGGCTTTTTCGTCGATCCAATTTCCTTCTCGTTTTCGCCTTCATTGACTGCCTTTCGTTTCTTTGCGCGCATCTTCTTAGGTTCAAAATCCCCTGTTTGGTCGACTTCATCTGCGTCACTGTCACTGGGCGCCTCAGTGTACGTTATTGGTCGAACGCGCGTCGAAGTTCTCCTCATACTGTTCAATACGTCCGAGATACGCCAGAATGAACTTAAATGGTGCGGTGCGTGAAGTGGTTGGGAACTTCAAACTGGTATCGGACTTGGGGTCTTTGAGAAGCTCGTCTCGACTTTTCGTTTAAGTTTTAGGAACTTCTTGGAACTTGCTTGGAGCACCTCGCAAACTTCTTGAGTCTGTTCTCAGATAAGAAGACTTCAACGAGTATCCAGTGGTATACGTCTCGCCGTAACGGAAAGCTAAAACGAGGGAATTCACTGAGAGTGCGACAGAGTTATGTACTGTGCTGAGCAAGGCGGATGTTAAATTTACGTAATTGATGACAAATACATATGTACTAATATGTAACATTCTTTCAACTCCAAATTCACTCAGATTGTCGTTACGAGAGACTCCGACTTTGCTGACTTGCTTGCTTCTTCCGACAGACGTCCGCTGGAAAGTGACTGAAGTTTGTTATTTATCTATATACAATAAGTCTACTAGGTACAAACATTAGGCTACTCGAGAATTCCTCATGCGCATGACATCCGAGTCATGACTCATGCATAGGCCGTGCGCGGGCGCAAGTATTCCCTGCGAGTCACTGCACAGAATATGTGTGTAATGTTTCAAAAAAAAAAAAGATTTGTCTCTGATATTACTGATTTACATAGTAAATCTCACCAAGCCAATTTTGCCGAAGTTAAATACACGTAGGTTGCATTTAGATATGTACATATTTGCAGATCTTTAAAGTTGTACACGTTAAAAATACAAATAATGACCGTGAGCGTTGTATACGCGCGCCATAATCACTGCAGCCCCGTATATAAGGCCCTTTCAAGTTTCTCCCAGAGCCTCACTACTTCTCTGTCGACAGTGGGTACTACTTGTGTACCATACACCACAGCAATGCCAGTAGCAGGATCCAGGAAATAATAGGTGCCAGCCCAGCCGTACCCTATAGATATTGATCAGTAGATGTATACGGAGATAGATCTAGTCACCCACAAAATCCTGAGCCTTTCTTTCTTCTTCCAGGCCAGTCGCTATTGGCAAGGCATAGCCCATATCCGAATTGACAATCTGGCCAACCTGTAAACTCGGTAATTTTCACAGTACTGGAGGCAGGAAGGGAGGGCGTGAATAGAGCATTGACTGAGGAAGAAGTCAGAATGGGGGTCGTGGCACGCCCGTCTAAAAGGGATCGATTAGTAAGATATTGGGTAAAAGCCGAATTTGCCAGGCTCTGTAAATACCTTTCGCAAGTAGAAGATGCCGCAGAAACGCAAGGTAGTCTCTCAAGTTAGTGTAGATTCCAATACCCCCGAGTAGTACTCCTACAGCTGTGATTCATAATAAATTAACTTTGGTTTGAGCTAGAAACGTACTCGACCATACCTTTCGATGGATCCTGCTCAATCAATCGCAGCTGGCCGTTCCACCGTTCTAACTGCCCATCGTTGCGTCGATACGCCAGCTCCACCAGCTTCTTTTTAGACTCCTCAGTCAAGAGGAAAGTGGTAGAAGGCATGCCAATCGGATCGAAAATATTTTGCTTGCTGAACAGACGTGAGATACAATCAATAAATTAAGTTTACTCTTACCAGTAGTCGTGGATGGTCTGATTTGTTAATCTCTCCACCATTATAGCAATTATATCGCAATTCCAACCATAGGCCCCTGAACAACATATCTCAGTCACCTATTGTTAAAGATCGGAAGATATAGCTGACAGCTCGTTCCCGGCTCGAAAGCTAGAGGTATTCCTGGAAGCCCATTCTAACGAATGGGAATGCAGTCAGAAGCATGCTAACGTTTGCGCAGCAATCATGCTCACTCGGATGAGCTCAAAGAATTTCTTGGGAGAGTGATCGCCTTCATATGCTACTCCGTTATATGCTGCTCCCAAATCATCTGGCGTGACCTTCCACCGTCCAGAGTAGTAGTGTATCCCACTGGAGTGATTCAAAAGATGTTCGACCAGGATAGGTGATTGAGCAGGCTTATATGTATACGGATAAGCAAGCGGATCGTCGAGGACAAGAGGATTTGACAGCTCGGAAATAACTGTATCGGCATGTGAATCGTAGTTTATTACACCCTTTTCGATGAGCTGGATGAGCGCTATCTGCACATACATTTTAGAATAAGTTTCAAGATCTGGGAGCTGATGCAAGTACTTACAGTCACCACGATCTTGGTCATGCTACAGATCCAGAAGACGCTCTCGTCGTTAATAGACCCGGCTGATGGCTCCTGGAAGACTCGCAGTCCAGCACTACCAGAGTACAGCTCCCCATCTGCACTTGTTACAGCAAAGTATGCGCCTGGGACACGACTCTCTGCTACTGCTTGGGACTAGAGTCGGAATGGTCTCACTGATGTGCACCTGAATCACCATTTATTAGAAATTAGACATACCAGTATCCCATCCAGGGATGCCTTCACTTCGGATGAAAGACTAAGTGTCATTATTCCCTGTGTTAGAGATGAAGGGAAACAGATGAGTCTTCGATGTCATATGGCGTTCTCCGTGCCGCTTGTTCTATTTTAAGAAACGTCGTGAACTTGTAAGGTAGGGGACACTAGGAACCAGCCTGCCTTATGTAAGCAGAACCATCGTTTTTATTCATCCACCACCAAAGTCTTTCCCACACTTTTAATTGCAGAGAAATGAAGCCATTGCTAATTCTAACAAACCTCAGCAATCAGATTTGAAATTGTTCGAAATTTGAAGGAGTTATTGAACAATGATTGAAAAATCTATTTTTTTCTCTGAGTGTTTTTTCTTGCTTTTCTACTCATTCTACGAGTTTTTGCATTTTCGACCTCAGAGATTTTGCCGCCAATTAGGGTTAGGTGTATTACATAAGACATTATAAATGGTAATTCGGCATCTCCGGCATACCCTTATTGCACTCCGACAACCCATGGACAACCCACCAGTCCATTTTTTGTTCAAAATTGTCTACAAATTAATATTTTCACAGTCCAAAAGCAAATATATATCTTGCAGGTGATTTAAAACTTTTTGGAAGTCTTGTTTACCCTCATTTACGTCCAAAAATCTTTGGATTTTTTTCAAGGACAGATTTTGCCGCTTATGTAATTGCTTACATAAGGGTGCTGGTTCCTAGTGTCCCCTATCTTACTCCGGTAATCAGAATCTTACTTGAAGGAATTGAAATTAGTACAGTACATACGGCCCCGACCTCCTCATGTGGGCTTGAATACGTAGGAATCTCGTGCTCAATGACGATTAATCAAAACTGATTAACAATGTTATGTGAATATTTAGCAAACCTTTCGACCTCCTTCAACTTGCCTTCGACTCCTTCCGCATAATTACGGCGGGCCGGGCTGTGCCGTCAGTTCCCAGGGGCTGCCTCATGCCGATGTGATCATTGCACCTGCTATCTAAGTATTAATCATAGCTTATCTACAGTAATGAGGGCCAGAGAGATTGCTCACCAATATGAGTCTGATAAAGAACGAGAGGCAGATACAGTTTTCGAGACATTACTCGCAGCACCGGCCTGCCAGCGGCATTTTGCTGCAATTAATGGACGCAAGGCGGACTGATTACTTCATATGGCAGCGCCACCGGTGCACTGACGTTCTGCTACTTGCCGGTTGCAATTCTTAACATGCCTCCATGCAGCCATATGACTTTTCACTGCAGCAAAACGCAAGACAGTCATCACTGCTTCATAAGTAGTCCGATAGGCCGGCCAACTTCTAGTCATCTGTAAAAATGCAGCCCCAATGAATACTCGTGGGAATCCCCTTTGCTCGTTCCCGTCAACATGTCGTCTCTCAAGCTCGAGCAGAACTTTTCCGACATAGAGGAGAAGGGCTCCGCTCAGGGGCCGGACGGATCGATTGAAGACTCCCGCAAGAAGGATTACGGCACCGAAACTAAATCAGTAGAGGAGACAGACAAGAAAGTGGACCATCTACGTGATGAAGTTCCAGACGGTGGCTTGAGGGCGTGGATGACCGTCGCGGGCGCGTAAGTTTGCTTGCGTACTAGTGGCTGGGACAAGAAAATGCTGACTCTGAGGCAGAGTCATGATTCAATTTTGCGGATTTGGGTAATGCGTTGCTACTTTAGATCTGATGAACGAATCTAAATATACTTTCTACTAACATAACTAGGTACACAAACACTTTTGGTGTATACCAAGGTATCCAACAAATCACAGCAATTCCTGTTCTGCTATTCCTCGCTTACCAAACTTCCACAGATTATTATACCCGCGTGTATATCACGAACTCTTCGTCGTCGTCAATATCGTGCGTGTGACAACCTGCATCCGCCGTCCGTTGGAAACTTGACCCTCTAAGTTTAATGTCAGTTGGGTTGGCAGCGTTAACGCTTTCTTAGTCATAGTCAGTGGTCTCTATACTGGAGTCCTGTACGATCGTGGATACTTGTGAGTTCTATAATGGTTTCGATAGCCTGTTTCCGACTAATTTCACTGTAGTTATCACCTGCTTTATGGGGGATCTTTCCTAGTGGCCTTCTCTCTATTCATGCTGTCTTTGACACAGCCGGATCACCTATGGCAGGTGCGAGATACATATGTTTTATTCTCTAGCTGTGACTCATGACGGAATATACCCACAACTCAACTATTAGAACTTCCTGGCACAGGGTGTCGGCCTCGGAATAGGTGGTGGAATGATGTACGTTCCGAGCATTGCCGTGCTCTCACAGTACTTCAACCGCAGGCGAACCTTGGCAATGACTGTGGTCGCCTCTGGATCCTCCCTCGGCTCGATCATTCATCCGATTATGCTCAACAATCTGTTCAGAAGCCGGCTTGGTTTTCATAATAGTGTCCGGGTAAGCGCTGGGCTGGTTACAGCTGTTCTTACAGTTGGATGCTGTCTTCTGCGTCCGCGATTCATGCCTGCTCCCACAGCAAGAACCCCAATGATCAAGTCTTTCCGAAAATTCTACTCCGAATGGTACTTCATTGCAATTTCTTTGGGGTAAGTTAACTTACCATCATATCACAAAAATGTCTTTCAAATATTAATCATGTGGTGCAGGTCGTTCTTCTTTACCGTGGGCTATTACTTCCCCTTGTTTTACATCCAGCTTGATGCAGTGAAGCATGGTGTCGACGAAAACTTTGCTTTTTACACTGTAGGTCAAGAGTACCTTGAATGATCTGGGAAGGATTAACATATGGATATATTTATAGCTCGTTCTTATGAACGCTTGCAGTTTTATTGGTCGACTCTCTCCTGGATTCTTCCTCCAGTCGATTGGAGTCATTAAAATGGTCGTTATCGCGTGTTTTGCTTGCACTATCCTTATCTTCGGCATGATAGGATTGTCAAATATAGGAAGCGTTGTTTCGATAGCCATTATATATGGCTACTTTGCCGGAATATGTAAGTGCACAAGTGCGATACATCAAATCATCTAATACTCACTCGGTCCCCTTGGACTTTCTATTTTTTTGTAGTCGTTTCATTGCAATCACCACTAGTTGCGGTCCTCACCGAGGACATGTCAGAGCTAGGGTAAGTAACGCGTAACTCGCTGACCAATTACTCTAACTCGTTGTATGTAGAGCCCGTCTGGGATTCGCCTTTTCCTTCTGTGGTTAGTGTATTTTGATTGTAAGACTCGATGAGACTCTCACTTGTCAATAATGTATCAAAGCCATTGGATCACTCATCGGTATGCCTTATAACTGCGATAAATAAGGGCGAAATCGTCACCTCATTTTCATCCAATAGGTCCACCCATACAAGGTGCATTGCTTACCGAAGGATTTATCTGGTGGCGTCCCGCCGTCGTAAGCGGGGTATGATCGGGTCTCATTTTCAATAATAAACTGGGATACTCACACTTATATCAGATTTTAGCTCTTGTCGGAAGCGTTACCTTTGGTTCAATCATTTTTACAGCTAAGAAACGGCCAAGTTCGTCCTAGAAGCACGATATAGCATATTATTGAAAGGAATAATTCAAGACACTTCGACAACAATGTGGCACATAAAGTAGTCACTACTTACGAAATATACTGCTTAGATAGGGCACGTCAAAAATAGGGTCGAGAGAATGTGTTAAGACCTTGTTTCGGCAGAATGTAGGGATAGGGCTCAGACTCTTCAATCTCGTCAAAAATGACAAAGTCATTTCCATCGATGTTCACGGTGCGTCTTGTTTTGGAGGTCTCATACAAGGAGACGGGTGCATATGTTAATTGTAGCTCGAGACCGTCGTTGATGTATTCAACAAGCTGTGAAGCGATATCGATTTGCGCGTATCGGGAAGAACGGAATACGACCTCTTTTAAGGAGGCAACTGGAGGCCCAGCTCCCATTCGCCACTGAATGAACCGCAGAAGCTCTTGGTCCTGTAGAGTCAAGCGATTTTCCTCTTCGATGTGTAGCACTGTCAGTGCAGGCAAAGATGGCGGATGGTCCGTTATTGGTGCCATTTGTTTGAGAATAAACTGGAGCATATTAACCACAAGAGCAGGTCCAGAGGATTCAGCTGATGATGAATGGACAATGTAAAGATGTGTTAATTTAGGACAGAGAGTCAGCAATTCAGAGACATGTGTGCCATTTAAGAAGTAAAACACGGCAGTTAGTCGCTCAAGTCCCATATTTGTTCCCGAAAGAATGCATAACAGGGTATGCCGGCGGTGGTTGGGGGTATATTGGTCGGAGATGTAGGACAGCTCACGAAGAGAAGGAAGGTCTGCATCCTGGAAAAGTTCCCCAAGGCAGTTGGAATCATCCTTGATATACAAAGTATGAAGGTGCGCAAGTCGTATAGGGATATGGTCCGAGGGTATCATTGCGTCTCTGGAAATACGAATCGAGCAGTGCGTTAATAAAGGGCAATTGGTAAATATGGTTCGTGCTGCGGAGGTATCCAGTAGCCTCCAGCGGTTTCCGTTAATATCAAGGCGAGTGAGCCGCCTCCAAGAACTGCTAATGTCAGAGAAGTAGACGGGAAGTGAATGTATCCTAAGACCTGATAGCCGAGGGGAACTAAATAAACCATTGAATACCCAATCAGCTTTATTAATGCGACGGATAGACCGTTCAAACGACATATGAAGCGTGCGGAGGTTGGGGAAGGCAGTGGAAGAGACATCCGCGAATTTTGCCAATGCAAGCGAAGGGATATAACCAAGCTCAAGATGCTGTACGCGGGCTGATAGGGATAGAAGCAGGTCGATATAACTGAGGCTGGGCGATATGAGACCACACAATGACAGAGATACATAGAGCAGGCAGCTCCCGGATCGCTTGAACCACTCGTTGATGGCTTCTTGATGCTTTTTCATGCATTCATGGAATTGAGGGTCTGAACCAGACGTTATGTAAGGTCGAATGCGACGCCGTCGTTCCGCTTTTGGAAGGGCAATATGCAATGAAGCCCACAACCGCGGTGTCCGATAGGCAACCGTTCTCCATCTCCGGCAGACATAGCCAAGAAGTAGAGGGCACATAGATGGTAACATCACGGCAGGGTGATCTGTAGGGAGACAGCATACAAATATCTCGCCCAGTATGTCGTCTGGAAGACAGCGAAATGGCGAAAGGAGGTTTCTGTGCTCTTCAATGCTCAGTAATAGCAGACCTTTTTCTTCATTCATGCGATCGAGGCTACCCGATAGTCCTTCCAAGTCTTGGGTAACTTGCTGCAGGCTATTTGTGGCTTCCTTAAGGCTGGCCTTCACCTGTGCGCATTGGAGGCTCGTGGGCGGATCGTTGATATGTAAGAAGTCATCGAAAGGTGTTTTGAGAGACTGAAAGCTCAAGGCTAAGCACAACTTCGTTGAACATGTGACAGATCAAGATACTGTACTGACCATTGCCATCTAGTATGAGATCCGACAAGAAAAGTCGATTTGAGGACAGTTGTGTAAATAAAAATCAGTTGTCTGTGAGGCGGGAGTCATGCATGAATGAGATCAGAAGACTGCTGAGACTGCACACCAACTCCACTGCGCATGCCTCATTTTCACACGTCAGTCAAGCTCGGAGATACCATTTGAAGTGTATGTGCTTATTTTTGTGTGAGCGGCCGTCGAGCAAGTGCAGAAAAAGCTTGAGGTCAGGTATAGAACTTATGTAAGTCGATTATGTAGACCCCCCTCCGCGGAGTTTAAACCTATGCCGTGTAGGCCGCAACATGACCGCCGACTCTGCTAGTCCCAACGCGCAGTCGTATGAGGTCATATGGTGAGGGACCATGTCTTCGCAATGAGTAATATGCGGCTAATGCAACTCCAGAATTCCCAGAATGAAGGATACGTAGCACTATCACCTTCAGCAGATGAAGTAGAAGATACAGAGTACCCTCCAGAAGTCGAGCAGCCTGATCAGGAGCGGACTCTCCACCTCCAAGGTGGCACATTCACAGTCCATGACGATGGCCATGGCTACACGTATGCTTATGGTCCGAAGGGTCTGGCAGGCCTCCGCCATAACCGCTACGCCCTTATGTGCGCGTTTTTCGCGTCAATTGGAGGCCTAGAGTTTGGATACGATCAAGGTGTGGTAAGTTGCGGACGTTGTATAGTCTATTTATTCGCTCACAGAACTCTCTAGATCGCAAACGTACTCGTTATGACGGACTTCATGCAACGTTGGCCAATTACGCCGCTCCAGAAAGGGATAATGAGTAAGTCGACCCCAACGGCATAGGCGTATCACATTGGATTGAACCAAATACAAAAGCTGCTGTCTTGGAACTGGGCGCGCTCATGGGCGCTCTAGCAGCTGGAGTTTATGCAGATAGATACTCCAGAGCGACGTCGATCGTGGCGGCATGCGGTAAGCAAACAATACCTCTCAACTAGCCAGTCATTTACGATTCCTAGTCGTATTCTGTATTGGGTCCTCGTTCCAGTGCTTTGCGCAACAGTTGAGCCATATTTTTATTGGTCGGGCCCTAGGCGGCGTTGGAGTTGGGCTTTTGAGGTGAAACTCAGATTCGATACTCATTATTTAATATTGACTAGTCCATCAGCATGTTAGCACCGCTATACATGGCTGAAATCAGCCCTCCCGAGGTTCGTGGATCCCTCATGGCCCTAGAACAGTTCTCGATCGTGTTGGGCGTTGTCTTTGGTTTCTGGACAGGTTTTATGACGCGCGACTGTAGGACCCCCTTAATACCCATAAACGCATACGAAATACTTATTAACTGCCACCAGATCCCGGGTCCTCGTCATGGAGAATACCACTTGGGATACAGCTAATTCCAGGAATTATACTCGGTGTGGGCTGCTTTCTACTCCCACCTTCTCCTCGGCTTCTAGTCCTGCACGGGAAGCACGACGAAGCTCGTGCGGCTCTTGCACGGTTGAGAGGAAGAACTCGGGAAGAAGCAGAAGGGGATCTGCTGCTGCAGGTATGTCTCCGTATTTCTTAGAAATTGCTATGCGATATTCATGTCAATCCAGCTGGAGCTTCTGGAAATGCGCGTCGAGACTACGCTCGTCCAGCGCGTATTAGAACGCGAAGCCCAGATCAATGGACCCAGTGACACGGCTCGCGGCCTACTAGCCGAATGGCGATCATGGAAGGCTCTTTTCCAGGAGCGGTATAGAAGCAGAACATGGATTGGGATAATGATAATGGTATTTCAGCGTGAGTTACCCCAACTCCCCACGTAAAGCATTATTGATCGTCCTTGCCTGGTAGAGTGGTCTGGGATCAACGCGCTTCTATACTACGGGCCCACTTTGGTGAATAGTATTGGTCTACACGGCGATACTGTTACACTTTTAGTATCTGGAGGAATCGGTATCGTCCAGCTCATTGCTGTTCTGCCGGCAATTGCTTGGATTGACAGGGTTGGGAGACGGCCTTTACTGCGAGGTTAGCCTGAACGTCTTTTATTTTGTGTGTGTCATAACTGAAAACAGCGCAGGAGGAAGTACGGTTATGACAATGTCACACCTCGGCATCGCAGTCCTTGTTATTCTCTTTCAGGCAAATTGGCCTGCTCACCGTTTTGCTGCTTGGACGGCAGTGGGGTACGCTCGTTTTGCAATATTGTTTCAAGCACTGAACTCAATACGTTACTCTTAGATGTATCTACTTATTCACCTTCGCGTATGGGGTGTCGTTCGGCCCCATTGGATGGGTTCTTCCAAGCGAAGTCTTCCCGCTTTCGATGAGAAGCAAAGGTGTCGCTCTCAGTACGGCTTCGAACTGGATTAATAATTGTGTGTCAAACATTCTGTGTTCACTATGTGACAGCGCTAAAATTGGTTATTTTCTGTTAGTTTTCATTGGCCTATTAACTCCCATTCTTGTCGACCTTTCTCCTTCGTCAGTCGTTTTCAAGCCAGACCCTCTCACCTTCTAACGCCTGTCTGGATAATAGCTTCACGTTCATTATTTTCGCAAGTGCATGTGCAATGGCCTATTTCTGGGCAACTTATTTGGTGCCAGAGACAGCGAATGTAGCCCTGGAAGAGGTCGATGCGCTTTTCAGATCTAATGCGGGGGCCGAGGATCTTCGACTCCGCAAAGAGGTATGTGGTTTATCTCTTCATACAGAGCATTCCTTAATAGACGTCGGATGTACAGATTGAACAAGAGTTGGGTCTGAGGAGCCTATTCAACGAACTTGCGGATGAGAGATGATTGAAGTATCAGACGGGATTATTTATGATTTTATTTCAGGGTATGTGCGGGATAGTATTTTGGACAAATCGTCTGTATTCTTACCAAAGGCTTCGCACTTCAGGATCTTTTTGTCGTCATATTTAGGATTTTCATACCCATCAATTGTAGGATACTGGTAATACAACTAATATATCTCAAGCTTTGTCACAATGATTGTTCAAGCTGTCGGTGTTGCATTATACGAGCGCGAAGAATTCTCTAATGATGATCAAACCCATTTACCCACTCCCATTGCCTCCAGTCCTGCTTGATATTCCATTTCTTGGTCATTGCACCGTAATCAACTGCGTCATGCTTGCCTGCGAAGGTCGATTTTGGGAAGCAGTCCATCTGGACGCCTAGAGCGGCAACTTGGTCTTTTTTGATGCCCAGTTGGAACGCCATCGCTGGGGCCCCCTTTGGCAGGCGGAAGCGGAATTGCGGGGCGAATCGTACTTCTGGACCGGGATAAGCACCGTCTACGGCACGCCCACCGCCATCGAATATGGAGGGGGCCACCCATATCTTGGGTGCAGTTGTCCATGCCGAGCGGGAAACTTTGACCTTGCATATTTGTGCTTTCTCGGCGTCGCTGCCTCGTGCGAAGACGCGGGCGAGATCGACACTCTGTTCAAGCAAAGCTGTGAGATGCTCTTACTCATCGTATTTGTATATGCTGGATGCTTACATCGGCAACGTAGAACACTGCTCCGAGGTCGCCATTCACCTTTACATGCGGGGTGCCGGGCATAGTATTCAAGCCGACATAGCCTATATGTACGCTACGACCTGGCTTTGACTTAGACTGACTGTTTCCAGCGAGGGCCGAGTTCAGCGAACAGAATAGCGGCGAGAGAAAGCTGAGCACGACGGAGAATTTGACCATATCGACAGGTAGTGATAATGGAAATGCGTTCGTTGCTTTTGTACGCAGAGAAACCGAGAGACAGTTACCTTGTTGGCGGCTTGAAGTACGTTGTCTGGCATGTTGCATGTGGCTACATTGCTGATTTGGTATAGCTGACTTACGTCCTGTTTGCCGCAGTGTAACACATAAATATGTGAAGTCCATTGTGGTACATTCATTCTGTTGGGAGTAAACTATAGAAAGTCGACTGGTACGAATCTGATGTGTCGTTGGGCACTACATTAATCTCCATCATATGCTGGGGTTTCCTGTCGTCGCTTCATATAAATCTTTGCAGGCTCAGCAGGGATACCCCGGCCGATCTGAGGGCGTGTAGGAAGGGGCGCGCGCGCCTCAGCCCTCCTTCTCCTAAATGCCTGATCAACTATAGCTTCGGGAAAGCAACGTCCATCTTGTTCAGCTAGCAGTCCACCTGTCTTCTGCAAACATGTGGCAGGAAACGTCAACGAGTTATCCTTCTCCGAAAGACCTGTTACTCACGGTGGAGTAAGCACAGGTAAACTCTACTGGGGTGTTCGGCATGAAGTAGAAGCAGGTTATTGTGGCGGAGGATATCTCTTGGCCTTCCAGGACGAAGGAGGGTGCATTGGTGGGTGGGCAGGTAACCACTATCGGAAGGGCGGATGGGGATGGGCCAAGGCCGACCGCCATTTTTGCTGCGGCAAGGGCGAGTCCCAATGTAAAAAGCTGAGCGACCATATCTGGTTACTCCAGGGCTACGGTGAAGTACGGGAGAGCACCAAGGAGCGGGGAGGGTTCTGCAAATTGAAGGCGCTTTTGTTAAACTTCTGCACCAAGAGGTACTCCAGGAACCATCTCTCAACAGCTGTCGTTCCTTTGACGTGTCATATCGTGTTATTCCTGTCACTATATGCTCTGCTGCCACGAGATTTTCAGCTCTACGTGCCCTATTTCTCCATAAAGAGACTGAGGACGGAGTAGTTAGGCGCCCGCCGTACATACTACAGACCTTGTCAGAGAGAGATAACCAGGGTCAAACTTTGAGGATAACCGTTTTAAAAAGAGACGATCCACTTGATCCACTACATCAACGCGCGGTGTTCCTGAGGCTGTATTGTACAATTGATATTTAAGTACAGTATCTGATGCATCGTGGAAACTGAGAAGGTATCCGATGCCCATACATAGTTCCTGACGTTGTCCCCTTATCTCCATCCGTATCTTGATATTACACACACGGAAATCCAAGAAGGGCCTGGAGTTCTATAGATAAATCTTCTTAACTTCTGGATGGTCGTCACTGGGATATAATCCTTGTAGAACTCGCCCAATGGCAGACTCGGACTCCTCTGGTATTTTCAACGCTCCGGAATAATAGACCACTGGTGAATCAGATTTCCATCTTTCATTCCAATTTTTCGGCGCATTCCTCCTTTCCTCTTCGGAGTAGCCTGAGCCCCATGGCATTTTATGAACGACTGCACGGAACGCAAAAAATGACTCAGAAATTGGATTTCCTGGCGGGTCGAAGTGACCACAATCAATCCAAAATGCCTGCGCATGAAATCAATTTTTAGTCATGCATCGCAAAACGAGTAAGGATGGGCATTTACCAGACCGAGGGCTGCAAAGCTTTGGACTAATTGGGAGAACCGTTGATGCCGCCGTCTTACAAACAGGAGCTCCCGCGTCCATTTGGATACATATAGCAACTCGCGACTGTCTTCCGCGCACCCGATCTCCATAATCAGTTCGACCAGCTCGATGGGCAGTGGCGGATTTGCACCGAGCGCGAGGTCGATCCTGTTATCTGCGGAGAAGGCGGGGCCACCGGTAAGGTTGATACGGATGTAAGCAGGCACAATTCTATGATCTGTCGCCCAAGGCTTGCGCGTCCATGCACGGGTCGACTGCATAAGCTTGGGCATAGTGATATACATTGCGTCCTCGTCGATGCCTTCCATCCCCAGCGGACCGTCGCGGCCAAGGCGCCATGTGAATTCGTGAGTGGCATGGCCTTCAACTGGCTTGGTCCCAGCATACTGTCTATAGGATGAGCTGACGGTCCCTGTACCATCCGGACGAAGGTCTATGATCTCTGGTACAAGGTGATAGGTTGTTGAGTCCACGTTTTGCCACGTTCGGCAGACTGTCTGCGCGATGTAACGGGAAGAACGGGAGGACAGGTCGCAGATGGAGGCAGTCGGTATTGCAACGAACATGGCAGAGATGGGTAGACTTGAAGTTGAAGATGCATTACAAACGTGGAGTGGCGTACTAAATAAGTCCAACTGTCAGTATAAAGAGCACTAGTTGAGCACAGAATCAATCCGGCGTTTACATCTAAGGAAAGGTTGTCCGGCCCGGCAA
Organism: Stropharia rugosoannulata; assembly: GCA_028532985.1. Classification (NCBI taxonomy): domain Eukaryota; kingdom Fungi; phylum Basidiomycota; class Agaricomycetes; order Agaricales; family Strophariaceae; genus Stropharia; species Stropharia rugosoannulata. The sequence continues at coordinate 3,831,013 of JANCIK010000001.1, read as the reverse complement.
GTCTATGCACTGTGGCTCTCTATTCAGCCGCTGGTTCAATACGACTTCGTTTGGAAATATAAGAATGAGTAAAATACACCACGATACTGTATTACAGGGCAACTTTGAAGATTACAAGAAGTACTGGTTTAAAGGTTTGGAAATTTGCCCCCAGCAATCAAGCATGGGTCAAGTAACAGGATCAGTACTAAGTAAAATGAATTGATGAGGTCATGACGCTGCCGTCTCGTCGTACAACCACACCGTCATCCATGGACACTGTAGTATTTACAATCCAATCAGTGTCCATCGCTGGTGTACTTATTTTATGTCTATAAGACATAGTACATTAGTGACAGTAAATCCGCTTAACCGGACAGCGATATTCTTACATGTCTTGGATATGCTTCTGTACCCCTCGGAGATTGAAAAGTCTGTTCCTGGTTTTCTTGCTACTGCTTTCCTGACAATGCTTACACGAATATGGATATGTGTCGGCAGAGTTCTTTTTTTGAGGAACCACCTCATTTCGGCCAGCTTCGTGGGCTGGTGGCTTTAGGTCATTCGTTTCCTTCGCTACCTGAATATCGGCAATGTTAACTGGGTTCAGTGACCCAGGGCGAAGTCCGTAGAAAAACAAGTCATTAGGTATAAGAGGCGAGTCAATACTATGGCTGAAATACAAGGTTGCGTATATCAGTTAGCGCAAGGTATAAAATGGTAAATCTGGCAGAAATAAAACATACCGCTGACGTAGATGGTCTTCAATGACGCTTCGTTCGTAGCCAGTAATGCCCACTTCAGAGCAATGTGAACATAGCCACCGATGCTCGCTCCATGTTTTGTCATCCGCCTCTCTCCTCTTTACAATCTCCGTGTCTTCTTTGGATAGCACAGACCAAAGAGCCTCAGAAATGGGTGCAGTCTCATATATGCCTTTAAGGTGCTTCATTAGATGCATAACCTGACGCAAGAAAAATTCTAAGTATCCTAATGATATACAGCAAGTCCAGATGACGTACCGCTTGTCTCCAATCAAATGCGAAGTAATTTGTACATTCGCCTCCCGAACAGGTATACCGTGTACCAGCGTTATCCATATCTTCGATAGTAGCATTCGCCGGGTTAAGACCAGCAACCTTTATCAAAATTACCGCGATGGCCCTAGCATCCGCTGAGATGGAAAATTTGCGAGGGTCCGACATGTAGCAGTAATGTGCAAGGACATCTGCCGCGCCGAAAAGGTATGGTTTCCTTGAGTAGCAGGAACATCTGAAAACAGTGGTAGCAAGCGACAGTAGTTCGAAATCAGAGATGGACTGATCTGCTCTTTGAAAGCATAGAGATTCGCGGGCAAGTCGGGCAAGATCTTTCAAGGTGGCTTCCTTCTTCGAAGCAAGCAAGGCAGGAAGGTCTGACATCGCCTGAGTAAAGGACGCTTCTGTAATATTTTGGGTCCAGGAAGCGTTGATGTGTCGGGAAAAACTCTCAATGCAGTGTATTTCGGTGCGGGGAGGAAGAGAGGTCAACTCCCTGGGCGGTATTGTCTTTTGGAAAGACATGTACAGTTGATCTACAATCCCCTTACGCTGTTCGTATTGAAGACCTAGGGCTTTACGGTTGACGAGTAGCTCTAGTCTGGGCCGAATCATATTCCAGGCTTTTTTTTTTTAAAAAAAAAGGGAAAGTGCGAGGATAAATGAGCATGAGCTGTAAAACTGGTAGATTGATTGAATGAATAAATGAGCTTACTGCGTTCGGTGAGAACCGTATTTTTAACCTCGTAATTCCTTTCCGACTGCAGAGCATTGTGAACGTCGGCCTCTTGATATCCAAGCTCTATAAATTTTTGACGAATTCTGAATGAGAGGTCACCCGTTACTCTGCTTGTCAACTTTAACATGGTAGGGTGGTTCATACTGAGCAGCTCGCTTTCTTATAGCAGTATCCAACTCTGCTTGATATTTAACGGCCTGTCTGGTCCGCCACATTTCATATGTGGGCGCGGTCTACGTATCTGATATCATCACTTCGTCAAACGGATATTGATGCAAAGACCCACCTTATTGATTGTACGGACTAAAGCAAGTCTCTCTCGCTGAAAGTTATCCAGAGCAGCCTGCGCGCCCGGAATACCTATATCTTTCTGATGCTCAAAAATAGATAGATTGTGTATCATCGACTGGATATCAGCCCTCAAGAAGAACCGGCTTGACTTGGTGGGACCATGCGACCAACCTGAAGCTGATTTCTGTCATTCACATAACCAAATGAAAAGAGTAAAACAGGACATACTAGTCGTCGAAGGGATCAGAAGTAAAGCGTTTTCACAGCCCGGGAACTCGGTGAGTGCTTTGGATCGTACCAAGTAACTAAACCATACCGGCCTGTCAAAATAACCGGAAAGCGCAAAGAGGCTGTACTTACCCTTTCCTTCTACACTTCTTACAGAGACGAAGCCTGAGGTAAAAGTCTGCGTTCCGTACTCCAGTCGTGCTACAATGCTGGCAAAGTGAACTGTAGAGAAGTGTTGTCCACTGAGCTTCGTCAAGGTCTTCTGGGCAGTCCGGAACATCAACCCCGCGCGAACGCTTCCACATTGAGCGCGCGCTCGGTAGAGAAAGAGTTTGGCGGAAGAGTTTATTCGTGCGCCTTACAACAAGCAGGTCCTTGGGCGACAGCTGTGCGAGGATCTAGACGATTTCAGTTGAGCGGGGGTGATGTATTCTGCTGTATCTCGTACCTCAAATAGGATATCAAGTGGCATCGTTGGGAGTAGACTCAATGTATTCAGTTCTGATTCATTCTTCGCATCTCTCTTTGAAGATGTGGACGCCTTCGCTTTTTTGACCAGTGCATTTGGCGCGGCATGAGAGGAAACGTTGCTCCCTTCACGTTCATCACAGTTGCATTCGCTATCTACGTGACTTTCATGGTCTGAGACGTGTTCAGGATTTGAGTGGCTATCAGAGATTCGCGACATTTGCTGCAAATGGCGTAGTGAAATCTCTCTAGTTAGAACGTATTACATAACGGTAAGCGGGCGATCAATCACGCGCGTGATGTCGATGAGTTATAGAGTATAAAATGCCGAGGCTTGGCCGAAGCCTGCCGCCTGTAGGCATTCAACTTGTTACATTCAAGTTACATTGATAATCTAGGTACGTCCTCGAGGAACTAAGGTGGAACAAGAGCTCTACCTCGTTGTTGTGTCAAGAGTGGTCACATACGTACTCAAGTTGAGAGTCGATTACTTAAAATATACAAGTTGATATTGTTTTAGCTAGTATGCTGGCCAAATACCGGCGTTGTCTGACTAGCAAGTCAGTGAGCCGCGTACTTCCAAAACTCGTTCTGAATAGCCTGGCTCGGACACCAACTTGCGCCCCTGTTCCGATGCTACCGAAGAGTGGAGAGTATGCAACGCAATATCCATTTCTTCCATCACGTCGCTCGAAGTGTCAATTGTATGGAGAGTGGTGTTTCGAACCACAGAGTTTGCCAATAACGTGTCTCGCACAGCCGGATCTTGAGCTGTGCCAACTTGAAATCTGGAGATTGTTGTAGCACTTGATTTGACATCTATATTCCCTAAGCAAACTTGAACGATCAGAAGAGTGGGCATCAGTCCCTTGTAAAGGAAATTGTAAGATTGAACGGAATGAATGTGATATTCAAAAGCTGCGGACTCACCACCACACGCGTGGCAATGGCTACCGTGAGGGACTAAAGTAGCACCACTGTTAGATTACACATAATCTCAGTCAATGATACAGACCTTGTATTTATTTGATGGTGGGCAGAGGAGAAATCCGAGGAGGCAAGCTGCATAAACGGCGCTGGTCTCTACCCTAAACGAATTATTAACATCAAGTGGACTTTTTTTCAGACGTTTCACTTACAAGACTGCAACGGCGGTATGGTAAGCATCAAATTTGGTTTTGCGCCGTACCATTTCTTTAGAAAAGTTTGATATCAAAAGTATGCGTATCACTGAGGGTGAGAAGAGTTAGCGGTCAGTTGAGTTATGAAAGGAAATTCCGAACCTGTAAGTACTGTCAGCAATATGTTGATAGCAAACAAATTCCAGACGTAGATGAGACTGAATATATTGGAATGGGGTGTTATAAGAATAGGTCCCATTCCAACAAGCCCCCACGCTAAATATGTTTTAGTATGACATATTATTCATTAGATGATTGAGATAGAAGCCTACCTGTATCAGCTATAACAAATGCTGAGCAGATTAGGATGTATCGAAGGCGCCCCCATACCATGTAGCATCGGTACAGCTTGGATCGAAAAAAAGTCGGCCAAGTATGCCAATGCTTCCGTTATTGTTTGACGTACCAGTGTAAGTTCAGCAACGCAGCTTATCCGTACAATCTTTAGAAAATGTACAGGCAGATGTTTAAACTAAAGCAAAGAGAACTCACTTAGATGCCACAAAAAGAGTGTTTTTACTTCGGAAAAGCTTAGCAGCAAAGTAGTTGCAAACATCCAAGTTCGTTATGCTACGCAACATAGATGTGATGCTGTCAAACGCCAACCACATGTCGATGGAAGATATAGAGAACATCGCAATGGCTGGTAGTAGGATAAACCACTGGGAGAGACGGCGTTTTCGGAATAAGAAGATGCAGAGAAAAAACAGAGTGAAATGTAGCCCTAGCAATCGTCATTGTCAGGAAATAACTTCATGCGAAAGGCTAGAATAAGGCGCACCATAGAGCATCGTCTCAAGCTTCGTGATTTGACATGTTGATTAAAAGGATACACTGCAGAATCTATCACCCTGGGCATAGGAAAAAGAAATCTCTAGCGCACCATTGCTGCCATAGCAAGAAGTGCGGAGGCTTCCAGAGGCTCGGTCGTTGCTAGTCTGCATGATGTGCCAGGCATTTTAAGAGTGGGGGTTTGTCTGGAAGGGAAAACAGACTCGGACTAGCAATACAAGCGCCGAGACTTATATGCCTCGGATGGCTTGGTAAAAATGACCAAACGATCGTTCCCCTAAGTTGTTCCTCATCGACATCATCCCTGTGTCACACTATTGAATTGTATGACAGGTGAAATCTATGGAATCTATGGAAACATTTCGTAAGTGTCACCCAAAGTAATAGACTCTGTATAATGTATCACCGGACACCGACGGTAAGCTGAAACCTATGTACTCTACATTGGTAGGCTGAGCGCTGAGCGGTGAAGCTTGAAGCTTAAACAAAAATATTCTTCTTAATCAGAGCCAGCAAAGTGTCCAGACGTCCCATTCGTAGTCCGTTCAGCTCACCGTGACATGAGAGAGCATACGGTACTTATGTATATACACAGTTGATACACAGTCAAGTTGCGGCAGTCAAAGAAGCATTGACGGGTTCTTTGAAAGAATCCGTCGATGTTCAACGTTCAACGTCAACCGGCAAGCGCCGGTGGCGGAGTGTACATAGCTACCATGCCGCTCAGGCATCGTGGGTATTGAAATATTGATACTCAAGTACTCATTGTTGATTCTTCGTTAAAATTTGTAGAATGGCAGAGCTGTGTGTCTCATAGAACTGTATGATTGTACTATTTAATATATTCCAACGTTATGATATTCAGTGTAGCAGAATAAATACGAAGATGTTGCAAACCAACTGGACTCCCCAGACCTTCTAAGTACTAAGTATTACTTCTGACTTTCAATCGTCAACGCATCGTTGTGAAGGGCATGTAAGGAAATATCAAACTCTCCCATGTGTCCACTGGGGCTATCAGTAGTATCCTCAATAAATGAGGTATCACGGAGGCCAGCGGAGCTTCGATGGCCAGTGGCGACTTGAAACTTAGACAACGTTGCAGGACCAGTTGACTTTGCTTCCCAGCTGCAAATACTGGCTTGAACAACTAGAAGGGTGGGTATAATACCCTTTGCCACATACAACCGTAAGACTATAAAATAGTAGATAGAGCTATGCAACGACCAACTCACCACCATACGCATGAGAACGGCTATAGTGTACACCTTAACTAACATATCAGAGTGACGTTTCCGCGACATGCATAAGGGCCTCACTTTATTTTTATTCGAAGATGAGAAAACGAGGAAAATGACCAGACATATCGAGTAGATTACACTGGTTTCTACTCTGTTTGAAACGCCACATGTCAGTCCTTGAGATTGATTTATACTGTACTACGATACCTACAAAATTGCAACGGCAGTGCGGTAGGTGGAAGCGACCTTCCAGTTGGGGGCATTTCGGAGTACACCGTTGTGGAACTGGGATATCCAAATTATTCTTATCACTGTTAGTGTATCATCAGTAGTTGTAAAGCTTGAGTTGTTGGAGGCGACTTCGAACCTGTGAGTACAGTCACTAAGATATTGACGGCGAATAGATTCCAGATGTAGACCTGGCTGATCTTGTTTGAGTGCATGTACAGCAGTGTCGGGCCCATTCCAACAAATCCGCAGACTTGCAACGTTTCAATACTATGTACTGGCAGACCATCGTCATGATCACTAGTTCGTCACCCTCGAATATCTCAGCCTCCACTCTCTCTACCTGCTTGAAACTTTGTACATATCATCAAATAGCCTTAGAGACCATGTTTGTCTTTTTTTGAGCCGTATCGTTGAGTTTTGAGGGAGATATTTTTTGGCAGGACAGTCACTCCGTCGTCACATAGTTGCCGACTCGGAACAACGGAGTTTCAAACGGCATTACGGCGTACGTGTGAACAACGTGTCATTAAACAAAGTCGCGTCCCGTCTCTCGTCCTGGCACGCGCGCTGAAAGTTGCCAAAAATGGTACTAATCAAGAGCTCACAAACCGTATTCAGCAACATATTTCAGATAATGAAGCAGTACTAATCACGAATGCTCGCTTTTCTGGTCTATATCACAATTCACGTCAATCTCGAAGATTGGCACAAGAGCCAATACTCACTAACACTTTAGAGCTGGATAATCACGTACAGATACCAACTAATCATTATAATCACTATCCACAGTTCCCAATTCCTTCTTACAGCCACAGTGCTTTATATCACCCTTATAATGATTCAACTGATAGCTATTCTAATTAAACTAGTTGATTATTTATATGTATATAGACATGTCTAATACTCTAATATATACATTGTTTAATTGATACTTCTTACTAACTGTGACTAGGGCATTTTCAAAGCCTCTTGACGAGACAGCGATGAGCAAGCTGTCGGAGATTGAACCACATGTTCGTCATTCTAAAAATAAGTGTGATTTGATGTGACACTGACGAACTAATGATCATGACGATGGTCCGCCAGCACATAGTATAGTGCACACTGTGTTTACTATTTAATGCCACGCACTTGTGTCGGCTAGAACAAATACCGAACAAATAAGAATATATTTAAGGCGATCCCATACCATATAGCATCGGTACAACTTTGTTAAGAGCGCGTTGAAGTCAGACTAAAAATAGCTTTAGAAATCGGATGACTCAAATACCAATGTAAGCTCAGCGATGAAACTGCATCAGATGTAGAAGTTCAATTTAATGCGTGCAGCCTTTGAAGACGCGGATTGCACTTACTTAGATACCACAAACATTGTGTTTTTACTGCGAATAATCTTCGTAGTAATGTCCATGCAACGGGTGAGGTCATTGATATTTCGTATGACTAATATGGACCTGTGGAACGTCAAAGAAATGTCGACGGTTGATATCACAAACAAGGCAACAGCTGGCAAAAATATCGGCCATTGGGTATTATACCGCTTTCGATACAGAAAGAAGCAAAGAAAGAAAAGTGCAAGCTGTAATCCTGGTAATATGCAGTCAGAATTTATATAATGGCACGGCACGTAATGGGAATACCATAGAGAAGCATTTCAATCTACAGGCGGAAACGCGGCATTCCAAAAAGCATTTGAGAGTGTTATTTACATCTTTTACGCAAGAACCATGTTTTCTTGACTCACCATTCCTGCTGTAAAGGTAATAACTGAAGCTTCGAGTGGATCCGTCGTTGCTAGATTGCATGTCCCGTAAGGCATTTTACGAGCGGAAAACGAGAAATTCAAGGAGCGTATTAAGACACACTGATTGGCTTTATATAGCTGATATTTGTCATTTGCTGGATCCCCTCTCTACCAACCCTGCACGCCGCAACTTGGCATGACAGATGACTACAGGAACGGATCACATTACGCTATGCATATGCCTTGCATAAGGCTACGTAGGGGTGATTACATATATATGACAGTACAGTGCATATGGAATCAAGCAGAGTGCGGTGCGTATCGGCGAATTCAGGCGACCACATCCGAGCCTACTTAGGGCTTGAAAACACATACATAAGCGTTCCGTAGGCCGTATGTAATTAAAACATAGAAGCAACCGATCTTGACACATAGCATATAGGTCACTTCCTTTATTCAGATCGAGGGAGGCGGAAATTACTACTTAAACGCAAACATTCTGCTCCATACTTTCTACAGAGTCATGAACACCTATATCCACTTCTTCTATGGTATCGATTGGGTTATTTGCATTTCGACTGATTGATTTTGCTAATAATGTGTCGTATGGCACGACAGATTCACGTTTACGGGTACGAACTTGAAACCTGGATAGCGTCGTGGGAGCGTTGGTCTTCTCCCTGCTCCCTAAGCAGACTTGGACAATTAATAGAGTCGGCATTAATCCCTTTGAGTTGCATAGTACATTAAGACACAGAAGAGGGCTTTATGATTGTAGAACTGTTTACTCACCACCATACGAGTAATGACAGCCACTGTATACATCTTGGTTGACAATTCAGGGGAGTACACGACGTCATAGATAATTTCCAATTACCTTGTTCTTACTAGATGCGGGACAAACGAGGAAAATAAGTAGGCATGTTGCGTAAACAGCACTAGTCTCTACTCTTGGGATGTGCCATAACCCGTCAAAATCAGTGATTTAGGCGTTCAAGGTACGCTCACTTACAGAATTGCGATGGCGGTACTATATGTCTTTACTCTTGGCTTGCGTCCAAGCATTTTTCTAAAGAAATTGGATATCCAGAGTATGCGTATCACTGATAAAAATTGTTATCAGCATACAAGACTTGTTTAATTTGAGAGACTCCAAACCAGTAAGCAAGGTCATCAGTATGTTGATGGCGAATAGATTCCAGACATAGATTTGGCTAATTTTGCTGGAACGGGTATACAATAATGTTGGTCCCATTCCAACAAGACCCCACGCTGGATATAGATTGATCAGTGTACGCCGTTTGTAAGATCAAGCATGAGCTCTTACCTGTATCAGCTACGACAAATGCAGAGCAAACTAAGATATATCTGAGCCGATCCCAAACAACATAGCACCGATATAACTTGTCGAAGATTATAAAAGAGCTCTGAGGCAAGCAACCAAGAAACGTACCAATGTAAGCTCGGCGATACAGCTCAATAAACACACATTTAGACGGTTGGAAAAGTTAGATTTCTAATGAGGACTTACTTGGATGCCACAAAAAGCGTATTCTTGACTTGAATCAGCTTCGTCGTAATAGAAATACAGTTATCAAGGGTGGTGATGTTTCGCAAAGTAGACAAAGTGCTGTAAAATGTGAAGGAGACGTCCACACAAGACACTGTGAACAACAGAACTGCTGGTAGCAAAATTGGCCACTGGGTAAATATGCGTTTCCAGCATAGGAGAACGCAAATAAGAAACAGTGTCAAATGTTGTCCTAGTAGTGAAGCATTGTCAGCATTACAGCGTTAGCTATGAAAATAGATGATAGCGTACCATATAGAAGCATCTCAATCTTGATGAGAAACGACATTAGCTTAGGCAAAAAGGGTGTGACTGTGAACGGACCAGTGATGCTGTAGCCACAACTACTGAGGCTTCGAACGGCCTATTCGTTGCAATTTCGCATACACCGCTCGGCATGTCAAGAATTGTGATGCGATTGTGGGGATAATCCAACGAGAGGTAGAACCACTGAGCAGAACAACGAGTATGGAAGTAATGGAAAGGCTTAAATACCTCGCGTCTACATAGTGCATGTCAGATAGAACAGATGAACAAGATGAGGTCGTATCTTCATCAGCCCTGGACCTGAGCGGCACATATAAATTGATACAGAGGACCTACGAGAACGACAGATAAGCATCGCACTAAATTTCAGGTTAATAGACGAAGCTGAAGCGTTGCGGCTAGGGCTTGGTATGAACCTTGTATTGTTGCGTAGTGACTGAATATGGGGAATGTTGGGGTAGCTTACATTCTCTACTACCCCGTGGGGCCTACTAGTTTTAAGGGCGAGCATTAATTAACTGAGTGGGGTCTGTTGTATTGAATTCCTTCCGGACAGTAGTATTTCTCTGAGTATATCCAACCCAACTGGCAGCTGTAGTCGCTGTTCGCTCTTCCAGTTGGATGAAAGGTGAATGGACTCGGAAGTAAATTGTAATCACAGGGGTATATGCGATCTGGGAAAAATTAAGGAGAGACAATGACATCGGCGAGATAAGTATCAAGAAAGGGGTGTAAAAAATGAAGAAAACGGTAACGATAAAGCAAAGATAAAGGTTGGATAAAGTTTGATTTACTACTCGGAAGCGATGGACCAACAGTGTCGCGTGTCGTTTGCGTGTCGTTTACATAACTTGAAATCATCCCACGGACCAACGAACGGTACCAACAGATCCGAGCCAATCAAAAGCCAACTTCAATGAGGACAACAGTCCCTGGCGTCCTTGACTTCTGCTCCTACTACACACCTTCTTTCCGACAGGTAACGACAGTTCTTACTACTTCTTCTGACGCTGTTTCAGGTCCAAATCACTAGTCATCGATCATCACTCATTTGCATTAGCAGTTGCCGAGCATGAGAGAGGTAAATATTAGGACGGAAACTTTCCATCTGGCCGGGTAGACAATCCAGGCATAATAAAAGGACAAGTCGCACCTTGAAAGGTGGTTATTTAACACGTTCCGTGTTGAAAGCAGATATTTCAACGGTTGCTTCATATACGATTGAAGACGTTTGGAATTGATACAGAATTTTACATCTACCTTTTGTCTACCTTACAATCTCGTCTCCCTTTTCTGCACTAATCACTAATGGACAATAAACCGATCACTGGCTGGGGAGATTCGGAAGAGGGAAGTCTTTCTCCATGTGCTCTGTCTAGAAAAGAATCAACAGGATTATCCTAGATATTTTCACCGTCTTGTCACTCACATAATGCCTGAAATGTACAGTCTTTCCGACTTTGTCGACTTCATCCACCTCGGCGTCCGTCAACAGGCCTTCAGGCAGCGCTGCGATCTTTCCGAGCCAGGCGATGCGCTCGACGCTTCCACTGGCGGTGACCACGACGACGCCCTTAGCGCGCGCCCATAGAAGGAGAACAGCGCTAGGGTCCAGCTCCACACTGTGCGACCCGGCGGCGTTGATGCGCGCCGCGATGCGCTCCAAGACGGGCTTGAGCGGTCCACCGGTCGGGTGGCGGATGGTGGGCGTAAGGGTGCCGTACGACTCAGTGACGATGCCGTGTTTCGCTTGCAGTGCGAGCACAGGCTTCAAGTGCGCGAGCGTGTAGGGATGGTATTCGATCTAGCGGTGCGTCATCATTGTTATGCGGAATGTCGGATCAACGCGATGAATGGGGTACGGACCTGGTTCACTACTGGCTTGTACTTTGCGATCTTCAAGACCTCTTCGAGATCTTGCACGCGGAAGTTGCTCACTCCGATGCTCTTCAACTTGCCCTCGTCCTTCAGTTCCTCAAAGGTGCGCCAGAGGGCCTGAAGTTCGCCTGGGGCAGCGATATACGGGTTGTGGACCAAGTAAAGGTCGGGAACAAAGCCCAGTGCGTCGAGCGACTTTTGAACGGACTCGCGCACGGAGGCAAGAGGAATAGGGGTGCCCCATACTGCGGCGTGATCGTCAGTATTGCACATAACATCGAGGAAACTTGGCGCACACTTCGATGTAACGTAGATATCCTCCCGCTTGACGTCTGAGCTTCGGATAGCCTCGCCGGTCTGGGGTTCGGTGGTATAGACCTGTGCAGTGTCGATGTGGTTGATCCCGTTTGCGAGAGCTGCCTTACCGCACTCGACGGGGTTTTTCTGGGCGTTGCCCGTTCCGTTACCCCATCCAAGCCAGGGGATGGAGGTACCGTCTAGAAGAGGGATGGTGGAAATCGGCATGTTGTGCTGGAAAGTCGCAGTAGGTCGTAGTACGTTGCAGAGAGATAATCATGATACTTGTATGCTCTTATACGTCGCGCGGGCCGCGTATGGCGTCACTGCGCCCATGATGCGTTACGGGCACGCCGACGCAATGTTGACGCGATTTGACTTGCGATTGACAGGCATATCGTTCTTGCGCACCACCACCACAGTTGCCTCTGCTCCTGTTGTCTGCGTTTTAGGCTGCTAGTGTGACGAAAGATTCCAGCAGCTACATAATGTAGACTACATCACTTGTCCATGTCCCGTGAACACATATCAGAGACCACCCTGAGAAGCGTTGAATTCGCAGGGACTTCCCGCCCGCCAGCCAGGTTAGTAAGGTTTGATTAGGTTGCGACGCGCTTCTCACCGCATTCCACCAAAATCGTTAATTAACATGATTATACCGCAGTTCTCGTCCGAGTAAGTTGAAAGCAGTGCATTTCATCAAAAATTAGTCTATTGACTAACACTGAAGACGAGATAGGCTCGATGACCAGAAAATTGAATTGCACCCTGTTGCTGAATCGTGGTATATGCATCACATTACATCTTATCTATCGGGGGTCTGTGGCTGGCTGGAGCCTTTTTTCCCAGATGTAAGAACTGTCCGCAAGACTTCCATGGTTCGCCACGCCCTTCTCGGAGTGACAAAGCGTCGCGCAGTACCCGTAATGTTCACCACGACTTGAAGATATTCTTGGCCCTCTGTCATACAGCATTCCATGCTCTCCTTCGCTCGGGGGAGTTTGTTTGGCCTGATAAGAAGAAGTTGCAGGACTACCACAAGGTGGTTATACATGATTCTGTCCAAGGTTCTCATACACTCCTCCATTGCGGGCGAAGCTTATAGATCTGCAGTGAAATCTTATATTTCCTCCCGCGACATGCTTTTTCCTTACAGCCCAGAGCTCTGGTTGACAGAAGACGGCTCTATTCCATACCGCCGCTGGTTTGTTCGCCTTCTCAAGCAATACTTCCCGGAGGGTTCATCGGGTCACTCTCTGCGCCCTGGGGGTGCAACTTTCTTGGCTTCAATGGGAGTTTTGCCTTTGCTGGTCCAGGCAATGGGTCGCTGGAAGTCTGCTACCTGAGAAGCATACATACGCAAGCACCCTGCTCTTCTCGCTGCAATTCTTCTAGGCCATCCGCAGACGACAGACCGCTTCAAATAACGCGGTACATTTTTTGTACCTTTTTACAACACGTTCTTCACACATCCTCCCACGCTGCATCTACTCCTACAATTACCCTTTAAGCGCTTTAGCCTCCATGCACTCGTGTTCTCGTTCTGTCTCCGAAAGGTCGCGCATCGCGCCTAATGGGCCACTCTGCATGATCTCTATTGATTCAAACTCTCGAATCAGTACCTTTGGCAGCACATCCTCGTGCTGCTCCCGATCCTCAAGGTTCAGCTGTTTGGGTACGGCAGTAGTGTGATTAGAGCACGTAAAATGGTGAAAACCTCAGTGACCAGGAGCGCTCTGTTATGTAGTAGTCGTCGATCACACCGAGACGTCGTGCACCTGACGATGCTCACACAGACTTGTTCAAATAACTTCTTCTCCTACTTAGTAGTATCATATTGAATTAATAGGCTCGCTTATTTGTTTTTTATATATCAGCCTATCGATGCCGTGATTTCGGGTTATTGACACCGCCACCGGGGACACTTCCCATCGCACATATCGCAATCTAAATGTTCATCCTCCATATATCTGTACAATGTCGTCGGAAAACGAAAAGAATGCATCAAACGAGGACCTCCCTTTATCACAGCGCAAAACTATACCCAGCGACCAGCCTCCACCCTATGATACCATAGCAGCGACCGTCACTTTGCTAGCCAGTATCAACGACTCATCCCCAGATGACGACCAGCAGGCTATCATGCTTCCGAATTCGCCTGTGCCGCAGCCACAGACCCAGAACCAACACCAGCCGCAGCATACATCGCAACCGACTACTACACCTCCTCTCTCACGCGTCGCACCCCCTGCACGGCCACACAAACGCTCTGCCAGCACCTCTTCTGTTTCGTCTGTGAACTCATTAAAGGCCAAGAAAAGCTGGTTCTCGTTTACCTCCTCCTCCAACTCCTCCTCAACACCCGGCCCGGCGCCTGTGCTTCCGCCCATCCCAGGGAGCGCCCACCCAACGTCATCAAAGGCGCACCCAGGGAGCACAGCGCCGTCTGCGCGCACACAGGCGGAAGTGCGAACGACGGTCTCGTTGCTCATCTCTGACCTCGTGCGAGACTCGAATGACCAGGGCAGCAACACCGCCGCGCTCGGCGTCCTTGCAAGCTGTGCGGAAGTGTGCCGTGTCCATGCAGTCCCGTTTGCAGAGATGTTGCAGGACAAATCGGTCGAGGGGCACTCGCCGGTGTATTGGGCCATTGTGAAGAGGCCTCGGCGGATAGCGGGGGAGGGATCGTCTGCTGAGGCGGATGTAGAGAGTGATGCGGACGGAGAGAAGGATTTGATCACCGCTATGCTCTCGTATATCCCAGCGTCGTCGCTGCATTCAGAGACAGCGCACGAACTTCGCCTTGCTTGTCTCGCAGCCTCGGACCAGAACATGTACCGCCGCTTGCTCCCATTTTTGCAGTCTGGATCTTCTCTTAGCTCGAGCATGGATGCGATGATTTTGAGCTCGAGAGGCGGGGACGACATCACTGTGTCCCATGAACGGGGTGCATCCGCAGATGGCAAGTTCTCGGCCAAAATAAAATTGGTGGGGTACCACACACGGATGATGGTGAAGAGGGAGATCGACTTGGAATTTATTGCACGGAGTGCGTAGCTTCTAGCGCTTCGAACTTATGTTACGAGCTCCTGACATTTTCCAGACCGGATATGGCGCTTTACGCTGCTAATAACTCCTGACGACGCTGCGGCGTGGCGTGGTCCCCTTCCAGGGACGTGGTGTGTAGCTCTTTCTCTGCAGGAGCCAAGCCCGCCGACGTGGGTTGATGCAGAGCTGTTCCTTGTCGATCGCGCGGTCAAGGGTGGAGAAGATAAAGTCGTTGGAGGCAGTCAGTACACAATTTTTAAGACTCTTATCCAGCATAAATTAACAATCTATTTTAGGTGCCCTGCCATTGAAGTCGAAGCAGATGCTAGAGTCCCCTCGGAATGGGGGCACCGCAAATCAGATCCTTGTGCCTCTAGACAAGGTTCCATTTGCGGGCTTACAGTACTCGTAAGCTCAATGCCCCTCAATGATTAATCCATATGCTCATCCCCTATCAGTGGTGCAGTGGTGGACGATACACTGCGTCTCCTTCTCGAAGTCCGGCTGCGGAAACCGGATCCGGAGTCTATGTAGGCACAGTTTTCCCTATTGGTATGTTTAGTTTTCCTAGGGTTGCCGTGTATATTACTTGGATGTTCTTGAACGATTCCGGGCTCCTGCAAATTTCCTATACTCACCAAGCTTCTCCACGTTTGATCGAAATGAGTGCTTTCAAAATTTCACAGTGAATTTCATTTTTCAAGAGCTACGACACAAGCTTTAACTAATCAAGAAGAGGTGGATTGCACTGCTGCCCGTTGAAGACGTGCTTATGTATCAATGGACTTGTCCAACTAATAAGGTTAGTCACCTATGTAATGTTGCCTCGTTGCCCGTCTTTAACGCAGTCGGTAAACAAGTTCATTATCAGGCATGCTTTTTATTTATAAACCATGGGTAAATTGCGAGTGTATCACTCGAGTGATTTGCTTCTAGAAAAGATCGCGTTTTTCAAGAAGAACATAGAAGTATTACCGTTGTGATCGGCAGGAAATTGTCCACTTTCTACGGCGATTCTTGTCGCTGCAGCGTCTGTGGAGATATAAATCGTACATACGACTTGAGCCTGACCATTTGTGCGCCATGTCTTCGCCAACTGCTCAAGACGCGTACACAGTAGCTGTTGAAAAAGCTGTCCTCAGCTCTAATCTAAACTCAACAATACTCCAGGCGACTCTGATGGGTAAGTACGCGTGCCATTATGTTTGACCTGCTAGTATCTGACTCGAATCTAGGTGTGTATGCTATGATTTATTTAGCAAGCGTATACACGTACTGTGAGTAATCAGATAGTATCTGATGTAGTGCATAACATCTGATCAGTTGCAGTCCAGAGAAAGAGAAAATCATCACGGAACTGGCTTGTTCTCAGCACTATCACGATGCTTTTCTTGATCTACGTTGCCCAGACTGTTGTTAACTGGTACCTGGCATCGTTGGCCATAGTCATTCATGGGGACACAAGACAGACCGTGTCAGTTGCAGAGACGATGAATCCATGGGTCGTTCCTTTCGGAGATGTCTGCAGTGCTGTGAGTTTGAGCCTTGCCGACGCACTGCTTGTGAGTCGAGTTTTCGATTCGCTTTTCTGGAATATTCGATTTATAAGTCCCGTCAGATATGGAGATGCTATCACATCTGGAATAGGTCACTGCGCGCTATATCTCCTGGCCTTCTACTTTTTCTCGCCCAGATCGGTATGTTGTACAAGCGTGCCCACAAGTAAACGACGAGCCGCTCACCGTAACCCGTACACGCTAGCAATATCGCTAGCCATAATTCTGGTCTACTGCATCAATGGCGTTCACCTGACCGCCAGATCCACCAAAGTAGTCGACGACTTGATCACCGCTACCCTCTTTGTGACGGCCGCTCTTACATCACTGACGACGATGCAAATATCGTACCAGATCCACTTGGTTGCGTGTAGCGGGAATATCAACCGCCAAAGTCATACGATGTTTTGCTCTATTCTAAACCTCTTGACCCAGTCAGCTGCCGTATACTCGCTGACTGCATTGATGTACGCGTCTGTAACAATTGTTCGTGCGGTTTGGGCAAATTCACGGAGTCTGGGGAAAGAAGAGCTTGTCTGGCCTCTTAATGAATACACCTCTGTTTTCTTTTATTTCGTCACGGTATGTTTCTATGGCCCGTCTTGTACTTTGAAGCTAATGTACTGTATCCAGGGTGTGGCTCCGACGATAATGGTCGCTCGTGCCTCCTTAGGGTCCTCATTGGACAATACTGTAATCAGCACCTTTCACATGTCTGGTCTGGAGTTCAATGGACCATCTACCGTCGGTCAGAAGACGACCGTCAACCCACTCCGCACGACTGAAATTTCCCCAGAAACAACCTCTTCAGATACGCAAGAATTTCCTCGCTCTAGTGGATAAAGATACATACCTATTCTACATTCAAAATCAGAGCGTTACGATGCTTATATATCCACTGATTTTCTGAGGGAACCACTCGGAGATATTATTTATAGCCCCGGGCATACGATACATAGGATTCAGAATGGCCTCATTTCTAAAAGCGCACATGCAGGCTCTATGTTATGATTAAGACATTCACATCATCCCTTCGACTGGAGCTAAAATGGGTTTAGACGATGGCAATGGCGTACGATGCCCTGTTGTCTTCTGTTTTAACACGTTTTCGAGATAAAACTCGCCGGCCTGTAATTTAAGTATTCAAAGCATCAGTAGAATACGACCCCTGCCAGTCATCCAAATACCTTATAGCTACTCCGGACCAAAGGACTGCTGGCTACGTATAAAAAGCCAAGGTTTTCTGCAATTTGTCGCCATTGATCGAATTCAGCAGGATCGACATAACGAACAACTTTCATATGCCGCTTTGTCGGCCGCATGTACTGCCCAAAAGTAACGACGTCCACGTCGGATTTACGAAGCTCTGAAGGCAGCGGAATTTTTATTTAGCGTTGAAAATAACAATAATGTGGGTGAGATATATAACCTTGGAGGGTAGCAAGGACTTGATCATGAGATTCTCCAAGTCCAAGCATGATACTAGTCTTCGTTACTTGTACACCTTCTTTCTTGGCGTGCTCGAGGACCTGCAAACTCCGTCGAAAAGAGGCTTTTCTGTCGCGGATGAACGGGGTCAACTCCTCCACTGTTTCAACGTTATGTGCGTAGACATCCAGACCGGATTTGGCGACAAGAGAAATATTTTCCAAAGACCCTGCGAAATCTCCTGTTAACGCCTCAACTAGGACCTGCGGGGCTCTGTACAATTCAATAGAATGTTAAATGCGCATGTTGACAAATTAATGACAAGGCATACTTTTGCTTTATCTTGCGTATGGTTTCAGCAAAGTGATGGGATCCACCATCCGCGAGGTCTTGAGGTGGATTGGGTTTGTAAACGTAGGACCAGAATTTTAAATATTAGCTCACCGTCGCGATCAACGTTGGTCAAAACTACGTAACCCAATCCCCAACGGCTGATAGCTTCAGCAATATTTTCCGGCTCGTGAACATCCAGAGGTGGAGGTGTCCGGGACGTCTTCACAGCGCAGAACCGACATCCTCGGGTACACGTATCGCCCATTAGCTGTATTATATAGCTTATTTATTGTTGTATCTCGGAGGTGTAGCCTAAAACATACCATTAAAGTGGCAGTTGCAGTCTTACGGCCGTCGACAGTCTCTTTGCCTCCCCAGCAATCGCCAATATTAGGGCATCGAGCCTCTTCGCAGACCGTGTGCAGCCCGAGTCCACGGACGTCTTTCTTTATTCTGTTATAAGACTCGCCAGAAGGGGTTGAAGTTTTCAAAAAGTCAGGCAGTCGAGGACTAGTATTGAAGTTAGCAGATGCTGGACAAAAATTAATTTAATTCAACCAACCCTTTGGAATTGGTGAGAACAACACGATCGAGGACTCTGTTGGCCACGAAGTCATCAAATGTCGGACCCGTATCCAGTGCCTCGGCAAGGCTCTTCGACGAGGACACGGAAGACGCAGTCCCTAGCCAACGTCGACTACAGGCACGGGACGAGCTAGGCAGAATCGACTTGAAGTATAACATAAGTGGGCGAACCCTGGAGGTGCCGGTGAGCCTTAGTTAAAGGAGAGGTCACAATGAGAAGCAGATTGTACACTGACTAGCAAATTAATGATGCTCGAGTTGCTTAGACCTGATCGTGACCGGTTGCACTGACTTACTTACAATTGCTAGTTCCTCAATGAACCAATGACTCACCGTAATTTACGGTTTGTTTACAGTATTGACTTGCATCTGTCATGTGCTCAACGTGTGCTTGCCCTGATAACCTTATTCATATTTTCGCTGGCATTATCAAGGAAGGCAGACGAGCAGTTGTACAAGCACTAACGTTAACCATATTTCAAGGAAGTGATGGATAACCAATATTGCGAGCGTAGGCCGGCCGTCAAAACGAAGTACACGAGAGGCAAACCCTTGCGGGTGTCCTTGACCCTGTCGGCATGTTTTCTACTTATAAGCCATGTCAAGATCGTGCTAGGGTCACTCGAGGATTTTTGCCTCCTGAAGGTTGTTTTGGAACAACTGGTACAACATTGAAGAATGGGCTGAGTTACGTTAATTAGAAGATCGGTACAGTGGAGACGGGAAGGGCCAAAGTTAAAAGAATCTTATTTCACATTTTGTCTTTTGTATATGTAGGCAGATGCAATTCCCACTTGTCTTTTTGTGACAAGGAGTCGCGGCATTATGCCCAATCATAGTATGTCAAAAACAAGTATGTAAGTAGTTAATAAAGAGTCGGTCCCACGAGACTATTGTCTGACACACCTAACGAATTTCCCATTTACCAGATCCACTAACACTGCACGCAGGGTCAATGCACTTGTCGATGGTCGATAATTCACCTTCGATGATAACACCATTCTTCAGAGTCAACTTGATGGTAGATATCCCGACCTCGCCGTTGAAGGCCTGTTGGCCGGTGAAGTCGTCTTCAGGATTGAACGTCAATGTGGCCCTAGGAACAGTGAATGGATCTGAATAAGTGATAGTGCCATGGTAGACATATTCTTTATCTTCGACCGAAAAGTCGACCAAGAAGTGGCCTTTGTCGGCCCCAAAGTATCCATTTGCGGTTATGGGTGCCATCAAATACTTATTACGCTGCACAATCTGCATAACAGGTAGTGATTAGGTGATCGGTATGCGCGAGAGTCCGACCACGGCAGTTCTACCTGTTGCACTAGTTGCTAAAGTGAAGATGGAGGTACTTATCAGAACAATGATCTTGACTGCCTCCCGGCAGGAACGAGGTGGACTCGAGGTCAACTTGAGGTAAACACGTGTGTAACCTTGGTGTAACCCCGACCGGGACGTGCCGATGGCCGGTGCGATGAACGAATGGATGTCAACAAATCCACTTTGCCGGCTCCAAAAGTCGTTGCTTTCCACCTTCATCTTCTCTGTTCGCCTCTGACCAACCTCTGACTGATATAGAACAGATAGATAGACGCATATAACATACGTTGTGCATGTCACCCACCAGAAGCCTCCTGGATCCCTACCAGACACCTTATCACGTACGTTGTCTATCTCAAGTGCCACAGCTTTATGCAGCATTCAGAAATTTGCCCCACTACAGGAGAATTCGATTGGTACATAATCACTCAACTCAGTCCAGTCCAGCCTAGTCCGATAATGACTCACTCCTCGTCGCTACCGGCATCTGCCAACTCCTCTTCAACGCTTATCGTCATTCCAGTCCCGCTATCTATGAAAACGGACGAGAATCTTGCACCAGATTCCCAGTCTGTTGACCCAGGAACGTTACTCGATGCTACTACTGAAGTAGCGAATACTGACCCAGGCCACCCTCCTGCTACATCACCGCCGCATACTGGCTTGCGTGTGGTCAGCAGTCGACAGTCGACGCCGTCGCAGAATCGCATGAGCGAGCGTGGCTTTGTCGAACCGCACCACAGCAACGTGCCGCGGCGCACTCGGACACGGGGAAAAGGGCAACCACATATACCTATCAGGCCTATCCGGACAATCTCCTCAGCAGCGCCGACACCAGGCGGATCGCCTACATCACCGTCCGTGCCGGCACCGCTGATTATAGAGCCGCCTCCACTTGAGCAGGACGCAGAGCAGGAAGAGGAGTTCGAACAGCCCATAACACCCCTCGATACGCCCAATCCCAATGCTACACGGATGCCCGTGCAGCTCCTATCACTGCGACTCCCCTCGTCTCCAAGGGTGGCAGCATATACGGGGCTCCCAGCATCTACCCCTCTACCGTACACGCCTGCGCTCCAGCCCACAGCGTCTACAGGGCTTCCCCCGGCGTCTAGTGTGCCGCATATGCCCCGCGCGGGTCTCCCGCAGGGCATCGGTCTTGGGTTTGGCACACCACTTTCGGCTGCAGCGATAACCCCCATGCGCATCGCGACGCCGTTGACTCCGGGTAGCGGGAGGCTCCCCACGCGGCGCAGGCGAGCGCCTGTCGCTCGAGGGGCGGAGACTGCTACTCCAACGCGCCCGTTTCGTGGTCAGGGTGTACGGGGGACGAGCGCAGGAAGTGAGGAGCTGGTGGGCCTTCCTAATGCATCAGCAATGCAGGTGCCTACATTGGACGATACACATCAAGGACCACCGTCGTATGGGGCGTACTTGATGCGTATGCGCGATGAAGCCAGTAGGGAGAGGCGGCTGAGGCAAGGGCTTCAGCGTGTAGGCTGTATGGGAGATCTGGAAGTCGGCTTTTTAGATGGGGACGGAATCCTTGGGTGGGACGGTCTGGAAGATGTCCCTCTGGATGGGTCTAACCTATCAGCTGGGAAGCGGCATCTTCCCGACGACCTATACGTTCTCCTAGCTGAGGTCGACTCTGATTCAGACTCTGATGTCTCTGATTCGGGTACGGGATCCTCTTCAAACTCAGAAGGGACAAAACCTCGCGTAAGCCATCGTCGGTCCGTGTCGCGCAAACGGCGGGAGGATAAGATTGATAAGGATCGACGAGAGCTTAGACTTGCTCTTCCTGTGGACCACCGTGCCCTTATAGACGGGACCTGCGCACTTATGCCTTCGCAGCTCCGTGAGGCATGTGTATTCATTCGGGAAGTGGTTAAAACACCCTCAAGAGCGGCGCATGCGCCAAAAGTTCGGCCTCATGTACGCATACTCGCCCCCCGAGGCCGCCCGGAGGATGCGATGGCAATTGCAATCACTCACCTCGCATATGGAGATGTTCTTCCTAGCAACCTCACGGATTCTACTGTTGAAGGCGATTCGAGCAACTCAGACAATATATTGGATGCAGAAGACGGCAACGCTCCGCTCCCCGGAGCTGCACGTCTCATAGCGCAAACAGCCCGTGCTGCTGGTATACTTACCCCAAATAGAAGTCGTCGGGCGTCTCTTACCACGCCCGGCGCGCTCATAGACGCAATCGTCGACGTGGAAGGTGGAAGTCCTCCCCGAGCCCTTGATCTGTCTACTCTAGAACCCCCGCCCGCTCCCCCATCGTTCATTGGGTTCACCGATAGCGAACTGGACACGCAGTATTCACCCGCGCATCTCCTGGCCATGCGACTTCTCGACGAGGGCGACTGGCTTGCACGGCGGCGGCCCGGTGCCCAAGGGCCCACTAACGAAGATGGGATACTCGGGGTGGGCCGTGGACTCGTGGGCGTGGTGGACACGTCCCGTCCTGCGCTCGGCGGGTTGTTTGGCGTAGACCTTGAAGGATTCGGTGATGACGATGAGGACGAGGAAGACGACTACGACGGAGATACTGATGAAGAGGGATCGGGCGGGAGCACTGCAGGGTCGTCAGCGGGCGCCCGGGTAGACAGCCATAGTGACAGCGAGGGCCGAGATGGTTTTCGGAATGGTTCCGACGAAGAGGCTGAAGAACGACGGGGACGGACGGTGGCATGGCACGGCGTGCCTATGCCGCCCAAGTTCGTGGAACCTGAAGACGAAGCCTCCCAGTCTCAGGAGCGCGGTATGCTGTCCGCCCCTGTAGATATGGACCGGAAGCGGAAAGGCAAGAGCAACAGCAAGTCCCGAGCGCGTGGGGACCCTCAATCGAAATCGAAGTCTAAATCCCGCGCACGGACGAGGTCGAGAAGCCAGCATCCCCAAAACTACCTGGACGATGGTGACGCAGGGGGTGAGTCTGCTGCTTTACGCCGCCCACGTACTCCAGCGGCGCGCCGACGTGCGAGGGCCGCACGTGAGATGAGGCGTGCAACGCGTCTAGCTCGCAGGGTGGCGGAGGCGGAGGCGTATTGCGGCATCGCCGACCAGTGGCGTGGGGTGCTTTCGTATGATGGGCTTGCGGCCCTTGGACGCGTGTTGGAAATTGCAGTGTAGGCGGCTGACGCTGTTAGACATGCATCGCCCTGCTCATTGAGTAGTGCTACATTACATATCTGCATATTTTGATTCTGTTTTCGTCCTACTAGGTTTTGGTTTTTTTGGTTTTTGGTTGTGTACAGCTACATAGAGTTATTAGAGATTATACTTTCTTGTATTAATATTTCTTGACGGCTTGGAGAACTGGCCTGTGCTGGCTACATAAGTTCTTCGTCAGTCAGTCAAGACTCTGAATATGTACGTATGTATATATAATTTATAAACCCCCTGGCCGGCTCTAAGCGACTGACTGTTGGCAGGTGCGATTGCAAGCATGATAATCACCGGTCTGGCATGTATGTATAAACGGACGCTATTTTGTAGAGATGTCAAGTTTGTTCAGGCGCCTGTCGCCCTCTGTCGCCCACATTCAATTTATATTTGCAATCAAAGCGACATCATCATTTGGACAATCGGACATAAGGCGCAAAGAGATAGATAAATACAGAGAAACAGCTGACACTGGAGTATTCAGCAATGACCGTGTGGATTAACGTGACCTTTGGGTAAAAGGATGCTTTACAGTATGTTGTCCGACCTTTGTTGTGTGTATTGACTCAGCCTCACCCCTGGCCAGACTGCATAAATGCATCGCCTCCGAGTCAGGCACCCTTGCTGCGCGCCCCACATTTCATCTGTCACAAGAAGACATTGATTCCAGTTACATTGATTCCAGTTCCGATTGAATACATCTGTCAGAACACAGCCTAGTGGTCTGCCAAACGCAAGACATGCCT
The DNA here is from genome assembly GCA_028532985.1 of Stropharia rugosoannulata. NCBI lineage: Eukaryota > Fungi > Basidiomycota > Agaricomycetes > Agaricales > Strophariaceae > Stropharia > Stropharia rugosoannulata. The sequence goes on along the minus strand of JANCIK010000001.1, from coordinate 3,806,880 downwards.
TCAAGAAAGGAACATTGCAATTCCCTTCTAAACCTAAACCTCGATAAGTAAAAACCCTTTGACATCCGTAAGGACATTTCGCCTAATACCCCACTCCATCTCGTTCACTCCATGAACAACCCGGCATATATCATACGGAACGATGAATGGAGTGACAACACCGCAGAGAAAGGCGCAGGACCCTCTTATGTAGTCCAATCTAATCCTCAGTAAGTCTGGATTCTGTGACTAGTATTTTCCTGACCAAATGCTATAGATACCATTTTGATGTGCACGACCTTGACTCAGTGCAAAGGCGACTACAGCAGCGCCATGTACAAATGTACGCTCCGTACTCGAATACTTAACTCTGCCGATTTCTAACTCGCTTTATTCCGCTTCGTTAGGATTGCGGTAAGCTTCGATTGAATCCGTGCTGGGTGGATTGTCATGATTACTCTTAGATCGCTGGCACCGTTGGGACTGGTCTTTACTTGGGATCTGGTGAAGCCCTTGCCGGGGCTGGACCTTTGGGAGCTCTAATTGCGTATGCGCTGGTTGGAAGCGTGGCATATTCGTGCGTTGTCCTATATCTGTTCTGGTGTGGCGACAGGCATAGCTCATGTTTAACCCAGCTCATTATGCTCTGTTGGTGAAATGACAATATGGGCACCCATATCCGGAACGTTTCCTCATTTTGGTGCGTTTCTGACTTTGCCTTCCACCGACTTTGCCAGGGGTTTACGTTAAGTGCTTGCATTTAGCTTCCCGATGGGTTGATCCTGCTCTGGGGTTTGCTACTGGATGGGTAGGTAGAAGTCAATTTAAAGGGTTTTCTGTGATTCTGACCTTCGCAAACGCAGAACTACTTCTACAACAAAGCGTAATTCAGCACCCACTTTCTCACGCATTCATTGGCGCTTACAGTACTTCTTGCAGAATTGCAGCCGCTTCTGAGATTACAGCGTCCGTTATACTCATAACATTCTGGGATAAAAATGCTACAGTACGTCAATCCTTCCCTTGAAGGTGCCAGAATGAAAACATTAGCACTAACTCTGCTACTTTCAAAGGACTCGCGTATGGCAGGATATTCTGCTCTTCTTTTGGGCCTGGTATTTTTAACAAATTTAATAGCTGTTAGGTAAATCTCAGTTCGTTCTAAGCGCTTAAACTGTTTAAATTTTAGATGTGTTCTAGATATTTCGGGGAGTGTATGTACATCATCACAGATCGTGAACATTGTGTATTGACCGCCATCTTCGATGATAACAGCTGAATTTGTCTTCGCAATCATCAAAGGTTAGTACTTAATGCTTCTTTTCAATAACTAGCAGACTTATGTCGACTCGACTTACCAGTGATTCTCATCATTGGGCTCCTTCTTACCGGTCTTGTCATTGACTTGGGAGGAGGACCAAATGGGGAACGCACTGGATTCAAGGTATGTAGGACTTAACGATCTGGTTCCGAGCTTGATATAAGTCTTTAGTTCTGGAAGAATCCTGGTGCAGTTGCGGGTGCCGGACTTGTGCACAATCAGGGCTGGGACCGCTTGCTGGCTATTCTTGGCGTTATTGTACAAGCTGCGTTTTCTTACCAGGGGATAGAGTTCGTCGTCATGTACGTCGTTAATTCAAGTAAGCTTTCTGAGCGTCAACTAATATGTCCATATTTCAGTGCAGCATCGGAGACAGCAAGCCCCAGGCGTAACATTAAGAAGGCAGTCAACAGAGTGTTCTGGCGTATTCTCGTGTTCTACGTCAGTATTAGTATGGTATAGTATCCTCAAATATGACTGACTCTGAAAGGGCAGATTTTGGGCATTCTACTGATTGGGATGCTCGTGGCGTACAATGACGGGGACTTACTTTCATTAGAATGTGATAACTCATTTCTGCTATGACTACGTCTCAGAGCTCACATATTAGTTCTTTTAGTCAATAACACAGCTGCCGCATCCCCGTTTGTTATCGCAATCAACCGTGCAGGAATCAAGGGTGCGTTAGGACCAGTCATTTGCCGGCTATCTATCTCTGACATTATCTTGCAGTTTTACCGCATATAGTCAATGCATGCATCCTGACGAGTGCGTTTTCTGCCGGAAACAGCTTGCTTTTCACGTCGTCCCGTGTGTTGTACGGGCTAGCTCTGCGTGGACAGGCGCCTAGACTATTCACCTACTGCACAAAGCATGGTCTTCCTATTTACGCTGTTACTGCAGCGGCTCTAATATCGCTCCTCACTTTCTTGAGCGTTTCCTCAGGATCAAACAAAGCGTTCGAGTAAGTGGCATTTGAAGACTTTCATCGGCGTTCCTGCGGTGCTTAAAATAGATTTTCCTCAGCTGGCTGACTGGACTGACGACGACGGGCGGGTTTATTAGTTGGTGTGTAATGAATATCACCTATATCAACTTCAGTTAGGCATTCATCGTAGCTGCACCTTTGCCTTGATCTGACACTCATTCTCCAGGACGTGGTTTAATTCAGCAAGGTGTTAATCTAAAGAACAGCCCATACTATCACAATCGCTTACAGCCGTACGCCGCATACTGGGGAGCCGGCTGGACGCTTTTCTTCACATTGATTAACGGCTACAGAGTGTTTTGGAAATTTGATGCTAAGGGCTTTATTATAGCATGTACGTGATTCACTATGGGCACGAGCTGATAACTACACCTCATATCTGCGGTCAAAACAGACATCAATATTCCCATTTTTCTTGTGCTGTATTTTGGCTTCAAGTTTGTTAAGGGTACATCGATTTGGAGACCAGACGAGATGGATTTCGTTACCGTATGATACCATTTATACTCACTAGGCCTTCAACACTGACTTATCTGTTAGGGAATACCAACTCTTGAGGAGACTGAAGAACCAGAGGCAGAGCCGACCAATGTATGGGAACGTATCGCCAAAGTGCTTTTCTAATTATGTCGGACGTGTCCAGTCGATCATCATTCTAATGAGTTTAGTGTAGTCATCTGTATTTTCTGGGTTCTGAGTACTTTACGGTAATTTATACCCGAAGCTGTTCATTTTTGAAACCATCTACGAACACACTTCCAGGAAAGCGACTCGTTCAGCTCATTCTGTTCGCCTTCAATTTCCATAACCTTTGTTCGGGAGACCGTGCGGGGCATGTATATTTAATATTTGTACATTTACAATTGCCTAGCAGCAAAAGTTGCATTAACGTTTCGTTAATATATAAACGTATATCACATCAGAGTGACGTAGAGAATTAAGCCATGGTAATGCAGTGCTATTCACAGTAACGGAAATCCAGGACGAGGAAGAATGGATATCCCGGAACTTGGAAAAATTCGTTGTACTCTGCGGGCGGGTGTAGGTTCCTCGTATGAAAGATCTAGGGAAAGTCCACGGGAGCAACACTGCTCTAGTGCTTCAAATAAGTCGATCTGGCGCCGGCGATTAAAAGACATCTTAACCAGTTTCAACGGAGAGACATCTGGGTGTGATTGCGCAGACTCCATTCTCTGCAATAGAAAGACCAGTATATCTTTGTCCTCTGCTGTATGCTCCATGTCGCACGACAGAGACTCCAGACGTGGCCAAAAGCAAAAGCCAAGTGAGGAGTCGTTTAGAATGCCAAAAACAGGCTTCATGATTTGTTCCATAATTGGTATGGTACGGAAAAACATCCATTTGTTGCTATAAGGTAAGCTTCTCCCTGAGCAGGCAACAAGACTGGATAGTTGTGGTGTGGACGCGACACAAATTGTAAAATCAGTGTATGTGAGACGTCGAAGGTCAGTTTGAAGGTATGTTACCCTACCCCCATTTTTGGAGAGTAGAGTTACTAATGGAGACGGCCGTGTCGCTGTAGCAGTGAGATTTGTTGCATATTCAACAGACTGTAGACTTGGGGTGATGATGAGACTAAATGCAGGGGTTGCGTGGCCCTCGTAGTCCGTCATAGATATTCGCTCGAGATAAGGTAGCAGTAACTGGGATGGTTGACCAGGCTCATCGGAAGCTAGACTTGAGTTCACGGTCTCCGTTATACCCAAGGTGCACTGAACAAGCCTTACACAGTACTTAAAAACAAGCATGACATCTTGAAGTGTGTGGTGCAATCTGTTCAGGCCTGCGGTATGATCAAACAGTGTCAGATGTGTGATTTGCCTCCAATTTGTCAGCTCCGGTGTTATATCTCCAATAATGTCGTAGATAGACACAAAGCGAAGATTTCTGGCGTACAGGAGGCCCAAGGTATTCCCTTTAAAATCTGCTTTGCAACGAAGTCGCAATGAGAGGTGCTGAAGCCGAGGCAGGGCGTCGGCGTCCAGTAATTGTAATGCGGTAAAATCTGATCTGGAGTAGATGATGCAGCCAAACTTGTACCAATGTTGTGAGAATTTCTTGAGAATGTCGAAATAGACACGGAATGTTGGTTCGTTGTCCATGGAAATAGATAGAAGAGATGATCCAGCACGGGAAAGCCATTGATGAACCGCCTCACAGTGACACACCATGAGTCGTGGTAAGGCTGTTGGGCTTGCACCCCACTCCAAAGGCGAGAAATAACCGCCAGACTGAGGCCAGTCACGGGGCTTGACAAGTCCGATATGTATTGAGGCCCAGAGTAACGGTGTCCGCCGCGAGACAGACCTCCAACGCTTTGACACATAGCCAAATACAAGTGGAGGTTCGTCAACATCGATTACAGCATTGTGACTGTCCGGAAGACAGAACAGGAAAATGGAACTTAGCACTTCGTCGGGGAAGCGACGTATTGGAGAAAGGATTTGTTCATAGCGGGATATCTCTTCATCTAACATATCCCTTTGTTTCTCTTTCTCGTCGAAGGTTGCCTGCACTGTGGATATTTCCCTTTCGAGATTTTCAAGGCGTTGTTGGGCATCAGATACAAGGTGAGAGATAAGGGGGCGGTCTGCAACTGTTGCGATGTAGTTCGTGCGCACATGTTCCGCATAAGGTGAACTAAATGGCAGCTGAGTGATGGCATGAGTGAGTCCGAAGTAGTGTGATAGAGAAAGTATACAGACCATAGGAAACCCAGAGAATGTCTTTTGAGTGGATTTGCGCCAGGAGCCCTGCTATAAGTGGACTTGGACTTGGAGGCAGAACAGCAATGCTTGTGTTAAAAATCAAAGTGAAGGTTGTACAATACACTAGCAAGTTGCTAGCAAGCCTTGAACTCGATCCATGATCATGATGTTTTGTTTGTTTTCATCGAGTCAGGTCACGGAGAGTCACGTGTAGTTACTATTTATTATATCACAAACCAGCCGGCCCGACTGTCGGCGACTGAAAATGATTTGCCGCCCTAATGCCGCTGTCCTCTACTGCTTGGTCTGATTGAACTACCTCGAGGGTAGTACGGGTCTGCAGTGACAATGATACGCCCTAAGAATACTCTAGTATTTACCCTATTCAGACTGCAATGGAATGTCCGCAGGCTCCAATTTACTAATAGTCATGGTACAGAAACACTGAACAGAGCGGGGTAACTTGTTGCTGATAACACTTTTGCTAATACTATTGTTAGATCACCCGAGCTTTACGGACCTCGGAGTAAGGAAACCAGCGGAGGTGTTATAAGAGCTCAATTCCAAATTTTAAATAAGTGAATAAACAGCAATCGCCAGACGTGCAATGAGGTTGAACGAAATCGCACTGATAATACTATTACAGTGAAAGTATCGCGATCAATTTCGAAAAGCTTTTGCTCGAAACCGAGCTTTGTGATTTCCTCTTGACATTGACAGATATGATGCGCTGAAGCTACATATATGTTATGATCAGTGTTACATTATGTATGATACGTGCTATGAATAGAACTATATTTTTGCCTTGTATGGGCTAGGCTGGATGGTGATTAAAGTATCCAATACATATTACGAACACGCCTTTCCAAACTCTAACTTGACTCTAACCATATGCATTTCATTTCTTCCAGCGGAAAATGACTTTGTTTATAAGCACGATCGACTAAGCTCAACGCCAACTTTCACCCTTCTTCCGCTATGTCTGATAATGGCCTTCCATCTGTGGCAATCCAGAACTCGGTGATTGACGCCTACTATAACTCTTCCTTGTTGAATCTAGTATTGATCGGTATGAAAAGGTAATATCAACTGCGAGATTCAAAAATTGACTATGTAACGATAGGACTTTACACTACTGTCTATGTTGGAACTGTACATATATATTGTGAGGAGCTTCAGCTTTCCACTGGCCTTACTAATTCATGCAGTAACCAGCAAGGCGTCTCACAGCACCATGGTCCTGATGGCCATATCTATCCTATATTTTGTTAATTTGGGACAGGCATCCATAGCCTGGTACCTCGTCAAACAACTTTTGAACGTCATTGGAGAGCCTAGGGACGATATGTTCTTGTTGGCTGCGAGTGGACCTAGCTGGATTATTTTGGTCAGCGACATCTTCACAGCGCTGCTGTCTGTGGTTGCGGATGGGCTACTTGTGAGGAACTAAGAAGGCTTTATTATTTGAACGATTATTGACCACTGCCATTGTAGATCTGGAGGTCCTATAACGTCTGGGATGGATCTCTGCGCAAGATACTGCCTTCGTTGATCCTCCTGCTTGGTGAAATTGGTGAGAATGAATGTCTACTGTATAGTCTACTATGATCTCATAGAACGTCAGCACTTTACCTTTCCGCAATAATCATGTTTTGCGAACAACATCTCAATCCTGACCCCAACACAGTAACGATTCTCAACAACCTCTTCGGAGCAGCACTCTTCATTTCCTTTGGCACGACATCTTTGACGACTTCATTAATTGCATATCGAATCTTTTCAGTGTCACGGAACAGTACTACGGGTCCACGCAATAATCGACCGTTCAGGCATATACTCGTGCTCCTTGCCGAGTCTGCCGCTGCATATGCTATTACGTCCTTCATTGTAGCTGTACAATCGGTCATACCTTTCAACCCAACATCGCCAACGACGCCGTGGACCCTTTATGTGGTGCAGAACTACATGAATGTAATATTCTCCATTACCGCTGTACGTTGAATACTTTACTTTTGGGATTGAAGCTGGCTTTAACCAGGGTATGGCTCCAACGATAATGGTTGCCAGGATAGCGCTTGCTTCAGCTGCTCAGCCTAGACAGCTGAAAAGCGCCCAAATCACTGATCTCGAGTTCATTGGGGGAATGTCGACAACACAAGATATGACGCAACTTGAAGTGAGCAGCGGGGAGGACTCCAACTTTGGCTTATCGGACAAAAAGCACGATAAAGTATGTGTGTAAGGGTTCTTGACCTTGGCGTTCCTTACTTACAAGGCATTGATGTATAACTATTGTGTTGGCTGTATCGAGCTGTTCAACTTGTGACAACTTGTGATCATACGGTACTGAGTATTGCACCACAACAACCTCGCAAAGGCAGGTTGTCGTCTCGTGAAGCAGACAGGGTGCATGCCGCGGCTATTTTGACACGAGATATTGAGCACAGCAAAGCCATATTTATAGAATCTGGGGCACTGAAAGCAAAGATGTTCATTTCGGGCTAATGGGGAGTTTGTACGACCTGTTCTATTTTAAGAACATAGGTTCTTTGACGGAGAACAGCCGTCCACGTACGTGTTTCTGGAGCCTCGGGGTGCAGTGCTATTGGCGCTGTTGCGGGTATGAGGTGACTGGGAGCTCAACAACGCACAGATGGCGCAATGACTTGGAAATAGGAGAAAATATGCGAGCAGGCATGCAAAGCGCCCACGGCGTAGCAGTCTCAAACGAGGTCACCAGCGTTGCTGAAGAGTCGGTGATCCACAGCAGTCATGCTGAGTGGGACACTGAGGGTCTGGGGCGGACAAAAATGACGAGGATACGCGTAAGCTGCGATAAGGGGACACTGCGGAACTGGCGCATGAGTCAACTGATAGAATACCAAATAAGAAACAACAATACGCAGGATATGAGACGCACGGACCGCGTTCCTCTCCTTCCCCACAACCATCATGACCTCCCTCCTTCGCTGGTCCCTGGTGGCCGCCTCCGTCGCTGCCGTTTTCTCGACCCCGCTGTCGACCAACCCCAATGTTCTCCCCCCATCAACGCCCTTCACTCTGGCGCCTCTCGTCGCCGTTGAGCATCCTCACGGGAGCATCAACAACTCATACATCATCATGCTCCGAGACGACCTCCCAAGCTCTGTCATGCAGACCCACTTGAGCTTCATCCAGGCTGCTCACAGCGCCAATCCATTGGTGGACGACTTCTCTGGCGTCCAACAAATATACGAGGGTCATCTTACGGGCTATGCCGGGCGCTTCACAGACGAAGTCGTGGAGCAGATTCGTCGCATGCCAGAGGTCGCGTATGTAGAGAAGGACCAAATTGTGCGCACTCAGGACGTCCAGAAATCCGCCCCATGGGTAAGTGAAACCAACCAACCCAAACTACGTGTACACAGCCGCTTATGGAATACAATGTCAGGGTCTCGCCCGTATTAGCCACCGCCCCAAACTTTCTTTCGGAACTTTCACCAAGTACATCCATGACCCTAAGGGTGGAGAGGGTGTTGATGTATACGTCGTCGACACTGGCATCAATGTTGAACATGTTGAGTTCGAGGGCCGTGCATCATGGGGCAAGACTATCCCTCTCAATGACGTCGACGAGGACGGTAACGGTCATGGTACCCATTGCGCAGGCACCATTGCATCCCGCAAGTATGGTGTTGCCAAGAGCGCAAACGTCATTGCTGTTAAGGTACTTGGTTCCAACGGAAGCGGAAGCATGTCCGACGTAGTCGGTGGTGTTGTTTGGGCGGCTAACCAAGCAAATGCTAAGGCTGCTGCCGCCGCCGCGGAAGTTGCTGCTACTGGTAGCACTAAGCACAAAGGTTCAGTCGCCAACATGAGTCTTGGCGGTGGCAAATCCCAGGCACTTGACTCCGCTGTAAACAAGGCAGTCGAGTCTGGACTTCACTTCGCCGTTGCTGCTGGTATGTTCGAATTTCAAGTTGTTGCTGAGGGCTTTACCTAAACTCGTATTTAGGCAATGACAACCGTGACGCCTGCAACTACTCACCTGCTGCCGCAGAGCTTGCTGTCACTGTTGGCGCATCCTCTCTCGGCGATGTCCGCGCGCCTTTTTCGAACTATGGCGAGTGCGTCGACGTGTTTGGCCCTGGTGTCAGTATCCTTTCCACTTTCAAGGGTAGCAAGACTGCTGTGCAGACACTCTCGGGTACATCCATGGCGTCTCCTCACACCGCAGGCCTTCTCGCCTACCTCCTTTCCATCTACCCCTCCAAGGAATTCGATCCCTCGTTTGATTCTACTGATAACCTGCTCTCCATCCAGTCAACTCGCACTCTTGCGTCTCCCTTCGGCGGTGCTTCTTCTGCATCATCCTTATACTCTATGATTCACCGAGCCATGCCATCCTTTGTCACTAACTACCTCCCCTCACCCAACTTCCTTGACGCCATCTTCCAAACCGAGGACGACGTTGCGCCCGTTCCCTCCAAGACGCTGAACCCCGCGCAGCTTAAGAAGGCCCTTCTTGCTCTGTCGTCCGAAGGTCTTCTGACAGATATCCCAGCCAAGACAGTCAACAAGCTGATCTACAACAACGCAACTGCTTGAGATAGCAAGCTAATAGACAGGAGCGCAATACGTGTGGTACCCTTGGACAAGTAGAATCATTCTTGTACATTGTAGATGAGCCGGAGGTTTTCATGTGAGAGGCGCCAGGATCGGGTCCTGGTTTTGGATACCAGCAACCATGGTTGCTATTTTACACTCCAACACATCTCTATCTCTTCTTAGGTCGCTCATTATCCCGGTATATGCATCCTATATAGCTAGCTAGTCGGAGTGGTCGTTGGTCCCTTGTGGTAGTGATGCCATTTGTATTATAGCTCTCAGACATATCTTATGCCATTCTTTATACAGTGCATGTTATTTAATTGCTCAATTGACGTTTAGTTGCTTGCCGGTCTTTGCCGACAGTGGGTGTTTATCAAAGAGGTTTTAGTCGCCGACAATTGAGTCTATTTATACTGTAGAAGCCGTTCCAATTTCCAAACGCGTGGACCAGGTAGTCTCCCAAAAGCAGACTCCGATGTGATACGCTTGATGACAGTCGATCAAGTATCATATGGTGGACCAGGTAATTAACATAGAAAGTGAATGCGAGTCTGACGAATCGCACGGGAGCACCTACTACTGGCGTCAGAAGAAAGCCCCGACACAAGGATAGGAAATCTGCATCTATATCTGTGTCTGCGTCTTTGAAAGGGTGCGAACTTCGAAGCGTGGACGCAAGTCATTTCAGTCCCTCTGCGTATTGCCGGTGGATCAAACCAGGAAGCGCACAAAGCTTGTATTTATGTAATAAGTTTAGCCATCTTCGCTTCGCTTTTTATCCCTAACTACCACAACGCAGCATTCAGAAAATGACCCCAGTCCCTCAAGAACGCGAACTCGACCATGAAAGCAATCTAGAAAGCGAATTCGATTCTGACGAATCCGTCAGGAGCGACTACTCCACTGACAGCGAACTTTCTGGTGAATCCGACGGGAGTATCCACTCGTCTCATGAAACGGAAAAAGCTGCAACGCAGCCAGCTGCGAAAAGGCCCAAAACGTCTACCCCTTCGAGAGGTGGGGCTACCCTTAAGCTGAAAACTTTGAGTCTCCTTCCCACAATGCCTCTTGATATTTTGTTCGAAGTACGCTGTTTGATATATATATCACTAAGCTATAGCAGCTAAAAGTGTCCAGGTCCTCCGCAAGCTCTCGCCCAAAGGTTTGCTCGCTGTATCGCGTACAAACAAACTATTCCGTCAGACACTCTGGGCCCCGCACGCTTGTTTTCTATGGAAGGGTGCGCGTAGCCGTGATGGTCCTCCTGACTGCCCAGGATACCTTCACGAAGCCCGGTGGACAGCGCTTCTCTACGGGAAACACTGTCAGAATTGCGGCAGGAGAGGGGCTCGGAAACCGGACTTTTACATCAGACTTCGCCTCTGTATGGTATGTAAACAGACTGGGTGAGTATTTCAACTGCCCATTTGCATTGCTTCGGCTGTTTGACGCGATATGAAATAGGTATTTGGTAAAGTCCAAGGCACTGCTTGAATTCCCTGACTCCGAAGATATCCTACTTTTGATTCCTGCGACAAATAGTCTGTCCTCTTAGGCTCCTCTTTTCCTTCGTCCATTGACTGACTGAAATCAGAGGGACCTTTCACGTATGGCTTTGATAGCTCTAGCCAGTTCTTCTGGAGATCGGATATCGAGATGATAAAACAGAAGTTATACGCTCTCAAACATCAGAAGAGTATACAGGCTCAAGGCGCACAGGCCGGTTTGGAGAATTTTCAAAAGGAGAGACTTGCGTTAATCAGCTTAATTAATGCCGTGAGCCACTCGTCAACTTTACTTGTTGATCAAGTTGTAATGATAAACAAACGGCTTGTGTAGACAGCGCCAGGTCATGTACTATGGCAGACCAAAAAAGAAGAAGAACGTGCATACGAAGATGAAGCCGTTGCGATGAAACGAGAGGCCGAGTATGATCCATCCTATCATTTTTAACTTGACAACAAGCAGGCTAATATGTGTTATCTCTTCTGTTCAGCATTTGTCAAAAATTTGTAGACCTCGGCTATGAATTGGCCTACGTTGAAGAAGCCATAGAAGAAAATTATGAAGATGATTATCAACTTATCAAAAGGCCAAAACCTTTGACCGAACGTGGTATGTATAATTATCTTTTCGATGTTCCATGGTGCCACCTGTACCATGTTTAATTCATTTTGTTTCATTTCCAGACTGGAACATTAAAGTTCGCCCCGAATTGGAACCACTCGTGGAGGAGGCAGCCTTATCATGTCAAATAACAAAAAGAATAAACATCATACGTGACTTGTACAAGGCTTTCCAGCAATCAGTACCACCCAGGGAGATACGGTTTCTTCCCAGTGTGTCCGGCATATGCGATTTTGAATGCTTCTCCCAAAAAATTCACCTTCCGTGGACTGAAAAGGTTACCGAAGATAGTTTCACCGACGCAATGTTAGAACTTCCTACTCTGATCGCTTCGAAGAAGGAAGCCACCATGCAACATCTTTCCCGAATTGTCCGTGAATCGCTGGGTGCTGAGTATGACCCTTCGGTACTATCGCTTGCCACCACCGTCTTCAAATGCCCCACTATCTCTTATTCTTACTCTCCTCATATGTCTTATCTATTTGGTGCTCCAGATGTCCTAGCACATCATTGTAGAGGATCCGTGGCAGTTGCGGAAGTCGATGCCAGGACTGCCGTGGCTATTTTGATAAAAGCTACAGGACGAAACCCAGCGAATACGACCGTCGAGGATATGGATAACGCAGGGACACGATTTACCTGCTGTGGAGGGAAATGTAGAGCTTCTTACGCGTATGACTGGAGGAGCGCGGTATGTGACCTGCCTTGTCGTATGTTACAACTTTGATACTCAGAATATTTTCCGCATCAGGTCTTTCATCATATGAAGCACCTTTCAGGCACCACCAAGTTGACGAAAATACCTACTATATCCGAGGATATTTGGATTGTTCTATCCAAAGAAGATGCAGAGACAGTAAAACAGCAGGAATTGTTGACTGGGAAAATGCGTGGTAACCGGTGGCTATGTTCGCATTGCACTGCTCTGGGCATTGACGGTGCAGCACGAAGGGACGTTGAAGATCATTTGCGTCAAGCGTATGTTTTCTTCACCTCGACCGTCTTTGGGGTCAATTTATACTAAATGTTATGCACACCTTTGTCTTTCAGTCATAATATCGACGTCCCTTCAACACCCAGTGACTTATTTTTTAATGACGATAATACGGTCCCTGAGGCAGTTGCCCTGGAACCTCTTAAAATCAGGATACCACTTCGAAGGTTACCAGAAGCAGCTCGTCAGTTTCAATATCTATGTAAACATTGTCAGAAACATGGCTATGAGTCAGTTAGAAGTAGGCGTTTCCAGCTCGAAGGAGTGAAGTCGCATATAATGGCGAAGTGAGATATCGTCGTCTGTTTTACGATAGCTCCGTGTCGCTGATTTTCATTCTTTTTCTGGTAGACATAACATACTAGCACAAGACCTACGAGACACCGATTGGATTCTGATGCCGTCAACTTGACAGTTTCATAAAAATGGCGGTACTCTGTGATCTTACGACGAAGCAGCAATGCGATCTCGTTTCTCGTTTTGGACGACCCTTTACTCGACTATTCACTGATAAACCGAGTGGAATTCATGTTCTTGAAAGTCTACCAATATCGTCACGCCTCTTCGTAAACATCCAGGTACCTAAATCTATACCGTATTCTTTCTCTCATGGTTAATTACTTGAGGACCTCCATGGATCCCCTGCCAGCCATTGTTTCATATTCATGTCGAGTTTTGGGGATTGATTTGAGCCTGCGCCCGTACAAACTGCTTGCTGTACATACTACATAAATTTTTCAAACTTCTATTTTGCTACAGTACATATAATGATATAATTTGTTTTTGACTAATGTTATTGAGCGTTGCCCAATGCCAGCGCATCGCAAGGCTGTTCACGAATGTGGGGTGCCCGTCCCGGTAAACGCAATGACATAAGTATGCGAGCTCGGCGTTCAGCTCGTTACCGGCATCACTCTCCTTATGGTGCGTCGCTACGGTTTGACTCATGATTCATGCCCGACGCAGACCATCGCATCCTTATGTCGCTTTGTCGTTATGACCGAGGACAGAATCCATGACGAAGCTGGGGGAACGGGTTAAACAAGAATAGTGCGAAGGCCGTCGTTTACGTCTTGCACACCGCCGGGCCTTGGGTGATTGGCGCCTGAAAGACAGAATAGAAAGGAAGCGCAATAAGTGTCTTGCAAAGAAGAAGGTGACAGCTCAGCGCTCAACGACCGAGCCAATATTCACGGAACGATTGGAACATCCCACAACGAAGAAGAGAAGGAAAGTGTGTACATGTTGACTGAAATGAAAAGAATGGCCAATGTCAAGGCCACGCAGAGCGGAAGTTCAACATTGCCGAAGGTGTAGGGCCTCAATGATAGTCATGAGGCAAGGGAATGACATTCATGGAAGCGAAGGAGTTATTCGGAAATTGGAGGAGCGATGTGGCGACTTCTCGTAATTTAATTTCTTTTCTCACCAATGCCTTTGAGTTGATGTAAGATCATTTTATGGACTGATGATTACATAGTAATGATTGTTGATGGGGGGCCAGGTAGCATTTGGGTAACGCCATAATTTAATGGTACCTTGGTCCCTGGGTAGATGAAAATCGAAGGGACCGCAGTGTGATTAAACCGCTAAATATATGTACTGACCACCTATCAAAAAAACAACCTCTTTGTTTCTCAACCTTACAACTTGCGGTTGGGTGTGTTGGTCGTCGCTGAGAATAGGATGTCAAAGGAAATGTCTTGAGAACTATTGTGAACTTTGGATATTTGCACCCGGGGCTCATCGTGGCGTGAGAAATGAACTTCAAAAATTACTCAGAGTTGTAATAACTTGTATGTGGACTTTGCATATTGCATAAGAGATAGAAATGATACAACATATATTCAACCAAGCTCATATGTAGCAAGAATAACGTACATATCGGTGGGCTTCACTGTCCCTTCTATTCGCGTCTTTACTCGCCTTATTCTTGTTCCGAATAATGTAGTAATAGTACGGCTTGGCTTTCTACTAGAAGGCACAATACGCGAAATGAAATCTTGTAAACTTAAGACAGGTTCCCAGTAGTCGCCCCAGGCTCGAATTCCATCTCATACAAAGCAAAGATATTGCCTGAAGGCTCTAGCAATCAGGTCTGAACGACTCCTCAATAGGGACGATGGTCACTTCGCAAGTAATAAACCGAAAAAAAGAATTATTCACACTCGTACTACAGACTGGGTAGATTGATAATGAACGTGATTTTGACCACTGGCCATCAACCCCATACAAAAGTGAGATCAAAATACGAACGTTTGTCTCATTACCAAGAGAGCCGTAAGAGCCTTCACATCGGTTAAGGTACATGCGCCACCAGTCGGAACTGTTATAAAAGTGATTCTTTGATGCTATTTAGATACCATCTCACATCTATATTTTTGGATGTGACCCCGCTAAACTCTTTTCTCTAACATTTCTTCAAGGCCAATATGGAGTGTCGCTATGGACGTCATTGTGGCAATCAGGGCGCGTCATACATCGGTTGTACTCACTGAGAACTTCGTCTTGACAAACATTTCCTGTGATGCGTTCAACTGGCGTGCCGTGTATCACCACATTATCGTTAGATATGTTTAAAGTTAAATAGTATTACTATAACCGACCTGATTTCACGACGTTTACCTCACTATATCCCTCGGAGGGTAGACAGAGCTTCACATTTGATAATACGTCATATAGAGGGCACCTAGTACCAATGAATCATATTAACACGCAAACTGTGCGACTCGGGTACTATGATATCCGATGAAAGTAAGCTCCCTGAAACATTCAGCCGTTCTATTGTGAGCGGAAAGGATAACGGACACAATTATCGTTAGACCTATGAAAGTGCGCTCAAGATCGCGAACAAAGATATCATAAACGAACGTAAGAGTGGCGCATTAAGCTACCATCCTATGCGTCGATACGTAGATAACGTTCAAGTAATCATATCAACTCATCTCATGAAGCGATTCTCCAAATGTAGTATGCATAATAGAGTCCATCTCAGTCCGATTTGAGTACTCTCGCTACATTGTGAAGGTATAAAAGGAGACCAGGTGCTGTCTGCTAGAACCAACACACTCCTCAGCTCTAGGCTTCTCGACTACTAGTATCTCACCGACGTTCTACTCAAAAATGCCCATCAAGACACCAGCCCAAGGCGCACCCATTGCACAACTGGAGACTGTCGACTTTAGTCGCCTCCTCACCAACGATCCCATCGAGCAGAGAAAGCTCTTGGAATTGTGCATCAAGGATGGCTTCTTCTACCTTGATCTCCAAGGTCCTACGATCTCCAAAATTCTTGAAAACAAAGCAGACGTGGTGCGCATGATGGAGTGGTTCTTCGCTCTCCCTCTCGAAGAGAAAATGAAAGAAGCGCGTGGAACTCACACTCATGGGTACGTGCGTTTTATTTCTTCATCACCTATATTTTATTAATACGTCTTTACATAGTTATAAGCCACCTGGTACTTTCACGGGATTCAAGACGGGGTCTCGCGACTGCTACGAGACGCTTAAAGTGAGTAACTATTTTTAAGTATATTAATATCAGGACATTATCTAACTACACCGAACAAAGGTCGCATACGCAGAAATGATACAGCACTCAGAATTCCTCCCAGAGTCTGTCAAGCAACGCGAGGAGCTGTTTGAGAGCTTCATCAAGCTCAGCCACTTCGTCACCAAAACGATGCTCGCTAGTCTCTCTGATTCTTTGATGCTCCAAGGCGCGGATCGGTTCGAGGAACACCACCGCAACGAAAAGCCATCCAACACGACTCTGGTTCTTTTACACTACCCACAGCAGTCTCTAGACGAAGGAATGGGCCACAACAAGCACACCGACATCGGGTCGCTTACATTGCTTTTCACGGAGCAGTGGGGCTTGCAGCTCCAGCAGCCGGGAGCCACCGAGTGGTCGTTCGTCGCACCGCGAGACGGTCACGCCATAATCAACGTCGGCGACTCTCTCCGCTTCTTGAGTGGAAAGCGATTCAACAGCTGCCTCCACCGCGTGGTCCCCGTTGCCGAAGACGAAGACAGGTATTCGATTGCGTACTTCATGAGACCCGAAAACGCCGCCCACCTTGAGGACACTGAAGGTCGGCGCGTTCGCGCAGAGGATTGGCACGATCAGAAGTACGTTATGTTTGGCGAGACTCACGAGAAGCAGGCGATGAGCAACATGCTGACCGGCGGCATGGAGAAGATTGTCCCGGTTGCGGTGGTCGAAACTACTGCCTGATACTTACTACTTTTGTAGTGATTTCCGTTGGATTCTGATTTTTCTTTTTCATTCTTTTTCATTATATTTGTCATCATACGGAAACTACGCAGCGGGATGTAGAAGTGAGGGGGTACTGTAGACCTGTAACCGTCTTGTGTATTGTTTCGAAATAGAAAGGATCATAGTAGAAGTTGTAAAATAAATGCCAATTTTGTGACACATGGACCCTATTTTTAGCCGCGGGCTCTATTAACGCGCATCTAGGTCTTTGGATAGAGTGGGACAAAAGTTGGAGCTGTGTAATTTCTGAACGTAAGTAAGTTTATTTATTATGTAGTTTTGTTCGATTCACCGCTCCTCAAGCTACTATATCGCGATAGTTTAAAATATATGTATGATGAGGACAAATCTGAGTTCATCTCGTCCAGATTTGTGAAGCAAGTACAATCATCATTTCCCGCAATGTACTTTGAAGCTACATAGGTACTAATATACTACGGTATATCCGCTTGCCATTGGTTATCGAGGTTGAGATTTGAAGAGAATTGGATATCGTAGCTATGGTACAAGAAATGTGAAAGTACACAAAGGAGAGATTAGCAAATGAAAACAGTGATCATGCAACGAGAAAGCAGAAATAGGATAGGTAAGTAAATTACAGAACGCAAGATGGGTACGCATCAAGTTCATGACGTTAAATCTGGGGAATGATAAGGGAGCCCCGGTTGTTGTGGCTGCATAGTCTGGTCTGCTAAATAAACGAGAATAGGCCTGGTTTAGAAACTGCGTCGGTACATTCATAAAATCGAAGAATTTCGTGTTTGAAAGGTCTTATGAAGGCGAAGATGTTGACGTGGGTACACCAACAGAATATAGCACCTCTGTCGGCGTAACTGTAGGTGGATAGACAATGGGCAGCACTCGCCAAGTCTCTAGTGATGGCTGAGATGAACAGGAACAAGACGAGATAGCGCTAGGTGTCGAGACTGGCTTGTACCAGTTACGAACCATCCATTCCTGTAGTTGAGAATCAAGGTATAATGAGCTGCTTACACGCCATATGCCAACACTTACGATGCCTTTTGGTAAATCTTCTTCCTTGTAGTATTTTCCGCCTCGTCTGTACGGATCGATTATCATTTGAAGACTTTCCACGAACATTCCCCACAAAAATAGTATGATCAGAGCGACGCCAAGCGCTCTTAAGAACCTCCCGAGAGCGGATCTGGGACGTAGGACGACGACTGCGACGGGCGGTGGTGGGTTTCCTGGTCCGGGGTTTGGCACCGAATGGTAAGAACGCGAACGGTCATAGCTTGGTGCAGCGTAGGGAGGAGGTGGAGGAGGTGATTGCGCCGACTGCGGAAAGCCCTGCTGCGCTGTTGAGGTTGGACTTTTGAGGGGGGAACGCTCGCCTGGGGATTGAGGATCCTGAGGGTTGTGATCGTCTACGACTATCATTGCGAGGAAAGCACCAATTCAGGAGATAGATGGTTGACGGCGGAGAAGATGGATGTATAAAGGCAAATCCAAGTGAGTCAGAATGCAGCTTATCTTAGCCGGGATATGTGAATACATCAGGCGCCGGCGCGTGCGCGCGTGACCCTCATATGTACTGGAATGCACGGCCTCCCACCCCTCGAACCTGCGCCGCATGAATGCGCGTTGCGCAGTAGGAGAGTTTGTTAAATTTGAAGGGATCACTTATGCCGATGCCGTCTACGTCGGGACTTTGACACGTACCTTGTGCTTCCACTACGTGGAGATGTTAATAGCATCATGATTCAAATAGTGAATGAGATAAGATAAGATCGAACAGGCATGTAATCGAGTTCCCATGAGCTTCTTAACGCTCCCATAGACTATTGGACTTCGCGCAATTTTAAAGATTTAAGGAAGATACAAAACGCAGAGGGTGTAGACAAGGCTGAGACAAGGTCAAGATGGCTTGGTTGATACAACCAAGATACAACTTCAGGGCAACTTCCACGCTTTCGCGCTTGCTTATTTAATTACGTCGAGAAACAGACTTACTCTCTGTCGCAGCTTAACTAAAGCTGGAGCTGCGTTGGAGTTGCATATAATTGCTTTGGTGGTGTACTTATGCAAAGTTCAATTGTGTTCAATCATCAACTTGACTATCCACCACGGAACTCACGGCCCGGATCCGGCTGACGGGACCGACAATAGTTTCCCTCACGTGCGCGTTTTTTTGCGGTTCCTCGGCAACGCGCGCTGAAAAAGAGACTGGACAACCAGCCTTCGACTTTCATTACGAACCATTCCAACGTTCAGACAAATACTGCAACGTTATCTTTGACATATAACGCATTCAGGTGGAAGCAAGGATTGTACCTCAGACCTCTGGCTAAGAAGAACAAATCGGAAGCGCCAACGGTGTTTGTGACCAGGAACAGTACCAATGAACCAGCTATTCTCTGACGACGAGGAACCCATCACCACTACCCAGCTGACCATTAATGAGCACTATGCAAAGGCGTTTGAATATCGCAAGGAGAGGGAGGAGTTAGAAAGATGTGCGTCTTGCATTGCTGCATACAATCCCCATTAACGTTGAGCTAGTAAAGGCAAAATACGGCTCCGATTATGATCCTGACGGCTCAGGATCAGAGTTTTCGACAGATTCTGAAAGTGCTGAATCTGAAGACGAACATGGGGAGGAACTGACACCAGCTGTTGATGCTGCAATCTTGCGTACGCTGGCTAGAATAAGGAAGAAAGACCCTGAAATCTACAACTCTGAGAAGAACATCTTTGGAGGTGCGTCTTCTTATATATATGATTAACTATATAGACTTAATCTGCTGGTAGAGGAGAAAGAGAAGGTTGGATCAAGTGCAACGATCACGCAGAAGAAATCAAAAGACAAGGTAAGTTTTGTTCGCTTCTCGCATTTCATCTACTGACCAGTTGACTGTGTAAAAGTCAAAGCCAGTCACGCTTCGACAGGTTAATATGGAGGCGATGCTCAACTCGTCCCGTGAATCCTCGCCAGACGATGAACCGCTTCCTTTGACGCATGTTCAAGAACAAGAAGCTCTACGAAAGGAGACTATCGCGGCGTTTCACAAAGCTGCAGAGCAGGTTGACGAAGACGACCTCCTTGTACCGCGTGAAAAGACAAAAGACGAGCGGGAGCGAGAGGAAGAG
This sequence comes from Stropharia rugosoannulata, assembly GCA_028532985.1. Taxonomy (NCBI): domain Eukaryota; kingdom Fungi; phylum Basidiomycota; class Agaricomycetes; order Agaricales; family Strophariaceae; genus Stropharia; species Stropharia rugosoannulata. The sequence continues at coordinate 3,786,762 of JANCIK010000001.1, read as the reverse complement.
GAATATAGGGCGTTTCTGGAGCGTGAAGTTGGAGATTTGACGGAGCTAGTCACAATCGATGATCCTGCTCGGGGCGATGACGCTTCTGTGGCGAACGAAGATGAAGATGTAGGTCATCATGAAGTGGAATCTAAAGAGAAGAAGAAGAAAAAGAAGTCAAAAAAGGTCTCTGACGAATCGACGACTTCCACAAAGAAAACGAAAGCTGACGAGGATCAGGAATTTTTGCTCAAGTATGTTTATTCATATCTTTACCAACATATATTCATTCTTCTTTGCACAATAGTTACATCCTGAACCGCGGCTGGATTGATAAATCTCAAGGACATGTTCCCACTTATAACGAGGTCACTTCACCCAACAAGGAGCGTCGTAGAAAGAAGGAGAAGTCGAAAGCTCAACCTTCCGAAGGCGAAGGCAACAACATTGACGGGCCCAACAGTGACGCCAAGGACGACGACGAGGAAAATGACGCTGGCCTTCTCTCAGACTCTTCTTTCGAGTCCCTCGCATCATATTTCGAGACATCATACAATCATCGTTTTGAGGAACCTGGTGCAGCCATTATACCTTCATTCCCACGTAATCTACCATCTGCTGTGCGCCGTGAGGATACAACACGGAAGGAAGCCAGGGAGCGGCGTAAGGAACGGAAGGAACAAGAGCTGCAGAAGAAGCGAGAAGAAGTGAAGCGACTGAAGGCACTCAAGATGCGGGAGGTGAAGCGCAAGCTTGAGCTGATCGGAAAGCAGGCTGGGTTGAAGAAGACGGCCGGGAAGGGCGAGGATTGGGAAGGGGAGGACGACGATTTTGTTGACGAAGCTCTCCGAGAGTTGGATCTGGAAGGGGAGTGGGATCCCGAGAAGCACGACCGACAAATGGCGGGTCTATTTGACCGAGGCGCAGAAGCGTTCGAGGATGAGGGAGGGGAAGAACTCTCTGACGACGGCGCGCGTTATGATGAAAATGGGAAGCCTATATGGGATGATGACGTGGATATTGGGGATATTCCCATCTCTGACGACGACGCCAACATTGTGTTTGACAAGAGTCCCAAGTTGACGAAGAAGGAGAAGAAAAAGAAGAAGAAAAAGAAAGACGAGTCTTCAAATGACAATGATGGTGTCGACGTTGACGCTATGGACGCTGATGTGGCCCCGCAGTATAACCCGGACGAGGAGTGGGATGGGACAGAGGAGATGCGGAAGCGCAAATTCAATGAGTACATGGACGAGATCTATGGTCTCGATTTCAACGACCTGGTATGTTTTTGACTGCCTTGAATACGCGGTAACTAATCAGTTGTTGCAGGTCGGAGACCTGCCTACGCGCTTCAAATATGTTCCTGTGCAACCCCAAAATTATGCACTAACGCCTGCAGAAATCCTGATGGCCACTGATCAGGAGCTGAACGAATACATGAGTGTCAAGAAGTACGCTCCCTATCGACAGGACAAGCGGGATGCAAACAGATGGAACCCGAAAACTCGGGAAAAGCTGCACGAGATCAAGTCGAAAGTGAACGAGCGACTCGGTACAAGCTCGTTTGCGTCTGGGTCTGCTGGTCACCCTCGGGGAGAGGGGACCCAAGGGGAGAAGCCAAAGAAGCGGATAGGCAAGAAAGAACGGATGAAGCTGAAGGCCGCACTTGGAGACGCCGAAGGGGAAGCTCCTGCGGACGTAACTGGCACAGCGGATGCTGGGGACGAACCCTCGCGAGATTCAATAAGAGGGGAAACGATGCGCAGCCCGAAGAATAAAAAACGCAAACGCGAAATCCCCAACCACGAAGTAGCCGATAAGAATGAAACAACGTCGAAAGAGGCACGCGAACATCTGGATGGAGGCGAAAGTGGGTCGAAGAAGAAGAGGAAGCGCCGACACCGTCCTGCGGACGAGACTGTGCAGTCTTGATGGCAGGGACGCCTTTGTCTATGCGATCCCTGGGTCGTACTGCGCAGTACTCGCGTGCTCCGTGGCTTAGTAGTCGACGATATGCGGCTGCGGACAACTATATTGTCATCGAACTGCGCTCAGGTTCATCATGCATCCATCATGTATGTTCTATGATACCGTCTCTAAAACTCAAGTGCCAGGGTGACTTTTCTCTCTTCAAAACCTTTGTTATTGCATTGGTTTATATTCATTCTGTTGCATAGGGTGAACGCGATAAGTTTAAAAGTAGTCGACTGCAGTGTAATGCACATCCTTTCTACTGTGGCATATGGTGATAACAATCAAGATGACGTTAAGCGCGGTGTTAGGGGCTCCGGTGATTGCGCAGTGTTGTGCATATGACCCATACTCGAATACATAAAAACGCCAAAACATATCTCGGTGTCGGTGTCTGCTCATCACCTTAACATGGCTTCTCCAGTCGATTCCAAAGGACAACCTAACGTCCTTCCTCAATCTCATCCCATTAATTTGACTCCAGCACCCCCAGTATACGGTTTACAGGGCCTGGGGAGCGATGGTGAGCTCCACCTTGGAGGCGACCGCCGGAGGCCAACTAAGCTTCGGAAGCTGCTGCGCGGCCTTCTCTTCCTTACTGTATTCCTCATTGTGGGACGTCTAGTGTACAAGGTCGCTAGCCGATGCTTCAAAGACGAAGACGATTTCGTAAGTACAACGATCCAATATTCATTAAACGTTCATGTCGTTGATTGTCACTATAGGATTTACACAACACAGACTGGCATTATGACATTCCCAAAGATCTTCCCTTGGGGACATGCATTCAAGGTGACCAGTGGCAAGATGAACCCGACAGAGCCGGGGATTTCTGGCACTACGCTAGCACCACCTTTGATGTACCTCTTTCAGCCGACAACATCCTTTTGATCTCCCGTGGATGGCTTTCAGGCGGGACTGTGGAGATTCTTACCTCAGATGATCAACCCAAAGACAAAGTCTCCATCAACGTTGTGGCAGAATACCATCGTCAAGGCGTCAGGAAGTTAGTAAAAGCTTGCTCAGTTTCTCGCGATGGGAACCAGAAGGGCGTTGGAATATTCGTAAGCACTAACAAAGAAAATTCAATGTGAGAGTGTACTAAAAGCGGTCTTGTAGACTCCTGTCTGGCATCATGGTCGACGACCTCACCGACACGAAGATTCGATTCTGTTCATTACTACCATCGTTTTACCAGAGGGTGTGACTGTGAAAGGTCTCGAAACGGATGTCCCCAACTCGTTACACACACTTAGGCATCTGAGGTCCCAAGTTCATTTCGACAACTTACATTTGAAGGGATCAAA